>JASDDO010000001.1:3747500-6147500 GCA_030015575.1 Agapanthus africanus | reverse complement strand
ACATTCGCCAGGGATTGCGGTAAAGCCAAACGACATGCTACCTCTCCAACACGCTCCAAAATTTCAAAAGGTCCAATGAATCGAGGACTAAGCTTTCCTCGACTTCCGAAACGAATCATCCCTTTAGTGGGTGATAACTTCAAGAATACCAAATCACCAACGGCGAATTCTAGATGTCTTCTTGATGTATCTGCCCAACTCTTCTGTCGGTCATGCTGCTTTCACAGGATTTCGGATAGTGTTAACTTTCTCAATTGTTTGCACGATCAAATCCGGTCCCACAATCTTCGTTCTCCAATATCGTCCCAACAAACAGGTGAACGACACTTGCGACCATGCAATGCTTCGAATGGAGCCATCTGAATAGTCGCCTGGAAACTGCTGTCGTATGAAAACTCCACTAAATGTAGATGATCCTCCCATAAACCCTTTGAAGTCTAACATGCAATCTCTCAACATGTCTTCAAGAGTTTGGATCGTTCTCTCCGACTAGCCATCTGTTTGAGGATGATAAGCTGTGCTAAGCTTCAATCGAGTCCTTAAACTTTCTTGTAAGCTCTTCCAAAAGTGCTAAGAAACGAGTGTCACGGTCGGACATGATGCTCACTGGTACTCCATGCAATCTTACTATCTCCTGCCTGTACCGTTCAGCCAAGCTCCCGTGGATTGACCAACTCGAAAAGGGATGAAATGAGCTGCCTTGGTCAATCGATCAACAATCACCCAAACTGCATTGTTGCCTTTTTGGACTCTGCTGTAGAGCCGTCACGAAAACCATGGTTATATGTTCCCACTTCCATTGAGGAATCGGAAGTGGTTGCAATAAACCAGCAACCCTTTGATGTTCAGCCTTAACTTGCTGACACACCAAGCAATTTGCTACAAAGCAGTAATCTCCCGTTTCATACCTTCCCATCAGAATTGCTGTCGTATATCTCGGTACATCTTCGTGCCTCCTGGATGTACGGAATATGCGGAACTGTGTGCCTTCTTCATAACTTCTTCACGAATGTCTTCTTTTGGCACACACAAACGGCTACCATATCGCAACGAACAATCTTCATCAACAAGTCCGTTCGAAGTCTAGCTTCAATATGTTCTCGAAACTTTTGCAATCTTGGGTCCTGTGACTGCGCTGCTTCAATATTCTTGATCAACGACAACTGTACTTGCAGCTGCATCATCTATCCCGAAGAATGCGGTAGCACGATCTCCAACTCGAATCTCCGAAAGCCTTCAGTAAGTTCCCTTTGTGCAGTTAACATCTGAATTGCTGGCAACCGACTAAGCGCATCCGGCACAACATTAACTTTCCCCGGATAGTACTCAAGATCAAGATCGTAGTCAGCCATCAGCTCCAACCATCTATGCTGTCTCATGTTAAGCTCTTTCTGTGTGAACACATACTTTAGGTTTTTGCGATCGGTGAATACTTCGACCCTTTCGCCCAATAAGTAGTATCTCCAAATCTTCAAAGCGAAAATCCCAGCTGTTAACTCCAAGTCATGAGTTGGGTAATTCTTCTCATGGGTCTTCAACTGTCTCGATGCGTAAGTTGTAACCTTCCCATGCTGCACCAAAACACATCCCAATTCTTTTTCCGGTGCGTCGCTGTGAATCACCAATTCTCCGGAACCGTCTGGTACGGTCAAAATAAGAGCGGTTATCAACCTCTGTTTTAACATCTCGAAAGCTGATGCACACCTACCCGTCCACACAAATGGTACCTCCTTGCGTGCAAGCTTAGTCAACGGCTCCACTAAACGAGCAAGGCTCACCACGAACCTTCTGTAATACCCCAGCAAGTCCAAGAAAGCTTCTTATCTCTGCAACATTCTCCGGAATCGGCCAATCTCGAACTGCTGTACTCTTTCGGGATCAACGGCGATTCCATCTCCATTCATAATGTGCCCCAAAACTTCACTTCTTCAAGCTAAAACTCCCACTTGCTCATCTTTGCATACAATTTTCTTGCCTCTATGTCTGCAGTGCGATCTTCAAATGTTCTGCATACTCTTCAATACTCCTTTGAGTAGACCAGAATATCATCAACGAACACCACTATAAACTGGTTCAAGAATGGTGAAAAGATTTGGTTCATCAAGTCCATAAATATCGCCGGTGCATTCGTTACTCCGAATGGTATCACTAAATACTCGTAATGTCCATACCGAGTTTGGAACGCAGTCTTGCAAATATCCTCTGATTTAACTCGGACCTGATGATATCCGGATCGCAAATCCAGTTTCGAGAATACCCTCGCGCTACTAAGCTGCTCGAACAATTCGCTAATGTGAGGGATCGGGTACTTGTTCTTAATAGTCATCCGGTTTAATTCTCGATAATCGACGCACATCTTCCTTGTGACATCATCTTCTTTACTAGAAGAACTGGAGCTCTCCAAGGTGAGTTACTGCTGCGAATCCAACCCTTCTCAAGTAATTCAGTAATCTGCTTCTTGACTTCTTCCAACTCCACTGGTGTCATTGGATAATACGCCTTTGAGATTGGCGCTGCACCAGGAATAAAATCGATCGCAAACTCCATATCTCGTTTTGGCGATAATCCCGAGATGTCTTCGAATACATCCATGAAATCTCGAACTATAGCCGGCGCTTCTTTCTTATCAACTTCCATCGACGAAACAACATTGTTTGTCGGCCTAGCCCTAAACTCGACTGGCCCGACAGAACCGCTTCCTCCAGCAAAACAAACTTCGGATGTCCGGGAATCTGGAGAATCACTTTCCTTTTCTTACAATCAATATGAGCGTGGAAAGTGCCGCGAAAGTCTATTCCCAAGACAACAACAAGCAACGGGATGCACCAGAATTGAATAATTCTAATGCGGGGACAAAATGAACAAGTAAGATACCGAGATGACTTTACCCGAAGTCAAGATACTGAATAGGGTTAAGCACGGTAAACATGATTCAAGCTTATGATAAAACATGAACTGGAAAGCAAGAGAGACAAGGCAATATAACGACCATGGAACAAGGAAGTGAATCAAGACCAGGACTCCAAATTACTTAAATAAAGTACCGCATTGTAACCGTGCTGCAGTTCATGGGTACAATTACATAACTCCACTCAAGTCGCCCAAATTCTAGTATCAGAATCAAGAAACAGGGAGGAACAATAGAGAACCAAAAGGGTTTCAAGTCGAGATGCAAAGTGGTTTGCATATCGTCAAGGCGAAGGATAAAAAAAAGATATGATTCAAGAATCATGATAGCAATGTGGCAGGACATGTTCCTAATCACCAGTATTCTGATTCGTGTATTGGGTCCAATACCCAACTACAAAAGAATCAAACTCGATTAACCTATATCCTATGGCTCTGATACCAAAAAAACCATGTCACGCCCCGCTTCCCAGAGTACGCTAAGATGGGCACGTGACATAGCCAACCATGCTACCTGTGGATAGGAAAAATCCCTCCACAGTCACATTACGGCTGTAGAGATATCAAGAACAGGAAAGTAAACTAAACTATCTAGTAAGTGTCCATGAGCCAGAATGAATGAGTCAAGAAATAATAATATGCGGAAGCAAAAGATACAATAAATGAAACACCTGGAAGGTAAAACTGCATACCAACAAGATCTTCACCGTTCGGTCTAACAACGGTAATACTCCTGATCAGTCTGCAACAAAGATAAAGGATCTGGGCCATGCAAAACCCAGACGTCAGCGCGCTATAACATCAAGCAATAATATAAACAGAGGTAGCAATACAGGCAAGTATGAGCATAAATGGTAAACAAGCATAACAGTGATATAGGTAAGGACAGTGGGGTAATGTGTAGTGAGTTATCTAAACTGGTCTATTGGGTTAACTACTCTCAAGTCTTTGAAATCAATTTGATGAATCATCGATATAACTCAATAGTATCCCGTGCGTGCCCAGGATCATGGTGAAGATTCTCGGGCTAAAACCGAGACATGCCGTTAGGCACTAAAAGGAAAAGGGTAAAGATGAATGATGTCCATGGTATCATCCCAAGACTGGCCTAGCCTCTGAAAAGTAATGGATAACGATGGATGATGTCAGCGGCATCATCCCAAGGCTGGCCTAGCCTCTAAAACTGATCAGTAAAGGTAGCACACTGTCGAGTTACAAGTCAGGTTTCATCATTGATTTCCCCATACCCCCAGGTTGTGTATTCAAGTCAAGTATTTAAATAATCTGGAGCTAATGCCAACACATATCAGGCAGGTACAGGTTTGTCTGGATAGACAACAGGAACGGTCCGTAAGGACTACAGGTCAGGTTTGTTGGAATTAGACACAAGATCATTTAACAGGTAATACCATGGTACATCAAGTCAAGCCAGATAATTTATAAAGGTGTCGTGTCATGTCAAGAGGTGCACGGTACCATGTCGGGTCAGGTAGCAGGTGTAACAAGTCATGTCAGGGTGTACAAGATATCATGTGGGTGCTCATAATCAACTAGCATAAGCATGTGTATACAAAACAAGCATGTGTACTAATAGAACAACAAACTGGAACATGAAATATGATATACGAATAGGTACAGAATAAACTACATAGATGTACGGTTATCGATTAGAGTCAGGGTTATGGTTCCAACAGTAAGTATCATACACTTAAATGAAGATGGAATAATAAAATCAAATTAACATGTATTAAAAAACCGATTGATGCAATTATATATAAAAGGGTTAAATGGATGCAATAATATATATACTAGACGAGATGGGTGCAAACGTGTGTTGGACAGTTATAAACTATTTAAAAGGTACTATGGCTATGCGACCAAGAACTATGATATAAATATAGGCATGGGAATAAAATATTGTGATCTAACATGCAACCGGGTGTATTTTCATAATTAACTCAAAAGTGATACAAACGGATATCGGATGGTAAAATGTGATATAGGCACCAATTCAAACTTCATGTTTAAAATATATATAGATGCAAATAAATATGGAATACTGTAAATAGCATGTAGAAAGTTTCACTTGCCTTGATCGGATCACGAAGCGGTATACGGAACGTCTCACGTCGGTGAGGAAAGTCGCGACGCGCGCACGGTACACGGAATGAGTCCAAACAACACACGATGGAATCACACAGGTCAGATATCCTCACTGGGTCGCCGGGAACGTCGTCGGCACGACCGGATTTCGGTAACTAAAAGAACAGTAACCTTTTAAAAGAAGAAAAATGATAAAAGAAAGAAAGAGAAGAAAGGCAGAGGAAGAAGTGGAAAAAGAACAGGGAACGTGGGGTTTAAAAAAATAAATAGGGTTTTAAAATATATATATACATACCCAGATAGAGAGAGAGAGAGAGAGGAGAGAGAGGAGAGAGACATAGAGAGGAGAGAGAAAGGGAGAGAGATCGTCACAAGGGGGAGAGAGAAAGGAAGAGCAAAGAGGGTTAGTTAAATATTAGATTTAGAAAATATAAAATATATATTTACAGCGAGAGAGAGAGAGAGAGAGAAACGGCTAGAGAGAATCAGGAGAGAGAGAGAAATATGTTAATATTAAATGATTATAAAATATTTATATAGTTAAAGAAGGTTTGAATAATATTATAATATTAGTCCGTTTTGAGATTTTGGCAAGTACAAACTTATTCCAAAACACGTCCGGGTCGGGTCCAAAAATTCAGATTAAAAATATGAAAAATATACGCGACTTCCAAATTTCAAAATGAATGCTCAGTCAAAGAAAATGCATACCCCCAAGAACGGATGCACGTACGTGCGCGTAGCCATCCAAATACGTCCGTTTCACTGAACGGGACGAGAACAAGATACGCGGACGCTACCACGGGGTTAGTGGTATCATGCAGGCTATGAAATGAAATTTTAAATTATTTTCTGTGACCTAGAATGTTATATGATAAAAGATGCGATACCAGGTAAAATGCCAGCATGTACTAATCATGAGACGCACGTGTCCATGCAACAAGTCAAGATAATCTATAAATAAGAATTAAACAGGTTCAAGCAAGCGGATCGGGTCGAATGCTATGTAAAATGTAAAATACCATTCGCACCCACAAAACGTTAAATCAAGAATATCATAAATAAAGAACTACGAGAACTAGAATTGGTATAAATGAACTCGGGTGTTACAGGCTCGAGTCCTCGGAACCAGTCTCGTCCGGAGCAGATGAGAGTGGCCGGGAAAGCTCGGCATAGGGCGGCGTCGGAGTTATCTTGGAAGCTCATTCCCGCAGTGAATGCATCCAAGTGGTCCTTCGGGTCAGATTTGCCGTCGAAGAGAGAGACCTTCAGGGACTTGTTCCGAGAGGAGACGTGGACGGTGAGCATCTCCTCGGTGAAGGGTTTTATGAGAGAGTCGGCAACATACTTAGCCCCGTCACTTGAATGATGATCTTCCAGACGCATACCCTCGATCTTCTTTTCGAGGGCGTCGAGTCGGCTGAGGTATCCCGATGATTCGACGCATTCTGATCTTCGGTCTCTGCCGTTGGAGACCTGTGTCTGGCCGCGGCCCCGGTTCCTTTCGATGACATTTCTTAGGTCGCCTGGCGAGGTAATCTTCGAGCTGCCATGGCGAGTCCCTTCCGCGCGTACCCGCCGAAGGAGGGGATGACTGTCACGCCTGGGAGCAGGCGAGCTGACCGACACCTCCTCGGGAGGGTCAGGGGTGCGCAGGGCCTCAGGATGAGGTGCTCTGGCGGTGGACCTTGGCATTGAACTGTGGGGGGCCCAGCGGGTCATAGAACATGCCGCCCCGGTAGATCTGCGACCGTAGGAGGTAGCGAGGCGGTGATCGGCCGTGCTGATGCGGGCGGAGTCTTCTCTCCCTCTGTAGGTGTCCCGATCCCGAGGTGGGGGAGCGGCGATCTGGGGAGCTTGCCCCGCCGTTTGGACACGTACGAGCGCGTCCACTATGGACGCGAGTCGATCTATCCGGACGGACAGGGCGTTGATGGCGTTCGGGGGAGGAGATTCGTCCGTGCCTCCGTTGTGGGGGAGGCGGCGGCTGGTGCTTGGATCGTCGCGGTGATCGCTGGCCATTGGGTTGAGATCGGAAGATGAACTTTTGTTTTAGGGGAATCAAGGATTTCCCACAGACGGCGCCGGCCGACGTGCGTCGGATCACGTCAAGATGTTACCTTCCGTTGATTTGCTGATGGCGGCGATAGACGGCTGAGATTAGATCTGGAAGCTGGCTCCTGAAGCGAGTGGATCTCAATGGGTTTGAGGTTGTTTGGGCCGAGCTACTTGCAAGGAAGTCCCGAGATGGTTTGGTATCACCGAGAACCCTCAGACGATCAAGTTAGAGAGGAAATCCGAGCAGAGTAACGGCTTAGTGGAGTAAAAAATGGCTTACTTTAACCGTCTGAAGGAGGGGTTTATGTAGCGGTGGCAACAGGCAGACAGGTGCGGGAATCACGCCGGCCGTTATGCCCCCCGACGTCACGCCCGCGTGATAGGCAGGATCTCCCCGTTAAAGGCGAAACATGCTCGTTAATGGAGGATCGTGATGGCGTGGAACGCGGGATCGTGGGTGGCGGATATCTCGCGCATGGCGAGATTCGTGGAGGCGAGGTGGATGCACCTGCGATCGGTGCCGTTGGTCGGTCAATGAGACCGAGGAAGATGAGCTCGGTGGGAGGCTCGGGAGCGAGCGGGAGGCCGAGCTATCTGGTTTTGTGGTAGCCCGGGGGCGAGCGGAGAGGACCGAGGAGGCCAAACGAGCGGGCGGTTCGGAGGTGAGCCAGCGGTTGCTTGTAGGACGGGCATGGGGGCGGTCTGGTCGGCCACTGCAGGTCCTTTCTTGCAAGCTTCGGGACACGTCATCAGCCACGTGTCACGATCTGGTAGATCGCCGATATCGAGCATCATCAAAATATATCCATGTGTTTGTTCTTGTTCTTATTCTTTACTATATTTCTATTCTGGATGTTATCTCACACCTTTGCTTCCATTCCAGCAACAGCATATTCAGTTATTGGTATCCGTTACTGTACATTGCAAGTTGTAATTTGTATTATTATTGGAAATTATTTGTTTGATTTAGTGGAAAATGGCGGTGCAATTAACCACCCTACTGTAAATTTTGTTATTTTTACTGCTTTACCAGATCTTTAGCCAAGAATGACATGAACATATACGATTATATTATTGATGAAGATCTTGGTTCCGATCGTCGGAAAAAGTTGCAGAATCACATGAAATTGTGTTTCTGTAATTTTGATATTAAGGATGAAGATCAAGGGTTCCGATCGTTGGAAAAAATGATGGAAGGTGTATTTTTCGAGACCATAGGAGAGAAATTCCTGTCTATGGCCTCTTTCCTCCATTATTCTCTTATATTATAGTGCAAAAGAATAGGGGCCTTTTTTATTTTGATAACCGTGATTTAGTGAAATTAGGCATATACGTGCATCGCATGTGCAAATCACTAGTACTTGTGGTATAAAACTTGTAATTCAATTTCATTATGAATTTCAACATGATCGAAATATGTGAACTTGTTATGGGTGCTACTGTTAACATACTATTTTGATGTTGTTTATGAGTTCTAACCTCAAATCAAGATCTTAAGACCATGAGCCTCCTGTTTGACCCTATTGGCCACCGTTGGATTATGAATAACATCAATACCATATGCTCAAAATAGCATCCATCATCCCATATCTGTAATATGTTAAAGCAAATTATTTCATCTTTTTAATTGTCTAAATATAGAAATCATGTATGATTGAAAAACTAAAATCCTGTAATTTTCTTTCTCATCTGCGTCGACAATACGCAACGAGAGCAAGGCATATTAAAAAAAACACACACACGGTGGGACCGGCCCATGCCTCCAGAATATCCTTGCTTCCTGCTACGGCGACAATTTTGTCTGCTACTTCAATATCCTTCCCCTTATCTCATTCTCTCGATTCTCCAATGGCGTTTCTTCAAAGCTCGCGATTTCCCCTTCATTGCTCTCAACTCCCAATTCGCTCCTCTCACTTCCCTTCTGATGATGCTCGATATCGGTGATCTTCCAGATCATGACACGTGGAAGATGACGTGTCCCAAAGCTCAGAAGATAGGACCTACGGGGCCCAACCAGGCCACCCCTGCGCCCGTCCCCTGAGCAAGCACTGGCTCTCCTCAGAGCCCATGCACAAATTGGCCTCCTCGGCCCCCAGCTCACCTCGGGATACCGCATAAGACAAGATGACTCGGCTCACCCGCTCGTCCCCGAGCTCTCCCGCCGAGGCCATCTTCTTCGGTCTCATCGACCGACCAACGGCACCACTCGCAAGCGTAACCGCCGCTCCGCGAATCTCGCCATGCGCGAGATCTCCGCCGGCCACATCCCACGTTCCACGCCATTACGATCCCCATTAACGAGCTTGCCTCGTCATTAATGGGAGATCCCGCTCTTCACGCGGGTGTGACGTCGGGAGTGTAACTGCCGGCGTGATCCTCACGCCTACCCCTGCATGCTGCTACCGCTATATAAACCCTTCTTCCAGACAGTTCAAGTAGGCCAATTCTAATCCACTTAGCCGTTACTCTGCTCGGATCTTGTCACTAACTTGATCGTCGGAGGGTCCTCGGTGGTACAAACCGTCCCGGGACTTCCTTGCAGGTACTCGGCGCAAATCATCCTCAAGCCTATTGAGATCCACACGCAACAGGAGCCAGATTCCATCTTCAATCCCAGCCGTCAATCACAGCCATCGGTAGATCAATGGAAGACAACATCTGAAGGAGATCCAGGCCCTCCATCAGAAGGAGATCCAGGCCTCCATCAGCTGGCGCCGTCTGTAGGAAAATAACTCCACAAAAACAAAAGTTCGTCTTCCGATCTCCAACCACATGGAGAGCGATCATCCCGAAGATCCAAGCACCAGCCACCGCCCCCCCCCTCAACGGAGGCGTGGATGAAGCTCCTCCGGCGACTGTCATCAACACCCTTGCCGGTCGAATAGACCGACTTGCGTCCATTGTGGAGGCGCTCGTCCGTGTCCAAACGGCAGGGCAAGAACCCTTGATCGTTGCTCCTCCGCCTCGAGAAGACTCCACCCGCGTCGGCACGGCCGACCACCGACAAGCTACCTCCCACGGCCACAGATCTTCCGGGCCGATACTTTCTGCGGCCCGCTGGGCGCCCCATAATTCCACACTGAGATCCGCCACCAGAGCGCCTCACCTCGAGCCTCCTCACGCCCCTTACCCTCCCGAGGAGATGTCGGTCAGCTCGCCTGTTCCTAGGCATGACCAACACCTCCTCTCTCGACGGGATCATGCAGATGAGACTCACCACGGCGGCTCGAAGGCTACCTCGCCCGGGGATCTGAGGAACCTCATCGAGAGGAACCGAGGCCGCGCCCAGACGCAGGTCTCCCACAGCAGACGCCGGGGATCAGAGGGTGCCGAATCCTCGGGGTAACACGGCCGACTCGACGCCCTCGAGAAGAAGATTGAGGGCATACGTCGGGAAGGTCACCTCTCGGACGACGAGGCTAAGTACGCCGCCCATTCGCTCACCAAGCCATTCACCGAGGAGCTGCTCGCCGTCTGTGTCTCCTCACGCAATAAGCCCCCAAAGGACTCTCTCTTCGACGGGAAATCTGACCCGAAAGACCATTTGGATGCTTTCACCACGGGGATGAGCTTCCAAGACAACTCCGATGCCGCCCAGTGCCGAGCTTTCCCGGCCAGCCTCATCCGCTCCGGGCGAGACTGGTTCCGAGGACTCGAGCCTCGCTCGATCTCAACTTTTGACGAGCTGGCCACTCAGTTCTTCGGCCACTTCGTCGGGAATAGGCGGCAAAAACGCACCGTCGACTACCTCTTCACGATCAAGAGCGGGGACAAGGAGACGTTCAAGGTATACGTCACCTGCTTCTACAACGCCCTTCTCGAGGTCCCCAAGCACCGGGACGAGACGGTCATCATGACACTCAGGTCGGGTCTTATGCACAAGGAGTGGTTACGCTCCTTTGCATTAGCGCAACCTAAGACCATGGCCGACGTAAAGGCGTAGAACGAGCACGAAGTTCAGCTCGAATCCGAGGTGAACGCGAACCTTTCCCAGGCAGACCGACCCGACCAGAACAAGAGAGCAAGGGAAGAGAGACCAGAGTGACCGCAGCCCTATCTCCCGAAGTTCCAGGAGTACACCCCGCTCAATGTCTCCCAGGCAGTGTTACTAGAGGAGGCTAAGTGCGAGTGGTTCTTCAAGTTCCCTCCGATCCCGCGTCAGGCCTCGAAGCGAACCCGGGGCCCCTACTGCGGTTTCCACAGGTCGCTGGGCCACGCCACGGAGAGTTGCAAGCAGCTCCGGGACTACATCGAGGAGCTCATCCGATCAGGGCACTTTGCGGCGTACTTGAGGGATAAGCGGCAAGCCGACCGCGAGCAGGAGCAACGTCCCCCTCCCGCCGAGCTGACCATCGGCCAGATCATGCTCGTATCAACAGATGACAAGTCCGGCGCCCACGGAGCCCAGTACCCTGTGCCGAGCACGGAGACCAACAAACATCTGGGGAGCTCGGGCTGCGCTAATAAGGTCATTTACTAGCATGTATCTCTTTTAATGCAATGTATACACTTCTTGAGATCTGTGTTTATGTAATAAAAAAGATCAATGGAACATTGCGAAAAAGAAAAAATCTTATTTATTCAAAAAGGTACTGTGGGTTCCTCAACCATACATCATAAAAAAATTATTACAATAGCGGGGGAAGGGGGTGCAGAGAGCACTGCTCGTGGTACCCCGAGAAGATTTCTGCCAGCCGAAGCCTCGCAGAATCTAACTTCTGCCCTCGATTCCCCCCGCACGTGTTGGCATCGAGCCTCAGTTGGTAGCACTCACGGACGAGTGCCACCGAGCGATTCAGCCGACCCGCGGAGATCAGGCCGTAGCGCCTCAGAGACCGTAGCTTGCCCACGGCCTCGTCTTTGTGCTGCTCGGACAAGGGGTTGTAGAGCCCCGGTGACGCCTTCCAGCAGGGGCGAGAGCCGGGAAAGCAGCCGGCCGAAGTGATCCTTGATGCTGCCAAAAACCAACCGCACCTTGTCCTCGATGCAGTTCCGGTCGTAGAGGTACACATCTTCGAAGTGAATGATGTCGGGGATGGTGATGGGAAAGTCTTCCATTTTTTTCGATTTGTTTGTGAAGAGAGGAAGGACCAACACTCCCCCCGCTTTATAACCCGCTGCGCCCCAAAGAACCCAACAGTCGCCCGTTTTCGCCCACAAAGGTGCTGCCACGCGGCAAACATCGAGCCTTTTCTGGCAGAACTGAAACGACGCGGCTCTGGCGCTTCACCCCCCACGCATTCAATGCGCATGTTACGCGTATTCACCGCGACTGTTCCTATTCCCCATACCTACACCGGGAAGGTTGGACGGAACCTCATGAAGAAGCTACTGAGCAGCTTCACTGCTCGGATATCCTTAGCAGGCTTCTTATGGCCCCTCCAACGCTAAGGATCAAAGCCCTCACCTAGAGGCAGCTGCTCGGCTACCCTGCTCGGCTATCCCCGGCTGGTAGCTCCTTTACCCGAGACGCCAGGGATCAAAGCCCTCGCCTAGAGGCGACCGAGCAGCTTCACTGCTCGGTTATCCTTAGCAGGCTTCCTAGGGCCTCTCAGCGCTAAGGATCGAAACCCTCGCCTAGAGACAGCAGAGCGGCTACCTTTCTCGGTTATCCTTAGCAGGCCTCCTACGGCCCCCCCAGCGCTAAGGATCAAAGCCCTCGTCTAGAGGCAGCCGAGCGGCTACCCTGCTTGGCCATCCCTGGCCGGTAGTGTCACGACCCAAAGTTTGGATGTGACCGACACTTAGATTATATAATATCTAAAGATATCTACACAATCTAAGTAAGCCAAAAACCAAGAACAAAACCCTTTTTGCGGAATTTTAGGAAAATTTAGTTTTTTAAGTAAAAATCACAGTTTTAAGTATTTAAGATCTTAACAGTAACTCCCTATTGAATCAATAATAAAAGCAGTTATAAAGTGTTTAATTTGGTTGCATCCCTAGTCGGGAGCAACAATGCCAATAGCGGAAATCAATACACAATTATAATACGACACTCAAAGAAGAATCTCTGACATAAGTAAAAGAAATATCATTTAACATAACTAAACGATCTCATCTGTCAAAATAATATACATACAACCACATATCGTTCTAAGTCACTTATACAGGGTCTGATGGAGATATTCTAGATTCAATATACAATACCAAAAAAGGAGGTTACTATATAGGTAACCCACCTAGCAAAAAGAGCGGTAAAAGCTGATAAGTGGATCTGCACTGCTGCTAACCGTTCATTCGACTCCTGTAAGGAACAGTGGTACAACGGGGGTGAGTTGCCAACTCAGTGAATAAAACTAATATATAACGGCTAATAATGTAAATATGACGAACTATAACTAATAGCAATAAAGATGAGTATAAGGCATGATAACATGTGGAAGCATGAGTTTGTACCATTAACTATATAAATCAAAACTGAATTCTCATCACTTATTTCCAAATAAAGTTCATCTTTCCGTGTCCAATATCGACACAAATCTTCTGTTTCCCTCAGGTGTCATTCTTCGAACGATCCTGTAAATCAATAACACCGGTCGGTATCATCTAGATATCTGCCGTGTTTCACAACTATCTCCGGTATCGAGTATCCTCGCTAGGCTCCCCGCCTCAAATGCGGCTATCCTACCCCTCGGTCTCGACTGGGTCCACCATGAATCCGACTGTATAGCTCCCCCACTCAGTCTGGATAACGTAAAAATCCGCGATCGTATAGCTCCCCCACTCGGCCCGGAATAAAACCAAATCATAAAAACAATATCTCATGGTGGACATCTCACATCAATATGAAAAATCACTGATTTTACGCAATAGTATATGAAAACTTAAAACCTTAAATCCTCAATAATACAAATGCCTCTTCTATCAACTTCTAACACTTGAATATGAAACATGATGTCATTTATGCAAAGTACTACTGTTATTGATATTTTAAGGTATGATAGGAATCATATTTAACAGAATAAATACTAAGTATGAAAGTGACATGTTAATATCGACGAGGTGTAGTGTAACATATAGATATGTGCATGTGCGACATGACTCGTCGATAATTGTGCAGTGTCCTAACAATTATTAACATGGAAGTATATATATTTATGAATGCATATGATCAATTTTACATACAAAAGCAAAACTTTTATTTAAACTTAACTACGGGCGTAACGCCATCCATACAAAATCCCCCGGTAGATGTTTAGTCTACTCACCGGAATACGTCAAATCAACTCAGAAATCACCAATTCCTTTCCCTTTCCTTGCGGTCTCCGAAGTTCCCGTACTCGAATCTAATATCGACATTAATTTGAATAAGAAACGGCTAACTCCGATACGGCGAAAACATGAAAATACAAGTGTTATGTACTAATTATACTACGTACGACTATTCTAAACTATCTAACACTTATACTAACCGAACGTAATCCGATCGCTGTTCGTAACAGAAAACAGAATCGTGTTACGAAACGTCCATGTCGTGTTTTAAACGTTTTAACCCCATTTCAGATATTAACTCCCAGATTTTATATACTGTTAAATTAACTTAAATAAACAATACCAAATATCCTAACACATATACAGAGACTTACCCTAAAACCCATAACACCCAACTTCACCATAAATCCGGCGAGACCAGAATTTACCTACGCTTCGCCGGCCAAATTCAGAGCAAGAAGGTTCGTACTCCTAGGGTTTATTCTAGGTCCAATATACAATATTAAGGCAATGTTTGGTTAAATTATTTATTATCTAAGTTATAGCAGATCTTCACAGAGCCTATATTTCCCTAAAATACCAAATTTCCGATATCCGATTTCTACAATTTAACGTTTACAGAACTAAAATCCTACCATGTTTAAAGATTATACCTACAGAAGATGGTTGAAAGGCTTTTTCCAAGATACCCAAGTCCTTAGCCCCTAGCTTGATGGTGAAAATCCTTAGCACTAGTTCTTCTCTTCACTTCTCTTTTCTTTTATTTTTCTTTGTTGTTCTATGTTTTTCCTTTTTCTTTCTGTCAACTAGTTCAGTTGTCCTAAGATATATTAACTGAAACAAATAGGTATAACTTAAGGATAATAGAATTAGGGTAGTAGGTGGTGTCAACTAGAGAATTATGGTGTTTTCATGCAAGGATGAGGTGGTGTGCATGAGGTGTGCATCCAAGAAAGAGGTGTTGGTGCATTATTACTTTTAAGATGTCGTGTCTTGAGGAAATTCTGAATCTTAACCCTTTTCTAACCCTTTTACACTTACACCCTCAACATTTCCAAGTTTTCACAATTACCTAAACTTTATACAAAAACCTCTCATTACATATGTTGTTATATAACATAATTTTTATTAAAATGAAGCTAAATTTCTTACTAAAACCCTTGTAATTTACTAATGTTACAAACTAAAATTTCAATTTAATTAGTTTCGCACACTACTTATGAAAATATCCTATTTTGTTTTAATAATTTTTTAAATTAACATTTGATTATTTATTTAATTAAATTTATTTATTTTTTCTAAAATTTTCAAAATGTTACAGGTAGCTCCCCTACCCAAGACGCCAGGGATCAAAGCCCTCGCCTAGAGGCAACCGAGCAGCTTCACTACTCGGTTATCTTTAGCAGGCCTCCTACAGCCCCTCCAGCGCTAAGGATTAAATCCTTCGCCTAGAGGCAGCCGAGCGGCTACCCTGCTCGGCTATCCCTGACCGGTAGCTCCCCTACCCGAGACGCCAGGGATCAAAGCCCTCGTCTAGAGGCAACTGAGCGGCTTCACTGCTCGGTTATCCTTAGCAGGCCTCCTACGGCCCCTCCAGCGCTAAGGATCGAAGCCCTTACAAAGAGGCAGCCGAACGGCTACCTCGCTCGGCTATCCCCGGCTGGTAGCTTCCTACCCACGACGCCAGGGATCAAAACCCTCGCCAAGAGGCACCGGACAGTAACCCTGCTCGGCCCCATCCTAAAGGACCAAAGCCCTCGCCAAGAGGCACCGAGCAGTAACCCTGCTAGGCCCCCATCCTTAGTAGGCCTCTTACGGCCCCTCCCGCGCTAAGGATCAAAGTCCTCCCAAGAAGGCAGTCGAGCCCACCCTTGCTCGGCCATCCCCGGCTGGTAACTTCCTACCACAACCGATAGGGATCAAAGACCTCGCCAAGAGGCCCGGGCAGTGACCCTGCTCGGCATGTCCTGAAGGATCAAAGCTCTCGCAAGAGGCAACCGGACTCACACTTGTTCGGTTATCCCCGGTTGGTAGCTCCCTATCCATGACGCCAGGGATCAAAGCCCTCGCCAAGAGGCAACCGAACCCACCCTTGTTTGGTTATCCCCAGATGGTAGCTCCCTACCCACGACGCCAGGGATCAAAGCCCTCGTCAAGAGGCAGCCGAGCGGCTTCCCCGCTCGGTCATCCCCGGCTGGTAGCTCCATACCCACGACGCCATGGATCAAAGCCCTTGCCAAGAGGCAGCCGAGCGGCTACCTTGCTCGCTCATCTCCGGCTGGTAGCTCCTTACCCACGATGCCAGGGATCAAAGCCCTCGCCAAGCGGCAGCCAAGCGGCTTCCCCGCTCGGTCATCCCCGGCTGGTAGCTCCCTACCCACGACGCCGCGGATCAAAGCCCGAGCGGCTATCCTGCTCGGTCATCCTTAGCTGGTAGCTCCCTACCCATGACGCCAGGGATCAAAGCCCTCACCAAGAGACAGCCGAGCGGCTCCCCTGCTCGGTCATCCCCGGCTGGTAGCTCCCTACCCACGATGCCAGGGATCAAAAGCCCTCGCCAAGAGGCAGCCGATCGGCTCCCCTGCTCGATCATCCCCGGCAGGTAGCTCCCTACCCACGACACCAGGGATCAAAGCCCTCGCTAAGAGGCATTTGAAGCCCTCATCGTGAGGCCGCTGATTCTTTCATGCTCGGCGCATCCCCATCGGGCATCCTCCTGCCCACCAGACGTTGAGGATTTGAAGACCTCAAAGCAAGGCCACCGAGCTTCCTTCTGCTCGGCGCATCTGCAGTGGGCATACTCCTGCCCAACATATGCCGCTGATCTGAAGGCCCACCAAGGGGCAACATGTCTGTCTAAGTCTAAACAATCACCCCTCGACTTTAGAGACATGGAGGTACTTGCTTCCCTACAGCCTTTGCACACTTGGCGAGTGATCGAAATCAACTCGACATGTGATCGCCAGACGAAGAATTGACCTGATATGGAAGTGTTGGGGTCAAAATTTACACCCCAGTTGACCAAGTCAAAGTCAAGGTCAACCCCAAGTAAGCGGGCCCAAGCCCAAGCAAGTGGGCCTATGCCCGAGTCGAGCCCGAACATGAAGCGGCCGACCCCCCTCCAGGACAAAATAAAAATCATGTAATAAATAATTTTTTATGCATGAATGTATGCAAAATGGGTATAAAGCCAAATTTTTGTAAAGCACATGGCTTATGTGCAAAAAGAAATAGCACATGAGGCATGAGATGGGCAAAATGCCATTTTGTAAAGCCCAAGGGGCTATATGTAAACGTGTAAGCCTATAAAAGGCAACATGATGATGAATAAAAGACATACTTTTTATTTCCCTCAAAAATCTATGGTTTGTGCCTCCTTCTTCTCTTTCCTCAATGTTCTAAACCTTGTTTTTTCTTTTGAATTAAATCAAGAGTTTTACTCTTCCTTTTCCAAAACTAAATAGTTTTTCACCATAAAACCCACAAAGGGGAGCTCAGATCTTCCATTAGATCTCAAAAAGAAGAAAATTTTAAAATCTCATACTTCTTGTTCTTCAAGATCCGGCCGACAGAGGAGGAAGGAGATCCACTTCTAAGGACCCCACTTTGGGGAAGATCCAGGGCTCAAGGGAGAATCCCCTGTTCATCAACCCCAAAATATCATAGGAGTTCAAACTCCATAAGTCAAATCGGGAGTACAGCTCCCAGTGTAGGGACCAAGTCCCTTTTGCTGCTGGCGCACAGCGCCCGCGTGCCGCTCGCGTGGTGCGCTGGCGCTCTGCGCCCGCGTGCCGCACGCATGGTGCGCTGGCGCTCTAGCGCACAGCGCCTTCTCCCATGCATCATTTAGATGCCCTTCCATTTTTTTTATATATATATATATATACATGTGTACACACACACACACACCCCCCTACTCCACAACACTGTCCCCCGTTAGAAAAAAATTTCTAACGGGGTGCTACCCTACACCCCGCAAGGGGGCTGCTAGCCCCCTTGACCCCCAGCCCGCTATTCGGGTAGCGAGACCCCCGTAAAAACTCTGCGGGGCCTCCGATATATCCAAAACCCTTTCAAAACACAACACTGCACATTGAGTTCGCATGACCTGTTTGACCCGTCAATCGAAGGTTCTCTCGCTCCAAAGGTGAGAGGTAATTAACGACAGCTTAGTCCACGGCTGCCGGAGATTCGGATCCCCACGATCCATAAACCCCAGCTTACCCTAGGCAGGGGGAATCTGTAATGAGCCTAACGAGCACGCGCGTATTCCCATCTCAATGGGGTGACGAAAAACACCGTACATATTCTGGCATGCCCGGTGGGACCTATCTCTCCTCCCATATTTCGGGTTAAACGTTCATGCGAACTCAATCAATATACATATCGATTGCCTGTATTGAAATCATGCTTCTTTGTGCAGGTTAAGTTTCCAATTGCAATCTTCGGACGCAGCAAAATGTCTCCAAGGACGAACTCAGCTCTCGACACAGCTTCCATCTCCTACACGATGAAGATGGACTCCAGGACAGTCCTCCCGGCCAGTCTTGGGCGACAGTGGAAGGAGCCGCTGCTACAGTTCGGCTCTATTCTGTTCATGCTAGCTAACTCCATTCCATCTCCTCAAGCTCTGGTAACCGACAAACCGGCTTCGAAAGACAAGAGGCCAAATGTGGTGGTCGTAAGGGCACCTCAGCCCAAGAGCAAGTCCGTTTCCGAATGACTCTCCATTGCTCCATCTGGGGGCAAGGCCATCAACACGAACAAAGCAACGGGGCATCTCGGCCAAGCTCCAGCAGCGCCCCTGACAACTGCTCCATTGGGTATCTTCTCTAAGCTTCCTGTTAATCGGCTCACAGCGGCTTCCCGAAGAGCAGAAGCCTGCCAAGCGTTTAAGGCAGAGAAGCTGAGGCAGAAGCGGCTCAGATACAGAGCCAACAAAAGGGCCAGGGCTCCGGCCATGTTAAAATTTATGAATTTCCAAAGCCCGGACTGCTCTGCGAAACTAGCTGCCAGTGATGAAAGGATGGTTGAATGTGTTATCCACACCGTCTACATGGTGGGCACGCATCCCAGCGACAACCTTCGCAGCAAAAACAAGGATGGGGCCACTACATCTCAAGTCCAATCTGGTGTAAATATGGCTGCCACATTCCAAGACCAACCTCCTCTGGAAGGTAATGAAGACCCTTCTAGTGAAGGCGATAAGCAGAGAGATCCCTCAGTTCATGAGGAGTCGGGCTCGGAGAGCGAGGATGAGCCAATCTTCCGTCCCAAGAACGCAGAGCAGCAAGTTCTCCAAGAGCTCCAAAAATAGCTCAGAAGTAAAGATAAGGAGATGGACAAACTTTACTCCAAAATTGACGACTTGATGAATATCGTTTTGCAGCTCACGGCCCGACTTTCCTCTCAGCCGTCCAATCAAGCGCAGGGCTCTGCTCATGAACAGGGAAACAGTGTCCCAGGGCAGCCGATGCTTATTCCCTCAAATCCAAAGGTTGGCGAACCGCATGAAAGTCAGTCGCATCCTATCTCGGGAAATATCTTGGCTACCGACGACAGTAGCCCGCTAACTCAAGACCAGATCATGGATTTGGTTGCCAACAAAGTCAAAACATTGGTAGCTGAAGCCAAAGCGCAAAAGGATATTAGCAGCAGTGGGAGACCATATCCTGCTCAGTATGATCTGGTAGAATTTCCTAGCGGCTATGCCATTCCTAAATTCGGAAGATTTGATGGGACGGGAAATACGAATCCGCGCATCGCCCATTTTAAAGCCTCATGCGGGAATACTGGGGGCAACGATGCGCTTCTCCTCCGCCAGTTCGTTAATAGCTTGACCAATGTTGCTTTCGACTGGTACGCGAGCATACCGGATGGCTCCGCTACTGCGTTCGTCCAAATGGAATCTTTGTTTTGACAAAGGTTCATGAGTGTCAGCGATAAGATCACCATCGTCGACCTCGTAAGGACCAAGCCAAAGAACAACGAAAGCGGCACGGATTTCATAACCCGATGGCGCAATCTCTCCATCAAATGTGAACCGCCGATAGAGCAGGACCAATCTGTCAGTCTCCTTGTCGGAAATCTCAACAATTGGATGGCCTCGTTTCTATGCACCGCGGGTCTCAAAACATTTTAAGAGCTGACTAGGAAAGTTCAGATGTTAGAACGCTCAAAGCAGAAGTCCTCCTCGGATTCCCAAAATAACAATAGGTCCTGGAGAAACCGAAAGGACAATAATCGCAAAGGCAGAAATTCCGACGATTCTGAATCTTTTAACACTTCGGCTAACCGAAATAAGCAAGGGATGAGCGGGCCTAATGCCAACCAGCCTCGGAAGCCAGTGTTCGGAGAGGGAGGAGAATCTCTACTGAAAGAGAAGCTAGATAAGGTCTATTCCTTCAGAAGGGACAAAATCCGTAAAATATTCAAAGACGCTCTGAGGAACGGTCTACAACTGCCAGAGTCAAAAAGACCGCAGGAAGCGAATATGACCGACGACCCCAAATACTGTCCCTATCACAGAGTGATTGGTCATGCCATTGAGGACTGCTTCTTCTTCAAAGATTGGGTCGAAAAACAATACATGGCAGGAGAGATAGAACCGTCTAAAGACGTGTTAACAAACAGTCCAGCTGCGACCGCCAATTTCATACAAACGGGGACCGAAGTTCTTCGTGAAACCGATTCTCTCAGACATCCGCCCTTCTCTGAAAACAATAGACCGCTAAGTCTTTAAACTGGGAACACTCGACCTTTAAGTCGTTAAACTGGGAATGTAAATAAAAAATGTGTAAAAAAAAGGAAGTGTAAGTAATATATATATATATATATATATATATATATAATAATAATAATAATAATAATAATAAAAAGCCGAAATGATGGGGCAACTCGCAATAAAAATCAGCGAGTAAAATAAAGATGAAAAATAAAGCCGAAATGATAGGGCAACCGCGAATAAAAGCCGAAATGATAGGGCAATCGCTACCTTCACGATAAGAAAAGCTGAAATAATAGAGCAATCTTGGTAAAACAAAAAAAACAACAAAAACAAAAAAAATCTAAAGTCCCAAAATTCTCCCGGCCCTACAGTTGGTCCTAAGTTGACTACCGTATACAATCCACGGGCTCAAATAATTCTTATCATACCCATACCCTACCGCGATCACCAGTCCAGAGGTCGGTCTCCGCCCTTGGAATTATGCTCCATTGGGAAGGCCCATTCATGTGTCTTCATGATGCATGAGGAGAACAAACCTTCGTGGGATCCTTACGACTCATAAAGGAAAAACACACTTGGGAGTCCTCACGACTCCTAAGGAGAAAGTACACCTATGAGATCCTTTCGACTCGTAGGGAGAAAATGCTTTTATGGGACTCTTACGACTCATAAAAGTGAAAAGTCTTAGGTGATAGGGACCTAAACCTGTCTCCTAAGCCATCGCTCCCCAACAAGGAAAGGCAAATGATGAATTGCTCCTGGCACATATGCTTCAGTGTTAGCAACGCTGATGACGACCTCTACCCCAAAATTCTAAGCTTCCGATCCAATAGACCCCTAAGTCTTTAAACTGGGAACAGATGACCGCTAAGTCGTTAAACTGGGAACAGATGACCTCTAAGTCGTTAAACTAGGCATAGTAGACCCCTAAGTCTTTAAACTGGAAACAGATGACCTCTAAGTCGTTAAACTGGGAACAGAAGACCCCTAAGTCTTTAAACTGAGAACAGATGACCTCTACGTCGTTAAACTGGAAACAGATGACCTCTAAGTCGTTAAACTAGAAACAAATGACCACCACGTCATTAAACTGGAAACAGATGAGCTCTAAGTCGTTAAACTGGAAACCGATGACCACTAAGTTGTTAAACTGGAAACCATAGACCTCTAAGTCGTTAAACTGGAAACAGATGACCACCACGTTGTTAAACTGGAAACAGATGACCTTTAAGTCGTTAAACTGGAAACCGATGACCCCTAAGTCGTTAAACTGGAAACGAGGGAGATCCCCTCACGGCGAATGATGAGTCGCTCCTGGTACCATATTCCAGTGCAGTGATACAGACGCCAACCAAAATCCAAATTCTCAAACGGTGAATGATGAGTCACTCCTGGTACCATATTCCAGCGCAGCGATGCAGACGCCAACAAAGTCCCGAAATTCTTTCAGCCCTACGGTCTGGATCATACATTCTGCAAAACCGTATACAATCTACAGGCGTAAAACGATCCCAATCTCTCTCAAGTCTTACCGGCGAGACCACATTCAAAGTCCCACCAGCGATGAAGATTCAAAAAAAAAGGGTATGTCCACAAGCAAAATGGGCATGGATGAAAACTCGAAAGGGCTCTGTGAGTAAAAACATCAGGACTGCCGGCGAGTTTGTGAAAACCCGAAAAGGGCCCAAACTCGTGAAAAAAAGATGAAATGCACTCACAAAGTCCTATCGACTTTGTGAGGAGAAAATTCTCGCGTGGGATCCTTACGACTCACAAAGGAGCAACACACTTAGGAGTCCCCACAACTCCTAAGGAGAAAGTACACATATAAGATCCTTTTGACTCGTAGGGAGAAAATGCTTTTATGGGACCCTTACGACCCATAAAATTGAAAAGCCTTAGGTGATGGGGATCTAAACCTATCTCCTAAGCCACCAATTCCCAAATCCTATCGGGGCAAATGATGAGTTGCTCCTGGCATTATTCCAGTGCAGCAATGCAGATGCCAAACAAAAACCAAAATCCCCAAATCCTTTCATGGCAAATGATGATTTTCTCCTGGTACCATATTCCAGTGTGGCGATGCTGATGTCAACCCAAATCAAATCAATAATCTCTGCGTCGGAATCATGCTTCGTCTTAGAATGTACCCCGTGTCGAAATCATGCTTCGCCTCGGAGTATCCACCTGCCCTGTCGGAATTATGCTTCGCCTGGGAATTGTTTACCGCCGGAAACCGGAAGACGGCGTGGACGTCTTGCCTGAGTCGGGGGGCAGATGCTATTAAGTTCTATCCGTGCACCTCTTCGAAGATGCCAAGTTGATTGATGGCACCGTATATCAAAGGTGTGAGCGGATGCGGCCGTTGTAGCAGATTTCGTTAGATTCCCCCTCATTTGAGGGGTTTTTGATTGTAGGGACGCTCTTCCCTGCAGGAGTAAGCCCCTGCAGTTAATTACGCTATCGCATTACGGTAGCAACTTTCTCCTTCTCTAGATGGTCACTTCGTGTCGTGTGTGTTTGTTTTGTTTTTTGGTTGCCCGTAGATTGTATATGGAAACTAATTTATGTTGTCGCCCGTAGGGTGCGGACTAGTCCAAATCCGTATTATCTTAGATTTGGGTTTGGGTTTGGTTTAAGGATACGTTAGTCTCATTTGAGACTAAGATCAATTTAAACTTTGTTAAGGATACGTTAGTCTAATTTTAGACTAAGATCTACTTAACGAGGGGGTTTTAGATTAAGTATACGTTAGTCTAATTTTAGATTAAGATCGACTTAACGGGACCATTTAGATCCAACAAAAGAGCATATGAACTCTTTTGTTTTAGTTTAGGGACGTTGCAGTCCATTGTTAGTTTAAGGACATTGCGGTCCAGGTTAAGGACATCATAGTCCATGAGTTTAAAGATCCCACAGTCCAGTTTAAAGACGTCATAGTCTATGGAGGTTAAGGACATCATAGTCCATGAGTTTAAAGACCTCACAGTCTATGTTAAGGACATTATAGTCCATGAGTTTAAAGACCTCACAGTCTAGGTTAAGGACATTATAATCCATGAGTTTAAAGACCTCACCGTCTAGTTTAGAGACATCATATTCTGTAAGATTTGCTGGTTATCGGGACCCGTCACCTCTCTGAAGACGTTGAAGGATTACAACGACAAATATCAGAGGAGTAAAGAGATGTACCCTTGAACCAATATTGGTTGGAGGATCTGTAGTCCAATTTGGGACTAAGATCAGAGATTTATGAGCATATGAGTTCAATTAATCTGAATTGAGGACTTATGGCCAATTTGGGCTAAGTCCATTCAATTAAAATGTTAAACATTTCTTTCTGGGCTATTGTATATTTTTTAGGCCCAATCCCTTTTATTTAACAATGCTGAGCATTGGTTTGGAATCTGACAATGTTTTGTCTTTTGTTGAATGCTGAGCATTTATCATAACTCTGAGGCTTATAGAACAATTTATGTTCTATCAGCGCACACGTGAGGAGCAGATGGCGCGCTTGGCGCTAGCGCCAGACAATAAGCGCAGAGCGCTATATTTGGAGCGCTGAGGCGCTTCAGCGCTTTGCGCTAGATGTGGAGCGCTGAGGCGCTTCTGTTAAGTAGCCCATACGTGAGGAGCACGTGGCGCGCTTGGCGCTAGCGCCAGACAATGAGCGCAGTGCGCTATATTTGGAGCATTGAGGTGCTTCAGCGCTTTGCGCTAGATGTGGAGCGCTGAGGCGCTTCTGTTAAGTAGCGCACACGTGAGGAGCACGTGGCGCTGAGCGCCATACAATGAGCGCAGTGCGCTATATTTGGAGCGCTGAGACGCTTCAGCACTTTGCGCTAGATGTGGAGCACTGAGGCGCTTCTGTTAAGTAGTGCACACGTGAGGAGCACGTGGCGTGCTTAGCGCTGAGCGCCAGACAATAAGCGCAGTCCGCTATATTTGAAGCGCTTCAGCGCTTTAGCGCTTTGCGCTAGATGTGGAGCACTGAGGCGCTTCTGTTAAGTAGCGCACACGTGAGGAGCACGTGGCGCGCTTGGCGCTGAGCGCCAGTCAATGAGCGCAGTGCGCTATATTTGGAGCGCTGAAGCGCTGCAGCGCTAGATGTGGAGCGCTGAAGCGCTTTGCGCTAGATGTGGAGCGCTGATGCGCTTTTAAATTAGGAGCACTAAGGCTCTTCTTTTATGTAACTTAGATCAGTTTTGCGCTCTGAGAATTAAATTCTCTCTGATAAGAGCCTTTGTCTCAAGATTCTAAGAACAAAGTTCTTATTTTATAGGAGATTTTTCAATCTCTTTTTGATGAAAGGCTTTGCCTTTATGGATCTGTGATCCTAAGAGAATTGAATTATTCTCCCCCCTTTTTATAATGAGATGTTCATGATCACTTTTGTAAAAGACAATTTGTTTTATAGATCTATGATCTGTAAGAAGAATTATGTTCTTCTTCTTATTTTTTTATGATGAGATCCTTTGATCTCTTTATGAAAGACCTTGGTCTTATAGATCTATGATCTATAAGAAGAATTATGTTCTTCTTCTTATTTTTTTATGATGAGATCCTTTGATCTCTTTATGAAAGACCTTGGTCTTATAGATCTATGATCTTAGAAAAGAAGTAAATTCTTCTTTTAATATAAGACGATTTCGTCTTTCTTTTCTTTTTACCTTGAAGAGAATTTTCTTCTTCTACCGAGAGCTTGCTCTTCTTTCTGAGATTCCTCAAAGTTTATGGGGGGGGGGGGTTTCCTCTCTCTGAGACTTGAAGTCTCGGGGCCTTTATATAGGGCAAGGCTGATTTGTTCAATCAGTTGAAGAGATCTTTTCTCTAATTGATTTGGGGATGTCTCCCCCGTTGGATCTTTGATCCAAGGGTTTCTGATTTACAGAAGGCAATCTTCTTGTTTTTTTAACAAGATTAGGAAATCTTTCCCCTTACAGAATTTGTTCTGTATTTTGGTGATTTTTAAATCACCATTGGATCATTGATCCAACGGTGCTCTAATTTCAGAGCACAATCTTTTCTATTTAGAAAGATTCAACAGAATTTTATTCTGGTCAATTGATGATTATTAATCATGTTCGTTGGATCTTTGATCCAACGGTGGGGAACATTTGGTTCCGGTGCTAGCGCTTATGCGCTTTGCACATGGTGCGCTGTTTAGAGCGCAACGCACCTAACCCTAGCGCACACATGCTTTGCACATGGTGCGCTACTCAAAGCGCAGCGCATTTAGTGCCAGCACAGACGTGCTTTGCACGTGGTGCGCTGGTCAGAGTCTTTGACTCTCGGTGCTGGCGCATTTAATGTTAGCGCTTTTCACGAAGCGTTGCTTCATTTCAAATCTCGGAATTTGAACAGAGCTTTGCTCTGATTGGGGAAACAAATTCCCCCCCACCGTTGCGCTTCCGTGGCCTATACGTGAGTGCAGCGATGACAGCATCTCTGTTGTTGTATCAACTTTTTGGAAGTTGAAACGGCTCTCAATGCCTATAAATAGGGCCTTTGGTCCTCTGAGATGACCATTGTTCATCTTCTTTCTGAGAATTAATTCTCTTTCAGAGCATAGCTCTTTTTCTTTAAGAAAATTAAGAGTTAAAACTCTGTCAATTTTTCTTGGTAAGATTCAAACTTACTAATAGAGCTTTGCTCTTCTCATATCTTTGATCTTTTAAAATAAATTTTAGGGTTTCTTTAAACCGTTAATTAGAACAGAGCTTTTCTCTTCATAGATCTAATATATCTTTAGGGTTTTACCCACTAACGGAGCTATGCTCATCTCCAAGATATAATCTTTTTAGGGGGATTTTAACCCATGGACTGGAATATTGTTCGTGAAGAATTTAAAAAGTTTGTTCACAGATCTTGAAGATCATAGAGTTTTTACTCTGTAGAAGCTTTTCTTTTTAAGTTTTCTTGATGAAATGTGCACAAGTGCGCGGATGTGAACGAACCCCGTCGCAAAACCATGCGACCTCTACTCATTTTGCCTAAAGGCGAATAACCCTCTGTGTGGGACTCTAAAGACTCGACACTACGCTGGTAGTGGGTTTAACCACAGACTGCAAGCGGCACTAGCTGTACGTGACGGTCCCCAGGTAGATGTCGATAAGAAGGCTGACGAGTAAAACCCATCTGAACTCCTTGTTCACACCATAATATTGTATTATTATATTCCCCATTATTATTCTTTTTACAAATAAACAGGTGCTTTTGACGCATGTCTGCTACATATTACAGGTTACAGGTTCTTGGAGCGAAAATAGTGAAAAAGACAAAAGACGACACAAAAAAAGGGACTTTGACCAACAAATAGAATGATCTTAATCAAGCCTACACAAAAGATCAGTACAAGGCAACGCAAGGTCCAAGATTACAAAGCAAACGGTTAAAAGTCCACTGCAATTGTTTACTGGAGATCTGGAAGAAATAGAGAAGCCAAATTGAATAAAGATCCAAAGAAATAAAAAGCCTAAGAAGCCCAGAATCAGTTCCAAAATTTCCAGACATAAAATTTTACCAAAGCTTGGAGTCTACTTTGACTAGGTCTTCCTAAGGATATTTTGGTAAATGTAGACGTGCGAATCAATTGTAACCTAGGGTTTCCTATCCTCTATAAATAGGAACTCTAAATCATTGTAAAGGCTATGCCTCCCTCTTGCCTCCTTTTAATAATAAATTCAGAATTCTTTATGGAGAGCATCGGTGCCTCTTTTCAATTCATGAATTCAGATCTGACAACCTGCGTTGATGTTTGGAGAGAGCCATCTGTAAGTAGTTTTAATTAATTGCTCTAGTTTAGATTTTAATTCTTTACCCTAGGTAGATTTAATTCATTGCCGTAGATAATTGTTTAGAGTTAGCTTTGGGGAAGGCTTTTGAGAGATGAGATCTCTCATCCCTTTCTTACCCATTATATATTTACAATAGGACTCCATGCATACACGCACACACCGCGCCTTACGGCACCCTACCCCTCGAGGTAGCGGTGACACCGTAGTATAAAGGCCCGGTTGCGCGTGTTTTCCATGGAGGTTAGGGTAAGGATCTCTAAAGGAAGGACAAGAATCTAGAGGAAGGAACACCTTCCCGAATGGATCTAATCCCCTTTATTGATAATTACCATAACTCCTCATAGATCTTCATTTGGGTATAGAAAGCATTGAGATTTACTTGCATTTCCAAACCATCCCTAAACCTAACCCTAGCAAGACTAGATCTAGATAATCGTTGATAGATAGATTTAGATTTTAGATTTAATAATCAATCCGAACACCCTTCGGAATTAACTCGTTAGCGCGAATAGGAGATTCACAACATCCCTGTAGACCGACCCATACTCACCGGCTAGCTGCAAAGCGACGGAAATCTTTTGGAGAGCCAAAAAAAAAAAAAAAAAAAACGGCCGAAGCCACCAAACCGCGGCGGATCCGCGGTCCGAGGCTGCAACACGCGGCGGTTCCGCCGTCATATCAGCGGATCAGATCCCCAAACTTCCTCTACGGTTTAAAAAAAAACTCTGTAAGTCTTCTGATCTCCTCCTCTGCAAATCTCGATATATCTTCTGTAAAATCTCCTGCAGAATTCTTTGCGCTTAAAAAAATCTTCCCCCTTCTCAATAACAAATCTTGTGCAGGATTCTTTGCGCCGCGCATAAAATAAAAATATTTGATTGCAAGTGATTTACTGTTTTGCATATCTTTAATTGGATTTTAAAGGGCTTTTTGACCAATTCAGATTGGGTGGGGATTTTATCACCCTTCCCAGGACCCCAGAAATCACATAAGGCATTTGCATTGACCAATTTTTAATTAAAAAAATACCAGACTCATCCCTAAGGACTTCGAGCTCAATAGGACAGAGGTCTAGTTATAGGCATCGACCGTTTATCCTAACCTGACTTTGCGGTGTCTAGGCAAGTGTGTCAAAGGCTAGTGGTTTTTAATTAGTCCCACTACTGTGGTTCCTTCCCACTTACCTGGCACTTACCTGGCCGCAATTGGCGGTGAAGAGGCGGTTTGAGGTCCTATCTCTAGCCCTTTGGAACAGTTAGGAGCTGTCTAGCTGACCTAGGTGACCCTAGAGTTAGGCCTGATTGTGCATTTTTGGTTGATCGAAAGTGTGTCTTAGCCCTTTATCAAAAATCTTTTTTGCAAACAGTTCTAAATAAAGTGAAAAAGGAAAATTTTTATTAGAAAACTTGCAAACCTTTGCTGCAAATAAATTCTTGCACCACCACCCAACTTTCTTTCTTTCACCCTTTCTTCTTACAACATGGGTTCCCCACATAATAAATCACTTGCCGAACTTTGGTATCCCGAACCTAATTTTGCGTCGTACGTCAATTTGTTCGGTCAATTTAAAAACATCCTTCCTTGCCTAAAAAATCTTTGAAAGATCAAATAGAGGTAGGAGAAATAGTTCGAATCTTCTACCCACTTTGTGTCAACCAAGTCAACCTTTACCACCTCCATATGTTAATACCATTTTTTCAAGTCCTTCTGTCACTCCTAAGCCGATGTCCATTGCTGAGCATATTGCTCAATCTCGCAGCCGATCTTTCACCCCTCTCCACTCATCTAGTTCTAAGGATCCGCACGATTATTCACCTTTTTATCCACATGTTGACCCTACCCCTGCCCAACCACCTACTTCCTATCAGTCCTACTCGACCTTCCCACATTCACTAGACACCGTTTTTACACAGTCTGTTGGGAGTTTTGCATATCCACACAATTTCGAATTTTTTCCCGAAACCCCTTCACCACACAAGTCTAGTTTGGAAGAGTCGTTGGAGGCTTATATCTTAGCAACAAACAAAATGACTAAGAATGTGGAAGTGTCCGTGGCCACCCTTATGCAACCTAGTGAACCGGTAGTTAGTTTCCCACTAGTTTCAAATTTTTCAATGTATAAGGAGGCGGTTGGACAGAGTGAGAATGTGAGAGGATTGCCAAATCAAACCTACCCATACCCAATTGAATCCAACAACTCCAATTTTCAAACATATGTCCAAAATGATGAGTTGTGCGACTTTGTAGTGTTTGATTTGCCAAATTGTGAAGAACCCCTTTCGAGTGAAACCGCACCTAATCCGTTTGACCTTTACACCTCCGCTCTAGAACCTGACTTGATAAATATCCATGCTTTTGATGAGGTGTCAGAAAAAATTGATTTTCACTTGATTGAGGATATAGACGCCGGGAATATTTTGGATGATGAACCAGTAGATTTGATTGAAATTTTATGTTCAAGTCATCATCCCGAGTCATTAGATGTTTCTCCCGAACTTCATGCGCGTCTTGATTTTGATGATAATGGCATGGATAGGTTCAATATTGAGGAGTATTATGAGGAGAGTATTGAGGATAATATTGAGGTTGAATCATTTTTGTTTGATGTGTCTGATTTTCCAATTCAGCCTCCTGAACCTTTAACTGTTATATCACCCTCCCTCATTTCCATCGTTCCGACCACGCACAAGATCACGCTTGAAGACTGTGAGCTTGAAAAATTTTCCTTTGAATCTGACACATTTCTCACAGCCGATAACACTTACGAGTGTTTCACTTTTTCGGACGATGTTGATGACTCACCGCCCGAGTTTGAGTCCTTTACATTTTCAGATGAGTTAGTCGAACAATCAGACTCGGTTGCTTACAGTTGTTTCGAACCATTGATGGAATCCTTCAAGTTCGCAACAGATTACTTAGGAGAGAATAACACTATCCCTAATTCACTCCCTTCCCTACCTTCCATTGTTCCGACCGTGCAAGTGACCGTTATGCTTTCATCTCCTATACCAAGTTCGACGTACCCATGCTTTCTTGCGAATTTTGAGGGATTTGACCCCATTGCACGACGAGTTGATAGCTTAGCACAATCAGTTTTCACACTTCGGTCATCTCAAATTGCGCTAATTTATTCCCTAAATTTACACCCTCAAGATCGTACTCCACTTCTTTCTCTTTTCCGCCATTCTTCTCCCCCACCGAGACCGTATCCCGTTTCTACCTCCACACGGTCTCGTGTGCTTCTCATCTCTTTTCTTTCCACTCCATTCTTTCACCAACTCGACCATTACCGCGATAAGATTTTTGAATGGTTGGTGCTAACCTTTGGTTTATGTAAGGCCAAGCTTAAGTTTGGGGGGAACCTTGTTGTATATATGTATATATATTTTTGTTTTCTTTTTCTAAAATTTTTTTTTAAAAACATTAAAAATATAAAAAATAATTAATTATAAATAAATAAACAAGAGAGTACCGGCATTTTGACCCTCTTGGTGTAGCATGACAGTGAAGACACTGTCAAGTTTAAGTTTGGGGGTATGCTCGGTACGTTTTCTTCCTTCGCATTCATTTGTAAATATTTTTGCATTTGCATACTTATTTTAAAAAAAAACCCATAAAAATTGAAAAATTTCTAAAATTATAAAAATAAATGTATTCAATTTTGGCCATATTTGATTTGAGTTTGACAAATAGGTCAACTGGCTAGGAACAACTAGATCTTAGACTTAGTAAATTAAAAACCCTAAAAATAATTTTTCTTAAAGTTTAACGGTAGAAAGTATATGTTTTTGTAGTTTATTTAGAAATAGGCAAATTTTGAGTTCAGTCCTTGGGCTAAGTTGAAACAAGGGAAGAGTATTGATGTTTGTATTAAAGTATAAATTTGAAAAATAATTCCTAGCTTAAGTCTAGATTCTGAAAATGTATACCATACAATTTGCACAATCACGCACCTTGAAACTTGGAATAGTAGAAGAGACCTTGAAATGCTCTTGTCTAAAGTCCTTAGTACGAAGAAAATAAAATGAAAAAAAAATATTCAAGTGTGAATAAAGAATAAAAAAATGAACACTGGTTTTTGTGATTACTTAAGGCTGCAAAAATAGAAAAAAATATTTAGCGAGGGTGCTTCATCACCTAGTGCCTTAGACCAACTGGTTTGGGAGTCACTGCTAAAAGCCTTGGGTGTTGCAAGACTAGGAAGTATGCTTTAAAGTGCAAACGCATCTTGTAATCGGTTGTTGGTACCTCAAGAAGTATTAACGGTCGCATGAAGGATGTGTAAGAAAAATTCAATTAAAAATTCACCAATTAAGAAGTGCTTTGGACAACGGACAAGAGTATGATTGCTTGATTTGAATTTCCAAGTGTAGGGGTGATTTATACACACACGTGGGGATATGTGATTGGAGTTTAGATGAGAGAAAGGAGTAAAGAATAGAACTTGTATCTTTAGTAGAGTTGATAAAAATTCCTAAGTGGAGATGGAACCCTAGAAGGAAAACTTAAGAAATGCCGAAAGCTAAGTAAGTCTATAGAACATATATAATCTTAAGTTAAATGATGAGGAAGTGTGAAGAATATGGATGGATAATTCACGAGTCGACGATAATAAAATTCCTTGTTAGAAAACCTAATTGGAGAATAAAAGTCAATGGGCCTAAGTGATAGGATTTTATGGGTAGTATCCGCTGAAAACCCTCAGGAGACAACACTCCTCCTACTAGGGACACCTAGAGGTTTAACGGTTTGTTGCACGTGCTCAGTGCAATCGCGTTTCCCTGCGAAAGTACGGTTAGGTTTTATCGAGAATAAAAAAAATAAGTTTGCTCGAGGACGAGCAAAAGATAAGTTTGGGGGTATTTGTTCACACTATAATATTGTATTATTATATTCCCCATTATTATTCTTTTTATAAATAAACAGGTGCTTTTGACGCATGTCTGCTACATATTACAGGTTACAGGTTCTTGGAGCGAAAACAGTGAAAAAGACAAAAGATGACACAAAAAAGGGACTTTGACCAACAAATAGAAGGATCTTAATCAAGCCTACACAAAAGATCAGTACAAGGCAACGCAAGGTCCAAGATTATAAAGCAAACGGTTAAAAGTCCACTGCAATTGTTCACTGGAGATCTGGAAGAAATAGAGAAGCCAAATTGAATAAAGATCCAAAGAAATAAAAAGCCCAAGAAGCCCAGAATCAGTTCCAAAATTTTCAGACATAAAATTTTACCAAAGCTTGGAGTCTACTTTGACTAGGTCTTCCTAAGGATATTTTGGTAAATGTAGACGTGCGAATCAATCGTAACCTAGGGTTTCCTATCCTCTATAAATAGGAACTCTAAATCATTGTAAAGGCTATGCCTTCCTCATGCCTCCTTTTAATAATAAATTCAGAATTCTTTATGGAGAGCATCAGTGCCTTTTTTCAATTCATGAATTCAGATCTGACAACCAGCGTTGATGTTTGGAGAGAGCCATCTGTAAGTAGTTTTAATTAATTGCTCTAGTTTAGATTTTAATTCTTTGCCCTAGGTAGATTTAATTCATTGCCGTAGATAATTGTTTAGAGTTAGTTTTGGGGAAGGCTTTTGAGAGATGAGATCTGTAATCCTTCGAAAATCGTTTAGGCAGTTTTTCGGTAATCGGCAAATTTTTCGGCTTTTTCCGTAAAAAGTCAAAATAGGTGTTTTTCATTGTAGAACTAATTATACAAAATTTAGACAAGATATTACTATAATTTTGTCACTAAAATGTCACTTATAATTTTCTAGTTAAATAAATTTTTTTTTGTAATTAATTATTTTTTTTTATTATTTTAAGCCTTTTTAAATACATTAAATTAGTGATAAATACAAGTTTAATTAGATAAATTTCTTAATTAGGAGTCTTTATAAGCTAAAATATGGTGTTAATAAAATTATATCATGTCTTGCAAACTTTTGGTTTTATGGTGGGAAAATTATGAAAAAAATGATGAAAAAGGGGTTTTTTTGGAAAAAGTTGAAAGGAAAAGCATTAAATGATATCATATGATGTTTATTGACCTAGAAACTTCTCAAAATTTCCCCATAACTCCCTCCCTCACCTGCTGGCCGAAATGCTTCAGGTTTTTCCCCCCATTTCCCCCATTTTTGTTTAGCTTAAAACTCTTGAAAAATCCACAAAAATCCACCGAAATTCACTAAATCCTTCTCTAATTCAACCCAAAACCTTAAGCCATCCCTTCTCAACCCCAAATTGGTTTAAAGTAAGGAGAAAAGAGGCCACTTTAGAGGTTTATGCAAGAGAATCAACACTTGTAAGGTAAAATTTTAATCTAGTTGTTTAATTGTAGTTTAATTATGCTAGATTAGAAAGTTTAAGTGTGAAATTTAGTTATAAATTATTGTTTATGAAATTTCAAGAAAGGGATGAAGTTCTAGATTAGGGTTTGAAGTATGATAATTGGGTTAAAATTGTGTTGTGGCCATCTAGTAGTTTAAATTGGATGTTAGAGTTGGATTGTGATCGCGATATCGTTAAATTTCGATGTTTGCATCGAATCGGTATTGAAATTGCTTGCTAGATTTTTACGAAAAATAGAATGTGATCAAATTACGTTATGTTAGCGATATAATTAGCTTCGTATAGGACTATTAGAGTGCGCGAACGCTGGGTTTCGTCTAGTCGGGTTGTAGTTTAGTCGATTTTCCCGAAATGACAATTCTAGTTTAACGATTAGCGATTTTCATGCGTTTTTCCGCGCACCGAGTGCATGCTATGATTAATACGAGAGCGTGGATAATTGTATGGTGTGACTTGCATTGTGTTAGGTTTTGTAATCTTATGCTTGGTATTGTGCAAATATAAGATCGGTCGGGAAAACATCGGACACGGCGCGAAAAGGCAAGGCGGTGGCCGGATCGGATTAGCGGAGATTTCAGGTGAGTAGATGTATTCATCTATGGGGGAATTGTCCGAATGGCGCGATGCGCCCCTCTAGTTAGGATTTCCTTATCCCTTGCAAGATTCATATTGTTAGTTAGCTTATCCATTCATGTACATTGCATACCCTTAAAGCGAACAGTATATTAGATTGCATGGATATTCATCCATACTGATGCGATATCACTTTGTAGGACACGAACACCATTACCATTGGCATCTGTTGCACGCGCACTATTCATGTGACACACACGCCTTTGGTAATTGCCATGCCACGTGCACGATAGAACCTGTTTATCTTAATATCGTCACCTGCATTCATACTTGATATATGAAGCTGCATCGCATGCACATATCTCGCATCATCATCATATTTACATAGAACTCTAGCCAAAATTCACATCATACACATTGATATCATAGACATTTATCATATATATAACATGTGGACATTATGATTTTCTTGAGGATTTCAGTTTTGCTGCGATTTCTGGATTTTTGGGGAAAACCGCAAGAATTTAACAAAAGCTTATATTTATCATTTTTAAAACAAAGTTGCGGTTTTCTCGTGATGTATGTGTCGTCCACCATGAGTTTTCATGTTTTCTGTTGGATTTCGAGACCCGATTCGAGGAGTGGATGAACCGTCTCGGGTACATAGTGGGCCCGGTATGGTACCCCGGGGCAAGAAGATCGAGTTGTAGACGATGAGCCTGGCAGGGGAAGACTACCTACCGGTGATGTCTGGCGTGACGGATATCCGGAGGATACCGACCGTTGTCGTGAGATTTATGATATGGGCTGATCCGGACTGACGGAGCCCGATATTGAGACAGATATGATTTCTATTTGGTGTCGATGCTTGACACGGGTTTTCAGATGATTTCTTGATGGTACTTAGCTATTATACAGATATTTATTTTCTAAAGTTAATAATTCAATACCTTTAGTATTTAAAACACTTAAAGACTTAATAATGACATTGCATACCTGTGCATGCATACTAGAGATATTATATCACATATGGACATGCATGTTGTGGTGCATTGCGTGCATTCTTACGATTGCGTTATTAAATGTTATATTTACTCACGAGCTGGCAACTCACCCCCATTGTGCCACAGTGTCTTGCAGGTCAGACCCGTCAGTCTTGTAGCGGCGGGCTATCTTATCATCGGCTTCTTTTGCTCAGACTCGCGACATCGCCCGCAGGTGGGTTGCGAGCACACTTTATTTCTTTTTGCTTTATCATTGTATCTAGTATTCTCCATCTACCACTTTATATTGTATATGCGACCTAGTGATGAGACTGAGAGATTTATATATTTGTGGTTTCTTTTGGGTCGAGCTCACTTGAGCCGACGTGTGTTTTCTGGTATTTTGCACTTCTTTTATGCTCTTTTTCTTGATATTACTATTATATTGCATGTGGTTGTGATCCGCCTTGGGCGAAGAGCTAGCTCCCGCTTGGGGATGCCATTTTATGATTACAGGTTTATTATCTTGTTGTACCCATTTTGGGGGATAGAAAATACAGGGGAGACTCTGCCGAAATTTTCAGAAATTTTTGATGTTCTTAAAAAGGGATTCTTTGCAACTTAATTGATTTGAAAATCGTTTTCATTAAAGGTTTTCCTTCACTCTCTTTTGATTTTGGTTTAGATTCTTCTGGGCTTTGGCTGACTTAGGTTACGGTACGCCTTTGGACGTCTCGTAATCTAAGTGCCAGTCGCGTTCCGTACTTTCGGGTCGTGACAAAGTTGGTATCAGAGCGTAGGTTTTACCTTCCTGAGTGTAGGACGACCTTGGTAGATGGAGTAGGTGACTTAAGCAGAGTGGCGTAGCGTGTGTATGATCCGCGGCATACTTACGATACGGTACTCCGCCTAAGTAACCTTAGGACATAATTGCTTGTATTTCCTTTCTTGATTCCTTGCATTCCTTGATTCAATTGCAATGTCCTTATCAGTCCTATTTCTTATTCCAGCTTCGATGCCGCCAAAGACTACGAGAGCTCAGCGGGCTGCCGCTAGGGATGAGATTCGGGCGGGCCCGTCTGAGGCGAGGATCGAGCGGGAGGATACGCCTACCCCTCAGGGTCATACTGATCCGCCTTATCCTGACCGTATCACCAGATTAGAGGCCGGCATGCAAGAGTTGCGGCAGATGATGGGATCTTTAGTTGAGTCCAGCCGGGCACAGAGATCCGAGGACGTTCCTTCCACCGCACAGACTACGATCGTACCTGCTGCACAGATGGTCACTCCTGCTGCTACTACGGAGACTATCCCTGTTTCACTACAGAAGTTCATGAGATTGAGACCTCCAGCTTTTACCGGTACAGATGCGACAGAGGACCCACAGGCATTTCTCGATAGGATGGCTCGGATTTGCCGTTCGTTGAGGTGTTCTGATGATAGATTGGTGGAGTTTGCGAGCTTTCGTCTGGAGGGTCTTGCCCAGACATGGTACGATTCAGTAGAGAGAGGCCGAGCTGCAGGTCTGCCTTCTATGACCTGGGATGAGTTTACATCTGCATTTCATGCTCGTTTTCTTCCGGAGAGTGTCCGAGATGCTCGAGCCCGTAGTTTTGAGTCTTTGCACAAGACTCCTGGGATGACAGTGTCGGAGTATGATATACAGTTTACCCAGTTGTCTCGATATGCTCCGTACCTAGTCGACACGGAAGAGAAGAGAATAAAGAGGTTTGTGCGAGGGCTTGATACACAGCTATTCCTTGCCATCGGCACCCAGCACTTTGATACATACGCAGCCGCGATGGATGCAGCCTTACTTTTGGAGGAGCGTATTTCCGAGACTCCGGTCGTTTCTGGGCCGAAGAGGATCCGTACTGATACGCCAGCTCAGCGGCAGATGGGCAGACATCGTGATAGATTATTTCCGGGAGATGGCGGAGGCAGAGGATTAAGACGAGGTCAGTTATTTGGCTCATATCCACAGACCCAGCAGTCGTCTCCAGGATGTTTTCGGTGTGGGAGTCAGTACCACCGTATCAGAGACTGTACCATGGGACGTTAGGGCGCGGCGACAGTCCCGCATGTGACTTTACCACCCTCACCACCTTCTCAGAGAGCTTTACTTCCTACTCCTGATGATGCTTCACGCCAGCCAGATGCTTCTAGAGGCCGTGGACGTGGCGGTCCAGTTCCGAGAGGACGAGGCGACAGAGGCAGAGGCAGAGGCCGAGGTAGAGGCAGAGGACAGCCAGCTATTAGCGGTGGACAGGCTCGAGTGTTCGCGTTGACTCCTCAGGATGCACAGGCATCCAATGCCGTCGTGACAGGTACTCTGCCAGTATGTTCTTTTGATGCACGGGTATTATTTGATCCAGGCTCCACACATTCCTATGTATCCACGTACTTTGCACCGAGGTTGGGCCGAGAGTCTTCTCCGTTAGATCAGCCACTTGTCGTTATTACCCCGGTAGGCGAGTCTTTTGTTGCCCGTTTCGTATACCGATCATGTTCCGTTCGTATCGGGGAGAGAGATTCTTCAGTTGATTTGATTCTCCTCGATATGCTAGACTTTGACGTTCTTCTTGGTATGGACTGGCTAGCCACTTGTTATGCATCCGTGGACTGCCGTGAAAAAGCAGTCAGATTCAGTTTTCCTGGTGAGCCGGTACTTATTATTCAGGGAGATCGTAGCGCTACCCTTCCCAGCTTGATTTCTTCTCTTCGCGCTGGTCAGCTCTTAAGGAAAGGGTGTCAGGGATTCTTAGCCTATGTTTGTGATACTAGCTCCACAGAGGTTCCTTTGGACCAGGTCCCTATTGTGAGAGAGTTCCCTGATGTATTCCCTGACGAGCTGCCTGGTCTGCCACCAGAGCGCGAGATTGAGTTCTGTATTGACTTGATCCCCGGCACGGGGCCTATTTCTATACCTCCTTATAGGATGGCCCCGACGGAGCTGAAAGAGCTAAAGGATCAGTTACAGGACTTGCTGGACAAAGGGCTTATCCGACCGAGTGTGTCACCTTGGGGTGCTCCCGTCTTGTTTGTTAAGAAGAAGGACGGAAGTATGCGCTTATGCATTGATTATCGTCAGCTGAACCGGGTTACTGTGCGGAACAGGTATCCCCTACCCCGCATTGATGACTTATTTGATCAGCTCCAGGGTGCAGGGTTCTTCTCGAAGGTTGATTTACGGTCAGGTTATCACCAGTTGCGGGTTCGGAAGGAGGATATTCCGAAGACCGCTTTCCGTACTCGATATGGTCATTTTGAGTTCTTGGTGATGTCGTTCGGGCTCACCAATGCCCCGGCAGCGTTTATGGATTTGATGAACCGCGTATTCAGGCCGTATCTCGATCAGTTCATCATTGTGTTCATTGACGACATTTTGGTTTATTCTCGGAGCCAGGAGGAGCATGAGCAGCACTTACGTATCACATTGCAGATTTTGAGGGAGCATCAGCTGTTCGCCAAATTTTCCAAGTGCGCATTCTGGTTAGACAGTGTCGACTTCTTGGGTCATGTGGTGACGAGAGACGGTATTTGCGTAGACCCGAAGAAGATCGAGGCAGTTCAGCGTTGGCCTAGACCAGTATCAGTTACAGAGGTTCGCAGCTTTCTAGGTCTGGCCGGCTATTATCGACGTTTCATCCAGGATTTCTCCCGCATTGCTGCACCGTTGACCGGGTTGACCCGGAAGGGGGTTCCTTTTGATTGGACCCAGGCATGTGAGGATAGCTTCCAGCAGTTGAAGACTCGTCTGACTACTGCACCAGTGTTAGCATTGCCTTCAGGATCAGGCGGGTTCGTAGTATATTGTGATGCTTCTAGAGTGGGGCTGGGATGTGTATTGATGCAGCACGACAGAGTTATCGCGTATGCTTCTCGGCAGCTGAGGAAACACGAGCAGAACTACCCCACCCATGATTTAGAGATGGCTGCAGTGGTATTTGCACTCAAGATCTGGAGACATTACCTATACGGTGAGTCGTGCCAGATATTCACTGACCACAAGAGTTTGAAGTATATCTTCCAGCAGCGAGATCTGAACCTGAGACAGCGCCGTTGGATGGAGTTGGTGAAGGATTATGACTGCGAGATTCTATACCATCCGGGCAAGGCGAATGTGGTGGCAGATGCTTTGAGTAGGAGGCCCGGAGGTAGCCTATCTTGTTTGAGCGCAGTACAGATGCAGTCGACGGCGGATTGGCAGGTTTTATGTGACAGCAGAGTGCAATTCGAGTTTACTCCTACGGGGGGACAGCTGGCCCATTTCAGAGCACGCCCACAGTTACTTGACCGTATCTATGAGGCACAGTCCGGCGATGCCCGTACATTAGAGATTATTGAGCAGATTCGGCAGGGCGGAGTTTCTGAGTTCGTGCTTGATGATCAGGGGATACTTCAATTTGGGACTCGACTATGCGTGCCAGATTCAGAGAGACTGAGGCGTGATATTCTCGAGGAGGCACATAGATCAGTATACAGTGTTCACCTAGGTTCCACCAAGATGTACCGTGATTTGAGAGAGGTTTACTGGTGGGACGGGATAAAGAAGGATATTACAGACTTTGTGTCGAGATACCTGACTTGTCAGCAAGTCAAGGCCGAGCACCAAAGGCCAGCCGGCGAGTTACAACCTTTGCCCATCCCTGAGTGGAAGTGGGAACAGGTCTCCATGGACTTCATTGTGGGTCTACCCAGGACCAGTCGAGGGTATGATTCTATTTGGGTGATTGTGGATCGACTGACGAAAGCGGCTCACTTCCTGCCAGTGAAGACCACTTTTGGATTTTCTCAGTACGCCCAGGTTTATATTGATGAGATAGTGCGACTGCATGGTGTTCCGACTTGCATCGTGTCCGACCGTGGCACCCAGTTTACCAGCCGATTGTGGCAGAAACTTCAGGAAGCTTTGGGCACCCGATTGAGTTTTAGCACAGCCTTTCACCCGCAGACTGACGGTCAGTCGGAGCGTACGATTCAGACTCTTGAGGACATGCTCAGAGCTTGTGTTTTAGATTTCGGTGGTAGCTGGGATCGTCATTTGCCTTTGATCGAGTTTTCCTACAATAATAGCTTCCAGGAGACGATTCAGATGGCACCTTTCGAGGCTTTATATGGGAGGAGATGTCGATCGCCTGTATGTTGGACAGAGCTCAGGGAGAGCAGTATTTTGGGGCCGCAGATCGTACAGGAGACGACCGTGAAGATACAGCTGATTCGGGATAGGATGAGAGCGGCACAGAGCAGGCAGAAATCATATGCTGACAGGCGCCGTCGCCGACTCGAGTTCGCTGTTGGCGATCATGTTTTCCTGAAGGTCTCTCCGATGAAAGGTGTGATGAGATTTGGGCGGAAAGGGAAACTGAGTCCTAGGTATGTTGGTCCTTTCGAGATCCTAGAGCGTGTTGGTCTGGTCGCTTATCGGTTAGCTCTTCCGCCCAGCTTCCCCGATGTTCATCCCGTATTCCATGTCTCGATGCTCCGCAAGTACCTTCATGATCCTTCCCAGGCGATTCAGCACCAGACGATCCAGTTAGACCGTGATCTTTCTTTCACCGAGCAGCCGGTTGTCATCTTGGATCGGCAGGTGAAGAAATTGAGGTCGAAGGTTATACCGTCCGTCAAGGTCCTTTGGCGTGGCCCGAACAGCGAGGAGGTCACCTGGGAGACCGAGGTCGAGATGAGGAAGAGATATCCCCATCTTTTTGAAGATACGCGTAGTTAAATTCTAAATTCGAGGACCGAATTTCTTTAAGGGGGGAAGATTGTAACCCTTCGAAAATCGTTTAGGCAGTTTTTCGGTAATCGGCAAATTTTTCGGCTTTTTCCGTAAAAAGTCAAAATAGGTGTTTTTCATTGTAGAACTAATTATACAAAATTTAGACAAGATATTACTATAATTTTGTCACTAAAATGTCACTTATAATTTTCTAGTTAAATAAATTTTTTTTCGTAATTAATTATTTTTTTTATTATTTTAAGCCTTTTTAAATACATTAAATTAGTGATAAATACAAGTTTAATTAGGTAAATTTCTTAATTAGGAGTCTTTATAAGCTAAAATATGGTGTTAATAAAATTATATCATGTCTTGCAAACTTTTGGTTTTATGGTGGGAAAATTATGAAAAAAATGATGAAAAAGGGGTTTTTTTGGAAAAAGTTGAAATGAAAAGCATTAAATGATATCATATGATATTTATTGACCTAGAAACTTCTCAAAATTTCCCCACAACTCCCTCCCTCACCTGCTGGCCGAAATGCTTCAGGTTTTTCCCCCCATTTTCCCCATTTTTGTTTAGCTTAAAACTCTTGAAAAATCCACAAAAATCCACCAAAATTCACTAAATCCTTCTCTAATTCAACCCAAAACCTTAAGCCATACCTTCTCAACCCCAAATTGGTTTAAAGTAAGGAGAAAAGAGGCCACTTTAGAGGTTTATGCAAGAGAATCAACACTTGTAAGGTAAAATTTTAATCTAGTTGTTTAATTGTAGTTTAATTATGCTAGATTAGAAAGTTTAAGTGTGAATTTTAGTTATAAATTATTGTTTATGAAATTTCAAGAAAGGGATGAAGTTCTAGATTAGGGTTTGAAGTATGATAATTGGGTTAAAATTGTGTTGTGGCCATCTAGTAGTTTAAATTGGATGTTAGAGTTGGATTGTGATCGCGATATCGTTAAATTTCGATGTTTGCATCGAATCGGTATTGAAATTGCTTGCTAGATTTTTATGAAAAATAGAATGTGATCAAATTGCGTTATGTTAGCGATATAATTAGCTTCGTATAGGACTATTAGAGTGTGCGAACGCGGGGTTTCGTCTAGTCGGGTTGTAGTTTAGTCGATTTTCCCGAAATGACAATTCTAGTTTAACGATTAGCGATTTTCATGCGTTTTTCCGCGCACCGAGTGCATGCTATGATTAATACGAGAGCGTGGATAATTGTATATTATGACTTGCATTGTGTTAGGTTTTGTAATCTTATGCTTGGTATTGTGCAAATATAGGATCGGTCGGGGAAACATCGGACACGGCGCGAAAAGGCAAGGCGGTGGCCGGATCGGATTAGCGGAGATTTCAGGTGAGTAGATGTATTCATCTATGGGGGAATCGTCCGAATGGCGCGATGCGCCCCCCTAGTTAGGATTTCCTTATCCCTTGCAAGATTCATATTGTTAGTTAGCTTATCCATTCATGTACATTGCATACCCTTAAAGCGAACAGTATATTAGATTGCATGGACATTCATCCATACTGATGCGATATCACTTTGTAGGACACGAACACCATTACCATTGGCATCTGTTGCACGCGCACTATTCATGTGACACACACGCCTTTGGTAATTGCCATGCCACGTGCACGATAGAACCTGTTTATCTTAATATCGTCACCTGCATTCATACTTGATATATGAAGCTGCATCGCATGTACATATCTCGCATCATCATCATATTTACATAGAACTCTAGCCAAAATTCACATCATACACATTGATATCATAGACATTTATCATATATATAACATGTGGACATTATGATTTTCTTGAGGATTTCAGTTTTGCTGCGATTTCTGGATTTTTGGGGAAAACCGCAAGAATTTAACAAAAGCTTATATTTATCATTTTTAAAACAAAGTTCCGGTTTTCTCATGATGTATGTGTCGTCCACCATGAGTTTTCATGTTTTCTGTTGGATTTCGAGACCCGATTCAAGGAGTGGATGAACCGTCTCGGGTACATGGTGGGCCCGGTATGGTATCCCGGGGCAAGAAGATCGAGTTGTAGACGATGAGCCTGGCAGGGGAAGACTACCTACCGGTGATGTCTGGCGCGGCGGATATCCGGAGGATACCGACCGTTGTCGTGAGATTTATGATATGGGCCGATCCGGACTGACGGAGCCCGATATTGAGACAGATATGATTTCTATTTGGTGTCGATGCTTGACACGGGTTTTCAGATGATTTCTTGATGGTACTTAGCTATTATACAGATATTTATTTTCTAAAGTTAATAATTCAATACCTTTAGTATTTAAAACACTTAAAGACTTAATAATGACATTGCATACCTGTGCATGCATACTAGAGATATTATATCACATATGGACATGCATGTTGTGGTGCATTGCGTGCATTCTTACGATTGCCTTATTAGATGTTATATTTACTCACGAGCTGGCAACTCACCCCCGTTGTGCCACAGTGTCTTGCAGGTCAGACCCGTCAGTCTTGTAGCGGCTGGCTATCTTATCATCAGCTTCTTTTGCTCAGACTCGCGACATCGCCCGTAGGTGGGTTGCGAGCACACTTTATTTCTTTTTGCTTTATCATTGTATCTAGTATTCTCCATCTACCACTTTATATTGTATATGCGACCTAGTGATGAGACTGAGAGATTTATATATTTGTGGTTTCTTTTGGGTCGAGCTCACTTGAGCCGACGTGTGTTTTCTGGTATTTTGCACTTCTTTTATGCTCTTTTTCTTGATATTACTATTATATTGCATGTGGTTGTGATCCGCCTTGGGCGAAGAGCTAGCTCCCGCTTGGGGATGCCATTTTATGATTACAGGTTTATTATCTTGTTGTACCCATTTTGGGGGATAGAAAATACAGGGGAGACTCTGCCGAAATTTTCAGAAATTTTTGATGTTCTTAAAAAGGGATTCTTTGCAACTTAATTGATTTGAAAATCGTTTTCATTAAAGGTTTTCCTTCACTCTCTTTTGATTTTGGTTTAGATTCTTCTGGGCTTTGGCTGACTTAGGTTACGGTACGCCTTTGGACGTCTCGTAATCTAAGTGCCAGTCGCGTTCCGTACTTTCGGGTCGTGACAAGATCTCTCATCCCTTTCTTACCCATTATATATTTACAATAGGACTCCATGCATACACGCACACACCGCGCCCTACGGCACCCTACCCCTCGAGGTAGCGGTGACACCGTAGTATAAAGGCCCGGTTGCGCGTGTTTTCCATGGAGGTTAGGGTAAGGATCTCTAAAGGAAGGATAAGAACCTAGAGGAAGGAACACCTTCCCGAATGGATCTAATCCCCTTTATTGATAATTATCATAACTTCTCATAGATCTTCATTTGGGTATAGAAAGCGTTGAGATTTACTTGCATTTCCAAACCATCCCTAAACCTAACCCTAACAAGACTAGATCTAGATAATCGTAGATAGATAGATTTAGATTTTAGATTTAATAATCAATCCGAACACCCTTCGGAATTAACTCGTTAGCGCGAATAGGAGATTCACAACATCCCTGTGGACCGACCCGTACTCACCGGCTAGCTTCATGCGACGCCGTTCTTGATTGCGGTAATAGATAGTTTTTGAGATCAATCACTCCTACTGAGCCTGAATTTGACAGTCTCCGTACAGTCCGGTCTGTTCGTCTAAGAACATCGCATGGCGGGCCTAGGGGGCGGTAAACGTCAGTCCCCTAATAGCGGTACAAGTCGTGTCGGAGCGCAGCCCAGAACACCCTGAGATAACACTGAAAACCTACCAGTCTATCTCGCTTGCCCTGGCCAGGGACTTTGTGTAATGGCTCTCTTAGACACAGCGCGATATCAACCCCCAATACCGGGAGAGACGAATCCTGTCTAACCGTCACTGCCTCCAAGTGCTTCGGGACTGCACCCAACTGCTACCTGTTTGCACGACTCCTTTGAGCCGTGGTAGGGTAGCAATCTAAGAACAGTGGGAACACACTCGAGGCGAAGTGACAGTGTCAAGTCAACGGACTAAGCTGTACTCATGTCACCTGGGAACTGATAACCGACAATAGGTATAATACCAACCAACAGTTCCCGACGAGTCCTGTCCAGTGTACTCGTAACTTAACGAGCATCCGCATACTATCTCAAGTACGACGTACTTACGGCTGTGGGACAGACCGCCTCCCAAGCTGGGATGAGAAGCGCATACGGTAGTCTACTCCGGAGTATCGATGCCCTGTCTCGATAGTCCTACGACTAGGGACCTGCATAAGGATGTGTTTATGGATTACCCAGCCCCCACGAGTGTGACTGCCATCACAACGCTGGTAATCAAGCAAAGATCCTAAGGGCTCCACTAATGTGTAAAGGTGATATGCTAAAAGAAACACATGCACACATTAAAGCAGAAACAAACCAAGTAGCATACTACTATTTTGAGCAAGAATGTCAATACAAGGTGAATATCCCAAGCTTCCATTAAGTAATATACAAACTAGTATGATACAGTAATGGTTTCTAGGGCATATACACTAACAGATCCTACGGCCCGACCCGTCAGGTAGAAAAAGCGAAGCTTCGCCCCAGTCAAACAGAAGGTTATCGAAGACGAGGTTGATCGGCTTCTCGCTGCCAACTTCATCCGGAATGTACCCTATTCGGAGTGGCTGGCGAACGTAGTTCTGGTCAAGAAGTCAAGCGGGAAGTGGCGCATGTGCATCGACTTCACGGACCTCAATAAGGCCTGCCCCAAGGACAACTATCCCCTCCCTCGGATAGACCAGCTCGTCGACAGCTCGGCAGGCTACGAGCTATTGAGCTTCATGGATGCTTTCTCTGGCTACAATCAGATCTGTATGAATCCGGCAGACGAAGATCTTACCGCATTCACAACGGACCGGGGAGTATACTGCTACAAGGTGATGCCCTTCGGCCTCAAGAACGCCGGAGCTACATACCAACGATTGGTCAACCACATGTTCAAGCCACAGATCGGCAGGAATATGGAAGTTTACATCGACGATATGCTCGTTAAATCCATTTCGTCGGCCGACTACGCCAAGGACCTCGGCGAGGCCTTCGAAGTACTCCGCAAGTTCAAAATGAAGCTGAACCCCGCCAAATGCGCATTTGGAGTCACCGGGGGAAAGTTCCTCGGTTTCATGGTCACCCACTGTGGAATCGAAGCTAACCCAGAGAAAATCGAAGCTATCTTCAACATGGCTGGCCCCAAGACCAACGTCGAGATCATGCGACTCAAGGGGCGAGTGGCTGCTCTAAGCCATTTTATGTCAAGGTCTGGGGAGAAGTGCCTCCCGTTCTTCAAAGCCCTAAGGAAGATCCCGAGGTTCGAGTGGTCGGAGGAGTGCCAGACCACTTTCGACCAATTGAAGAGGCACCTCGCGACGCCACCACTGCTCACCCGACCAATTGAAGGAGACGAGATGTCGTTGTATCTGGCGGTGTCCGACTAAGCAGCGGGCTTGGTGCTCGTCCGAGAGTTTGATGGGGTGCAGAAGACGGTGTACTACGTGAGCTACGTCTTTAAAGATGCGGAAACGAGGTATCCAGCCATAGAAAAGATCGTCTTGGCCCTCGTTGTGGCCTCAAGGAAGCTACGGCACTACTTCCAGGCACACACCATCCTCGTTCTTACCGAGCGCCCGTTGGGGGCTATCCTCATGTCACCGGAGTCCTCGGGCTGCTTAATGAAATGGAGGTGGGAGCTGTCTCAGTTCGACATAAAGTATCGCCCGAGACAGGCCATCGAAGCACAAGCCCTGGTCGATTTCATCGTCGAATGCACCATCCCCAGCAAGGAACCAGAGTCCATGCCGACCCTCGCAGCTCAACACCCAATCGCTTGGAGGCCCGGCTCAGTCCCTGAGTGGGTCATCTACGTCGACGGGTCTTTAACTGAGGAAGGCTGTGGTGCTGGCCTCATCATCCGGGGCCCGAACGAGGCATAAATGGAATACTCTCTGAAGCTCGGATTCAAGGCTTCAAACAACGCGGCAGAATATGAGGCCCTACTGGCTGGACTGCGTATGGCCTCCGGGCTGGGGCTGAAAACAATTTGAATCCGCAGTGATTCGGCCCTAGTCGTCGGTCAAGTGACCGTCCGCTTCGAGGCTCGGGAACCTCTGATGGTGAAGTACCTCGACGAAGTAAGGAAGCTTCAGAAGAACTTTGACGAAGTCCAGGCAGAGCAAATACCCAGGCAGCTCAATGCCCAAGCTGACGCCCTGAGCAAGCTGGCTTCGTCTTACTCGGCCAACAATAAGCGGTTTATCCTCTTCGAAACCTTGCATCAGCCCAGTGTGGAGGATGGAGCGACGATACTTCATGTATATACAGCGCAGGAAGACGACCAAAACTGGAGGAAGCCCCTCGTGGAGTTCCTAAGGGACGGTACGCTCCCAGAAGACCGGGGAGCAGCCCGCCGTCTCCGGGCCAAAGCCCGTCACTTCATCTGGAGCAATAGAAACCTTTACAAGAAATCCTTCACCCAGCCTCTGCTCCGGTGCGTCGACCCCCACGAAGCCGACTACGTCTTCCGTGAAAGCCATGAAGGGGTCGGCGGCGCACACCAAGGGGCCCGAACCTTGATCCAGAAGGCATTGCTCCAGGGGTACTACTGGCCCACTGTTCACGAAGACGCCCAGAAGCTCGTCAGAAGACGCAAAAGTTGCCAACTCCACGGTGTTTCCCCAATCAAAGCAAAGCTCTATTCAGATTTCAAAATTTGAAATAAAGCCGCGCTTCATAAAAGCGTCAGCGCCTAGCAGCACCAGTGCTGAGGAGTCAAATACTTTGACCAGCGCACCAAGTGCAAAGCGCATATGCGCTAGTGCTAAGTGCACTGCGCTCTAAGCAGCGTACCCTATGCAAAGCACGTACGCGCTAGCGCTAGGCGCACTGCGCTCTAAGCAGTGCACCACATGAGCGCTAGCGCTGGGGCTAAATGATCCCCATCGTTGGATCAAAGATCTAATGAACCAGAATAAATTCTGTTAAGGAAAAATTCCTCGCAATCTTTACAAACAGGAAAGATTGTGCTCTGAAAATCAGAGCACCGTTGGATCAATGATCCAGTGGTGATTAAAAATCAGTAAAACACAGAATAAATTCTATATGGAAAGATTTCCCAATCTTGAAGATTGCCCTCTGTAAATCAGAGGCCCTTGGATCAAAGATCCGATGATGGAAAATTCCCAAATCAATCGAAGGAAGGATTTCCTTAACTGATTAAACAAAATCCGCCCCCTATATAAAGGACTGAGGACTTCAAGTCCAAGAGAGAGGAACCCCCCACAAACTTCGAGAAAAGTTCAAGGAGAAGAACAAGCTCTCTGCAGAAGAAAGATTTCTTCAAAGGTAAAAACAAAGAGAAGAACTTCGTTCTCATGATAGATCATAGATCTCTACGACAGACTGTCGTTCACAAAAACATTTAATTATGAAGGGGGGAGAATTGTTCAATTCTCTTAGGATCACAGACCCACAAAGGCGAAGCCTTTCATGAAAATAAGAGATTGAAATATCTCCTACAAAAAGATTAATTCTCTTAGGATCACAGATCCATAAAGGCAAAGCCTTCACCAAAACATGAGAGATTGAAATATCTCCTATAAAAATAAGAACTTTGTTCTTAAATCTCTAAGACAAGGTTTCTTATAAGAGAGAATTTAATTCCCAGGAAGCAGAGCTTGTTTAAAAAAGAGCCCTAGCGCTTTAATCAAAGGCAGAACCTTAGCGCTCCAATAGAAAGACAACGTTACAACGCTCCAAATCTAGCGCATAAGAGCCCCAGTGCTCTGAATTTCAAATAGAAGAGCTTTGCACTCATTAACTGGTGTTTAGCGCCAAGCGCACCACGTGCTCCTCACGTGTGCACCACTTTAGCAGAAACGCTTCGCGCTTATTGACTAGCGCTTCGCGCTCATTGACTGGCGCTCAGCGCCAAGCGCACCACGCGCTCCTCACGTTTGCGCTACCTGAATCGAAGCGCTCTGCGCTCATTAACTAGCGCTCTTCACTCATTGATTAGCGTGGAGCGCCAAGCGCACATGAACTGATAAGGCCCTAGAAGCTATGCTAAGCAGTCAACGCTCAATAAAAGACAAAACATTGTCAGAATCCAAACCAACGCTCAACATTGTTAAGGGATTGGTCCTAAACAAATATTCAACAGCCCAAAAGGAAATGTTTAACATTTTAATTGAATGGACTTAGCCCAAATTGGCCGTAAGTCCTCAATTCAGATTAATTAAGCTCATATGCTCCTAAATCTTTGATCTTAGTCCCAAATTGGACTACAGATCTTCCAACCAATATTGGTTCAAGGGTACATCTCTTCACTCCTCTGATATTTGTCGTTGTAATCCTTCAACGTCTTCAGAGAGGTGACGGGTCCTGACAACCAGACATTCCATGGACTGTGGGGTCCTTAAACTCATGGACTATGATGTCCTTAAACTTTACAGACTATGCCGTCTCTAAACTACCATGGACTGTGAGGTCCTTAAACTCATAGACTATGATGTCCTTAACCTGGACTGTGAGGTCCTTAAACTCATGGACTATGATGTCCTTAACCTCTATAGACTATAATGTCTCTAAACTGGACTGTGAGGTCCTTAATGTCATGGACTATGATGTCCTTAACCTAGACTTTGAGGTCTTTAAACTTATGGACTATGATGTCCTTAACCTTATGGACCACAATGTCCCTAAACTAAAACAATAGAGTCCAAATGCTCTTTTATTGGATCTAAATGATCCTGTTAAGTTGATCTTAATCTAAATTTAGACTAACGTATCCTTAACAAACTGTTAAGTAGATCTTAGTCTAAAATTAGGCTAACGTATCCTTAACAAACGTTTGAGTTGATCTTAGTCTCAGATGAGACTAACGTGTCCTTAAACCCAACCCAAACCCAAATCTAAGATAATACGGATTTGGACTAGTCCATGCCCTACGAGCAACAACATAAATAAGTCTCCGTATACAATCTACGGGCAACCAAACACAAAACAAACAAACACGACACGAAGTGACCATCTGGAGAAGGAGAAAGTTGTTACCGCGATGCGGTATCGTAATTAATTGTAGGGGCTTGCGCCTGCAGGGAAGAGCGTCCCCACAATAAAAAACCACTCAAATGAGGGGGAATCTGACGAAGTCTGCTACAACGGCCGCATCCGCTCACACCTTCGATATACGGTGCCATAAATCAACTTAGTATCTTCGGAGAGGTGGACGGATAGCACTAAATAGCATCTGCCCCCAAAATTCAGGCTCGGACGTCCCGACGTTCCGGTCGCGTCTTTCGGCGGTGAACAGATTCTGGCACGCCCGGTGGAACCTTTTCCTCTTTCCACTCCACACTTCGTGTGTCGTGTTTCGTAAACGAATTACAGTTTGCTATGGTTACCCTTGGGTTCGAAGTACTAAGATTTGGTGTCTTGCTCCGTGCAGAAAACAGAAGATCAATGGCTTTCAACTGCACAAACTGCAACAACAGCAATAATTCTCACTCCGTCCCTGCTGAAGGAGTGACTTACGGGCCCCAAGCGACCTCCCTTCTTACGATGCTGGTGGACCAAGTAACACAAGCCACCACGGGGCTATTCTTTGGGACCATGCTCCCACCGATGATCGTTAACATCCCTCTACCGTCGGAAGCTCAGAAGAAGTCGGTCTTTGATCGGCTCACTATTACTGCGGCCCCTCTCAACGGGTCGTCCAAATCCAGTACCTCAGTTTTTGACAGACTGAGCCAGAACGCCAACAAGTCCGCAATACCTAAAGCAGCCATCCCAAAGCGGATAGCCAACCCGGCTCAAGCGGACGAAATCATCAGAGAGACTTCTCCTTCCAAGAAGTCAGTTTTCATAAGGCTGGCCATTCCGGCTCCCGCTTCTTCCCAGAGGTCCGTCTTTGATAGATTGGACATTACTTCTCGGCAAACGTCAGTCTTTGAAAGGCTAGCACCAGCAACAATGCTCCACCAAAACAGGGGGGATGACGAGGCCACCCCTATAGCTGAACCAACACCATCCGCACGACATACTCGCCGTCGTCACTGGCGCCGAGTAAGAAAGGCTGGGGGCAGCTCTCCGTCTGAGTTAACTCCACCAGCTCCAAAGGTGGAAATCAATGCTGCTGTTCCAACTGGGAACAGTTTCGAACTGCTTAACACGGTGCGCAGGAATTCACCAACTGTCATGCTGAAAAGATCTCCTCCACCTGTGGAGAATGTTACGGAAATGAAGCCGGAGCAGCCCCCTCAGCGGCTGTCCTCCAAAGTTTACAAAGTTTGGCGACGGGTGCAAGACTCGGTGATTGGCCAAAACTACTCCCGCCGATCGAAGAAGACGAAAACTAGGCAAGAGAAGGATCACCCTGTCATGTCATAGGAAATGTCATCCGTCTGGGTGCCTGCTACAACGGCTCCCTCAACTTCGACCGCTCACAAGAGAAGGAGGCCGGAGAAAGCCCCCATGTCTGCGACGAACCGCAAGGGCACTGAATTTAAATGCCCCAATTCTGGGGGCATGGTAACACATACCGTTTATATGGCTTCCGGAAAAGAGGAAAGCCGTGCTTCTACGGGTCATCGACCGCTCACCCGATCGATAACAAAAGCGCAAGAGCAACAACAGCAGAAACTTCAGGAGATGCTGATAGCAATGGACACACTCACTGGGCTGAAAGAAAGTCCAGAGACCTCAAAGCAGCGTTAGGAACAAGAAACTGATGCTGAATTCCTCCGAAGAATGCTTAAGAGGAAAGAAAAAGAGGCCGTGGAACAGGCGGCCAATATAAAATGAATGGCTCTTTGTTCCAAGACATGGCTGGGATGATGTTATGGCCGGAACCTCCAGCTGAAAACCCTCCGATTATCTTTGAAGACGAGAGGGGAGATATCGAACCCTCCTCTGGCTCTTTCAGCAGCCAAAGAAGAGACAATGTCTAAGGCCGCCTTAGATGACTACATCGCTCAGCAAATACGAGCTCATCAGGCGAGCGAAACGGCCGGTCAAATCGTTAAGACTGATCGACCCTATCCGGGCTGGTATGACCAAATAAGGTACCCGCCGGGATATACGATCCCCAAATTCCACGTATATAAAGGGACGGGAAATCCCCACCAGCATGTCGCCCAGTTCAGGGTTCTATGTGGTAACACTGGAGGCGACGATAAACTGCTACTTCGCCAGTTCGTTGGCAGCTTGTCGGAGACAGTGTTCGAATGGTACTCTGAACTCCCGAATGACTCTGTCAAGACATTTGCAGAAATGGAGCTGCTGTTTACACAAAGGTTCGCAAGCACTAGCAAGCGTACTCCAATCACCGTATTAATCAAAGCCAGGGTGAAACCAGGCGAGACATGGGTTCAATACGCAATACGGTGGCGGAATTTGTGGTCGAAGTGCGAGCAGTGCATCGAAGATGCATCGGCAGTGGGCATGTTCGTGGGAACTCTCGATCCGCAGGCGACCATATTACAATTCATGATGTTCTTCAAGCCCACTACCTTCCAGGCCTTGATCGACAAACTGGCCCAAATGGATCAGATGGGTCACAGACCGTCCTCCTCAAAGATGGAGCTTGGGAATGAAAAGGGAAAAGCCAAAGTGACCTTCGTCGCCAATGCTCAACAGCAACCCAGTGGTCCAAGACCAGCTAATCGCCAAGACGATAGGCAGCGATTCTTTAACGAGAAGCTGAAGCGCCCTTATTCCTTTCCCTGTGATAAAACGAAAAGGCTGTTTGAGCTGGCAATGCGCAACAGGCTCATCACCTTGCCGGATCCAAAACGCCCACTACAACTTGGTGAGGTAAATAATCCCAACTATTGCCCATATCACCAAGTGATAGGCCATCCGATCGAGGACTGCTTTGTCTTCAAAGGCTGGATTGAGGACCGATACCAACAGGGCAAATTCACACTGTCTGAGAATTGGAAAGTAAACCCGCCTCAGCCGCATGCTCTTAAAAGGGGAGACACACCGGGGGCATCATGCTCTTTTATAGAAGAAGCTCCACGGGAGTTCGTTCTTCCCGCCAAGACGAAACAAATGCTAAAAAATCTCCAAACATGTTCGACAATCAAGTGGAAAACTCCGCTAGAGCCCGAGGTCATCGAGGGAATGCTGAAACCACGCCCGACGCCAAAAATTGGTAGCGACAATCAAAACGCTCAGACCTAGCCGTCAAAGTCTTCGAAGAAAAAGAAGAAGACCAAAAAGCCCGTGAAGCCTGATGACAAGCGTACGGACCTGCAAAGACACATTGACGCGCTGGAAGAATATAACCAGAAGGCGCGAACTCCAGTCACGCTCCAAGAGTTCCTCAACCACATCCTTGAAGGTGGAGAGGGCGACGAAGAAGAGGGAGAAGACTCGGCAGATGAACCTGAAAATTACGTGGCAAGCTGCTACATGATCTCTCACTCGATGATAAACAGTGAAGAAGCTCCGGATGCAGAGAAACTGGGGGCAAATCCCGAGCCTGAACTCCTTGGACCGTCAGACGAAATGATTGATGCGTTTTTGAATGAAGCTCTTTTGAAAAGCAAAGCTGATAGAAGGCGCGAACTGGCTATATTCGAAAAAGCCAAATGCCGGCAACTAGACGAGAGGGTGAAAACACTTCTACCGGATCAAAGCACATTCGCCGCAGACAGATCAAACTCAGGATGAGGAAATGGTTCGCCAAGGCCCTGTCAATGGGAATGAAGCTAACGCCTTTAAAAGGAAATACTCCTGGCAGCATATACCTTGATGAAGCGGATGCACATCCAGATTACTGCCTATTCCATCGATGGATCATACACTCCACTGAAGAATGCAATGCCTTCGGGAATTGGTGGCAGGGATATGTTGCCCACCGCAACATTTCAAGCTAATGAAGCGCAAAACTCGTCGAGAACAAATGAGCACGACAGATGAGCGCAAAACAACCGCCGACAACTGTAACATGGTTGATTCTGGGGGATCGCAAGTTCCCACTTTCGGAAGCGACTCTGACGAAGAAATAGCCCTCGGCCCTCTCTTCAAAGAATCCACCTCGGGAAAAGAGGAGGAGACAAAGACCTGCGAGAACATCCAGCAGCGTAATCGCACGCTTCTGGAAAAGAATCTCGGACTCGCCAACCAAAGCTCAAACAGGAAAGACAAGGGGAAGGAGAAAATCCCCGAGGATATCACCCTCGATGACCAAGTCGTCAGAGAGCTCGCAGCAAAGGACCCGCCTGAGAAAAACAAGGTGGACTACAATGTTCTCGCACATTTGAGAAAGATACCCTCACAGCTGAGCATTATCGATGCTCTTTTGCTATCTAAAGAAGCGTGATATTCCCCAATCAAAGCGCTACAAGACCCTGGACAATTTCTAGATTTCCTCGCTGAAGAAAGGATGAAGGACGAGCTGGAAGAAGTGCACACTGCTGACATCACTTTTGGCGATGAGGATCTCCTCCTCGGGACGTGCGAGCATAACCGTCCCTTATATATCACCGGGTACTTCCACGACATCAAGATAGGGAAGATTCTCGTCGACAACGGATCCTCTGTCAACCTCCTGAATGTGAGGGTTTTAAAAGAAATCTGCATGAGCATCTAACACCTCGCTCGGGATAAGATCACCATCTCTGGATTTGACTCCCAATCATCACGGACGCTCGGGTCTGTGATTCTGACTTGCTGGTCACCGACATCAAGTTCCACGTCAGCAACGCGAAGACTTGCTACAACGCTTTGCTAGGCAGGCCTTGGTTACACGAGTACAACATCATCCCTTCTACACAACATCAGTGTATGAAGTACTTCAATGATGGTCTCGAGTACACCGTGACAGGGGAACTGAACCCGCTCTTCGTAAATGAAGTTCGCAAGTATGAGGATGCGAAGTATTTCCTGCCAGACTTCGAAGACACGGAGGGATGCCGCAAACCAGAGAATGAGCAAAAAGCTATCACTACCATTCCGGTCTTTGGGAGCGATACCGAGGAGGACGAAGAGATAGTCTATTCCGGGCTACCCCAATACACCAAGCCGGGACCGTCCACCCCTATTCCGGTCTTTGGTAGTGACTCTGAAGACGAGGTCAATGCAGTATTCTCGGTCCGTCCGTCAATACAGGCCCTCACTGGAAATGATCAGAGTTTGCAGATCGCCATGGTTCCGCAGCGGCACTACAAAGAACTTGACGCACTTGATATCCATAGTGTACAAGAGCTGCAAACATTTTACGTCCCTCCCAAGCAAAGAGGCGAAAAGGCGATCCTCTTTTATCAATCCACGGAAACCAAAGTGGAGAAAGAGGTCTCTAACGGTGTCGATGCTGCGCTTAACAGGCTCCAACCTATCCGTTTGCCCAGATATTATACAGATGGACTGAAAAAGGTTGTTGAGGCGCCAGGGCGTACCCTTCAAACAGATTTCTCGACAAGCTCAGTTCTACAACAAGATCTGGAACGTTCCTGGAACTCAACGCAAATTTCCTAGCGGGAAGATGGAAACTAACGGTCTTGGATATGTTCAATCCAAGAAATGAGAGCGATCAAGCGCAACATCGGCACCGTCAAGCGCAGCATCGGCACCGTGCCAGACCTATAGCTGCCATGTCATAATTGACCTTGATGAAGAAGGAGATGCTCCGTTAGAAGACGTTAATCCTGAACCAAAGCGAGGCCCTGCCATGAAAATGCTAAGTCCGTCGTTGTCATGCCCCGCTTCCCGGTATACGGCGAAGGGGAAGCGACTGGTCCGCTACGTATTTACTCTGAAGTAAATACGCTAAGCGTATCTAAGCAATGTAAAAGTAAAACCACAAGAGACAAGATATAATAAAACAACAACTTTATTTATTCACATTCTTTCTGTACAATACATGGAAAGTAAATACAACTGGTAAAAAACAATGGCATAACAGAAATGAAAAGTACTGAATGGAAAGTGTACCATGAACTAGAGCTCGGGGTCTTCACTGAATTGATCCAAATCTTCAGCAGTGGGCTCGATCTCTGATGGGTCCGAATCACTCGACGATATTCAAAGAAGAAAGAAATAGAATGTCGTCAGCGAACAGATCGCTCGGTAAGTCCCAGAGATAAGAGGAGAAATAGAATAGACAGAGAGTAAGAGAGAGATGGTAGCTTTTACAGTTGTATTATATTGTTATATTGTTGTATTTAGTGTTAACGCTGTTGTTTGTAGCGTGGTATAGAAGGATGCCAGTGTATACGAGAGGAGTCTCACTTGCCCCGGAGACTAAGGTATTAGAAACTCAAGGAACCGTTGGGCCATGGTACAACATCAACGGAATATAGGTTAGGTGTCTTATGGTTGCATTCTCGTGCCACTTCTAACACCATCCATACTAATCTACCCCTTAAACCCCGTAGTATTTTGATTGTATTGTTGTATTGTGTTGGATAGATTGTATAGTTGAATGACTGACCAAAACCATGATATCAGTAAACGGATGTAACTGTATAATCATGTAAATGGAATATCTGGAGAATCATATAAATGGATGTATATCCATGGTTCGGTTTGGTCAATGTAGATTGAATGTATTGAATAGATTGAATATATGGATTCATGTTGAATCAGAATATTGTAGATTGTAAATTTTAGATTATAGATTGTACTTGAATCATATTCAAGTCAGATTATAATAAAATTCAAAGTAAATTGAAATCCTGATTGTTTTGATATTATCGGTAACCGCTGCACATGGGCGGCAGGATTTATGTCTTTTTCAAAGACGATTACCTTTTTGATAACACCATTGTTAAGTTGTCTACCTTAGATAGGCAAGCACCCACTTCTCCAGCTCCCCGAGGCTCAAGATATCGGTCCCGCCTAAACTTATGTTTACTAGGGTTCTTATTGTAATTTATAGAACATGAGGGGGTTTTACGTTGAAATACTTTTATATAATTTTCAAAATACACCCCAAGTATTTATTATTCGTCTTTAGAGTTATAATAAATATAGATTTTATATTGTGATATTTCTAGTGAAAATATCCTAATTTCATAATAAAAGGTATTTATTTGTAATATTGGTATTGTATGGAATTCATGGTATTTTAGCGTAAAATGATTCTTGTGATTTTTGAAAAGAATTGGAATATTTATAATAATTCAAAATAAATATTTTAATGTTACATATACATATATTTATATGAAAATAATTTTAATATATATATATATATATTATATTCTAGAAATCTCGTTTTTCTTAAGATGTCTTATTTTAAATCTTTCGAGACCGAATGCTCCTTGCGGAGGTCTGAATCTCGCATTACTAAGCCCAAGGATGTACGATAATCTGCACCATCCCGAACGGGTTCCCCAAATGGGTTGTAACGACGCTTTGCAAAGATTTGTATAAATACTAATCATTAAGAAAAAACGGTTTTATTAATTGTCGTATGTATTTGCAATGATTTCGTTTTCCCGTATTCTATATTCCCATGGATATTGTGCTATATTGCATATGAGTGTGTGAGGAGGTAGGTCATTACCTCGTGATATACTTAAAGGTATAGCAAGTTTTGTGATGTTATATGTAGAATTGAAATTATATGGTATTTTGATGAAAAATACAGTAAAAGTTACAAATGGAATTAGATTGACATGAAACTTGTTCAACATATTTAGTAGTGATTAATAGTAAACATGTAGTGGTTTAAGCATGATTGTATTAAAGAAAAGTGAGGTTTTATAAAGAAACCGAATCGGAAATCGGTTTTGTTCCGATTCCGTCGGGTTTTGTAAATCCGTATTTTTAGAATAGAAAAGAGAGATAGAAAATGGGACTTACGGTTTTGGACAATAATAAGAGTGAGATGAAAGAAGAGGAATCGCCGGTGCGTTGATTCGTCGCCGAGAGTTCCTAGAACGATCGCCGGAAGTTCGCTGGGAATTTCGCCGTAGCTTCACTTCGTGCTCGTTTTCAAAGTACACAAGATTTCTTGAGAATTTTAGAGAGTTGGCTCAGAGTTTTGGGGTGATGGGGTAGTGTGTAGGGTTGGTATTTATAGGGTTAGGCTAGGGTTAGAGTAGATGAAGGGTTTTGATTTTAAAAAATGTATTAAAATATATTAAAATGTAATAAAAGTGGAGTAAATGGGGTTTTAAAAGAGCTCTAAAAATGGTCTGAGGATAAAATTTTGCAGGTGTACAGGGGAGACCAAAAGACAAATTTTTTGTGTTGGGGTCATCGCCGGAATCGGCCGACTCGGCCGTGACTCATCCGTGACTCGGTCGGAGGACGGAGTCGGCCGAGTCGAGGCCGATTTGGCCGATTCCCGGCCGAATCAGGCGGCCGGCATCCCCCCGACGGTTCATCTAACCTATGACAATGTTACAGTTTTGGATGTAGTGGGGTTTTTGTGAGATATGCATGTGTAAACTCTTGGTATTCTAAAGGTTTTAAAAAAATCAATATTAAAAATAATGTGGGGTATGAGATTTGAACTCTGGTGGCTTGGTTCAGCAATGCAAGGTATTACCAATGACCTACAAGCCCCTTCTTGTAAATAAATTGCTAATTAATTACTTAAGTCTTGTGCTCAGGCAATAAATACCCCTTTATGGATTTTTGAAATTTTTTTGTAAAAACTTGTATAAGAAATTTAGGGTTGTTACAGTCGTTCGAAGAACAGACGGACAAACTAATAAGGGAAGCGGTCAAAAGGTCCGGGATAACCATAGCCGTGAAATGGCCATCTACGAGAAAGCTAAGACGCAACGCCTCCTTCAGCAGGCTGTAGAGAATGATAATGCTCTTCGTCACCAGCCCGCCACAAAGAAGACTCGACGCGGAGGCAAAAACAAACTGAAGAACGGAAAAAACGTTCGACAGCGGCAAAGCGGGTCCAAGAAGCCACATGATCGAGAATTGAGCAGCCGCGATCTATCTCTTATAAAGAAGATGGGTTGAGCATATTCCTTCCCTCAAGACAAGACAAAGAAGATATTCAATCTTGTCATGAAATATCGAATGCTTACGCTACCGGAGTACAAACATCCTAAACAAGAAAACGGGGTCTCCCACCCAGAGTATTGCTCCTATCACCGAGAAATAGGGCATCCTCTCAAAGAATGCTTCACCTTAAAAAACTGGGTCGAGGACCAGTATCAGCGAGGCAGGTTCGCTTTGTGCAGTAGTTGGAGGGTAACCCCACCACAGAAGCATGAACCGAAAGCAACATATGCAGCGAGAGTAGAACCAGATCAACATCGGTCTTGGAAGCGATCTCATACCTGTCACACAATAATGCTGACAGAAGAAGGAGTGCCCGAGAATAAGGAAGACCTCTCCTGGTGCTTAGAAAACGATGATGACGAGGTGATCTCAGAGTTTCCACTGGCGCCGAAAGAGCTGGAAGATGGGATACATACTACTACAGATAACCTCAGAAAAATTGACATGGGGACAGAAAAAGACCCATGGCCGACGTTCGTCAGCGAGCTGTTGTCTGAAGAAAAGGTGGCTACACTCAAAGACGTGCTCATGCAGTATAAAGACTGCTTCGCATGGAACTACTTCGAGATGCCGGGACTAGATCCATAGATTGCTGTGCATAAATTGGCGATATCTCCTGATGTCAAACCAATCAAATGGGCACCGAGAAGAATGTGTCTCGAACTTGAGATGAGCATCAACGCTGAAGTCAAGAAACTAATCGACTCCGGCTTCATCCAAGAAGTTCAATACCCTGATTGGATCGCCAACATCGTCCCAGTGATGAAGAAGAATGGGACGGTGCGCATTTGCGTGGACTTTCGGGACCTTAACAAAGCCTGTCCGAAAGACGATTTTTCTGTACCGGTCACCGAGCTGATGATAGACAACACGTCCACCCATGAAGTCTTCTCCTTCATGGACGGATCATCAGGATACAATCAAATAAAGATGCATCCCAAAGACTAAAAGCATACCGCTTTCCGGACTCCTCTGGATATCTTTTGCTACAAAGTGATGCCTTTCGGTCTAAAGAGCACCGGCGCTACCTACGAGAGGGCCATGTTCTCCGCCGAAAGATGCGACCGGGACGTTGGGATGTCCGGGCCTGAATTCCGAGGGCAGATGCTAATTGGTGCTATCCGTCCACCTCTCCGAAGATGCCAAGTTGATTTATGGTACCATGTATCGAAGGTTTAGAAGGATACGGTAGATATAGCAGACTTCGTCAGATTCCCCCTCATTTGAGGGGGTTTTGATTGTGGGGACGCTCTTCCCTGCAGGCGCAAGCCCCTGCAGTTAATTACGCTACCGTATCGCGGTAACCACTTTCTCCTTCTCCAGATGGTCACTTCGTGTTGTGTGTGTTTGTTTTGTTTTTGGTTGCCCGTGGATTGTATACGGAGACTAATTTATGTTGTCGTCCGTAGGGTGTGGATTAGTCCAAATCCGTATTTTCTTAGATTTGGGTTTGAGGGTTGGGTTTAAGGATACATTAGTCTCATTTGAGACTAAGATCAACTTAAACGTTTGTTAAGTATACGTTAGTCTAATTTTAGAGTAAGATCAACTTAACGGGATCGTTTGGATCCAACAAAAGAGCATTTGAGCTCTATTTTTTAGTTTAGGGACATTGCAGTCGATTAACAGTTTAAGGACACGGTGGTCCATTGTTAGTTTAAGGACATCTCGGTCCAAGGTTAAGGACATCATAGTCCGTGGGTTTAAAGGGACCCCACAGTCCGAGATTAAGGACATCATAGTCCATGAGTTTAAGGCCCCCACAGTCCAGTTTAAAGACGTCATAGTCTGTGAAATGCGTGGTTGTCGGGACCCATCACCTCTCTGAAGACGTTGAAGGATTATAACGATAAATATAAAGGAGTGAAGAGATGTACCCTTGAACCAAAGTTGATTGGGGGATCTATAGTCTAATTTGGAACTAAGATCAATTAATTAGATTATGAGCACATTGGCTCAGTTAAATCTGAATTGAGGACTTATGGCCAATTTGGGCTAACTCCAATTAAGTTTGAAATATTGACCCTTTATTGGACTATTGAACATTTGTCTGGGTTCAGCCCCCCTCCCCCCATTATTTAGCAATGCTAAATAGGGCTTGGGACTCTGACAACATTTTGTCTTTGTCTGGGCACTGACCATTCATCATGGCTCTGAGATTTTATTTTGGATGTCACATAAAACGATCAAGTTTGGAAGAATGTAGTTGGGGTTCAATCAATGGAGAGATCTTGTCTCAGAAAGACTTAGTCAATTTGGGCTAAGACTGGTTTGAGAATAATGTTAAACACTAACATATATTTGGCGATCACGTGTTCCCACATGATGCGCTTTAAAACAGTGTTAAACACTGGGGATAAAATGCTCAAAATAGTGTTAAACACTAAAAAGGAAGGGGTCACGTGGGGTCACGTGAGGCGCCTGAGATGGGGCCAGACCTCCTTTATTTTATTCTCAAATCTGCAAATAAGTGTTAAACACTTCTGATCTTCTGGCCATCACGTGTTGGCATGTGATAAATATCCATGTATTGATTATTAAAGTTTTATTAGGGGTCACGTGAGGACACGTGAGAGCGCCCAAAATCAGTACTGCCTTTGCCTTTGTTCTCTTTGTTTTGAAGGTCACGTGGGAGCACGTGAGGCATTGCCTCTGGGGTAATTCCTTCTTATTTTGGGGAGTCTGTTTAAGGGTCACGTGGGAACACGTGACCTAGTCTTGTTCCTTCTTTTCTGATTATTGAGGATGGGGGTCACGTGTCACCACGTGACCCGGTTCTTTACGTGCATGGAGAGCTTTAAGTCTCTTGTTTTAAGAATTAAATTCTCTGTAGGGTTAAACCCTAATTCTGTTTTAGAGGAATTAAATTCCTATGCATGTGGAAGAATTAAATTCTTATGTAGGGTTAAACCCTAATTTCATTTAGAGGAATTAAATTCTTATGAATTTAGGGAGAATTAAATTCTCATGCAGGGTTGAACCCTAGTTTTATCTGGAGGGATTAAATTCCTATGAAATTGAGAGAATTAAATTCTCATATAGGGTTAAACCCTAGTTTTATTTGGAGGAATTAAATTCCTATATATTTGGGGGAATTAAATTCCTTAAACTCAATTCTCCCTCTAAGTTTTGGATCTGCATGGCAGAATCTCCCTGATGAGAATTAAATTCTCAACTTGTGGGGAGATCTGCTTCTGCAGATCTTCAACCAAAGGAAGAACTAAGTTCTTAACCAGAAGAGTTAAACTCTTAAATTTGAGAGTTAAATTCTCATTTATTTTATGGAGCTTAGATCTCTTTTCCCTTTCTCACCTAGGGTTTCTTTTCTCTGAAAAGAACTTCTTTTCTCTCTCGAGAATTAAATTCTCCTCTCTTTTTTCTCTCTATTGTTGTTTTTCTCCAGAAAATCAAAATTCCCAGATCCTTTCTCTTCTCTTCTTGGCTCCTATTTATAGGAGAAAGAAAAGAATCAATTTGTTTAGTAAATCTTTCATTGAAAGATTTTTGGTTGTTTTTGTAACCAACATGATCTTTTAGATCACTCAGTGAATTTTATTCACCATTGGATTTTTAATCCAAAAGATATTCTGTCTGTTATTCTTGGTGAATTTTAGGGAAATCTTTCCTTGTATAAAATCTTTCCATAAATTGGTGATTTTTAATCACCATTGGATTTTTAATCCAATGGTGCTCTAATTTATAGAGCACCATCTTTTTTATTTGGAAAGATTTAAAGAAATATTTTTCCAGTTAGGGTCTTTGATTTCCCTTAATTAGAATTTAATTCTATTATTTCAGAATGCTTTTAAAAGTCTATCACGTGTTGGCACGTGATCCCTTTATTTGATTATTAAATAGAATTTAATTCTTTCAATTAAAGAGTTTAGGAACCTGTCACGTGTTGGCACGTGACCCTTTTGATTAAACATTTTATTCAGAATTTAATTCTGCCTTTTAACAGAGTTAAGGAATCATCACGTGTCAGCACGTGATGTCCCATTGGGGTTTTTCCTTAGTGTCTTATTATATTTTTGTTTGACTAGAATTTAATCCTATAAAGCAGAGATCACAGGAACCTATCACGTGTCAACACGTGACCCTTGGTCACGTGTGAGCACGTGATACCCCATTGGGGTATTTCCTGGCTGTTTTGTTAAATTTTTATTTGACTAGAATTTAATTCTATAAAGCAGAGATCACAGGAACCTATCACGTGTCAACACGTGACCCTTGGTCACGTGTCAACACGTGATGTGAGCACGTGATACTCCATTGGGGTATTTCCTGATATTTTATCAGGGAACAAATGCCCCCACAGCGTTGTTCTCACGTGTCTGCACGTGAGTGCAACGCTGTCACCTTTGTGACCGTTGGATCTGTCTAGGAAATAGGGGAGATGAACCGTTCCCCATCACATCCAATAAATGTAGGAGTCCCTTCAGAAGCGCCTCCACTTTTTCCATCTTCTTCCTTGCTTGTTTTTCCTCTGAGAATTTAATTCTCCTTCCCAGAGCTTAGTTCTCTGATTCAAAATTTTTCAGAGTTTAACTCTGTCAACAAAGATTTCCTTTTTTCAGGTGAGAATCTTGAACGGCTGGAGGAACTCCTTGTAGAAATTTGGATTTTAAATTCACACCAAGTGTTTTTCCCTTTAACAAGAACCTATTTTTTTAAAAGTTCTTTAAAAAGAAAACTGCTCAATCTTTAAATAATAAACCTCTTAGGGCTTCTCTGATCTTCAGGGATCGATGGCGATGCTTGTCTTTTCTCTGGAATTTAATTCCATTCCAAAGAGCTTTAGCTCCAAAAATGTTCTCCTGGGAATTTAATTCCCCTGTTCAAAAGGAATTTAATTTCTCTAAAGAACTTAGTTCTTTAAAAGAAGATTTCTTGGGATTTTTCTTCCCGAGTTGTTCTTTGCAAAAAAAAGAATTGCAGTAGAGTTTTCTGGGAATTTAATTCCCCTGTTCTGCTTGATTTTCGCAGAGTCCAAGATAGGTTTCTCTTTTGGGGGAATGTGTAGAGTCATTTGAATTCACTGAGAATCTTCCCTTTATTCTCATGATGATTGCTTGGCCTCATTATTAGTGAGCCGCCATCTTGATTTTGTAGGACCCATGTGTTTTGTAAGCAATGGTCCCATAAAATAAGTCCTCTGTCGCTTTCTTCCACTGTCTATATATATATATATACACATTTATAAACATATATATATATATACACGTGTTGGCTTCGCTTAATAGTTTCCCCTTTTTTAATTTCAGGCATAATGACTTCTGTTCCATACTTCCCTTTCACCCGCTCGGAGGCTGCCTTTTCTCAGTCACCGTCTGACGAAGAGGTGATGGCGATGATCAGGGCTTATAACCCGAATTGCACCAATCTACTTTTATGGGGGACCTGGTACGGTCACATCATCCGCGGTCGCCGCAGTTTTCTTTGTGAGATACCGACAGAGCCTACCTATCCATTTCTGCCGATGGATCATCCACGGACCGCCTTTGCTGTGGAGATGCTGAATTGGACCCCTATGGGGCAGATTGAGCCATCAACAACTGGTATTTCGAACCATCCTGTGCTGGCTATAAACATTTTGGGGCGCCGCATTTGCCAAGGCGAAGCCCAAACATGGGGACAGATTTACAAGATATGGCTTACCCCTCGACATCCCACGGGCTACCTTCTCTGGGCCCGTTATATCCTGTCCGCCCATCATGCGCGACTGCAGAGGGTCGGACTTTATCAGGCAGTATATGCGTCTCTTTTCCACTATCAGTCTCCCCATGTCTGGTGGGTTAAGGCTTTCTTAAACCAATGGAATCTTCCCACCAACACCTTTTTTCTAGGGGACCGCGAAGTTTCAATTTCTCTGGAGGAGTTTCGGGAGATATCAGGGTTGCCGGTTAGGGGGACACTCTGTGAAGAACTGCTGCCTCCCAATGAGTATGTCTTCGAAACCGAGCCTGCCATACTTGACGGCCTGTCGACCGAGAATGCCGTCCGCCATAAGCGCTCAAGTTTGATCAAGACTCTGAGTATTTTTGAGAAGCTATTCACAGAGTCAGAGGAGCAGGGCGTCACTTTCAAAAGCTTTATTGCTTGCTTCTTTCACGAAGACGTTTTGTCAAAGACGGCTCCGAAGTTCGCAAACATCAACGAACCCTTTGGGTTTGGTTTAAATAAGCAGCCTGCTAAAGAAGAGGACTTGCCGCAGTTCTACATCCCCATCATGTCGGCCGTGTCTTTCGAGTCGATCGCAGCTCCTGGTATGGATGAGGAGACTTTCTTGGTAGGTTTCATCAGTGTCTGGCTCAGTTGGTTCGCCATTCCCATGCACCGTCGTTTCATGAGAGCCTCAGTTATTTACCCCGCTCATCGCATTGCCGAGGGGACGCGACTAGCTGTGGGTATTGTGGGGCTGGCGCATCTGTATCATGGGCTAAGTGCTGCGGCTAATACCTCAACCCCTGGCGTAGATGTGGTAAATTTCTCTCTTCATTACTTTACGTCCTGGATTTAGATGCATGTGCTGGGAGCATTTGCCGTATACCAAAGATCCAGCTTTTATGACGCTTACACTTTTCCGCGACTCATGCGGCTGGTAAACGCTTATGCTCCTGACCCGACTCAGTCTGGGGCTATTCGCGTGCTGATTACTCCCTATGCCAATACAGGCGGGATGGTATTCAATGATCGAGTCCTCTCTGCTCCTTCAGGACCGGTTCAACAGCTCTGCGACTCGTCGAAAGAGGGGGTACCTTCTCTGAAGCCCAGGGAAGCCATGCACCTATATTCGATCAGATCAGGTTATCTGGTATTTCGTCAGAACGGTGCGGCCCTTTTTATGCGGTACAACCCATACCGCTTTGCTCGGCAACTCGGATATGACCAGGGCATCCCCTTCGAGGCATTTATAGTGGATCCTACCCCGTCGTCAGAAGTTGTTCGTGACGCCGCTCATCACTTCATGCAGCTGAACACTGGCTCCCACTTCGTGATTCCTGAAGCTGATCATATTCCTCGATGTGTGGGATTTTTCACGGGCTGGTACCTCCACCGTGTCAGTCCAATTATTGCCGAGGAGAGGAGGGTGCTCCTCGAATATAGGGCTCCCACTCCGATCCAAGCCACGGGAGTTCCGCCGCAACCGCGTGCAGTGGTTCGCCCTCCCTTGAGAGATACTAGCGTCGTGCTTATTCCGGAGGCGGCGGAAGTGGATTTAACTTCCACAGCTGGTATGCCACTGCGTACTAGAGCTCAATCAACGGCCAATAGGGGGCCAGTAGCAGTGTCAACAGCTGCGGCGTCAGCAATGGCCGTGTCGTCATCGGTAGCACCGCCGAGCGAGGACATTAAAGGCGAAGTGGGTCAACGCCGTACCAAAGCACCAAGGGGAAGGAAGTGATCGTCTTCGGCGGTTAGTTCTGGGCCCAAGAGGCGGAGGAAGACGGTCACCAATCTGCTCGACTCTTTAGTGGAATCCGAGCCTATTCTTCAAGATGAACCACTAGCCATACAAGAATCGGATGGTGGTGTACTTTTCCTGGGATCATCTGCCGAGGAATCCGCACAATTGGCTGAGGCTATAAGACGCTCACAAGATGAATCCGAGAACGTAAGGATCCCGAAGAGACCTTATCCTGCCGTCATTTTTTACGAAGACCCTCCATCGATACGGCGGCTATTTATAGGCCCTTTGGAAGAATGTGGTGAGAGGGCCCTTAAGCAGGCTGTTTCAGCCGACGCCGAAGACGCACTTTCATTGTGGACCGGTGGCCACGAGTCTACTCTCGAACCTCGGCGAGCATACCTCCTCAGGAAGGAGCGTCGACTTGAACAAGCCATATTAGAGGCTCCTTTGCGCATCGGTATGTTCATGTATCTCTTTGTAATATTTTGTGTTGCTCATATACATATATATACATCATTATCCTCGTACAAACTTTGCAGGGACTTCGGCGATGGCGGAGGATCTGAGTTCGAGTCGCGCTTTGACTGTAGACTCCGCCAATATCCCCAATGAAACACTAATAAGTGTGGAGGGGGTCGATGCAACCGTTGCTCCTGCGATGGAGCTTCCCTCGGTGATCCCCGCTCCCCAAGTACTTGCTCCCCCGGGAGAGGCATCTTTGTTGGTCGCCGATTCAATGGATCTTTCTGGGGGTGGCCCGAAGATTAGGGGACAGGTAGTCGAGGCTACCGTCCTTCCGCTGGAGCCTGCAGTGGCGGCCACTGCTCCTCGCTCGGAAGTTGTTACACTGGCCCACGTCCTCGATGATGTGCCTGGAGGCACGGAGGAGGCTGCCGAAGCTGCTATCCCTCCAGCCCAGAATGGGAGAAGCATCGAAGGTAGCCTTCTATATTTTACATTAATAATCTCTCCATTAGCTGAACCCTTCTGTCTTTTCAGAATTGCGCGTATTGGCGGCGTCTATTGCCGATCTGTCTCCCAGGAAGTCTTTTCAGTGCCTGTTAGAGATGGCCGCTCCGCAGACGATATCTCCTTAACGCATCGTCCTCTCTTCCAGGAAAGGTTAGTGTTGTTTTCCTTCTCCTCACGGTGTTATTATTATTTCATATAATGACATTGATGTCTTCTACAGTTCTGGAAGCTGATGACGAGGTTGAGATTCTTGACGGGCCTGGGGAGCCTTCAGACCCCTCTTGCATGACTGTGGGTAAGTAAAGTCTCATCGTTGTTCCATTTGCTCTTTGCTTACAAGTTTCACTAACTGTTTATAAATCTGAACAGCTTTGCCTGTTCTTACCACGCTGGAATCTTGCATCGTCATGCCACCCGGCCCCTATGCTCTACGTGCCTCGGAACGGATGGCAAAGCTAAGCCTCCACTCCCCGTTAGACCTAATTGAAGACCTTTGTGCTGGCAGTCTGATCACGGCCGAAGTGTTTGTCGCTGAAGCCAACGGCTCTCTTCCCTTTCTTGCCACCTACCATAGTGAAACATTGGTGCAAGTCTGGGTTGAGTTTTGTCGGCAGGTGGAGGCTTGCTTGCATATTCTTGAATGTACATGCCTTCCTTCAGAGGTTGTGGCCGCGAAGGCAAGCTTACAGGGGCTGATTGAGCGGTGCGCTGCGAACATGATATCATGCGAGAAGAGGCTTAGCCGCAAGTTTTCGGAGAGGGAGCTGGCTTCCAAAGCGCTGAGGGAGCTTCAAGCCAACTTACGGCCAAGACCACTAGGGCATATGAACTTTGGCGGGTGCTTTAAGAGGCTATCAAGGAGGTGGTAGCCATTGATAAGGCCGCCGTTTTTACTCGTGAAATGGTCGAAGCCCATAAGGTTGCTGAAAAAGAGCTTGAAGGCCGGCTTGCCTCATACTAGGCCCAACAGGCTCAAGCGGAGGCTCGTCTTTTGACGACAATGAATCATGAAGCCGAGGCCCAGCGGAAAAGGGGTGAACTGGCAAATCTACTGAATCGTCTGCCGGCTTGAAGAATTGTATATTTTTTATTCTTCTTTTGTACATACTCTTGAATGAGAGTATATTTTCTTTTATTCTTTCATAGATTGTACTTTGTATTCATTTTGATTCATGAATAAAAGATATATTTTGCTTCATGATGGTGTGTCCCTTTTAGTAAATGCATTTTGTGGATAATCTATTTTGATTTCTCTGTAGGACAGCGATGGCTTAGGATTCAGGGTTAAGATCTGCCTCCTAAGACTTTTCAACTTTATGAGCCGTGAGGGTCTCATAAAGAATTTTCTCCCTACAGGTCGAGAGGATCCCGTAGGTGTAATTTCTCCTTAGGAATCGTGAGGATTCCTAAGTACGTTTTCTTCTGAGAGTTGTAAGGATCTCCCAAAAGAGTTTTCTCCCTTACGAATCGAGATGACCCGTAAGTGATGGATGAGGTTGACATTATCCGCATTTCACGGGGTCAGGGGTTGCTCTGGCCAGTTCCCACGGGGTCAAGATTGACTTTAGCCGTGTTCTATGGGACCAGGATTTGCTCTGGGTGCTTCCTACGGGGTCAGGATTGATATAGGCCGTGTTCTGCGAGGACCAGACTCTGCTCTGGATGCTTCCCACGGGGTCAGGATTGACATAGCTGTGTTCTGCGAGTACCAGGATCCGCTCTGGACGTTTCCCACGGGGTCAGGATTGACATAGGCCGTGTTCCACGTAACCAGAATTTTTGCTCTGGATGCTTCCCACGGGGTCTGATTGACATAGCCGCGTTCTGTGAGGACCAGGCTCCGCTCTGGACGTTTTCCATGGGTCAAGATTGACATAGGCCGTGTTCCACGTGACCAGGAATTTGCTCTAGATGCTTCCCATGGGGTCTGATTGACATTGCTGTGTTCTGCAAGGACCAGGCTCCGCTCTGGACGCTTCCCACGGGTCAGGATTGACACAGGCCGTGTTCCACGTGACCAGGAATTTGCTCTGGATGCTTCCCACGGGTTCTGATTAACATAGCCGTATTCTGCGAGGACCAGGCTCCGCTCTGGACATTTCCCACGGGGTCAGGATTGACATAGGCCGTGTTCCACATGACCAGGAATTTGGTCTGGATGCTTCCCACGGGGTCGGTTTGACATAGCCGTATTCTGCGAGGACCAGGATCCGCTCTGGACGTTTCCCACGGGGTTAGGATTGACATAGGCCGTGTTCCACGTGACCAGGAATTTGCTCTGGATGCTTCCCATGGGGTCGGTTTGACATTGCCGTGTTCTGCGAGGACCAGACTCCGCTTTGGACGTTTCCCACGGGGTCAGGATTGACATGGGCCGTGTTCCACGTGATAAGGAATTTGCTCTGGATGCTTCCCACGGGTCGTTTTGACATAGCCATGTTCTGCGAGGACCAGGCTCCACTCTGGACATTTTCCACGGGGTCAAGATTGACATAGGCCGTGTTTCATGTGACCGGGAATTTGCTCTGGATGCTTCCCACGGGGTCTGATTGACATTGCCGTGTTCTGCGAGGACCAGGCTCCGCTCTGGACGTTTCCCACGGGGTCAGGATTGACATAGGCCATGTTCCACATGACCAGGAATTTGCTCTAGATGCTTCCCACGGGGTTTGATTGACATAACCGTGTTCTGCGAGGATCAGGCTCCGCTCTGGACGTTTCCCACGGGGTCAAGATTGACATAGGCCGTATTCCACGTGACCAGGAATTTTCTCTGGATGCTTCCCACGGGATCGGTTTGACATAGTCGTGTTCTGCGAGGACCAGGATCCGCTCTGGACGTTTCCCATGGGGTCAGGATTGACATAGGCCGTGTTCCACGTGACCAGGAATTTTCTCTGGATGCTTCCCACGGGGTCGGTTTGACATTGCCGTGTTCTGCAAGGACGAGGCTCCGCTCTGGACATTTCCCACGGGGTCAGGATTGACATGGGCCGTGTTCCACGTAACCAGGAATTTGCTCTGGATGCTTTCCACGGGGTCAGTTTGACATTGCCGTGTTTTGCGAGGACCAGGCTCCGCTCTGGATGCTTCCCATGGGGTCAGGATTGACATAGGCCATGTTCCACGTGACCAGGAATTTGCTCTGGATGCTTCCCACGGGGTCTAATTGACATAGCCATGTTCTGCGAGGACCAAGCTCCGCTCTGGACGTTTCCTACGGGATCAGGATTGACATAGGCCGTGCTCCATGTGACCAGGAATTTGCTCTGAATGCTTCCCACAGGGTCGGTTTGACATAGCCGTATTTTGCGAGGACCAGGCTCCGCTCTGGACGTTTCCCACGGGGTCAGGATTGACATAGGCCGTGTTCCACGTGACCAGGAATTTGCTCTGGATGCTTCCTACGGGGTCTGATTGACATAGCCGTGTTCTGCGAGGACCAGGATCCGCTCTGGACGTTTCCCACGAGGTCAGGATTGACATAGGCCATGTTCCACAAAACCAGGAATTTGCTCTGGATGCTTCCCACGGGATCAGGATTGACATAGGCCGTGTTCTACGAAACCAGGAATTTGCTCTGGATGCTTTCTACGGGGTCTGATTGACATAGCCGAGTTCTGCGAGGACCTGGCTCAGCTCTGGACGTTTCCCACGCAGTCAAGATTGACGTAGGCCGTGTTCCACGAAACCAGGAATTTGCTCTGGATTCTTCCCATGGGGTCTGATTGACATAGCCGTGTTCCGCAAGGACCAAGCTCCGCTCTGGACGTTTTCCATGGGGTCAAGATTGACATAGGCCGTGTTTCACATGACCGGGAATTCGCTCTGGATGCTTCCCACGGGGTCTGATTGACATTGCCGTGTTCTACGAGGACCAGGCTCCGCTCTGGACGTTTCCCACGGGGTCAGGATTGACATAGGTCGTGTTCCACGTGACCTGGAATTTGCTCTGGATGCTTCCCACGGGGTCTAATTGACATAGCCGTGTTCTGCGAGGACCAGGCTCCGCTCTGGACGTTTCCCACGGGGTCAGGATTGACATAGGTCGTGTTCCACGTGACCAGGAATTTGCTCTGGATGCTTCCCACGGGGTCGGTTTGACATAGCCGTGTTCTGTGAGGACCAGGATCTGCTCTGGGCATTTCCCACGGGGTCAGGATTGATATAGGCCGTGTTCTACATGACCAGGAATTTGCTCTGGATGCTTCCCACGGGGTCTGTTTGACATTGCCGTGTTCTGAAAGAACCAGGATCCGCTCTGGACATTTTCCACGGGGTCAGGATTGACATAGGCCGTGTTCTACGTGACCAGGAATTTGCTCTGGATGCTTCCCACAGGGTCGGTTTAACATTGCCATGTTCTGCGAGGACCAAGCTCCGCTCTGGACGCTTCCCACGGGGTCAGGATTGACATAGGCCGTATTCCACGTGACCAGGAATTTGCTCTGGATGCTTCCTACGGGGTCTAATTTACATAGCCGTGTTCTGCGAGGACCAGGCTCCGCTCCGTGTTCCACGTGACCAAGAATTTGCTCTGGATGCTTCCTACGGGGTCGGTTTGACATAGCCGTGTTCTGCGAGGACCAGGCTCCGCTCTGGACGTTTCCCACGAGGTTAGGATTGACATAGGCCATGTTCCACGAAATCAGGAATTTGCTTTGGATGCTTCCCACGGGGTCAGGATTGACATAGGCTGTGTTCCACGAAACCAGGAATTTGCTCCGGATGCTTTCCACGGGGTTTAATTGACATAGCCGTGTTCTGCGAGGACCAGGCTCTGCTCTGGACGTTTCCCATGGGGTCAGGATTGACATAGGCCGTGTTCCACGAAACCAGGAATTTGCTCTAGATGCTTCCCACGGGGTCTGATTGACATAGCCGTGTTCTGCGAGGACCAGGCTCCGCTCTGGACGTTTCTTACGGGGTCAGGATTGACATAGGCCGTGTTCCACGTGACTAGAAATTTGCTCTGGATGCTTCCCACGGGGTCGGTTTGACATAGCCGTGTTCTGCGAGGACCAGGATCCGCTCTGGACGTTTCCCACGGGGTCAGGATTGACATAGGCCGTGTTCCATGTGACCAGGAATTTGCTCTGGATGCCTCCCACGTGGTTGGTTTGACATTGCCGTGTTCTGCGAGGACCAAGCTCTGCTTTGGACGCTTCCCACTGGGTCAGGATTGACATAGGCCGTGTTCCACGTGACCAGGAATTTGCTCTAGATGCTTCCCACGGGGTCTAATTGACATAGCTGTGTTCTGTGAGGACCAGGCACCGCTCTGGACATTTCCCACGGGGTCAGGATTGACATAGGCCGTGTTCCACATGACTAGGAATTTGCTCTAGATGCTTCCCACGGGGTCGGTTTGACATAGCCGTGTTCTATAAGGACCAGGATCCACTCTGGGCATTTCCCACGGAGTCAGGATTGACATAGGCCATATTCCACGTGACCAAAAAAGGTTGACTCTCGGTTATTTGTGCATCTTCGAGTCATGGAACTAGGGATTTTGCCGCAGCTCCGATTTGTTGATGTCATGTCTGTTGAAATGAGACGGATATTGAGCTGATCTCCCGGCTGTCTGTGAACCATTGAGATTTGGCTTCTTCTTCTGATGGAGCCTGGGGAGGGAAGGTGTGATTCTTTCTTTTTTTGCGCCCCTGAATTGTATACAGGGATTGATGTGATATCACCTGTAGGGCATAAATTTCATTTTTTCAAATGTTTTTTATTTCTTTCCGCGATGCTCTATCATTTCAGCTTTTATATCGCGAAGATCGTGATTGCCCAATCATTTCGGCTATTTTTCGCGGTGCCCAATCATTTCGGCTATTTATTTTATTTTTACTCGCTGCTTTTTATTGCGAGTTGCCTAATCATTTCGGCTATTTTTGTATGTATACATTTTTACTTGCTGATTTTGTTGCAAGTTTCCCCATCATTTCATCTATTTCGTATGCATGTGTAGCTCGCTGGCTTTTTGCTGCAAGTTTGGAATTAGACACCGATTTTGGCATCAGCACCGCTACAACTGGGATATTGCCAGGAGTGAATCATCATTTGCCTTCGTCGATGTCGAAAATAGGTAGCTTATTAGACAGGGTTAGGATCCTGTCGACTTAGGCTTTTGACTTTATGAGCCGTAAGGGTCTCATAAAGGTATTTCTCCCTACGAGTCGTGAGGATCTCGTAGGTGCATTTTCTCCTTAGGGATCGTGAGGATTCCTAAGTGCATGGTCTCTTATAAGTCGTAAGGATCTTACAAGAGTGCTTTCTCCTTATAAGTCGAGAGGGATTACAAGGGGTTTTCACTGTGCAAACATATCCCTAGTCACGGATGGGACTTTGTTAGGGAAATGTTTATTTACGCCCGTGGATTGTATACAAGGGTCAGCATTGAGCCGCTTGTAGGGCAGCATTAGAGGTTGTGGTGGCCGGTTAAGAACAGGTTCAGACCCCTGTAGCTTAAGACTTTTGAATCTTATGAGCCGTGAGGGTCTCATAAGAGGGTTCTCCTTACGAGTCGTGAGGATCTCGCAAGTGTAATTTCTCCTTAGGAATTGTGAGGATCCCTAAGTGTGTTGCTCCCTTGTGAGTTGTAAGGATCTATCGCAGGTGGTTTCTCCTCACAAGATCGAGAGGACCTTACAAGTGTCTTTTAACGAGATCGTGCCCTTTCGGGTTTTCACAAAAACTCGCCGGTAGCCCTGCTGTTTTTACTCACGGAACCCTTTCGAGTTTTCATCCGTGTCCATTTTGCTTATGGACATACCATTTTTTTTGTGTCAGCCTTGGGATGCTGCAGTCCACAGTAGTTTATCGACGTCTCGGTCAACAGCCAGTTTTAAGACATAGTGGTCTATCATTAGTTTAAGGACGTTTCGGTCCGCAAACCGTCTACTACTTATAGAGTTTAGGCTTAGGAAGATAGCGAGCGGACATAGGCGTCGTTATCTATCATTGAACTAGGCCATGACTCGTCAGGCGTAGTATTTTTTAGGAAGCGACCGTTTATTGGCCTGAAAGTTCTTTCACCATGCATGTCCATGAGTAGGTAAACTCCATCCTGGTAGACTTTGTCTATGATATACGGGTCTTCATAGTTCGGCTCGAACTTCTCTCGCTTGGCGCGATTAGGGATCATGGGTCTCTTGACCACTAGCACGAGTTCGCCTTGGCGGAATGTTTTCGGCCTAGTCAATCTTTCATATGAGCGCGTCATCTTTTCTTTATAAGCATCCAAATTTTATTGCGCTATGAGCCGGGTTTCATCAAGGGCGTCGAGCTCCTCAAACCGAAGGTGTGCATTTTCTTCGTCTGCTAACTCGTAGCGAACTGCCACTTGTAGAGAGGGTAACTCTATCCCGAGGGGGAGTACCGTTTCTGTGCCGAATACCAACGCGTACGTCGTTGTGTTCGTGGCAGTTTTGAACGTAGTTCGATATGCCCAGAGAGCTTCATGCAGTCTTTCGTGCCAGTCCTTCTTATTTCGAGACACCGTCTTTTTCACGATCTTCGTCAAGCTCTTGTTGAAAGCCTCAGCTAGACCGTTATCTTGAGGATTATAGACTGAAGAGTATCTCCAGTCTATGTTATGTTGGTGTGCGAAGTGGCTGATCTTGTGGCTTTTGTAGGCTGGCCCGTTATCGGAGATGATCCGTCGCGGAGTTCCAAACCGATAAATGACGTGCGTCTTGAAGAAATGGAGGATATTCTCCGTCTTCACTTCCCTCAGTGGTACTGCTTCTGCCCACTTGGAGAAGTAATCAGTTGTCGCCAAAATGAATCGATGTCCTCTGGACGATGCTGGTTCGATGGGGCTGATTATGTCAGTTCCCAACATCTCAAATGGACAGCTAGCCACCGTTGGATGCAGTGGATTTGGATCCTGATGGATAAAGTCCCCATGAATCTAGCATGAGTGGCATTGCTTCGCGTATTCGAGGCAGTCCTGGATCATCGTGGGCCAATAGTAGCCCATCCTTTTGATCTTCAGCTTCATCTTCGGGCTGGCTTGGTGAGAACCGCAAAGTCCGTCGTGAGTTTCTTGGACGACTCTTTTTGCTTCTTCAGGTCCCAGGCATCTTAACCACAGAGAATCAAATGACCTATTGTACAGATTATCATTGACGAAGGCAAAAGGAAGAGCTCGTTTCGTGAGCTGATATCTCGAGGATACATCTTCGGGTGTTCGACGGGATTTGAAGTAGTCTATAAAGACTTCTCTCCAATCCATAGCCTTTTCCTGGTCTTTTATTTGCAGGGCCGTTTGCTCGGTCACTCCCTTTTCTTCGGATGACTCCGGAGATATTTCCGCCGGTGCAAGAACCCGACGGCTTTGCACAATGATCATCACGTCATCGAGGCTCTCGTAAGCCAGTTCTTTAGCGAGCTTGGCTAATGCATCCGCCTTGCTATTTTCTGCACGCGGTATACTTTCTAAGGTGCAAGAAGGAATTTGAATTAGCAGTTGCTGTACTCTCTCACCGTACTTCACCAACTCTGGCTTGCACGTTTGATAGTCGCCGTTTACTTGACTAACGACCAGTTGGGAGTCTCCGTATATGAGAAGGTTTTTAATTCCCATGTCGATAGCGATCTCGAGACCTACTATCAAAGCTTTATATTCGGCTTCATTGTTTGTCATCGGCTCTGTTAAGGAGAAGGCAAAGCGCATTATCCCTCTTTGTGGGGTCACGAAGATGAGGCCTACCCTTGATTTGATTATGGGGGTGCTTTGTTTGCACTTTTTCATGGAAGATGCTCCATCGAAGTAAAGTTCCCAACTGGGTATCATTATCTCTTCTCTCTTCATTGATCGTGTCAAACGCATGCTCGTATGGCAATTCGCAGTTCAAGGGAGATTCGGCAGGTATCGGATGCTTAGTAAGGAAGTCGGCGATGGCCTGGCCTTTCACTGCCTTGAGGGGTCGATAAGTTATCGAGAACTCCATCAAGAGCAGGGCCCATTTAGCGAGTCGTCTCGTTAATATAGCCTTTGACATTAAATATTTGAGAGGATCCACCTTCGATATGAGATGGACCTCATGTGCCAACATATAGTGTCTGAGCTTCGTTATCGCGAAGATCAACGCCAGGCAGTGTTTTTCAATGGGAGAGTAATTGCTTTCTGCCTCCAGGAGAACTCGACTCAGATAATAAAGGGCTCTGTCTTTCCCTTGGTCGTTTTCTTATGCACACAGCGCGCCTAAAGAACCTTCGAGGGCTGTTGTTTACAGGACGAGAGGTTTTCCTTTAACGGGAGCGGCCAGCATGGGCGGATTCTGCAGGTATTGCTTGATTTCATCCAGTGCGCTTTGGCATTTGTGATCCCAGATGAACGGAGTTCCCTTCTTCATTAAGTGACTGTAGGGCGTCACATGCCGGAGAGATTGGTTATAAATCGCCAGATATACGCGAGCTTCCCTAGGAGAGACCGCAGTTGTTTGAGAGTCCTTGGCGGAGGCATTTCCATAATCGCCTTGATCTTTGACGGATCTATCTCGATGCCTCGGTGTCGGACGATGAATTCTAGGAATTTGCCCGAGAAAACTCCAAACACGCATTTGAGAGGGTTCATCTTCAAGTTGTATTGCCGAAGGCGTTGAAATATGATCTTCAGATGCTCTAGATGTTCCTCGTATGATTTGCTTTTAACTAGGAGGTCGTCGATATAACATTCGACGATTTCATGTATGAGGTCATCGAAGATCTTCGTCATGGCCCTTTGATAGGTGGCACCGGCGTTCTTTAGACCGAAGGGCATCACCTTGTAGCAGAATATGCCCAAAGGGCTCCGGAAAGCGGTATGCTTCTGGTCCTCAGGATGCATCTTTATCTGATTGTATCCTGACAAGCCGTCCATGAAGGAGAAAACTTCGTGAGTGGATGTGTTATCTATCATCAGCTCAGTGACTGGTACTGGAAAGTCTTCTTTTAGACAAGTTTTGTTGAGATCCCGGAAGTCCTCACATATGTGCACCGTCCCATTTTTCTTCATTACTGGAACAATGTTGGCGATCCAGTCAGGGTACTGAACCTCTTAGATGAAGCCAAAGTCAATTAGCTTCTTGACCTCGGCGTTGATGCTTATCTCAAGCTCGAGCCACATTCTTCTCGGTGCTTGTTTGATCGGTTTGACGTCCGGAGATATTGCCAATTTGTGTACAGTAATCTCTGGATCTAGTCCTGGCATCTCGGAATAGTTCCATGCAAAGCAATATTTATGCTGCATGAGCACGTCCTTTAGCGTAGCCACCCTTTCTTCAGACAACAGCTCACTGACGAATGTCGGTCGCGGGTCACTTGCCATCCCCAAATCAATTTTCTTAAGATTATCTGCAGTAGTATGTATCCCATCTTCCAGCTCTTTCAGCGCTGATGGAAACTCCGAGATCACCTCGCCATCATCGTTTTCGAAGCACCAGGGGAGGTCATCCATATTCTCGGGCTCTTCTTTTGACAGCGTTATCGCGTGACAGGTATGAGATCGTTTCCAAGATCGATGTTGATCTGGTTCTACTCTCGTTATACGCGTCGCTTTCGGTTCATGCTTCTGTAGCGGGCTTACCCTCCAACTGCTGGATAGAGCAAACCTTCCTTGTTGATATTAGTCTTCGACCCAGTTCTTGAAGGAGAAGCAGTCTTCGAGAGGATGTCCTATTGCTTGGTGATAGGAGCAACAGTTTGGGTGAGAGACCTCGTTCGCTTGCTCGGGGTGCTTGGACTCCGGGAATGTCATCATCTGATGCTTTACGATGAGATTGAATATCTTCTTTGTCTTATCTTGGGGAAAAGAATATTCCCGGCCCATCTTCTTTATAAGGGATGTATCCCGGCTGCTCGACTCTTGCTCGCGTGGCTTCTTAGACCCGCTGGGCTGCTGTCGAACGTTTTTTTCCGTTATTTGGTTTATTTTTGCCTCTGCGTTGGGTTTTCTGTATGACGGGCTGGCGACGAAGAGCACTGTCTTTCTCCACGGCCTGCTGAAGGAGGCGCTGCATTCTGGCTTTCTCGTAAATGGCCATTTCATGGTTATGGTCATCCCAGACCTTTTGACCCGCTTTCCTTATTAGCTTGTCCATCCGTTCTTCAAACGACAGACTCGGCATTTTGATGGCAGGATCTCGTTTTGGTTCAGGGTCAGCGTCTTTTAACAGGGCGTCTCCTTCTTCATCAAAGTCATGTCTGACATAGCTACCATGGTCTCGTTCCCGTTTCTTGGATTGGACATATCCAAGCCCGACCGTTTCCATTCTCCCGTTGGGCAACTTTCGCTGAGTTCCGGGGATGTCCCAGATCCTGTTGTAGAACCGAGCTTGTCAAGCAGTCTATCTGAAGGGTACCCATTGGCACTTCAATAGCATTTTCAAGCCTTCCGTGTAATATCCAGGCAGACGAATGGGCTGGAGCCTGTCAAGTGTAGAATCCGCACCATGCCAAATTTCTTTCTCCACTTCGGTTTCCGTGGATCGGTAGAATAGGATTGCCTTTTCATCTCTTCGCTTGGGAGGGACGTAGAATGTTTGCAGTTCCTGCACATTCTAAGTTTCAAGTGCGTCGAGATCTTTGTAATGCTCCCGCGTAACCATGGCAACTTGCAAATTTTGATCTTCATCAGCGACGGCTTGTATCAATGGCCGAGCAGAGAATACGGCATTGACCTCATCATCCGTGTCGCTGCCAAAGATCAACATAGGGATGGACGGTCCCAGCTTGTTGCATTGGGGCGGCCCTGAATAAACTATCTTTTCTTCCTCCTCGGTATCACTCCCGAAGACCGGAATAGTAGTGATGGTTTTGTTCTTCGGTCTATGACATCTTTTCGTGTCCTCAAAATCTGGTAAGAAGTATTTTGCATCTTCGTATTTTTAGACTTCGTTCACGAAGAATGGGTTCAGCTCTCCTGTTACGGTATACTCGAGACCATCCTTGAAATACTTTATACACTGATGTTGTATAGAAGGGATAATGTTGTACTCGTATAACCAAGGCCTGCCGAGCAAAGCATTGTAGAATGTCTTGGCGTCAATGACGTGAAAGTTGATGTCCGTGACAAGCAGCCCAAAGTGTAGTATCAATATTACAGACCCAAGTGTCCGTGATGACTGGGAGTCAAATTCGGAGATTATCTTGATATCATGATAGTATCCGGAGACATAAAGGGGACGGTAATGCTAGCATGTCCCAAGGAGGAGATCTTCATCGCCAAAGGTGATATCCGCTGTGTGCACTTCTTCTAGTTCGTCCTTCATCTTTTCTTCGGCGAGGAAAGCTTAGAATTGCTCTGGCTCTTGTAGTTCCTTGATCAATGAATCTCTCACCTCTTTGGATAGCAGAAGGGCGTCGAGAATGCTTAGCTGCGAAGGTAGCTTTCTCAAGTGTGCCAGAACATTGTAGTCCACCTTACTTTTCTTTGGCGGGTCCTTGGCTGTCAGCTCTTCGACGGCTTGGTCATCAAGGATGATATCCTCAGGGACCTTTTCTTTCCCTTTATCTCTTCTATTTGATCCACTGTTCGAGGGCCCAAGATTCTTTTCGGGCAGCGTATGATTGCGCAGCTGAATATTTTCACAGGTCTTCGGTTCTTCCTCTTTTCCCGAGGTGGACTCTTTAAAGAGAGGGCTAAGAATCATTTCTTCGTCAGAGTCGCTCCTGAAGGTGAGAACTTGCGGTCCCCCAGTGTCGACCATGTGACAGCTACCGGTAGTTCTTTTATGCTCCTCGGTCGTATTTCTTTACTCCCGACGAGTTTTGCATTTCATCCGCTTGAAATGTTGCCGGTGAGCAACATATCCCTGCCACCATCTTTTAAAAGCATTTCACTCTTCGGTGGGGTGCGCAATCTTTCGATGATATAAGCAGTAGCTAGGATGTATTTCCGCTTCACCAAGAATGTTTCTTTCGGAGGGTGGCAGCTTCATTCCCATCGATATAGCTTTGGCGAACCTCTTCCTCGTCTTGAACCTACTTTTATTTATGGCGGATGTACTTTGATCTGGCGGGGGTGTTTCAACCCTTTCGTCTAGTTGCCGGCGTTTGGCTTTTTCGAATATGGTCATCTCACGCTCTTGATCGGCTTTGCTTTTCAGAAGAGCTTCGTTTAAGAACGCATCAATCATTTCGTCTGATGGTCCTAGAAGTTCTGGCTCAGGATCTGCCCCCAGTTTCTCTGCGTAAGGAGCTTCTTCATCATCTATCGACGAGTAGGAGATCACACGGCAGCTTGCCACATAATCTTCAGGCTCATCTGACGAGTCTTCTCCGTTGTTGTCGTCTTCGTCCTCAAGGACGTGGCTGAGAAATTCTTGGAGTGTGACGGGAGTCCGCGCTTTTTGATTATATTCTTCCAACGCGTCAATCTGTTTTTGCAGGTCCGTGCGCTTGTCACCAGGCTTCACGGGCTTCATGTCTTTCTTCTTTTTCTTCGAAGACTTTGGCGGCTGGGTATGAGTGCTTTGGCTATCACCACCAATCTTTAGAGTTGGGCGCGGTTTCAGCATTCCCTCGATGATCTCGGGTTCCAGTGGATTTTTCCACCTGATCGCCAGGCATGTTTGGAGATCCTTCAGCATTCTTTTCGTCTTGGCTGAAAGAGCGATCTCCCACGGTGCTTCTTCTACAAAAGAACATGATGCTCCCGGTGTGTCCGTCTTCTTGGGAGCGTGTGGTTGTGTCCAATTCTCAGACAGAGGAAATTTTCCCTATTGGTATTGATCTTCAATCCAGCCTTTAAAGACGAAGCAATCTTCAATTGGATGGCTTACCGTTTGATGGTAGTGGCAATAATTAGGACTATTAGCCTCGCCGGGTTGTAACGGTCGTTTTGGATTCGGCAGATTAATGAGCCTGTTGCGCCCCGCTAACTCGGAAAATCTCTTCGTTTTGTCCTGGGGAAACGAATAAGGGAGCTTCATCTTCTCATTATAGAATTGCCGCCTCTCGTCTAGGCAATCAGTTAGTTTTGGGCCACTTGGCTGCTGTTGAGTATTTGCGACGAAGGTCACTTTCCCTTTGCCCTTTTCGTTCCGTGGCTCCGGCTTTGAAGGAGACGGTCAATGACCCATCTGGTCCATTTAGGCCAGTTTGTCAGTCAAGGCCTGGAACGTGGTCGACTTGAAGAACGTCATGAATTGGGAAATAGTTGCCTGAGGGTCCAGAGTGCCCATGAACATGCCCACTGCCGGTGCTTCCTCGATGCACTGCTCATATTTTGACAATAAATTTCGCCATCGTATTGCGTATTGCACCCACATTTCACCTGGCTTCACCCTGGCATTGATCAATGCCGTTATTGGGGTGCGTTCACTAGCACTCGTGAAACGCTGGGTGAATAATAGCTCCGTCTCTGCAAAAGTCTTGACGGAGTCGTTTGGAAGTTCAGAATACCACTCGAATGCCGTCTCCGATAAGCTACCAACAAACTGGCGGAGCAGAAGTTTATCATGACCCCCGGTGTTGCCACATAAGGCTCTGAACTCGGCAACATGCTGATGAGGATTTCTCGTCCCTTTATATACATGAAATTTAGGGATCGTATATCCCGGTGGGTACCTTATTTGGTCATACCAGCCTGGATAAGGTCGTCCAGTCTTAACGACCTACCCAGCCGCTTCGTTCACCTGGTGAGCTCGTATTTGCCGAGCGATGTAGTTGTCCAAGGCGGCCTTTGAGATTGTCTCTTCTTTGGCTGCTGAAAGAGCCGGAGGAGAGTTCGATGTTTCCCCTCTGCCGTCTTCAATGATGATCGGGGGGTCTTCAGCTGGAGGTTCCGGCTGTAACATCATCCCAGCCATGTCTTGGAACAAAAGAGCCATTCGTTTTATATTGGCTGCCAGCTCCGCAGCCTCTTTTTCTTTCCTCTCGAGCATTCTTCGGAGGAACTCGGTATCAGTTTCTTGTTTCCGACGTTGCTCCGAGGTCTCTGGATTTTCTTTTGGCCCAGTGAGTGCGTCCATTGCAGTCAACACCTCCTAAAGTTTTTGCTGCTGTTGTTCCTGAGCCTTCGTTATCGATCGGGTAAGCGGTCGATGACCCGTAGAAGCACGGCTTTCTTCTTTTCCGAAAGCCATATAAATGGTATGTATTACCATGCCCCCGGACTTGGGGCGTTTAGATTCGATGTCCTTGCGGTTTTCCGCATTCACGGGGGCTTTCTCTAGCCTCCTTCTCTTGTGAGCAGTTGAAGTCGAGGGGGCCGTTGCAGCGGGCACCTAGAAGGATAACGTCTTCTGTGATACCACGAGATGGCTCTTTTCTTGCTGAGCTATGAGCTTCTTTGGCCGGTTAGAGTAGTCCTGGTTAATCACCGATTCCTGGACCTGTCGCCAGACTTTATAAACTTTGGAGGACAGCCACTGAGGGGGCTGCTCCGTCTTCTTTTCTGTAGTAATCTCCATAGGTGGAGGAGATCCCTTCAGCACGGCAGTCAGAGAGTTCTTGCGAACCCTCCTAAGCGGTTCAAAGCTGTTCCCAGTTGGAACAGCAGCATTGATTTCCACCATGGGGGCTGGCGGAGTTAGCCGAGAGGGGGAGTTGCCCCCGGCCTTCCTTACTCGGCGCCAGTGGCGACGTCTAGCATGTCGTGCGGATGGGATTGTCTCAGCTGTAGGGGTGACTTCGTCATGCCCTCTGTGTTGGCGAAGGGCTGTCGCCGGCGTCAGCCTCTTAAAGACCGATGTCCGTTGAGAAGTAATGTCCGATCTGTTAAAGACAGACCTTTGGGCAGGGGAAGCAGCTTTGGGGACTTTGCCTGGAGCAGGAGCCGGGATGTCCAGCCTTGTGAAGACTGACTTCTTGGCAGAAGAAGCCTCTCCGATGATTTCATCCGCTTGAACCAGGATGGATATCCGCTTAGGGATGGCTGCTTCAGGTATCACGGGCTTGTTAGCGTTCTGGTCCAGTCTGCTGAAAACTGAGGCAGTGGAGTTGGGCGACCCGTTGAGAGGGGCCGCGGTAATGGTAAGTCGATCAAAGACCGACTTCTTTAGGGCTTCTTGCGGCAGCATCGGGGCATTGAAGCTCATGGGTGGGATCATAGTCCCAAAGAATAGCCTAGTGGTGGCCTGAGTTACTTGGTCCACCGGTAACGTGAACAGGGAGGCCGTCTGGGGCCCGTAAGTTACACCTCCAGATGAGGCGGAACGGGAGTTGCAGTTGCAGCTGGAGCATTTTGTGCAGGTAGAAGCCATTGATCTTTCATTTTCTATACGGAGCAAGACACCAAATCATAGTACCTCGAACCCAAGGGCAACCATATCAAACCGCGATTCGTTCGCGAAGACGACAAACGAAGTGTGGAGTGGAAAGAGGAAAAGGTCCCATCGGGCGTACCAGAATCTGTTCTCCGCCGAAAGACGAAACCGGGACGTTGGGACATCCGGGCCTGAATCTGAGGGCAGATGCTAATTGGTGTTATCCATCCCCCTCTCCGAAGATGCCAAGTTGATTTATGGCACCATGTATCGAAGGTGTAGAAGGATGCGGCCGATATAGCAAACTTCGTCAGATTCTCCCTCATTTAAGGGGTTTTTGATTGTGGGGATGCTCTTCCCTGCAGGTGCAAGCCCCTGCAGTTAATTACGCTACTAAATCACGGTAACCACTTTCTCCTTCTCCAGATGGTCACTTCGTGTCTTGTGTGTGTTAGGTCCACGTTACCCACCCCGGTTCTTTCGGGGAAGCGGAATAGGTAAAAAATCAAAATTTTCTCACAAGGTGACATGCACCAACTATGAAGGATCTTTGCTAAACAAAAACTAACATACTAAACAACAAGTTCTAGCTACTATGTTGAGTGGTTATACCTCACGAACCAAGTCCTTCGGGTCTTCTCTCTGCTTTCCTCCTCGTCCATGCAAGCTCCAAGGATCGATCCGGATTTTGGTCACCTCCGCGGCCTCCTTGAGTCGAAGACGATCCACCCGAGAGTTTGTAATCTGAGCTCCACCTTAAGCCGAGGTAACTAGGACAACAAGTATGCTACTTTTGATGTCCTAGGTGATGTAGAAGATGGTGGTGGATTTGTTTGTCTATTTTGTTTCTATTTTTCTCAACACATGAGAGATATAGAAAAATCAAGAAGAGGAAGAAAAAGGAGGAACCATGGGAGCTCCAAAATGAATAGAGAGAATCCCAAAAGAATAATGAACCATAAACCAAATAATTACTAATCTCTTATCATGATAAAGTTGATGGCTACATTGATATGACCATTATCATCTCAAATCAAATCCAAAGCAAAAAGCAAAAGAAGAATCTAGTGCTCTCATGAAAGATCCAAGTCAACAATGGTCAAAATGTCAACATGGTCAAGTATGGTCAAAAGGTCAAAGAAATTAGCCATAACATAATTATCATTAAAAAAGATTAGTAAATATTGTTGGATATATATGCCCTAGAGGCCTACATTGTATAGGATGCTTGGGATATGTATGTACATGACAGTCTTGCTTGATATGATAGTACGCTATTTGGTTTGACTTTGTCTTAACGTATGATATATTTTACTTGGTATTTATATATATATGTTGATAAAGCCCATAGGGTGTTTTGTCTGACTACCGGCGTTGTGATGGCAGTCATACTAGTGGGAGCTGGATAGTCAATAGGCACACCCTTATAAGTCCCTGGTCGCAGGAGTATCGAGATTGGGCATCGATACTCCGGAGTAGACTAGTGTATACATATCTAGACCCTGACGAGGGGCAATGGATTGGTCCCGCAACCATTGGTGGTGTTCACCTAAGATTGTATACAGATGCTCACTGGGTGTGAGTACACCGGACAGGACTCGCCGAGAACTGACTGGATGGTATTATACCTAACGTCAGATAGCAGTTCTCTGGTGACATGTATGCAGATAGTCCGTTGACTTAAGGTCATCATTTGTCTCGTGTGAGTTCCCACTGTGCTTTGATTATTACCCTACCACGGCTCAAAGGAGTCGTGCAAACAGGTTTCAGTTGGGCACAGTCCCGAGCCACGTGGAGGCAGTGAGCGACTGTTAGGGATTCGTCTCTCCCGGTATAGGGAGTTGATATCGCACTGTGGTCGGTTGGTCATTACCATAAGTCCCTGGCCAGGGCTGATTGAGAATTACTGATGGAATGATCAGTAGATTCTCGGGTGGTCTTGAACCATATCGACACGACTTGTACGGTTATTAGGGGTCTGACGTCCACCACCTCCCTAGACCATACATGCGATACTCTTAGACGAACAGACCGGACTGCGCGGATATTGTCACAGACAGGCTCAGTAGGATTTCAGATGGGTTACCTCATCAGCTTTCTTATCGACAACTACCTGGGGACCGTTACGTACAGCTAGTGCCGCTTGCGGTCTGTGGTTAAACCCACTGCCAGCGTAGTAGTTGAGTCTTTAGAGTCCCACACAGAGATTTCCCAAACCCAGGCGAAAAGATATAGAGGTCGTATGGTTTTACGACAAAAGCTTCGGATGCATACGTGTTTGAACGCACGTACGACATTCGGACAGTTTTTACTAGTCGGTTTTGGTTTAAGCCAGATTCTAGTATCAGGTTATTGGATTTTACAGTCTAAAGTTTTTCCGTGTTTTCACGGATGAGAGGGGCGTTCTCGTAATTTTCCGAGAAGCTTCTAGAAGGATGTGACATGGAGAGAGAGGTGGCATTTTCATTTAATGAATTAGTGACTCATTGTGAGTGATTCATCAAGTCATTAATGCATTATTAAATGCTTAATGACTCACATAATGAATCACCCACCTGCATTAATGAAACATGATGAATAATCTCATATTATTCATTTCTTTCTTATTCATTATGTTTCATATATCAAGTGAGAAGCTTTTTCATTATCATTATTATTATCATTATCATCTTCTCACTCTCTCTCTTTAAGTTCTCTCTCCTTCACCAAACCTAATCCTACCCTCATGAGTTGAGAACAAGGATTAGGAAAGACTAATTACTCCATAACCCATCTCTACATCACCTTAGCTACTCTATTTAGCAACTAGAGAAACTAAGTAACCTCAAGTTTAGAGGTTATAGCTTGGATTAGGGTTCTCGGGTGGATCGTCTATCACGGGAGAAAGCCGAAGAGGACGTGGAGATCCAAAGAGGCCATAGATAACATTAAGACGAAGGACTAGAACCGTTTGGTATAATCTCTTAACATAGTAGTTTAGAACTCTATAGCTTTTGTTAAAACTTGTTTAGCAAACGATTCATACGGTTAATCGATGTTTGATCATAGAACAAGATTGTTATTCATATTTCCGCCTCCCCACAAGTATTGGGGTGTTGAACATTGACTTACAGTGGTATCAGAGCCTAGCTAAACAGTATTTAACTTACTTGCAAATTTGTATGAATTTCGAACGGAAAAAACGAAACCGGAAAAGCCCGAAAATATCAGTTTCTGTCGATTTTTAAATGAAGTCCAAAAATTTTTCAGGGATGTTCAGAAAGCTTAAAATGACATTAGTAGAACACACAAAAAATTTGGTCCCCTGAATCGCCTACGGCGCCGCGGAACCGCTGCGGATAGCACCGATCCGCCGCGCTTCCGCCGCCGATTTGACGATCCAGGGACCCATTTTTCTTGTGTTGGTTCTCTGTAATATTTAGGATTTTCTGGAATATTTAATTTTTGCTCAGGTTTAAGATTTGCAGAGAAGTATTGGAGCAAGATTAAAAGTGTTTAATCGATCGAAATTATACAGTATTTGCTTGTTGGATTATTTCTGTGATTGTATAATGTGTTCGTAAACCTCCCCTAACTGCTAGCATGTCAGTTGGCAGGGGGTTGCACATTTCTGAAATGGATTTTATCTGTTTGTGTATATGAACTGTGTTGGACTGTTGTGATGTATAGCCGGGGTTATGTGATGGGTTATTATTTAATTCATTTGATGTAAAAGTAATTTGTTGTAATATTATTTTGCGGGGCACTTCCAAGTTGCGGTTGTAGCCACCGTTGTATTATTTCATTTTACTGTTTTTGCTCCTAGGACAGACCTAAGGTGGGGTGCACAAACTGCCGGGCGGGTAGTTTGCCGCACCCGTAGGGGTCGTGGATGGGGTAATGGCTATTCATCACAACTGTGTAATCCGTATTTTGTTGCAGGCTCAAAACAAACACGGATTGCTTGCAAATCCAATTAAGTTCATCTGTGATCTGGAATGAATATCATTGCGTCAGACGAATGTAAAATATCTATATATATGATAGCTATTTAAACGTCGCTTATGTTTTACACCCGCGCTAGCCTAGCCCCCGCTCTGTCGTTAGTTAAGTAACCTAACGGGTGATGACGGGACCCCGTGGCGAATGCGGATGGCATAAGAGGACGTCGTATTTTCGTTGTTATCTGTAATGATAGGTTAAAAATGGGACGCATTATTATTAATGCAAAGAAAATAAAACCTAAACTGAATCGTTGGAACAATTTCTAAAAACCACTCGGTTTTCTTGAATAAAGCAAAATTTTAAATGCGGAGCTTAAACCACTCCTTTTCAAAAGCTATCTTAGTTCCTTCGATCAAATCAAGTTCACTACGTTAACGGTTTTTTGCCAAAAAAAAAACCAGCCGTAACCCTCCGTCGTTTCAGATAGACAGCACATCATATTCATGCTATGCTTGTTGGCCTACGTCAAGGCATAGTGAATGGTAGCAGTGTGTGTGCCTATTTGTTGCATAGATAGATGCATTAGTTTAATACAGACGTACACCTTGTTGGCCTACGTCAAGGGCTTGTACGATGTATTTAAATTGATCAAGACAACGACGGGTAGAACTTGACTTGCGTCTTATGACTTGTTGGCCTACGTCAAGGTCTATAAGAGCTTGGGGTAAAAATCACATCGGGAGTTTCAAATATAAAGGAAACTTGCAGATTTGGCTTACCTTCTGGAGTGTGGTGACTAGAGTGGCTTCCATCTAGGGCATCATACAATGATAGTTGGATCCCGATCCCACTGATGAGTAGGATTACTCTCGGGAATTTCTCTCACTTAACAATTAATGCTATAAACCAAGTAGGTGCCTAGAAAGGTGTTAGAGGGGCTACGCCTCCAGGGAAAAGAGGTTCTTTAATTAAGGAACTTCGCGAAAGCGTTGGAAAACCTCTCTCGAAGTACCAACACCAGCCTGGCTGAAAGGTTAAGCAAGAATTGTGACGTGTGATTAAATCCTGACTAGTTCTTCTTTTAGGTTTTGAAGAAGGATTTGAGGAAACAGTGGGAGCCATCCTGTTTAGATAAAATATTAACCAATCTAAACTTGCAAGAGCATATGCTGAGTGTTTTCTTTTCTCTCTCTCTGGCAGCTACCATGACTGGACTAAAACTATTACTTGAAAAGAATATACTGACCGGGCAGAACTATAAAGATTGGCTAAGAAACGTCAATATTGCGCTGACTTATGACAAAGTTGCATATGTTACCACCGCTGTTCCTCCCCTTATCCCAGGACCAGATTCCTCAGTTGCGGACAAGGAAGTTCGTAAAACCTGGGATCTAGACTGTGAGCGAGCTAAGTGTATCGTGCTGGCGTCCATGAATAATGAACTCCAGAAACAGCACGAGAGTATGGATATTGTATCCATATTCCTCCATTGCAAGGAATTGTATGGTGAATACTCCCGTATCGCGAGGTACGAAACCTCAAGGAAACTCTTCCAGATGAGGTTAGCTCCAGGATCGCCTGTTGGAGAGCACGTCCTCAAAATGATCACCTTCATTGAGGAACTCGCAAACCTGGGATGCGTGCTAGAGAATGATTTGTATATCGACTTGATTTTGCAGTCCCTTCCCCACACCTTCTCTTAGTTCGTGCTGAACTTCAACATGCACGAAATGGAAGCAGATCTTCCAAAGCTCCTCAATATGTTGAGGGTAGCAGAGACCTCCTTGAAAAAGAAAAAGACCCCCGTTCTGTATGTTGGCCAATCATCATCTTCTAAATCTAAAGCGAAAGCTAAAGGGAAGAAGAAGATGAAAGCCACCAAACCGAAGGGTGGGGTCAAGAAGGTGCAGGGAACGAACAAGGCAGGAAGGGTGAAGGCAGAAAAGAACGAGTGCTTTTATTGTCACAAGCAAGGGCACTGGAAGAAGGACTGTTTGGCCTTTAAAGCCAAGGACATGAAGCAAGCTGTTGCTTCTGCTTCAGGTGTGTTCGTAATCGAAAATTGTCTTTCAGTTAACTCTACTTCATGGGTACTTGATACCGGTTCTGGTTCTCACATCTGTAATTCTTTGCAGGATCTGAGAAATAGTAGAGTACTGGGGGCAGGTGATATGACTCTCCGGATGGGCAATGGAATGCATGTAGATGCAGTTGCAATAGGGGAATATCACCTAGGGTTGAATAGTGGACACATTTTGGTATTGTATAGCTGTTTTTGTATTCCCAGTATGTTGTGTAATATTATATCAGTATCTTTGTTGTCTAATAAAGGATATAATTTTATGCTTGAAAGAAATGTCATGAACATTCTCCTAAATCAAGAACTGATTGGGTTTGGCACACTGGAAAACGTCATATACATACTTAATCAACCACAAATTTTCAATATTCAAAACACGCGTAAAAGAAAGACTCCAGATTCGAATCAAGCCTTCCTATGACATTGTAGACTTGGTCATATAAATGAAACAAGGTTGACTAAGTTACATAAAGATGGATATCTAGATCCGTTTGAATATTCATCATATGCAACTTGTCAATCATGTATCAAAGGAAAAATGACCAAATCTCCGTTCACCGGACACGGAGAAAGAGCCACTGAACTCTTGGGACTAGTACACAGTGATGTATGTGGTCCGATGTCTATACATGCACGAAATGGTCACTCCTACTTCATCACTTTTACTGATGACTTCTCTAGGTATGGACATGTGTTCTTAATAAAGCATAAATCCGAGGCTTTTGAGAAGTTTAAGGAGTATAAAAATGAAGTAGAGAAACAAACTGGTAAAAGCATCAAGACACTTCGATCTGATCGAGGTGGAGAATACTTAAGTACCAGTTTCCTTGAATACTTGAAAGCGAATGGAATTCTCTCTCAGCTTACTCCACCTTATACACCTCAGCATAATGGTGTATCAGAAAGAAGGAATCGCACGCTATTACATATGGTGCGTTCAATGATGAGTAGTGCTGAGTTGCCACTTTCCTTCTAGGGATTTGCTCTAGAATCAGCCACATATCTATTAAATAGAGTTCCAACTAAGTCTGTACCTACCACTCCATATGAAATGTGGTGTGGGAAGAGACCATATCTCAAGTATATCAAGATATGGGGGTGTCCGGTATATGTTAAAAAGCATAATCCGGACAAGCTCGAAGCACGATCGGTTTTATGCAAGTTTGTAGGATACCCCAAGCATTCAAGGGGGTACATGGTCTACCACACTGAAGAACAAAAGGTGTTTGTCGCTCATCACATTGTCTTCTTAGAAAACGAATTTCTTGCAAAAGAAATTAGTGGGAGAGCGGTAGAACTGGAAGAAATTCCAGAACCTCAAACTGCAACCGAAGACTTAGAAGAATCTCAGATTTCAATAGAACATGACGAACCAACGCCACTCCGCAGATCTAGTAGGCTTTCTCATCCTCCTGAAAGATACTATGGTTTTCTTCTTGATGGGGATCGAGAGGATTGCATCATCGATGATGATGAGCCTACTAGTTTTCAGCAGGCTATCACAAGTAGCGACTCAGTGAAGTGGCTGGATGCAATGAGATCCGAAATGGAATCCATGTACACCAATAAAGTATGGACTTTAGAAGTTGCTCCTCCTGGGGTAAAACCAGTTGGGTGCAAATGGATCTTCAAAAAGAAGATTGGTACATTTGGACAAGTGGAAACCTACAAAGCTAGACTAGTAGCAAAAGGTTTTCGTCAAAGACCAGGATTGGACTATGATGAAACTTTTTCACCAGTAGCTATGCTTAAATCCATTCGGATCATGCTTGCCATTGCTGCCTTCCATGACTATGAAATCTGGCAAATGGATGTAAAAACAGCTTTTCTAAATGGACATCTAGAAGAGAGTGTTTACATGGATCAACCAGAAGGTTTCTTAGACAGTGGGAGCAGCGGAAGAGTGTGCAAATTGCTTAAATCCATTTATGGGTTAAAGCAAGCATCGCGGAGTTGGAACATCTGCTTTGATGAAACAGTCAAGGAGTTTGACTTTATCAAAAATGTAGATGAACCATGTATTTATAGGAAGATTGTAGAAGGAGCAGTAGTCTTCCTCGTTTTGTACGTCGACGACATACTACTGATAGGAATGATATCCCTGTACTACAATCAGTAAAGCTCTTCTTGTCACAGAAATTCTCTATGAAAGACTTGGGAGATGCATCATACATTCTGGGCATTAAGATCTATCGAGATAGATCTAATAGAATATTGGGACTTTCACAGTCCAGGTATATAGACACCATACTAAAGAGATTTAGTATGGAAGATTCCAAGCGCGGCAATATGCCCGCTTGTCACGGAATCACCCTCTCCAAGGCGATGTCTCCAAAGACTGATAAAGAGAGGGCACGCATGGGCATTATACCCTACGCTTCGGCGGTAGGATCAATAATGTATGCGATGTTATGTACCAGACCGGATGTAGCTTACGCACTTAGTGTGGTAAGCAGGTATCAGTCTGACCCAGGTGAGAAACATTGGAGAGCGGTGAAGAACATTCTCAAGTACCCGAGAAGGACTAAGGAGATGTTCTTGATTTCCGGTAATAGGGACCTCCAAGTAGAGGCTTTTACCGACTCCGGCTTCCAAAGTGACAAGGATGATTCTAAATCTATTTCGGGTTTTGTGTTTACCCTCAATGGAGGGGCGGTATGTTGGAAGAGTTCCAAACAAGATACCGTCGCAGACTCAACTATGGAGGCTGAGTATATAGCTGCTAGTGAAGCCGCAAAAGAGGCTGTCTGGATAAAGAAGTTCATTTCTGAACTTCAGGTGGTTCCGTCCATTGCCAATCCAATACCTTTGTATTGCGATAACAATGGCGCTGTAGCTTTAGCGAAGGAACCAAGGTCCCACCAGAAATCCAGGCATATCTTAAGGCGGTTTCACCTGATCAGGGAGATCGTGGATCGTCGGGAGATCGAGATACGGAGAGTGGACACAAAAGACAACACGGCAGATCCATTCACCAAGGCCATTCCTCAAGTACAGTTCGAGAGGCTATTTGAGATGTTGGGCATGCGGTACACAAGCAACTGGATCTGGTAGAGACAGTGGGTACTCATTGCGCCAATTATAGGCCTTAGTGCAAGTGGGAGATTGTTGGATATATATGCCCTAGAGGCCTAAATTGTATAGGATGCTTGGGATATGTATGTACATGACAGTCTTGCTTGAAATGATAGTACGCTATTTGGTTTGACTTTGTGTCACGCCCCGCTTCCCAGTTTACGGCGAAGGAGACGCGATGAGGCCCGCTACGTATATACTCAGAAGTACATACGCTAAGCGTAACTAAGAAATATAAATACACAAGAGACAAGAGTATAAAAGAACAGCAACTTTTATTAATAACATTCTTTGTACAATGCATGAAAAGGAAAATACAACTGAAATGAAAAGCGATGCCTAAACAGTGGCATAACATGAAAATGAAAAATACTGGAAAGAACAAGATACAATATCTAGAGCTCGAGGTCTTCGTGGAACCGCAACAAGTCTTCACTGGTAGGCTCGATCTCAGCTTGGTCCGACGCACCTGACGACATTCAAAGAAGAAGGAAATAGAATGTCGTCAGCGAACAGGTCGCTCGGTAAGTCCCAAAGAAGAATGAAGAATGAGAGTGACAGAGTATAGTATTTTCTAAAGTATTGTATTGTAGTAAATTGTGGAATATTGTTTAACGATGTTGTTTGTAGCTTGGTACAGAAAGATGCCAGTGTATACGAGGGGAGTCTCTATATGCCAGAGACTAAGGGCACGTATAGTACAAGGAACCGTTTATGCCACGGTACAACAGCAACTGAATATAGGTTAGGTGTCTTAATCTGACCACCTCATTCCACTTTTAACATCTTCCGTACCAATCTACCCCTTTAAACCCCGCGATGTCATATTTGTATTGTTATCTTGTAAACTTGTAATGATTGCTTGATTGACTTGATTGACTGATTGACTGATTGACTGATTGACTGACCGAAACCATGATATCAGGAAACGGTTGTAACCGTAGAGTCATGTAAATGGAATACTGAGAATCATGTAAAAGGAATATATCCATGGTTCGGTTCAGCCAAATTGTATAAATTGATAATTGTATTCATGGATTCATGTGTTCATTTTGAATTGGAATCTTGTAGATTATAGGTTGACTTGAATCAGATTCAAGTCAAATTAATCAGACTCAAACCCGAGTCAGACAATCAGAATTATGAATCGTGGTCTTATAATTGTTAGGGTCCTTAGGGTAATTTATAAACTTGAGGGGGGTTTTATGTAAAAATATTTTTGTATAGTTTTCAAAATATAACTCAAGTATTTAATTATCATCTTTAAGTACATACAACAATTTAATGATCAAGATAAATATGTATACATGTTCGAATAGCATGAAATGAGTCAAGTATATTATTCGTGTAACTACCATAAACAATGCTGTAAAGAAATATTATGTACGACTAATTAATCAAGTTGAACGAATGCGAAATATAAACAGAAATATGGCTCTAAATGTTTTGCATGCGTGAGTTCCAGTTTTACCTAAATATGACTACCGGTTTGAGAGATATATATGTTTTCGTATCGTCGCGCAAAATAGATCAGAATCTATTCGGCACCGTCACATATTTTTAAAACGCAGTTTGAGTTAATTTGTATCAGGTTTCAGGTTACGAAAATTATTAGAAAATTGTAGGTATTTCGATGTACTTATCGAAAACACCAAGATTCACATGATTTGGATTTCTAAAGCTCTAGTTATGATCATTTTAATATCAGCATTTAAAACAGAAATTCAGATTTCTGGACAGCAACTATATATTCTATTGCAAAGACTATATCAGGTTGTTTCATGCATTCCTAAGTAATATAATATACAGAAAATTATAGTCCTATCAATGGTGCATCTAAACATCTAAATTTTGTCACAAACGTACATCGGGTGTTCGAGTTATGTCCAATTTAAAAACAGTGTGCGAATCGGAACAGATTCTGTCCAGATCCGTCACTTAATATTGTAACACAGTTTTCTATATTTTACGTCGGTTTTCAGTAAAAATATAAAACTAATAAAATCTAGTTCATTCGATGTAGATATCAAAAACACATGAGTTTGCTCAATTTGGATACCGTTATACCAAGTTATATGTCCTAGAAATTGACCGATAACTGCAGTTTTCTGTTTTACGATCAGTGAATAAATACGATGTAATTCCTAAACCGTTATGCGGATCGATCTAAAATTTTTACAGCGTGTACAAAATAATATATTCTATCATATGTAAATTTCCTGAAATTTTCAGAGTTAAAAAATAATTTATAAAAATTATTTTAAAACTAAAGGTATTGATATGTATACTAAAATCGGCAAAAAGATTAACTAGAATTTTCACGCAAGCTTCATCTTTTCTTTTAATAACCAAACCGATTCCATGAAATATCGTAAATATATTGTGGCATGAAATCTATGTTCTCACTACTCATAATAAACATTTATAGTCATGAACAAAGAATTGAAAACACTTTAATTTGAACAATAGGTAATAAGATATTATTAAACCATATATAACCATATGTATCTAGACTTTTATATATGTATATGTTTATGTTTATTTTTCTCTTAAGGATTATGATATGGATAAAAACGGGTTCACGAGATATGAAAAGAGAAGAATAAAGAGAGGGAGGGAGGGAGAGAGAGAGAAGGGACTTACATACACAAGCCGGTATTGTCACCGGGCTTGTCTATCCGCCGATAGCCTCGCGTTACTAGCGAGACCTTCTTGAAGACTTCTTCATGTTCTTCTTCTTGAACTTTAGGTGAAGAGGGAGAAGTGAGAGATAGAAAAATGTGAGGAATGAAAAGATAGAGGAGGACAATAAAGATGGTGTAATGGTGAATTATAATATATGCATTTAACATGAGAATTAAAAGAGAAATGAAAGGTCACCATTCATTTTGGAAATGAAAGGTCTCATTTGTAGGTTATGAGAAGAATAAAAAAATTGATAAAAATAATTGCAAGAATGAAGATTTGAACATGTGACTTATGGAATAACAATGCAATGACTTAACCAATGAGCAACAAGCTTGTTCATGCACATATTTAATTAGAATTAAATATATTATATTGCTTAAAAAGAAAATGGGCTTTTTAGATGGGCTGTAGAGAATGTGAATGAAAAGAAAGGAATTGGGCTTAAAGAATAAGTTTGGGTAAAAAGAAATGAGTTTTAGAAAATATTTAGATGAGAAAAATAGATGAAGGGATTAAATATAACTAATAACATTGAAATAAAAATATACCAAATGTACAAATACAGAATTTTATTAATACGAAGATATAGGAATTTTAGAGTCGTTACACTTTGTCTTAACGTATGATATATTTTACTTGGTATTTATATATATATGTTGATAAAGCCCATAGGGTGTTTTGTCTGACTACCGGCGTTGTGATGGCAGTCATACTAGTGGGAGCTGGATAGTCAATAGGCACACCCTTATAAGTCCCTGGTCGCAGGAGTATCGAGATTGGGCATCGATACTCCGGAGTAGACTAGTGTATACATATCTAGACCCTGACGAGGGGCAATGGATTGGTCCCGCAACCATTGATGGTGTTCACCTAAGATTGTATACAGATGCCCACTGGGTGTGAGTACACCGGACAGGACTCGCCGAGAACTGACTGGATGGTATTATACCTAACGTCAGATAGCAGTTCTCAGGTGACATGTGTGCAGATAGTCCGTTGACTTAAGGTCATCATTTGTCTCGTGTGAGTTCCCACTGTACTTTGATTATTACCCTACCACGGCTCAAAGGAGTCGTGCAAACAGGTTTCAGTTGGGCACAGTCCCTAGCCACGTGGACGCAGTGAGCGACTGTTAGGGATTCGTCTCTCCCGGTATAGGGAGTTGATATCGCACTGTGGTCGGTTGGTCATTACCATAAGTCCCTGGCCAGGGCTGATTGAGAATTACTGATGGAATGATCAGTAGATTCTCGGGTGGTCTTGAACCATACCGACACGACTTGTACGGTTATTAGGGGTCTGACGTCCACCACCTCCCTAGACCATACATGCGATACTCTTAGACGAACAGACCGGACTGCGCGGATATTGTCACAGACAGGCTCAGTAGGATTTCAGATGGGTTACCTCATCAGCTTTCTTATCGACAACTATCTGGGGACCGTTACGTACAGCTAGTGCCGCTTGCGGTCTGTGGTTAAACCCACTGCCAGCGTAGTAGTTGAGTCTTTAGAGTCCCACACAGAGATTTCCCAAACCCAGGCGAAAAGATATAGAGGTCGTATGGTTTTACGACAAAAGGTTCGAACGCATACGTGTTTGAACGCACGTACGACATTCGGACAGTTTTTACTAGTCGTCTTTGGTTTAAGCCAGATTCTAGTATCAGGTTATTGGATTTTACAGTCTAAAGTTTTTCCGTGTTTTCACGGATGAGAGGGGCGTTCTCGTAATTTTCCGAGAAGCTTCTAGAAGGATGTGACATGGAGAGAGAGGTGGCATTTTCATTTAATGAATTAGTGACTCATTGTGAGTGATTCATCAAGTCATTAATGCATTATTAAATGCTTAATGACTCACATAATGAATCACCCACTTGCATTAATGAAACATGATGAATAATCTCATATTATTCATTTCTTTCTTATTCATTATGTTTCATATATCAAGTGAGAAGCTTTTTCATTATCATTATTATTATCATTATCATCTTCTCACTCTCTCTCTTCAAGTTCTCTCTCCTTCACCAAACCTAATCCTACCCTCATGAGTTGAGAACAAGGATTAGGAAAGACTAATTACTCCATAACCCATCTCTACATCACCTTAGCTACTCTATTTAGCAACTAGAGAAACTAAGTAACCTCAAGTTTAGAGGTTATAGCTTGGATTAGGGTTCTCGGGTGGATCGTCTATCACGGGAGAAAGCCGAAGAGGACGTGGAGATCCAAAGAGGCCGTAGATAACATTAAGACGAAGGACTAGAACCGTTTGGTATAATCTCTTAACATAGTAGTTTAGAACTCTATAGCTTTTGCTAAAACTTGTTTAGCAAACGATTCATACGGTTAATCGATGTTTGATCATAGAACAAGATTGTTATTCATATTTCCGCCTCCCCAGAAGTATTGGGGTGTTGAACATCGACTTACAAATATTTGCCTCACCTCATAATGGTTTTGACCGAACCAACGGTCAAAACCCTAATGAGGCTCCTCCTCATTCTTCGCTCCTCACAACCGTGCATACACACCCGCATCCCCATTCCGTATAATGCGAATGCACAGAAGACAAGACTAATCCATCCATACAATACTAGGATCCGGCTTAAACCAAAGCCCACTAGTATTGTCTGCCCGAACAGCATACGCGCACAAGTGCACGTAAGTGATCGTAGCCCTGCCGTAAAACCATACGGCCTCTACACCTTTTGCCCAGTGCAGGGAAACTCTCTGTGTGGGACTCTAAAGACTCGACACTACGCTGGCAGTGGGTTTAACCACAGACCGCAAGCGGCACTAGTTGTACGTAACGGTCCCCAGGTAGATGTCGATAAGAAGGCCGATGAGGTAAACCCATCCGAACTCCTACTGAGCCTGAATGTGACAATCTCCGTATAGTCCGGTCTGTTCGTCTGAGAGTATCGCATGGCGGGCCTAGGGGGCGGTAAACGTTAGTCCCCTAATAGCGGTACAAGTCGTGTCGGAGTGTAGCCCAAAAAACCCTGAGAATCTACTGGAAAACCTACCAGCAATTCTCGCTTGCCCTGGCCAGGGACGACTATGTGTAATGGCTCTCCTAGACACAGCGCGATATCAACTCCCAATACCGGAAGAGATGAATCCTGTCTAACCGTCACTGCCTCCAAGTGCTTCGGGACTGCACCCAACTACTACCTGTTTTCACGACTCAGTAGTGCTATGGTAGGGTAGTAATCTAAGAGCAGTGGGAACACACTCGAGGTGAAGTGACAGTGTCAAGTCAGCAGACTAAGCTTTACTCATGTCACCTGGGAACTGTTAACTGACGATAGGTATAATACCAACCAACAGTTCCCGATGAGTCCTGTCCAGTGTACTCGTAACCTAACGAGCACCTGCATACTATCTCCAGTACGACGTACTGATGGCTGTGGGACAGACCATCACCCCTGCTGGGAAGGGAAGCGTATGCACCAGTCTACTCTGGAGTATCGATGCCCTGTCTCGATAATCCTATGACTAGGGACCAAAATAAGGATGTGCTTATAGACTACCCAGCCTCCACCAGTGTGATCGCCATCACAACACCGGTAGTCAAGCAAAGATCCTAAGGGCTCCATCAATATGTATTAGCGATATATTAAAAGAAACATATATACATATTAAGATAGAAACAAACCAAGTAGCATACTACTATATCGAGAAAGACTGTCGTAAACCCGTATATATATCCCAAGCCTCCAAAATGTATTATACAAACTATTACTATACAATAATGGCCTTAGGGCATACATATCCAACAATCTCCCACTTGCACTAAAGGCCAGTAATTGGTGTACCGCATACCCAACGTATGCTCAAGGCCAGCTGCTGGCGTACCGCATACCCAATAGCTCAAAAAGTCGCTCGAACTGTGTTTGAGGGAGGGCCTTTGTGAATGGATCCGCCGTGTTGTCTTTTGTGTCCACTCTCCGTACCTCGATCTCCTAACGATCAATGATCTCCCTGATCAGGTGATACCGCCTTAAGATATGTCTGAATTTCTGATGGGACCTTAGTTCCTTTGCTAAAGCTATAGCCCCATTGTTATCGCAATATAAAGGTATTGGGTCAACAATGGACGGAACCACCTGAAGTTCACTAATGAACTTCTTCATCCAGGCCGCCTCTTTTGCGGCATCGCTTGCAGCAATGTATTCATCCTCCATCGTCGAGTCTGCGACGGTATCCTGTTTGGAACTCCTCCAACACACCGCCCCTCCGTTAAGGGTAAACATAAAACCCGAAACAGACTTGCTGTCATCTTTGTCACTCTGGAAGCTTGAATCGGTAAAGGACTCGACCCTGAGGTCTCCATTACCGTAAACCAGGAACATCTCCTTAGTCCTTCTCAGGTACTTGAGAATGTTCTTCACTGCCGTCCAGTGGTCCTCACCTAGGTCTGACTGATACCGGCTCACCACGCTCAGCGCGTAAGCTACATCTGGTCTAGTACATAGCATCGCATACATTATAGATCCTACCGCCGAAGCGTATGGTATAGTGCTCATGCGAATCCTTTCCTCGTTAGTCTTAGGAGACATCTTCTTGGAGAGGATGATTCCGTGCAATGCGGGTATGTTACCGCGCTTGGAATCTTCCATACTAAATCTCTTTAGTACGGTCTCTATGTACCTGGACTGTGAAAGTCCCAGTAGTCTCTTGGATCTATCTCTGTAGATCTTGATCCCCAGAATGTATGAGGCATCACCCAGGTCCTTCATGGAGAACCGTTGTGACAAGAATAGCTTGATCGATTGTAGCATAGGAATGCCATTTCCTATCAAAAGAATGTCGTCCACGTACAAGACTAGGAACACGACAGTTCGTCCTATAATCTTCTTATAGACACAAGGTTCATCTTCGTTCTTGATGAAATCAAATTCCTTGATTGCCTCACTAAAACAGATGTTCCAGCTCCGTGATGCCTGCTTTAATCCATAAATGGATTTAAGTAACTTGTACACCTTCCCGCTGCTCCCACTGTCTACGAAACCTTCTGGCTGATCCATGTAAACGCACTCTTCCAAACAGCCGTTTAGAAAAGCCGTTTTTATGTCCATCTGCCAGATTTCATAGTCATGGAAGGCAGCAATGGCAAGTAGGATCCGAATGGATTTGAGCATAGCCACTGGAGAAAAAGTTTCGTCATAGTCCACACCAGGTCTTTGACGAAAACCTTTTGCAACGAGTCTAGCCTTATAGGTTTCTACCTGCCCATCTACACCAAGTTTCCTTTTGTAGATCCATTAGCATCCAACGGGTTTTACCCCAGGTGGAGCAATATCCAAGGTCCACACTTTATTGGTGTACATGGACTCCATTTCGGATTGCATAGCATCCAGCCACTTATCAGAGTCCCTACTGATAATGGCCTGCCTGAAACTGGTAGGGCCGTCTTCTTCCAAGATGCAATCCTCTCGATCCCCGTCTATGAGAAAACTGTAGTATCTCTCGGGAGGATGAGAAATCCTACCAGATCTGCGGAGTGGCTGAGGATCATCTGAGGTTATTGAATCCTGAGGTTCTGTCAAATCTTCAGTTACATTTTGTGGTTCATGGATTTCTCCCAGTTCTACCGAACTCCTACTAGTTTCTTTTTCAAGAAACTCCCTTTCTAAAAAGGTAGCATGGCGATATACAAACACCTTCTGTTTCTCAGTGTGGTAGAACAGATATCCTAGTGAATCTTTAGGATATCCCACAAATTTACATAGAACTGACTGTGCCTCTAGCTTGGCCGGTTTCTGTGTTTTCACATAGGCCGGACAACCCCATATCTTAATAAATTTAAGACATGGTTTCTTACTGCTCCATATTTCATATGGAGTTTTAGGCACAGATTTGGACGGAACTTGATTCAAAAGGTATGCCACTGTCTGAAGCGCATGTCCCCAGAATGAAAGAGGCAACTCAACACTACTCATCATGGAGCGAACCATATCCAATAGGGTAAGATTCCTCCGCTCTGATATACCGTTGCGCTGTGGTGTATAAGGGGGAGTAAGCTGAGAGAGAATACCATTCTCTTTTAAGTAATCTAGGAATTCCGTGCTTAAGTACTCCCCTCCTCTATCCGATCGGAGGATCTTGATACTTTTGCCAGTCTGGTTCTCTACTTCGTTTCTGAATTCCTTGAATTTCTTAAAAGCTTCAGATTTATGTTTCATAAGATACACATATCCGAATCTAGAGAGATCGTCAGTGAATGTGACGAAGTACGAGAACCCACCCCTTGCATGTATAGACATTGGACCACACACATCGCTGTGTATGAGTCCCAAGAGCTCTGCTGCCCTTTCTCCATGTCCGGTGAACTGAGATTTGGTCATCTTTCCTTTGAGACAAGACTGACAAGTTTTATAAGATGAAAACTCGAACGTATTCAAGAGTCCATCTTTATGCAACTTACTTAGTCTTTTCTCTCCGATATGACCAAGTCTACAATACCATAAGTAGGATTCGTTCATATCTGAACTCTTCCTCTTGCGTGCGTTTTGTACATTGAGAATTGTATTCTGATTTAGAACGTAGATACCATTACACAGTGTACCTTCTGCAACCAGTACCTTATGAAGGTAGATGTTCATGATATTTCTATCAAGAACAAAGTTATATCCATCTTTATTGAGTAAAGAAACTGATATGATGTTGCAAACCATGGAAGGTACATAGTAGCATTCGTTCAAAATCATAGTATTGCCATTTGGCAACACTAGGTGATATTCACCGATGGCTGCAGCATTAACTTGTGCTCCGTTCGCTACCCTGAGCGACATATCACCAGATACAACTTTCCTACTTTTTCTCAGTCCCTGCAATAGATTACAGATATGAGATCCTGATCCGGTATCAAGTACCCAGGAGGTAGGGCTGACCGCAAAACAGTTCTCAATTACAAGAACACCTGAAGTAGATGCAAAACTATGCTTCTTCTTCAACCGGGTATCCTTGGAATCCATACAATCCTCTTTTCCTTGCTCATACTTGTGACTGTTGTCATAAGTTAGAGCCGAACCGACGTTCCCCAGCCCCGAATAAGAATTCGGATCGGTCAAGCGATACATTTTATTATCTTGATTAGGGCGTGAAATGGTTGCTACCTGGAGAGAGAGAGAGAAAAGAAACACTCAGCGTGCGCTTTTGCAAGATTTAGATTGGTTTATTAATTTATGTAATCAGGATGGCTTCCACTGTTTCCTCAAATTCTTCTTCAAACCCTAAAAGAAGAACTAGTCAGGATTAATCGCACGTCACAATACTTGCTTAACCTTTCAGCCAGGCTAGTGTTGGTACTTCGAGGGAGGTTTTCCAACGCTTTCGTAAAGTTCCTTAATTAAATAACCTCTTTTCCCTGGAGGCGTATCCCCGCTAACACCGTTCTAGACACCTACTTGATTTATAGCATTGATTGTTTAAGTGAAATAATATCCCGAGAGTAATCCAACTCATCAGTGGGATCGGGATCCAACTATCATTGTGCGATGACCTAGATGGAATCCACTCTAGTCACCACACTCCAGAAGGTATGCTAAATATGCAAGTTTCAGTTTCTTTAGAAACTCCCGATGTTGATTTTTGCCCCTAGGACCCAAGTGACCTTGACAAATAATCAACAAATCAAAAGGTCCTAGTCAAGTTCAATCCGTCGTTATCCAGGATTGCATTAGACCCGCCCGCATGATCCTTGAAGAATAATCAACAAAATCATGCGGCCGTCCTAACCAATCGCATCTATCAGTGCAACAGAGAATTATTACTTAGCTACCGTTCACTGTGCCTTGACGAATAATCAACAAACACAGCACGAATACTAAGTATTAATTATCTGAAACGACGGAGGGCTACGGCTGGGTTTTTGGCGAAAAGCCCGTTAACGTAAGAACTTGATGTAGTTAAAGGAACATGATAGCCCTTTTTTTTAAAAAAAATATAGTGGCGAAAACTTTTGCTAAAGAGGTCACTCCCTGTGAAGGGATCTCGGCTCTTTCCTCGTCGAATGAGGTGTCGGAAATTTCAAACTGAATATCTCGATGCAAAGCAAGAATAATCGACTATAGTGAAGTTATTGCCCTGACGCAAACTTTTGTCCAATGGGTCACTCCCGATGAAGGGATCTCGGCCCTTGCCTCGTCAAATGAGGTGCTGGGAATTCATAACCGAACACCTCTATGCAAAACAAAAGAGAATGTCCTTGCAATAACAGCTTTTTGAAAATTGTTCTAACAACGTCTTTTAGGTTTGTTTTTCTTTGCATTAATATAATGCGTCCCATCAGTTAATCCTACCATTGCAGAAAACAACGAAAATATGACGTACGCTTATGCCATCCGCATTCGCCACGGGGCCCCGTCATCACCCGTTAGGTTACTTAATTAACGATAGAGTGGGGGCTGGACTAGCGCGGATGCAAAACATAAGCAACGCCTACCAGATATCATATACAGATATATACATTCGTCAGATGCAATGATAGCCATTCCAGATCACAGATGAACACATTGGATATTTTAGGAATCCGCGTTTCGTTCGAGCCTGCAACGAAAGACGGATTACACGGTCGCGATGAATAGCCAAACCCCACCCTAGACCCCTACGGGTGAGGCAAACTACCCGCCAAATACCCGAAGTGAAGCAGCCTCCCTCAACAACGTGAGTAGGCCACTCAGCACTTCAACGTACCTGGTAGTTTGTGCATCCCACCTTGGGTCTATCCTAGAAGCAAAAACAGTAAAAGAAATAATATACAATGGCGGCTACAACCTCATCCCGGATGTGCGGCCATAAAAATAATATTACATCAATTTACATATTACATCAAATGAAAGATAAAGAAACTCTCATCTCACAAAACCCCGGCTATTCATCTGCGACAATCCAACAAGTTTATATACACAATCCAACAACATTACAGATCACAGATATGCACAACTCCCACTAATCGACGTATAGTGATTAGTCGACGTTCAGTGCATATATCACATTACAGATATAACTAAATAGCTAAAGTTTATAGAACTTCGATCAAAATACCAATTTGTAACTACCCCAAACATAACATTGTTCTCTGGAAAATCTGGGCAGAAACAAAACATCTTAAAAATCCTAAAACACCAAACAGAGAAAACTGCAGGAAACCCGAGTCGCGGCCGGATCAACTCGGCCGCGGATCCGCGGCGAAACGCGTGGTTTCGCCGCACTTCCGCGGCGCGTTGACCGAGTCGTTGGCTCGTTTTTCCTGGTTATTTCTAAAAAACCCTGCACTGATTTTTAAGACATGTGGAAATATTTTTAGGGCAGTTTTTAAAATCGTGGGCAGTTTTTTAAATCGGCAGAAAGTTCATGAGTTCGGTGCGTTTTGCGATTTTTTCTTGGATCGAAGTTCTAAACACTTTGCTAACATACTAGTTGTTGTTTAGTTAGGCTCTGATACTACTGTTAGGTCCACGTTACCTACTCCGGTTCTTTCGGGGAGGCGTAATAGGTAAAAAATCAAAATTTTCTCACAAGGTGACATGGACCAACTATGAAGGATCTTTGCTAAACAAAAACTAACATACTAAACAACAAGTTCTAGCTACTATGTTGAGTGGTTATACTTCACGAACCAAGTCCTTCGGGTCTTCTCTCCGCTTTCCTCCTCGTCCACGCAAGCTCCAAGGATCGATCCGGATCTTGGTCACCTCCGCGGCCTCCTTGAGTCGAAGACGATCTACCCGAGAGTTTGTAATCCGAGCTCCACCTCAAGCCGAGGTAACTAGGGCAAAAAGTATGCTACTCTTGATGTCCTAGGTGATGTAGAAGATGGTGGTGGATTTGTTTGTATATTTTGTTTCTATTTTTCTCAACACATGAGGGCTATAGAAAAAATCAATAAGAGGAAGAAGGAGGAGGAACCATGGGAGCTCCAAAATGAAGAGAGAGAATCCCAAAAGAATAATGAACTATAAACCAAATAATTACTAATCTCTTATCATGATAAAGTTGATGGCTACATTGATATGACCATTATCATCTCAAATCAAATCCAAAGCAAAAAGCAAAAGAAGAATCTAGTGCTCTCATGAAAGATCCAAGTAAACAATGGTCAAAATGTCAACATGGTCAAGCATGGTCAAAAGGTCAAAGAAATTAGCCATAACATAATTATCATTAAAAAAGATTAGTAAATATTTGCCTCACCTCATAAGGGTTTTGACCGAACCAACGGTCAAAACCCTAATGAGGCACCTCCTCATTCTTTGCTCCTCACAACCGTACATACACACCCGCATCCGCATTCCGTAGAATGCGAATGCACAGAAGACAAGACTAATCCATCCATACAATACTAGGATCCGGCTTAAACCAAAGCCCACTAGTATTGTCTGCCCGAACAGCATACGCGCACAAGTGCACGTAAGTGATCGTAGCCCTGCCGTAAAACCATACGGCCTCTACACCTTTTGCCCAGTGCAGGGAAACTCTCTGTGTGGGACTCTAAAGACTCGACACTACGCTGGCAGTGGGTTTACCACAGACCGCAAGCGGCACTAGCTGTACGTAACGGTCCCCAGGTAGATGTCGATAAGAAGGCCGATGAGGTAAACCCATCCGAACTCCTACTGAGCCTGAATGTGACAATCTCCGTATAGTCCGGTCTGTTCGTCTGAGAGTATCGCATGGCGTGCCTAGGGGGCGGTAAACATCAGTCCCCTAATAGCGGTACAAGTCTTGTCGGAGTGTAGCCCAAAACACCCTGAGAATCTACTGGAAAACCTACCAGTAATTCTCGCTTGCCCTGGCCAGGGACGACTATGTGTAATGACTCTCCTAGACACAGCGCGATATCAACTCCTAATACTGGGAGAGACAAATCCTGTCTAACCGTCACTGCCTCCAAGTGCTTCGGGACTGCACCCAACTACTACCTGTTTGCATGACTCAGTAGAGCTGTGGTAGGGTAGTAATCTAAGAACAGTGGGAACACACTCGAGGCGAAGTGACAGTGTCAAGTTAGCGGACTAAGATGTACTCATGTCACCTGGGAACTGTTAACTGACGATAGGTATAATACCAACCAATAGTTCCCGACGAGTCCTGTCCAGTGTACTCGTAACCTAACGAGAACCTGCATACTATCTCCAGTACGACGTACTGATGGCTGTGGGACAGACCATCTCCCCTGCTGGGAAGAGAAGCGTATGCACCAGTCTACTCTGGAGTATCGATGCCCTGTCTCGGTAATCCTACGACTAGGTACCAAAATAAGGATGTGCTTATAGACTACCCAGCCCCCACTAGTGTGATCGCCATCACAATGCCGGTAGTCAAGCAAAGATCCTAAGGGCTCCATCAATATGTATTAGCGATATGTTAAAAGAAACATATACATATATTAAGATAGAAACAAACCAAGTAGCATACTACTATATCGAGCAAGACCGTCGTAAACCCGTATATATATCCCAAGCCTCCAAAATGTATTATACAAACTAGTACTATACAGGTCTCTAGGGCATATATATCCAACAGCGTGTTTTTTTTTGGTTGCCCGTGGATTGTATACGAAGACTAATTTATGTTGTCGCCCGTAGGGCGTGGATTAGTCCAAATTCGTATTTTCTTAGATTTAGGTTTGGGGTTGGGTTTAAGGATACGTTAGTCTCATTTAAGATTAAGATCAACTTAAACGTTTGTTAAGAATACGTTAGTCTAATTTTAGACTAAGATCAACTTAACGGGATCGTTTAGATCCAATAAAAGAGCATTTGGGCTCTATTGTTTAGTTTAGGGACATTGCAGTCGATTACCAGTTTAAGGACACGGTGGTCCATTGTTAGTTTAAGGACATCTCGGTCCAAGGTTAAGGACATCATAGTCCATGGGTTTAAAGGGACCCCACAGTCCGAGATTAAGGACATCATAGTCCATGAGTTTAAGGAACCCACAGTCCAGTTTAAAGACGTCTTAGTCTGTGAAATGTGTGGTTGTCGGGACCCGTCACCTCTCTTAAGACGTTGAAGGATTACAACGACAAATATCAAAGGAGTGAAGAGATGTACCCTTGAATCAAAGTTGATTGGGGGATCTGTAGTCTAATTTGGAACTAAGATCAATTAATTAGATTATGAGCACATTGGCTCAGTTAAATCTGAATTGAGGACTTATGGCCAATTTGGGCTAAGTCCAATTAAGTTTGAAATGTTGACCCTTTATTGGACTATTGAACATTTGTCTGGGTTCAACCCCCTCCCCCCATTATTTAGTAATGCTAAACAGGGCTTGGGACTCTTACAACATTTTGTCTTTGTCTGGGCACTGACCATTCATCATGGCTCTGGGATTTTATTTTGGATGTCACATAAAACGATCAAGTTTGGAAGAATGTAGTTGGGGTTCAATCAAAGGAGAGATCTTGTCTCAGAAAGACTTAGCCAATTTGGGCTAAGACTGGTTTGAGAATAATGTTAAACACTAACATATATTTGGCGATCACGTGTTCCCATGTGATGCGCTTTAAAACAGTGTTAAACACTGGGGACAAAATGCTCAAAATAGTGTTAAACACTAAAAAGGAAGGGGTCACGTGGGGTCACGTGAGGCGCCTGAGATGGGGCCAGACCTCCTTTATTTTATTCTCAAATATGCAAATAAGTGTTAAACACTTCTGATCTTCTGGCCATCACGTGTTGGCACGTGATAGATATCCATGTATTGATCATTAAAGTGTTTATTAGGGTTCACGTGAGGACACGTGAGAGCGCCTAAAATCAGTACTGCCTTTGCCTTTGTTCTCTTTGTTTTGAAGGTCATGTGGGAGCACGTAAGGCATTGCCTTTGGGCTAAATCCTTCTTATTTTGGGGAGTTTGTTTAAGGGTCACGTGGGAACACGTGACCTATTCTTGTTCCTTCTTTTCTGATTATTGAGGATGGGGGTCACGTGTCACCACGTGACCTGGTTCTTTACGTGCATGGAGAGCTTTAAGTCTCTTGTTTTAAGAATTAAATTCTCTGTAGGGTTAAATCCTAATTCTGTTTTAGAGAAATTAAATTCCTATGCATGTGGAAGAATTAAATTCTTATGTAGGGTTAAACCCTAATTTCATTTAGAGGAATTAAATTCTTATGAATTTGGGGAGAATTAAATTCTCATGCAGGGTTGAACCCTAGTTTTATTTGGAGGGATTAAATTCCTATGAAATTGAGAGAATTAAATTCTCATATAGGGTTAAACCCTAGTTTTATTTGGAGGAATTAAATTCCTATGTATTTGGGGGAATTAAATTCCTTAAACTCAATTCTCCTTCTAAGTTTTGGATCTGCATGGCAGAATCTCCCTGATGAGAATTAAATTCTCAACTTGTGGGGAGATCTGCTTCTGCAGATCTTCAACCAAAGGAAGAACTAAGTTCTTAATCAGAAGAGTTAAAACTCTTAAATTTGAGAATTAAATTCTCATTTATTTTATGGAGCTTAGATTTCTTTTCCCTTTCTCACCTAGGGTTTCTTTTCTCTGAAAATAACTTCTTTTCTCTTTTGAGAATTAAATTCTCCTCTCTTTTTTCTCTCTATTGTTGTTTTTCTCCAGAAAATCAAAATTCCCAGATCACTTTTCTTCTCTTCTTGGCTCATATTTATAGGAGAAAGAAAAGAATCAATTTGTTTAGTAAATCTTTCATTGAAAGATTTTTGGTTGTTTTTGTAACCAACATGATATTTTAGATCACTCAGTGAATTTTATTCACCATTGGATTTTTAATGCAAAAGATATTCTGTCTGTTATTCTTGGTGAATTTTAGGGAAATCTTTCCTTGTATAAATTTTTTCCATAAATTGGTGATTTTTAATCACCATTGGATTTTTAATGCAATGGTGCTCTAATTTACAGAGCACCATCTTTTTTGTTTGGAAAGATTTAAAGAAATATTTTCCCAGTTAGGGTCTTTGATTTCCCTTAATTAGAATTTAATTCTATTATTTCAGAAGGCTTTTAAAATTCTATCACGTATTGACACGTGATCCCATTATTTAATTATTAAATAGAATTTAATTCTATCAATTAAAGAGTTTAGGAACCTGTCACGTGACCTTCTTGATTAAACATTTTATTCAGAATTTAATTATGCCTTTTAACAGAGCTAAGGAATCATCACGTGTCAGCACGTGACCCTTGGTCACGTGTGAGCACGTGATGCCCCATTGGAGTTTTTCCTTAGTGTCTTATTATATTTTTGTTTGACTAGAATTTAATCCTATAAAGCAGAGATCACAGGAACCTATCACGTGTCAACACATGACCCTTGGTCACGTGTAAGCACGTGATACCCCATTGGGGTATTTCCTGGCTGTTTTGTTACATTTTTGTTTGACTAGAATTTAATTCTATAAAGCAGAGATCACAGGATCCTATCACGTGTCAACACGTGACCCTTGGTCACGTGTGAGCACGTGATACCCCATTGGGGTATTTCCTGATATTTTATCAGGGAACAGGCCATGACAAAGATTTTCGACGACCTTATACACGAAATTGTCGAATGTTATATCGATTACCTCGTAGTGAAAAGCAAATCGTATGAGAAGCATTGGGAGCATTTGGAGATCGTGTTCCAACGTTTTCGGAAATACAATCTAAAGATGAATCCTCTCAAATGCGCGTTCGGATGCGCGTTCGGAGTCTCCTCGGGCAAATTCCTGGGATTCATCGTACGACATCGGGGTATCGAGATAGACCCGTTCAAGATCAAGGCGATTATGGAAATGCCCCCGCCAAGAACTCTCAAGCAACTGCGGTCCCTCCAAGGGAAGATCGCGTATATTCGGCGGTTCATGGCCAATGTCTCCGGCAAATGCCGTTCCTACAGTCACTTGATGAAGAAGAGAACCCCGTTCGTGTGGGATCACAAATGTCAAAGCGCACTGGATGAAATCAAGCAATACCTGCAGAATCCGCCGGTGCTGACCGCTCCGGTCAAAGGAAAGCCTCTTATTCTGTACACAACGGCCCTTGAGGGCACAGGAAAATGATCAAGGGAAGGAGAGAGCCTTCTATTATTTGAGTCGAGTTCTCCTGGGGGCAGAAAACAATTACTCCCCCATTGAAAAGCACTACCTGCCGTTAATCTTCGCAATAACAAAGCTCAGACACTACGCATTGGCGCATGAGGTCCAGTTCATATCAAAAGTGGACCCTCTCATGTATTTGATGTCGAAAGCCATACTGACGGGAAGACTCGCTAAATGGGCCCTCCTTTTGATGGAGTTATCGATAACTTATCGTCCTCTCAAGGCAGTGAAAGGCCAGGCCATCGCCGACTTCCTCGCTGAACATCCGGTACCCGCCAATTCGCCTTTAAATTGCGAGTTGCCGGACGAGCACGCGTTCGACACAATCAACAGGGAGAAAGAAGGGAGTGATGCCCGATAGGAACATTACTTCGATGGAGCATCTTCTATGAAGAAAATGAAGCACACCACTCCTATGACCAAATCTGGGATATGCCTTATCTTCGTGACTCCACAAGGAGGGATAATACGCTTCGCCTTCTCCTTAACAGAGCCGAGGAAGAACAATGAAGCTGAATATGAAGCTTTGATAGCGGGTCCTGAGATCGCTGTCGATATGGGAATTGAAGACCTCCTCGTATACGGAGACTCCCAGCTGGTCATTAGTCAAGTAAACGGCGACTACCAAACATGCAAACCGGAGTTGGTAAAATATGGCGAGAGGGTACAACAGCTGTTGACTCAAATCCCTTCCTACATTCTGGAAAGCATACCGCGCGCGGAAAATAGCAAAGTGGATGCATTAGCCAAACTCGCTAAAGAACTGGCCGACGAAGACCTCGATGACGTGAGGATCGTTGTGCAAAGCCGTCGGGTTCTCGCACCGGCAGAAATATCTCCGGAGTCTTCTGAAGAAAAGAAAGCGACCGAGATGGCAACCCTACAAATAGAGGACCAAGAAAAGGGTCAGGAATGGAGGAAATTCTTCATAGAATACTTCAAATCCCGACGAACACCTGAAAATGCATCCTCAAGACATCAGCTCATGAAACGAGCCCTATGTTTCGCCTTCGTCAATGATACTCTGTATAAGAGATCGTTCGACTCTTTATGGCTAAGATGTCTTGGACCTGAAGAGGCAAGAAGAGTCGTCAAAGAGACTCACGATGGACTCTGCGGATCTCATCAAGCCGGCCCAAAGATGAAGCTGAAGATCAAAAGGATGGGCTACTATTGGCCCACGATGATCCAAGACTGCCTCGAATACGCAAAGCAGTACCACTTGTGCCAAATCCACGGGGACTTCATCCACCAACATCCGAACCCGCTACACCCGACGGTGGCTAGCTGGCCATTCGAAATGTGGGGAACCGACATAATCGGGCCCATCGAGCCAGCATCGTCCAGAGGACATCGGTTCATATTGGCGACGACTGATTATTTCTCCAAATGGGCAGAAGCAGTACCGCTAAGAGAAGTGAAAACAGAGAATATTCTCCATTTCTTCAAGACACACGTCATTTATCAGTTCGGCACTCCGCGACGGATTATCTCTGACAACGGGCCAGCCTACAGAAGCCACAAACTCAGCCGCTTCGCATAACATAGACTGGAGATACTCTTCAGTCTACAATCCCCGAGCTAATGGTATGGCCGAGGCCTTCAACAAGACCTTGACGAAAATCATAAAGAAGCCGGTGTCCAGAAACAGGAAAGATTGGCATGAAAGACTGCATGAAGCTCTCTGGGCATATCGGATCACGTTCAAAATGGCCACGAACACAATGTCGTACGCGTTGGTATTCGGCGCTGAAGCATTACTCCCCCTGGAGATAGAGCTACCCTCTTGACGAGTGGCAGTTTATTATGAGCTAACAGACGAAGAGAATGCTCATCTTTGCCTTGAGGAGCTTGATGCCCTTGACGAAACTTGGCTCATAGTGCAGCAAAACCTGGAAGCTTACAAAGCAAGGATGACGCGCTCATACGAGACTAGGCCGAGAACATTCCGCCAAGGCGAACTCATGCTAGTCGTAAAAAGACCTATGGTCCCCAATCGTGCCAAACACGGGAAATTCGAGCCAAACTATGAAGGCCTGTAAATCATAGACAGAGTCTACCAGGGTGGGGCCTACTTGCTCATGGACATGCATGGCGAGAGACCCTTTAGGCCAATAAACGGTCGTTTCTTGAAGAAATACTATGCCTTACCGAGACGTCTATAAACTACTACGGGCCACAGCATCCCAAGGCTGACGCAAAAAAAAAAGAAAAAAAAGAAACGATATGTCCATAAGAGAAATGGGCACGAATGAAAACCCGAAAGGGCTCCGTGAGTAAAAACAGCAGGGCTACCGGCGAGTTTGTTAAAACCCGAAAGGGCGCAGACCCGTAAATATATATATATATATATAAAGGAGAGAAAAAAGACGGTACGTCCATAAGCGAAATGAGCACGGATGAAAACCCGAAAGGGCTCCGTGAGTAAAAACAGCAGGGCTACCGGTGAGTTTTGTGAAAAGCCGAAAGGGCGCAATCTCGTTAAAAGACACTTGCAAGGTCCTCTCGACCTCGTAAGGAGAAAATACCCGCGTGAGATCCTTACAACTCACAAGGGAGCAACACACTTAAGAATCCTCACGATTCTTAAGGAGAAAATACACTTACGAGATCTTAACGACTCGTAAGGAGAATTCCCTTATGAAACCCTCACGGCTCATAAGATTCAAAAGCGTTAAGCTACAGAGATCTGAACATGTTCTTAAGCCATCATTCCCCAACCTTTAGCCCTACAAGTGGTTCAATGTTGATCCTTGTATACAATCTACGGGCACAAACAAACATCTCCCCCACCAATTTTCCGCCAATGGCGCAAAATTTCCCCCGCTTGGTGAACAACACTTATAAGTCCTCTCGACTTATAAGGAGAAAATACCCGCGTGAGATCCTTACGACTCACAAGGGAGCAACACACTTAGGGATCCCTACGATTCCTAAGGAGAAAATACACTTACGGGATCCTAACGACTTGTAAGGAGAATTCCCTTATGAGACCCTCACGGCTCATAAGATTCAAAAGCCTTAAGCTACAGGGATCTGAACCTATTCTTAAGCCATCATTCCCCGACATTTTGCCCTACAAGTGGTTCAATATTGACCCTTGTACACAATCCACAGGCATAAATAAACATTTCCCTAACAAAGTCCCACCAGCGACTAGGGATATGCTCACACAGCGAACAACACTTATAGGTCCTCTCGACTTATAGGGAGAAAATACTCTTATGAGATCCTTACGACTTATAAAAGGGAACATCACTTAGAAGTCCTTACGACTCCTAAGGAGAAACACACTTACGAGATCCTCACGAATCGTTGGAAGAAAATACCTTTATGAGACCCTTACGGCTCATGAAGTCAAAAGCCTTAGTCGGCAGGATCCTAACCCTGTTTGCCAAGCCACCTTTGTTCAAAATCGATGAAGGCGAATGATGATTCACTCCTGGCCACATCCCAGTAGTAGCGATACTGATGCCTAAATCGGTATTGAAGATCCAAGGCCTGTCATGGCAAATGATGATTCGCTCCTGGCAATATTCCAGTCGCAGCGATACTGATGCTAAGATCGGCATCAGACCTTAAATACATATGAAATAGCCGAAATGATTGGGCAACTCGCAATAAAAAGGAGCGAGTATATATATATATATATATATATATATATATAGCCGAAATGATTGGGCACCGCGAGAAATAGCCGAAATGATTGGGCAATCGCGACTTTCGCGATAAAAAAAGCTGAAATGATAGAGTATCGCGGAAATAAAATATAAAAAATAAAACTTTTTCCCTGCAGGTGAGGTCACCTCGATCCCTGTATATAATCCATGGGCACAAACAAAGAGGGAACTACATCGTCCCACTAGGCTCCATCAGAAAAAGACCCAAGTCTCGATAGTAACATCTACAACCTTGTAACACCTTAGAACGCGATTAGTGTTATTTAAGCGTTAATGCGGGGTTTTAGAGAAAAATTTACCAAATCGGGTTCCTTGCATTTTGATTCAACTAATTAATATTTTATTGTTATTTAATTTTGGCTTGCACAAACTTGTGCATATTTTTGTGAGGGTAAAATTTTAGTGTTAACCTTGCTTGCAACCATGAAATCTTAATTTAAACCTTTCCTTAACCTTTTTCCAAGACTTGTTTTGTGAGAAGCTTCTAGGTTGATTGAGAGAGAGAGGTGGTTTGTGAGTCATGAGGAATTAATTGTGTGCATTAATGAGATGAGGGGGGGAGTGAGTGTAAGCAATAATTCACCCTACACTCACCTCTCTTCATCTTTATCTCTCACTCTCTCATTTCTCTCTCTCTTTTTCTCTCATTTATTTTCTATCACCTTAAGCTATCAACTGAAACCTGTAGGGTTGCTAGGCACGTGCACAAGGGTCTACGAGGCATCAACCATGCCCGATTAAAAAATTAGCCGTGCCGAACAACCCGAATACGGAACTTTAAACTAGAGATTAGGCGAAAACAAGCATGCTAACAACTTTAACACTAAGTGAGAGGGATTACAACCTTTGTAGATCCGGTCCTTCACATCATATGCTCCGTGTTGTGGTCCCTTCGTTGCGATCATCGGGATCCGGACTCTCGAGAGGTTCCACGAAGAGAAAGACGCAACCTTTGCTTCCGATCTTCGATACTAAGATGATCTACCTTGAAGTTTCTTTAACACAAGCTAACACTCATGAAATGATGTGAACACCCTCATCTAAATGGCAAGGGAAGATGAGGATGATGAAGTAGGATTTTTGCTCTCGTTATTTATCTTTTTCTCATATTTATTCATCACCTTTTGAAAAACTAATAAGCTTTTTCATGAAAGAATGAAGGAGAAAGAAGATGAATAATCATTTGTGATGAATAGAAAGAATGTTATCATAATCATTTATGCAACCATGGTTGTAGTAACCATTGTAGAGAGTTTACTTGGGTTAGGGTTTGGGTTAGGTCAAAGGGTGAGTCACTTGTAAATATCTATCATAATATCTTAACAGAGACAAAGTAAAGCTTCTAGAATCAACTAGAAGGTTTAACCCTAATCCAAACCCTAATCGTGTTTAAACTCCTCTAAACATGTTGCATTAATAATTATAATATGTTACAATATTATATATCACATATACAATATTTATTGTAACAAAATAAAATAATACATTTAACATATATCGCATATATATCAATGTATTACCCGAGTGAGAAAAAGAATCTTTTAGTGAGCAAATATTAGTTAATGCAATTTAATATATCATATATATTATTATACATTAAATTATCGAATCAACACTTGATCCGACAATCCGGCTATATCGCATATAACCGACTAATATTTATCCGTACCGATTCATCGAATCAACACTTGATCCGATGACCCGGCTGATATCAAATATCGCGAGAATACAATACGGTATCACATATCGCATTATCCTCGGTCCCGCACATATCACATATGTGCTCCTACTCCGTTTTACCTGAGTCAAGAAACCTCTGTGTAGGACTCTAAAGAATCGTCAATACGCCGGCAGTAGGTGATGATCATATCAAACACCCACAAGCTGCAAGCGGTCAGCTAAACGTAACAGCTACCCAGGTATTGAGCGCTCAGAAGATCAACAAGCAAGCCTGTAACTTCTCCTGCGAATCCAAACAGTAACACTCCCGTACAGTCCGGTCTCGTCGTCTGATATGTCGCATATCTCGCCTAAGGGTGGTAAACGTCAGACCCCAGTAGCTTGATAAGTCGTGTCGATATGAGGTATATAACAGTTCGAGAAACTACTGATAACACTTACCAGTAAATCTCAGCAACCCTGGCCAGGGATTTCCGGTTATAGCCAATCGAACACAGCACAACATCAACTCCCTATACCGGGAGAGACGAATCCCCTCCTATCGCTCATTGCCTCCATGTGATTCGGGACTGTACCCAAAAGCCACCTTTTTGCACGCCCTCTTGGACGTGGTATGATGGAAATCAAAGCACAGTGGGAATCACACAAGACTCTATGACGATCTCGGGTCAACAGACTACTCTGTACCAGTGTCACCGGAGAACTGCCATCTGACGTATGGTATAATACCATCTGGGAGTTCTCGGCGAGTCCGTCCAGTGTACCCAGTCTCTACTGAGCACCCGTACACCATACTTGATGTCAAACACCGATGGATATGGGATCATCCATCGCCCATCATATGGGTCAAGATGCGTATACGCTAGTCTACTCTGGTGCATCGATGCCCTGTCTCGATACACCCACGACTAGGAACAGTTATAGGATGTACTCGTCGATTACCGTGGCCCCACTAGTATGATCTCATCATAGTCCCAGTAGTCGAGTACATATCCTAAAGGGTTTATCAACATGTAACATAGAGACAATCAGAGTACATGTTAAGATAAAGTACAACCAGATAGCATACTATCATGTCGAGCAAGAAAGTCCTCCCTATACATGTCCTAGCATCCACTACAATATACATCGCATGTACAGTAATGGCCTCTAGGGCATACATATAACTAACAATCTCCCACTTGCACTAGGGCCATCTGTTATGGTATCGCATACCCAACAATTAGCTGCGGTTGAAGTATCTCATACTCAACCATCCCATAAAAGTCTCTACTGGGAAAAAGGCCTTTGTGAGTGGATCCGCGCTGTTGTCCTCTGTGTCTACTCTCCTAACCTCGATCTCCCTGGAGATCAACCATCTCCATGATCAGGTGATACTGCCTAAGAATTTTATCTGGATTTCTGATGGGACGGTAGTTCCTTGGCTAAAGCCACAACTCTATTGTCACACAATGGTAGGAACGAAGTTCATCTTATGAACTTATATATATCCAGACTGCCTCTTTGGTAGCATCCTTGGTAACGATGTATCTTGCCTTTAATCGTCTAGTATGCCACGGTGTCTAGCTTGGAACTCTTCCAACATACCGTCCCTCCACTGAGGGTATAGACAATGGCTGCGACTGACATTCAGTCGTCCTTATCAACCTGGAACCTTTCCAGTGATTCTCCCCAGGATCGATTGATACCATCTCACTACAACTAGTGAGAATCCTAACATCCAATTAGATCTATCTCATAGATCCAAAACCCAGGATTTAGGAGGTATCACCTTGATCCTATATAGAGAATCATTGTGATAAGCGGAGATTAACCAAGCGTAGCATAGGAAACTCCTTACCTATCAAGAGTATGTCATCCACGTACTCTACGAGGATCACCACCATACTCCCTACTACCTTTTTGTATATGCAAGGTTCATCTACCATTTTGATGAAGTCAAACTCTTTGACTACCACATCAAAACAGATGTTCCAACTCCGCGATGCCTGTTTTATCATATAAAACATCTTGCACACGTTTCCGCTGCTCCCACTGTCTATGAAGCCCTCTGGCTGTGTACTTATAGACGCTATTTTCTAAAACATCATTTAGAAAAGCAGTCATGACACCCAACCGCCAGATATCGTAGTCATGGTATGTAGCCGTGGCAAGCAGGATCTGGATGGACTTAAGCATAGCTCCTTAGAAAATGTTTCATCATAATCCATACCTGGTCAATGATGCAAACCTTTAACAAGTCTAGCTTTGAAAGTCTCAACTTTTCCATGTACACCAAGTAATCTTCTCAAGATATACTTGCTCCTGATGGGGATTTAACCCTTCAGATAAAGCAACCAAAGTCCATACTTTGTTGGTGTATAAGGATTCCATCTCAGATCGATAAGCATCCAGCCATTCTTACAGAGTCCCACTCCTGATGGCCAGCTCGAAACTAGTTGGGTCATCATCTCATGATGCAATCCTCGCTCCCACTGTCATAGAGAAAACGAAGTATCTCTCAGGTGGGTGAGGAACCCTACTAGATTGGCGGAGAGGCTGAGGTTCGTTGGAAACTATTGAATCCTTTTGTTCTACCAAATCATCAGCTGCATTTTGTATAGCTGGAACCTTTCCAGTTGTACATAACAGACCTTGCCTCGAGCTTGTCCGGATTTTGCTTTTAGACATAGGCCGGACAATCCCAAATCTTAACCAACTTAAGATATGGGCTCTTCCCCTTCCATATCACATATGAAGTGGTAGGCAACTGATTTGATTTGAACCCTTATTCAATAGGTATGCAGCTTCACAAGTGCATAACTCCCTAATAGGAAATAGGAAACTCAGTAGTACTCATCATAGAGCACACCATATCACATAGGGTGCTATTGCTCCGCCCCGATATACCATCGTGCTATGGTGTATACAGAGGAGTAATGCTGAGAGAGAATCTCATTCTCCTTTATAATAGTCCAGGAATTCCGTGCTCAAGTATTCTCCTCCTTGATCGCATCAAAGGACATAATACTTTTACCCGTGTTTTCGGTTCTCTACTTCTAACTCATATTCTGTGAATATCTCAAAAGGTTCGGACTTGTGTTTCAACAGGAACATATGTCTGAATCTTGAGAGATTATCAGAGAATGTAATGAAGTACAAAGAACCGATCTTAGCATGTGTAGACAAGGGACCTTACATACATCAACATGTATCAATCCCAAGAGTTCACTAACTCTTTCTCTGTTTCCAATAAACAGAGCTATGGTCATCTTATCTTTGTGACATGACCAGCAAGTTTCACAAGATGTAAATTCAAACTAATTTAAATATGCATCTATATGTAACTTAGCTAGTCGGGTCGCATTGATATGACCTAGTCTACAATGCTTCAAGAAGGATCCGTTCATTTCTGAACTCTTCTTCTTGTGTGTGTTCCGTATAGTAAGAATTGTAGTTTGATTTAGAACGTCAATGCTTTTAGATAACGTGCCTGAACTGATCAACACTTGATATAGGAAATGTTCAAAACATTATCCAACAATACAAAATTATATCCTTTCTTTACTAATAAAGAGACTGATATGATTTTGTAGATCAGGTTCGGTATCTAATAACATTTGTTCAGAATCAATGTATTCTGGTAATACAGGGTGACAGTGACCAACAGACTTGGCTGCAACACTTGCACCGTTTTCTGTCTCATGAAACTTATCACCCGTTCTCAGTTCTCTACCTATCTGTAGCCCATGTAACAGATTACATATGCGGGATCCTGATCCGGTATCACATACCCAGGACGTAAAGGATACTGAGAAACAGTTCTGTGTAATGAACATACCCGAAGATGATGCATCAACATGCACTTTCTTCGTTTGGGCGGCACGGGAAATCTGGTATTCCCCAATTTCCTGCTCTGTCTTATAACAATTATAAGTTGGAGCGGGACCAACGTTCCCCAGCTCAGTATAACAAGCGGGTTCGGTCAATATATCCGTTTTATTATCTTGATTAAGGCGTGATATGGTCGCTACCTGGAGAGAGAGAGAAGAAAACACTCAGCGTATGCTCTTGCAAGATTAGATTGGTTATATAATATATCTAATCAGGATGTCTCCCACTGTTTTAGTCAAATCTTCCTTCAAACCCTAAAAGGAAAGACTAGCCGGGATTAATTACACGCTACAAGTTCGCCAATCTTTCAGCCAGGCCAGTGTCGGTACTTTGAGGGAGGTCCCCCGTGCTTTCGCACGAACCTAATTAATGTAAACCACGTTTTCCCAGAGGCGTAACCCCGTTAACACCTTTCTAGACACCTACTTGATCGGCTAATTGTAATGTGTAAAACTCTCCCAGGAGTAACTCTTACTCGCAGCGGGTATCGGGATCCAACTATCTTATAGAAGGTACGCAATCTCATTGCAAATTTCAACTCTTGAAATTCCCAATAATATTTTACCCCTAGTGACCTATGACCTTGACGGAGGTCAACAAACCATAGTCCGCTAGTCAAGTTCAACCCGTCATTTCCTGATTGAATTAAACCCACCCGCACGACCCTTGACGGAGGTCAACAAGGCCGCACGACTACCCTAATCCAATCTGCATCATATGCATAAGCAGATAAATACTAGTCAGCTACCGCACACTACGCCTTGACGGAGGTCAACAAACGTAGCACGAATACTAAGTAGGACTTATCTGAAATGACGGAGAGCTACGTCAGGTTTTTAAGAAAACCTTTTGCGTAATGAACTTGATATCGTTGTAGAATCGAGTAGTTTTTGAAATGGAGTGTTTTTGAGGCTTTTCTAGTTTTGCTAAAGGGGTCACTCCCGGTGAAGGGATCGTCGGCCCTTTCCTCATCGAATAAGGTGCAGGATATTTCACAAATATCACTATGCAAAGCAAGAACTATAGAAGCAATCAAAAGACAAACCGAGTTTGTAGCATCTGCCAGTTATTGCTAAAGGAGTCACTCCCGGTGAAGGGATCTCGGTCCTTTCCCTATCGAATAAGGTGCTGGATGTTCTACAAGGAACACCGCTATGCAAAGCAAGAACTGCAGCTACCAGTTTTTATAAACAAGTTTCTACAACATCTTAGGTTTATTTTATTTCATTAATCTCATTAATGAAGTCCCATTTTAATTGTGCTTCACAAGCATCTCTTTTGAAACGAAATCTGCAATATAACATATATCTCATATATATAATATAAACATTCGTCACAGGCAGTAATATGATCTCATCACAGAACATTGCAGCAGAAGAACATATATGAAATATTGGATATACTAGGACGTCCGTGTTTTTAATACGAACCTGTATAAAACACGGATTCCACGGTCGTGATGAATAGCCAAACCCACATCCCTAGACCCCTACAAGAGCGGCAAGTAACACTGCCAATTCTAGGGTTAGGAGACCCGGTCTCGACTCCTCGAGATGGTCTCCCACTGGACCCTAGAACCCGGTTACTTGTGCTCCCCGCCTTGGGTCTACCTAATGCGGAAAAGTAAATAATATACAACGGTGACATCTTCCGCTACCTGGAAGTGCCCCAATAAAAGAATATTGCATACAAATGAATTTTACATGAATGAAAAAGAAAAAACTCTCATCTCACATAAAACCCCCGGCTATTCAAACACGACGATCCAATATAACATATCACAGCAACACATAATATCACATATCATCAACGTAAGCAAGTATGCGTATCCCGATTGTCGTTGATGTATAGCAACGAAGCCGGCGATACACCACATACTACGCTTACGGTCACAGAAAAGAAAGTGTAAAACTACAACAGTTGGAATCCACAACCTCCTTAGATATCGCATGCCTAACCAAATGAATTCCTTAGACATCGCATGCCTAACAATTATAAACCCCGCATTTTAGTCTCATTATCGAAAACTCTTTTCAATATCAAGTCGGGCAATTCAACAAGATTCCCGATGTTCTGATCGAATGCTCGTCGCAAACTTTAGTAGACGGCCGCACCCCCAGATGCCGTCGACGAAGTGCACTAAGGCGGAACACCGCTGCCGCGAGCACCCTAACGGATGCTTTCGGCGACGGGGTTCTCCTACAGTCACTTGGTCGGGGCTTTGGGGCATGGCTGTCTATTAAGTTTACCCGGCGAGTATCCGCGTACGCTACGTGATTGCGACGGACTTTTGATCACATCAAAATTCCGTGGCAACCGATCAACTGAGACTAAACCGCTAGATTTATAACATTCATTTTAGTTATCTCATAACTACTTGTGAATTCCAATTATTGTATCACATTCCAGATAAATAGAAAAATTTAAACTTTCCGATCGAATCATCAAGCACCCAAGATTTCCCCAATTTATCTCAACACTTGAAAACAGTTTAAAAACATCCATTACATGCCACAGTACCAATGGTCCAGCCGTAGAAGGGTCAAGCCAACGCCTCACATGTGGCACGCCGTACTGCCCCTAACCCTAAGGTTCTGTTGCGCCACGGGAGCGCCCCGGCCGTCTTACTCGAGGCCAAATTGCGGAATCAAAATTTTTCCTTACTCGGAAACCGGCGCTACCGCGGACAAAGAAAACCCGGATCGTTTACCATTAACCTACGCTAGCTAACAAGAGATGGGGTGAGAAGTATACCGAGTGATCCGAGTCCTCCGGTCTTCTCTTCATCATCCCGATCTCCCGCGGAAAGTCTTTGCTCCACATCGTCGCCTCCTCGCCGGAAAGGGCACCACATCGCCTTCGTCTTTTACGGGCTCCCGCCTCAATACCGAGGCAACTCGAGCATGAAGCCGGCAACTCGACATGCTCAAGATTTGCTGTAGGAAGTAGTGTAGAAACTTTGTCTCTTGGAGTTATGTAGTTGCCATTGATGGATGGAGGAAGAGGTAAAGAAAATTGGTGCTTTCAATTTTCTAGCAAGAAGAAGATGAAATCAACTCTCTCATTCTTTTTCTTTCTCTCTTTCTTTTTCTTCTACTCTTTTTTTTTCATAACCATGAAAGACTTTTTCTTCAAGTGAGAAGAAGATGGAGGAGGAATGAATATCATAACATCAACATGAAGGGAGGTGAGTGTAGGAGCAAGGAAGTGGTGACCTTATCCAAACCTCATCATAACAATCTCACATCAACATGAAATCAATCCTAATCCTATCTCATCAACAAAAAGCAAATGATAAAGATGGATAAGAAAGGTATCAAAAGATGCTTTCATAATAAAACATCTTACAAATAAAACCTCCACCAAAAGTTATTTGCAAAACTGCAAACAACCCCCTCCATCGGAAAAGTCCGGCCGGGAAAGAACAAAGGAAAACCGGCCGGGACGGAATGCAAACTGGCAACTCCAGAAAACTGGTCCCGTAATAAATTACAGGAAAACCCCGACACTGTGCATACACACCCGCATCTGTATTCCGACCGGATACAAATGCAAAGAGACAAAATCTACACTGTACTAGACTAGGACCGGCTTAAGCCAAAGCCGGCTAGTAAAATCCGTTCGATCCTGATCCGTGCAATACCGCACGTATCAGATCAAACCCTGCCATATAACAATACGGCCACTAGTACAAAAATGTCCGATCCTGATCCGTGCAATACCGCACGTATCTGATCGGACCCTGCCATATCTCCATACGGCCTCTACAGCGTTTCGCCCGAAAGCTGAGTAACTGAAAGTGTGGTGGACTCTAAAGACTCGTCAATACTATGGCTGTGGATTTAACCACTGGCACGTCAGAGGTATAAGCCAATACGTGACGGGCCACCAGCTATTGACCAAAAGGGACGTCGATGAGGAAGCTCACCCCGACACCCAACTGAGCCTGTCAGTGACAATATCCGTACAGTCCGGTCCGTTCGTCTATGAGTATCGCATGGCGGGCCTAGGGGGTTGGTAAAAGTCAGACCCCCAAAGGCGGTACAAGTCGTGTCGGAGCGTAGCCCAGAACGCCCTGAGATACTACTGGAATACCTACCAGTAAATCTCCTGCCTCGGCCGAGGGCTTTGCGTAATGGCTCTCCTAGACACAGCGCGACCTCACCCCCAATACCGGGAGAGACGAACCCCTGAAGATCCGCTCACTGCCTCCATGTGGCTCGGGACCGTACCCAACTAAAACCTGTTTGCACGACTCCTTTGAGCCGTGGTAGGGTAGTAATCAAAGCACAGTGGGAACTCACACGAGACAAATGACGATCCTCAGGTCGATGAACTAACCTGTACACATGTCACCTGGGAACTGCTATCTGACGTCTGGTATAAGACCAACTAGCAGGTTCCCGGCGAGTCCTGTCCGGTGTACTCATAACCCAATGAGCACCTGTATACATCTTAGGTGAACCAACTGACACCAGTGGCTTGTGAGACCGGCCACCGCCCCTCGTCGGGGTCTCGACTGTATACACTAGTCTACTAATGGAGTATCGATGCCCAGTCTCGAAACTCCCACGACTAGGGACCTTTTAAGGATGTGCTTATAGACCCCAGCTCCCACGTATATGATCGCCATCATACTGCTGGTCGTCAAGCAAGAATCCTAGGGGCTCTATCAACGTGTAATAGTGACATGTCAGGTCACCTAAAGCAGTACACGATGATAAAGGTAAACCAGATAGCATACTATCATCTCGAGTAAGACTGTCCTCCTGGGATAGGTCCTCCCTCAATCATTGCAATCACGTGCCTGTGATCCAATAATTGACTCTGAGGGCACTATCTCCAACAATCTCCCACTTGCACTCAAGGCTAATTATTGCGATGTCGCATACTCACAGCCCGTGTGATACCGAACACCCAACTCCTCTACTAGTCAGTCTCACAAAACTCGTTTGCGAAACTATTGCGTTCGAGGAATAGCCTCAGTGAGTGGATCCGCTGTGATGTTTCTTTCTATGTTTCTCTATATCTCAAGTTCGCGGAGAAAGCCATCTCCCGAAATGAGCAATACCTGTCTTAGAATGTCTGGATGTCTGATGGGACCTAGCTCATAAATGAACTCCAAATCCAAACTTCTTAGACTGTATCATCAACTGAACTTAATCAGTATCCTGCGCCATGCCGCCCTCAGTATTGCCTTGGACCACCTGTCCAAAATACTGCCCCTCTTCAGAGGGAGAACTATAACTCTGACAACCTCCTTGTCGTCCATGTCACCTTGGAAGCCTGGAGTGATAACCGTCTCCTAAAGGAGGCAGCCGTTATCATATCCCTAGAACATTCACTTATGTTCTAAAACTGCTTCCGACTGTTTTTCCAGGATTGGATTAATATCAACTTATTGCACCTACTGCAAGAACAACATCTGGTGTGGTACTTGACATCTCATGATTGACTCAATTGCCTAAGCAAGTGATCTGTCAATCATGCGTATCCCTCTCCCCTTTAGTCTGTAAGACACCTTTAGAGAGGGTGACTCCATTACCTGCAGGTACACTACCATGCCAGGAGTCGTCCATTCTAAATACTCTTAGAATGCTGTCAAAGTACCCTGATTGGGAAACCACCCAAATTTAGATCTAAAACCATAGATCTAGTAACCAGTATGTCTGATAAAATATCCAAGTCCCATGTGGAGAAAACACTGTGTGACGACCAAAGTATAACCGATCGTAGTATAGGAATATCACTTCCTACTATCTTCTCAACAGATCCATCCCCTATTCTGATGACGTCAAACCCATGACTGTCACATCAGAAACAGATGATCTAACTCCGCTATATCTGCTTTAGTCTATAAATAGACATAAGCATGAAGTCCACCAATGCTTCCGCTGCTCCCACTGACTACGACAACCCTCTGCCAGAGTCATATAGACGTGCACTTCTAAAGCTAGTTTAGAACGACGCTATACTCATCCTCCTGCCGGGTCTCGCAGCCTGGAACAACAACAATGGCTAGTGTGGGTAAACAAGAACTTCCCTGTCACCGTCCTTGAGGCTACCGGAGTACCTCTCGGGTGCCTGAAGTTACCCACCTTATTTGCGGAGTGGCCAATGGAATGTCAAATCAGATTGAATCTTTAGGTTCCTTATCAAATCTTCAGTAATCGTCTGCGGTTCTGGAATCACTTCCAGTTCTACCATACTCCCACTGCTGTTTTTGAAGAAATCCATTTTTAATAAAAACTGTGGCGAGTCTAGAACAATATTGCTATTGTTCATCCAGATGGTAGAAAGTCAACCCTAGTCATCGCCTGGGTCAACCCACAAACAGCCATTACAGAAACGTGCCTTGAGTTGTCCAGTGTCTGGTTTTAATCATAAGCTGGACAACTCCCCGTACCTTAACATCGTTAAGATATGAACTGTTCTATATCCAATATAGAACCAGAGGCACTGATTCAATTGAACCAGATTCAAATCATGCAACTATCTCCAGTGCATGTCAACTAAATGGAAGGAGGTCGATCAGCGTTACTCAACTTAGGAATGCTTCCAATTATGAGTAACCTGAAAGAGAAGCAATCTGTCTTCATCATTACTATCAACTGAATATCATACACAAGTATCTACATCTTCAATCTCTTTGAAGAATCCCGATACTTGCTACACCTGGTACTCTACTCTATTCAAATACCTATAACTCCTCAAAACTTAGACCCTGTGTTTCCACGAAACAGCTGTCTAAAATCTAGAGAAGCCATAAGTAAACCGAATATAGTACGAGCACCAACCCCTCTGTCCTAATGGACACTGGACAACATACAATACTCTGTATAAGTCCGCTGAGTCTAACAACTCTTTCACTGTGCGTCGTAGGTTGAAAACTGTACTTATGGTTAAGAAGAATTACACCGCTGTTCAATGCTCCTTACCTAACCATCCACTGATATAGGTAAATGTCATCGACATAATATCAAAAGGTATATCTCACTCTATGAAAATAGACGTACAGATATATCGATTTGAAATTGGTGCACAACAGCGGATATTCAAAACCAAATATTTGCCGACCGGCAAACAACCCAGGTGACTTCCTCAAATATCACCGATTACAACGAATCCCGATATAATGAGGATGATCACCCAATTCCCAATAACTTACTCCCACTCATCATCTGTAAAACCATACAGATGTGAGAATCATACCTGGTAAATACATACCCTGGAGTAAGTGTATAATCGGGAAATCAGTTTTCTATTAACAGTACACAGTGAAACTGAAACATTGAAATGTTTCGTCGGGGTATCCTGGTATTCCTAGTAATGCCTCTTCCATTATCCAGATTCACAACTGTAACCGTATATCTCTTTGCCATCTGTCCAAATCCCTTTATATGTCTTTAGTCATTACCGTCCGCACACCCCTTTAGGCCAATTGGTTTTCTTCCTTCCCTACCGTTCGGCACCAGCCTATGGTTTGGAAGAAGACTATCCAATAAGCATAAAGGGTGTACTGTCCTAATCCTAGGAGCACTCGCAATGCGAGAGAAGGTGAAGATAAAAGACACCTGAATGTACTTTATTCCTATTTCTCCTGAACCAGAATCCATCCCCGAACTGGAACAAGTTCCTTTCGAGTTCGTATATAACCATACGATGGAATATCCAATAAACTGTGGATCTTCGTAGTGATACGGAGTGTCCTGGAGAAATACAAAGGTGATTTAGGATTGGCGAAGAAATACTTGGTTTGGTCGTGAATATCAGTCGCAATTTACTTTGCCCTCCTACTAATCCCTTTCTTTGTCTGAACTTAATACCTTCTGTACACCGTCTAGGTTAACTGGTTTTCTTCATTCCCTACCGGTCGGCACCAGCCTATGGTTTGGAAGAAGACTATCCAATTTACGTAATAGGTGTACTACTCCTAAACCAAGGAGTACTCGCAACCCGAGAGAAGGTGAAAAGAAAAGACAACTGAATAGTCCTATCCGTTTTCTCCAGAACCAGAAACCATCCTCGAAGTCCTTCGAGTTCGTATATAACCATACGATGGTTTTGTCCAATGGAAGTGGACGTTCGTAGTAATACGGGGTGTCCTGGAGAAAAGGGTAAAAGTAGGAGTGGCAATGAGGTCTGCAACTCTGACAATCCAAAAGCCATTGTTAAGAAGGTTCGGTCAACTTGGTCACTGAGTCATAGTCCAGGGTCGGGTCAATGGTCGCTGCCAGAGAGAGAGAAAAGAAACACTCAGCGTGCACTCTAACCTAGATCAGAATGGTTATCACTTTGTCTAATCTGGAAACCTCCCACTGTACCTCAAATTCTCCTCCAAACCTGAAAGAAGAATTAGTCGGGATCACCCGAGGAGTAAACCAACTCATCAGTGGGAATCGGGATCCAACTATCATCGCATGATAACGTGAAGGAATCCACTCACGTCACCACACTCCAGAAGGTATGCGCATACCTGGCAAGTTTCAGTTCTTTTGAAACTCCCGATGTGATTTTTACCCCAAGCGGTTTATGACCTTGACTAGGTCAACAAACCATAAACCGCCAGTCAAGTTCAACCCGTCATTATTCTGGATCGCATTAAACCCACCCGTACGTGCCCTTGACTAGGTCAACAAGGCCGCACGACTGTCCTAACCAATCCCACTTATGCAACAAACAAGTACCACTTAGCTACCGAACACTACGTCTTGACTAGGTCAACAAACGCAGCACGAATACCAAATAATACCTGTAGGAAATGACGGAGGGCTACGAATGGTTTTTGGCGAAAAACCTTTAACGTAATGAACTTGATATCGTTGAAGGAACTGCATAGCCTTTTATAAAATATAGTGACGAAAACCTTTACTAAAGAGGTCACTCCCGGTGAAGGGATCTCGGCTCTTTCCCCGTAGAATGAGGTGCAGGATATTCCAACTGAATACCACGATGCAAAGCAAAAGTAATCGGCTATAGTGAAGTTAATGCCCTGACGCAAACTTCTGTCCAAGGGGTCACTCCCGGTGAAGGGATCTCGGCCCTTGCCTCGTCGACTAAGGAGCAGGATATTCCAAATGAATACCACTATGCAAAACAAAAGAGAACGTCCTTGCAATAACAGCTTTTTGAAAAAGTGTTCCAACAACATCAGATTAGGTTTGTTTATCTTGCATTGATCCGAATCAATGCAGTCCCATCAATTGATCACACCACAAAGAACGAAAATATACTGACGTACGTATATGCCATCCGCATTCGCCACTGGGTCCCGTCATCACCCGTTAGGTTAGCTAACTAACGGCAGAGCGGGGACTGGACTAGCGCGGATGTAAAACATATACAACATCTACTAATATATATATACCAATATATAGTATTTCGCTCAAGGCGTGAATAAAATGCAACATCACAGAAATGTACAGCATCACAGAACAATACAGATATCTGGAAATCCCGGGTTTCACAGAGCCGCTGCTGAAACCCGACGTTCCCCTGGTCGTGTGGATAGCCTGTGCAATGAAATCCTAGACCCCTACGGGCGCGGCAAGTCACCCGCCAAAACCTGAAGCGAGGCAGCCCCCTTCAGTACCGTGAATGGACCACCCAGCACTTCATGGAATCCGGTAACTTGGGCACCCCTCCTGGGTCAACCTGTACCCCCTACGAGTGCGGCGAATAGCCCGCCAATCCTGGACTGAAGCCCCCTCCGTCTCAATGCCCTGAGATGCGGGCCCGTTGCCCTCCAGAACCCGGCTATCCGTGCACCCCACCGCGGGGCAAACCTAGTACAGAATGTAAAATATACATACACCGGGTACATCGACCGCAACCAGGTCGTGCCCCAAAAGAATAATACAAACAGGCAGTGACGGCAGTCCACATGTCGGACGCTCGCCCCGCAATAACAAATGTACATAATACAACAAAACTGTACTAGCATTGCATCCAGGCTATCCCCACCGACCGACCCGCAACATCACAGCATAAACATAGAACATCAACGTGAAAGTCACGTTCGCAAATCCGTCTAACCGGGCTATAGCAGTTAGACCGGATTTACCGATCGAGTGACATTCACGGTCGCAGAAATAATGTAAATACTGTGAAATGATGTGTTTAAAATATCCGATCGATCAAATAATTAACAAGCGGGCCCCAAAAGAAAACTGTAGCACTCACAGAAAAACTGGCCCAATTTTAATATCCCAAAAGCCCTATTTTTAGCCCATAAGACAACTGGAGAAAAATTACCAAGTGGGCCCACCATAGTGCGGCGGAAGAGCGGCAGAATGGTGGGTATTGCCGCGCTTCCGCGCTTGGATTATGGGTTCACTTTGTCGTTTTTTCCCAGAGTTCTTAGAACTACTTACACATCTTTCTGAGACCACCTGAAAAATTTTTAGACACCAAAAAATTTCAACAGAAACTGATGTGAACTAAAATACGGTTTTTGAGATTTTGGTCGATCGGATAAGTAAAACGCATTAGAACAAGCTAGGTAAGGTTAATGGCGTGGCTCTGATACCATGTTGCGCCACGGGAGCGCCCCGGCCGTCTTACTCGAGGCCAAATTGCGGAATCAAAATTTTTCCTTACTCGGAAACCGGCGCTACCGCGGACAAAGAAAACCCGGATCGTTTACCATTAACCTACGCTAGCTAACAAGAGATGGGGTGAGAAGTATACCGAGTGATCCGAGTCCTCCGGTCTTCTCTTCATCATCCCGATCTCCCGCGGAAAGTCTTTGCTCCACATCGTCGCCTCCTCGCCGGAAAGGGCACCACATCGCCTTCGTCTTTTACGGGCTCCCGCCTCAATACCGAGGCAACTCGAGCATGAAGCCGGCAACTCGACATGCTCAAGATTTGCTGTAGGAAGTAGTGTAGAAACTTTGTCTCTTGGAGTTTATATAGTTGCCATTGATGGATGGAGGAAGAGGTAAAGAAAATTGGTGCTTTCAATTTTCTAGCAAGAAGAAGATGAAATCAACTCTCTCATTCTTTTTCTTTCTCTCTTTCTTTTTCTTCTACTCTTTTTTTTTCATAACCATGAAAGACTTTTTCTTCAAGTGAGAAGAAGATGGAGGAGGAATGAATATCATAACATCAACATGAAGGGAGGTGAGTGTAGGAGCAAGGAAGTGGTGACCTTATCCAAACCTCATCATAACAATCTCACATCAACATGAAATCAATCCTAATCCTATCTCATCAACAAAAAGCAAATGATAAAGATGGATAAGAAAGGTATCAAAAGATGCTTTCATAATAAAACATCTTACAAATAAAACCTCCACCAAAAGTTATTTGCAAAACTGCAAACAACCCCCTCCATCGGAAAAGTCCGGCCGGGAAAGAACAAAGGAAAACCGGCCGGGACGGAATGCAAACTGGCAACTCCAGAAAACTGGTCCCGTAATAAATTACAGGAAAACCCCGACACTGTGCATACACACCCGCATCTGTATTCCGACCGGATACAAATGCAAAGAGACAAAATCTACACTGTACTAGACTAGGACCGGCTTAAGCCAAAGCCGGCTAGTAAAATCCGTTCGATCCTGATCCGTGCAATACCGCACGTATCAGATCAAACCCTGCCATATAACAATACGGCCACTAGTACAAAAATGTCCGATCCTGATCCGTGCAATACCGCACGTATCTGATCGGACCCTGCCATATCTCCATACGGCCTCTACAGCGTTTCGCCCGAAAGCTGAGTAACTGAAAGTGTGGTGGACTCTAAAGACTCGTCAATACTATGGCTGTGGATTTAACCACTGGCACGTCAGAGGTATAAGCCAATACGTGACGGGCCACCAGCTATTGACCAAAAGGGACGTCGATGAGGAAGCTCACCCCGACACCCAACTGAGCCTGTCAGTGACAATATCCGTACAGTCCGGTCCGTTCGTCTATGAGTATCGCATGGCGGGCCTAGGGGGTTGGTAAAAGTCAGACCCCCAAAGGCGGTACAAGTCGTGTCGGAGCGTAGCCCAGAACGCCCTGAGATACTACTGGAATACCTACCAGTAAATCTCCTGCCTCGGCCGAGGGCTTTGCGTAATGGCTCTCCTAGACACAGCGTGACCTCACCCCCAATACCGGGAGAGACGAACCCCTGAAGATCCGCTCACTGCCTCCATGTGGCTCGGGACCGTACCCAACTAAAACCTGTTTGCACGACTCCTTTGAGCCGTGGTAGGGTAGTAATCAAAGCACAGTGGGAACTCACACGAGACAAATGACGATCCTCAGGTCGATGAACTAACCTGTACACATGTCACCTGGGAACTGCTATCTGACGTCTGGTATAAGACCAACTAGCAGGTTCCCGGCGAGTCCTGTCCGGTGTACTCATAACCCAATGAGCACCTGTATACATCTTAGGTGAACCAACTGACACCAGTGGCTTGTGAGACCGGCCACCGCCCCTCGTCGGGGTCTCGACTGTATACACTAGTCTACTAATGGAGTATCGATGCCCAGTCTCGAAACTCCCACGACTAGGGACCTTTTAAGGATGTGCTTATAGACCCCAGCTCCCACGTATATGATCGCCATCATACTGCTGGTCGTCAAGCAAGAATCCTAGGGGCTCTATCAACGTGTAATAGTGACATGTCAGGTCACCTAAAGCAGTACACGATGATAAAGGTAAACCAGATAGCATACTATCATCTCGAGTAAGACTGTCCTCCTGGGATAGGTCCTCCCTCAATCATTGCAATCACGTGCCTGTGATCCAATAATTGACTCTGAGGGCACTATCTCCAACAGGTTCAAAGGGCAGTTCAAGACGGTCACATAATCGAGTTAAGGTTTGTTGTCTTCTAGAGGGTCCACCGAGTTACTTGCATGACTTAGAACATTTTTAAACAGGAGAAAAAATCCAACTTTTGAAAAAATTTCCGACAGGGGAAAAAGTGAGTTATTGATATCCGTTCGAACTTTTTAACAGTTTCTAAAAATTATCTGGACAAAACACATAGACAAAATTAGGCAATCCGATCGAATAATTGAATCCCTAAAACAACCCCAGAAAAACTCAACTGTTGAGTAAAAATAAAAATTTCCAGAAGACTCAGCACATAAAGTTACTAATTACTGTGCAAAGCACGTGCATTGATTCAGTACTTTGGCCGCGGAACCGCCGCGCAAGCCAGGGTGGGGCCGCGGTTCCGCGGTTCTTCTGACGAATCAATGGCACGTGCTTCACAGTAATTCATCAAATTCCCTGCTGAATTTTTTGGCAATTTTTAATTCACAAAAATCCAAATTTTCAGAAAATTTCCAGAGAGCATGTTTCGGGTTAGGGTTTTGGTTCGATCGGACTTCAAACTCCGTCTAGACTTCGCCTAAAGCTCTAGCTTGGCTCTGATACCACTGTAGGGTTGCTAGGCACGCGCACAAGGGTCTACGAGGCATCAACCATGCCCGATTAAAAAATTAGCCGTGCCGAACAACCCGAATACGGAACTTTAAACTAGAGATTAGGCGAAAACAAGCATGCTAACAACTTTAACACTAAGTGAGAGGGATTACAACCTTTGTAGATCCGGTCCTTCACATCATATGCTCCGTGTTGTGGTCCCTTCGTTGCGATCATCGGGATCCGGACTCTCGAGAGGTTCCACGAAGAGAAAGACGCAACCTTTGCTTCCGATCTTCGATACTAAGATGATCTACCTTGAAGTTTCTTTAACACAAGCTAACACTTATGAAATGATGTGAACACCCTCATCTAAATGGCAAGGGAAGATGAGGATGATGAAGTAGGATTTTTGCTCTCTTTATTTATCTTTTTCTCATATTTATTCATCACCTTTTGAAAAACTAGTAAGCTTTTTCATGAAAGAATGAAGGAGGAAGAAGATGAATAATCATTTGTGATGAATAGAAAGAATGTTATCATAATCATTTATGCAACCATGGTTGTAGTAACCATTGTAGAGAGTTTACTAGGGTTAGGGTTTGGGTTAGGTCAAAGGGTGAGTCAATTGTAAATATCTATCATAATATCTTAACAAAGACAAAGTAAAGCTTCTAGAATCAACTAGAAGGTTTAACCCTAATCCAAACCCTAATCGTGTTTAAACTCCTCTAAACATGTTGCATTAATAATTATAATATGTTACAATATTATATATCACATATACAATATTTATTGTAACAAAATAAAATAATACATTTAACATATATCGCATATATATCAATGTATTACCCAAGTGAGAAAAAGAATCTTTTAGTGAGCAAATATTAGTTAATGCAATTTAATATATCATATATATTATTATACATTAAATTATCGAATCAACACTTGATCCGACAATCCGGCTATATCGCATATAACCGACTAATATTTATCCGTACCGATTCATCGAATCAACACTTGATCCGATGACCCGGCTGATATCAAATATCGCGAGAATACAATACGGTATCACATATCGCATTATCCTCGGTCCCGCACATATCACATATGTGCTCCTACTCCGTTTTGCCTGAGTCAAGAAACCTCTGTGTAGGACTCTAAAGAATCGTCAATACGCCGGCAGTAGGTGATGATCATATCAAACACCCACAAGCTGCAAGCGGTCAGCTAAACGTAACAGCTACCCAGGTATTGAGCGCTCAGAAGATCAACAAGCAAGCCTGTAACTTCTCCTGCGAATCCAAACAGTAACACTCCCGTACAGTCCGGTCTCGTCGTCTGGTATGTCGCATATCTCGCCTAGGGATGGTAAACGTCAGACCCCAGTAGCTTGATAAGTCGTGTCGATATGAGGTATATAATAGTTCGAGAAACTACTGATAACACTTACCAGTAAATCTCAGTAACCCTGGCCAGGGATTTCCGGTTATAGCCAATCGAACACAGCACAACATCAACTCCCTATACCGGGAGAGACGAATCCCCTCCTATCGCTCATTGCCTCCATGTGATTCGGGACTGTACCCAAAAGCCACCTTTTTGCACGCCCTCTTGGACGTGGTACGATGGAAATCAAAGCACAGTGGGAATCACACAAGACTCTATGACGATCTCGGGTCAATAGACTACTCTGTACCAGTGTCACCGGAGAACTGCCATCTGACGTATGGTATAATACCATCTGGGAGTTCTCGGCGAGTCCGTCCAGTGTACCCAGTCTCTACTGAGCACCCGTACACCATGCTTGATGTCAAACACCGATGGATATGGGATCATCCATCGCCCATCATATGGGTCAAGATGCGTATATGCTAGTCTACTCTGGTGCATCGATGCCCTGTCTCGATACACCCACGACTAGGAACAGTTATAGGATGTACTCGTCGACTACCGTGGCCCCACTAGTATGATCTCATCATAGTCCCAGTAGTCGAGTACATATCCTAAAGGGTTTATCAACATGTAACATAGAGACAATCAGAGTACATGTTAAGATAAAGTACAACCAGATAGCATACTATCATGTCGAGCAAGAAAGTCCTCCCTATACATGTCCTAGCATCCACTACAATATACATCGCATGTACAGTAATGGCCTCTAGGGCATACATATAACTAACAAAACCCTTAATCCCTCATCATCTATCCTACACAAAAACTTGATTAAATCTCACCAAAATACCTCAAAAGTCTTGCTTTAGCCTCTTTGATCACTTGGAGCTAGGAAAGCTAGGATCTTGTGAGCAAGTGTTGATAGGTATAATCCCTAAACTGTTAAATAGGAGTTTTTATGTTGTGTAGCCCATTGGTTGTGGTTTAGAACACTTAAAGTATCGTTTTGTGTCAATATTTTATTTTTAGTGTCATTCTTGAGCCTCTATGATCTGCTGTGACCCGGGGATTTTACTGTTTGACCAAACAAAGTGGTAGTGTTGTGCTCGTGACCATAAGATTTCACCTCGGAAATGAGACCCATCCCACCGGTTTTAGCCGGTGACCCATTGGCGAATTCCGGCGACATCGGTTTTGGATGGGAGTTGGGTTTTGGTTTTTTTATGGGTAGCTATCTGCTATGGTTTAGGGGTGTTTGGTACTGTTTAAATTTTGAGTTTTGGCAGTATGCAAAATCTGGGATCGTCTTCCTATAATCTAGTGTTTTGAGTCCGTATGTTACGTTATCCGACACGGATCGTGATTTGGTGCAGTTGCTACACTTGGGTTGGTTTCGTAGTGTCGCCATGTACGTTAGCCACTAGATGGACACTTATGAGTTGGTTTGGAGTTGGTGCGTCGGTTAAAGCGTAATTTTACGTGATATTGATCGATTTCTGAGATTTTGCACTGGCTATGTTTTGTGTAATAGGATCGCAAGCGGGGACTTCGGACGCTGCGAATAAGGGGAAGCAGGTGGTCGGATTTTCATAGCTCGAGACCATCGGTGAGTAGATTTAACATCTACGGGGAAATCGCCCGTATGGCGTTATGCGTCGGGGATGATATGATATGATAGCTGCATGTTATTGCATATTAGTAGATTTCATACGAACGTCATTGCATAGTATTACCTATTGTACCTTGACTAGTACCTTTTTGATACAACACCATTGCTGACGGTTCATGTTGCACGAGCACTAATTTGTATGCTACACCCACACCGTCGGTAATTGCCATGACACGCACAAACCATATATATACGTGATATTGTAGTGGATAGGGATAATTGAGGTAGTGACTCTTATTCCATTGTGCATATGAAATACTGTGGACACATACATACGTGATATTGTATTGAGAAGGGATAGTTGAGGTAGTGACTCTTATTCCATTTCACGTATACCTTACTATAGCTACTTGTACATCATGCATACATATTGACATGTACACCCACATACTCGGTTACAGCTATATGTACTTCATGCATACATACTGACATGTACACCCACATATTTTTGCTATAGTTGCATATACCCTAAGTGGTATTGTTTTGGACATGTGATACTGAGACGTTGATTATTGCGCTTATGAAATGCATCATACATACTTGCTTACATGCAGATACTTAAACCTTGCTACAATTACATGTACACTTCATATGATGCTGTACTTGATTTCGGAGGATTTGAGAACCGCATGATATATATTTTAAAGCTGGATTCATTTAAAAGAGCGGTTTTCCCTTGATATGCTCATATTGCTGTTTTATGTTGCATGTATCAGTTTTTCTTGGATTTTTCGCATTGAGATATGGATTTCATGTGATTTATGGATTTGAGAACCGTGGGGGTATTTTCAAGAAACTATGTATTGTTTGAAAACCCAGTTTCTCTTGATATGATATTTTGATGCGTCCACTATGAGATTTCTCGGTTCTGAGATTTGTGATATATACCTGATGCGAGGAGTGTAGTGGGCCGTGTGCGGGCATATGGTGGAGCCCGGTACAATTCCCCTCGGCAAGATGATCGCAGATGATAGGCGATGAGCCTGGAAGGCGGGCAAGTACCTACCGGTGATTGTATTTAGACTCGGCGGTTATCGTAGGGATACCGACCGGAGTGATGTACGACATATTGTCAGGGCCAGTCATGGTGACAGCGCCTGAGTTATGAGGATTTACGTGTCGATGCTAGACATGGGTTTCATGATGTTTCGAGTGTCGATGTTAGATATTCAGGTTTTCCATGATTTTCACGTATCGTCGGCGGACATACGGGGTTGATATCCTCATATATATATAGACACATACAGGTATATGATTTCATGATGTTTTGGGTGTCGATATTTGACCCTCAGATTTCATAAGACTTACAGGATGTGAGGGCCGATCTGAGGATGCGGTGCCTGAGGATTTTTGGGATTTGATGTGTCAGTGAGGGACACTGGGGGTTCTTCTAATGATTTTGCATGAGGTTTTATATTATAAGATCCTACACCCTGGATTATTTTGATATGCATTGCTTCATGTAGTTGTGGTACCCTGTTGATATATCTTTACATGATTGTTGCATATTCATATTTCCATATTTATGCTATTAGATTACATGTGATAGTTTTATCGCTGATCATGCATACTTGCGATTACAGTATGTTGTTATTTTCTATTCATAAGTTGGCAACTCACCCCCGTTGTGCCATAGTGTTTTGCAGGACTTACCCTCAGTGTAGTCGCGGCAGGGCGTTCTATCATCTCTACTTTTGCGGATACCGCTACGGTTGGCTGTGAGGCCTTTGCTTTTAAGTGGGTTTGCGGTTATCCGTTTGTACATTGGATATCTTTTTGTTGGATCTAGTATTCTCCATCTAACACTTCTTGTATTGGACTTAGAGACGAGTTGTGAGAATTCAGTGTTGTATTATTATTTTGGTGACTTTGGGTGCCGTGCTCGTGAGAGCCGGTCTTGTTGTAAAGTTTTACTTCTTTATGTAGTTTTCTTTTATATTTCTTCACTTCGGCGTCGTATATATATGCTTGTGGTGGTTGTCTCCGTCATTGGGCGTGATTTTGCTCCCGTTTGGGATGCTTATTATTTATTCTTTGTTGTACCCATTTTCGGGGCTAGTTTTTACAAAGGAGGTGCTGCTGAAATTTTCAAGAAAGAAAACTAAAGTTAAAGATTTTACTTGAGATTTTCCGAATGTTTTAAACTATGTTTTTCTCCACTTATCATTTTTGGGATGGTTTAGATTTCTGGGTTTCGGTTTACTTAAATTACGTACGCCTGTAGACGTTACGTGATTTAAGGGCCGGTCACGTGCCTATTTTAGGTCGTGACAAATTTGGTATCAAAGCGTTAGGTTTTACCTTTCGGAGTGTAGCATGACCTTGGAATGATGGAGTAGGTAGCTTAAGCAGGGTAACGTAGCGTGTGTATGTTCCACGGCATACTTACGATGCGGTACTCCGCCTAAGTGACCTTAGGATTTGCTGATTGAAATTCTTTCCGTGATTTTATACATCCTTATGATTCGATTTCTGTATCCTTATCAAATTTTGTTTCAATTTCCAGCCTATATGCCGTCGAAAACTACGAGGGCTCAAAGAGCGGCCGCGAGGGCCGAGGTCAGAGTCGACTCGTCTGAGGCGAGGACTGACCAGGGCGGTACGCCTGTTGTATCGGAGCACATTGCTATGTTTGGGGATGGTATGCAGGCCCCGCGCCAGATGATGGGGACTTTAGTTGAGGCCATTCGAGCGCAGGGGCATGCAGTTGTCCCACCAGTTGCAGAGACCATGATGGTACCTACTGTTTCGGCAGTCGCAGTTACAGCTCCGGAGGTTATTACCGTGTCACTGACCGTGTTCATGAAGCTGAGGCCTCCAGTGTTTACTGGCACAGATACTGCTGAAGATCCGCAGTCGTTTATCGACCGGATGGCCAGGATTTGTCATTCGCTCCGATGCTCCGACGAGAGATGGGTGGAGTTCGCGAGCTTCCGTCTGGAGGGTCTGGCCCAGAAGTGGTGTGAGTCCTTGGAGAGGGGCAAAGCCGCAGGTCTGGCTTCTATGACCTGGGCTGAGTTTGTGACTGTGTTTCTCCCCCATTTTCTTCCACCGAGCGTCAGGGATGCTCGAGCGTGCCAATTTGAGTCTTTACGCTAGACTCCGGGGATGACAGTGTTTGAGTACGATGTACTATTTACTGAGTTGTCTGTGTATGCTCCGTATTTGGTAGCGACCGAGGAGATGAGGGTGAAGAGGTTTTTTCGAGGTCCGCTTACCCAGTTGTTCCTAACCATCAGCATTCAGCATTGCGACACGTATGCGGCATCAGTGGATGCAACCCTATTGGTAGAGGAGAGCCTATCTGAGTCGTCGGTTGTTCCGGAACCGAAGAGGGCTCGTACTAGTATAGCAGCCCGGAGGCAGAGGTTTAAACTCCGAGATAGAGTTCGTTCAGACACTGGGAGTAGCAGAGACGTGGGACGGGGCCAGTTGTTCAGCACTTTTTCCCAGGAGGGTCAGCAGTCGACACGTGGGTGTTTTGGATGTGGCAGTTTACAGCATTTCGTGAGGGATTGTACTGTGATAGTCAGAGAGGGCCAGTCGTACTCTAGGATACCTTACCACCTACTCCGCCTCAGCGAGCATTTCCTCTTATGCCTGTTGTTGCGTCGCGTCAGACTCCTGCTCAGAGGGGCTGTGGTCGTGGTAGTTTAGTACCGAGAGGACAAGGTGGCCGAGGCAGACGACAGCCACTTACCGGTAGAGGGCAGGCTTGGGTGTTTTCCTTGACTCATCAGGACGCGCAGGCATTCAATGCCGTGGTTTCAGGTACCCTTTCTGTATGTTCTTATGATGCACATATTCTTTTCGATCCGGGATCTACACATTCGTATGTTTCTACGCACTTCGTGCCGAGCTTAGGCCGAGAGTCGTGTTTGCTAGATCAGCCGCTTGTCGTGATTACTCCTACGGACGAGTCGATTGTTGCGCGACACGTGTTCCGGTCATGTGTTGTCCGTATTGGTGACAGAGATCTGTCCGTCAACTTGAACCTTCTTGAGATGTTGGACTTCGACGTTCTGCTAGGCATGGACTGGTTAGCTACTTTCTACGTGTCCGTGGACTGCCGTGAGAAGACAGTTAGGTTTTTTTTTTTTTCCCGGCGAGTCAGTATTTGTTGTGCAGGGGGACCGTGGTGCCGCCCCTCACAGTTTGATTTCTGTCCTTTGCGCTAGTCGGCTTTTGAGGAGAGGATGTCGGGGATTCTTGGCTTTCATTCATGATACTGGAGCCATAGTGGAGTCGTTGGACCAGTTTCCTACCGTGCGAGAGTTTTCCGACGTTTTTCTAGATGAGTTACCTGGGATGCCGCCAGAGCGCGATATTAAGTTCTGCATTGATCTGATTCCTGGCACGGAGCCTACTTCTATACCACCTTATCGGATGGCTCCGGCAGAGCTTAGAGAGCTTAAAGATAAATTGTAAGAATTGCTTGATAGGAGACTTGTGCGTCCGAGTTGTCACGCCCCGCTTCCCAAAAAAAGGAGAAGGATGACGTGGCATGGTCCGCAACCTAACTGTATTGAAGGTAGCCTATTAAATACAGTTACGTTAAGCGTATGAATATTTAACATGCAAGATGTGTACTAAAACAAAAATAATAAAAGCGAAAGGCATTTATTTCCATTAACCAAACTTTATTACATCCCAAAAGAAAGAGTACAATAAACTAAGTAGTTTAATTACATCAAAAGAGAAACGAAAGCCCTAAACATGTGGGCAACAAAAAAAATTAAATCTAGCTAATCTTCCATCGTCCAGTCTGCATAATCTTCATAAGTTGACTTCACACCTTGATCTTCGCTATAATACTCATTCTTATCTGACGGACATTCCAAAGATAGAGGAAGAAAAGGAAGGCCCGTCAGAGAGTTAAACTCGGGTAGGATTGCCTCATAAGAAAGTAAAGGTATAGAAACGAACAGGTGTATATAATGAATATGATGTACATGTGTATAAAGGTATGAGGTTATATACCAATTAGATATGTGAATATGAGTAGGTTGTATATGTTTGGTAAAGGTTCAAGTCAAGTCAAACGGATATTCAGTCTAAGAGTTGGATCAGGTTAAACAAGGTGTGTATGGATGGAATTGACGGGTGAACATACTCATATCCTTGAGGTATCCCTTGACTAGTTGGAAGCAGTATGAGCTGGTGCTCGTGCCTGGAATGGCAATCAATGTGGTAGCGTGAACATCCCCGAAAGGTGTCCCATGACTACGATGGAGCTTTGTCTAGCGTGAATATCACTCAAGTGCACAGGTATTACCATCTCTCAGTTCCATAATAAACAACAAATCTAAACTGGTAAAATATCCACATCCAAGATACTGAATAACTCGTGTCTCATGAAGAAAGGTAGATAAGGTAACAGGTAGGTATATCACATGATGTGGGTTTGGTGTTGAGTATCAATAGGCATTGTAAACGTTTTAGTTTGTTAAACAAGGGTCCGGATACTCGCGATTATTCCGTTGTGGCCACGGAACAACAACTGGCGAAGTGAAATGTACCGTTTCACTTTCCGAGATCATGATCGAATAGTAGGGGAATCCGAGTTCCGAATTATCCTTGCCTAATCAAACTACCCATCCCCGTGATTCAGTATAAAGGTTTTGACGAATTAGAGTTAGTGCGTATACCTCTAGGCATGGAATTTCCACATTGTATAGTCGTCCACACTTTGGAATGTTCACCCGTAATATCGGAATCTTCATATTTGTATAGTCGTCCACACTTTGGACTGTTCACCCGGAATATCGGGATCTTCATATTTGTATAGTCGTCCACACTTTGGATTGTTCACCCTGCCTGCAGGGATCTTCATAAAGTATTCCATACCTAGGTCCGTGCATTCTAACCCTAAACGTATCATGTTTTGTATATGTCATGTTGTCATAAACTGGGAAATTTAAAAAGTATTGATCTCGTTTAATATGTCCTTCCACAACCACTCGTTTTATTTTCTAAAGTTGGTAAAGTACTTCGTGTCATCTTAGGGAAAGCTTAGTTAAAAAGAAATAATAGTGTTTAATTATCTTTTATTTCTTCTAAGAAAAACCATGATATTTTGGATATTTATTATTTTGGAAAAGCATAATGTTTTACAGAAAATATCCTTTCGATAAAAGGTTGTGGTGTTTATTTGAAAATCTTTTGCAAGATATTTTTATTTGAAAATCTAGACTGCTCTTAATATTCCAAAAGGACAAGTTATGAGATTCTCAAATCGCCTCTCCACCGCCAATTGTGGCCAGGTAAGCACAAGTAAGGGAAGGAGGGATCCGGTCATGAATCACCGTGAGACGGGCCTTTTAAAATTACCTTTCTCACTTGTTTAGCCTAGGCACCACAAAGTCTGGTTTAGATAAACAATCGATACCTACAACCTTTCCTTTTTTTTAGATTGGTGTTGTTTTAAAATTACCTTTTAATAAGATACTAAAAATTCCTTTTGAAAAGATATCGTTATTTAAATTTAATATTTTCTTTCTTAAAAAGTTGAAGGGTTTTTAAAAATATTTGTAAGTAAAATATACGTATACTGTATCTAAAATATTTATTTCACATATCTTTATTTCTTATAGATATTTTAAATAAATATAATATTTAAATTAAACGAGGGTATCTTGTGGAAGTAACCTATTTCGAGATCGTTTTTATAGTATGGGTATGTCAGAGGTGAAATGACAATTCATGGGTTACATCAAATTCCAGGTATTATGGGTACGCAATATAATTTTGTGTACAGAGGAAATTTAAACACCGTTTTAAATGGGGGTTAACATTATCATTATTGAGGGCACAAGGAATATGTATGCACAAATATAATAACAACTTTTTAAATAGGTTGATGATTATAAGTTGGAACTTGGTTATTGAGATAGGAAAAGGTGACAGGAAAAGGGGAGAGAGGCGGATCCTACCTTTTGTTTGAATCGGATGCCGAAGGGTTGAAAACGTAGGCGTGTACAAAATCCTCAATAGCTTCATGCTCCGATTTTTCCTCGGCGATTGGGTGGAGCCGTAGCGTCGGCGTCATCGATACGAAGACACCGGTATTTTTTTCAGAATTTTTGGAGTTCTGAGGTGTGAGAAATTTAGGTTTGAAGGTGTATATTTATAGGGTTTCATTATCAACCAAAAAAAATCCAAAAACTGTTAAAATATCACAAAAATCCGCGCCCCAATCATTTCATAATCATTGGCCCATGATTGCGAATCATTTGTAATGATTTAGCCCGCCGCCGTGAATTATGGCTGTTGGATCTGCATCCAACGGCCCAGATTGCACCCCCAAATCCCCCGCCGCCTGCCACGTGTCGCACGTTGGGAGACCACGCGTTTTCGCGTGGTCCCCAACACGTGGGTGCGTCGGCGGGTTCTGGGCCGTTGGATCGAGCATCCAATGGTCCAGATTAAAGAGGAAATTAATTTTTTTATTTTATTTTTATATATAAAATAATATTCTGTTTATTATTTAAAAATTGGATTTGGCTTTAAAAAATTGTTAAAAATAGTTAAAAACACGGGAAAATTATGAAAAAATTTCAGAAAATATATTTTATTATTATCTTTAGTATAAAAATAGCTTTGGGCTAAAACTAAATAATATATTCATTCCTATGATTTTAGTTAGTTATTAAAGTTGTATAAAATCTAGTTTATCCTTTAAAACATTTTTAATTGATGATAGAAATATGTAGATTATTTTAACGCGTTATAAAATTTTATTAAAACATTTTAAGCCTATAAAACAATAAATATATTTTAGAAAAATTCCTTTAATCATATTCAATGCTTTGAAAATTATTAACACTACTTTAAAAATTATTATTATATAAAAGAAACACGTAAATAATTATTTGATAGTAGAAATATAAATAAAATATATTTTATTAGGTATTAGAAAATATGGTCGTTACAATCTACCCTCTTTAAAATAATTTCGTCCTCGAAATTTCAGAAGGTAGGTCAAGGAAAGGAAGAAATCACTAAGAAGAGATTATCGCGGTTAAATATTTTGGTCTCGCACTCTCATCCCGTTTCCTCGCTTCCGTGTATGTCTGCCTAGTAGTTCTTCTTTCATATAGCTCTGGCCAGCTGGATTGTCTTGTCGCTCAAGATTTCATCCTTTTAGTATTCAGACCGGTTGCTGCTCGTAGATTATGCTAACATTTTCGTGATCTCGGAACGATCAAAAGTATGGCTAGGGTTGCCAGCATACCCTCTTAGCTGTGAGGGATAAAAGCATTATGCACGCCCTCCAAGGAAAAATAGCAGAACTAGGTTATACACAAACCCACCGTCTCCTACCGAGATGTTAAACGGAAAATGAGTCGTGGGCTGAGCTTTCCTCGCTCGCTGCATTGTATCACCATCTCCGCCTTTCTTTTTTTTTTCTTCTACAATTATGTCAATCTTACAAATTCTCCATCTTCAGGGTCGTCCCAACCGATCGGTACTTCTCCCATATAAAACTTGACCTCTCTCATCCGCTTCAGGTGTTTCAACCATCCGTGTTCCCATGTTCTCCTTAGAGTAGTGTTTCTATATCTTCAAGACGAAAATTTACTATTGCCAGTTTTAAATCTGAACATGATAATTACGTCCACAAGTCGTTAGTTGTCTTGACGCGTATGTGACTATATCGCCGCGCCGATACATCACATTACCAAGTCACTCCTCCGAAATATCGTTGTGGATGTTTAAACTTCTGGGTTTGCTAAGAATTGCAAGAATGGTTGTGATAGTTACGATCTACCCTCCTTAGAATAATTTCATACTTAAAATTTTCAAAGGAGTGGCCACTACTAGGCACGGAAATCAGTAACGCTGTCAGGAATCCTCTTTGCTGCATGTGTCGCTCCCGCGAGTCGGTGTATCACTTGATGCATGGAAAGTCTCTGAAGGGTTTAGGTACAAGGAATCGGAAAATGTAAAATCAGTAGTTGCTTCCAGATAGAAGAGTTTAGAAGTTGAATAGAGGTTGTGAATTGATGGAAAAACTTGCGAGATATAACCTAAAGGAAACTAGTCGAAATTACGAAAACTAGAGAAATTATGGTGAGTTTAACTAAGATTTGCATCGAAGGATGGTTAAGCATGGTATCAAAGAAAGGTTGATAAAAAGAAAGAGTATCTCTGTTGTCTTTTCACGTGGCATCAGCCTTCTCGGCCGTCATGGTGAAGGCCTGACGTTTGGGTCCATTCCTTTGCGCTTGCTGAAAAACACGCTCCTGTGATGGCAAAGGTGGTCCTTTTGGTGTTGCCCCTTGACCGGTTGGTTTAGTGGCGGAAAGTGGCCGGTTTCCTTGTGTTGGTGCCCCATAATTAGCCAGCTAGTTGACGGGGCCTGATTGTCTCCCTCTCTGAGGACAGTCCCCAATGGCATGATCCGGAGACCCACAGACTATGCAAAGTTTGTTCAAAATGCGACAGTCTCTCATGTAGTGTCCGGTCCTACCACAATGGTTGCATACAACGGCTGTTTTTCCGAAGATAGTTGGTACTGCTGGTCTCTTAGGTCGTTGTCTCCCGTTGAATCAGGAAGATGATCCCTCAAGAATTTGATTGGATGGTCGTTTAATGACAGACAAACGGTCATCCTTCCTTATGCGTCTCTGAAGGTCTTCAAAGTTTCGTGCCGCCTCTAAAATTTCATCATAAGTTGATAAGGTAGCAGAAGACATGGAGGACTGTGTGTTCAGGTCCAATCCTTGTCGGAATCTCTTAGCATAAAGTTCTGGGGTTGCCACCAGATGATGCGCGAACCGACTTAACCTTGCGAACTCCGAAACGTACTCGTCCACCGACTTATCCCACATGCTCCCTTGTTGGAACTGTATAAACTCCCATTCCATTTTTAAGTGTGCCACGACTGGAAAGTTCTGGGTATCAAAACGCTGTTTGAGCCTTTCCCAGTCGATGGGCTCCTTCGATCTACTTTCCTCTGCCTCCCACCATATCCTGGCATTATCCGTAAGTTGTAGCTTAGCGATGTTCACCCACGCGTCCTTCGGAATTTGGGCGGCACTGAGATCATTGACTGTTCCTTTAAGCCATTCTTCAGCTTCTAAAAGAGTTTCCTTGCCCGAAAAAGTCTTAGGGTGGAGTGATCTGAACTGCTTCACTCCCGTCGAACCTTGTGGAACTGGGGTTAGTGCTTTAGTTAAAATCTCTGCTTGCTGCTGCCTACTTTCTCGTAGCTCCAGATGAAGGGCAGCTGTCTGCTGCTGCTGTTGCTCCAATAGTCCTTGCATCATTTGTAGCATAGCTGCTTGCTGAGCAGCGGCTTCATTGACTCCATTTCCCCTTCGGTTGTGGTGATGGTGTCGTCCAGCCATTGATGATCTAAATCAGAATAGGTTAGGTTACAATCAGGCTAGGGATGAGACGGGATAATAACTTGCATGGAAGAACAACAATTAATGCAAGAGAGGCTAAGAAGAGCACAAGAGAGACTTTTGCTCGAAACTGAGATTTTATTATCCAACTTCAATACGGAAAGTACAACCGGAAGTAAGGACATGCCCATACTATTCTTACATCACTTTATTCGGCCAAAGAAAGGAAAAAGACTTATTAGTCTCGATTACGGGAGTTCAACAAGTGGTGATAGGTCCTCGATCTAAGAAAAGTAAGACCATTCCCACGGTGCCTTATGGGGACAACTGCCTGAGTTTCTTCGGTCTCGAGTTCCTCCTCACTAGAAACTTCGTCCTTCGACTCATCCTCAGCAGGAGCCTCGCTCTCTGATTCCACCTCTATAGGGTTTTCATCTTCTGCAGGAGCCTCCTTTTTCTGGCCCATCCTTTATATGCTCCTCTTCCCTAGAATCTTCTTCTTCTTCGGAGTCGTTGGCCATCGTAGAATCCGGAGTTGCAGCAACGACTTCTTCGTCTTCCGAGTCGCTGTCCGAAATAACCGCCTGAGAGTCTACGACTTCGTCGTCTGAATCTCCAGATGTAGCTTCAAAGTAATATCGGACATGTCATCCTCGTTGGAAAGATTTGCCATAACCAGAAGGAATTGTCATGGTCAGGGTACAGAATGTCAAGGAAGGGACAAGGGACATAGGAAAACTATGATATCGGTATAGATGGATGAGATTCACAAATATAATAAGTCAGTTAACGGTTTCATTTTAGTACACAAGAGGACCAGCATGGGCCACCACAAAATCCTGTCACACCCCGCTTCCCAAAAGAAGGAGAAGAATGACGTGGCATGGTCCGCAACCTAACTGTATTGAAGGTGGTCTATTCAATACAGTTACGTTAAGCGTACGAATATTTAACATGCAGGATGTGTACCAAAACAAAAATAATAAAAGCGAAAGGCATTTATTTCCATTAACCAAACTTTATTACATCCCAAAAGAAAGAGTACAATAAACTAAGTAGTTTAATTACATCAAAAGAGAAACGAAAGCCCTAAACATGTGGGCAACAACAAAAATTAAATCTAGCTAATCTTCCGTCGTCCAATCTGCATAATCTTCATAAGTTGGCTTCACACCTTGATCTTCGCTATAATACTCATTCTTATCTGACGGACATTCCAAAGATAGAGGAAGAAAAGGAAGTTCCGTCAGCGAGTTATACTCGGGTAGGATTGCCTCATAAGAAAGTAAAGGTATAGAAACGAACAGGTGTATATAATGAATATGATGTACATGTGTATAAAGGTATGAGGTTATATACCAATTAGATATGTGAATATGAGTAGGTTGTATATGTTTGGTAAAATTTCAAGTCAAGTCAAACGGATGTTCAGTCTAAGAGTTGGATCAGGTTAAACAAGGTGTGTATGGATGGAATTGACGGGTGAACATACTCGTATCCTTGAGGTATCCCTTGACTAGCTAGAAGCAGTATGAGCTGGTGCTCGTGCCTGGAATGGCAATCAATGTGGTAGCGTGAACATCCCCGAAAGGTGTCACATGACTACGATAGAGCTTTGTCTAGCGTGAATATCACTCAAGTACACAGGTATTACCACCCCTCAGTTCCATAATAAATAACAAGTCTAAACTGGTAAAATATCCACATCCAAGATACTGAATAACTCGTGTCTCATGAAGAAAGGTAGATAAGGTAACAGGTAGGTATATCACATGATGTGGGTTTGGTGTTGAGTATCAATAGGTATTGTAAACGTTTTAGTTTGTTAAATAAGGGTCCGAATACTCGCGATTATTCCGTTGTGGCCACGGAACAACAACTGGGGAAGTGAAATGTACCGTTTCACTTCCCGGAATCATGATCGAGTTGTAGGGGAATCCGAGTTCCGAATTATCCTTACCTAATCAAACTATCCATCCCCTTGATTCAGTATAAAGGTTTTGACGAATTAGAGTTAGTGCGTATACCTCTAGGCATGGAATTTCCACATTGTATAGTCGTCCACACTTTGGGCTGTTCATCCGGAATATCGGGATCTTCATATTTGTATAGTCGTCTACACTTTGGACTGTTCACCCGAAATATCGGGATCTTCATATTTGTATAGTCGTCCACACTTTGGACTGTTCACCCTGCCTATAGGGATCTTCATAAAGTATTCCATACCTAAGTCCGCGCATTCTAACCCTAAACGTATCATATTTTGTATATGTCATGTTGTCATAAACTGGGAAATTTAAAAAGTATTGATCTCGTTTAATATGGCTTTCCACAACCACTCGTTTTATTTTCTAAAGTTCGCAAAGTACTTCGTGTCATCTTAGGGAAGCTTAGTTAAAAAGAAATAATAGTGTTTAATTATCTTTTATTATTTCTAAGAAAAACCATGATATTTGGGATATTTATTATTTTGGAAAAGTATAATGTTTTACAGAAAATATCCTTTCGATAAAAGATTGTGGTGTTTATTTGAAAATCTTTTGCAAGAGGTTTTTATTTGAAAATCTAGACTGCTCCTAATATTCCATAAAGATAAGTTATGAGATCCTCAAATCGCTTCTTCACCGCCAATTATGGCCAGGTAAGCACAAGTAAGAGAAGGAGGGATCCGCTCACGAATCACCGTGAGACGGGCCTTTTAAAGTTACCTTTCTCACTTGTCTAGCCTAGGCACCACAAAGTCTGGTTTAGATAAACGATCGATACCTACAACCTTTCCTTTGTCCTAGATTGGTGTTGTTTTAAAATTACCTTTTAAAAAGATACTAAAAATTCCTTTTGAAAAGATATCGTTATTTAAATTTAATATTTTCTTTCTTAAAAAGTTGAAGGGGTTTTAACAATATTTGTAAGTAAAATATACGTATACTGTATCTAAAATATTTATTTCACATATCTTTATTTCTTATAGATATTTTAAACAAATATAATATTTAAATTAAACGAGGGCATCTTATGGAAGTAACCTATTTCGAGATCGTTTTTGTAATATGGGTATGTCAGAGGTGAAATGACAATTCATGGGTTACATCAGATTCCAGGTATTATGGGTGCGCAATATAATTTTGTGTACAGAGGAAATTTTAACACCGTTTTAAATAGGGGTTAACAATGTCATTATTGAGGGCACAAGGAATAGGTATGCATAAATATAATAACAAATTTTTAAATAGGGTTGATGATTATAAGTTAAAACTAGGTTATTGAGATAGGAGAAGGTGGCAGGAAAAGGGGAGAGAGACTGATCCTACATTTTGTTTGAGTCGGATGCCGAAGGGTTGAAAACATAGGAGTGTACAAACTCCTCAATAGCTCCGCGCCCCGATTTTCCCTTGGCGATTGGGTGGAGCCGTAGCATCTGCGTCGTCGAGCGAAAACACCTGTATTTTTTTCAGAATTTTTCGAGTTCTGAGGAGTGAGAAATTTAGATTTGAATGTGTCTATTTATAGGGTTTCATTATCAACCAAAAAAATCCAAAAACTGTTAAAATATCAAAAAAATCCATGCCCCAATCATTTCAGAATCATTGGCCCATGATTGCGAATCATTTGTTAATGATTTCGCTCGCCGCCGCGAATTATAGCCGTTGGATCGACATCCAACGGCCCAGATCGCGCCCACAAATCCCCCGTCGCCTGCCACGTGTCGCGCGTGGGGAGACCACGCGTTTTCGTGTGGTCCCCACCCTGTGGGTGCGTCGGCGGGTTCTGGGCCGTTGGATCGAGCATCCAACGGTCCAGATTAAAAGGAAAATTAATTTTTTTATTTTATTTATATATATAAAATAATATTCTGTTTATTATTTAAAAATTGGATTTGGCTTTAAAAAATTGTTAAAAATAGTTAAAAACACGGGAAAATTATGGAAAAATTTCAGAAAATATATTTTATTATTATCTTTAGTATAAAAATAGTTTTGGGCTAAAACTAAATAATATATTCATTCCTATGATTTTAGTTAGTTATTAAAGTTATATAAAATCTAGTTTATCCTTTAAAACATTTTTAATTGATGATAGAAATATGTAGATTATTTTAAGGCGTTATAAAATTTTATTAAAACATTTTAAGCCTATAAACAATAAATAGATTTTAGAAAAATTCCTTTAATCATATTCAATGCTTTGAAAATTATTAACACTACTTTAAAAATTATTATTATATAAAAGAAACACGTAAATAATTATTTCATAGTAGAAATATAAATAAAATATATTTTATTAGGTATTAAAAAATATGGTCGTTACAATCTACCTTCCTTAAAATAATTTCGTTCTCGAAATTTCAGAAGGTAGGTCAAGGAAAGGAAGAAATCACTAAGAAGAGATTATCGCGGTTAAATATTTTGGTCCGCACTCTCATCCCATTTTCTCGCTTCCGTGTATGTCTGCCTAGTAGTTCTTCCTTCATATAGCTCTGGCCAGCTGGATTGTCTTGTCGCTCAAGATTTCATTCTTCTAGTATTCAGGCCGGTTGCTGCTCGTAGGTTATGCTAACCTTTTTGTGATTTCGGAACGATCAAAAGTATGGCTAGGGTTGCCAGCATACCCTCTTAGCTGTGAGGGATAAAAGCATTATGCACGCCCTCCAAGAAAAAATAGCAGAACTAGGTTATAAACAAACCCACCGTCTCCTTCCGAGATGTTAAACGGAAAATGAGTCGTGGGCTGAGCTTTCCTCGCTCGCTGCATTGTATCACCATCTACACCTTTCTTTCTTTTTTTTCTTCTACAATTATGTCAATCTTATTAATTCTCCATCTTCAGGGTCGTCCCAACCGATCGATACTTCTCCCATATAAAACTTGACTTCTCTCATCCGCTTCATGTGTTTCAACTATCCGTGTTCCCATGTTCTCCTTAGAGTAGTGTTTCTATATCTTCAAGACGAAAATTTACCATTGCCAGTTATAAATCTGAACATGATAATTGCGTCCATAAGTCGTTAGTTGTCTTGACGTATATGCGACTATATCGCCGTGCTGATACATCACATCACCAAGTCACTCCTCTGAAAAATCGTTGTGGATGTTTAAAACTTCTGGGTTTGCTAAGAATTGTAAGAATGGTTGTGATAGTTACGATCTATCCTCCTTAGAATAATTTCATACTTGAAATTTTCAAAGGAGTGGCCACTACTAGGCACGGAAATCAGTAACGCTGTCAGGAATCCTCTTTGCTGCATGTGTCGCTCCCCCGAGTTGGTGTATCACTTGATGCATGGAAAGTCTCTGAAGGGTTTAGGTACAAGGAATTGGAAAATGTAAAATCAGTAGTTGCTTCTAGATAGAAGAGTTTAGAAGTTGAATGGAGGTTGTGAATTGATGGAAAAACTTGCGAGATATAACATAAAGGCAACTAGTCGAAATTACGAAAACTAGAGGAATTATGGTGAGTTTAACTAAGATTTGCATCGAAGGATGGTTAAGCATGGTATCAAAAAAAGGTTGAGAAAAAGAAAGAGTACCTCTGTTGTCTTTCCACGTGGCATCTGCCTTCTCGGCCGTGATGGTGAAGGTCTGACAATTGGGTCCATTCCTTTACGCTTGCTGAAAAACACGCTCCTGTGATGGAAGGGTGGTCCTTTTGGTGTTGTCCCTTGACCGGTTAGTTTAGTGGTGGAAAGTGCCCGTTTCCTTGTGTTGGTGCCCTATAATTAGTCGGCTTGTTGACGGGGCCTGATTGTCTCCCTCTCTGAGAATAGTCCCCAATGGCATGATCCGGAGACCCACAGACTATGCAAAGTTTGTTCAAAATGCGACAGTCTCTCATGTAGTGTCCGGTCCTACCACAATGGTTGCATACAACGGCTGTTTTTCCGAAGATAGTTGGTACTGCTGGTCTCTTAGGTGGTTGTCTCCCGTTGAATCAGGAAGATGATCCCTCAAGAATTTGATTGGCCGGTCGTTTAATTCCAGACAAACGGTCATCCTTTCTTATGCGTCTCTGAAGGTCTTCAAGTTTCGTGCCGCCTCTAAAATTTCATCATAAGTTGATAAGGTAGCAGAAGACATGGAGGACTGTGTCTTCAGGTCCAATCCTTGTCGGAATCTCTTAGCATAAAGTTCTGGGGTTGCCACCAGATGATGCGCGAACCGACTTAACCTTGCGAACTCCGAAGCATACTCATCCACCGACTTATCCCACATGCTCCCTTGTTGGAACTGTATAAACTCCCATTCCATTTTTAAGTGTGCCACGACTGGAAAGTACTGGGTATCAAAACACTGTTTGAACCTTTCCCAGTCGATGGGCTCCTTCGATCTACTTTCCTCTGCCTCCCACCATGTCCTGGAATTATCCGTAAGTTGTAGCTTAGCGATGTTCACCCACGCGTCCTTCAGAATTTGGGCGGCACTGAGATCATTGACTGTTCCCTTAAGCCATTCTTCAGTTTCTAAAGGAGTTTCCTTCCCCAAAAAAGTCTTAGGGTGGAGTGATCTGAACTGCTTCACTCCCGCCGAACCTTGTGGAACTGGGGTTAGTGCCTTACTTAAAATCTCTTCTTGCTGCTGCCTACTTTCTCGTAGCTCCTGATAAAGGGCAGCTGTCTGCTGCTACTGTTGCTCCAATAGTCCTTGCATCATTTGTAGCATAGCTGCTTGCTGAGCATCGGCTTCATTGACTCCATTTCCCCTTCGGTTGCGGTGATGGTGTCGTTTAGCCATTGATGATCTGAATCAGAATAGGTTAGATTACAATCAGGCTGAGGGATGAGACAGGATAATAACTTGCATGGAAGAACAACAATTAATGCAAGAGAGGCTAAGAAGAGCACAAGAGAGATTTTTGCTCGAAACTACGATTTTATTATCCAACTTCAATATGGAGAGTACAACCGGAAGTAAGGACATGCCCATACTATTCTTACATCACTTTATTCGGCCAAAGAAAGGAAAAAGACTTATTAGTCTCGATTACGGGAGTTCAACAAGTGGTGATAGGTCCTCGATCTAAGAAAAGTACGACCATTCCCACGGTGCCTTATGGGACAACTGCCTGAGTTTCTTCGGTCTCGAGTTCCTCCTCACTCGAAACTTCGTCCTTCGACTCATCCTCGGTCGGAGCTTCGCTATCTGATTCCACCTCTATAGGGTATTCATCTTCTGCAGGAGCCTCCTTTTTCTGGCCCATCCTTTATATGCTCCTCTTCCCTGGGATCTTCTTCTTCTTCGGAGTCGTTGGCCATCATAGACTCCGGAGTTGCAGCATCGACTTCTTCGTCTTCCGAGTCGCTGTCGGAAATAACCGCCTGAGAGTCTACGACTTCATCGTCTGAATCTCCAGATGTAGCTTCAAAGTAATATCGGACATGTCACCCTCGTTGGAAAGATTTGCCATGACCAGAAGGAAATGTCATGGTCAGGGTACAGAATGTCAAGGAAGGGACAAGGGACATAGGAAAACTATGATATCGGTATAGATGGATGAGATTCAAAAATATAATAAGTCAGTTAACGGTTTCATTTTAGTACACAAGAGGACCTGCATGGGCTACTACAAAAACCTGTCACGCCCCGCTTCCCAAAAGAAGGAGAAGGATGACGTTGCATGGTCCGCAACCTAACTGTATTGAAGGTGGTCTATTCAATACAGTTACGTTAAGCGTATGAATATTTAACATGCAGGATGTGTACCAAAACAAAAATAATAAAAGCGAAAGGCATTTATTTCCATTAACCAAACTTTATTACATCCCAAAAGAAAGAGTACAATAAACTAAGTAGTTTAATTACATCAAAAGAGAAACGAAAGCCCTAAACATGTGGGCAACAACAAAAATTAAATCTATCTAATCTTCCATCGTCCAGTCTGCATAATCTTCATAAGTTGTCTTCACACCTTGATCTTCGCTATAATACTCATTCTTATCTGACGGACATTCCAAAGATAGAGGAAGAAAAGGAAGCTCCGTCAGCGAGTTATACTCGGGTAGGATTGCCTCATAAGAAAGTAAAGGTATAGAAACGAACAGGTGTATATAATGAATATGTTGTACATGTGTATAAAGGTATGAGGTTATATACCAATTAGATATGTGAATATGAGTAGGTTGTATATATTTGGTAAAGGTTCAAGTCAAGTCAAACGGATGTTCAGTCTAAGAGTTGGATCAGGTTAAACAAGGTGTGTATGGATGGAATTGACGGGTGAACATACTCGTATCCTTGAGGTATCCCTTGACTAGCTAGAAGCAGTATGAGCTGGTGCTCGTGCCTGGAATGGCAATCAATGTGGTAGCGTGAACATCCCCGAAAGGTGTCCCATGACTACGATGTAGCTTTGTCTAACATGAATATCACTCAAGTGCCCAGGTATTACCACCCCTCAGTTTCATAATAAACAACAAGTCTAAACTGGTAAAATATCCACATCCAAGATACTGAATAACTCGTGTCTCATGAAGAAAGGTAGATAAGGTAACAGGTAGGTATATCATATGATGTGGGTTTGGTGTTGAGTATCAATAGGTATTGTAAACGTTTTAGTTTGTTAAACAAGGGTCCGGATACTCGCGATTATTCCGTTGTGGCCGCGGAACAACAACTGGGGAAGTGAAATGTACCGTTTCACTTCCCGGGATCATGATCGAGTAGTAGGGGAATCCGAGTTCCGAATTATCCTTGCCTAATCAAACTACCCATCCCAGTGATTCAGTATAAAGGTTTTGACGAATTAGAGTTAGTGCGTATACCTCTAGGCATGGAATTTCCACATTGTATAGTCGTCCACACTTTGGACCGTTCACCCGGAATATTGGGATCTTCATATTTGTATAGTCGTCCACACTTTGGACTGTTCACCCGGAATATCGGGATCTTCATATTTGTATAGTCGTCCACACTTTGGACTGTTCACCCTGCCTGCCGGGATCTTCATAAAATATTCCATACCTAGGTCCGCGCATTCTAACCTTAAACGTATCATGTTTTGTATATGTCATTTTGTCATAAACTGGGAAATTTAAAAAGTATTGATCTCGTTTAATATGGCCTTCCACAACCACTCGTTTTATTTTCTAAAGTTCGTAAAGTACTTCGTGTTATCTTAGGGAAAGCTTAGTTAAAAAGAAATAATAGTATTTAATTATCTTTTATTACTTCTAAGAAAAACCATGATATTTGGGATATTTATTATTTTGGAAAAGCATAATGTTTTACAGAAAATTTCCTCTCGATAAAAAGTTGTGGTGTTTATTTGAAAATCTTTTGTAAGAGGTTTTTATTTGAAAATCTAAACTGCTCCTAATATTCCAAAAGGACAAGTTATTGTTAGTTATGTATATGCCCTAGAGGCCATTGTTGTACATATGATGTATATTATAATGGATGCTTGGTTATATATAGAGATGACTTTCTTGCTCGTCATGATAGTATGCTATTTGGTTTCACTTTATCTTAACATGTTGACTTGTATTGGTTTACTGTTTTACTCTCACATGTTGATAAAGCCCTTAGGATCTGTACTCGGCTACTGGGACTATGATGAGATCATACTAGTGGGGCCACGGTAGTCGATGAGTACATCCTATAACTTTTCCTAGTCGAGGGTATATCGAGACAGGGCATCGATACACCAGAGTAGACTAGCGTATACGCATCTTGACCCATATGATGGGCGATGGATGATCCCATATCCATCGGTGTTAGACATCAGAGATGGTGTACGGGTGCTCAGTGGAGACTGGGTACACTGGACGGACTCGCCGAGAACTCCCAGATGGTGATATACCACACGTCAGATGGCAGTTCTCCGGTGACACAGGTACAGGGTAGTCTGAAGACCCGAGATCGTCATAGAGTCTTGTGTGATTCCCACTGTGCTTTGATTTCCACCTTACCATGTCCAAGAGGGCGTGCAAAACGGTGGCTTTTGGGTACAGTCCCGAATCACATGGAGGCAATGAGCGATAGGAGGGGATTCGTCTCTCCCGGTATAGGGAGTTGATGTTGTGCTGTGTTCGATTGGCTATAACTGGAAGTCCCTGGCCAGGGCTGATATAGAGATTTACTGGTAAGTGTTACTAGTAGTTTCTCGACCCGTTATGAGCCACACATCGACACGACTTATCGGTTACTGGGGTCTGACGTATACCACCCCTAGACTTGATATGCGACATATCAGACGAACAGACCGGACTGTACAGGAGTGTTACTGGTTGGATTCACAGGAGAACGCACAGGCTAGCTTGTTGATCTTCTGATTGCTCAATACCTGGGTGGCTGTTACGTTTAGCTGACCGCTTGCAGCTTGTGGGTGTTTGATATGATCATCACCTGCTACCGGCGTATTGACGATTCTTTAGAGTCCTACACAGAGGTTTCTTGGCTCAGGCGAAACGGATTAGTGGCACATATGTGATATGCGCAGGAACGAGAATAATGCGATATGGGATACTGTATTATATTCTCGCGATATTTAGATATGAACCGGGACATCGGATCAAGTGTTGATTCGATGAATCGGTACATGATATATTAGTCGGTAATATTCGATATAGCCGGATCATCGATTCAAGTGTTGATTCGATGATTTAATGTATAATAATATATATGATATATTATATTACATTATCTAATATTGGCTCGCTTTATTATTTCATTTTCTCATTGAATGATACATTGATATATATGCGATATATGTTAATTGTATTATTTTCTTTTGTTGCAAATATATAATATATATGTGATATATATTATTGTGATATGATATGATTAATTGTTAAACATGTTTAAGGATGATTAATTGAGATTGGGGTTTAATTTGGGTTAGATGTTTCATGCATCTTCTAGAAGTTTTCTTCTTTTGTCATTCTTAAGATATTTAGAATGACACATTCTTTAACTCAACTAAACCCTAACTCTAGTTATTTCTCTACAAAATCTAGACCACTCATCCTTGACCATGGTTTACAATTCAATCATATAGATTTTATTCTATTCATCACAAAAGAAAAAAAGATATCATTATCTTTTCATTATCATCTTCTTCCTTCTTCAAGAAAGCTTGCTAGTTTTTCTTTAAGTGATGAAATAAAATGAGAAAATGATTTAAAAAGAAAGCAAAATTACTACTCTCTCATCCTCATCTCATCTAGCCCATGGGATTAGTGTGTTCTTCTCTTTTGAGTGAGAAAGCTTGAGTCGTAGCAACTTCAAGGTAGATCATCGGAGATTTGGAATACTTCGAGCTAGCATGGATCGTTCGAGTCGTGGAGCCTCTCATGAGTCCGGGAGATCGTAGATCGCGGCAAAGGGACTTCTACTCGGAGCTTGTGAAGTGAAGGAGCGGACTACAAAGGTTGTAATCCCTCACACTTAGATAAAAGTTATCTTCTTGCATGTTAAACCCTAATAATCTAGCAAAGATCCCGGCTTTGGGTTGTTCGGCACGTCTAAATTTTTATCCGGGCATGTTTGATGCCTTTTGAACCTTCACAAGAGTGCCTAGGAACCCTACAGTGGTATCAGAGCCAGGTTAGAGCATTAGGCGATGTGTTTACGAAATTAAAACTCCGATCGAACCCGAAACGACGCAAAAAGACCCCTCTCTGGAAAATTTTTAAATTTTGGGATTTTTCTGAATTAAAAATATGTAAAAAAATCAGCAGGGAATTCTAAGAATTACCATAAAACCCGAGCCCCCAATTCGATCAAACGGCGGCGGAACCGCGGCGCAAGCATGCCTTGCGCGGCGGTTCCGCGGCGGATTGATAGGATTGTGACACGTGGCTTTTCTGGTAATGTCCGTAGGTACTTGTTGAGGCTTCTGGATATTTTTAACAGTGATTCCCGTATTGTTTAAATCTGGGGTTTATTTTGTAATAGTAGATTCGATCGGAATATTTAAGTTCGTATTTCTTTCCGGATATTTAGAAACTGTTAAATTATTTGAACGGATATCATTAACTTACTATTTCCCGGTACGGCGAACTTTCAAGTGTTGAATTTTTATTGGGTTTAAATCTTTCGGAAAAATTGTACAAGTTAAGCGGTGGACCCTCTAGAAGACAACAAACCTTAACTCGATTATGTGACCGTCTTGAACTGCCTTTTGAACCTTCGGGTTTGGGGCAGTACGGCGTGCCACATGTGAGGCGTTGGCTTGACCCTTCTACGGCTGGATCACCGGTTCTGTGACATATTCTGGGATTATTTGAACTCCGCTCAAGAGTTGAGCACTTTGGGAAATTTTGGGTATTTGATTATCTGTTCGGAAAGTTTAATACTGTCTATTTATCTGGAATGTGATACAATATGTGGAATTCATAGAGTTAGGCATGAAATGCGGAGTATGTGATATTTCGGATTTACGATGTCTAAAGTGATTGTGGATTCCAAATATTATAGTTTTACACTTTCTTTTCTGTGACCGTAAGTGTAATATGTGATATCGCCGGTTTCGTTGCTATATGTCAACGACAATTGGGATGCGCATATTTACTTACGTTGATGATATGAGATATTATGTGTTGCTGTGATATGTTATATTGGATCGTCGCGATCAGAATAGCCGGGGTTTTATGTGAGATGAGGGTTTTTATTTTCATTCATGTAAAATTCATTTGTAATGTAATATTCTTTTATTTGGGGCACTTCCAGGTTGCGGTTGCTGTCACCAGTGTATATTATTTACTTTTCCGCATTAGGTAGACCCAAGGAGGGGAGCACAAGTAACCGGGTTCTAGGGTCCAGTGGGAGGCCATCTCGAGGAGTCGAGACCGGGTCTCCTAACCCTAGAATTGGCAGTGTTACTTGCCGCTCTTGTAGGGGTCTTGGGATGTGGGTTTGGCTATTCGTCGCGACCGTGGAATCCGTGTTTTATACAGGCTCGTATTAAAAACACGGACGTCATAGTATATCCAATATTTCATATATGTTCTTCTGCTGCAATGTTCTGTGATGAGATCATATTACTGCCTGAGACGAATGCTTATACTATATATATATGCTGATATATAAATATTACTGCTTTCGTTTCTTCTGTGATGCTTAGGAAGCATAAGCTGATGGGATTTTATTAATGAGATTAATAAAAAGAAAAGAAACCTAAAGATGTTGTAGAATCAAAACTTTATAAAAAGGGTAGCTACAGTTTTGCTTTGCACAGTGATATATATGATATATCCTGCACCTTATTCGATGAGGAAAGGACCGAGATCCCTTCACCGGAAGTGACTCCTTTAGCGAAACTGGCAGATGCTACAAAACTCGGTTTGTCTTTTGATTGCTTTTAGTGTTTTGCTTTGCACAGCGGTATATATGATATATCCTGCACCTTATTCGATGAGGAAAGGGCCGACGATCCCTTCACCGGGAGTGACCCCTTTAGCGAAACTAAGAAAAGCCTCAAAAACACTCCTTTTCAAAACTTCACTCGATTCTACAACGATATCAAGTTCATTACGCTCAGGGTTTTCTGAAAAACCTGCGTAGCCCTCCGTCATTTCAGATAAAGACTATTTAGTATTCGTGCTGCGTTTGTTGGCCTTTGTCAAGGCGTAGTGTGCGGTAGCTAACTGGTACTTATCTGCTTAAACATATGATGTGATTGGATTAGGGTATTCGTACGACCTTGTTGGCCTTTGTCAAGGGTCATGCGGGTGGGTTTGATTTCAATCAAGAAATGACGGGTTGAACTTGACTAGCTTCCTATGGTTTGTTGGCCTTTGTCAAGGTCATAGTGGTTAGGGGCAAAAGCATTATCGGGAATTTCAAGTGTTGAAATTTGCAATGAGATTGCATACCTCCTATGAGATAGTTGGATCCCGATACCCACTGCGAGTAAGAGTTACTCCTAGGAGAGTTTTACACAGGACAATTAGTCATTCAAGTAGGTGTCTAGAAAAGTGTTAACGGGGTTACGCCTCTGGGAAAACGAGGTTTACTTTAATTAGGTCCGTGCGAAAGCACGGGGAACCTCCCTCAAAGTACCGACACTGATCTGGCTGAAAGATTGACGAAATTGTAGGGTGTAATTAATCCCGGCTAATCTTACCTTTTAGGGTTTTAAGGTAGATTTGATAAAAACAGTGGGAGACATCCTGATTAGATAAGATAATAACCAATCTAATCTTGCAAGAGCATACGCTAAAGTGTTTTCTTCTCTCTCTCTCCAGGTAGCGACCATGTCAGGCCATAATCAAGATAATAATATTGATGTATTGACTGAACCCGATTATTGTACTGAGCAAGGGAACGTTGGACCCGTTCTTTCTTATAAGAGTTATAAGACTGAACAGGAAACAGGAGAATGTCTGGATTCTCACGCCGCCCAAAAGAACATGCATGTTGATGCATCTTTTTCGGGTGTGTTAGTTATTGAGAACTGTTTCTCAGTTCACCCTACGTCCTGGGTATTAGATACCGGATCAGGATCCCACATATGTAAACTGTTACATGGGCTACGTAAAGGTAGAGAACTGGGAAAAGGTGATCATTCCGTTCAAGTAGAGAACGGTGCAAGTATTGTAGCCAAAACAGTTGGCGAATATCACCTTGTATTACCAAGTCGTAATACACTGATTCTAAATGAATGCTATTATATACCGAACATGATGTGCAACATTATTTCAGTTTCTTTATTAAGTAAAGAAGGATATAATTTTGTAGTAAAGGATAATGTTATGAACATATTCCTAGATCAAAAGTTGATTGCATCAGGCTCGTTACATAATGGTATATTCATTCTAAATCAGAATATAGTCCTGAATATACAAAACACACACAAGAGGAAAAGTTCAGATATGAACGAATCCTACTTGTGGCATTGTAGACTTGGTCATATCAATGCGACACGACTGGCTAAGTTACATAAAGATGGTTATTTGAATCCGTTCGAATTATCATCTTATGATACTTGCCATTCATGTCTCAAAGGAAAAATGACCAAAGCTCCGTTTAGTGGACACGGAGAAAGAGTTACCGAACTCTTAGGACTAGTACATAGTGATGTATGCGGTCCCATGTCTACGCATGCCAGGAACGGTTCTTCCTACTTCATTACATTCACTGACGATCTCTCAAGATTCGGATATGTATTCCTGATGAAACACAAGTCTGAAGCTTTTGAGAAATTCAGAGAATATAAGCACGAAGTAGAGAATCAAACGGGCAAAAGTATTAAGATTCTTCGATCTGATCGAGGAGGTGAATACTTAAGCAATGAGTTCCTAGATTATCTAAAAGAGAATGGGATTCTCTCTCAGCTTACTCCTCCTTATACACCACAGCACAACGGTGTATCTGAGCGGAGGAATCGCACCCTATTAGATATGGTGCGCTCGATGATGAGTACAGCTGAGTTACCTATTTCCTTCTGGGGGTATGCACTGGATACAGCAGCATACCTGTTGAATCAAGTTCCAACTAAATCTGTACCTACCACACCTTATGAGATATGGAGTGGGAAGAGACCATGTCTTAAACGAGTTAAGATATGGGGTTGTCTGGCCTATGTCAAAAGGCAAAATCCAGACAAACTCGAGGCACGGTCAGTTCTATGCAAGTTTGTGGGATATCCCAAACATTCACATGGATATCTTTTCTACCATCGCGAGGAACAAAAGGTGTTTGTTTCTCGACATGCCACCTTTTTAGAAAAGGAATTTCTTGCAAAAGAAATTAGTGGCGAAGAGGTAGAACTGGAAGAAATTCCAGCTACACAAACTCAAACTGAAACTGAAGATTTGGTAGAACCGGAGGATTCAATAGTACCCAATGAACCCCAGCCTCTCCGCCGATCTAGTAGGGTTTCTCGTCCACCTGAGAGATACTACAGTTTTCTCATTGATGGTGGAAGCGAGGATTGCATCATGGATGATGATGAACCGACTAGTTTCGAGCAGGCCATCACGAGTGGTGACTCTGTGAAATGGCTGGATGCTATGCGATCTGAGATGGAATCCATGTACACCAACAAAGTATGGACTTTGGAAAATGCTCCTGAAGGGGTAAAACCCATTGGGAGCAAGTGGATCTTTAAAAAGAAATTTGGTGTAGATGGAAAAGTTGAGACTTTCAAAGCTAGACTTGTAGCAAAAGGTTTTCGTCAAAGACCAGGTGTGGACTATGACGAAACCTTTTCTCCAGTGGCTATGCTTAAGTCCATCCGGATCTTACTTGCCATTACTGCATACCATGACTACGAAATCTGGAAAATGGATGTTAAGACCGCCTTTCTAAACGGTGATTTAGAAGAGTGCGTGTACATGACTCAGCCAGAGGGCTTCGTAGATAGTGGGAGCAGCGGAAAGGTGTGCAAGCTGCTTAAATCCATTTATGGGTTAAAGCAAGCATCGCGGAGTTGGAACATCTGTTTTGATGTTGTAGTCAAAGAGTTTGACTTCATCAAAAATATAGATGAACCTTGTATCTATAAGAAGGTAGCAGAGGGTAAGGTTGTCTTCCTCGTATTGTACGTGGATGACATACTCTTGATAGGAAATGATATTCCTATGCTGCAATCAGTCAAGCTCTTCTTATCGCAGAGATTCTCAATGAAAGATCTAGGTGATGCCTCCTGCATATTGGGAATCATGATCTATAGAGATAGATCTAAACGGATATTGGGATTGTCCCAATCCAGGTACATTGACACCATACTAAAGAGGTTTAGTATGGAAGAATCCAAGAATGGGAACCAACCCACGATCTCTGGACTCACTCTCTCCAAAGAGATGTCTCCCAAGACTGATTTGGAGAGAGTTCGCATGCAAGGGATACCCTATGCTTCGGCGGTAGGCTCTATCATGTATGCGATGCTATGTACCAGACCCGATGTAGCATACTCACTAAGTGTAGTGAGTCGGTATCAAGCAGATCCTGGAGAGAGTCATTGGACGGCAGTGAAGAACATTCTCAAGTACTTACGAAGGACTAAGGAGATGTTCTTGGTGTATGGTAACGGAGAACTCCAGGTGGAGTCCTTTACCGATTCCAGCTTCCAAAGTGATAAGGACGACTCTAAGTCGCATTCGGGTTTTGTCTTTACCCTCAATGGAGGGGCGGTATGTTGGAAAAGTTCCAAACAGGATACCGTTGCAGACTCGACGATGGAGGCTGAATACATCGCTGCCAACGATGCTGCCAAAGAGGCTGTCTGGATCAAGAAGTTCATTAGTGAACTTGGTGTGGTTCCATCCATTGAGCATCCAATACTTCTGTATTGCGATAACAATGGAGCTGTGGCTTTGGCCAAGGAACCCAGGTCCCATCAGAAGTCCAGACATATTCTGAGGCGGTATCACCTGATCAGGGAGATAGTTGATCGCCGGGAGATCGAGGTCAGGAGAGTAGATACGAAGGACAACACTGCGGATCCATTCACGAAGGCTATTCCCCAGATACAGTTTGAGAGATTATTCGGGATGCTAGGTATGCGATACTACAGCAGCTGGCCTTAGTGCAAGTGGAAGATTGTTAGTTATGTATATGCCCTAGAGGCCATTGTTGTACATATGATGTATATTATAATGGATGCTTGGTTATATATAGAGATGACTTTCTTGCTTGTCATGATAGTATGCTATTTGGTTTCACTTTATCTTAACATGTTGACTTGTATTGGTTAACTGTTTTACTCTCACATGTTGATAAAGCCCTTAGGATCTGTACTCGGCTACTGGGACTATGATGAGATCATACTAGTGGGGCCACGGTAGTCGATGAGTACATCCTATAACTGTTCCTAGTCGAGGGTATATCGAGACAGGGCATCGATACACCAGAGTAGACTAGCGTATACGCATCTTGACCCATATGATGGACGATGGATGATCCCATATCCATCGGTGTTAGACATCAGAGATGGTGTACGGGTGCTCAGTGGAGACTGGGTACACTGGACGGACTCGCCGAGAACTCCCAGATGGTGATATACCACACGTCAGATGGCAGTTCTCCGGTGACACAGGTACAGGGTAGTCTGAAGACCCGAGATCGTCATAGAGTCTTGTGTGATTCCCACTGTGCTTTGATTTTCACCTTACCACGTCCAAGAGGGCGTGCAAAACGGTGGCTTTTGGGTACAGTCCCGAATCACATGGAGGCAATGAGCGATAGGAGGGGATTCGTCTCTCCCGGTATAGGGAGTTGATGTTGTGCTGTGTTCGATTGGCTATAACTGGAAGTCCCTGGCCAGGGCTGATATAGAGATTTACTGGTAAGTGTTACTAGTAGTTTCTCGACCCGTTATGAGCCACACATCGACACGACTTATCGGTTACAGGGGTCTGACGTATACCACCCCTAGACTTGATATGCGACATATCAGACGAACAGACCGGACTGTACGGGAGTGTTACTGGTTGGATTCACAGGAGAACGCACAGGCTAGCTTGTTGATCTTCTGATCGCTCAATACCTGGGTGGCTGTTACGTTTAGCTGACCGCTTGCAGCTTGTGGGTGTTTGATATGATCATCACCTGCTACCGGCGTAATCACGATTCTTTAGAGTCCTACACTGAGGTTTCTTGGCTCAGGCGAAACGGAGTAGTGGCACATATGTGATATGCGCAGGAACGAGAATAATACGATATGGGATACCGTATTATATTCTCGCGATATTTAGATATGAACCGGGACATCGGATCAAGTGTTGATTCGATGAATCGGTACATGATATATTAGTCGGTAATATTCGATATAGCCGGATCATCGATTCAAGTGTTGATTCGATGATTTAATGTATAATAATATATATGATATATTATATTACATTATCTAATATTGGCTCGCTTTATTATTTCATTTTCTCATTGAATGATACATTGATATATATGCGATATATGTTAATTGTATTATTTTCTTTTGTTGCAAATATAAAATATATATGTGATATATATTATTGTGACATGATATGATTAATTGTTAAACATGTTTAAGGATGATTAATTGAGATTAGGGTTTAATTTGGGTTAGATGTTTCATGCATCTTCTAGAAGTTTTCTTCTTTTGTCATTCTTAAGATATTTAGAATGACACATTCTTTAACTCAACTAAACCCTAACTCTAGTTATTTCTCTACAAAATCTAGACCACTCATCCTTGACCATGGTTTACAATTCAATCATATAGATTTTATTCTATTCATCACAAAAGAAAAAAAGATATCATTATCTTTTCATTATCATCTTCTTCCTTCTTCAAGAAAGCTTGCTAGTTTTTCTTTAAGTGATGAAATAAAATGAGAAAATGATTTAAAAAGAAAGCAAAATTACTACTCTCTCATCCTCATCTCATCTAGCCCATGGGATTAGTGTGTTCTTCTCTTTTGAGTGAGAAAGCTTGAGTCGTAGCAACTTCAAGGTAGATCATCGGAGATTTGGAATACTTCGAGCTAGCATGGATCGTTCGAGTCGTGGAGCCTCTCATGAGTCCGGGAGATCGTGGATCGCGGCAAAGGGACTTCTACTCGGAGCTTGTGAAGTGAAGGAGCGGACTACAAAGGTTGTAATCCCTCACACTTAGATAAAAGTTATCTTCTTGCATGTTAAACCCTAATAATCTAGCAAAGATCCCGGCTTTGGGTTGTTCGGCACGTCTAAATTTTTATCCGGGCATGTTTGATGCCTTTTGAACCTTCACAAGAGTGCCTAGGAACCCTACAGTTATGAGGTCCTCAAATCGCCTCTCCACCGCCAATTGTGGCCAGGTAAGCACAAGTAAGGGAAGGAGGGATCCGCTCACGAATCACCGTGAGACGGGCCTTTTAAAGTTACCTTTCTCACTTGTCTAGCTAGGTACCACAAAGTCCGGTTTAGATAAACGATCGATGCCTACAACCTTTCCTTTGTCCTAGATTGGTGTTGTTTTAAAATTACTTTTTAATAAGATACTAAAAATTCCTTTTGAAAAGATATCGTTATTTAAATTTAATATTTTCTTTCTTAAAAAGTTGAGGGGGTTTTAAAAATATTTGTAAGTAAAATATACGTATACTGTATCTAAAATATTTATTTCACATATCTTTATTTCTTATAGATATTTTAAACAAATATAATATTTAAATTAAACGAGGGTATCTTGTCGAAGTAACCTATTTCGAGATCGTTTTTATAGTATGGGTATGTCAGAGGTGAAATGACAATTTATGGGTTACATCAGATTCCATGTATTATGGGTTTGCAATATAATTTTGTGTACAGAGGAAATTTAAACACTATTTTAAATGGGGGTTAACATTATCATTATCGAGGGCACAAGGAATAGATATGCACAAATATAATAACAACTTTTTAAATAGGGTTGATGATTATAAGTTGGAACTTGGTTATTGAGATAGGAAAAGGTGACAGGAAAAGGGGAGAGAGGCAGATCCTACCTTTTATTTGAGTCGGATGCCGAAGGGTTGAAAACTTAGGCGTGTACAAAATCCTCAATAGCTCCCTGCCCCGATTTTCCCTCGGCGATTGGGTGGAGCCGTAGCGTCGGCGTCGTCGATACGAAGACATGATATTTTTTTCAGAATTTTTGGAGTTCTGAGCTGTGAGAAATTTTGGTTTGATGGTGTCTATTTATAGGGTTTCCTTATCAACAAAAAAAAAAAATCCAAAAACTGTTAAAATATCACAAAAATCCGCGCCCCAATCATTTGAGAATCATTGGCCCATGATTGGGAATCATTTGTTAATGATTTCGGCCACCGCCGTGAATTATGGCCGTTGGATCTGCATCCAACGGCCCAGATCGCGCCCCCAAATCTCCCGCCACCTGCCACGTGTCACACGTGGGGAGACCACACGTTTTCGCGTGGTCCCCACCACGTGGGTGCGTCGGGGGGTTCTGGGCCGTTGGATCGAGCATCCAACGGTCCAGATTAAAGGGGAAATTAATTTTTTATTTTATTTTATTTTTATATATAAAATAATATTCTGTTTATTATTTAAAAATTGGATTTGGTTTTAAAAAATTGTTAAAAATAGTTAAAAACACGGGAAAATTACGGAAAAATTTCAGAAAATATATTTTATTATTATCTTTAGTATAAAAATAGTTTTGGGCTAAAACTAAATAATATATTCATTCCTATGATTTTGGTTTGTTATTAAAGTTATATAAAATCTAGTTTATCCTTTAAAACATTTTTAATTGATGATAGAAATATGTAGATTATTTTAAGGCGTTATAAATTTTTATTAAAACAATTTAAGCCTATAAAACAATAAATAGATTTTAGAAAAATTCCTTTAATCATATTCAATGCTTTGAAAATTATTAACACTACTTTAAAAATTATTATTATATAAAAGAAACACGTAAATAATTATTTGATAGTAGAAATATAAATAAAATATATTTTATTAGGTATTAGAAAACATGGTCGTTACACAAGTGTTTCGCCGTGGGGAGCTCCTGTTCTGTTCGTCAAGAAGAAGGACGACAGTTTGAGGTTGTGTGTGGATTATCGTCAATTGAACCGAGTTACAGTGCGGAATAGGTATCCTTTACCTCACATTGATGATTTATTTGATCAGCTCCAGGGTGCGAAACATTTTTCGAAGATTGATTTGCGTTCAGGTTATCATCAGTTGCGGGTTCGGAATCATGACATTCCGAAGACTGCTTTTCGTATGCGCTATGGGCATTATGAGTTTCTGGTGATATCATTCGGACTCACCAATGCACCAGCAGTGTTCATGAATCTGATGAACCGGATTTTCAGGTCGTTTCTCGACCAATTTATTATTGTGTTTATTGATGACATACTGATCTACTCTAGGAGTCGTGAGGAGCATGAGCAGCACTTGTGAATTGCTTTGCAGATATTGAGAGAGTACCGGCTGTATGCTAAATTCTCAAAGTGCGCATTTTGGCTTGATAGAGTTGACTTTCTGGGTCATGTGGTGACTGGTGATGGTATTCTTGTGGACCCGAGGAAGATCGAGGCTGTGCAGCTTTGGCCCAGACCTGTATCGATGACTGAGGTCCGCAGATTTTTGGGCTTAGCTGGTTATTATCGCCGTTTTGTGCAGGATTTCTCGAGTATCGCTGCACCACTGACTAGACTGACCCAGAAGGGAGTTCCTTTTCTTTGGACTAATGCGTGCGAGCAGAGTTTTCAGCAGTTGAAGACTCGGTTGACGACAGCACCAGTTCTATCTTTGCCTTCTAGATCGGGTGGCTATGTTGTTTACTGTGATGCTTCTCGAGTGGGGCTCGGTTGTGTACTGATGCAGCATGATAGAGTGATTGCTTATGCTTCTAGGCAGCTGAAGAAGCACGAGCTGAATTACCCCACTCACGATCTTGAGATGGTCGCGGTGGTCTTTGCATTGAAGATTTGGAGACACTACTTGTACGGGGAGTCGTGTCAGATCTTCACGGATCACAAGAGCTTGAAGTACATCTTCCAGCAGCGGGATCTGAATCTGCGACAGCGCCATTGGATGGAGCTTGTGAAGAATTATAATTGTGAGATCCTTTATCACCCGGACAAGGAGAATGTGGTAGCTGATGCTTTGAGTCGTAGGCCCAGGGGTAGCTTGTCCCAGTTGAGCGCAGTTCAGCGACAGTCTTCTGCAGATTGGAAGCTCTTGTATGATGGTAGAGTGCAGTTAGAGTTCACTTCTGCTGGGGGACAGCTTGCTCATGTCCGCGCCCGTCCACTACTACTTGATCGTATCCGTGAGGCGCAGCCCAGTGATGCCCATTTTTCTGAGATTCTTGAGCTTGTTCGAAAGGGTACAGTTTCGGAGTTCATGATTGATGACCAGGGTGTGCTACGATACGGGACTCGCTTGTGTATACCAGATGCTGACGTGTTGAGACGCGAGATCCTGGAGCAGGCACATCAGTCAGCCTTTAGCGTTCATCCAGGTTCCACCAAGATATACCGTGACTTAAGAGACTTTTACTGGTGGGAAGGGATGAAGCGCGATATTTCGGACTTTGTTTCGAGGTGCCTGACTTGTCAGCAAGTCAAGGCTGAGCATCAGAGACCGGCTGGAAAGTTGCAGCCTTTACCCGTCCCGGAGTGGAAATGGGAGCAGATTTCCATGGAGTTCATTGTGGGTCTACCCAGGACAAGTCGAGGGTATGACTCCATTTGGGTAATTGTTGACCGGTTGACGAAAGCGGTTCACTTCCTTTCAGTAAAGACCACTTTCAGTTATGTTCAGTATGCTCAATTGTACATAGATGAGATTGTGCGTTTGCACGGTGTTCCCACATACATCGTATCCGACAGAGGCACCCAGTTTACTGGCCGTCTTTGGCAGAAGCTTCAGGAAGCTTTTGGTACCCGGTTGATTTTTAGCACTGCTTTTCATCCACAGACTGATGGTCAGTCGGAGCGGACCATACAGACTCTGGAGGATATGCTCCGTGCATGTGTGCTTGATTTTGGTGGCAGTTGGGATCGTCACTTGACGTTGATTGAGTTCTTTTACATCAACAGTTTTCAGGATACTATTCAGATGACACCTTTTGAGGCTTTGTATGGTAGGAAGTGTCGATCGCCGGTCTGTTGGACCAAATTCAGCGAGAGTATAGTTTTAGGACCCCATCTAGTTCAGGAGACTAAGGAGAAGATCCAGCTGATTCAAAACAGGATGAGAGCAGCCCAGTGCAGGACGAAGTCTTATGCTGACCGTCGTCACCGCAGACTTGAGTTCGCAGTGGGTGATCATATATTCCTGAAGATTTCTCCGATGAAGGGGGTTATATGATTTGGGAGGAAGGGGAAGCTCAGTCCTAGATTTGTAGGTCCTTTCGAGATCCTTGAGCGAGTGGGTTCTGTTGCTTATCGTTTGGCGCTCCCGCCTAGTTTTCCGGATGTGCACCTTATTTTTCATTTGTCGATGCTTCGTAGATACCTTCATGATCCTTCTCACATGATTCAACATGAGACCGTTCAGCTTGAGCGCGATCTTTCGTTCACCAAGTAGCCGGTAGTTATTTTGGATCGGCAGGTGAAGAAACTTCGGTCAAAGGTCTTGCAGTCTGTGAAGGTTCTTTGGCGTAGTCCTACTAGTGAGGAGATCACTTGGGAGGCCGAGAGCGAGATGCGGAAGAAATTCCCGCATCTCTTTGAAGATACGCTTTGTAGTTAATTTTAATTCGGGGACCGAATTTCTATATGGGGGAGATTGTAACACCCTAGAACGTGATTAGTGTTATTTAAGCGTTAATGCGGGTTTTTAGGGAAAATTCACCAAATCGGGTTCTTTACATTTTGTTTCAACTAATTAATATTTTATTGTTATTTAATTTTGGCTTGCACACACTTGTGCATATTTTTGTGAGGGTAAAATTTTAGTGTTAACCTTGCTTGCAACCATGACATCTTAATTTAAACCTTTCCTTAACCTTTTTCCAAGACTTGTTTTGTGAGAAGCTTCTAGGTTGATTGGGAGAGAGAGGTGGCTTGTGAGTCATGAGGAATTAATTGTGTGCATTAATGAGGTGGGGGTGGGGGAGAGTGAGTGTAAGCAATAATTCACCCTACACTCACCTCTCTTCATCTTTATCTCTCACTCTCTCATTTCTCTCTCACTCTTTTTCTCTCATTTATTTTCTGTCACCTTAAGCTCTCAACTGAAAGCCTTAATCCCTCATCATCTATCCTACACAAAAACTTGATTAAATCTCACCAAAATACCTCAAAAGTCTTGCTTTAGCCTCTTTGATCACTTGGAGCTAGGAAAGATAGGATCTTGTGAGCAAGTGTTGATAGGTATAATCCCTAAACTGTTAAATAGGAGTTTTTATGTTGTGTAGCCCATTGGTTGTGGTTTAGAACACTTAAAGTATCGTTTCGTGTCAATATCGTATTTTTAGTGTCATTCTTGAGCCTCTATGATCTGCTGTGACCCGGGGATTTTACTGTTTGACCAAACAAAGTGGTAGTGTTGTGCTCGTGACCATAAGATTTCACCTCGAAAACGAGACCTATCCCACCGGTTTTGGTCGGTGACCCATTGGCGAATTCCGGCGACATCGGTTTTAGAGGGGAGTTGGGTTTTGGTTTTTTTGTGGGTAGCTATCTGCTATGGTTTAGGTGTGTTTGGTACTGTTTAAATTTTGAGTTTTGACAGTATACAAAATCTGGGATCGTTTTCCTATAATCTAGTGTTTTGAGTCCGCGTGTTACGTTATCCGACACGGATCGTGATCTGGTGCAGTTACTACACTTGGGTTGGTTTCGTAGTGTCGCCATGCACGTTAACCACTAGATGGACACTTATGAGTGGGTTTGGAGTTGGTACATTGGTTAAAACTGTAGGGTTCCTAGGCACTCTTGTGAAGGTTCATAAGGCATCAAACATGCCCGGATAAAAATTTAGACGTGCCGAACAACCCAAAGCCGGGATCTTTGCTAGATTATTAGGGTTTAACATGCAAGATGATAACTTTTATCTAAGTGTGAGGGATTACAACCTTTGTAGTCCGCTCCTTCGCTTCACAAGCTCTGAGTAGAAGTCTCTTTGCCGCGATCCACGATCTCCCGGACTCATGAGAGGCTCCACGACTCGAACGATCCATGCTAGCTTGAAGTGTTCTAAATCTCCGATGATCTACGTCGAAGTTGCAAAGACTCAAGCTTTCTCACTCTAAAGAGATGAACACACTAATCTCATAGGCTAGATGAGATGAGGATGAGAGAGTAGTATTTTTGCTTTCTTTTTAAATCATTTTCTCATATTTATTCATCACTTAAAGAAAATCAAGTAAGCTTTTTCAAGAGAGAAGAAGATGATCATGGAAAATGATAATCATAGAAATCCTTTTGTGATGAATAGAAATAAAAGTATATGATTGAAGTATTAACCATGGTCAAGGATGAGTGGCTAATAATGTGTAGAGAATAAACTAGAGTTAGGGTTTGGTTGGGTTAAGAATGTGTCATCACAAAATATCTTTACAATGACAAAAGAAAAATGCTTCTAGAAGGTGCATGAAGCATCTAACCCGAATCAAACCCTAACCTCAATTAATCATCCTTAAACATGTTTAACAATTAATCATATCATGTCACAATAATATATATCACATATATATTATATATTTGCAACAAAAGAAAATAATACAATTAACATATATCGCATATATATCAATGTATCATCCAGTGAGAAAATGAAATAATAAAGCAAGCCAATATTAGATAATGTAATACAATATATCATATATATTATTATACATTAAATCATCGAATCAACACTTGATTTGATGATCCGGCTATATCGAATATTACCGACTAATATATCATGTACCGATTCATCGAATCAACACTTGATCCGATGTCCCGGTTCATATCTAAATATCGCGAGAATATAATACGGTATCTCATATCGCATTATTCTCGGTCCTGCACATATCACATATGTGCCACTACTCCGTTTCGCCTGAGCCAAGAAACCTCTGTGTAGGACTCTAAAGAATCGTCAATACGCCGGTAGCAGGTGATGATCATATCAAACACCCACAAGCTGCAAGCGGTCAGCTAAACGTAACAGCCACCCAGGTATTGAGCGATCAGAAGATCAACAAGCTAGCATGTGCGTTCTCCTGTGAATCCAATCAGTAACACTCCCGTACAGTCCGGTCTGTTCGTCTGATATGTCGCATATCAAGTCTAGGGGTGGTAAACGTCAGACCCCAGTAACCGATAAGTCGTGTCGATGTGTGGCTCATAACGGGTCGAGAAACTACTAGTAACACTTACCAGTAAATCTCTATATCAGCCCTGGCCAGGGACTTCCAGTTATAGCCAATCGAACACAGCACAACATCAACTCCCTATACCGGGAGAGACGAATCCCCTCTTATCGCTCATTGCCTCCATGTGATTCGGGACTGTACCCAAAAGCCACCGTTTTGCACGCCCTCTTGGACGTGGTAAGGTGGAAATCAAAGCACAGTGGGAATCACACAAGACTCTATGACGATCTCGGATCTTCAGACTACTCTGTACCAGTGTCACCGGAGAACTGCCATCTGACGTGTGGTATATCACCATCTGGGAGTTCTCAGCGAGTCCGTCCAGTGTACCCAGTCTCCACTGAGCACCCGTACACCATCTCTGATGTCAAACACCGATGGATATGGGATCATCCATCGCCCATCATATGGGTCAAGATGCGTATACGCTAGTCTACTCTGGTGTATCGATGCCCTGTCTCGATATACCCTCGACTAGGAACAGTTATAGGATGTACTCATCGACTACCGTGGCCCCACTAGTATGATCTCATCATAGTCCCAGTAGTCGAGTACAGATCCTAAGGGCTTTATCAACATGTGAGAGAAAAACAGTAAACCAATACAAGTCAACATGTTAAGATAAAGCGAAACCAAATAGCATACTATCATGACGAGCAAGAAAGTCCTCTCTGTATATATCTAAGCATCCATTATAATATACATCATATGTACAACAATGGCCTCTAGGGCATATACATAACTAACAAAAACGTAGTTTTACGTGATATTGGTCGATTTCTGAGATTTTGCACTGGCTATGTTTTGTGTAATAAGATCGCAAGCGGGGACTTCGGACGCTGCGAACAAGGGGAAGCAGGTGGTCGGATTTTCATAGCTCGAGACCATCGGTGAGTAGATTTAACATCTACAGGGAAATCGCCCGTATGGCGTTATGCATCGGGGATGATATGATATGATAGCTGCATGTTATTGCATATTAGAAGATTTCATACGAACGTCATTGCATAGTATTACCTGTTGTACCTTGAATAGTACCTTTTTGATACAACACCATTGCTGATGGTTCATGTTGCACGAGCACTAAAGTGTATGCTACACCCACACCGTCGGTAATTGCCATGACACGCAAAAACCATATATATACGTGATATTGTAGTGGATAGGGATAATTGAGGTAGTGACTTATTGTAGGGTTCCTAGGCACACTAGTGAGGTCTCACAAGGCATCGATCATGCCAAATTAAAATTTTAACGGTGCCGAGAAACCCGACTACGGATCGTCGGCTAGAAAACTAGGCGAAAAAGCAAACTAGTTAACAATTAACTAAGAGATACGGAAATACAACCTTTGTAGATCCGGTGCTCCACCTCCATAGCTCCGCAACGAAGTCCCCTCCGCTGTCCAAAAAGAATCCGGACTCCAGCGTCGGCTTCGTCGAAGAATAAGCGAGCTAGGTCGTCGATGTCCATGCCGAAGATGATCTACGTCGAGGCATCGCTAAATCAAGCTCCGCCTTCACCTTGCGATGAAAACTTGTGAAGGAAACACACTCTACTACTTGGCAAGAGGTAGAGGATGATGAAATAGGAAGTGGGTAGACTTTAGTTTTGGATTTCTCACTCATATGCATCAATCACCATTGATGGACCTTAGGTTTTCTTCTTGAGTTGAAGGAAGAAGAAGAAGAAAAGATATGATAAGAATAATTAGAAAAGAAAAGAATAATAATTCTTATCATAAAGGTAACCATGGTAAAGTGTAGAGATTAAACTAGGGTTAGTGGAAATGGTTAGGGTTAAGGATGAGATAAGAATGGTTGACTTGATCAAAGCTTCAAGAAGCTTCATCATAAAACAAAAATAGCCACCATTCTTTTCTCTTGCCTTTTATTTTCCAAAAATAAATAAATAAATAAATAAGTGAATAAAACAAAACCCTAACCATAATCATGTAACCATGGTTTGATCTTTACACAAAAACCCTAGCATAACATGTATCATCAAACATGATACAATCAAGTGCACAAAAGTATATCACATATACAATGTGTACAATCCGAGTGAGAAAATCCATTTAAAGTGAACCAATACTAGTTAACGCAAAGTAATATATCAAATATATAATTATGCATTAAATCATTAAATCAACACTTGATTTAACGATCCGGTCATATCGCATATAACCGACTAGTATCCAATGTATCGGCTTATCGAATCAATCCTTGATTCGATAACTAGGTTATATCGCATACAACCATTCGACACATTCATCGCGAGAATGAAATACGGTATCACATACACGCATTATTCTCGGTCCCGCACATATCTCATATGCGCTCCTATTTCGTTTCGCTTGAGCCAGGAAACCTCTGTGTAGGACTCTAAAGACTCGTCAATACGACGGCAGCGGATGATGATCATATCAAACATCCACAAGCCGCAAGCGGTCTGCTAAACGTAACGGCCACCCGGGTATTGAGCGATCTGAAGATCGACGAGCAAGCCCGCTCACACTCCAGTGAATCCAACCAGTAACTCTACCGTACAGTCCGGTCTGATCGTCTGATATGTCGCATATCTTGCCTAGGGGTGGTAAACGTCAGACCCCAATAGCTCGATAAGTCGCGTCGATATGAGGTCTATAACAATTCGAGAAACTACTGGTAACACTTACCAGTAAATCTCAGCAACCCTGGCCAGGGATTTCCTGTTATAGCCAATCGAACACAGCGCAACATCAACTCCCTATACCGGGAGAGACGAATCCCCTCCTATCGCTCATTGCCTCCATGTGACTCGGGACTGTACCCAAAAACCACCGTTTTGCACGCCCTCTTGGACGTGGTAAGATGGAAATCAAAGCACAGTGGGAACCACACAAGACTCTATGACGATCTCGGGTCAACAGACTACTCTGTACCAGTGTCACCAGAGAACTGCCATCTGACGTGAGGTATAATACCATCTGGGAGTTCTCGGCGAGTCCGTCCAGTGTACCCAGTCTCTACTGAGCACCCGTATATCATCTCTAATGTCAAACACCGATGGATATGGGATCATCCATCGCCCATCTGTATGGGTCGAGAAGGTATACGCTAGTCTACTCTGGTATATCGATGCCCCGTCTCGATACACCCACGACTAGGGACTTTGAAGGATGTACTTATGGACTACCATGTCCCCACTAGTATGATCCGCATCATAGTCCAGGTAGTCAAGTACACATCCTAAGGGCTTTACCAACATGTAACAGAGAGACAATCAGTATACACGTTAAGGTAAAGAGCAACCAGATAGCATACTATCATGTCGAGCAAGAAAGTCCTCCCTATATATGTCCCAGCATCCACTACAATATACATCCTATGTACAGTAATGGCCTCTAGGGCATACATATAACTAACAATCTCCCACTTGCACTAGGGCCATCTGTAGCAGTGGTTGTAGTATCTCATACTCAACCATCCCATAAAAGTCTCTCTCTGGGAACAGGCCTTTGTGAGTGGATCCGCTGTGTTGTCCTCTGAGTCTACTCTCCTAACCTCGATCCCTTGGAGATCAAGCATCTCCATGATCAGGTGACACTGCCTTAGAATATGTCTGGATCACTGATGGGACCGGCGTTCCTTGGCAGAAGCCACAACTCCATTGTCTCACAATGGTAGGAACATAGTTCATCTTATGAACCATTATACATCCAAACAGCCTCTTTGGTAGCATCTTAAGTAGCGATGTATCCTGTCTTTATCGTCTAGTATGTCACGGAATCTAGCTTGGAACTCTTCCAACATACCGTCCCTTTACTGAGGGTAAAGACAATGCCTGTGACTGATATTCAGTCGTCTTTATCACCCTGGAACCATTCCAGTGATTCTTCCCAGGGTCGGTTGATACCATCTCACTACAACTAGTGAGAGTCCTAACATCCAATTAGATCTATCTCACAGATCTAAAAACCCAGGATTTAGGAGGTATCATTATGATCCTATATGGAGAATCATTGTGATAGGCGGAGATTAACCGAGCGTAGCATAGGAAACTCCTTCCCTATCAAGAGTATGTCATCCACGTACTCTACGAGGATCGTCACCATACTCCCTACTACCTTTTTGTTCATACAAGGTTCATCTACCATTTTGATGATGTCAAACTCTTTGACTAATTCATCAAAACAAACGTTCCAACTCCGCGATGCCTGCTTTATCCTATAAAGCATCTTGCACACGTTTCCGCTGCTCCCACTGTCTACGAGGCCTTCTGGCTGTGTACTTATAGACGCTCTCTTCTAAATCATCATTTAGAAAAGCAGTCAAGACACCCAACCGCCAGATATCGTAGTCATGGTATGTAGCCGTGGCAAGTAGGATCTGGATGGACTTAAGCATAGGTACTTGAAAATGTTTCATCATTATCCACAGCTGGTCAATGATGCAAACTTTTAACAAGTCTAGCTTTGAAAGTCTCAACTTTTCCATCTACACCAAGTAATCTTCTCAAGATATACTTGCTCCTGAAGGGGATTTAACCCTTCAGATATAGCAACTAAAGTCCATACTTTGTTGGTGTATAAGGATTCCATCTCAGATCGATAAACATCCAGCCATTCTTACAGAGTCTCACTCTTGATGGCCAGCTCGAAACTAGTTGGGTCATCATCTCATGATGCAATCCTCGCTCCCACTGTCATAGAGAAACCGAAGTATCTCTCAGGTGGGTGAGGAACCCTACTAGATCGGCGGAGAGGCTGAGGTTCGTTGGTAACTATTGAATCCTTTGGTTTTATCAAATCATCTGCTGTATTTTGTATAGCTGGAACATTTCCAGTTGTACATAACAGATCTTGCCTCGAGCTTGTCCGGATTTTGCTTTCAGACATAGGCCGGACAACCCCAAATCTTAACTAACTTAAGAGATGGGCTCTTCCCTTATCATATCAAATATGAAGTGGTAGGCAACTGATTTGATTTGAACCCTATTCAATAGGTATGCAGCTTCTCAAGTGCATAACTCCCATAAGGAAATAGGTAACTCAGTAGTACTCATCATAGAGCACACCTTATCAAATAGGGTGTATCTGCTCCGCCCTGATATACCATCGTGCTATGGTGTATTCAGAGGAGTAATGCTGAGAGAGAATCTCATTCTCCTTTAGAATAGTCCAGGATTTCCGTGCTTAAGTATTCTCCTCCTTGATCTCATCAAAGGACATAATACTTTTACCCGTGTTTTGGTTCTCTACTTCTAATTTATATTCTGTGAATATCTCAAAAGGTTCGGACTTGTGTTTCAACAGGAACATAGGTCTGAATCTCGAAAGATCATCAGAGAACGTAATGAAGTACAAAGAACCGGTCTTGGCATATGTAGACTGGGGATCTACATACATCAACATGTATCATCCCAAGAGTTCACTAACTCTTTCTCTGTTTCCAATAAACGGAGATAAGGTCATCTTATCTTTGTGACATGACTGGCGAGTTTCACAAGATGTAAATTCAAACTGATTTAAATATACATCTACATGTAACTTCAGCTAGTCGGGTCGCATTGATATGACCTAGTCTACAATACCTCAAGAAGGATCCGTTCATTTCTGAACTCTTCCTCTTGTGTGTGTTCCATATACTAAGAACTGTAGTTTGATTTAGAACATTAATGCTTTTAGATAACGTGCCTGAACCGATCAACTTTTGATATAGGAAATGTTCAAAACATTATCCAACTATACAAAATTTTATCATTTCTTTACTAATAAAGAGATGGATATGATTTTGTATATCAAGTTCGGTATCTAATAACATTCGTTCAGAATCAATGTACTGTAATACAGGGTGACAGTGACCAACAGACTTGGCTGCAACTCTTGCCCCGTTTTCTGCCTCATGAAACTTATCACCCGTTCTCAGTTCTCTACCTATCTGTAGCCCTATGTAACAGATTACATATCTGGGATCCTGATCCGGTATCATATACCCAGGACGTAAAGGATACTGAGAAACAGTTCTGCATAATGAACAAACCCGAAGATGATGCATCAGCATGCACTCTCTTCGTTTGGGCGGCACGGGAATTCTGGTAATCCCCTATTTCCTGCTCTGTCTTATAACAATTATAAGTTGGAGCGGGACCAACGTTCCCCAGCTCAGTATAACAAGCGGGTTCAGTCAATATTCCATATTATTATCTTGATTAAGGCGTGATATGGTCGCTACCAGGGGAGAGAGAGAAGAAAACACTCAGCGTGCGCTCTTGCAAGAATAGATTGGTTATTATTTTATCTAATCAGGATGGCTCCCACTGCTTTTTATCAAATCTTCCTTCAAACCCTAAAAGGAAAGACTAGCCGGGATTAATTACACACTACAAGTTCGCCAATCTTTCAGCCAGGCCAGTGTCGGTACTTTGAGGGAGGTCCCCCGTGCTTTCGCACGAACCTAATTAATGTAAACCTCGTTTTCCTAGAGGCGTAACCCCGTTGACACCTTTCTAGACACCTACTTGATCGGCTAATTGTAATGTATAAAACTCTCCCAGGAGTAACTCTTACTCGCAGCGGGTATCGGGATCCAACTATCTCATAGAAGGTATGCAATCTCATTGCAAATTTCAACACTTGAAATTCCCGATAATATTTTGCCCCTAGCTCGCTATGACCTTGACGCATGCCAAACAACCCATAGTCTGCTAGTCAAGTTCAACCCGCCATTTCCTGATTGAATTAAACCCACCCGCACGACCCTTGACGCATGCCAAACAACGCCGTACGAATACCCTAATCCAATCGCATCATATGCTGGCAGATAAGCACTAGTTAGCTACCGTACACTACGCCTTGACGCATGCCAAACAACCGCAGCACGAATACTAACTAATACTTATCTGAAATGACGGAGGGCTACGACAGGTTTTTCTGAAAACCTATTGCGTAATGAACTTGATATCGTTGTAGAATCAAATGATTTTGAAATGGAGTGCTTTTGAGGCTTTTCTAGTTTTGCTAAAGGAGTCACTCCCGGTGAAGGGATCGTCGGTCCTTTCCTCGTCGAATGAGGTGCGGGATATATCATATATATCACTGTGCAAAGCAAAAACTCTTAAAAGCATCAAAAGACAAACCGAGTGTGTAGCATCTGCCAGTTATTGCTAAAGGAGTCACTCCCGGTGAAGGGATCTCGGTCCTTTCCTCATCTAATAAGGTGCAGGATATATCACATATATCTCTGTGCAAAGCAAGAACTGTAGCTACCTGAATTATTTTGAAATTCGATTCTACAACATCTTAGGTTTCTTTTATTTCATTAATCACATTAATGAAGTCCCATCATTTAAATACCTAAACATCACAGATAAATACGACGTACACTTATGCCATCCGCATTCGCCTCGATGTCCCCTCGTGCACCGTTAGGTTAGGTAACTAACGGCAGAGCAGGGCAGGGCTAGCACGGGTGTAAAACATAAGAAACGTCTATATAATATATCATATATACTATATACTGTATCTATCACAGAACATCATATGATCACATCACAGATATCGCAGCAGAAGAACCATATGAAATATTGGATATACTAGGACGTCCGTGTTTTCAATACGAGCCAGTATAAAACACGGATTCCACGGTCGTGATGAATAGCCAAACCCACACCCCTAGATCCCTACGAGAGCGGCAAGCAACCCTACCAATTCTAGAGTTAGGAGACCTGGACTCGACTCCTCGAGTTGGTCTCCTACTGGACTCCAGAACCCGGTTACTTGTGCCCTCCTCCTTGGGTCTATCCTAGTGCGGAAAAGTAAATAATATACAAAGGGTGACATCTTCCGCAACCTGGAAGTGCCCCAAATAAAAGAATATTACATACAAGTTTTTACATGAATGAAAATGAAAAACACTCATCTCACATAAAAACCCCCGGCTATTCAAACACGACGATCCAATATAACATATCCAGCAACACATAACATCACATGTCATCAACGTAAGTAAATATGTCCATCCCAATTGTCGTTGACATATAGCAACGAAACCGGCGATATCACATATTACACTTACGGTCACAGAAAAGAAAGTGTAAAACTACAATAGTTGGAATTCGCAACCACCTCAGACATCGCATGCCTGACCATATGAATTACTTAGACATCGCATGCCTAACAATTATAAACCCCGCATTTTAGTCTCATTATCGAAAACTCTTTTCAATATAAAGTCGGGCAATTCAACAAGATTCCCGAAAAACTGATCGAATGCTCATCGCAAACTTTAGTAGGCGGCCGCACCCCTGATACCGTCGACGAAGTGCACCAAGGCGAAACACCGCTACCGCGAGCACCCGAACGGATACTTTCGGCGACGGGGTTCTCCTACAGTCACTTGGTCGGGGCTATGGAGTGAGGCTGTCTATTAAGTTTACCCGGCGAGTATCCGCGTACGCTACGTGATTGCGACGGACTTTTGATCACATCAAAATTCCGTGGCAACCGATCAAGTGAGACTAAAGTGCTATGTTTATAACATTCATTCAGTTATCTCATAACTTATTGTGAATTCCAATTATTGTATCCCATTCCGGATAAACAGAAAATGTTAAACTTTCCGATCGAACATTCGAACACCCAAGTTTTCCCGATACAGATCAACACATGAAACAAGTCTAAAAACATTCAGTTCGTGCCTCAGTACCAACGGTCCAGCCGTAGAAGGGTCAAGCCAACGCCTCACATGTGGCACGCCGTACTGCCCCAAACCCGAAGGTTCAAAGGGCAGTTCAAGACGGTCACATAATCGAGTTAAGGTTTGTTGTCTTCTAGAGGGTCCATCGCGTTACTTGCACTACTTAGAACGTCGTTAAACTACGGAAAAATCCAACACTTGGAAATTTCCCGACAGGGGAAAAATTGGGTATTTATATCCGGTCGAACTTTTTAACATATTCTAAAAAATATCTGGAAAGCCACATAGACAAAGTCTGATAATCCGATCGAATCATGTATGCTCCAAAACACCCCAGAAATTTCAACTCTTGAATTCAAATTAAAAATTCCCATAAAATCCAGCACTAAAATATAGGAGTTACTGTGCAAGAATTAATGACAGATAAGACAAAAGGGCCGCGGAACCGCCGCATTAGCACGCTAATGCCGCGGTTCCGCCGCACTTTTATGGAATCATGTGATAATTTTTGCACCGTAATTCTTAGTTTTTCCTACTGAATTTTTTAGCAATTTTTAATTCACAAAAATCCCAGTTTTTGGAAAAAGTCCAGAGAGCATTTTGGAATCGGGTTTCGGGTTCGTTCGGGTTTCAAATTCCGTCTAGACTTCGCCTAAGGCTCTAGCTAGGCTCTGATACCACTGTAGGGTTCCTAGGCACACTAGTGAGGTCTCACAAGGCATCGATCATGCCAAATTAAAATTTTAACGGTGCCGAGAAACCCGACTACGGATCGTCGGCTAGAAAACTAGGCGAAAAAGCAAACTAGTTAACAATTAACTAAGAGATACGGAAATACAACCTTTGTAGATCCGGTGCTCCACCTCCATAGCTCCGCAACGAAGTCCCCTCCGCTGTCCAAAAAGAATCCGGACTCCAGCGTCGGCTTCGTCGAAGAATAAGCGAGCTAGGTCGTCGATGTCCATGCCGAAGATGATCTACGTCGAGGCATCGCTAAATCAAGCTCCGCCTTCACCTTGCCATGAAAACTTGTGAAGGAAACACACTCTACTACTTGGCAAGAGGTAGAGGATGAAGAAATAGGAAGTGGGTAGACTTTAGTTTTGGATTTCTCACTCATATGCATCAATCACCATTGATGGACCTTAGGTTTTCTTCTTGAGTTGAAGGAAGAAGAAGAAGAAAAGATATGATAAGAATAATTAGAAAAGAAAAGAATAATAATTCTTATCATAAAGGTAACCATGGTAAAGTGTAGAGATTAAACTAGGGTTAGTGGGAATGGTTAGGGTTAAGGATGAGATAAGAATGGTTGACTTGATCAAAGCTTCAAGAAGCTTCAACATAAAACAAAAATAGCCACCATTCTTTTCTCTTGCCTTTTATTTTCCAAAAATAAATAAATAAATAAATAAGTGAATAAAACAAAACCCTAACCATAATCATGTAACCATGGTTTGATCTTTACACAAAAACCCTAGCATAACATGTATCATCAAACATGATACAATCAAGTGCACAAAAGTATATCACATATACAATGTGTACAATCCGAGTGAGAAAATCCATTTAAAGTGAACCAATACTAGTTAACGCAAAGTAATATATCAAATATATAATTATGCATTAAATCATTAAATCAACACTTGATTTAACGATCCGGTCATATCGCATATAACCGACTAGTATCCAATGTATCGGCTTATCGAATCAATCCTTGATTCGATAACTAGGTTATATCGCATACAACCATTCGACACATTCATCGCGAGAATGAAATACGGTATCACATACACGCATTATTCTCGGTCCCGCACATATCTCATATGCGCTCCTATTTCGTTTCGCTTGAGCCAGGAAACCTCTGTGTAGGACTCTAAAGACTCGTCAATACGCCGGCAGCGGATGATGATCATATCAAACATCCACAAGCCGCAAGCGGTCTGCTAAACGTAACGGCCACCCGGGTATTGAGCGATCTGAAGATCGACGAGCAAGCCCGCTCACACTCCAGTGAATCCAACCAGTAACTCTACCGTACAGTCCGGTCTGATCGTCTGATATGTCGCATATCTTGCCTAGGGGTGGTAAACGTCAGACCCCAATAGCTCGATAAGTCGCGTCGATATGAGGTCTATAACAATTCGAGAAACTACTGGTAACACTTACCAGTAAATCTCAACAACCCTGGCCAGGGATTTCCTGTTATAGCCAATCGAACACAGCGCAACATCAACTCCCTATACCGGGAGAGACGAATCCCCTCCTATCGCTCATTGCCTCCATGTGACTCGGGACTGTACCCAAAAACCACCGTTTTGCACGCCCTCTTGGACGTGGTAAGATGGAAATCAAAGCACAGTGGGAACCACACAAGACTCTATGACGATCTCGGGTCAACAGACTACTCTGTACCAGTGTCACCAGAGAACTGCCATCTGACGTGAGGTATAATACCATCTGGGAGTTCTTGGCGAGTCCGTCCAGTGTACCCAGTCTCTACTGAGCACCCGTATATCATCTCTGATGTCAAACACCGATGGATATGGGATCATCCATCGCCCATCTGTATGGGTCGAGAAGGTATACGCTAGTCTACTCTGGTATATCGATGCCCCGTCTCGATACACCCACGACTAGGGACTTTGAAGGATGTACTTATGGACTACCATGTCCCCACTAGTATGATCCGCATCATAGTCCAGGTAGTCAAGTACACATCCTAAGGGCTTTACCAACATGTAACAGAGAGACAATCAGTATACACGTTAAGGTAAAGAGCAACCAGATAGCATACTATCATGTCGAGCAAGAAAGTCCTCCCTATATATGTCCCAGCATCCACTACAATATACATCCTATTTACAGTAATGGCCTCTAAGGCATACATATAACTAACACTTATTCCATTGTGCATATGAAATACAGTGGACACATACATACGTGATATTATATTGGGCAGGATAGTTGAGGTAGTGACTCTTATTCCATTTCACGTATACCTTGCTATAGCTACTTGTACATCATGCAAACATATTGACATGTACACCCACATACTCGGTTACAGCTACATGTACATCATGCATACATACTGATATGTACACCCACATATTTTTGCTATAGTTGCATATACCCTAAATGGTATTGTTTTGGACATGTGATATTGAGACATTGATTATTGCGCTTATGAAATGCATCATACATACTTGCTTACATGTAGATACTTAAGCCTTGCTACAATTACATGTACACTTCATATGATGCTGCACTTGATTTCGGAGGATTCGGGAACCGCATGATATATATTTTAAAGCTGGATTCATTTAAAAGAGCGGTTTTCCCTTGATATGCTCATATTGATGTTTTATGTGGCATGTATCAGTTTTTCATGGGATTTTTCGCATTGAGATATGGATTTCATGTGATTTATGGATTTGAGAACCGTGGGGGTATTTTCAAGAAACTATGTATTGTTTGAAAACCCGGTTTCTCTTGATATGATATTTTGATGCGTCCACCATGAGATTTCTCGGTTCTGAGATTTGTGATATATACCCGATGCGAGGAGTGTAGTGGGCTGTGTGCGGGTACATAGTGGAGCCCGGTACGGTTTCCCTCGGCAAGATGATCGCAGATGATAGGCGATGAGCCTGGAAGGCGGGCAAGTACCTACCGGTGATTGTATTTGGACTCGGCGGTTATCGTGAGGATACCGACCGGAGTGATGTACGACATATTGTTAGGGCCATTCGTGGTGACAGCGCCTGAGTTATGAGAATTTATGTGTCGATGCTAGACACGGGTTTCATGATATATCGAGTTATATAATTTCATGATGTTTTGGGTGTCGATGTTTGACACTCAGGTTCCATGAGACTTACAGGATGTGAGGGCCGATCTGAGGATGCGGTGCCTGAGGATTTTTGGGATTTGATGTGTTAGTGAGGGACACTGGGGGTTCTTCCATGCTGATGATTTTGCATGAGGTTTTATATTATAACATCCCACACTCAGGATTATTTTGATATGCATTGCTTCATGTAGTTGTAGTACCCTGCTGATGTATCTTTACATGATTATTGCATATTCATATTGCCATACTTATGCTATCAGATTACATGTGATAGTTTTATCGTTGTTCATGCATACTTGTGATTACAGTATGATGTTATTTTCTATTCACGAGTTGGCAACTCACCCCCGTTGTGCCACAGTGTTTTGCAGGACTTACCCTCGGCGTAGTCGCGGCAGGGCGTTCTATCATCTCTATTTTTACGGATACCGCTACGGTTGGTTGTGAGGCCTTTGCTTTTAGATGGGTTTGCGGTTATCCGTTTGCACATTGGATATCTTTTTGTTTGATCTAGTATTCTCCATCTACCACTTCTTATATTGGACTTAGAGACGAGTTGTGAGAATTCAGTGTTGTATTATTATTTTGGTGACTTTGGGTGCCATGCTCGTGGGAGCCGGTCTTGTTGTAAAGTTTTACTTCTTTATGCAGTTTTCTTTTATATTTCTTCGCTTCGGCGTCGTATATATATGCTTGTGGTGGTTGTCTCCGCCGTTGGGTGTGATTTTGCTCCCGTTTGGGATACTTATTATTTATTCTTTGTTGTACTTGTTTTCGGGGCTAGTTTTTACAAAAGAGGTGCTGCTGAAATTTTCGAGAAAGAAAACTAAAGTTAAAGATTTTACTTGAGATTTTCCGAATGTTTTAAACTATGTTTTTCTCCACTTATCCCTTTTGGGGTGGTTTAGATTCTGGGTTTCGGCTTACTTAAATTACGTACGCCTATAGACGTTACGTGATTTAAGGGCCGATCAAGTGCCTATTTTGGGTCGTGAAAAACCTAGAGATCAATAATGGCGTTCTTCCTCATTCTATCAGGATTCGGACATGACAATCAGTATCAGAGCGATGGCAAATTTCCTAGTTCCAGATCTCAACGGTTCACAGACAACCCACAGATCACCTCGACGTTCGTCTCGATGCGGCAGACGCGATACCACCACAGCGTTCTTCCAACAGGATACGGATGCGACACCAAAACAACGGAGTCGTGGTAAATTTCCCAGTTTCCTGACTCGGCGGTGCATAGACAACCGAGAGTCAACCCTGACACCATATGGCTAACGTCAATTTTGACCCCGTATGGCTTATGTCATCCCCTGACACCATATGGCTAACGTCAATTTTGACCCCGTATGGCTTATGTCAACCCCTGACTCGGCGGTGCACAGACAATCGAGAGTCAACCCTGACACCATATGGCTAACGTCAATTTTGACCCCGTATAGCTTACGTCAACCCCCGACACCATATGGCTAACGTCAATTTTGACCCCGTATGGTTAACGTCAACCCCTGACTCGGCGGTGCATAGACAACCGAGGGTCAACCCCTGACATCATATGGCTAACGTCTATTTTGACCCCGTATGGCTTACGTCAACCCCTGACACCATATGGCTAACGTCAATTTTGACCCCGTATGGCTAACGTCAACCCCTGACTCGGCGGTGCACAGACAACCGAGGGTCAACCCCTGACACCATATGTCTAACATCAATTTTGACCCCGTATAGCTTACATCAACCCCTGACACCATATGGCTAACGTCAATTTTGACCCCGTATGGCTTACGTCAACTCCTGACACAATATGGCTAACGTCAATTTTGAGCCTGTATGGCTAACGCCAACTCCTGACACCATATGGCTAACGTCAATTCTGACCCCGTATGGCTAACGTCAATTCTGACCCCGTATGGCTAACGTCAACTCCTGACACCATATAGCTAACGTCAATTCTGGCCCCGTGTGGCTAACGTCAACTCCTAAAACCATATGGCTAATGTCAAATTTGACCCCGTATGGCTAACGTCCGCTCCTGACACCATATGGCTAATGTCAATTCTAACCCCGTATGGGTAACGTCAAACCCTGACACCATATGGCTAACGTCAATTCTGACCCCGTATGGCTAATGTCAAACCCCGTCGTCAAGCAATGCTCTGACACCTCTTCGTCGTCAAGCAAAGCTTCGACTTAGATACATGTCAACCCCTGTCGTCGAGCAATGCTCCGACACATCCTTGTCGTCAAGCAAAACTTCGACTTAGATATATGTCAACTCATATCCCCCTCGTCGTTGAGCAATGCTCCGACACTTCCTGTCGTCGAGCAATGCTCCGACACGGAAATATGTCAACCCTCAACCTCCCCGTCGAAGAAACACTTCGACTCGGGAACAAGTCAACTCATCAAACACTTATGAGTCCTCTCGACTTGTAAGGAAGAAAACTCTCTTGTGAGGTCCCTACGACTCTCAATAGAAAATACACTTGGGAATCCTCACGATTCCTAAGAAGAAAATACACCTACGAGATCCTCTCGACTCGTAAGGAAAAAAGTCTTTGTGAAACCCTCACGGCTCATAAAATTGAAAAGTCTTAGGGAGCAGACCTGAACCTGTTTCCTAAGCCATCGCTATTCCATAAAGAGTTCAATATGGAATGTTCTATATCATCTATAGGCTACGCTTACTAAAGTAACATGCTAACAGCAAACCAGAGGAAAGAAAGCGATAACACAAGATGGTGCGGAGAAATGTATCTTTTATTCATAAATTCAATTGAGTACAAGATACATCACAGGAAAGAATCAAAATAAAAGGATACATGTTATTCGTATATTACAAAGGTATGATCGATACAAAGGCAGTTACTGAGAAGGAAGTGTTTTCAATAAATCGACCATCTGCTCAAGCACTTCTTTCAGCTCCTTCTCATGGTCAGCCGCCGCGGCCAGCTCCGCTTCTACTTGGGCCCGCTGTTGCAAACAGGACGAAAGCTTTTCGTCGGTTCCCAGCATAACACTTCGCAGTCCTGCATGACCAGCTCCATAGAATCAAGCTCCCGTCTCAATGTCAACCCATCCGAAATGCATCGCTGAAGATTGTCAAAGATAGCCCTCAACTGCGCAGCGTTCGTTTCAACCTGGGCGCGTAATCGGGCGGATTTGCTTGAAGCTACATCATGATCTTTGCATCTCAAGGTCATCTCGTGTTCCAAATGGCGGATGACAGGAACACTCTGCTCAACCCACGCAGCCCGTTGGGAGTTTAAAGTTGATACTTCGGGAACAGGACGCTTAAGCTCAATCTTATGCAGACATGCCTCAATCTTACTGCAGTGATTGACCCAAGACTCGACGACACCTTCACTATGGAAATGCACGAGCGTTGCCAGCATTGGATTAACCTCGGCAGCAAAATCGGCAGCGAGTATAGGAGCCTCCGCGTTAAGTTCTTCGATGCACTCACTTAACATGCGCAAACTGGTCACAGCGCCCTTGGAAGATGGACGTCTGGAAAAGGGCCCTGCCGGCATTGAGATATGAGACTCGAAAGAAGCTGGAGTCGGCGGGATGGCTGCAAAAATGATTCATGATCAGATGTTGGATTAAGAGATAAAGAAGATGCAAGAGCGATAAAGGCTACTATACCGGCTACGGTAGATGGAGGAACTGGGAGTATCGGTGGTGCGATGATTCCCTTGTCCCCTCCTTCGATTTATAGTGTTGTAATAAACTTAAAGTCAATAACAGCAAGGTCACTCATTAAAAAAGAGAAAGGACGTCGGTTAGAAAAGATACTCACCAGCACCAGCAGGCAGACTAACTTCCGACTGGAAGAAGAAGTGCGGGTTCAGCACTTGATACAAATGATCAAAAAGAGCTCCTGCAAGGTCACGATGGTTCATAGTCAGTACAAGGGAGATAACATCCACAATTTAAATTAGGAAAATCGCCAATCCATACCGTCCAGCATTTGAGAGGACACGAGAGGAGGCGTAGGATCAACAACCGTCAGGGTAGCAACTGATGATGCTTCTTCGGGTGTCACAACCTCAACGCTCACCACATCTACGTTAGAAACAAAAGAAATGCTGTCAGACAGGATTGAAAGGGATTGCGGAATAAAAGGAAGACAATGACTCAAAGATCTACCTGATGAGTCATCAATCAAAACCGCGACAAGAGCATCATCGGGCACAGCGACAAGAGTATCACCAGGCGCAGCGACTGCTTCGCTCTCTTCCATTGTAATGGTTTCGCTGCCCATGGCCTCATCCCCTGATTCTACGGGAATCATCGTGACACTGGCAACGCCAGGCGATAGCAAGGAACCGCAAGGGGAAAGAGTGGTGATTAGAGAAGTCCCAGATTTCAGAGAAAGAGTAGCCGCTTCGAGCTCGGTGGTTGCCGTCATCTCTCCCACCACCTCCTCACTAAGACTCAGCCCTGCAAGGTACGATATATGAGAATTTGAAGATCAAACTCTAATAAAACGACTACCTTGGGACGACCTCTAAATTGCTTCCCGAGCCGTGCGTATCGCCTGTCTATGGATGGTAGAAAGGGAAACCGGAGCACCCTCCGGTGAAATAGGGACAGGAGAGGCAACGCTCGAGCCTGCACCTACAACCAAGGCGACATCACGATCTTTCGCTGCATGCCTCTTATGCTTCCTTTCAGCCTGAGCCGCCAGAGCCGACCTCCTCAAGACCTCCGCCAAGGAGACGTCATCGTCCGAACCAGGTTCTGCCTCTGGAGCTTTCACGGCATCCGTCATCGGCTGTTTAAGCAAAGATTCTTTCGTCAATGCTGAGGGACCTAGGACTTCGGTAGTCGGCCCCGGAAGCGTTGCAGCGCCGCTTTGTAGGATTGGCACGGCACTTGAGATAACCTGAGTCAAGGTAGTACCTGTAATAAAATTAAAAAAACGGGTCAGGTTGCCTGTTAGGAAAAAGGGATGAGGACATAATGAGCTGAAATATACCGAAGCCTAAGGATATGCGAAGCCTATCTTCCTCCTCGAAAGTCTTGAGCGAAGCTGCAATGGCCTCTTCCGTGGAAACACCTGTTGAATAAGAAGTGTCAGTCAAGGCATGATGATAAAAATGCAGCAGCAAAAAGATACGACTAAAGTTTACCAGACTGGGCAAGGATGATCAGTCCTGTTTCGTGGCTAACTAATTGCTCAGAAGCTACAGTGGCAGCCTCTAGATCAGTATCGTCTGGTGCCACGAATAGGCCTTCATTGGTCCCATATTCGTTTCTGCCCTCGCCGAAAGGGGCATGAGGCTCCTGGCCTAATACGATGTCCACGGAAAGTATGGACTTCTTCTTCTGCTGCTGCAAACGAGCGCCAATGGCCGATAACACAAGCTTGCGCTTGGTGGGCTGCTTTGGGCGACGAGTCCCAATTTCCGTTCCTACATCCGACTCGGGAGACGCGGAGGCCACCTCTTTTTCAGGCACACTAGATGGGGGCAGCCCGCGTGTAGCACTTAGTACCACAGCCGCAACAGCTTCTCTCAAAGGAGGAGGGACAATGGCCCGTTGCTTCAAGGGAACATTTGGATTGCTCACCGGGGCGGTGCCTTTGCGGTCAAGCAATAGTCTTTTCTCATCTCTAATGACGGCGCCCATCGAATGCTGGTACCACGCAATATGTACATTTAGAGCTTTGTGGACGCAACTCGGCTCACTAATAAAGAAACTGGAGCCAGTGTTCAACCGCATGAAGTGGTGCAACGCGCTCCGGATTCCCTCTTCGGTAGCGACTGGTTCAGCCAAGAAAGCCTCAAGCGGGATGCCCTGATTATAGCTTAATTACTGGGCGAAACGATGCGGGTTATACCTCATAAATAACACCGAATCGTTCTACCTAAATACAAGAAAGCCCGGCCTGATGGAGTAGAAATGAAGAATTTCCCAAGCTTTCAAGATAGAGGCCCCGTCTTTATAAATGTCCCGCAATGGCTGCACCGTTTTTGCGGATTCTTGGCCGATGTTCAGAACTTTATCGGTGAAAGTCATTCCATCTTCAACTGTGCGCGGATGAAGGAGCAAACCCTAGCTTCCCGAGGTGTCGGATTAACAATGGATGCATCGACCAACCGTATGATCCGAGGGAATCTGCACTTGTCGTAAAAGCTAGGCCTTTTGTGGATACCAAAAACGCCCAGTACATGCAGCTCGATCCACGACATAATGTAGTGCATCGAGAAGTTCACGTGCTGCACCCCTGGTTCAATAGTATCTGCCGCCAGGCTGAGTCCGTGATATAAATGGGCTAACCCAGCAACCCCAACGGCTATTTGCATCCTAATAACCATACGATGAGCGAGATAAAAAACGGACGGCCTCATATGGCGAGGGTGCATTGGAAGCGCAAACCAACTCAGCCATAACCCGAAGAACCCCAAAAAGAATGTTTCTTCGTCGATCCTAGGAGCTGCAAGCTCTGTGAAAGAGACGACTGGGGTATCAGGAAGAAAGAAACCCCTCTGATCTGCCTCCGCTGCCGGCTGTTTGTTTGGACCAAACCCAAAAGGATCGTCAAGCTTTGCGAATTTTACGGCATCCTTCGACAGGGTTTCCGGGCGAAGAAAACGGGCAATAAAATCTGCGAAGCTAACCCCACGGCTTTCGGATTCAAGAAAAAGGCCCTCGTAAATATTCAACACTCTAATCAGACTAGGGAACTGATGTTGAATAGCGCTTTCCGGGGTAAGGCCTGTCATCACTGACTTGGCCGCAAAGATGTACTCATCCGGAGGAAGCAACTCCTCATAATGTTCGCCCCTGACCGGTAAGCCAGAGACCTCTGCAAACTCCTCTAAAGAGATGGAGACTTCCCGATCAAGCAAGAGGAAGGTGTGGGTCAGAATGTTCCACTGCTCCAAAAAGGCCTAGACCCACCAGGCAGGAGGCGTAGAATACTGAAAGAGAAAAGCATAGATTGCGGGATACAACCCAAGCCTCAACAGCTGTGGCTTCTTCGCTGACAGAATATAACGGGCCCATTGTAAATACTCGGGCGGATGACGGGGAGTCAGGCCTATCATATAGGGTTGTCCCCAAGGATGCGACTCACCTTGGCAGATACGTCGCCCCAAAATATCCAAAGCCATTGGAGGCTGCACGGGAATCGCAGCCATAGAGGGCCGAAGGAGACCCTCCGAAGTCCAGTTCACCTCCTCCACGGTATAGTTCACAGGGGGTGGGTCGGCGTAATCGATTGTCATGATAGGTTCCGAAGGTGCTGTGCAAGAGAAGCTATGCCGCCTCCTGATGATCTGGGTGTACCAAGTTCCCCATAAGTGAAGGTTCTTGTGTTCCGGATCATGATCCCTGATCAATGCAAACACTTCCCTATCGACAGGCGCTTCAGGGAATCCTCCTTCCGAACGGGAAAGAAGTGTCGAAAGACATAGTACCTGTACGAAAAGACCGAGAAAACTAGCCGTTAGTGTTGCAGTTTAAGTTCTGTCACTAGGTACTTTAAATTCGTACCGCACTGCAATGCAGTAAAAAGGGACCAAAGGGGACCCACACAATCTGATGACAGTTCATCATTAATAAAAACAGTCTCATCATTTGATGAATATCATTAAGTGAGGAAATCCTCAGAATATTCTCATTTAATGAGAGCCCTCGGGCTAAGGAGTAAAACTCCCATTGAGAGCAGCGCTCTGAAACAGAGTGACATCTGTCAAACTCTAATGATGAAAGGAATAAAAATTCCTCAAGAAAATTCTAAGAGCCATGCTCTGTAAAAATGATGGAATAACCCATCAGAAAAAAAGCACAGCTTTGTTGAGTTAAAAACTCCGAGATCTTTAAAGATCTGCAAAATGAACTGTAACGGTTCTTCTCTAAGAGAATGGGTTACGAGACCATAAGAAAGATCTCTTTAGATCTATGATTTCAAAAGAGCAAAACTCTGTTAGAAAAACCCTAAAAAGAATTTCTTTTTCAGATCTATGATCTAGAGAGAGCAAAGCTCGGATTTTGAATTAATTAATGGGTCAAGAAACCCTAAAATATCTTTGAAGGATCTATGATCCAAATAGAGAAAAGCTCTGGTAATGGGTTCGAATCTCACCAAAAAATTTGACAGAGTTTTAACTCTTGAGAGATTTCTTGAGGAAGAGAGCTATGCTCTAAAAGAGAAATGATTCTCAGAAAATAAGAAAGGAGATGAACAGAAATCATCTCAAGGGCCAAAGGTCCTATTTATAAGCACTGAGTGCCGTTTCAACTCTTAAGTTGATCTAATGGCGGAGATGTTGCCACCACTGCACTCACGTGTGGGCCACGTAAGCGCAACGGTGGGGGGGTATTTGTTTCCCCAATCAGAGCAAAGCTCTGTTCAAATTTCAAAATTTGAAATAAAGCTGCGCTTCATAAAAGCGCCGGCGCCTAACAGCGCCGGCACTGAGGAGTCAAATACTTTGACCAGCGCACCATATGCAAAGCGCATATGCGCTAGTGCTAAGTGCGATGTGCTCTAAGCAGTGCACCCCATGCAAAGCACGTATGCTCTAGCGCTAGGCACACTGCGCTCTAAGCAGCGCACCACATGAGCACTAGCGCTGGGGCTAAATGATCCCCACCATTGGATCAAAGATCCAATGAACCAAAATAAATTCTGTAAAGGAAAAATTCCTCGCAATCTTTCCAAACAGGAAAGATTGTGTTATGAAAATCAGAGCACCGTTGGATCAATGATCCAAAGGTGATTAAAAATCACTAAAACACAGAATAAATTCTATATGGAAAGATTTCCCAATCTTGAAGATTGCCCTCTGTAAATCAGAGACCCTTGGATCAAAGATCCGACGATGGAAAATTCCCAAATCAATCGAAGGAAGGATTTTCTTAACTAATTAAACAAAATCTGCCCCCTATATAAAGGACTGAGGACTTCAAGTCCAAGAGAGAGGAACCCCCCCCCCAAACTTCTAGAAAAGTTCAAGGAGAAGAACAAGCTCTCTGCAGAAGAAAGATTTCTTCAAAGGTAAAATCAAAGAGAAGAACTTCATTCTCATGATAGATCATAGATCTCTACGATATACCGTCGTTCACAAAAACATTTAATTATGAAAAGGGGGAGAATTGTTCAATTCTCTTAGGATCACAGATCCACAAAGGCGAAGCCTTTCATCAAAATAAGAGATTGAAACATCTCCTATAAAAAGATTAATTCTTTTAAGATCACAGATCCATAAAGGCAAAGCCTTTCACTAAAACATGAGAGATTGAAATATCTCCTATAAAAATAAGAACTTTGTTCTTAAATCTCTAAGACAAGGTTTCTTATAAGAGAGAATTTAATTCTCAGGAAGCAGAGCTTGTTTAAAAAAGAGCCTTAGCGCTCCAATCAAAGGCAGAACCTTAGCGCTCCAATAGAAAGACAGCGTTACAGCGCTCCAAATCTAGCGCACAAGAGCCCTAGCGCTCTGAATTTCAAACAGAAGCGCTTTGCGCCCATTAACTGGCACTCAGCGCCAAGCGCACCACGTGCTCCTCGCGTGTGCGCAACTTTAGCAGAAGCGCTTTGCGCTCATTGACTAGCGCTTTGTGCTCATTGACTGGCGCTCAGCGCCAAGCGCACCACGCACTCCTCATGTGTGCGCTACCTGAATCGAAGCGTTCTGCGCTCATTAACTAGCGCTCCGCACTCATTGATTAGCGCGCAGCGCCAAGCGCACATGAACTGATTAGGCCCTAGAAGCTATGCTAAGCGTTCAGCGCTCAATAAAAGACAAAACATTGTAGAATCCAGACCAATGCTCAGCATTTTTAAGGGATTGGGCCCAAACAAATATTCAACAGCCCAGAAGGAAATGTTTAACATTTTAATTGAATGGACTTAGCCCAAATTGGCCGTAAGTCCTCAATTCAGATTAATTGAGCTTATATGCTCATAAATCTTTGATCTTAGTCCCAAATTGGACTACAGATCTTCCAACCAATATTGGTTCAAGGGTACATCTCTTCACTCCTCTGATATTTGTCGTTGTAATCCTTCAACGTCTTCAGAGAGGTGACGGGTCCCGACAACCAGACATTCCATGGACTGTGGGGTCCTTAAACTCATGGACTATGATGTCCTTAAACTTTACAGACTATGACGTCTCTAAACTACCATGGACTGTGAGGTCCTTACACTCATGGACTATGATGTCCTTAATTTGGACTGTGAGGTCCTTAAACTCATGGACTATGATGTCATTAACCTCCATAGACTATGATGTCTCTAAACTGGACTGTGAGGTCCTTAAACTCATGGACTATGATGTCCTTAACTTGGACTGTAAGGTCCTTAAACTCATAGACTATGATGTCCTTAACCTTATGGACCGCAATATTCCTAAACTAAAACAATAGAGTCTAAATGCTCTTTTGTTGGATCTAAATGATCCTGTTAAGTTGATCTTAGTCTAAATTTAGACCAACGTATCCTTAACAAACTGTTAAGTAGATCTTAGTCTAAAATTAGGCTAACATATCCTTAACAAACGTTTGAGTTGATCTTAGTCTCAGATGAGACTAACGTGTCCTTAAATCCAACCCAAACCCAAATCTAAGATAATACGGATTTGGACTAGTCCACGCCCTACGGGCGACAACATAAATTAGTCTCCGTATACAATCCACGGGCAACCAAACACAAAACAAACACACACGACACGAAGTGACCATCTGGAGAAGAAGAAAGTTGTTACCGCGATGCGGTAGCGTAATAACTGCAGGGGCTTGCGCCTGCAGGGAAGAGCTTCCCCACAATCAAAAACCTCTTAAATGAGGGGGAATCTGATGAAGTCTGCTACAACGGCCGCATCCGCTCACACCTTCGATATACGGTGCCATAAATCAACTTGGCATCTTCGGAGAGATGGACGGATAGCACTAAATTGCATCTGCATCCAAAATTCAGGCCCGGACGTCCCGACGTCCCGGTCGCGTCTTTCGGCGGCGAACAAACGGCAGCATCCATCTCCTTCCAGTTACCGGGCTGACCGCCTTAACATCCCCGTGGCCGTTCGCCTAGTGGGGATTGCACATGATAGGCCAGTTCCCTACCTGTACGGGCGGGTACAAATATGTCCTCATCGCGGTAGACTACTTCACAAAATGGATCGAGGCCGTCCCCCATCAGGAAACCAGATGCCGCCACGACCATCAAGTTCCTACAGAACAATCTGATACTTCGGTTTGGCATCCCGAGGTGTATTATCACCGACCACGGGACGATCTTCGAAAATGAAAAAGTGAACGATTTCTGTGGTGAATATCATATCCTCATGAAGTTTGCCGCGGTCGCGCACCCACAATGCAACGGGCAGGCCGAAGATGCTAACCGGGACGTCCTCCGAGGTCTCCGGACCCACCTAGAAGGACAACAAGGGAGTTGGGTCAAAGAACTGCCCAGGGTCTTATGGGCCCTGTGCACGTCAAAGAAGACCCCCACCGGGGAAACCCCTTTCAGCCTCTGCTACGGGACGGAGGCAATGGTCCCGGCGGAGATCGGGCTACCCAGCCATCAGGTCGAGCACTTCGACGATGAAGCAAACACCTCGGTGCTACGGACCAACCTGGATATCTTGTTGGAGAAGAGAGACCAGGCTCAGATCAGGGCTTCCGCTTATCAGCAACAAACTGCCCGATACTGCAACGCGCGGGTCAAGCATCGCTCCTTCAAGGCCGGAAATCTGGTCTTATGGCGGAACAAGTTCATCGATCAAAGCAGTCTACACAAGTTTTTCCCAAAGTGGGACGGTCCTTTCCTCGTCTCCAAGGTACTTTCCGGTGGAGCCTACCGTTTACAGGACGTGGACGGATGCAAGTTCCCACGTCCTTACAACGCCGAGAAGCTCAAGCTGTACTAATGAGATCAAGGCTTATGAGCGTGTACCTCTCCTTTTGCAAAGATGATGTAAATGTTTTCTAAAGAAAAAGATCCTTTCTATTCAAATAACAAGAAGGGAACGTTAGAACATTGCAAATAGAGGAATTCTGTCTTTGCGATCAAAGCCCTCGTCTAGAGGCAACTGGGCAGCTACCCTGCTCGGTTATCCTTAGCAGGCATCCTACGGCCCCTTCAACACTAAGGATCAAAGACCTTGCATAGTGGCAGCCGAGCGGCTACCCTGCTCGGTTATCCTTAGAAGGCCCCCTACGGCCCCTTCAGCGCTAAGGATCAAAGCCCTCGCCTAGAGACAGCCGAGCGGCCACCCTGCTCGGCTATCCCTGGCTGGTAACTCCTCACCCACGACGCCAGGGATCAAAGCCCTCGCCTAGAGGCAACTGAGAATCTACCCTGCTCGGTTATCCTTAGCAGGCCTCGTACGGCCCCTTCAACACTAAGGATCAAAGTCCTCGCCTAAAGGCAGCCGAGTGGCTACCCTGCTCGTCTATCCCCGGCTGGTAGCTCCCTACCCATGATGCCAGGGATCAAAGCCCTTGCCTAGAGGTGACCGAGCAGCTACCCTGCTCGGTTATCCTTAGCAGGCCTCCTATGACCCCTCCAACGCTAAGGATCAAAGCCCTCTCCTAGAGGCAACTGAGTAGCTTCACTGCTCGGTTATCCTTAGCAGGCCTCCTACGACCCCTCCAGCGCTAAGGATCGAAGTCCTCGCCTAGAGGCAGCCGAGCGGCTACCTTGCTCTGCTATCCCCGACAGGTAGCTCCCTACCCATGACGCCAGGGATCAAAGCCCTCGCCAAGAGGCATTGGGCAGTAACCCTGCTCGGCCCCATCCTAAAGGACCAAAGCCTTCACCAAGAGGCACTGGGTAGTAACCCTGCTCGGCCCCCATCCTTAGTAGGCCTCTTCGGCCCCTCCCGCGCTAAGGATCAAAGTCCTCCCAAGAAGGCAATCGAGCCCACCCTTGCTCGGCTATCCTCAGCTGGTAGCTTCCTACCACAACCGACAGGGATCAAAGACCTCGCCAAGAGGCCCGGGCAATGACCCTGCTCGGCATGTCCAGAAGGATCAAAGCCTTCACAAGAGGCAACCGGACCCGCCCTTGTTCGGTTATCCCCGGCTGGTAACTCCCTACCCACGATGCCAGGGATCAAAGCCCTCGCAAAGAGGCAACCGAGCAGCTACCCTGCTCGGTCATCCCCGGCTGGTAGCTCCCTACCCACGACGCCAGGGATCAAATCCCTCGCCAAGAGGCAACCAAGCGGCTACCCTGGTCGGTCATCCCCGGCCGGTAGCTCCCTACCCACGACGCCAGGGATCAAATCCCTCGCCAAGAAGCAACCGAGCGGCTACCCTGCTCGGTCATCCCCGGCTGGTAGCTCCCTACCCACGACGCCAGGGATCAAATCCCTCGCCAAGAGGCAACCGAGTGGCTACCCTGCTCGGTCATCCCCGGCTGGTAGCTCCCTACCCACGACGCCAGGGATCAAATCCCTCGCCAAGAGGCAACCGAGCGGCTACCCTGCTCGGTCATCCCCGGCTGGTAGCTCCCTACCCACGACGCCAGGGATCAAAAGCCCTCGCCAAGAGGCAGTCGAGCGGCTACCCTGCTCGGTCATCCCCGGCTGGTAGCTCCTTACCCACCAGACGCTAAAGATTTGAAGCCCTCAAAGTGAAGCCACCAAGCTTCCTTCTGCTCGGTGCACCTGCAGCGGGCAACCTCCTGCCCATCAAACGCTGTGGATCTGAAGCACTCTCGAAGAGAAACCAGGTCTATATAAGTCTGAGCGATCCCCCTCGACTTCGGGGCCATGGAGATACTTGCTTCCCAACAGCCTTTGCATGCTTGGCAAGTGATTGAAATCAACTCGACGCGCGATCGCTAAATGAAGAACTGACCTGATATGGAAGCTCAACAGTGCGAGTACGAATATTCTACGAGTATTCTTCACAAACAAAGAATAATGTACAAGCGCAGAAATAACAAAAAGTTTTATTACCAAAATCAAAGTCTTTACAAGGGTATTGTGGGGTCCCCGGCCTTATCAAATCGCCCGGAGGCTTACAAAAGAGGAAATGCCAAAAAATTTGAGCCGCAAGCCTCGCCTAGGCCTCGCCTCCCTCATCACTGTCGGCCGGAGGCTTGACCACCAGGAGTGGGACACAAGTCGGTCTATTCGGCCGGCAAGGACGTTGATGACAGTCGCCGGAGGAGGTTCATCTGCGCCTCCGTTGATGGGGAGGCGGCGGCTGGTGCTTGGATCTTCGGGATGATCGCTCGCCATGTGGTTAGAGATCAGAAGACAAACTTTTGTTTTTGTGGAGTTATGTTCCCACAGACGGCGCCAGCTGATGGCGGCCTGGATCTCCTTCTGATGGAGGGCCTAGATCTCCTTCAGATGTTGTCTTCCGTTGATCTACCGATGGCTGCGATTGACGGATGGGATTGAAGATGGAGTCCGGCTCCTGTTGCGTGTGGATTTCAATGGGCTTGAGGATGATTTGCGCCGAGTACCTGCAAGGAAGTCCCGGGGTGGTTTGTACCACCAAGGACCCTCCTACGATCAAGTTAGTAACAAGATCCGAGCAGAGTAACGGCTAAGTGGATTAGAATCGGCTTATTTGATCCCTCTGGAAGAGGGGTTTATATAGCGATGGCAGCATGTAGGGGCAGGCGCGAGAATCACGCCGGCAGTTACGCTCCCGACGTCATGCCCGCATGATGAGCAAATCTCCCATTAATGGCGAGACAGGCTCGTTAATGGGGATCGTAATGGCATGGAACGTGGTATGTAGCCGGCGGAGATCTCACGCATGGCGAGATTCGCGGAGCAGCGGTTACGCCTGCAAGTGGTGTCTTTGGTTGGTTGATGAGACCGAGGAAGATGACCTCGGTGGGAGAGCTCGGGGACGAGCTGAAGAGCTGAGGTATCTTGGTCCTGTGGTAGTTTGGAGGTGAGCTGGGAGGCCGAGGAGGCCAATTGTGTAGGGGCTCTGAGGAGAGCCAGCATGTGCTCGTGGGACGGGCACAGAGGTGGCCCGGTCGGCCCCTGTAGGCCCTTTCTTCTGAGCTCTGGGACACGCCATCTGCCACGTGTCATGATCTGGGAGATCACCGATATCGAGCATCATCACCTCCCGTCATTTTGATTCACCTTATTATTTCGATCTATGTTAGGGTTTGCTTGTGTGATTTTCTTATGTTTTTATCTCTCTATTTTTTACTTTTGCAGGAGAATGTGGGGGTGGCACGAAGTGGATGCGGCAGAGTGCCAAACTATGTTCCTTTCTGAGTAGGTCTTTGATGGAGGCCTGGATCTCCTTCTGATGGAGGGCCTGGATCTCCTTCAGATGTTGTCTTCCGTTGATCTACCGATGGCTTCGATTGATAGCTGGTATTGAAGATGGAGTCTGGCTCCTGTTGCGTGTGGATCTCAATGGGCTTGAGGATGATTTGCGCCGAGTACCTGCAAGGAAGTCCCGGGGTGGTTTGTACCACCGAAGACCCTCCGACGATCAAGTTAGTGACAAGATCCGAGCAGAGTAACGGCTAAGTGGATTAGAATTGGCTTACTTGATCCCTCTGGAAGAGGGGTTTATATAGCGATGGCAGGATGCAGGGGTAGGCGCGAGAATCACGCCGGCAGTTACGCTCCCGATGTCACGTCCGCATGATGAGCGGATCTCCCATTAATGACGAGACAGGCTCGTTAATGGGGATCGTAATGGCGTGGAACATGGGATGTGGCCGGCGGAGATCTCGCGCATGGCGAGATTAGCGGAGCGGCGGTTACGTCTGCGAGTGGTGCCGTTGGTCGGTTAATGAGACCGAGGAAGATGACCTCGGCAGGAGAGCTTGGGACGAGCATGAGAGCCGAGGTATCTTTGTCCTGTGGTTGCTCAGAGGCGAGCTGGGAGGCCGAGGAGGCCAATTGTGTAGGGGCTCTGAGGAAAGCCAGCATGTGCTCGTAGGACGGGTACAGGGGTGGCCTGGTCGGCCCCTTTAGGCCCTTTCTTCTGAGCTCTGGGACACGTCATCTACCACGTGTCATGATCTGGGAGATCACCGATATCGAGCATCATCATTAGCCCTCCACTCTTGTCCCGACCGGCTGACGGGTCTGGTCGAGAGTGGTCTGTCGGGTCATCCGAGGTGAGCTCTTTTCGAAGATATCATTAGGGCGTGCTCCCAGGCAATCCATTTCCTTTTCTGGGTGACGCCAGCGAATCAGGGGCAAGATCCCTGCTTTAAAGAAGGTGCGCCGATTCGTGCGTTCTACCACTGAAGCGATGGTCCACGTGTTGAGCGTCGGTTGGCCGACGTGACGTGTTGCAGACCTATAGCGTCTGATGGGATGCGGCCCAATGCGGGTGAGATAGGTGGAGCGATCGGGGTCGTCGAACGTGATGAGTTGTTTTAGAGGGAAACGAAGGGCGCCGTTAGATGAGGACGATGGCAGCTATAAATAGAGGTGGGGTCCGCTTCAGGGCCGCTCTCTCTTCATATTTTCCTAGCTTTAAGTCTTGATAGCTCGGCGCTCTTCCTCCTTAGGCCGGTTCTTTGCTTTTGTCTCCCGAGGATCCCTCTTTGCCAGGTTAGATGTCTTCATTTGTAGAGTCTGTAGATGTTGTAGGAGTAGGTTCTAGGGACCTTCCTGTCACGCCACACTTCCCAGTATACGGGCAGAAGACGCGACGAGGCCGCTACGTATTTACTGTGAAGTAAATACGCTAAGCGTATCTAAGCAATATAAAGTAAATACACAAGAGACAAGGTATAATAAAACAGCAACTTTATTTATTCACATTCTTTCTGTATAATGCATGGAAAGTAAATACAACTGAATTAAAAGCGATGCCTAAACAATGGCATAACAGAAAAGAAAAGTACTGAAATGGAAATGTACAATGTACTAGAGCTCGAGGTCTTCACTGAACTGGTCCAAGTCTTCAGCAGTAGGCTCGATCTCTGACGTGTCCAAATCACCTGACGATATTCAAAGAAGAAAGAAAGAGAACGTCGTCAGCGAACAGATCGCCCGGTATGTCCCAAAAATAAGGAAGAAATATAATAGACAGATAAAGAAGGTAGATTTTAAAGTTGTTTTATATGGTTATAATGTTGTGTTAACGCTGTTGTTTATAGCTTGGTACAGAAGATACCAGTGTATACGAGAGGAGTCCTACTTATACCGGAGACTTTAGTAACCCGTATACAAGGCTCCGTCGATAATACCAACGGAACAACGACATGGATGTAATTACATCTTAAGTGACCACCTCGTGCCACCTTTAACATATTCCGTACCAGTCTACCCCTTAAACCCCGTATTATCTTGATTGTATTGTTGTATTGTATTGTAAACGGTATAGATTGTATAATTGGATGTCTGGCCGAAACCATGATATCAGTAAACAGATGTAACTGGAGAATCATGTATGTAACTGTAGGATCATGGATGTAACAGTATAATCATGTAAATGGAATATATATCTGTGGTTCGGTTCAGTCAAGTTGATAGATTGAATATATGGAATAATGGATTCATGTTGAATTGTATATTGTAGATTGTATAATTGTACTTGAATTATATTCAAGTCAGATTATAAAGAGACTCAAACTGAGTCAGACAATTTAGAAAAGTAAATTGAAGTTCTGATTGTTATGATATTATCGGTAACCGCTGCACATGGGCAGCAGGATTTGTGTCTTTTTCAAAGACGATTACCGTATTGATAACACCATTATTAAGTTGTCTACCCTTAGATAGAAAAGCACCCATATTTCCGGCTCCCTAAGGCTCAAGAGACTGGTCCCGCTCAAACCTATGTTTACTAGGGTCCTTAGGGTAATTTATTGAATTTGAGGGGGTTTTATGTAAAAATACTTTTATATACTTTTCAAAATACAACCCAAGTATTTATTAATCGTCTTTAGAGATGTAATGAATGTAGATTTTATATTGTGATATTTCTAATGAACATATCCTAATTTCATAATAAAAGGTATTTATTTGTAATATTGATTTTCCATGGTATTTTAGTGTAAACTGATTCTTGTGATTTTAAGAAAAATGTAGAATATAGATATTTTAATGTTATTTATACATATATTTATATAAAAATAATTTTAATATATATATTATATTCTAGAAATCTCATTTTCTTTAGATTTTCGTATTTAAATCTTTCGAGACCGAATGCTCCTTGCGGAGGTCTGCATCTCGCACTACTAAGCCTGAGGATGTGCGATAATCCGCACCATCCCGAACGGGTTTCTTAAATGGGTTGTAGCGGCGCTTTGCAAAGATTTGTTTAAATACTAAATCCTTTAGAAAACGGTTTTATTAAGTAAATGGTATTTATTTGTTAAGATATCGTTTTCGCGTATTCTATATTCCCAAGGGTATTGTGCTATGTTGCATATGAGTGTGTGAGGAGGTAGATCATTACCTCGTGATCTACTTAAAGGTATAGCAAGTTTCGCGATATAAAATATAGAATTGAAACTATGTGGTATTGTAACACCCGAGCCCAATGCTACTAATTTCAGTTACCGTTTGAATGGAGTGTGACCCTTATTTCATTTATCTTGCGTGTTTGTTGCTTACTGTAAATTTTTACCCGGTAAATTCATTTCTGCATATAACAAATTTTGGCATCTAAAATAAAATTAAAAATATTCATCTTAGCCTACTTGATACCCCTAACCCCGTGGTAGCATCCGCGCATCTTGTTCTCATCCCGTTCAATGAAACGGGCGAGTTTGGATGACTACGTGCACGTACGTGTGTCCGTTTTGGGGGTATGCTTTTGATCATAAAACACTTCATTTTAAATTTTGGATCCCGCTTAAAATCCTATTATTTCAATTTCAAATTTTTGGACCCAACCCGGGAGCGATTTGGAAATGTTTTATTTGGCGCCAAAATCCTAAATTTTATTATTTTAATAAAACCATCGAATATATTTTCATAACTATATAAAATTTCACTGTTGATTAAATCTGGGAAATCGTTATCTAACTTTTCCTAAACCTACAAATCATTTTCCTCAGCCAATCAACTCCTCCTATTTTTCCCGTGGGCCCCTCACCCCTTATCTCTCTCTCTCTCTCTCTCCCCCCCTCAAATCTTTCTCTCTCCCTCCCTCAAATCTCTTTTTCTCTCTCCTATATTTTAAACTTCTGTTCCCTCCTCCATTCTTTTCTCACAAGAACCCAGAACCCCATCCTCATCGAACCCTAGCCACCGCAGTCTCCTTCCTCGCCGCCGCAACCCCAACACCGACGACACCAGCACCCTCGCCTCCTATTCCTCGTCTCAACCACAGGTCCACTTCCTCCTTCTCCCTTCTCCCGGTGCACCCCCGACCAGACCCGCGACCCCCTGCACCCGCTCCTGCGTCTCGCCACCGATGATCACCTCGTCGTTGCCTCCGCCATCATCCTCATCATTCTCATCTCCATCACCTCTCCTTCATCGTTCCCGTGCACCCCTGCACCTTCACCGCGGCCTGCGCGCACCCCCTGCACAAGTTCGACTGCCAGATCTGTCGCCGCCGGCGATCTCGCCTCTGTACCCGGCCTTCGTACAACCCACTGTAAGCCTTCTACTCCTATTTCCTCCTTCCTTTCTTCTCTGGTTCCTTTCTATTCTTGATTGCACATCTTGATGGTTCACTGTTCACATTTTGGCCGGAATCCGACGATGCCGACGACGTGTTCCGACGTTCCAGCGAGGTACCCCAACCCGCGTGGTTCCATTGTTCGTCGTTTGGGTTCATTCCGTGAACCGTGCGGCCGTCTCGAGTTTTCCCGCCAACGTTTACGTTCCGTTTTTCCCGGTTCGCTACCTTTCGAGGCAAGTATCCCTTGCTACATGCTATACAATATTTACATATATATTATGACACCCTAGACCTGTAAATTTAGCTTGGTACAATCATTTCTCATTTTCTTATACAATATTGTATTATATCATTTTATCCTTAAACTTGGAACCTACAATTTGCAATTGAACCTAATAACCACATTTACCTGTTTAATCACATTTTAATATTGACATAGCATACGGCATCTATCTCTGTAGTTTTGTTCCATTCGGACACTCGTATGCACTTTAACCTGTAATAGCTGTACTGAACCGTTATATAAATCATTGCACCTCTAAAAGTTCTTAAACTTGTTAACATGACTAAACTGCTATAATTGTCTTACTGCACTCTTGTAATCATCTCTGTAGCACAATTGATAACTGTATTGCAAATCGAATGAATCTGCCTATTGCTTAATTCATTACTTATATCATGTTGTTGATAACCATGCTTGATTATATAACTGATTGTGAACACATCTATGTATCGTTCACATCTTGACCTGACTTGCTACATGCATATTGATTGACCCGACATGGTACCGTATACTGCTTGACTTGACCTGATGTACTATGACTTGACCCGTTACCTGATCTTGTGTCTAATGCCAACAAACCTGACATGTGGTCCTCACGGACCGTTCCTGTTGTTTATCCAGACAAACCTGTTTACCTGATCCTGTGTTGGCATTAGTTTCTTGATTTTGGAATACCTGACTTGACCTACACATATAACTTGGGGGTATGGGGAAATCAAAGGTGAAACCTGACTTATAACTCAACAGTTCACTACCTGATCTGATCAGTCTTACGGGCTAGGCCAGCCCCGGAGTGATGATGCTGACATCACTCGCCTGTACTTGCTACCTTTTACTGCCTAGCGGCACGTCTCGGTTTCAGCTTGAGAGTCTTAGACCGTGGTCCCGGGCATACACGGGATACTATTGAGTTACATCGATGATTCATCAATTGGTTTCAAAGACTTTAGAATAGAAACCCTGATAAGACAGTTAGTTTACCCACTACACACTACCCTGTACTGCTCCGATTCATATTATTGTTACTCTTGCTTTATTCATGTTTATATTGCATTGCCTGTTTATTATGTTATTATTTGATGACTTGACGCGGTGACGTCTGGGTTTTGCATGGCCCAGATTCTGTACCGCTGTCGCAGTCCAAGCAGGAGTACTTCAGCCAGCAGGCTGAGCTGTGAGGTGTCAGTATTAGTTAGTTTTATTTCCTGCAGTTTATTCCTGATGTGAGCCCGCATTATGGGACATACATTTCAGTTATTTGTATTGGATCATTTGCTTCCGCATTTCAATATTCTTGACTCATGTTATATTGGATTATGGACATGTTTAGATAGTATTCTTTTGTTCTTGATATCTCTACAGCCGTAATGTGACTGTGGATGGATACTTCCTACCCACAGGTAGCATGGTTGGCTATGTCACGTGCCCATTTTAGCGTACTCTGGGAAGCGGGGCATGACATGGTTTTTTTAGTATCAGAGCATAGGTTAGTCGGGTTGATTCTTTTGTAGTTGGGTATTGTACCCAGTTCACGAATCAGAATACCCGTGTTTAGGAAACATATCCTGCCACCTTGCCGTTTTACCCTTTCTTGAATCACATTCTTCCTGATTATATCTTTTACGATATGCAAACTTTCTTTGCATATCGACTCGAAAACCTGATTCCTTGTTATCTCTAGGACTTAGGCAACTTGGGTGGAGTTAAGTAATTGTGTCTATGATACCGCGGCATAGTTACAATGCGGCACTCTATTTAAGTATCTTGGAGTTCTAGCCTCGATCTATATTCAGAATCTATCATCATGCTAATATTGGGTATTTTGATTCCAGGAATATGGCTGGTAAGAATTTGAAGATGTACCAAAGACGTGCGGACAAAGCCACCATGCGTAGGGTGATAAGGGGATTGCTGGAGAATCTAAAGAGACAGACTGAGCTGAAACCGGCGCCTGCACTGAACCAAACGTCCGTACGTAGAAGTGTTCCGGTGAACAGACGCAGCATAGCACCAATGAAGAAAATAATTATGGTTGATCGGAAAAGGAGCGTGATTTGTAACTACTGCCATGTACCCGGACATGTGCGAAAGGATTATCGAAGGAGGCTGGGATTCTGTTGAGGCTGTGGAGCGGAAGATCACGCTATTAGTGCTTGTCCGTCGAAGCTTCGTACAAAGGATGATATTCAGAAGCCTCCGCATAAACCGTTTCAGGAACAGAAGCAGCTGGCTCAAGGACCTAATCAGGCTCGAGCTTTTACCTTGACAGCTGAGGAAGCTAAGGCGTCAGGAGAAGTTGTTTCAGGTACTTTACTCGTTCATGGTTTTCCCGCATTGGCGTTATTTGATTCTGGTGCATCCCATTGTTTTATGTCATCCAAGTTTTTAACTACACACTCGATTGACTGCACGACCCTGTCTAGTTTCTGGGACATACACACTGGGAATGGGAAAATCATAACTAGTAGGGAATGTAAAGATTGTACAGTTGTTGTGTGCGGATGGAAGCTTTTTGCAGATTTCTTGGTGATTGATACGGGCAGCTAGGAAGTCGTCTTGGGAATGGATTTCCTTGGCACTTTCCACGCTCGCATTAATTGTAGGGCAAAGAAAGTGATTTTTCAGATTCCTGGACATCCCGAGTTTACCTTCACTGGAGGAAGCAGTTCTGTCGGGCCAGTCGAGTTTAGGGCTAGGCCGACAAAGGATATTCTTGCAGCAATGGAAGTTGATGAAAGTAAAGAATCGGCTGTTGTTCGTGATTTTATGGACGTATTTGAAGATATATCGGGATTACCGCCGAAGCGAGACGTGGAGTTCGCAATTGATTTTATTCCTGGTGCAGTGCCAGTATCCAAGGCATATTATCCAATGGCACTTGTAGAGTTGGAAGAAGTCAAGAAACAAGTTGCTGAATTGCTCGAGAAAGGTTGGATTCGAAGCAGTAACTCACCTTGGGGAGCTCCAGTTCTTCTAGTAAAGAAGAAGGATGGCACAAGAAGGATGTGCATCGACTATCGAGAATTAAACCGGGTGACTATTAAGAACAAGCACCCTATCTCTCGCATTGGAGAACTTTTTTAGCAGCTTAGTGGCGCGAGGGTATTCTCGAAGTTGGATTTGCGATCCGGATATCATCAGGTTCGAGTGAAAGCAGAAGATATTTGCAAGACGGCGTTTCGAACTCGGTATGGACATTACGAATACTTAGTGATGCCCTTCGGAGTAACGAATGCGCCGGCAGTATTCATGGACTTGATGAACCGAATCTTTTCACCGTTCTTGGACCAGTTTATTGTGGTATTTATTGATGATATTCTGGTTTACTCGAAGAGTTTTGAAGAGCATGCTGAACATTTGAAGATCGCACTGCAGACGTTGAGACAGGAGAAGCTTTATGCAAAGATGAGTAAGTGTGAGTTTTGGCTGGAGGAAATGAAGTTTTTGGGGCATGTTGTATCTGGCGATGGAATTGCCGTCGATCTAGAAAAGATTGCAGGAGTTCGAGATTGGCCGATTCCAAAGAATGTTGTGGAGATAAGGAGCTTTCTTGGACTCGCCGGATATTACAGGAGATTTGTGGAGAACTTTGCTCGTCTGGCGGAGTCGTTGACCAAGCTTACGCGCAAGGAGGTACCTTTTGTATGGACGGATAATTGTGCGTTAGCTTTTGAGACGTTGAAGCAGAAATTGATAACCGCCCTATTCTAGCCGTGCCATACAATTCCGGAGGATTGGTGATTCACAGCGACGCATCTGGGAAAGGATTGGGATGTGTTTTGATGCAGCATGGGAAGGTTGTAGCGTACGCATCGAGACAGTTGAAGACCCATGAAAAGAATTACCCAACTCATGACTTGGAGCTTGCGGCTGTGATTTTCGCTTTGAAGATTTGGAGACACTACCTTTTGGGCGAAAGAGTCGAAGTCTTTACTGATCCTAAGAGCTTGAAGTATGTGTTCACACAGAAGGAGCTTAATATGAGGCAACGTAGATGGTTGGAGCTGATGGCTGACTACGATCTTGATCTTAAGTACCATCCGAGGAAGGTCAATGTCGTGCCGGATGCGCTTAGTCGGTTACCAGCAATTCAGGTGTTGACTACGCAGAAGGAGATCGTTGCAGACTTTCGAAGATTTGACTTGGAGGTTGTGCTACCACATTATACGGGACAGTTGTTGCAGCTGCAAGTACATTCTTCATTGATCGAGAATATTAAAGCGGCACAATCGCAGGATCCTAGACTGCAAAAGTTTCGAGGACAGGTTGAAGCCGGACTACGAACAGATTTACTGGTCCACGAAGATGGTTCGTTGAGGTTTGGTAGCCGTTTGTGTGTGCCAAAGGGAGATGTTCGTGAAGAGCTTATGAAGGAGGCACACAGTTCAGCTTATTCTGTACATCCAGGAGGCACAAAGATGTACCGAGATATTCGACAGCATTTCTGGTGAGAAGGCATGAAGCGGGAGATTGCTCGCTTTGTGGTAAGGTGCTTGGTGTGTCAGCAAGTTAAGGCTGAACATCAAAGGGTTGCTGGTTTATTGTAACCACTTCCGATTCCTCAGTGGAAGTGGGAACATATAACTATGGATTTCGTGACGGCTTTACCGCGGAGTCCAAAAGGCAACATGCGGTATGGGTGATTGTCAATCGGTTGACCAAGGCAGCTCACTTTATTCCTTTCCGGGTTGGTCAATCAACAGAGGCTTTGGCAGAGCGGTACATGCAGGAGATTGTAAGATTGCATGGAGTACCGGTGAGCATCGTGTCTGATCGGGACACTCGGTTCTTATCACACTTTTGGCGGAGTTTACAGGAAAGTTTGGGAACTCGATTGAACTTTAGCACAGCTTATCATCCTCAAACTGATGGTCAGTCGGAGAGAACGATCCAAACTCTTGAAGATATGTTGAGAGCATGCATGTTGGACTTCAAGGGTTCGTGGGAGGATCATCTACATTTGGTGGAGTTTTCTTACAACAACAGTTTTCAGGAAACTATCCAGATGGCTCCGTTTGAAGCTTTGTATGGTCGTAAGTGCCGTTCACCTGTTTGTTGGGACGATGTCGGTGAACGAAGATTGTTGGGACCGGATTTGGTTGTGCAGACAGTTGAGAAGGTTAACACTATCAGAAATCATATGAAGGCAGCTCAAGACCGACAGAAGAGTTGGGCAGACACGTCAAGAAGACCTCTATAGTTCGTCGTGGGTGATTTGGTATTCTTGAAGATATCACCGACTAGAGGGGTGATTCGTTTTGGAAGTCGAGAAAAGCTTAGTCCTCGATTCGTTGGACCCTTTGAGATCTTGGAGCGTGTTGGTGAGATAGCGTATCGTTTGGCGTTACCGCAGTCCTTGGCAAATGTGCACGATGTGTTTCACGTATCTCAACTACGAAGGTATGTTCGAGATGAAAAGCACGTATTGGATCATTCGGAGCTAACTGTATGAGAAGACTTAACTTTTGAGGAACGACCGATTGAAATCGTGGATTGAAGGGAAAAGGTTCTTAAGAACAATGTTATCCCCCTTGTGCTTGTTTCTTGGGGTAATCGCTCGCATGGAGAGTCCACTTGGGAACGAGAAGATGAAATCCGGCAGAAGTTTCCTCACCTTTTCTTGTAGTTCTCTGTCTTTGTATTCTTGGAATTTCGAGGACGAAATTATTTTTGTAGTTGGGTATAATGTAACACCCGAGCCCAATGCTACTAATTTCAGTTACCGTTTGAATGGAGTGTGACCCTTATTTCATTTATCTTGCTTGTTTGTTGCTTACTGTAAATTTTTACCCGTTAAATTCATTTCTGCATATAACAAATTTTGGCATCTAAAATAAAATTAAAAATATTCATCTTAGCCTACTTGATACCCCTAACCCCGTGGTAGCATCCGCGGATCTTGTTCTCGTCCCGTTCAGTGAAACGGACGAGTTTAGATGACTACGTGCACGTTCGTGTGTCCGTTATGGGGGTATGCTTTTTGATCATAAAACACTTCATTTTAAATTTTGGATCCCGCTTAAAATCCTATTATTTCAATTTCAAATTTTTGGACCCACCCCGGGCGCGATTTGGAAATGTTTTATTTGGCGCCAAAATCCCAAATTTTATTATTTTAATAAAACCATCGAATATATTTTCATAACTATATAAAATTTCACTGTTGATTAAATCTGGGAAATCTTTATCTAACTTTTCCTAAACCTACAAATCATTTTCCTCAGCCAATCAACTCCTCCTATTTTTCCCGTGGGCCCCTCACCCCTTATCTCTCTCTCTCTCTCTCTTTTTCTCTCCCCCCTTCAAATCTTTCTCTCTTTCTCTCCCTCAAATCTCTTTTTCTCTCTCTTATATTTTAAACTTCTGTTCCCTCCTCCATTCTTTTCTCACGAGAACCCAGAACCCCATCCTTATCGAACCCTAGCCACCGCCGTCTCCCTCCTCGCCGCCGCAACCCCAACACCGACAACACCAGCACCCTCGCCTCCTCTTCCTCGTCTCAACCACAGGTCCACTTCCTCCTTCTCCCTTCTCCCGGTGCACCCCCGACCAGACCCGTGACCACCTGCATCCGCTCCTGCGTCTCGCCGCCGACGATCACCTCGTCGTCGCCTCCGCCATCATCCTCGTCATTCTCATCTCCATCACCTCTCCTTCATCGTTCCCGTGCACCCCTGCACCTTCACTGCGGCCTGCGCGCACCCCCTGCACAAGTTCGACCGCCGGATCTGTCGCCGTCGGCGATCTCGCCTCTGTACCCGGCCTTCGTACAACCCACTGTAAGCCTTCTACTCCTATTTCCTCCTTCCTTTCTTCTCTAGTTCATTTCTATTCTTGATTGCACATCTTGATGGTTCACTGTTCACATTTTGGCCGGAATCCGATGATACCGACGACGTGTTCCGACGTTCCAGCGAGGTACCCGACCCGCGTGGTTCCATTGTTCGTCGTTTGGGTTCATTCCGTGAACCGTGCGGCCGTCTTGAGTTTTCCCGCCAACGTTTACGTTCCGTTTTTCCCGGTTCGCGACCCATCGAGGCAACTACCCCTTGCTACATGCTATACAATATTTACATATATATTATGACACCCTAGACCTGTAAATTTAGCTTGGTACAATCATTTCTTATTTTCTTGTACAATATTGTATTATATCATTTTATCCTTAAACTTGGAACCTACAATTTGCAATTGAACCTAATAACCATATTTACCTATTTAATCACATTTTAATATTGACATAGCATACGGCATCTATCTCTGTAGTTTTGTTCCATTTGGACACTCGTATGCACTTTAACCTGTAATAGCTGTACTGAACCGTTATATAAATCATTGCACCTCTAAAAGTTCTTAAACTTGTTAACATGACTAAACTGCTATAATTGTCTTACTGCACTCTTGTAATCATCTCTGTGGCACAATTGATAACTGTATTGCAAATCGAATGAATCTGCCTATTGCTTAATTCATTACTTATATCATGTTGTTGATAACCATGCTTGATTATATAACTGATTGTGAGCACATCTATGTATCATTCACATCTTGACCTGACTTGCTACATGCATATTGATTGACCCGACATGGTACCGTATACTGCTTGACTTGACCTGATGTACCATGACTTGACCCGTTACATGATCTTGTGTCTAATGCCAACAAACCTGACATGTAGTCCTCATGGACCGTTTCTGTTGTCTATCCAGACAAACATGTTTATCTGATCCTGTGTTGGCATTAGTTTCTTGATTTCGGAATACCTGACTTGACCTACACATATAACTTGGGGGTATGGGGAAATCAAAGGTGCAACCTGACTTGTAACTCAACAGTTCACTACCTGTTCTGATCAGTCTTACGGGCTAGGCCAGCCCCGGAGTGATGATGCTGACATCACTCGTCTGTACCTGCTACCTTTTACTGCCTAACGGCACGTCTCGGTTTCAGCCCGAGAGTCTTAGACCGTGGTCCCAGGCATGCACGGGATACTATTGAGTTATATCGATGATTCATCAATTGGTTTCAAAGACTTTAGAATAGAAACCCTGATAAGACAGTTAGTTTATCCACTACACACTACCCTGTACTGCTCTGATTCATATTATTGTTACTCTTGCTTTATTCATGTTTATATTGCATTGCCTGTTTATTATGTTATTATTTGATGACTTGACGCGCTGACGTCTGGGTTTTGCATGGCCCAGATTCTGTACCGCTGTCGCAGTCCGAGCAGGAGTACTTCAGCCAGCAGGCTGAGCTGTGAGGTATCAGTATTAGTTAGTTTTATTTCCTGCAGTTTATTCCTGATGTGAGCCCGCATTATGGGACATACATTTCAGTTATTTGTATTGGATCATTTGCTTCCGCATTTCAATATTCTTGACTCATGTTATATTGGATTATGGACATGTGTAGATAGTATTCTTTTATTCTTGATATCTCTACAGCCGTAATGTGACTGTGGATTGATACTTTCTATCCACAGGTAGCATGGTTGGCTATGTCACGTGCCTATTTTAGCGTATTCTGGGAAGCGGGGCGTGACAGGTATTTAAATGAAAAATACGGTAAAATGAAATAGCAATTACTTTATGATATGAAACTTAATCAATATGGTTGATTAGTGTTTAATAGTCAACATGAAAGGGTTTAAGTATAATTGTATTAAAGAAAAGTGAAGTTTTATAGAGAAACCGAATCGGAAATCGGATTTGTTCCCATTCCGTCGGGTTTTGTAATTCCGTATTTTTTGAAAGAAAAGGAAGATAGAAATGGTGACTTACGGGTTTAGGACAACAAGGAGAGGGAGATGGATCGGGAGGAGTCGTCGGTGCGTCGTTTCGTTGCCGGGAGCTCCTAGAGTCGTTGCAGAAAAATCCGCCGGAGAATTCGCCGGTGCTTCGCCTTTCGCCCACTTCGATTGCACACGAGGGTTTCTAGTGATTTCTTAAGAGTTAGCTCAGAGTTTTAGGATGAGGGGGTAGAGTGTAGGGGTGGTATTTATAGGGTTAGGTTAGGGTTAGGATAGATGAAGAGTTTAAATTAAAAAAATTTAAAAAATATATGAAAATTCATTAAAATGGAGTAAAAGAGGTATTAAAGGCTCTCTGGAAACGATCTGAATAAATGGAGTGTGCAGGGGGTTAAAAAGACGAAGAGGCAACTTTTTGGTGTTGATGACCTGGCCGACCGGCCGAGTCCTGCCGGCGGCGCCTGCCCGAGTCGGCCGGTCCGCCGACCGACTCGGCCGAGTCAGGCCGAGTCAGGAGCTGGGGAGGTAGGGGGTCGCCTGGTGAAGCCTCTGGAACATTTAGTTTTTCATGTGTAGTGGGAAATTTTGGAGTTATCACGTGTTGACTGTTGGACTTCTAAAAAATCAAAAATAAAATAATATTAAAAATAATGTAGGGTATGGGATTTGAACTCTGATGGCTTGGTTCAGCAATGCAAGGTATTACCAATGAGCTACAAGCTCCTTCTTGTAATTATAGAGCTAATTAATTAGTTAAAGTAATAACAGTAAATGTAAATACCCCAAGTATACATTAATTTTTAAGCAAATTTCGTACACTAAAAATGGAGTTGTTACATTCTTTTAATTTGTAATTAAAAAACAAAATAACTACTTATATCTTGTGTTCAGACTAAAATACCCCATTATGGATTTTAAAATACCCCAGTATAAGAACAGTCGCGGTGAATACGCGTAACATGCGCATTGAATGCGTGGGGGGGAGGAGGGTGAAGCGCCAGAGCCGCGTCGTTTCGGTTCCGTCGGAAAAGGCTCGATGTTTGCCGCGTGGCAACACCTTTGTGGGCGAAAACGGGCTAGTGTTGGGTTCTTTGGGGCGCAATGGGCTATAAAGCGGGGGTGTGTGTGTTGGTCCTTCCTCTCTTCACAAACAAATCGTAAAAATTGGAAGACTTCCCCTTCACCATCCACTACATCATTCACTTTGAAGATGTGTACCTCTACGACCGGAACTGCACCGAGGACAAGGTGCAATTGGTTTTTGGCAGCATCGAGGATCACTTCGGCCGGCTGCTCCCCCGGCGCTCGCCCCTGCAGCAGCTGCTGATGTACTCCATCTGGAGGGCGTCGTCGGGACTCTACAACCCCTTGTCCGAGCAGCTCAAAGACGAGGCCGTGGGCAAGCTACGGTCTCTGAGGCTCTTCGGCCTGATCTCCGCGGGTCGTCTGAATCGCTCGGTGGCATTCGTCCATGAGTGCTACCAACTGAGGCTCGACGCCAACGCGCTCGGGAAGAATCGTGGGCAGAGGTTAGATTCCGTGAGGGCTCGGCTGGCGGAAATCTTCTCGGAGTACCACGAGCAGTGCTCTCTGCACCCTCTTCCCCCGCTATTGTAATAATTTTTTTTATGATGTATGGCTGAGGAGCCCACAGTACCTTTTTGAATAAATAAGATTTTTTCTTTTTCGCAATGTTCCATTGATCTTTTTTATTACATAAACACAGATCTTAAGAAGTGTATACATTGCATTAAAAGAGATACATGCTAGTAGATGACCTTATTAGCGCAGCCCGAGCTCCCCGGATGTTTGTTGGTCTCCGTGCTCGGCACAGGGTACTGGGCTCCGTGGGCGTCGGACTTGTCATCTGTCGATACGAGCATGATCTGGCTGATGGTCAGCTCGGCGGGAGGGGGCCTCCGGTCGGTCGATGAGACCGAGGAAGATGACCTCGGCGGGAGAGCTCGGGGGCCGGCGGGAGAGCCTGGGTATCTTGGTCCTGTGGTAGCTCGGAGGCGAGCTGGGAGGCCGAGGAGGCGAATTGTGTAGGGGCTCTGAGGAGAGCCAGCATGTACTCGTGGAACGAGCACAGGGGTGGCCTGGTCGGCCCCTGTAGGCCCTTTCTTCTGAGCTCTGGGACGCGTCATCTGCCACGTGTCATGATCTGGGAGATCACCGATATCGAGCATCATCAGTCTTAGCTTTTTCTTATTTTGGTTTTGCTGATTGAATCGTTTAAGTGAAATAAGAAAAACCGGACGATAAATTACTCAAATCTCACTAATAATACCATGTTGAAATCCGGTGATTTGTGTTATCTCATGAACCGAGGACTTAAGATGTTATTGATGAGCCATTTTAAACTTTTGATAACAATCTTGATTGCCGAGAAAAAGAGCTACCTAAAGCACTTCCCACAACCTTTTTAGTCATGGATTTAATTGGTTATGTTCCCCACTTAAACTATGAGAATTATCATGATTGTAATTATCAAAGGAGCATATCCAAAATAGTGATTGCAATTTTCGGTAGTTTAGTCTATATTTACCATGTACCCTCTTTGCTGGTCATACTTAGTTGTATGGAAAAAACATGATAGTATTTACTACTTCATTAGTATCGACAGTTAGTGGTCACTGTTCAAACTTATTTATTTGTCCATCATTTGTGTACTCGATTCTCTTGCTGCCCGTGATACTGTGCTCAAATGTGCAATTTTGGATGTTTCGTCTTTGTAGGCTGTTACTGCTGGAGGTGTATGATGGTCAAATTTTTATAAAGTTAGGAAAAGGTGTGAACTTTCCTGAGTTGGATCCATGGGTATGACTACTTTTAGTGATATTTTGGTGATAGAAGTATCTCATGGTTTATGTATATATGTTCATTTTGTTTTATTGTTCTTAAGTTAGATGTGCATATGCTTTCATTGATTGTTCTCTCTCTCTCTCTCTCTCCCTCTCTGTCACACTCACACACTTGATCAATTACTTGAAGAAAGTTCTTTTTTTTCTTTTGAAATCTTAAATATGAATATGACAAGGATACTAGTATTGTATTTGAGATATTGGATTTGGGTTTGGCGGGTTCTATGCGGGTTCAATTTTCTACTTTGAAGTTGAAATAAAGAAGTTCAAGGATTAACATTATTTCTTTACATGTATACTACTAGACATGTTTCATCATATTATCTACGATAAAAAATGATTTTCGCACCACTTGCTTTAAAAGAGGAAAAAATTTATTTCTCAATCTGTACCTGATGTACACACATTAATTCTATGCAAACTTATATACTGTTATTAATTGGTCTAATAAAAATTATAGATATACAAACGAATATATAGCTTATGCTATACAATCAATTAAGGCGAAGAAATTCAGAGGATTCAGTGCGAAATTTTACTTCATAAATTTCTCTTGTAACATCCAGGGAATGAACTTTATCATAATCTTAGTGATTGTGATGCCCATAACCCTACAAGCTAACGCTATAATATAATATATACTATACCGGGGTATTAACCAAAAACCACGTTTTGATTTCACACTTTTGTGTGTTTTGTGCGAGGGTCCGAAACAGTAACAAGTCTGTAACTGATTACTTTTCTGCAGTTGGCTTTGTTTAACATGTTAGGGATGTAAAATGATTTTTGCACCATTTGCTTTAAAAGAGGAAAAAATCATTTCTCAATCTGTACCTGATGTACAGACATTAAATCCATGCAAACTTATATACTGTTATTACTTGGTCTAATAAAAATTATAGATATACAAACGAATATCTAGCTTATGCTATACAATCAATTAAGGTGAAGAAATTCAGAGGATTCAGTGTGAAATTTTACTTCATAAATTTCTCTTGTAACATCCAGGGAATGAACTTTATCATAATCTTAGTGATTGTGATGCCCATAACCCTACAACCTAACGCAATAATATAATATATACTATACCGGGGTATTAACCAAAAACCACGTTTTGATTTCACACTTCTGTGCGTTTTGTGCGAGGGTCCGAAACAGTAACAAGTCTGTAACTGATTACTTTTCTGCAGTTGGCTTTGTTTAACATGTTAGGGATGTAACTGTTTCATCATTAAAACTCAGCATTTCCATTTGAAACTTTTAGTGGGTGTTTTATAATTTTATAATAGTAATTGTTTAATTTTAGGACAGAGGTGAAATTTGAAAAATATATTGTAATATGATAATGATATTTTCCATATATTTGTTATAGTTATTATCATTATATTTTCCTTGATGGGGGTGTGGAAGTAAGAGAGAACCTAGCTACTAATTATGCAGACTTGTACTAATGTAAGTGGAAATTTATTCTTCTTTCCTGTTGAAGCAATGTTATGCGTATTCTGTTCAATACGCGAAACAATTATATGTGTAGCTATGTTATAGGGCTTCTATTGCTAAGTATATTCATTGGGAAACTGTGTCAACTTTCAGGGAGCAAGTGATCCATATGTAGTCTTGCAATAGGATGGCCAGGTTGCGAAAAGCAATATCAAATGGGCGCAAGTTACTTGACTGAGACATGCACACCTTAATCCATCATAAAGGAATACCCGGGTTCTATATGAACAATTCATTTGTTATTGTTGGAGTATGGTCTGTTAGGATGACAGTATCTATTTTGTTAGATGACACCTATATATGTTCCGAGCGAGCAGGGTCTTAATCTGTCAGAATCAATTTGGATTTCAAGATTCTCTGTAACTTTAAATCTGAAACCTCCAAAGTACATTTTTGAACACAAGCTGGCTTATGGTACTTTTTGTAAATGTCAAGCCTAATGGTTTAATCAAACTTTACTAGCAGAATCATACAAGAACAATGGGCATACAAGGGGTCTAAACCCTATTTAATTTCCCTTTTATTTTCTATGTACTCTTTAACATTTTATTACTAATGCGTTTTTTCTTTAATATCTGTTTTCTGTTTTATCCTTGATAGTGGCATCTGAGGTGGGTGAGAGTTAAAAGTTTTAGTGAAAGCACATGAATGTCTCTAATAAAATGTCAAGTTGTAGTATTAGTTGTTTACATATTGACATTGATCTATATGTCCTTGACAAAATGGAACAGTTCATATTATTCTTTTTCTCTTGGGCTTTTATGTGGAAAACTGCTGTATTTTTTTAAACACTCTCAGTCTGTCGGTATATTTTTCTCTTTTTTGTACAAACTCTTTTATATTCAATGCAATGATGCGAGCACTTTTGGTTCTCATCTCTTTTGGAAAATGAAAGGAAAAAAGAGAGAAGAAAAGAAAAAAAATGAAACAATTTGTCTGACCTAGGGAAAATTTGCTTATAACACTTTTTTCCTGATGATATTCATATTTAACACTTTTAGGACGAAGGACCCAACATGGAATGGAGATTTTACTTTAAATATCAAGACATCACGAACAAATATTTTGCAGGTATTGTCCATGCATGGTAAAATTTTCATTTATAAGAGTGAAACTATATTCATGTGCTCAAGGGTACCGTGCCTACTTTTCCTACTTCTTTGACGCCTACTTTTCCTTCTTCTTTGACTCCTTTATCGCCAACATGAAACTTGGCCTATTCTACTCTTATGTAACACATTCCTGTAGCGTTGATAGAGATTGCACGCTACATGTTACACTTTCCGATACCTATAGAATTCAAATCATGCAATTGGCAGCATATTATTTTAGAATATATGTACACAATTGAAGATACCTAGAAACATATGTTTTTCTTAAGGCTTGGGAAATTATACACTATTAGGTTTCAATTTTTCCATGACGAACTTGAAGTTTCTGCCAAGAGAATTTTCCTTTACGATGTTCCTGGCAGAACCATTTTTGCCTGTATTCTAAACCTCCACCATTCTTCCCACTCCCCAGAAGGAGGAAAAGAAAAATGGAAAAAAGAAAAGAGAAATACGGAAGGAAGGAGGGCATGTGCATGCACATGCATGATGGTGCATGCATGGACTAATTCTTTTTCAACCAAAGGGTTTGGGTTTGTCTATAGGTAGAATACTCAGGATCAAGTCCTTTTATTCTTTCCTTTTTCTATCTCCCAATCTAATCGAGCCATCTTGGTTCTAGGCACGGTGCCGGTAGCTGATATGCTGTGTTTTACATTAGTAAATCTACTTGACTAACTCTACTAGATCTTCATCACTAAGTGGCTCCTTTTTTCGAATGCTTGCCATATCTAGACCGATTGAAAAGAATTCTGTGGGGACGTCATTATTTTTCTAGACATCAAAGAAGGCCATGGCATTTACATGGATTATGTATTAGCTGCCTAGGAAGTCTTCAACCTGATCCAATGTCTTCAATTGCTTCTATGACAATGATGCATTGGCTTGTGGTAAAAATAACCCAATGTTGGCAGAACATTAAATCACTTATAATTTATACTAAGCGAAAAGAATTAAGAGAATTTTTTTTATTGGATTGATTAAATAAGAGTCCATACAAATTTTTATATAGAGAGTTATAAATCATCTTTCAATCTAATAACAAAATATATTCATAATTAATATATGCTAACAAAATATACTCATACCTAATATATAATAGAGAATAATGGAGGAAAGAGGCCATAGGAGGGAATTTCCTCCTATGGCGTCGAAAAAATATACCTTCCATCGTGTTTTTCGACGATCGGAATCCATCATCTTCATCGTTATCATCTAAGATGTGGGTACACCAAATTTCATGTGATTCTACAACTTTTGCACCGTGATTTAGCAATGTAAAAAGTTCTATAATTATCGGTAAACCGTTAATTTTGAACCCACTAATTCAACGGTGAAAAGGTTGTAGAATCACATGAAATTTGGTGTATCTACATATTAGATGATAATGATGAAGATGATGGGTGCCGATCGTCGGAAAAAACGATGGAGCTTGTATTTTTTCGACGCCTAGGAGGAAATTCCCTCCTATGGCATCTTTCCTCCATTATTCTCTATATAATAACTAATTATATTCTTAACACTCCTCCGCAATCTGGAACATAGATATCGATCGTGCCAAATTTGGACGCAAGACGGACGAAAACCGATCGAGAAAGAGATTTGGTAAGGATATCTGCTAGTTGAGTCGAAGAGAAAATATGTTGGAGTGCAATCTGGAACAAAAATCATCTCTCAATTTAATAACAAAATATATTCATAATTAATATATACTAACAAAATATATTCATAACTGATATATAATAACTAATTATATTCTTAACACTCCTCCGCAATCTGGAACATAGATGTCGATCGTGCCAAATTTGGACAGAAGACGAGCGAAAACCGATCGAGAAAGAGATTTGGTAAAGATATCTGCTAATTGAGTCGAAGAGAAAATATGTTGGAGTGCAACCACTTTATCTGTCATGAATGAAGTGACAATCTATTTCAATATACTTGGTCCGCTCATGAAAAACTGGATTCTCAACAATGTGGATTGCAGCCTTATTATCATAGAAAAGTGTAGTCGGAAGAGAAGAAAGAACCCCAAAATCTGTCAGAAGAAAGGTAAGTCATACCAACTGAGCAACTGTATACGTCATATACCTATACTCAACCTCTGCAAAAGAACGAACCACTAGATTTTGCTTCTTACTCCATGTAACCAAATTTTCTACCAAGAAGACACAATAGCCACTCGTGGAACGACGATCATCAATGGATCCAGCAAAGTCAGCATTCGCAAAGGCTGCGAGAGACAACATAGATGGCGGTTTGTAAAGAAGATCATGTCCTGGAGAGCTTTTGATGTATCTGAGAATATGATCAACCGCCTTAAGGTGAGAGCTCAAAGGATTCTGTATATACCGACCCACTGTGCTAACGGCAAAGGTAATGTCAGGACGAGTGACGGTGAGGTAAATAAGCTTCCCAACTAGACGTCGATATCGTCCCGGGTCAGGTAATGGAGGATTTGAGTGAGAGCTCAATCGAGATAGCTTGACCGAGGAATCCATATGGATGTTTACTGGTTTACATCCAAGAAATCATGTCTCAGATAGAGATCAAGTCTATATTTGCACTGAAAGAGCTGTAATCTACCAGAATTCCGTGATACTTCAATTCTAAGGAAATATCTAAGTGGTTCAAGGTTCTTGGTATGGAAGTGTGAAGCCAAACATTCTTTCACGTTAAAGATCCCAGCAGAATCATCCCCAATAATGATAATATCATCAACATACACTAACACAATTACCTTGCCATGAGGACGATTATGTGTAAAGAGAGATGTGTCGGCACGACTGCATTTGAAGCCAATCTGTCGTAGAACTGTAATAAACATTTCAAATCAGGCACGCGGTGACTGCTTTAATCCATATAACGATTTATGTAGAAGACAAACTGTAGCACTCTAGCACGATCGTACAATTTTAATCTTTAGACTCATTTTATTTATCTTTTGAGTTGCGATTAATTTGAATAGTAGAAGTAGTTATCCGACTCGACTCGCATGTGTGAGACCCATTATGGTGTTAGACTATATTTTTATTAATATTTATCAGTAAACTAAATCTATGAGAATCTAGTATAACACACACACACATATAATATCTAAATCAACACATATTTTTTGGTAGCCACACGTTAGGGATAATTACATTATTAACTGTCATTAGGATAATTTAAGCATCTCATATTTTATTTTGACTCTTACCAATTACGCTTAAATTCAATAGAATCTAGATACCAAATATTTATTATCCTGTTAAATCTTAACTAAAGCGTATAAGATATTTAAATTATATTCTTTACATTGCCTGAATTTGGGGGGCAGATACTATTTGGATTTATCCATCCACCTCTCCGAAAATACCAAGTTGATTTATGACACTATATATCGGAGGTTTGGACAGATGTGACCGTTGTAGCAGATTTTATTAGATTCCCCCTCGTTTTATGAAGGGTTTTTGATTGTGGGGACGCTCTTCCTTGCAGGCGCAAGCCCCTGCAGTTAATTACATTACCGCGTTGCGATAACCACTTTCTCCTGCTACAGCAATTCACTTCGTGTCGTGTGTATTTTTATTTATTTTGGTTGCCCATGGATTGTATACGGAGACTAGTTTATGTCGTCGTCCGCAGGGCGCGGATCAGTCTAAATCCGTATATTTTAGATTTGGATTTGGGTCAAGGAATTTCTTGACGGGGTTTTGAACTTAGGTTGTGTATTCCTTCGGTGCAAAAAATATCTTTGTTTTATTTAAGGACCGTTAATCTAATTTGAAATTAAGATCAACTTAAGTATATAAGTGAACATTTGGGCTCAATTTGTTTTTGCTAAGGATACGTTAGTCTTATTTAAGACTAAGATCAACTTAACAATATTTTAAGATCATTTTTACTTAAGATCCAGCAATAAAGCATTTGGGTTTAGCTGCAAGAAAACTTCAGAGACTTAGCCAATTTGGGCTTGGTCTGCTTAGTCTTTCCTTTTTTCAAAAAGTGCTAAGCACTTGTTTGGGGTCTGTTTTTTTTAGTCCCTTTCCTTTTCTGTAAAAGTGCTAAGCACTTATTTGAGCTCTGGCGCTCACATGTATGTTATGTGAAGTATTCAGTTATGGGCGATACCCAATGAGTGTCACTTTAGTCATTTTGACTAATCATGAAGTGCTAAGCACTTTTTATGGCGTCCACGTGAGGTGCATGTGCGGCGCTAGGCATTGCCCAATTAGTGCTAAACACTCGCCATTTTGGCTGCATATGAAGTGCTAAGCACTTTTTATATAGCGTCCACATGAGGAGCACGTGCGGGACCGAGTTTTTTTTTTTTGTGCCCACGTGATTTTCACGTGAGTCGCTGGGTGCTTCCCAATCAGTGCTAAGCACTCAGCCATTTTGGTTGCACATAAAGTGCTAAGCACTTTAACTCAGTGCTCACGTGGGCGCTGGCCTTTTGTCTTGGGCGGCTACGTGTTTTTCACATGAGATGCTGAGAGTTTTTTTGTATAGAGATTTAACCTCCGTTGATATTTTCAGAAAGGTTAAACCTCTGTCAAAGATATTTTGACCAAAATCACTATTTTTGAGGGTTTTGGATTGAGTTTTTAAAGAACCAAGTTCTTGATTTGAAGGAACTAAGTTCCTGGAGTGTTATGGACTCCATCTTCTTTCTGTTTTAAATTTGTTCTTTTCTGAATGTTTGATTCTCAAGAACAAGATCTTCACGATGAGAATTAAATTCTCAACTTGTGGGAGATTTGTCTTGTGGATCTCAGATCTAGAGAAAGAATTAAATTCTTTTAAAAGGGTTAAACCCTTAGATATGATATGATAGGTAAATGAGATATTTTGATCTTTTTTTTCTTTACCTAGGGTTTTGAGGAGGAAGATCTTCTTATTTGAGAATTAAATTCTCTGTTGTTTTTGAGAGCTCATTGTATTTTTGCAGAAACTTATAGGGGGTTTTCTCTATCTGAGACTTGAAGTCTCGGGTCCTTTATATAGTAGAGGCAAAGTTATTAATTAGTTTTAAGGAAATCTCTCATTAAGAAATTCCAATTTATTTTATTGATCTGAAAATTATTCGGGGGATTTTATCCACCGTTGGATCTTTGATCCAAGGACCTTTGATCCAAGGACCTTTGTTTCATAGAATATGTTTTCTTGTTTTTAACAAGATTGGGGATATATAGAATTTTATTCTGTAAAACGGTGATTCTTTAATCACCATTAGATTTTAATCCAAGGATTCTCTGTTTTAAAGAGAGCGGTCTTTTTTGTTTAGAAAGATTGAGAGAATATATTCCCAAAATAGAATTTTTTTCTATGATTGGATTTTTGATCCAACCGAGAGTATCTTTCTTATTTAGAAAGATTTGGAAGATATTTTTTCCTAATAGAATTTAATTCTATATTTTGATGATTTATCATCTTCATTGGATCTGTGATCCAACGACTCTATTTAACAGAGAGTATCCCAATTCTCATGTAGAATTTAATTCTACTGATTTTGTCTTGGGCGCCAACACTCACGTGTCATGCATGTGGGCTCCAGTTAAGAATTTAATTCTTATGATAGGTACTTCTGTGCTTTGCACATTGGCGCTCACGTGATGAGCACGTGCAGCGCCATATAAGAATTTAATTCTTATTCAGAAAGTGCCCATGTGGTTTGCACATTGGTGTCCACGTGAGGAGCATGTGCGGTGCCACCATAAGATTTAATCTTACAAAATTGGTGCTGACGCTGGCGTCCTCGTGAGGAGCACGTGAGGCGCTGTCCTATTAAATTTCAATAGAGCTTTGTTCATTTATTATGTTTAAATATTGGGGGAACATACATTATGGTTAGATAGGTTACATATATGTATTATTATTCCAATATATATTTACTGTGAGATTTTGGTGGAGACGGATCGAAATTTGATTTTATCTTTATACTATCAGTTATATTAAAATATAATATATATATATATATATGAACTATATAAATACTTTATATTTTAAAAAAAATAAAAATAAAAATAAAACAGAAAACTCTCTCTCTCCCCCATCTTCCTCGTTCTCTTTTTCACTGACCCCTAACCCATGCACCCATCATCGCACCCTTTCCAACTCACCCCGCCGTCGATTCACCCCCTTCTTCATCTCGTCGTCGTCGCTTGCACCCTCTTCCTCGTCCTCGCCGCCAACCTCTCTTCATCGGAGCCGACCTCCTCTCTCTACCGCCACCTCCTCCTTGCTTCCCCTCGTCTTCGATCCCAAGCCCAAACTCTATCTCCATCAACCACCTTCTCACAACCCGACACCATCTCACCGTGAAACCAAAACCCAACCTCGACACCACGTCATCGCCATCCCTTGAACCCATCAACTTACGCACTTCCTTCTCTCTTCGACGTCGACCAAACCCTCTCATCATCGGCGCGTTGATCGGTCAATCGATGGTGGGATTGCCATGACGCCAATATTTGCGCATCCCTGATTCCCGATGCCACGTGGCGTGTGGTAGGTATCTCGAGATCCATGTGAATCTCCCGAAGACGTCGTTCAATCTTTCCGGATCCATGTGAAAGAGAGGAGGCCAATGGCCAGGTGCGCGTGGCGGCGGCGTATCGAGTGGTGTGATACGTAAGAAGATACTCCGTAATTCGCGCCTTGGTGGGAGAGGATCTTGACCGTTGGGAATTTTTGCTGAAGCTATAAATAGGGAAGCCTCAACCCCCTCTTAGGCACTCCTGTCTATTCGCTTTTGGTTGTCTTCGTCTCTTCCCTTTTTTCTTTGGCCGATTTCCGTAGTTCATTGTTTCCTGATGGCCGACAACACGTACAATATTCATGACATCGTGACACGTAATGACGTCTACCATTACGACTTTGACTGTTCCGAGACGACATATGAGGCCGTGATAGGTGGCCTAGAGCATCATTGAGGGTGTTTACTCTCGTGCCGATCTTCTCTCCTGTAGGTGCTCCTCTACGCAATCTGGAGGTCCCCCTTGGCCTTTTCAGGGCATTGTCCTAACAAGCATTGGAGGAGGCCATCGACAAGATGCGCACGGCCCATGAGTTGGGCTTGATCTCGAAGAGCAGGCGGGACCGCCCGATAGATATCCTTCACGGAGCTTTCCAACACAGGCTGATCATAGCTTCATGTTCGACGGTGGGAGTCCCTGACGGAACCGTAGCTGCTCGGGTCCACGGGCATCGGCAGAGGGAGCGATGGGATGCCGCCTGGGCTCGGTTGGAGGACCTCTGCTTTGAATACCATGATCAATACTTTCACGATTGTCTTCCTCCTTTGTTGTAATAGTTAAGGATTATGTACTTTTTTCTTTCTTTGCGAGCCCCAAGGCATTTTTACAAGGTTGAGGAGCCGAGAATGCACCTTATCAATAATTTTTTTTCTTTTGCTTATGAATATTTCTTCGCTCGAAATGTCAAAATATCGAATATTCTCGTCTTACGAATATTACTTCACTTGCCTCCGAGTCAAGCTGGGGAGAGATAGCCCGTCGGCCCGTGAGAGGGTTTAGGATTCACGGGTTTTGGGCGGGCAGGAAGATACCCGGTTGTCTCATGAAGAGGGCTTTGGATCTACGGCGTCGTTGGGCAGGAATCTACCCGCTGTGGATGGGCCGGACAAGAAGCTACCCGGTTGCGACGAACATGAGGCTGTCTGCCGGTCTCGAAACCGAGCAAGAACCTACTCGCGTCAGGGCTTAGTTCGGGAACTAAAACAAATTAAGCGACAGAAAAGAAGAATCTCATTATTCAAGAGAGTACAAGTTTATCTATAAAATTTAAGCTTTTCAGCGTTATATGGCCGCGGAAAGTTGCGCCCCAAGGAATCTTGGACGCGGTAGGCTCCTCCGGGAAATGCCCCGGTCACAAGGAAGGGACCGTTCCATTTCGAGGAGAACTTGTGCAGCTTCCCTTGGTCCTCGAATTCATTTCGTCGTAGGACTAAGTCTCCTGTTTTGAATGCTCGGCGTTTGACCCGGGCATTGTAATGTCGGGGGGTTTGTTGCTGATACGCGGCCATCATTATTTCCGCACGGTCTCTCTTTTCCAATAGGATGTCCAAGTTGCTTCGAAGGTCCAAGACATTGGCCTCGTCGTCGAAGTGTTCGACTCGATAACTGGGTAAGCCGATTTCCGCGGGGACCATTGCCTCGGTGCCATAACATAGACTGAACGGGGGTTTCCCGTGGGTGACCTTTTTGACGTTCGCAATGCCCACAACACCCGTGGCAGTTCCTCGACCCATCCACCCTGTCTTCCTTCTAGGCGGGCTCTGAGGCCCCGGATGACATCTCGGTTTGCTACCTCGGCTTGCCCGTTGCACTGGGGATGTGCGACTGCGGAAAACTTCATTTTTATGTGATAGTCGCTATAGAATTCTTTGACTTTGTCGTTTTCAAAGTTAGTTCCGTGGTCGGTGATGAGGCACACGGTCCCTCGGATATGTTTATTTCTTTATCCTCGGGCACCGTTGTGGTAAGGCACACCCGAGCGATCTGCTGATCTCTGTAAGCCTGGCCTATGCCCCCATCGCCTAGAGGGAATTTGAGCGCGAAGTGGTAGGTCGAGATCTGAGCCTGGAGGGCGTTTAATGTGGGGCAACCGAGAAGGATGTTATAAGAAAAAGGGACCTGGGCGACGAGGATACTCACCGACAAGGTTTGGGTTCTTCCGGCCTCCCTGACGTTGAAAGGGAGAGTGATCGTCCCTTCGTCTTGGACGGAGTGATTAGTAAATCCGGAGAGGACGTGCGGAGTTGGTTGGAGATCGGACGGGTTTAACCCCATACGCTGGAAACAGTTGTAAAATAGGATATCCGCCGAGCTTCCTGAGTCGACTAGGATTCTCCGGACTTTATACTGATTTACACTGTCCGCGATCACCAGGGGTTCATTGTGCGGGACAGATATTCCATGAAGGCCTTCGTTGGTGAAGGTGATAGGAGAGGCCTCCTTGCACTTTTTGGAGGGGGAGCACCAAAGGTCATGATCGGTCGGATACGGCGGGTGTCCTTGTTGCTCGGAGTCGAGTCAACAGAGATGACCATGATCTATCCGACCGTCAACTCTCTGATTGGGGGTTGGTCTGTTTGCTCCCGGTCTGCTTGACATTTGTCTCGTATGTACTTTACTAGGTGACCGGAGCGGATCAGCTTCTCAATATAATCACGGAGCTGTTTGCAGTTTTCGGTCAGGTGCCCTTGCGACCGATGAAAGGCACAGTATGGGCCGCGGAGTCGCTTACCCGGCCTTTGTATCATCGGCGGGAGTTTGAAAAATCTCTCATTTTTTGCCTCCTCTAGCAGCTCGGCCTGAGAGACATTCAAGAGAGTGTACTCGTGAAACCTCGGAGAATAGGGTTTTGGACGGCCGATCTTTTTCTTCTCCTCCCGGTCCCGCTTTTTTCGGTCGGCCCGGTCCCCTCGGAGAAGGTTGGCGTTTATCTCTAACTCGAGTTGGATCTCCCGCTCGGTCCATACTTTCATCTCGGCCATGGTCTTAGGTTGCGCTAATACAAAAGAGTGGAGCTGCTCTTTGTGCCTAAGACCAGATCGCAAGGCGGTGATGACCGTCTCGTCTTGGTGTTCGGGTACCTCCAGGAGGGCATTGTAGAACCGAGTGACGTGGCTTTTGAAAGATTCCATGTCCTCACTCTTGATGGTGAACAGGTAGTCGAACGTCCTCTTCTGTCGTCGATTGCCGACGAAATGATCGAGAAACTGAATAGCCAGCTCGTCGAAGGTGGAGATTGAACATGGAGTAAGACCACGGAACCAATCTCGCCCGGCCCGGATGAGGGTGGTGGGGAAGGCTCGGCACTGAGCCGTGTCCGAATTATCTTGGAAGCTCATGCCCGCCTTAAACACGTCCAAGTGGTCCTTTGGGTCGAACTCTCGTCAAAGAGGGCCATCTTGGACGGCTTATTCCGTGACGAGACCGACTCATTTAGCAATTGCTCTTTGAAGGGCTTTGTGAGAGAATCCTCTGAGTATTTTGCCGATCCTCCGGGCGGACGGGTGGCGAGCCGCATGTCCTCAATTTTCTTCTCGAGGTCTTTGAATCGCTGTAGGTACCCCGAGAATTCTCAATAGTCGGTGCGCCTGCTGTCTCGGTTTTGGGCTTGTGCGATGGAGCGGCTCCGTCTTCGCTCTATCACGTTTCTCAGATCCTCGGGGTGAACCCTCTGTAGTTTGCCTCGACGTGAGCCATATGCGCATCCTCGGTGAGTGTGTTAACGTCGGTCTTCCCTAGAATCAGGCGATCTGACCGACGTCTCTTCAGGGGGCGAGGGAGCGCTGCGAGCGTTGAAGCGATAATCTAGTCGTTCCCGAGACCTAGGTGTCGAACTTTCCGGCGCTCAACGAGTCATGGAATCATTCCTCGTATGGGGGTCAGGACTGCCGGAATCGGCATGCCGGTGTTCCATGACATCGAGATTGGCACGAGCGAGGCCGAGGACCGGATCACGCCCCTCTGCCGTCCCGTGCACGGCGTCGTTCCGGGGAGCGGGGGAGACGGCATGGTGGGCATGGCCGGCCATTTGGACACGAGCGATCGCGTCCACCATCGCCGTGAGTCTGTCGATCCGTACGGATAAGACCTCAATGATGTTGGGAGGCGGAGTAGAACTATCCCTTCTTCCGTTGCGGAGGACGGGATCACTTGTGTTGGGATCTTCGTTGCGATGATCGCTGGCCATCGAATCGAAGGAAGAAGATCAAAAATTTTGGTGGAAAAGTCTTTCGTTCCTACAGACGGCGCTAACTGATGGAGGTTGGAATCTCTCTCAGGTGTTGTCCTCCGTCGATTTTACTGCCAGCGGGGCTGAACGGTTGAGATTTGATGTGAGGGTTGAGCATGCGGATCTCAAGAAAATGGGTCGACCAAAGCCAACAATAATATCAATAATATTGCAATTATTTTTTATTTGGTCAATTGTTTTAGAAGGAAATGACGTCATAAAGATTACAATCTTATAAATCTCAATTAATCATTTTGGTCCATATCCAAATCAAATATCTTTTCTATTAGTTTGTAGCATTTATGGAAGAAAATCAATTAGTAGAGGAGTTGTCATGGAATGGTTTTATTGTATAGCTTTATATCTTGTATAAATATATGTGTAACAATTATTTGAAGAAACATGCAAGTTATTATTTGCTTATCCAGTTTTCTTAGTTTCATCATAATTCCATACTTTACTGCATCAGATGAGTGTGTGCGCGCATATATGAGGATAATGAAGGTAATGTGCCGTAGGAAGGAATTTCTTTCTATGGCGTAGAAAATATACAACACCATTTTTTCGATGATAGACATTTATCACCTCAATCTTTATTATTTAAGATGTGGATAAATCAAATTCCATGTGATTCCACCATCTTTTCACCGTTGATTTAGCAGGTGCAAAATTAACGGTTTCCAACAATAGAACTTTTTACTTTGCTAATTTAACGGTGAAAAAATGGTGGAATCACGTTTTTTTGGTGTATCCACATCTTAGATGATAAAGATGTATGTGATGAGTACTAATCGTAAAAAAAAATGATGGAGGTTGTATTTTTTCGACGCTGTAGGAGAAAATTCCCTCCTAGGCCTTTTTTTCCTCTTCATTATTCTCATATATAATAATAATGATGATGATGATGTAGAAAAGAGTCCTTATGAGGGAATTTCATTAGGCATCGTCGAAAAAACACCCTCCACCATTTTGTTAGACGATCGACACCCATCATCATCATCTTTATCGTCTAAGATCTGGATATACCTAATTTCACGTGATTCTACAACCTTTTCAATCTTTGAATTAGTAATGTAAAAAGTTTTATTATCGGTAAACCGTTAATTTTGCACTCACTAAATCAATGGTGAAAACATTTTGAAATCATATAAAATTGGTATATATACATCTTAGTCGAGAAGAATAAGAATGGGTGTGCATTGATCGACAAAAATATATATAAGAGAATAGACTTATTTTGCTGCCATACAAGGAAATTCCCTTATAGTTCTTTGTCCTCCATATGAAGAAATTTCCTCTTATGGCGTCGAAATGTGAAATTAGGTATATATATATAATGGAGGAAATGTGCCATATGAAGAAATTTTCTCTTATGGCGTCGAAAAAATACACGCTTCACCATTTTTTTTGACGATCGGCACACATCATCTTCATCATTGTCATCTAAGATGTGAATAAAACAAATTTCATGAGATTCCACCGCTTTTCACCGTTGATTTAATAGGTGCAAAATTAACGGTTTACCGACAATAGAACTTTTTACATTGATATTTCAACGGTGAAAAAGTACGAGAATCATATGAAATTTGGCGTTTCCACATCTTAGATGATAATGATGAAGATGATGTGTTCCGATCATCAACTAAAATGGTGGAAAATATAAATTTCTGACACCATCCAACGAAAAAGCCTCCTAGAACCACTTTCAGAAAAGAGGTCCTAAGAGTCTTTTTCGTTAGGTCGCACCAGAAATCTACATGCTCCACCATTTTTTCCTGACAATCGGCACCAATCATCATCATCTTTACCATGTAACATGTGGATACCCCGAATTTCATACAATTCCACCACTTTTTCATCGTTGAATTAGTAATGTAAAAAGTTCTATTGTCGTTAAACCGTTAATTTTGCACTTATTAAATCAACGGTGAAAAAGTGATGCAATCACATGAAATTCGGATTATGCACATCTTACATGGTAAAGATGGTGATGATGGAAGCCGATCGTCGAAAAAAATCACGGAGGATATATTTTTTTGATGTGATAGAAGGAAATTTCCTCCTATGGCACATTTCTTCCATTATTCTTATATATATATATATATATATATATATATGAGAATAATGGAGGAAAGAGACCCTATGAGGCTTTTTGCGTTGGGTGGAAAAAAGTGCGCCCTCCACCATTTTATTCGACAATCAACACCTTCCAACTTGATCTCCATTCTCTAATTTGTCGATACACCAAATTTCATGTGATTAAAACACCATTTCACCATTGATTTAGCAATGTAAAAAGTTCTATTGTCAGTAAACCGTTAATTTTGCACCCACTAAATCAACGGTGAAAAGGTGTTACAATCACATGAAATTTGGTGTATCGATATATTAGTCTATGAAGATCAAGATGACCGGTGTCGATCGTCGAATAAAATGGTGGAGTACGTGTTTTGTGTCGCCGCCTAACGCAAAAAGCCTCCTACGGCCTCTTTCCTCGCTCTCCCTCTCTCTACACACACACACACACACTCCTTCGGTGGTAATCTAAGTAGTGACCCATTTTGTACCTCGTAAATGTTTTTAGCACATTAAATGTAAGGGCCTTCATTAATTACTTTGACATTTATTTATAAGATGGAGCAACTCATAAAATGCCACGTAGGCGACTTCTTAGGTTGCAACCTAAGGTTGTTAGTGATATATGACCTAGAGGTCATTATTGTATAGTACTGGATTGTATATTACATTTTGGAAGTTTGGGATATACACAGATATAATTACAGTTTTGCTCAATATGATAGTATGCTATCTGGTTTGATTCTATTTTAATATGTGTATATGTTTCTTTTAACGTATCGTTAATACATATTGATAGAGCTCTTAGGATCTTTGCTAGACTATCAGCATTGTGATAACACTCATACTAGTGGGGGCTGGGTAGTCTATAAGCACATCCTTAAGATTGTCCCTAATCGTAGGATTATTGTCACGCCCCGCTTCCCAAAATACGGAATACGATGGGTGACTAAGCCAGCCATGCTCCTACAGTCAGGGAATAATCCCGCGGTAGTCACACTTCGACTTCTAGCATTACATGGAAGTTAGTAAACAGTGCTAGTGTATACGCTTCTCATCCCCAGTGTGGGGATGTGGCATGTCCCGCAACCATTGGTATCCGATACCAGAGATAGTATACAGATGCTCATTGGGTTATGAGTTACACTGGACGGACTCGATGGGAACTGCTGGTTGGTATTAACCCATCGTCAGTTAGCAGTCCCCGGATGACATGAGTACAGCTTAGTCCATTGACTTGACATCACTATTCTTCTCGAGTGTGTTCCTACTGTACTTAGATTGCTAACCAACCACGGTTCAAATGAGTCGTGCAAACATGTAGTAGTTGGGTGCAGTCCCGAAGCACTTGAAGGCAGTAGCGGTTAGATAGGATTCGTCTCTCCCGGTATTGAGAGTTGATATCGCGTTGTGTTAGGATAGCCAATACACAAAGTCCCTGTCCAGGGCAAGCAAGATTTACCGGTAGGTACACCAGTAGTTTCTCAGGGTGTATTGGGCTCTACACCGACACGACTTATTGCGCTATTAGGGGTCCGACGATTACCACACCTAGGTCTGATATGTGATACTCTTAAACGAACAGACCGGACTGTACGGAGATTGTCACAGATAGGCTCAGTAGGAGTTCAGATGATTTTGCTCGTCGACCTTCTTATCGACAGATACCTGGGTAGCCGTTACGTATAGCTAGTGCCACTGACGGACTTATTGTTAAACCCACCGCCAGTGTACTGTCGAGTCTTTAGAGTCCTGTACAGAGGGTTTCCCTGGTTCAGGTGAAACAATGTAGAGGCCATATGGTTTTACGTGCTGGGTTCCGATCATATACGTGTACTAGATGCACGTATATTGTTCGGACGGATAATACTAGTGGTCTTTGGTTTAAGCCGGATTCTAGTATTATATTATTGGATTATTATTATTTTATTGTATTCATATTTTTCGGAATACGAATACGGTTATGTATATACGGTGAGGGCATTCTTGTAATTTCACAAGAGATGCTTCTAGAAGGGGACACCTCATTATTTGGATTTATCTATTTTGGAAATAGATTAATGAGGTGGAAAATGGAGATATTTGTGGCATGGAGTAAAGCTTGGCTTATGCATTTGTTTATTTGTTTGGACTCACTATTGAAGCATGGTTGTTATTTTCTATTGGAAAATAATCCATGTTTCATGTGAGAGTATTGTATGAGCCATTCTTGACTTGCCAAAGACTTGGCCCATTTGTTCATTTTCCTTTCTCTTTCCATTTTCCTCTCCTTCTTCTTCAAGACCCTAACCTTCACATGTGTTGTGAGCCATAGTGTCATTTGAGATTAAAACACTCCAATAAATACTCTACACTCCTAACCTACCTAGTTTAGCGAGCTAGGTACTTTAGTTATCTCGGTTTATTGGTTGGAGCTTAAACCACATACTCTCTGGTGGATCGTCTTTGACACGAGGAGATCGACGTTCAAGCGCAATCCGGATCTTAGAGAAGCTCAAGAAGAAAAGGAGAAGAAGACGACTCGAGGGACTTGTAAACAAGAAGGGATAAACCCCAACATAGTAGTTAGAATCTCCAAGTAGAATAGCTAGTCAAGGTTTCCGTAAAGATCCTGGAGTTTAGGTCGATGTTGCGAGCTTTGAAAAATCATTTTTGTAAATTCCGCCTCCCCGTGAACCCGTGGGATGCGCCACATCGACTTACAGGTGACACCTTAGGAGCATTTTTCCTTTTATATATATATATGGGTGTTGGAGATTTTATTAGTCTCTAAATTTTAATATACAGTCGTGCAATTGTAATACTTGAGGATCGATCCACTGGAAGGTGTTGAATCTTAATTAATTCTAAAAAAAGTACGAAAATAGTTGATATTAAACTAAAAATTAAATTGCAAATAAAAGTAAAAGTGAGTTTTAAATAATAAAGCAAGTATAGAGTGCCGAATTACCTTTACTATCATGGTTAGTTTATATGATTATATTCTTTTCAAAATCGCATGTTTAAATTCATTACTATCAATTATATAAAAGTATAGAGTAATCTAGTTTTGCAATGAAATATCAATCAATAAAAGCATAAATTATACGTTTAAAAATCTACCATATCAATCACACCACATCATCTAGCAAAAGAATCAAAATATGTTAATCTAATTACTCTAAAAATAATCTAGTTTAACGTTCTACAAACTAACCCACAAGTTGTCAATTTATGAATTAGATTGTTTTATCGGATACTCTAAATTATCCTAGTTTAATTAGGTTGAATTTCCATGATTAAAAACCATCTCTTACCTTCCCTAATTAGATTTCTAGTTCATCACGCTATCATTAATCTAACTAGCTTCTAGGTGTTCTCACCTTTCCTTAAATATATTTAAGGCGTCAACTATTATCAAATAATTTAGTTTATTAGATGAAAAACAAAAGGAGAGACTTTTAGATCAAGTTAAATTCACAATGAAAACCAATAGAAATGAGATAGAGATATTAAAACATCATAATCATGATAGAAAGAATAATTCTAAACACTAGAAAAATAGATTAGCTATTCATAATAGAAAAGAAAGGATTATCGATAAAGCAAACTTCTAAAATCAACTATCACAAATATTTTTGATCTCTCCCAAAAACCTAAACAATTAAACTATGGTGAGATGCCTCTAACCCTAACATTACCTCACTATATATAGGACTAAGAAGTTTGGAGATCAAGTAATAAAAGATATAAGAGAATACAATTTTTCCAAACAATCTCAATTCCTAAATCTAATAGATTTCCACTGATTCTTTTGATGACACTAAACCAAACTGACTGGAATTGATCTCTTGCTCTGATTAAGTCTCCTCAATTGATTTGCCGTTTTGAATTGATATGATTACTTTTAAACCTGCAAAAAAAAACATTCAAAACAAATGTTTTAGCAACATCTATTTCAATTAGGAAACCAATTCTCTCATAATTATATTGCTTATTATTTAAGAAACATATGAATTCATTTTTCTACACATAATCTCCATATATGTTCATAAATTATAAATAATACAATTTACTAATTAATAAAAATATGGAACATATGCAATAAATGTAACTTATCAATTCTCTATATTTTATTAACTCTAATTAAATCTCCATTTCACGCACGTAATTAATCGTTTGCGTCTTTTAGCGTTTAAGTCATATAACCTATATTAGTTTCTAAAACCTACCCGAAATAGCATAAATTGTGCAAAATTAAGATAAATATGGTTATATAAATATGCAATAAATTGAACCAATCAAATACACCTATACTTATCTTTTGCTAGTTCTCGAGCAAATATAGGTTTTCAAACTCTAAACTACAAATGAAAAATAAAAAGCTAACTCTATCAACTAAAATCTACTCCTAAGCTCCTTTCGCAGGCGTGCGATTGCATTGAGCGCATGCAACAAGCCTTTAAACTCCTAAGTGTCCTAAGTAGATGGAGTTGTGTCTTCTAAGGGTTTTCAGCGACTACTACCCACAAAATTCCAAAATTGAAAAAAAAAGAGAATAAGAGAAAAGAAAATAAAGAAAATAAAAATAAGTTGATGAAAATCACATACAAAAATAAGAACATATAAAAGAAAAGATTTGAAAAAAATTAAGAGCTTCGAACTTCCACTAGCTTTTCAGTTTTCATGAACCTTCATCTTAATAGTCTTGATCAAATCTGGAAATTATATTCTCTCTCAATAGAATAGCATCCTATTCTTCATTCCTACCTCTCCTCCAAATATCGATCATATACCACTACATATGTATAAAGTCATCCCTACACTCAAGAATTCAATTCAAGCTATATCACCCTTGCTCTAATACTTTAGTACTACTTTTTATTAATGATGGATGGATTTGCTCACACACTTTTCATGCAACCACTAATACTTCCTGAGGCACTAATCAACCGATTACCGAATGTGTGAGCTTAAGGCATAAATAGCTCATGCCGTATCTCTTGCTAATTTTTTTCATTGCAAGACCGGACTTATTTTTTTTAACGACATTTTCACTTTTTTTCGTGGTTAAATTCAAATTCCGTTTTTTCTTTCATACTAAGGTTTCAGGTAAAGAATATTTTTAGGTCTCTTCTACTATCCCAAGGTTCAAGATGCATGCTTGTGCAATTTGTTGGGTATAAACTTACTAAGATTCGATTCAAGAATAGGAACTATTTTTCAGACTTATTTTTATCCGCTGATTCAATAGCTCCTTCATCTCACTCAACCTTTGCAAATCGAGTTCATGATCACCTCTTAAATCTCTTCCTCTCTTTTTCTTGTTCTTCTTAAATCTCTTCCTCTTTTTTATATACATAAACATCTCTTTTTCTTGTTCTTCTTAAATCTCTTCCTCTTTTTTATATACATTTTTCATTCTTTTTATTTTCATTTTCAAAATTTTTTTCTAAAGAAAACCTAAAAAGAAGAAAATGAAAAGAAACCACGAAAATCAAATGAAAAAGAAAGAAAGATGAAAAAGACCTAAAAACTAAAAGAAAATAAAAACTATGTACAAAACCTAACCACCCCCACACTTGTTTTAGACAGTTTCCTCACTGTCCTCTATCCCGTATTTACGTTTGATCAACAGAGCAATTTACCTAGAAAATAAGTATTGGAATGAGAAAAGAGAAAGAAAGATTTACCTCCTCAAGAAATCTGGGGGAATTTGTTTGCTTTCAAATTTGAAGGGCCGCCTCCTCTCTTCTATATTGTTGAATAACCGATCTTTGTTTTGGGAATAAGACACAGTCGGACTATAAATAAAAGGTTGGTTTATTTTGCACTAAATTCCTTCAGAAAAATAAAAAATAAAAATAAAATTAGCAAATAAAACCTAAAAGACAAAAAGTTAGCACCCAAAAATAATTTACACAATGCTTTTGCTAATCCAAATGTTGGTATTAATCACTAAAATATTTTGTCTTTAATCATGCAAGAGTAGTAAAATAAATTATAGCAGTAAGCATCAATCAAAACCCTAAAATTGATGTGAATAATATGAATATGGTGTTTATATGTGGATGAACAAAATTGTGATCCAAACTTAGCCGAATAAACTAGCGCAGTAATAAAAGATTTAAGTCTAAAAGTGTCATGCAACTGAGCTATTTTTTCACTGTATTGGCTAAATGGATCGAAGTCTTCGATATGAACATGCGGTACAAAACTAAAAGAACCAGTTATATGAGTTAAAAGCATAACTTCAACTTTCTCTTCAATAGGATTGGTTTCAATGAAGAAAGGACGTATTTAAGGCGTAGGTTCAATTGTTAAAGGCCCATCTAACACCATAAGTTCATATTTAAATATTTCCTCAAACTTTGATCAAAATATCCATCTTCAAAATTAATCACCTCTTCATACACTTCTTCGATTATAATAGATGAACCTTCTTAAAAAATAATATCAAATCTCTCATCCAACAATTCTTTCTCCTTCCCCTTAAATTGACTCATGGGTTGACTTTTATCTTCTAAAAATATGGGACCCCATTCTAAATTTTCTTCAAAAATTTCATTATACGTTCCTATTAAATTTGTGGGTTTCCTATCAATAGTTTTCTCAAATTTTCTATCAAAGTCAACCTCTTTAAAATCACAAGTATATTTTACAGATGCGGTTTCAATATCCAAAATTTTCTTAAAATTTATATCCGTTACTGTCAATTTGTCAAAGACATATTCCTCAAAATTTTTACAATCAGTTAAGTTAAATATCTCAATTTCAAACATATCATTAATTAAATCATTTTCATATAAATCTGATGTTAGAGGCCAAATTAGAAATTCAAAATTCTGAAAGAAGGTATCAAATTGACTTGAATTAGATTCATCCTTACTTTTCTCCTGCACCAAAAAATCCGACTCATCTAAGCCATACGATTTAAACATATAATCATAAATCAGACACTCCTTATATCGCTCAATTTTCTTTGATGTGAATTCGGTCCCACACATATGACACTTATGACTTAAACGTTTTTCGGTTATACATTTCAAACCATAGTTATTCTCAAACTCTACCTCAATAGGTTGATCTTGATTTTCTAAGGTGTTGGGATCAATCGGGTCCGTTTGGGTTTGCATTGGGATGATCTCTTGCTCTTTCTTATTAGTGATTGCAACAGTTATCTGGCCAAGAAGAAGTTCAATATTAGTCATAGATTGCTTTATTGGCAGAACTTCCTCTTGCAGAATTGTAGCTAACTGTTGTTCAACATATGCACTCGTGTCTTCATTAGTATCAACTTCTAAGAAAGGTGTAAAAGTTTGGTATGGTTGACAAGAATTTGATTGGATATAGTCGTAAGGAGGGCCAACATCATGATATGGGTATGCTTAGAATTGTTGTTGATCTATATAATCGGGAGAAGTGGAAATTGGGCTTGTTTGAATTGGACTATGTGGAGAATCTATATAATAATAAGGGTTGGGTTGGAACTGTGGGCCTACGTTGTGGTTAAGATCTTCAAAATATATGCCTTGATTCCTACAATTATTTTTTCGGTTTCTCCATTCACCAAATCCAAGAATAAATGGACACCCATCATAAATCTGAGAGGGATCTTCACAATTAGTGCAAAAATATTGAAAAAGTGGATAATTAGGAACCTAGTAATTAATAGTTAAAGCCTCAATCTTTTGCCTAAGATCATATAACTTTGCACATAACCTATCTTCATTGTAGGTTGTGAATGTGTAAGGTAAATTATAATCACTCCTATATTTATTTATTCGAATGAAATCAACAAGTGTTGGGTTAACTGGATAGCAAAGTTCATGTAAAGTTGGTTAGTATGTTTGTCACCCATTTTTAAAAAATAATCTGTAAAAGTAAACACGGACTCTAATCACAACCACAAAATGCCCAAGCAATTCCTAAAACTAGGGTCACCTAGGTCGAATCACTAGATCTGCTCCTAAACTTCCAAGGGACAAGTTGCGGGATAAATTCTCTACCGTCTCTTTACTAATCGAATGGCCAGGTAAGTGCAGGTGAAGAGAAGAGGTTTTTCAAGGCTTTCGCTAAGTTCCTTAATTAAATAACCTTCCCACCTTGCAAAACTTTCGTTTCTAACATTTGACTTTGACACCACGCGATTAGGGAAAAAAATCATATGGGGACCTATCTATAAAACTTAGCGTATTGGGTGTGAATGAAGAAAAGAATATAGGTTCTCACACCCAATCTGCCATGTGTACGGTAGATCCACACTCAATCTGCCACGTGTACGGTTTCACCTCCTCCCTATAAAAAGTTTTATAGATAGATTCCCATATGATTTTTTTCCCGCGATTAGTGTGGATAAACGATAAATTACCTACAACCTTCTCTTGTCCTATTTGAGCATGAAAGGTCCTTAGGAGGCTAAGTCTAGATATTTTTTAATTAATGAGAGGTGAATGTGAATGTTAGGTTTGTGATTTTCGGGGTCTAGGAAAGGTGATGAAATCAAATCCTCATCTAATCTTGTTTTTGGATTTCTTTCCCTTTGGAGTCCATATTAATTATGCAAAGAAAATCAATCATGCAAGCAATCTTTAGCAACAAAATTTTTCTTGGCAGCGCAATTGCAAAGAATCCTGCAGAGAAAAGCAGTTTATTGGAACTTCATAGAGGGTTTCACGAAGAGATAAATCTTTAAAAAAAATTGGAACTGAGATCTCGAAAGATGACCGCGGAATCGCGGTCGACGAAGAAGAATTGGCTGTGGAATCGCGGTCGATGAAGAAGAATTGGTCGTGGAATCGCGATCAAACTTGGGCTTTTCTTCCCAAAATGTTGGCACTCGTCTCCTCTACTCTTAGGCTTCTGGTTCTAGCAATTAGGTTCTCTGTCGGTTCACCCCAGCAGTTCTAGATTTTCTGAAATAAAAAATAAAGAAAAATAAAATAATAACTTGAATTAAAATTAACTAAGATTGCGAACGCCTCTCTGGCAACTACGCCAAAAACTTGATGGAGTTTTTATTAGTCACTGAATTTTAACCGCAAGTATACAGTCGTGCAATTGTAATACTTGAGGATCGATCCACAGGGAGGTTGTTCCCGCCAAAAATTTCTGCGCAAAGAGCCCAAGGTATCAAATGGCGGCGATACGCTTAAGAAAATGTGAACCAGTATTTTCCGGGATATATCTTGACAAATTCCCGAATGAGAAACAGCTAAATTCTATTAGTATTGAAAGCATCTCGAAAAACCCTTCGATTTGATATATTATGGGCATCATAATTCATCCTGGATCAAAAGTTATGAGCAAATATGCTATGCACTGATCCCTGATTAAAAATCAGGAATTACCTCAATGAGGTATCACGTGCTCACACTTGACCAATGGTCACGTGTTGACACGTGATAGTTAAAATAGAAATAAAAACAAACAGCTAAGGAAAGGCCCCAATGGGGCATCACGTGTTCACACGTGACCAAGGGTCACGTGCTGACACGTGATGGTCCCTTAGTTCTGTTCAAAGGCAGAATTAAATTCTGAATAAAAGAGGATCACGTGTCAACACGTGACAGGTCCCTTAGATCTTTAATTGATAGAATTAAATTATCAAACATTGGTATCACGTGCTCACACATGACCAAGGGTCACGTGCTGACACGTGATAGGCTTTTTTGCCTTCTGAACTAATAAAATTAAATTCTAATTAAGAGGGAATCAAAAATCCTAACTGGAAAAATATTTCTCTAAATCTTTCCAAACAAAAAATATTGTGCTCTGTAAAATGGAGTACCGTTGGATTAAAAATCCAATGGTGATTAAAAATCACCAATTTATGGAAAGATTTTATACAAGGAAAGATTTCCCTGAAATTTGCCATGAATAACAGATAAAATATCTTTTGGATTTAAAATCCAACGGTGAATAAAATTCACTGTGTGATCTAAAAGATCATATTAATTATGAAAACAAACAAAATCTTTCAATGAAAGATTTACTAAACAAATTGATTCTTTTCTTTCTCCTATAAATAGGAACCAAGAAGAGAAGAGAAGGGGATCTACTTTTTTTTTTTGGAGAGAAGAACAGAGAGAAAAAAAGAGAGGAGAATTTAATTCTCAAGAGAAAAAAAAGAGAGGAGAATTTAATTCTCAAGAGAGAAAAGAAAATTTCTTCAGAAGAGAAAAGAAAACCCTAGATGAGAAAAGAAAGGGGATCAAAACTTCAAAAAAGAGAATTTAATTCTCAAATCTAAGAGTTTAACTCTTCTGCACAAAAGAACTTAGTTCTTCCTCTGGTTGAAGATCTGCAAAGAGCACATCTCCCCATAAGTTGAGAATTTAATTCTCATCGGGTTGAGATCCTGTCATGCAGATCCAAAACTTAGAGCGAGGATTGAGTTTAGAGAATTTAATTCTCCCAATTTACAGGAATTTAATTCCTTCAAGATAAAGTTAGGGTTTAACCCTATATGAGAATTTAATTCTCCCAAAATTACAGGAATTTAATTCCATCAAGATGGACAGAACCAGGGTTTAACCCTAAGTGAGAATTTAATTCTCTCAAATTCACAGAAATTTAATTTCTCTTAAAATGAAATTAGGGTTTTATCCTATACAAGAATTTAATTCTTTTACATATATGGGAATTTAATTCCTCTAAAAGAAATTAGGGTTTAACCCCACATAAGAATTTAATTCTTTCATAATAGGAATTTAATTCCTCCAAAATCATGATTAGGGTTTAACCCTACAGAGAATTTAATTCTTAAAATAAAGAGACTTAAAATATCTCCATGCATATAAAGAACATTGGTCGCGTGATGACACGTGACCCCAATCCGCAGTGATCAGAAAAGAATGAATAAAACTAGGTCACGTGTCCCCACGTGACCCCTAAAAAGATCCCCAAAAATAAAAAGGAAACAGCTTTGAGGCAATGCCTCACGTGCTCCCACGTGACTCCCAAAACACAGAAAGAAAAAGCAAAGGAAATGAAGGCTTTGGACGCTCTCACGTGTTACCACGTGACCCCTTGGCAAACGCTTTAACAGTCAGCGCATAAATCCCCATCACGTGTCAACACGTGACGCTCAAAATAAAAATAATAAAAAGTGTTTAACACTTAATTGCATAACGAGGTAAAAGGGAATCTGGTCCCACCTTTGGGCGCTCTCACGTGTCCCCACGTGACCCCTCTTTCTTTAGTGTTTAACACTAATTCGAGAACTTTATACCCAGTGTTTAACACTGGTGTTTTCTAGTGTGTAACACTAATTTGACAACTTCATTTCCAGTGTTTAACACTGTTGTTTGCTAGTGTTTAACACTAATTTGGGGGATTATATTTCCAGTGTTTAACACTGATTATCTTTTAGTGTTTAACACTAATTTGAGAGTTTATCTCCAATGTTCAATACTGAGGTTCTCCAGTGTTTAACACTACTTTTAGCCAAATTGGCTAATTTTCCAGAGGCAAAACCTCCCATTCAAAATTGAGTAAAAATCAGAACTATAATGTCTACTGCTCAATCAAAGATGAAAATGTTTAGCATTGCTAAATAATGTGGGCTTGAACCCAGACAAATGTCTAATGGTCCAACAAAGGGCCAACACTTCAAATCCAATTGGACTTAGCCTAAGTTGGCCATAAGTCATCAACTCAGACTCAACTGAGCCAACGTGCTCACAATATAATTAACTGATCTTACTTTCAAATTGGACTACAGATCACTTAATCCACCTTGGTTCAAGGGTACATCTCTTCACTCTTTTGATATTTGTCGTTGTAATTCCTCAGCGTCTTCAAAGAGGTGACGGGTCCCGATAACCACACATTTCACGGACTGTGGGGTCCTTAAACTCATGGACTACGATGACCTTAACCTTGACCGGGATGTCTTTAAACTAACAATGGACCACCATGTCCTTAAACTGGTAATCGACCGCAATGTTCCTAAACTAAACAATAGAGCCCAAATGCTCTTTTGTTGGATCTAAACGATCCCGTTAAGTTGATCTTAGTCTGAAATGAGACTAACATATCCTTAACAAACGGTTAAGTTGATCTTAGTCTGAAATGAGACTAACGTATCCTTAACAAACGTTTAAGTTGATCTTAGTCTCAAATGAGGCTAACGTATCCTTAAACCCAAACCCCCAAACCCAAATCTAAGAAAATACGGATTTGGAATAATCCACGTCCTACAGGCGACGACATAAATTAGTCTCCGTATACAATCCACGGGCAACCAAAAACAAAACAAACACCCACGACACGAAGTGACCATCTGGAGAAGGAGAAAGTTGTTACTGCGATGCGGTAGCGTAATTAACTGCAGGGGCTTGCGTCTGCAGGGAAGATCGTCCCCACAATCAAAAACCCCTCAAGCGAGGGGGAATTTGACGAAGTCTGCTACATCGGCCGCATCCGTTTAAACCTTCGATATACGGTGCCATAAATCAACTTGGAATCTTCGGAGAGGTGGACGGATAGCACCAATTAGCATCTGCCCCGAATTTCAGGCAAGACGTCTGTCTTGCGCGTCTTTCAGAGGGGAACAGATTCTGGCACGTCCGGTGGGACCTTTTCCTCTTTCCACTCCACACTTCGTGTGTCGTGTTTTTCCCACGATCAAATAATCGCGGTGTGTATGTTTTTGGTTGCCCTTAGGGGAGTGGATATTGAAGCCAGCATTTCGTCTCTATGAAGAATGGCATTTGCTCCCACCCTAGCAACTCAGGCTCTGTCATATCCGGCGGAGTCAGGTATGGGTCACTTGCAGCCTCAAATCTTTGCAATCCGGCTCTTCAAGAAATCAACGGGCTTCTTTTTGGGTCGATGCTCCCACCTCCCACCCTCGGTGCCTCAACGCCGATGGAGGAAGCCCAGAGGATGTCTGTCGTCCATAGGCAGGCTTCCCAAGCAGCAGCCTTGCCGACGGAATCGGTTCTCAAACAACTGGCACATGCCAAAGACCAAGGTCGACGCAGGGGGCATAATATTCAAGCTCTTCAAGAAATCAACGGGCTTCGAACTGCACTAACTGCAACAACAACTCTCGCTCTGTCCCATATGGAGGAGTAACCTACGGGCCCCAAGCGGCCTCCCTTTTCACTATGCCAGTGGAGCAGGTAACTCAAGCCACTACTGGGCTATTCTTCGGGACCATACTCCCGCCAACGAGTTTCAGCGCTCCTGTACCATCGCAAGAAGCTCCCAAGAAGTCGTTTTTCAGCGCTCCTGTGCTTATTTACGCCTTACTTTGCATTATACTATATATAAGCACAAAAAAAAAAATTGTGATAATAAAAGAGTAGAAAGTGAAAAAATTATATTTAAAAGATATGAATAGTTTAAGAAAAACAAGAAAGTTAGATGTTTTCTTAAATGAAACTAGTAATAAATAGTTATGAGTTGTTGTCCCAAGGGTTAGTAAGATGAAGGACATTACTAATCTGAGGATAAAAATAAGCCTGAAAAATAATTCCTATTCTGGAAGCCAAATATTTGAACGTTGATACCCTACTATACGCACTTGCACACATCTTGAAACTTGGGATAGTAGAGGTTACCTTGAATTGCTCTTATCTAAAAGCCAAAGTATGAAGAAAATAAAAGTGGAGAATAAAAGATAAAATGGTGAAAAGAAAAATGAACACTGGTTTTGTTATCACCGAGGCAGCAATAAAAAAATATAGCGAGGGTGCTTTATCACCTAGTGCCTTAGACCAACTGGTTTGGGAGCCACTGCTAAGCCTTAGGTGTTGCAAGACGAGAAAAAACACCTAATTAGCAAGCACATGAGTAATCGGTCGGTTAGTACCTCAAGAAGTATTAACGGTCGCATGAAGAATGTGTGGGCAAATTCCATCTGAATATCTATTAAAAAGTACTAAGGTAGATGGACAAGAGTATGATTGCTTGAATTGAATTCTCTGAGTGTAGGGATATCCAGTTCACACACGTAGGGGTATATGATCAATATTTGGAAGAAAGGTAGGAATGAAAACTAAAGGCGATGTTTTATTGAGGGATAATGTGATTTCTAACATTTTTTCATGACCATTAAGATAGGGCTCATAGCAACTGAAAAGCTGGTATAGTTGAAAACACTTATTTTCAAGTTCTTTCTTTTATAGTTCTTATCTTCATATAACTTTCACCATCTCTCTTTTATTATAGGATTTTGTGGGTGTAATCCGCTGAAAACCCTCAGGAGACAACACTCCTCCTACTAGGGATATGCCACTGGCACCGAGTAAGGAAGGCTGGGGGCAACTCTCCTTCTGGATTGACTCCGCCGGCTCCAACGGTGGAAATTGATGCTGCTGTTCCAACTTGGAACAGTTTTGAACCACTTAGGAGGGTACGTGAGAACTCTTCGATGGCCGTGCTAAAAAGATCTCCTCCACCTATGGAGAGCGCTACAAAGGTGAAGCCGGAATAGCCCCCTCAACGGCTGTCCTCTAAAATCTACAAGGTCTGGCGTCAAGTCCAAGACTCGGTAATTGATCAAGATTATCCCCGCCGACAGAAAAAGATGAAAGTTCAACAGGAAGAAAATCGTCTTGTTAAGCCACAAAGGACGACAAATGCCTGGGTGCCCGCCGCAACGGCCCCCTCAACGTCAACCACTCAAAAGAGAAGGAGGCCAGAGAAAGCCCCTGTGACTACGGCAGATCACAAAGACGTTGAGCCCGAACGTGTAGGGTGTTTTTCGTCACCCCATTGAGATGGGAATACGCGCGCGCTTGTCAGGGGTATACTACAGATTCCTCCTGCCTAGGGTAGGCCGGGGTTTATTGATTGTGGGGATCCAAATCTCCGGCAGCCGCGGACTAAGCTGCCGTTAATTACCCCTCGCCTTTGGGGCGAGGGAACCTCCGATTAACGGGTTAAAATGGTCATGCGAACTCAATGTGCAGTGTACGTGTGTTGTGTTTTGAAAGGGGGGTTTGGATATATCGGGAGCCACGCAGAGTTTTTACGGGGGTCCCGCTACCCGGATAGCGGGCTGGGGGTTAAGGGGGCTAGCAGCCCCCTTGCGGGGTGCGGGGCAGCGCCCCGTTAGAAATTTTTTTCTAACAGGGACAGTGTCACGGAGTGTGTGTGTGTGTGTGTAAATATGTATACAAATGTGTATATATATATATGTATATATGTATATATATAAAATAAAGAGGGGGGAAAGGCATCCAAAGGATGCGTGGGGCCAGCGCCTTGAGTGTTGTGCGCTCAGGCGCTGTGCGCTCAGGCGCAAGCACGCCACGTGTTGGCACGTAGGCGTTTTGCGCTTGAGCGCAAGCGCGCCACGTGTCGGCACGTGGGCGCTGTGCGCTCAGGCGCAAGCACGCCACGTGTCGGCACGTGGGCGTTTTGCGCTTGAGCGCAAGCGCGCCGCGTGTCGGCACGTGGGCGCTTTGCGCTCGAGCGCAGTGCGCCTGAGCGCAGCACGCCGCGTGTCGGCATGTGGGCGCTTTGCGCTCGAGCACAGTGCGCATGAGCGCAAGTGCGCCACGTGTCGGTACGTAGGCGCTTTGCGCTCGAGCGCAGTGCGCCTGAGCGCAGCACGTCGCGTGTCGGCATGTGGGCGCTTTGCGCTCGAGCGTAGTGCGCCTGAGCGCAAGCGCGCCGCGTGTCGGCACATGGGCGCTTTGCGCTCGAGCGCAGTGCACCTGAGCGCAAGCGCGCCTCGTGTCGGCACGTGGGCGTTTTGCGCTCGAGCGCTGGGCGCTGGCGAGACAAAGGGACTTTTAGTCCCAGAACCAGAAGCTATGCTTCAGAAAGGAAATATTTATTATATATATATATATATGTAAATATATGGAGTTAAACTCCTAAAATGTTTTGGTTGATGAAAGGGATTCTTCCTCTTCCTCCTCTGTTGGCTGGATCTTGATGATCAAGAGATGTGAGATCTAAAAATCTCTCCTTTCTGAGATCTAATGGTAGATCCAAGTTCCCCTTTGTGGGTTTTGTGGTGGAAGACTTCTTAGTTTTTGAAAAGAAAGAGTAAAACTCTTGATTTAATTCAAAAGAAATGAGAAGGTTTAGAACCTTGGAGAAGGAGCAGGAGGCACAAAAGATCTCAGATCTAAAAATTTTTGTGGAGAGAAATGAAAAGTATGTCACTTTATTCATCATCATTTTGCCTTATATAGGCTTACATATTTACATATAGCCCCTTGGGCTTTGCAAAAATGGCATTTTGCCCATCCCATGGCTCATGTGCCATTTCATTTTTGCACATAAGCCATGGGCTTACAAAATATTGGCTTTATGCCCATTTTGCATACATTCATGTATAAAAAATTACATAAAAATTATTTATTACATGATTTTGTTGTTGGCATGGGGAGGCTGGCCGCGGGCTCGACTTGGGCATGGGCCCGCTTGACCTGGGCTTGGGCCCACCTGGCTTGGCGTTGACCTTGACTTTGACTCGGTCGACCAGGGGTGCAAATTTTGACCCCAACAGAACGCCCCAAGTCTGGGGGCATAATGGTGCATACTGTTTACATGGCTTCCGGAAAAGAGGAAAGCCACGCTTCGACGGGTCACCGACTGCTCACCCGATCCATGACAAAAGCCCAGGAGCAGCAACAGAAGCTTCAAGAAATGCTGACGTAAATGGCCGCACTCACCGGGCTAAAAGAAAGCCCGGAAGCGTCTTCAGAGCAGCATCAAGAACAAGAAACCGATGCTGACTTCCTCCGCAGAGTCCTCAAAAAGAAGGACAGAGAAGCAGCAGAACAAGCTGCTAATATAAAACGAATGGCGCTCCTCTTCCAAGACATGGTCAGGATGATGATACAACCAGAACCTCCAGCTAAAGACCCTCCGATCATTATTGAAGACGACAGAGGGGAGACATCGAACCCTCCTCCGGCTCTTTCAGCAGCCAAGGAGGAAACCATCTCAAAAGCCACGCTTGATGATTATATTGCTCAGCAAATACGAGTTCATCAGGAGAATGAAGCGGCTGGACAAATTGTTAAACCTGGACGACCCTATCCGGGTTGGTACGACCAAATAAAGTACCCGCCGGGATACACGATCCCCAAATTCCACGTATATAAGGGGGCTGGAAATCCGCATCAGCATGTCGCTCAATTTAGGGCTCTGTGCGGCAACACCGGGGGTGACGATAAGCTACTGCTTCGCCAATTCGTCGGCAGCCTAGCAGAAACGGCCTTCGAATGGTATTCGGAGCTGCCTAACGACTCTGTCAAAACATTTGCGGAGATGGAGCTGCTGTTTACACAAAGATTTGCAAGCGCCAGCGAGCGCACCCCGATCACCGCATTGATTAACGCCAGGATAAGGCCGGGCGAAACATGGGTTCAATACGCAATACGATGGCGGAATCTGTGGTCGAAATGCGAGCAACGCATCGAGGAAGCGCTAGCGGTAGGCATGTTTGTGGGCACTCTTGACCCTCAAGCGACCATCTCCCAATTCATGATATTCTTCAAGCCGACCACCTTCCAGGCCTTGATTGACAAGCTGGCCCAAATGGACCAGATGGGCCATGGGTCTTCCTCTTCAAAGACAGAGCCTTGGAATGAAAAGGGCAAAGGGAAAGCAACCTTCGTTACCAATACTCAACAACGGCCGAGCAACTTAAAGCCGGTTGTTCGCCAAAATAACGTGCGTCCGCGCCCATCTCTCGAGGAGAGATTGGGATGTCCTTACTCGTTTTTCCAGGATAAAACGAGAAAACTGTTCGAGCTGGCAGTGCGCAACAAACTCATCAATCTGCCGGAGCCAAAACGTCCATTGCAGCCAGGCGGTGTCAACAATCCTAATTACTGCCCTTACCACCAAGCAGTAAGCCATCCAATCGAAGATTGTTTCGTCTTCAAAGGCTGGATGGAGGACCAATACTAACAAGGCAAGTTCGCATTATCCAAAAACTGGAAGGTGAAACCGACACAACCTCACGCCCCTAAAAAGGTGGACACGCCGGGGGCATCGTGCTCTTTTATAAAAGAAGCTCCATGGGAGGTCGCTCTTTCAGCCAAGACGAAAAGAATGCTGAAGGATCTCCAAACATGCTCGGCAATCAGGTGGAAAAATCCATTGGAACCTGAAATCGTTGAGGGAATGCTGAAACCACGCCCAACTACAAAAATTGGTGGTGATAGTCAAAGTGCTCACACTCAGCCGTCAAAATCTTCGAAGAAGAAGAAGAAATCCAAGAAGCCCGTGAAGCCTGGTGACAAGCGCACGGACCTGCAAGAACAGATTGACGCGTTGGAAGAATATAATCAGAAGGCGCGGACCCCAGTCACACTCCAAGAATTTCTCACCCACGTCCTTGTGGACAAAGATGATGACAATGGAGAAGACTCGTCGGATGAGTCTGAGGATTATGTGGCAAGCTGTCATGTGATCTCTCACTCGTTAATAGACAGTGAAGAAGCTCCTGACGCAGGGAAACCGGGGGCAAATCCTGAGCCTGAACTTCTAGGACCATCAGACGAAGTGATTGATGCATTCCTAAATGAAGCCCGTCAGGAAAGCAAAGCCAATCGAGAGCGTGAACTGGCTATATTTGAAAGTGCCAAACGCCGACGACTGGAGGAAAAGGTCAAGACACCCCGACTGGAGCAAAGCATCCCTATCGCCAGCAAAAGCAAGCTTAAAGTAAGGAATCAATTCGCTAGGGCCCTGGCAATAGGAATGAAGTTGCCCTCTCTCAAAGGAAATTCCCCTGGCAATATACGTCTTGATGAAGCGGACATACATCCTAACTTCTGCCTATACCATTAGAAGATTGCATATCCCACCGAGGAGTGCATAGCCTTTAAAAACTGGTGGCAGGGATATGTTGCCCTTCGACGACACGTTCAACGAGTGAAGCGCAAGGCTCGTCGGGAACAGAAAAGCATGACAGATGAGCGCGAAAGAGCCCCCGACAACTGTCACTTAGTCGACACCAAGGGATTGCAAGTTATCACCTTTGGAAGCGACTCTGACGAAGAAATCGCCCTCAGCCCTCTCTTCAAGGAATTCACCTCCGGCACAAAGCATGCGAAGATTTGCGGCAAGATCTAGCTGCGTAATCGTGCGTTGACCTATGACCGAAACGTCGTTAAACTACTACCAACCCGGGCATCCTCAGGATGACGTGGTAAAAAAAACGGTACGTCCACAAGCAAGATGGGCGCGGATGAAAACCCGAAAGGGCTCCGTGAGTAAAAACAGCAGGACTACCGACGATGTTTGTGAAAACCCGAAAGGGCGCAGACTCTTAAAAAAAAAACAAAAGAAAAGGTATGTCTATAAGCAAATGGGCACGGATGAAAACCAAAAAGGGCCCCGTGAGTAAAAACAGCAGGGCTACCGGCGAGTGTTTGTGAAAACCCGAAAGGGCGCAACCTCGTTAAAAGACACTTGCAGGGTCCTCTCGACCTTGTGAGGAGAAATCACCCGCGTGAGATCCTTACGACTCACAAGGGAGCAACACACTTAGGAATCCTCACGATTCCTAAGGAGAAATTACACTTGCGAGATCCTCACGACTCGTAAGGAGAATCCTCTTATGAGACCCTCACGGCTGATAAGATTTGAAAGTCTTAAACTACAGAGACCTGAACCTGTTCTTAAGCAACCCCCACAACCTTCGATACTGCCTTATAAGCGGCTCAATACTGACCCTTGTATACAATCCACGGGCATGAATAAACATTTCCCTAACCAAGTCCCATCCGTGACTAGGGATCTGTTCGCATGGTGAACAACCCTTGTAAGTCCTCTCGACTTATAAGGAGAAAACACTCTGGTAAGATCCTTACAACTTACAAGAGATCATACACTTTGGAATCCTCACGATTCCTAAGGAGAAAACACACCTACGAGATCCTCACGACTTGTAGGAAGAAGTACCTTTGTGAGACCCTTACGGCTCATGAAGTCAAAGCCTTAGCCGACAGGATCCTAACCCTGTTCGCTAAACCACCTTTGTTCGATATCGACAGAGGCAAATGATGATTCGCTCCTGGCAATATCCCAGTTGTAGCGGTGCTGATACCGAAATCGGTGTCTAATCCCAAGCTTGTAGCAAGAAGCTAGCAAGCCACACATGCATACGAAATAACCGAAATGATGGGGCAACTTGCAACAGAAGCAGCAAGTAAAAAATGTATGCATGCAAAATAGCCGAAATGATTGAGCAACCCGCAATAAAAAGCAGCGAGTAAAAATAAATAAATAGCCAAAATGATTGGGCACCGCGAAAAATAGCCGAAATAATGGGGCAATCGCGACCTTCGCGATATAAAAAGCTGAAATGATAGAGCATCGCGGAAAGAAATGAAATAAAAAAAATGAATGAATGAAATTTATGCCCTACAGGTGATACTACATCAATCCCTGTATACAATCCAGGGGCGCAAACAAAGAAGGAATCACACTCCTCCTCCCCAGGTTTCATCAGAAGAAGAAGCCAAATCTCGATGGGTCACAGATAGCCCGGAGATCATCTCAACATTCGTCTCGGCAGACACAACATCAAGCAAAGCGCGACAGTGGCAACTCCCAGTTCCATGACTCGGCGGTGTACAGATGACCGAGAGTCAAATCCCAACTCCGTGAAATGCGGATATAATCAACAAAATTTCTGGCTACGTGGAACGCGGATAACGTCACTTCTGACCCCGTGGAAAACGTCCAGAGCGGATCCTGGTCCTCGCAGAGCACGGCAGTGAACCCGTGTTAAGCATCCAGAGCGGAGCCTAGTCCTCGCCGAACACGGCAGTGAACCCGTGGGAAGCATCTAAAGCAAAATTCCTAGTTACGTGGAACGCGGATAACGTCACTTCTGACCCCGTGGAAAACGTCCAGAGCGGATCCTGGTCCTCGCAGAGCACGACAGTGAACCCGTGTGAAGCATCCAGAGCGGAGCCTAGTCCTCGCCGAATACGGCAGTGAACCCGTGGGAAGCATCTAGAGCAAAATTCCTGGTTACGTGGAACGCGAATAACGACACTTCTGACCCCGTGGGAAACGTCCAGAGCGGATCCTGTTCCTCGTAGAGCATGGCAGTGAACCCGTATGAAGCGTTCAGAGCGGAGCCTAGTCCTCGCCGAACACGGCAGTGAACCCATGGGAAGTATCTAGAGCAAAATTCCTGATTACGTGGAACGCGGATAACGTCACTTCTGACCCCGTGGAAAACGTCCAGAGCGGATCCTGGTCCTCGCAGAGCATGGCAGTGAACCCGTGTGAAGCATCCAGAGCGGAGCCTAGTCCTCGCCGAACACGGCAGTGAACCCGTGGGAAGCATCTAGAGCAAAATTCCTGGTTACGTGGAACGCGGATAACGTCACTTCTGACCCCGTGGAAAACGTCCAGAGCGGATCCTGGTCCTCGCAGAGCACGGCAGTGAACCCGTGTGAAGCATCCAGAGCGGAGCCTAGTCCTCGCCGAACACGGCAGTGAACCCGTGGGAAGCATCTAGAGCAAAATTCCTGGCTACGTGGAACGCGGATAACGTCACTTCTGACCCCGTGGAAAACGTCCAGAGCGGATCCTGGTCCTCGCAGAGCACGGCAGTGAACCCGTGTGAAGCATCCAGAGTGGAGCCTAGTCCTCGCCGAACACGGCAGTGAACCCGTGGGAAGCATCTAGAGCAAAATTCCTGGTTACGTGGAACGCGGATAACGTCACTTCTGACCCCGTGGAAAACGTCCAGAGCGGATCCTGGTCCTCGCAGAGCACGGCAGTGAACCCGTGTGAAGCATCCAGAGCGGAGCCTAGTCCTCGCCGAACACGGCAGTGAACCCGTGGGAAGCATCTAGAGCAAAATTCCTGGTTACGTGGAACGCGGATAACGTCACTTCTGACCCCATGGGAAACGTCCAGAGCAGATCCTGGTCCTCGCAGAGCACGGCAGTGAACCTGTGTGAAGCATCCAGAGCGGAGCCTGGTCCTCGCCAAACACGGCAGTGAACCCGTGGGAAGCATCCAGAGCAAACATCGGACTGTGAGGTCCTTAAACTTACGGACTATGATGTCCTTAACCTCGACCGTGATGTCTTAAAACTAACAATGGACCGTAATGTTCTTAAACTAATTTTACTTTGGTTCAAGGGCACATCTCTTCACTCTTTTGATATTTGTCGTTGTAATTCCTCAACGTCTTCAAAGAGGTGACGGGTCCCGACAACCACACATTTCATGGACTGTGAGGTCCTTAAACTCATGGACTATGATGTCTTTAACCTCGACCGTGATGTCTTAAAACTAACATCGGACTGTGGAGTCCTTAAATCCACGGACTATGACGTCCTTAACCTCGACCGTGATGTCTTAAAACTAACATCGGACTGTGGAGTCCTTAAATCCACGGACTATGACGTCCTTAACCTCGATCGTGATGTCTTAAAACTAACATCGGACTGTGGAGTCCTTAAATCCATGGACTATGATATCCTTAACCTCGACCGTGATGTCTTAAAACTAACATCAGACTGTGGAGTCCTTAAATCCACGGACTATGATGTCCTTAACCTCGACCGTGATGTCTTAAAACTAGCATCGGACTGTGGAGTCCTTAAATCCACGGACTATGATGTCCTTAACCTCGACCGTGATGTCTTAAAACTAGCAACGGACTGTGGAGTCCTTAAATCCACGGACTATGATGTCCTTAACCTCGACCGTGATGTCTTAAAACTAGCATCGAACTGTGGAGTCCTTAAATCCACGGACTATGATGTCCTTAACCTCGACCGTGATGTCTTAAAACTAGCAACGGACTGTGGAGTCCTTAAATCCACGGACTATTATGTCCTTAACCTCGACCGTGATGTCTTAAAACTAGCAACAGACGGTGGAGTACTTAAGCCCATGGACTATAATGTCCTTAACCTTGACTGTGAGGTCTTAAAACACACGGACTATGATGTCCTTAACCTTGACTGTGAGGTCTTAAAACTCACGGACTATGATGTCCTTAACCTTAACTCACGGACTATGATGTCCTTAACCTTGACTGTGAGGTCTTAAAACTCACGGACTATGATGTCCTTAACTTTGACTATGAGGTCTTTAAACTTATGGACTATGATGTCCTTAATCTCGACCGCGATGTCTTTAAACTACGGTACCCCGGAAAACATCCAGAACGAAGCCCGGTCCTCGCCAAACACGGCAGTGAACCCATGAGAAGCATCCATCGCAACACCTGACCCCATGAGATACAGATAAGGGCAACTTCATCCATCACTTGTGGGTCCTCACGACCCGTAAGGAAGAAAATTCTCTTATGAGATCCTTACGACCTCCAAGGGAAAACGCACTTAGGAATCCTCACGACTCCTAAGGAGAAAAGACACCTACGAGATCCTCACGACTCGTAGGGAGAAAAGTCTTTATGAGACCCTCACGGCTCATAAAGTTGAAAAGTCTTAGGTGGCAGATCCTACCCCTGTCTCCTAAGCCATCACTGCTCTGCAAAGAGGTCAAGATGGACCACCTATGAACCACACTTGCCAAAGCTACATGCCACTGAAATGGAAAAGTTACTCATGAGCATGTAAACTCCTTCACACCTGAGTAAGACATAAAGAAATAGAAGGGTGCGGCTCATGTAGCTGAGGGTTTGGAACTATATCCCTTAAGAGTCGAGATTTGAGTCAATGATAAATGACGACGCTTGTGTCCGCTCGTTATCTTCTCAGATCAAAATTCTGAAAGTTATATACCAACCCGAAACTGGTCATACGCCATGCATAACTCTGCACTACTTCACCCACGTACATACTTACGTGGGCAAAGTAGTGGGGGGCATTTGTTCCCGCCAAAAATTTCTGCGCAAAGAGCCCAAGGTATCAAATGGCGGCGATACGCTTAAGGGTCACGTGTCAACACGTGACAAGTCCCTCAGATCTTTAATTGATAGAATCAAATTATCAAACATTGGTATCACGTGCTCACACGTGACCAAGGGTCACGTGCTGACACGTGATAGGCTTTTATGCCTTCTGAACTAATAAAATTAAATTCTAATTAAGAGGGAATCAAAAACCCTAACTGGAAAAATATTTCTCTAAATCTTTCCAAACAAAAAAGATTGTGCTCTGTAAAATGGAGCACCGTTGGATTAAAAATCCAATGGTGATTAAAAATCACCAATTTATGGAAAGATTTTATACAAGGAAAGATTTCCCTGAAATTTGCCATGAATAACAGATAAAATATCTTTTGGATTTAAAATCCAACGGTGAATAAAATTCACTGTGTGATCTAAAAGATCATATTAATTATGAAAACAAACAAAATCTTTCAATGAAAGATTTACTAAACAAATTGATGATTTTCTTTCTCCTATAAATAGGAACCAAGAAGAGAAGAGAAGGGGATCTACTTTTTTTTTGGAGAGAAGAACAGAGAGAAAAAGAGAGAGGAGAATTTAATTCTCAAGAGAAAAAAGAGAGAGGAGAATTTAATTCTCAAGAGAGAAAAGAAGAGAGGAGGATTTAAATCTCAAGAGAGAAAAGAAAATTTCTTCAGATGAGAAAAGAAAACCCTAGATGAGAAAAGAAAGGGGATCAAAACTTCAAAAAAGAGAATTTAATTCTCAAATCTAAGAGTTTAACTCTTCTGTACAGAAGAACTTAGTTCTTCCTCTGGTTGAAGATGTGCAAAGAGCACATCTTCCTATAAATTGAGAATTTAATTCTCATCGGGTTGAGATCCTGCTATGCAGATCCAAAACTTAGAGGGAGGATTGAGTTTAGAGAATTTAATTCTCCCAATTTACAGGAATTTAATTCCTTCAAGATAAAGTTAGGGTTTAACCCTATATGAGAATTTAATTCTCCCAAAATTACAGGAATTTAATTCCATTCAAGATGGACAGAACCAGGGTTTAACCCTAAGTGAGAATTTAATTCTCTCAAATTCACAGGAATTTAATTCCTCTTAAAATGAAATTAGGGTTTTACCCTATACAAGAATTTAATTCTTTTACATATATGGGAATTTAATTCCTCTAAAAGAAATTAGGGTTTAACCCCACATAAGAATTTAATTCTTTCATAATAGGAATTTAATTCCTCCAAAATCATGATTAGGGTTTAACCCTACAGAGAATTTAATTCTTAAAATAAAGAGACTTGAAAGATCTCCATGCACATAAAGAACATTGGTCACGTGATGACACGTGACCCCAATCCGCAGTGATCAGAAAAGAATGAATAAAACTAGGTCACGTGACCCCTAAAAAGATCCCCAAAAATAAAAAGGAAACAGCTTTGAGGCAATGCCTCACGTGCTCCCACGTGACTCCCAAAACGCAGAAAGAAAAAGCAAAGGAAATGAAGGCTTTGGGCGCTCTCACGTGTTACCACGTGACCCCTTGGCAAACGCTTTAACAGTCAGCGCATAAATCCCCATCACGTGTCAACACGTGACGCTCAAAATAAAAATAATAAAAAGTGTTTAACACTTAATTGCAGAACGAGGTAAAGGGGATCTGGTCCCACCTTTGGGCGCTCTCACGTGTCCCCACGTGATCCCTCTTTCTTTAGTGTTTAACACTAATTCGAGAATTTTATACCCAGTGTTTAACACTGGTGTTTTCTAGTGTGTAACACTAATTTGACAACTTCATTTTCAGTGTTTAACACTGTTGTTTGCTAGTGTTTAACACTAATTTGGGGGATTATATTTCCAGTGTTTAACACTGATTATCTTTTAGTGTTTAACACTAATTTGAGAGTTTATCTCCAATGTTCAAAACTGAGGTTCTCCAGTGTTTAACACTACTTTTAGCCAAATTGGCTAATTTTCCAGAGGCAAAACCTCCCATTCAAAATTGAGTAAAAATCAGAACTATAATGTCTACTGCTCAATCAAAGATGAAAATGTTTAGCATTGCTAAATAATGTGGGCTTGAACCCAGACAAATGTCTAATGGTCCAACCGTTCCCCTCTGAATGGCGGCGTTACAAGACTGCGATGTCTTGGCACTGAGGTTCGGGGCAGATGCTATTTTGTTTTATCCGTCCACCTCTCCGAAGATGCCAAGTTGATTTATGGCACCGTGTATCGGAGGTTTAGACGGATGCGGCCGATGTAGCAGACTTCGTTAGATTCCCCCTCGTCTGAGGGGTTTTTGATTGTGGGGACGCTCTTCCCTGCAGGTGCAAGCCCCTGCAGTTAATTACGCTACCGCATCGCGGTAACAACTTTCCCCTTCTCCAGCTGGTCACTTCGTGTCGTGGGTGTTGTTTACCCCAATTAGAGCAAAGCTCTGTTCAAATTCCAAGGCGGGAAACGAAGCAACGCTTCTGTTTCCCCCAATTAGAGCAAAGCTCTGTATTGAAAATTAAAATTGAAATAAATGAAGCAACGCTTCAGATCCTTTGCGCTGCGCGCAACGCGCCACGTGTCAGGCGCAGATACATCAGCGCAGCGCCCAAGGCAGTGCACCCAATCAGAGCAAAGCTCTGTTTAAAGCAAAATCAAAGGAAGCAACGCTTCAGTTGCGCAAGCGCTACGCCGCGCGACACGTGTCAGCGCAGTTGCGCTGCGCTTTGCGCTGCGCGACACGTGTCATCACAGATGTGCTAGCACAGTTGCGCTGCGCTTGGAGCTGCGCGACACGTGTCAGCGCAGTTGCGCTGCGCTGTGCGCTGCTTGACACGTGTCACGCGCCGGGGCATTTGCGCCAAACAGAATCAAGATTCTAAAGAAATCTTTCTGTTCTTATTAAAACAAGAAGATTTTCTTCTGTAAAACAGAAGCTCTTGGATCAAAGATCCAACGGTGGGGAAAATTCCCCAAATCACTCAGAGAAAGATCTCTTTAACAAATTTAACTAATTTATGGGCACTATAAAAAGGACCCTAGACCTCAATTCAAAAGGCATCAACACTTGGTGAGAAATCAAAATTTTCAAACAGAGAAAACTCTGAAGAAATTTCAAAAAGAAAGGTAAAAATACCTTTAGGATAGAAGAATTTCTTCTGAAAGATCATTGATCTAAGAACAAAATCAATGATCTTTAATAAAAAACAAAAATAAAAAAATAGTGCTTTGCACTTATGAACCATTGGTTCTTTGAGATCAACAAGAGAAACAAATAAACACTTGTTTTCTTTGATCTAAATCAGATCAAGAAATCAAGTAGTGCTTTGCACTTTGTCATGAACCATTGGTTCTAAAAAAAATTTATTATTATCAAATTAATAGTGCTTTGCACTTACAAAACTGCACTGTTGCGCTCCTGGGTTGGCGCAAGCCACCAGAGAGCGCCACGTGTCAGCATCTGGCTCATTTGCGCTGTGCGCTTTTAAGATAGAGCTTTGCTCTCCGAAATTGGCGCAACACACCAGAGCGTGCCACGTGTCAGCAGCGCAAGCGCAGCGCATTGGCGCAGCGCACTACGCTTGCGTGACACGTGTCGTCATCACAAGCGCTTGCGCTCTCTGTTTGGCGCAAAGCGCCTGACAAATGCAATGCATTTCTTAAAGGGCCAGGCCCAAATAAAAAAAAGACCTGATAGGCCAAAATAAATTGCAAAGCAATAAAAGGACAGAGCCCAAGTAGAATTGATGCTCTGCATCATTCATAAATGAGCAGAGCCCAGAATAAATTGATGCTCTGCATCCTTTATGGGCAGAGCCCAAACAAAAAATATATATAATAATGCAATGCATTATTTAAAAATGGGCAAAGCCCTAGCCCAGGTCTAATAGGCCAAAGACAAAAGAATATTGAAACTGGACTTAGCCCAATCATGGCCGTAAGTCCTCAAATTAAATTGACTGAGCACAGCTGCTCTCTTAAATCAATTTACGACCGGTTTGAGGGTACATCTCTGAACTCCTCTGACACCTATCGTTGTAATCCTTCAACGACGTCAGAGAGGTGATGGGTCCCGACGACCACACATCAAGACGGACTGCGGGGTCCTTAAACTCGTGGACCGAAACGTCCTTAAACTAATATTGGACCGAAACGTCCTTAAACTAATAATGGACCACCACGTCCCTAAACTGGAACATGGACTACCACGTCCCTAAACTGGAACATGGACCGCAATGTCCTTAAACTACCTATGAACCGCAATGTCCTTAAACTACCTATGGACCACTATGTCCCTAAACTGGAACAATAGAGCCCCCAAATGCTTTTTTGTCGGATCTAAACGATCCCGTTAAGTTGATCTTAGTCTCAAATTGGACTAACGTATCCTTAACAAACGTTAGAGTTGATCTTAGCCTCAAATATGGCTAACGTATCCTCAAACCAAAACCCCAAACCCAAATCTAAGAAAATACGGATTTGGACTAATCCATGTCCTACGGGCGACGACATAAATTAGTCTCCGTATACAATCCACGGGCAACCACAAACAAAACAAACACACACGACACAAAGTGAAATTATGGAGAAGGAGAAAGTTGTTACCGCGAAGCGGTAGCGTAATTAACTGCAGGGGCTTGCGCTTGCAGGGAAGAGCGTCTCCACAATCAAAAACCCCCTCAAGCGAGGGGGAATCTGACGAAGTCTGCTACATCGGTCGCATCCGTCTAAACCTTCGATACATGATGCCATAAATCAACTTGGCATCTTCGGAGAGGTGGACGGATAAAACCAAAATAGCATCTGCCCCGAATCTCAGTGCCAAGACTTCGCAGTCATGTGCGCCGCCATTCGGAGGGGAACAGATTCTGGCACGCCCGGTGGGACCTTTTCCTCTTTCCACTCCATACTTCGTATGTCGTCTTCGTGAACGAATCGCAGTTTGTTAATGGTTGCCTTTGGATTTTAAGTTTACTAAGATTTGGTCTCTTGCTTGGCGCAGAAAAGAAATCAAGCATCGATAGCCTCTACTTGTTCGAAGTGCTCCAACTGCAGCTGCAGCTCGCGTCCGGCCTCAACTGGGGGCATAACCTACGGACCCCAAGCGGCCTCTTTGTTCACCATGCCCGTGGAGCAGATCACTCAAGCCACCACTGGGCTATTTTTCGGAACTATGCTTCCTCTAACAAGCTTCAGCACCCCCGTGCCCGTACAAGAAGCTCCTAAGAAGTCGGTCTTCGATCGACTTTCAGTTACTGCGGCCCCTCTCAACAGGTCGCCCAACACCAGTGCCTCGGTCTTCTCTAGATTGGGCCAAAACTCCTGTGGGCCCACAATGAAGCTTGCAGTCTCGGAAAAGATGATTCCAAAAAGAGTAGCCAAACCTTCGTCTGAAGTCGTCAAGGCGGCTTCTCCTGCTAAGAGATCGGTCTTTACAAGATTGACCGTCCCAACTCCCACTCCTGCTCAAAAGACAACAGTCTTTAATAGGCTGACGCCGGCAACAGCCCCACACCCAAACATGGGGCAAGAAGAAGCTGTTTCTGTCTCTGAACCGATACCAACGGCTCGTCATGCTCGACGTCGCCATTGGCGATGAGTGAGGAAGGCCGGGGGCAACCCCCCCTCAGGGCTAACTCCACCTGCTCCAGTGGTGGAGGTCAACACTGCTGTTCCAACCGGGAACAGCTTTGAACTGTTGAGGAGGGTATGTAAGAACTCTCCAACCGCTACATTGAAAAGATCTCCTCCACCTGCGGAGAGAGTTCCGGAAACGAAGCAGGAGCAGCCCCCTCAACGGCTGTCCTAAAAAATTTATAAAGTTTGGCGGAGAGTTCAAGACTCCGTAATTGACCCAGATCACTCTCGTCAACAGAAAAAGGCGAAGGTGCAAGAAGAAAAGAAACGTCCGATCAAACAGGAAAGGATGACAGCCACCTCCTGGGTGCCCACTGCAACGGTCCCCTCAACTTCAACGGCCCACAAGAGAAGAAGGCCGGAGAAAACTCCCGCACCCGCGGTAAATGCCAAAAGTGATGAACCTAAACGCCCTAAGTCCGGGGGCATAATAGTTCATACAGTATACATGGCGTCGGGAAAGGAAGACAGCCGTGCATCTACAGGTCATAGACCGCTTACACGGTCAATGACCAAAGCTCAGGAGCAATAGCAAAAGCTCCACGAAATGATGACCGCGATGGCCGCACTCACTGGGCCAAAAGAAACCCCTGAAACGTCCTCGGATGAACGTCAGGAACAAGAAACTGACGTTGAATTCCTTCGTCGCGTATTGGAGAAGAAGGATAAAGAAGCTGCGGAACAGGCAACCAACATAAAGAAAATGGCTCTCCTGTTCCAGGACATGGTGGGCATGATGATTCAGCAAGATCCACCTGCTGAAGATCCCCCGATCATCCTTGAAGATGATAGGGGAGAAACGTCGAATCCTCCTACGGCTCTGTCAACAGCCAAGGAGGAGGCAATCTCCAAAGCCGACCTGGACGAATATATAGCTCAGCAGATCCGGGTCCATCAAGCGACGGAAGCAGCGGGTCAGGTCGTAAAAACAGGGCGACCGTATCCGGGCTGGTACGACCAGATCAAATACCCGCCGGGTTATACGATACCAAAATTCCATGTGTATAAGGGGACTGGCAATCCCCACCAGCATGTTGCCCAGTTCAGGGCGCTTTGCGGTAACACTGGCGGTGATGATAAATTGTTGCTCCGTCAGTTCGTGGGTAGCTCATCAGATACAGCGTTCGAGTGGTATTCTGAGCTCCCGAACGACTCTATCAAGACCTTTGCTGAAATGGAACTGCTGTTTACCCAACGTTTCGTGAGTGCCAGCGAGCGTACCCCGATAACGGCATTGATTAATGCCAGGGTGAAGCCGGGCGAAACATGGGTCCAATATGCTATACGGTGGCGTAATTTATGGTCAAAATGCGAGCAGCGCATAGAAGAAGCTCCTGCGGTGGGAATGTTTGTGGGAACCCTCGATCCGCAAGCAACCATCTCGCAATTTATGATGTTCTTCAAGCCGGCCACCTTCCCGGCACTAATCGACAAGCTGGCGCAAATGGATCAAATGGGCCATAAACCTCCTCTTCCAAAGCCAGACTCCCGAAATGAGAAGGGAAAGGGGAAAGCGATCGTTGTCGCTAATGCTCAGCAACAGTCGAACAACCCGAAGCCGGTCGTTCGTCAAAATAATATGCGCCCGTACGTACCCCTTGAGGATAGGATGGGACGTCCTTACTCGTTTCCCCGAGATAAAACAAGAAGGTTATTCGAGCTGGCGTTGCGCAACCGACTCATAAATCTGCCGGATCTAAAACGTTCGTCGCAACCAAGTGATGTCAATGAGCCCAACTACTGTCCTTATCATCGAGTACTGGGTCATCCGATTGAGGATTGCTACGTCTTCAAAAATTGGCTTGAAGACCAGTACCGACAGGGCAAGTTTGCATTGTCCGACAAGTGGAAGGTGAATCCACCGCAGCCCCACACCTCTAAGGGAATGAATACGCTGGGGGCAACATGCTCTGTCATTGAAGAAGCTCCTTGGGAGGTTGTATTATCAGCCAAGACAAAGAGGATGCTAAATAATCTTCAAACATGCCCAACGATCAAGTGGAAGAACCCGTTGGAGCCGCAGATCATTGAAGGGATGTTGAAGCCTCGTCCAACTCAAAAGATCGATGGAGGTGGCCCGAGCATTCATAACCAGCCGTCGAAATCTTCAAAGAAGAAGAAAAAGAAGTCAAAGAAGCCTGTGAAGCCTGGCGACAAGCACACGGATTTACAAAAACAAATTGACGCGCTGGAGGAATACAACCAGAAGGCGCGGACTCCCATTACACTCCGAGAGTTCCTCGACCACGTCTTTCAAGAGGATGATGAGGGAGAAAGTTCATCTGATGAATCTGAAGAATACGTGGCGAGCTGTCATATGATTTCCTATTCTTTCATGGGCGATGAAGAGACTCCTTGTACTTAAACGCTGGGGGCAGATCCCGAACCAAAAATTCTAGGGCCATCGGATGAAGTAATTTATGCATTCCTCAATGAAGCTCTCTTAAAAAGCAAAGCTGATCGGGAGCGCGAGGCGGTCATATTCGAAAAGGCCAAACGCCAACGCCTTGACAAAAATATTGAGATACTTCCGCTAGAGCAAAATACCTCCACTACCGAAAAAAGCCAATTCAAAATGAGGAAAAGGTTTGCTAAGGCCATATCAATGGGCATGAAGCTACCATCCTCCGAAGGAAAAATTACCGGTGAAATAGAAATGCACCCCTCTTATTGCTTATATCATCAGAAGGTTTCGCACCCTACTCAATAGTGCAAAGCTTTCGATAGATGGTGGCAAGGATATGTTGCTCACCGGCAGCATTTTAAGCGGGAGAAACGTAAAACTCGTCGGGAGCGGAAAAATATGACCGAAGGGTTTAACAGAACTACCGGCGATTGTCGCATGGTTAACGCCGAAGGATCACAGGTGCCTACATTCGGGAGCGATTCTGATGAGGAGATGGAGCTTGGCCCTCTCTTTAAAGAGTCCACCTCGGGAAAAGAAGAAGAGCCGAAGGTTTGCGAAAATATCCGACTACGTAATCGCACGCTTCCCGAAAAGAATCTCGGACCCTCAAACAGAAAAGATAAAGGGAAAGAAAACATCTCTGAAGATATCGACTTAGATGACCAAGTTGTGGAGGAGCTAAATGCCAAGGACCCGCCGAAGAGAAATAAGGTGGATTACAACGTCTTAGCGCATCTGAGGAAGCTACCGTCACAGCTCAGCGTTCTTGACGCCCTTTTGCTATCAAAGGAGGCGAGAGATTCGTTAATCAAGGCACTACAAGATCCAGAGCAATTCCAAGCTTTCCTGGCTGAGGAAAAGATGAAGGATGAATTAGAGCAAATGCACATGGCCGATATCGCTTTTGGTGATGAAGACCTTCTCCTTGGGACGTGCGAACACAATCGCCCCCTTTATATCTCAGGATACTGCCACGATATAAAGATAGGCAAAATCCTGATCGACAATGGATCCTCCGTTAACCTCCTCAATGTGCGGGTGTTAAAAGAAATCTGCATGAGCGTTCAGCACCTTGCTCGGGATAAGATTACCATCTCCGGGTTCGACTCCCAGTCATCAAGAACTCTTGGGTCTGTGATACTGACGCTACGCTTTGGGCTGCTCGTCACGGACATTAAATTCCACGTTATAGATGCCAGGACATGCTACAATGCTCTGCTCGTCCGACCATGGTTACACGAGTACAACATCATCCCTTCTACACAGCATCAGTATATGAAGTATTCTAAGGATGGCCTCGAGTATACTGTGGCAGGAGAACTGAACCCATTCTCCATGAACGAAGTCCGCAAATATGAAGATGCCAAATACTTCTTACCAGATTTCGAAGACACGGAAAGGTGTCACAAGCCGGAGAACAAAGCTAACGCTACCATCCCTGTCTTCGGCAGTGATACCGAGGAGGAGGAGGAGGAGGAGATAGTTTATTCGGGTCCGCCCCAAGACACCAAGCCGGAACCATCCGCTCCTACGTTGATCTTTGGTAGTGATTCGGAGGATGAGGTCCATGCTGTATTCTCTGCTCGGCCTTCAATACGAACGTTCACTGATGTAGAATAAAGACTACAAGTCGCCATGGTGCCGCTCAAACATTATAAAGAACTGGATGTACTCGATACCGACAGTGTAGAGGAGCTGCAGACGTTCTATATCCCTCCCAGGCCAGAAGGCGAGAAGGAAATTCTATTCTACCGCTCTGAAGAAAACAAAGTGGAGAAAAAAATCTGGCACGGGGCGGATCCTACGCTGGACAGGCTTCAACCCATCCGTCTACCCAGATATTATACAGAAGGCTTGAAGAGGCTGCTGAAACGCCAAGGGATACCCTTCAAACAGACCGTTAGAAAGGCCAAATTCTATGACAAAGTCTGGAACGTTCCCGGGACTCAACGCAAACTGCCTAACGGGAGAATGGAAACAAAAGGGCTTGGATACATCCGGTCAAAGAAACGAGAGTTACTCCACGGCTGCTACGTCGTGTATGACTTCGATAAAGAAGCGGACGCTCAGTGGGAGGACGCTAATCCTGAACCAGTAAAAGTTCCTGATGCAAAAGTGTCCAGTCCATCGTTTGAAGAACAAATAGACAGGCTTATAAGGGAAGCTGGTCAAAAAGTCCGAGATGATCACAACCGCGAAATGGCCATCTACGAGAAAGCTAAAACGCAACGCCTCCTTCAACAGGCCGTCAAAGATGAAAGTGCCGCCCCCTGTCAACCTATTATAAAAAAGGCTCGACGTAGAGGCAGAAACAAGTCGAAAGGCCAAAAAGGCGCTCAACAGCAACAAAGCGGGGCTAAGAAGCCACGCAAACGGGAGTCGAGCGTTATTGATCTATCCCTCATGAAGAAAATGGGTCGAGCGTACTCGTTTCCTCGGGACAAGACGAAGAAGATACTTGATCTTGCTCTAAAACATCAAATGCTTACACTGCCGGAGTCCAAAAACCCCGAGCAAACAGGCGAAGTCTCTGACCCAAATTATTGCTCTTACCATCGAGTAATAGGGCACCCTCTCGAAGACTGCTTCACCTTTAAGAATTGGGTTGAAGATCAGTATCAACTTGGCAAATTCGCTCTGTCTGACAACTGGAGGGTAGCACCGCCGCAAAAGCACGAACGCAAGGCCATAGAAGAAAAACCAGTCCTACATTGGGATTGGAAGCGAATTCGTACTTGTCACATGATAACAATATCAAAAGAAAAGCCCGAAAATATGGATGACATTCCCTGGTGCTTTGAAAACAGCAATGATGAGGTGATCTCAGAATTTCCGCCAGCTCCGAAAGAACTGGAGGATGGAATACATACCACTGCAGATAACTTCAAGAAAATTGAGTTAGGAACGGTGAACGACCCGCGACCGACATTCATTAGTGAGCTGCTATCTGAAGAAAGGGTGGCTGCGTTAAAGGACGTGCTTCTAAAGCATAAAGATTGCTTCACGTGGAACTATTCCGAGATGCCGGGACTAGATCCAGAAATTGCTGTGCACAAATTGGCGATATCTCCGGACATCAAGCCAGTCAAACAGGCACCAAGAAGAATGCGGCTCGAGCTTGAGATGAGTATCAATGCTGAGGTCAAGAAGCTGATCGACTCTGGCTTCATCCAGGAAGTTCAATACCCTGAATGGATCGCCAACATCGTCCCAGTGATGAAGAAAAATGGGACAGTACGCATATGCGTAGACTTCCGGGAGCTCAATAAAGCCTGCCCGAAGGACGATTTTCCAGTGCCAGTCACCGAACTGATGATAGACAATACGTCCACTCATGAGGTTTTCTCCTTCATGGACGGCTCGTCAGGCTATAATCAGATAAAAATGCATCCCGAAGACCAGAAACACACTGCCTTCAGGACTCCTTTGGGTATATTCTGCTACAAGGTGATGCCCTTCGGTTTGAAGAATGCCGGTGCCACCTATCAGAGGGCCATGACGAAAATCTTCGATGACCTTATACATGAAATCGTCGAATGTTATATCGACGACCTCGTGGTGAAAAGAAAATCATACGAGGAACATCTCGAACATCTGAAGACCGTATTTCGACGTCTTCGACAATACAACTTGAAGATGAACCCTCTCAAGTATGCATTCGGGGTTTCCTCGGGTAAATTCCTGGGATTTATCGTCCGACACCGAGGCATCGAGATAGATCCCTCAAAGATCAAGGCGATCATGGAAATGCCTCCGCCGAGAACTCTCAAACAGCTGCGGTCTCTCCAAGGGAAGCTCGCATATATACGGCGATTTATAGCCAACCTTTCAGGAAAGTGCCGTCCCTACAGCCATCTGATGAAGAAGCGAACCCCGTTCGTTTGGGACCAAAAATGCCAAAGCGTGCTAGACGAGATCAAACAATACCTGCAGAACCCACCGGTGTTGGCTGCTCCGGTCAAGGGAAAGCCCATCATTCTTTATACAACCGCTCTCGAAGGCTCCTTAAGCGCACTATGGGCACAAGAGAACGATCAAGGGAAGGAAAGAGCACTCTACTACTTAAGTCGAGTTCTGCTAGGGGCAGAAAGCAATTACTCCCCCATTGAAAAACACTGCCTGGCGTTGATCTTCGTGATAACAAAGCTCAGGCACTATGCGTTGGCGCATGAGGTCCGTCTCATTTCAAAGGTGGACCCCCTCAAATATTTGATGTCGAAGGCCATATTGACGGGACGACTCGCTAAATGGGCTCTGCTCTTGATGGAATTCTCGATAACATATCAACCTCTTAAGGCAGTCAAAGGTCAGGCCATCGCCGACTTCCTCGCTGAGCATCTGATACCTGCCGATTCGCCTTTAAATTGCGATCTTCCAGACGAACATGCGTTTGACGCGATCGACGGTGGTGATACCCGATGGGAGCTTTATTTCGATGGGGCATCTTCCTTGAAGAAGCGCAGACAAGACACCCCTATAATCAAATCGGGGGTAGGCCTCATCTTCGTGACTCCACAAGAAGGGATAATGCGCTTCGCTTTCTTCTTAACAGAGCCGAGGATAAATAACGAAGCCGAATACGAAGCTTTGATAGCAGGCCTCGAGATCGCCATTAACATGGGAATTGAAAACCTCCTCATATACGGAGATTCCCAACTGGTCGTTAGTCAAGTAAACGGTGACTACCAAACGTGCAAACCGGAGTTGGTGAAGTACGGTGAAAAGGTGCAACAACTGTTGACCCAAATTCCCTCCTATACTTTGGAAAGCATACCGCGCGCGGAAAACAGCAAAGCAGACGCGTTGGCCAAACTTGATAAAGAATTGGCTGACGAGAACCTCGATGACGTCAGAATCATGGTACAAAGCCGTCGGGTGCTTGCCCCAGTAGAAATATCTCCAGACTCATCTGCAGAGATGGGAGCGACTGAACAGACGACCTTGCAAATAGAAGACCGTGAAAAGGCTAAGGATTGGAGGGAAGTCTTCATAGACTACTTTAAGTCCCACCGAATGCCTGAAGAAGCGTCCACAAGACATCAGCTCATGAAACGAGCTTTGTCTTTCGCCTTCGTCAATGATACTCTATACAAGAGGTCATTCGATTCTCTATGGCTGAGATGCCTAGGACCTGACGAAGCAGAAAGAGTCGTTCAGGAAGTTCATGACGGACTCTGTGGTTCTCACCAAGCGGGCCCAAAGATGAAGTTGAAGATAAAACGGATGGACTACTACTGGCCCACGATGATTCAGGACTGCCTCGAATATGCGAAGCAATGCCACTCATGCCAAATCCATGGGGACTTCATTCACCAACATCCAAATCTATTACATCCAACGGTGGCTAGCTGGCCGTTCGAGATGTGCGGAACTGACATAGTCGGCCCCATCGAACCAGCATCGTCTAGAGGACATCGTTTTATCCTGGCGACGACTGATTACTTCTCCAAATGGGCAGAAGCAGTATCGTTGAGGGAAGTGAAGACGGAGAATATCCTTCATTTCATCAAGACGCACGTCATATATCGGTTTGGAACGCCAAGACGGATCATCTCCGATAATGGTCCAGCCTACAGAAGCCACAAGATCAGTCGCTTCGCACAGCAGCATAATATAGACTAGAGATATTCTTCAGTTTACAATCCGCGAGCTAATGGTCTAGCTGAAGCCTTCAACAAGACCCTGACAAAGATCATGAAGAAAACGGTGTCCCGAAATAAGAAAGACTGGCATGAGAAACTGCAAGAGGCTCTTTGGGCGTATCGAACTACGTTCAAGACAGCTACGAACACAACGCCGTACGCGTTGGTGTTCGGTACAGAAGCAGTACTTCCCCTCGAGATAGAGCTACCCTCTCTACGAGTGGCGGTCCACTACGAGCTAACGGACGAAGAAAATGCTTACCTTCGGCTTGAGGAGCTTGATGCCCTCGATGAAACCCGACTCATAGCGCAACAAAATCTGGAGGCCTATAAGGCAAAGATGACGCGCTCATATGAAAGATTGACCTGACCAAGGACATTCAGCAAAGGCGAACTTGTGCTAGTGGTCAAAAGGCCTATGATCCCCAATCGCGCCAAGCGAGGAAAATTCGAGCCAAATTATGAAGGCCCATACATCATAGATAAGGTCTACCAGGGTGGAGCCTATCTACTCATGGATATGCACGGTGAAAGGCCTTTCAGGCCAATAAACGGTCGCTTCCTAAAGAAATACTACGCTTAATGAGCCACAGCCTAGGTCAATGATAGATGACGACGACTATGTCCGCTCGCTATCTTCCTAAGCCCAAACTCTATAAGTAGTAACTGGCCTTCTTTAGCACCGGACCGAGACGTCCTTAAACTAGTGACGGACCGAAACGTCCTTAAACTAATAGTGGACCGAAATGTCTGTAAACTAATACCGCAGCATTCTTAGGCTGACGAGATAAAAAAATATAAATAAAGAACAATATAATGAATAAAAACGGTATGTCCATAAGCAAAATGGGCACGGATGAAAACCCGAAAGGGCTCCGTGAGTAAAAACAGCAGGGCTACCGGCGAGTGTTCGTGAAAAACCGAAAGGGCGCGACCTCGTAAAAAAAAAGAGAAGAAGAAAATAAAAATAAAAAAAACGGTATGTCCATAAGCAAAATGGGCACGGATGAAAACCCGAAAGGGCTCCATGAGTAAAAACAGCAGGACTACCGGCGAGTGTTTGTGAAAACCCGAAAGGGCGCAACCTCGTTAAAGGACACTTACAGTGTCCTCTCGATCTTGTAAGGAGAAACCACCCGCGTGAGATCCTTACGACTCACAAGGGAACAACACACTTAGGGATCCCCACGATTCCTAAGGAGAAAATACACTTGCGAGATCCTCACGACTCGTAAGGAGAACTCTCTTATGGGACCATCACGGCTCATAAGATTTGAAAGTCTTAAGTTACAGAGACCTAAACCTGTGCTTAAGAAACCCCCACAACTTCCGATATTGCCCTACAAGTGGTCCAATACTGGCTCTTGTATACAATCCACGGGCGCGAATAAACATTTCCCTAACCAAGTTTCATCTGTGATTGGGGATATGTGCGCATGATGAACAACCCTTGTAGGTCCTCTCGATTTACAAGGAGAAAACCCTCCTGTAGGATCCTTACGACTTACAGAGGAACATGCACTTAGGAATCCTCACGATTCCTAAGGAGAAAATACACCTACAAGATCCTCACGACTTGTAGGGAGAAATAACTTTGTGAGACCCTTACGGCTCATGAAGTCAAAAGCCTTAGTCGACAGGACCTTAACCCTGGTCACTAAGCCGCCTTTGTTCGACATCGACAGAGGCAGATGATGATTCGCTCCTGGCAATATCCCAGTTGTAGCGGTGCTGATGCCGAAATCGGTGTCTAATTTCAGTTTACGGTGAAAAGCCAGTAAGCTGCATATGCATATGAAATAGCCGAAATGATGGGGCAACTTGCAATAAAAAGCAGCAAGTAAAAATGTATGCATGCAAAATAGCCGAAATGATTGGGCAACTCGCAATAAAAAGCAGCGAGTGAAAATAAAATAAATAGCCGAAATGATTGGGCACCGCGAAAAATAGCCGAAATGATTGGGCAATCGCGACCTTCGCGATATAAAAGCTGAAATGATAGAGCATCGCGGAAATAAAACAAAAAAAATGATGATAAAACTTTGGCCCTATAGTTGAGATCACATCGATCCCTGTATACAATCCAAGGGCGCAAATAAAGAGGGAACCATACTTTCCCAACAGGCTCCGCCAGAAAACGAAGCCAAATCTCGACGGTTCATCTCAACTCCAAGGAAACAAATAATCCTTGGCAAATACCTCAACTCAGGGAGACAAACAATCCTTGACGAGAGCCTCCTGATTCGCATCGACTCGCAGAGAAACCAGTATCTCCGTGGGAAATTCTCGATTCGTTTCAACACCAGGGAAACAAATAATCCCTGGCAAATACCTCAACTCAGGGAAACAAACAATCCTTGAAGAGAGCCTCCTGATTCGCATCGACTCGCAGAGCAACCAGTGCCTCCGTGGGAAATTCTCGATTCGTTTCAAACCAAGGAAACAAATAATCCTTGGCACCAAGGAAACAAATAATCCTTGGCAAATACCTCAACTCAGGGAAACAAACAATCCTTGACGAGAGCCTCCTGATCCGCGTCGACTCGCAGAGCAATCAGTGCCTCCGTGGGAAATTCTCGACTCGTTTCAACACCAGGGAAAAAAATAATCCTTGGCACCAAGGAAATAAATAATCCTTGGCAAATACCTTAACTCAGGGAAACAAATAATCCTTGACGAGAGCCTCCTGATTCGCATCGACTCGCAGAGCAACCAGTGTCTCCGTGGGAAATTCTCGATTCGTTTCAAACCAAGGAAACAAATAATCCTTGGCACCAAGGAAACAAATAATCCTTGGCAAATACCTCAACTCAGGGAAACAAACAATCCTTGACGAGAGCCTCCTGATTCGCATCGACACGCAGAGCAATCAGTGCCTCCGTGGGAAATTCTCGACTCGTTTCAACACCAGGGAAACAAATAATCCTTGGCACAAAGGAAACAAATAATCCTTGGCAAATACCTCAACTCAGGGAGACAAACAATCCTTGATGAGAGCCTCCTGATTCGCATCGACTCGCAGAGAAACCAGTGTCTCCGTGGGAAATTCTCGATTCGTTTCAACACCTGGGAAACAAATAATCCCTGGCAAATACCTCAACTCAGGGAAACAAACAATTCTTGATGAGAGCCTCCTGATTTGCATCGACTCGCAGAGCAACCAGTGCCTCCGTGGGAAATTCTCGATTCGTTTCAAACCAAGGAAAAAAATAATCCTTGGCACCAAGGAAACAAATAATCCTTGGAAAATACCTCAACTCAGGGAAACAAACAATCCTTGACGAGAGCCTCCTGATCCGCGTCGACTCGCAGAGCAATCAGTGTCTCCGTGGGAAATTCTCGATTCGTTTCAACACCAAGGAAACAAATAATCCTTGGAAAATACCTCAACTCAGGGAAACAAACAATCCTTGACGAGAGCCTTCTGATTCGCGTCGGCTCGCAGAGAAACCAGTGTCTCCGCGGGAAATTCCCGATTCGTCTCAACTTGCAAGATGAAGCCTCAGGCAGCAGGGATTAAAAAACTTGCTTCCTGAACAATGGGACCCTGCAGGTCGATCTAAAACGGTCTCTTGCATACTATTCACGGGTCTCACTCTCCAAAGTCGGGTTCCGACAAGGAGGGAAACAACCGCTTACGGGTCCTCTCGACTCGTAAGAGGGAAAAATTCTCTTATAGGATCCTTACGACTTATAAGTGAAAACACACTTAGGAATCCTCACGATTCCTAAGGAGAAAATACACCTACGTGATCCACTCGATCCGTAGGGAGAAAAGTCTCTATGAGACCCTCACGGCTCATAGAGTTGGAAAGTCTTAGGCGGCAGATCTGAACCTGCGGCCTAAGCCATCGCTATCTCGTGAAGAAATCAAGGTGCTTACTCTCTTATCTGCCAATTATGTTTATCAAGTCAACATGCTGATAATAATAAAAAGAAGAAAGCGACAAAAGAACATCCGATTTACGAGTGTTCGAGACACACTCATTCGTGCATAGGCAAAAGACTCAGAACGAAAAATAAGACAAGCTGGGATAAAACTTTTCCATTAATATTGTTGAAAATTCTTACAATCGTAAAACAATAAACGAGAAATATTATTACAATGGAATAACCTCAGATCCAGGGCACGAATTGAGGAAGTCAAAAGTAAAACCATCCAGAGTTCTTCTGGCCTTTCTAATTATTCTTGTGCGCGGCCTCTCGCGCTCCTGTGTGTCAAGATCCTCGGCAAGCCCTCCCAGCCTTCGACAAGCAGCGATTATCGTCGTCTGCTGGAAAATTTGATGTAGGATGTCGATAAGGCTGTCCCGCCGTTTCTTCGAGATCAGCCCCGTCAGGTACACTGAATGCACCTTGTCTTCGGCATCATCCAGCGCATTGAGCGGTAGGACCTCGTGAAACCCCGGAAGTGCTCTCCATATTGCTCCCAGCACGACTTTCAAGAGAGCTGAACGACGAGGAAGCAGCCAACCACCGCTTGTGTTAAGGCGACCCATGACCTCCGCACACTGGGCGTCCGTAAAATCCTGGTTTTGATGACGGCCCTGTGCGCGGATATCGTCGTAGGTGATGAACTCGTGCAAACTGTATAGACGCACCGCCATTATGCCTGGAGGAAATACCACAGGAAGATTAGCGATAAAAAAAATATACACGGAGAGTTAAACTCCTCGAGAGCAGTGCTCTGCTGCAGACGACGACTGGACACAAGCTGTATCCCATAGTTGCCTTTAGAACGCCATTTCCTGAACTGACATTCCAGCTGGATACAAGCGGTGAGACTGGAATCGCATGGGTTCGGACAAACCGTTGCGACATAAAGCAGTGTGATGCTCCAGTATCAAACAGTGCAAGTGCAGGGATTGAGGATACTAAGATTGTACCTAAGGTATGTGGGATATGTTTTAGGTATTGGAAATATGTAACTAAGTAGTAGAATAGAAAAGAAAAGTTTGAAAAGAAAAGTTTACCAGTGATGACTTGGCCAGTGGCCTCAGCTTCTTCCACGGACATCGTGAAAGCCTGGCGCCTTGGTACATTCGTCCTGGCCTGAGGAGCATTCCTCGGAACATTCCTTTGAGCTTGATGGAACTGACGAGGAGGTGGTGCAGCTTGTGTTCCTCTGGGTGGTGCAGGTAGTGCAGGTCTGGGAGCAGGTGCCTGAAGAGCTGGTCGCCGTGGATAAGTAATTGCTGGCCTGGGTGTAGCAACCGGGTTCTGTCTTTGGGGACAAGACCCAATATCGTGAGTAGCTGAGCCGCAGACTAAGCAAAGGCGGTTGGCTCGACGGCAGTCCTTCATCATATGTCCAGTTATCTTGCAGTAAGTGCAAAAGGCTGGGCTGGGACGATGGGTTGGTACTCCGGGTCGCCTTGGCACGAAAGGTGGCCTGGACGAGGCTCCACCTGCCATCTGGTTGGCAGGGCGTTTGACTCCTGCAGACTGAGGTCTGCCCCTTGCTTTTATTACTGTCTCATAGCTGCGGGCAGCTTCTAGAGCATCCTCATGAGTCAAAAACTTTCCCGTGGCTAGAGCAGCCTGAATCTCCGTGTCCAGTCCTTGTTGAAAGCGACGGGCTCTGATATCGTCCGTCGGTATCAAGTGTGCCGCGAATCTGTTTAAAGATTGTGTTAGCCGTGTAGTATGTGAGATTAAAAATTGAACTATTGTGACATATCTTACCGGCTTAACATGGTGAATTCAGCGTCGTATTCATCTACTGATTTGTCCCACATTGAACCCTGTTGCAGATGAATGAACTGCTGCTCCATTGCAAACCTGGCAGTCACAGAGAGGTATTTCGCGTCGAACTTCTCGCGAAAGGTCTTCCATTCAATAGGCTGTACCAGACGGCTTTCTTCCGCTTTCCACCAGTTGCGAGCATTATCCGTGAGCTGTAGTTTTGCTACACGGACCCAAGCGTTGTCTGGCACTTGAGCTGCTGCCAGATCGTCTTCGATGCTTTGTGCCCATTCTTCTGCTTCAAGAGGGCTTCCTTTACCAGAGAACTGTTTGGGATGTAAAGCCCTGAATTTCTTTACTCCCGGTGCGTCAGTCTCGGGACGGTTCAGAAGTTGTTGCTGTCCCTCGAGAAGGCTGCGGATCGCCTCAAACATCATTGTTTGCTCAGTGGGTGGTACAGGAACAGCTGGTGCGAGAGGTAGTGCTGGAGGTGGGTTATTGACATTGGTGCTGGTGTTGTTCGGGGAATCCATAACCTTAAAGAAAAATTTGGGTTAGGACAGATTCAAGTAAATGAAATGATAAGATTCAAGGAATAGAAATTTGTAAGATTCAAGAAACATGAATTGTAAAGAATGTTTTAGTTGCTGGTTCTTGTGTTATATTGCTTAGGTTGCTCACGCAGACCAGAACTGCATGATAGGGATTCATACAGCTCGGACCTGCATGGGCCACCAACAAAACCTGTCACGCCCCGCTTCCCGGTGTACGGTGAAGGGGACGCGACGAGGTCCGCTACGTATTTACTCAGAAGCAAATACGCTAAGCGTAACTAAGCAATATAAAAGAAATTGTACACAAGAGACAAGGTATAATAAAAACAGCAACTTTTATTTATTAACATTCTTTTGTACAATACATGAAAAGTAAATACAACTAAAATGAAAAGCGATGCCTAAACAATGGCATAACAGGAAATGAAATGCTGAATAGAACAAGTACAATATCTAGAGATTGGGGTCTTCGGAAAACTGATCCAAGTCTTCACCGCTGGGCTCGATCTCTGCTGGGTCCAAAGCACCTGACGACATTCAAAGAAGAAAGAAATAGAATGTCGTCAGCGAACAGGTCGCTCGGTAAGTCCCAAAGATAAAGAAGAACTAGAAAAGACAGAATAAGAGTATTTTCTAAAGTATAATGTTGTAGAATATTATGTTCACGCTGTTGTTTGTAGCTTGGTACAGAAGGATGCCAGTGTATACGAGAGGGGTCTCTATATGCTAGAGACCAGGGCAAACGGAAAGTACAAGGAACCGTTAAGCCACGGTACAATAGCAACGGAATATAGGTTAGGTGTCTTAATCTGACCATCTCGTACCACCATTAACACCTTCCGTACCAATCTACCCCTTAAACCCCGTAGTGTTTTGCATTGTATAAGTTGGATGACTCACCAAAACCATGATATCAGTAACAGAGGGTAACTGCATAATCAGGTAAACGGAATACGGAATAATGGATGTATATCCATGGTTTGATTCAGTCAAGTTATATAGAATGTTAACTGGATTCTGGGATTCATGTGTTCGTGTTGAATTGGAGTATTATAGAATATAGAATGACTTGAATCATATTCAAGTCAGAAATAATCAGACTCAAGCCCGAGTCAGACCAAAAGATATGTAGGTCGAAGTTCTATAATTGTTAGGGTCCTTATTGTAATTTATAAAACTTGAGGGGTTTTTATGTAAAAATACTTTTGTATAGTTTTCAAGATACACCTCAAGTATTTATTATTCGTCTTTATTGTTATAATGAGTGTGATTTTATTTGTGTTATTTCTAGTGAAAATATCCTAATTATATAAATAAAAGTACTAATTTTGTAATATTGATTTAATTGAAATTCATGGTATTTTAATGTAACTTTTAATCTTGTAATTTTTTTTTAGGAAAAGGTGGAAACTTTATCTTATAATAAAATAGGTGTTTTAAAGATAAATATGCATATGTTTATACAAGAATAATTTTTAATAAATATTTTATTTAAAAATATCATTTTCTTAAGATGTCGTATTTTAAACCTTTCGAGACCGAATGCTCCTTGCGGAGGTCTGAATCTCGCACTACTAAACCGAGGGTGCACGATAAACCGTACTATCCCTAACGGGTTCCCCAAATGTGGGTTGTAGTGGCGCTTTGCAAAGATTTATAAATACTAATCATTTAGAATACGGTTTTATAAAGATAAGGTATTTATTTGAAAAAGGATGTAAATTTCCGTATTTTAGATTCTAGGGTTTCCTAAGCCAACTAACCTATTTCTAAATGGTCTAAACGATAAATCATAGAAGCCTCAAATCGCCTCTTCACCGCCAATTGCGGCCAGGTAAGTGCCAGGTGAGTGGGAGGCTCTCCACTACAAGTAGTGGACCTAATTAAGTAACCACTCGCCTTAGACACATTTGCCTAGACACCACAAAGTCGGGTTTAGATAAACGATCGATGTCCATGACATATCGTATTTTCCTATTAAAAGATTTTGTTTTAAAATTGTATACAACTTAGAACTTTCAGAAAAGGTTTTTAAAGAAAATGGTATTTTAATGAAAAGTCTTGTATTATCGTATTCTAAGTTTTGATGATATCAATTAGGGTTGTATTTGCGTGTGTGTGGAGGTAGGTCATTATCTCGTGATCTATTTTAAGGTATAGTGAAGTTTAGGGGTTAAACATGATAAACTAAACATGGTGGTATTTAAGTGCGAAAATACGGTATTATGCAAAAGTTATCATTTCATGTGTGAAAACTTGTCCAAATTGATTTTTAAGTGATTAGTAGTCAACATGAATATGTTTAAGCATTATGGAATTTGTGACAAGTGAGTTTTGATAGAAAACCGAATCGAAAATCGGTTTGTTCCGATTTCCGTCGGGTTTTAGAAAGTCGTATTTTAATGGAAGAAAGAAAGGTAGAAAAGAGGGACTTACGGGTTTGGACAATGCTAGAGAGTGCTAGGAAGGTAGTGGGTTGTCGGTGCGTCGAAACGTCGTGAAGGGTCCTAGTACGATCGCCGGAATTCGTCGTCGAATTCGGCAGCGCTTCGCCTTTCGCTCTTTTTCTAACGTACCGAGTTCTCGTGAATTTTTTTTTAGAGAGGACTTAGAAAAAGTGATGAGAAGGTAGAGGGTAGGGGTGTTTATATAGGGTTAGGGTTTTCAATTAAAAAATATAAAAATATATATAAAAACTCATTAAACCTAGGATTAAAAGGGATTTATTGGTCAAATGATAACCGATCAAGAAATTTAGTGTATGCAGGGGGGGTAGACTAGGTCAAGGGGAGACTTTTTCGTTCAGGGGACTCGGCGGTCCGGCCGAGTCCGGCCGGCGGCGCCGGCCCGAGTCGGCCGGTCCGCCGGCCGACTCGGCCGATCCCGGCCGAGTCTGGGCGCCAGAAGGTGGGGGGTCTCGTGGGGGGGGATTTATGGTACATTTACTTTTTAGTCTTCAGTTCAAGTTTTCTGAATTATGGCCTTTTTACTGTTGACTTCCAAAAGAAATTAAAACAAAATAAATACAAAAATAATGTGGGGCATGGGATTTGAACTCTGGTGGCTTGGTTCAGCAATGCAAAGTATTACCAATGAGCTACAAGCTCCTTCTTGTAATTATGGAGTGAAATATTTACTTAAAGAGATATCAGCCGCAATAAATACTCCAAGTATACATTGAATTTAAATCAATTCTTTGTATATTAAAAATGGAGTTGTTACAGTCTACCCTCCTTACAAAAATTTCGTCCTCAAAATTTACAACTTTTATTTGAGGACTAGTTTACAAAGAGGTGTGGATATCTAGTACGCATTTCATCCTCCCTTTCCCAAGTGGACTCTCCTGGAGTGTCTTTCCTCCACATTACTCGAACCAAGTTAACTTTCTTGTTCCGAAGTGTCTTCACTTTCCTGTCCAGGATCTCCACGGGCTGTTGCTCACAAGACAAGTCGGGCTGTATCGTGAGCTCGGAATGATCAAGTACATGGCTGGGGTCACTCACATACTTTCTGAGTTGGGATATGTGGAACACATTATGCACTCCTTCCAATGAAGGTGGAAGCGCTAAACGGTATGCCACTTCACCGACTCGTTCGAGTATGTCGAACGGTCCAATGTATCTTGGACTTAGCTTACCCCGTATTCCAAATCGGATCACTCCGCGGTTCGGAGATATCTTCAAGAATACGTGATCTCCTGGCTGGAACTCCAAGTGTTGTCTCTTTGCATCAGCCCAGTGCTTCTGTCGATCTTGGGCTATGCGCATCCTTTCCCTGATAGTACGGACCACATCAACAGTCGCTACTATCATCTCCGGTCCAAGATGTTCCCTATCTCTAATGTCGTCCCAACTTAATGGCGATCGACACTTCCTTCCATACAATGCTGCAAAAGGTGCCATTCCTATGCTTGCTTGGTAGCTGTTGTTATACGAAAACTCCACAAGATGTAGGTGATCTTCCCACGATCCTTTGAAGTCTAGCATACATGCTCTAAGCATATCCTCCAAGATCTGAATAGTTCGTTCCGACTGACCATCTGTTTGTGGATGATAAGCCGTGCTGAAGTTCAGACTTGTTCCCAAGCTTGCTTGCAGACTCTGCCAAAATTGCGATCGGAACCTGATGTCACGATCGGAGACAATGCAGACCGATACTCCATGAAGTCTCACAATTTCCTGTATGAGTTCATGGGTATCAGAGACAGTACATTATGAAGAGTTTAAATCTTAATTAGATTATTACCTCCATGTACTTCTTTGCTAGTGTCTCAGTTGATTGGCCAACTCGAAATGGGATGAAGTGAGCCGACTTTGTGAGTCAATCCACAATGACCCATACGGCATCGTTACCCTTTGTGCTGCGAGGAAGAGCGGTCACAAAGTCCATCGTGATGTGTTCCCACCAGAAATGCTGTCGATTATCACGGTACATCTTTGTGCCTCCTGGATGTATAGAATAAGATGAATTGTGTGCCTCCTTCATAAGCTCTTCACGAACACCCCCCTTTGGCACACACAAACGGCTACCATACCTCAACGAACCATCTTCGTGAACCAGTAAATCTGTTCGTAGTCCGGCTTCAACCTGCTCTCGAAACATTTGCAGTCTAGGATCCCGCGATTGTGTTGCTTTAATTTTCTCAATTAAAGACGACTGTACTTGCATTGCATTAACTGTCCCGTAGAACGCGGTAGCACAACTTCCAAGTCAAATCTTCGAAAATCTGCAATGATCTCCCTCTGTGTAGTTAACACCTGAATTGCTGGTAACCGACTAAGCGCATCCGGCACGACGTTAACCTTCCCCGGATGGTACTTAAGATCAAGGTCGTAGTCGGCCATCAGCTCTAACCATCTACGCTGCCTCATATTCAACTCCTTCTGAGTGAACACATACTTCAAACTCTTGTGTTCTGTAAAAACTTCGAGTCTCTCGCCCAAAAGGTAGTGTCTCCAAATCTTCAAAGCGAAGATCACAGCCGCAAGCTCCAAGTCATGAGTTAGATAATTCTTCTCATGGGTCTTCAGTTGTCTTAACGCGTATGCTACAACCTTCCCATGCTGCATCAAAACACATCCCAATCCTTTCCCAGATGCGTCGCTGTGAATAACCAATCCTCCGGAATTGTCTGGCACGGTCAAAATAGGGGAGGTTATCAACTTCTGCTTCAACGTCTCAAAAGCTAACGCACAATTATCCGTCCACACAAAAGGTACCTCCTTGCGCGTAAGCTTGGTCAACGGTTCTGCCAGACGAGCGAAGTTCTCCACAAATCTCCTGTAATATCCGGCTAATCCAAGGAAACTTCTTATCTCAGCTACATTCTTTGGAATCGGCCAATCTCGAACTGCTGCAATCTTTTCGGGATCGACAACAATTCTATCGCCCGACACAACATGCCCCAGAAACTTCACTTCTTCCAGCCAAAATTCGCACTTACTCATCTTCGCATACAATTTCTCCTGTCTCAAAGTCTGCAGTGCGATCTTCAAATGCTCAGCATGCTCCTCAAAATTCTTCGAGTAAACCAGAATATCGTCAATGAATACCACAATAAACTGGTCCAAGAACGGTGAAAAGATTCGGTTCATCAAATCCATGAATATTGCCGGCGCATTCGTTACTCCGAAGGGCATTACTAAGTACTCGTAATGTCCATACCGAGTTCGAAACGCCGTCTTGCAAATATCTTCTGCTTTCACTCGGACCTGATGATATCCGGATCGCAAATCCAGCTTCGAGAATACCCTCGCGCCACTAAGCTGCTCAAAAAGTTCTCCAATGCGAGGGATCGGGTACTTGTTCTTAATAGTCAACCGGTTTAATTCTCGATAGTCGATGCACATCCTTCTTGTGCCATCCTTCTTCTTTACGAGAAGAACTGGAGCTCCCCAAGGCGAGTTACTACTTCGAATCCAGCCCTTCTCAAGCAATTCAGTAACTTGTTTCTTAACTTCTTCCAATTCTACTGGTGCCATTGGATAATACGCTTTAGATACTGGCGCTGCACCAGGGATAAGGTCAATCGCGAACTCCACGTCTCGCTTCGGCGGTAAGCCCGATATATCTTCAAATACGTCCATAAAATCGCGAACAACCGCCGGCTCTTCACTACTATCAACTTCCATAGCTGCAAGAACATCGTTTGTCGGCCTAACCCTAAACTCGACTGGCCCGACAGAACTGCTTCCTCCAGTGAAGGTAAACTCAGGATGTCCGGGAATCTGGAAAATTACTTTCCTTACCCTACAGTCAATGTGAGCGTGGAAAGTGCCAAGAAAATCCATTCCCAAGACGACCTCGTAGCTGCCCGTATCAATCACCAAGAAATATGCAAAAAGCTCCCGTCCGCACACAACAACTGTACAGTCTTTACATTCCCTACTAGATATAATTTTCCCATTCCCAGAGTGTATGTCCCAGAAACTAGACAGGGTCGCGCAGGCAATCGAGTGTGTAGTTATAAACTTGGATGACATAAAACAATGGGATGCACCAGAATCAAATAATGCCACTGCGGGAAAACCATGAACGAGTAGAATACCTGAAACCACTTCTCCTGATGCCTTAGCTTCCTCAGCTGTCAAAGTAAAAGCTCGAGCCTGATTAGGTCCTTGAGTCAGCTGTTTCTGCCCTTGGAACGGTTTCTGCGGAGGCTTCTGAATATCATCCCTCGTACGAAGCTTCGACGGACAGGCACCAACTGCGTGATCAGCCGCTCCACAAACCAAACAAAGTCCCAGCCTCCTTCGACAATCCTTCTGCACATGCCCAGGTAAACGGCAGTAGTCACAAATCACGCTCTTTCTTCGATCAACGATCACAGGCTTCTTCATGGGTGCTACACCTCGACGGTCTACTGGAATACCTCTGCGACCATGAGCTCTGTTAGGTACAAATGCGGGCTTCCTTGCCGCAACTGGTGTCTGCTGCAAGCTCCCTTTCATCCCAGATAAACTCTGCTGTTCCCGAGCTGCCGTAAGAACCTGTAAGAAAGCGGTCAAACCCAGGGAGACAATCTGCCTCTGCATGTCCACATCCAAGCTGCGCATGAACCTTCGTGCCCTGTCTGCATCGTTGGCAACTAAAGGTCCAGCGAATCTGCTGAGTCTCGTCCATTCTGCTGCATGCACATCCACGGGTGGTCCATTCTGCCTCAGCCCAATAAACTTCTCTTCCATTTCCTCCCATGCAGTTCACGGGAAGAACTTCTCCAGGAAACTCTTAGAAAAATCCGCCCATTTGATCGGTTTGGACAAGCGGGTCTCCTCCACAAGCCACCATTCTCGGGCGTAGTCCACTAACTGAATGCGTACCACATCAACTCTTTTGTCATCTGGAATCTGTGCCGCAATCAACAAATTCTCCGTGTCAACTAGCCACTGCTCGGCTGGCAACGGCTCCTCCAAACCAGTAAATGTAGATGGACCCAAACGTCTGAAATCTGCCACGGTCCCTACTCGGTCAACTGGTTTAGCTCCAACGTTGTTCGCAGACTGCTGAACGATCTGCAAACCTTCCTGAAACGAGTCTGCTTGCTGCTGGATCAGCTCGGTCTGCCTCTTTTGATTCTCTAGCATTCCCCTTATCACTCCAAGCATGGCGGCTTCGTCCACACGCCTCTGGTACGTCTTCAAATTCTTATCTGCCATATTCCTGAAATCAAAAAAAAAACACCCAACATTAGCATGATGATAGATTTGATATATAGATCAAGGCTAGAACTCCAAGATACTTAAATAGAGTACCGCATTGTAACTATGCCGCGGTATCATAGCCACAATTACTTAACTCCACCCAAATCGCCTAAGTCCTAGAGATAACAAGAAATCAGGTTTTCGAGTCGACATCCGAAGTAAGTTTGCACGTCGTAAAAGATATAATCAGGAAGGATGTGATTCAAGAATGGTAAACGGCAAAGTGACAGGACATGTTTCCTAACACGGGTATTCCGATTCGTGTATTGGGTACAATACCCAACTACAAAAGAATTAACCCAACTAACCTATGGCTCTGATACCAAAAGAACCATGTCACGCCCCGCTTCTCAGAGTACGCTAGATTGGGCACGTAACATAACCAACCATGCTACCTGTGTGTAGGAAGTATCCATCCACAGTCACATTACGGCTGTAGAGATATCAAGAACAAGATAAAATTTTCTAAAACATGTCCATAATCCAGAATAACAGGAGTCAATAATAAATAAATAAATGCGGAAGCCAATGATCCAATACAAATAACTGAAAAGTATGTCCCATAATGCGGGCTCACATCAGGAAATAAATGCAGGAAATAAAAACAAACTAATACTAACACCTCGCAGCTCAGCCTGCTGGCTGAAGTACTCCTGCTCGGACTATGACAGCGGTACAGAATCTGGGCCATGCAAAACCCAGACGTCAGCGCGTCATGTCATCAAGTAATATAATATGAACGGTATAACAGGCAATGCAAAATAAACATGAATAAAACGAGAGTAGCAAATAATGTGAATCAAGCAGTGCAGGGTAGTGTGCAGTGGGTAACTAAACTGTTCTATCAGGTTTTCTATTCTAAAGTCTTTGAAATCAATTGATGAATCGTCGATGTAACTCAATAGTATCCCGTGCGTGCCCGGGACCACGGTCAAGATTCTCGGGGCTGAATCCGAGACGTGCCGCTAGGCAGTAACAAGTAGCAGGATGGGTGAGTGATGTCAGCATCATCACTCCGGGGCTGGCCTAGCCCGTAAGACTGATCAGAACAGGTATCGAACTGTTGAGTTACAAGTCGGTTTCACCTTTGATTTCCCCATACCCCCAAGTTATGTATGTCAGGTCAGGTATTCCGTAATCAAGAACTAATGCCAACACAGGATCAGGTAAAAGCAGGTTTGTCTGGATAGACAACAGGAACGGTCCATGAGGACTACATGTCAGGTTTGTTGGCATTAGGCACGAGATTAGGTAACAGGTCGGGTCATGGTACATCAGGTCAAGTCAATAGTAGACGGTACAATACCATGTGTGACAATGTCAATCAAGATGTAACGATATCGTGGGTGTGCCCACAAACAGATATATAAGCAGCATCATGTTCAAATCAACACGTTAAACAATAATCTGATTTATTATCTAGCTGTACCATTTTCAATTGTGTTAAATAAATAGTGTCAATATCATGTGAATACGGGACGGTGAACGTAACTGCTGTAGTCAGGTTAATAATATATTGAGTGTTCCAAGAATGCCACGACAAGTATAATCTGTTTAAAGAAAGCAATTGTAATTTAGCCGGTTATGCATATTTGTCAAACTAAACTGGAAATAAAGCATCATGGCAGTGAATCAAATGCAATCTATCATGTACGGGTTTATCAGGAAATAATTTATTTGACATGCTACTTGGTTAAACATGAAGCAAGGTATGTAAGGTGATTTACTAAATAATATATATTTAAACCACACATGAATATTAAGACAAGTTATAAAGTAGCAATAGCATGTAGCAAGTATCGAATACTTGCCTCGACGAAACGACGAACACGAGAACGGAGGCGCGAACCCACGCGACACGATAACAGCAAGGGCTCGGGATGATCTGAACAGAAATGGATGCTCTCTCGGCAACCCGGCAGCGAGGCGATCGGTGCCGACAAGATCACCGGCGGTTCAAGCCGCGACGGTGACGACAACGTGAAGGGTTTCGGGAGAGGTGATCGGGAAGGTGCAGAATCGGTCGGTAGAGGTGGTGTTGGCGTTCAGGGGGTTTGCTGGGAGACGAGGAGACAAAGGGTGGTCGGTGGTGATGGGTTTTCCGGCGAGGGTGAGGTTGCAGGCGATGGGTTAGGGCTCGGGTATGGAAAAGGGAAAGAAAGTGGAGAGGGAGAGGAGTGCGCAGGTGATGAGGAGGTGCTGAAGGTGGCGCGGGTGGCAACGACGAAGGTCGCCGGCGATCAGGCGACTGCAGCGAACTCCGCAGGAGTTGCGGCTGCACAGGCGCACGGGGAGAGGGAGAAGATGTTGAGGTTGGGAAGAGGAGGCGGAGGCGAGGGCGACGGTGGCGTTGGCGCCGGCGTCGGGGCTGCGGCGGCGACGGTGACGAGGCGGCTAGGGTTAGGTTGTTGGGTTTCTCGCGATGGGTTCTTTTTTTGTTCTCAGGAAAAGATATGAAGGAGGAAAGAGTATATATATAGGGAAGAGAGAGAGAGGGTTAGAGAGAGAGAGATAGAGAAAAGTAGAGAGAGAGATGTTAGAGGAGGGGGCCCACGGGGGTTAAGAACCCCGTGATTGGCTGAGGGATAGGTTAAAGAAATCTTAAAAAGATTTAAAAGATTATTAAAGTAACAGTAAGTAATATTATGAATATATATATAGTTTCGAATATTTTATTAATTTGGGATTTTGGTGCTAAATGAAACATTTTCAAATCGCGCCCGGGTTGGGTCCAAAAATTTGAAATTTAAATAATAGGATTTTAATCGGGTTCCAAATTTTAAAATGAAATGTTTTATGATTAAAAAGCGTACCCCCAAGTCGGACACCTGTACACGCGCGTAGCCGTCCAAACTCGCCCGTTTCACTGAACGGGACGAGAACTCGATGCACGGATGCTACCACGCGGCTAGGGGTGTCGAGTAGGCCAAGATAGATATTTTAAATTTTATTTTAGGTGCTAAAATTTGTTATATGCAGAAATGACTTAGCCAGATAAAATTTTACGGCAAGTGTCAAACAGGCAAGCTAAATGAAATGAGTAATATCTAACGCTCAACCAGTAACAGAAAATAGTAGTATTGGGCTCGGGTGTTACATTATACCCAACTACAAAAAGAATTTCGTCCTCGAAATTCCAAGAATACAAGATAGAAAACTACAGGAAAATGTGAGGAAACTTCTGCCGGATCTCATCTTCTCGCTCCCAAGTGGACCTCCATGCGATCGATTACCCCAAGAAACGAGCACAAGGGGGATAACTTTGTTCTTAAGAACCTTTTCCCTTCGATCCATGATTTCAACCATTCGCTCCTCAAAAGTCAGGTCTTCCCGTACTGTTAACTCCGAATGATCCAAGACGTGTGTTTCATCTCGAACATACCTTCGTAGTTGAGATACGTGAAACACATCGTGCACACCCGCCAAGGATTGCGGTAACGCCAAACGGTACGCTACCTCTTCAACGCGCTCCAATATCTCGAAGGGTCCAACGAATCGAGGACTAAGCTTTCCTCGACTCCCAAAACGAATCACCCCTCTAGTCGGTGATATCTTCAAGAATACCAAATCACCCACGGCGAACTCTAGAGGACTTCTTGACGTGTCAGCCCAACTCTTCTGTCTGTCTTGAGCTGCCTTCATAAACCTTCTGATAGTGTTAACCTTCTCAACTGTCTGCACCACCAAATCTGGTCCCAATAATTTTCGTTCGCCAACATCATCCCAACAAACAGGTGAACGGCACTTACGACCATACAAAGCTTCAAACGAAGCCATCTGGATAGTTGCTTGAAAACTGTTGTTGTACGAAAACTCCACCAAGTGTAGGTGATCCTCCCACGAACCCTTGAAGTCCAACATGCATGCTCTCAACATGTCTTCAAGAGTTTGGATCGTTCTCTTCGACTGACCATCAGTTTGAGAATGATAAGCTGTGCTAAACTTCAATCGAGTCCCCAAACTTTCCTGTAAACTCCTCCAGAAGTGTGATAAGAACCGAGTGTCCCGATCGGACACGATGCTTACCGGTACTCCATGCAATCTTACAATCTCCTGCATGTACCGTTCTGCTAAAGTATCCGTTGATTGACCAACCCGGAAAGGAATAAAGTGAGCTACCTTGGTCAACCGATCAACAATCACCCATACTGCATTGTTGCCTTTTGGACTCCGCGGTAAAGCCGTCACGAAATCCATGGTTATATGCTCCCACTTCCACTGAGGAATCGGAAGTGGTTGCAATAAACCAACAACCCTTTGATGTTCAGCCTTAACTTGCTGACACACCAAGCATTTAGCCACAAAGCGAGCAATCTCCCGTTTCATGCCTTCCCACCAGAAATGCTGTCGAATATCACGGTACATATTTGTGCCTCCTGGATGTATAGAATAAGCTGAATTGTGTGCCTCCTTCATAAGCTCTTCACGAACACCCCCCTTTGGCACACACAAACGGCTACCATACCTCAACGAACCATCTTCGTGAACCAGTAAATCTGTTCGTAGTCCGGCTTCAACCTACTCTCGAAACTTTTGCAGTCTAGGATCCCGCGATTGTGTTGCTTTAATTTTCTCAATTAAAGACGACTGTACTTGCAATTGCATTAACTGTCCCGTAGAACGCGGTAGCACAACTTCCAAGTCAAATCTTCGAAAATCTGCAATGATCTCCCTCTGTGTAGTTAACACCTGAATTACTGGTAACCGACTAAGCGCATCCGGCACGACGTTAACCTTCCCCGGATGGTACTTAAGATCAAGGTCATAGTCGGCCATCAGCTCTAACCATCTACGCTGCCTCATATTCAACTCCTTCTGAGTGAACACATACTTCAAACTCTTATGATCTGTAAAAACTTCGACTCTCTCGCCCAAAAGGTAGTGTCTCCAAATCTTCAAAGCGAAGATCACAGCCGCAAGCTCCAAGTCATGAGTTGGATAATTCTTCTCATGGGTCTTCAGTTGTCTTGACGCGTATGCTACAACCTTCCCATGCTGCATCAAAACAAATCCCAATCCTTTCCCAGATGCGTCGCTGTGAATAACCAATCCTCCGGAATTGTCTGGCACGGTCAAAATAGGGGCGGTTATCAACTTCTGCTTCAACGTCTCAAAAGCTAACGCACAATTATCCATCCATACAAAAGGTACCTCCTTGCGCGTAAGCTTGGTCAACGGTTCTGCCAGACGAGCGAAGTTCTCCACAAATCTCCTGTAATATCCGGCTAATCCAAGGAAACTTCTTATCTCAGCTACATTTTTTGGAATCGGCCAATCTCGAACTGCTACAATCTTTTCGGGATCGACGGCGATTCCATCGCCCGACACAACATGCCCCAGAAACTTCACTTCTTCCAACCAAAATTCGCACTTACTCATCTTCGCATACAATTTCTCCTGTCTCAAAGTCTGTAGTGCGATCTTCAAATGCTCAGTGATTAGTCGAAAATATTGCATATTTTAGCCGGCAATTTCCTCATCATTTGCATTCATATAGAAGTGTTCGGCATTCATATTTTACATATTAGCAAAACTGTCGCAAAATATCAGATTGCATGTATTAGACTCTAAAACCGACACTATAAAGGAAATTGACCACATTTCATGGCATCGCATCATCCCTACATTTGCGCAACACTTGTTTTGAGATCTGTGCAGGAAAATCCAAAAGAAAGGCCAAAATTTACAGGGTACCGCTAAAACATGACGCCAACTCAATGATTTCAGTTCTGGTATCAATCCAAAGGGACAAACAAAAATCAACATATAAAAGAAAAGCCCAAGTATCAGCCCAAGACCACACCAGAAGTTTGAAGCCATCAAGACACCACTTGGCCGCGGAACCGCGGCGCAAGCCGGCTGAGGCCGCGGTTCCGCGGCCGTCTTGCCACGTCATCCATTCAATTTTGGGCCACAACTCTTACCTGTATGCCTACACCTCAAAAAGGCACAATAAATTCCAGAAGACTCCAGAGACTTCTGCCAGATCAGCAAGGTTTGGGATCAACACTAAACTAGCCTATCATTCTAGAAACTTCTCCCTAAACCCTAGCTTAAACCCTAAGCTAAGCCTAACAAACTACTTCTAGAAGTCTTTCAACAAACTTTTGGAGGGAACTTAAAGGCTTAGGGTTTGGGTGTTCTATAAATAAGACCCTAGGCTCACTTGTAAAACATTATTGAATATCTTGGAAAAATCAATCCATTAGTTCATTTGAGAGCCATTCTATCTCTTTCTTCATCTTCTTCTTCCACAAGTCTAGTGAGAGGACTTGTGTGAAACCCTAACCCTAATTCCAATCAAAAGCCAAGATCCCGAGTACCCATCAAGCAAGAAGCCTTGCAACCTTTTAGGAGCCGAGCCGGTCTTCAACAGAGCAAGTGGTCCAAGCCGATCCGCGACTCACGGAGCCTAGCGAAGCCAAGTCGACAATTTAATGCTTCCGCTTGTAGTTCTTGAGCGACTGTAATCAAATTGTTGATATAAATAAAATGTGATATTCTTTTATCTTGTTTTCTTTAAATTCTTGCATCATGATTCAATCTAAATTTCTAGTTGTAATTCTTGTTGTGATGTTTGAGTAATACTCCGCTCGTCGAGGAGTCGAGACGATCAATAGAATGATGATGTAATATATCTTAAATCGATTCTTGAATCCTACGAGTTTTGTAAACCCTAGCAAGATCAAAAATCGACGACCCAATTCGTTGCGATACTTTCTTGATTGATATCGCTCGAGATTGGGGAGTTACGATCGTTTCTTGAAATTGCTAGAGGCTAGAGTGTGAATGATATCAACGAAAGAACAAGGGTTAAAGGATGAAACCCTAATTTCATCTAGAAAGCCCTAACTCTCGTCGATCATCATCGATCTAGTATCAATCCTTCAAAGGACAAGAACACGAAATCTTGAGATTACATCACGTCTATAGATCCGATCGATTCCTACGAGCCTCATTTAGATTCTTGACATTTGGTTGGAAATATCATCGAAACCCTGATTCTCGATTGTTTATCAGTTTCTTGATTCTTGATTAAACTCGTGACACCTGAATCAATCGATAAATTCTTGAATCATGTTTTCTTTTATTTTCGATTAACTTTTCAATTCAAACAAAGCAAATATAAAAACGAATCGCACAATCCCTTTGGACGATCCACACTCGCTTACGATCTACAACTGACACCGTAGTTGATTGCGGTCAAATATAATTTTTTGATTGTGAACTTTATTCAATTTTCTAATTACCGACACAAAGAGACTCTTATCGATTTGATTTACTTACTCAGTCTCGCTTTTTACGATCAATCAAATGGCACCGAAATAAGGGACTATTTGAGTTGATACTTTTACATTTACACATCAGAAAAAAATTCAATCAAAATGGCGCCGTTGCCGGGGATCGCGCGCTAATTCGTTTTATATCAAAGTTTGAATTGAAAGATTTATTTCATTGTGATTTTTGAGATCAAAATTCGTGCAAACCCTAAACAATTTGTTGTGTTTCATTGCAAGGAGATCTAGAGCTTGCTGGAAATTTGGAAAAAAATTTGGAATATACCAGAGAGCTGAGGGAGTCTACAGAAGCTCCCTGAAAAAGTTTGGTGCAGTGTTCTCACCCCCCTTCCGCGGAAGCGCGGCCTAAGTGCCCATATGCGGCGGAACCGCGGCTTGGTGGAGGGGTCTCTGTGCAATTTTTGCTTCAGGTGATTTCTTGCCTTCTCCTCTCTCCTCTTTTTAGCTCCAACTGACAATTTTCTGCAGGATTCTTTGCAAATAATCGCAGCTCGCAAATTGCAAAATTAAATTTGTGTGTGATTTTGTTTCTTGGTTGTTTGCATTCTAAATACGGATATTAAGGGGCACGGCCAAATCCAAATTAGGTGGGGATTTCATTACCCTTCCTAGGCCCCGAAAACCACAAAACTTGCATCCGTATTGACCCACATTAACTAAAAGAAATCTAGAGATGACTCTAAGGACTGTCGCGCTCAATCAGGACAGAAGAAGGCCGTGGGTAATTCATTGCTTATCCGCGTTTTCTTGTGGTGCCTAGGAAAGTGTGTCGAAGGCTAGTGGTTATTAATTAGGACCACTACTTACGTAGTGGAGTACCTTCCCACTTACCTGGCACTTACCTGGCCACAGGGGAACAAAGAGGCAGTGGAGGATTCTATCCTACGACTTGTCTTTTGGCAGTTATGAGCGGTCTAGAGCCGGACCTAGGTGACTACTAGATTCTAGGGTTTGTGTGCTGCATTTGTTGTGTCGCATCATTTTTTCAAAAATCCGTCCCTTTTTCAAAGCAAACACCGCATTCATTCATACCCCTAATTATAAGTCAACGCTGCCACTTGTACTAACCCTTTTTAGTACAAGATAGGCTGGACACGGGATTCTAGTGCCCGTTTAGTCCGCGTACCCTTTATCGACTCCGAAGTCGATATTTCTCCATTTACCTTTCCTTTACCCACTACCACACCCACACCGATGGATCCTACTCCATCAAACTTCTTTAACCCTAATCTGCCGCCGTCCGTTGGTGTGCAGAATCCACCCCGCATCTCTCTCCAGGAGAGGTGCTATCCACTTCGAGGTCCTCTTTCAACCTGCTTTTCCACACCACCAACCAATTGGGATAACTTTGAGATTAAGCCCCAGTATATCAATCTTTTACCCAAATTCCACGGACTCGACACTGAGGACGCTTACGTTTTCATTACCAAATTTGAAAACGTATGCGCAATGATGGGTACGTCACAACTTTCAGTGGATGCGATGCGTCTATGACTTCTTCTATTTACATTGTACGATATAGCCGAGAAGTGGCTATATAACACTACCGCACACTCTATTACGAATTGGGAAGAATTCGTCGCTGCATTCCTTAAGAAATTTTACCCAATACAAAAGACAGCTCGAATCCGTAGCGAACTGAATCAATTTGCCCAGCTCCCTACTGAGCCATTCTCTAAATGCTTTGAACGTTTCAAGGATCTATTGGTTCAGTGTCCTCATCACGGCATCCCGAGATGGGAGCTTTACCGAATCATTTATGAGGGCATTAACCCAAGCACTAAACAGAGCCTTGAAAACATGTGTCAAGGTACATTTATGACTAAGGATGATGGGGAAGCTTGGAAGTACTTAGAAGAGTTCGCTGAAAAATCACTACAGTGGGAGAGTGGAACCCAACCATTGAATAGGGGTGGCGTACACCAAATAGATGTGTCCATAGGCGTTCGAGCTGAGATGGCAGCAATGCAAAAGAAGCTCGACGCTATGGAACACAAATTTTCTGCAGCCTCCCTAAACCCAATGTCGCTCCCCAAAACTGTTTGTGGGTGCTTTTCTGATCCGTCTCATTTAACGAAAGAATGTCCATTAAACTCTGCGTTTCAAGATCACGAGCATTCTAATGCCACATTTCAAAGACCTCGAAACGATCCATATTCTTCCACGTACAATCAGGGTTGGAGGAATCACCCGAATTTCGCTTGGAACCAAAACCAATCTCAAAACACGGTTCCAAACACGAATAATTTTCAAAGGGCACTTCCTCCACCACAACAGCAACCCCTTCAACTCACTCAGCACCCCTACCAGTCATAAAATTTCCAAAACCAGGGCAACAATCCTGCACAGTCTAATCCTATGCAGTTGTCATGTTCTGACGAATTCTCTCAATTCACTCAAACCATGAAATCACTTTTATCAAATTTCATAGAGGTTTCAATTGAGGTTAGATCTTCCGTCAGTGAGATAAAGAAAAACTCAGCGTCCCAAGCTGAGAGTATCAGATCGATGGAAGCTGAAATCGCACGCCTAAAAGCCGAAATGAGTGCGAGAGAAAAAGGGAAACTTCCCTCTCAACCCCTACAGAATCCTGGGCATTACAATGTAAATGCCATCACAACATTGAGATCGGGAAGAGTGCTGAACAATCATGTCGGGGAAGGTATTGATGCTACTGAAAATCATATCAACACCCCGGCTGAGACCTTTCCACACACACACACTTCTCCTTCTGATCCTTCTTCTTCTACCACACCATCTTCTCGAGAGCCTATTCTCCATTTCCCATTAGGCTCGACACCTTCTCCTAACCCTTATAGTTCTCCACAGACGGTCCCCACACCTCTTTTGGGACCTCGTCTACCCCCTCTTCCTTCTCCTGTGATGGACCCTGCGCTTATTGCGAAAGCTCCTTACCCGAATCGGTTAAGGGGTAATAGAACGAGTCCTCATATGGAGAAAATTATAGAAATGTTCAAACAGGTTAACATCAATATCCCTCTCCTAAATGCAATTCAACAAGTCCCCGCTTATGCAAAAATTCTTAAGAACTTGTGCACTAGGAAGAGGAAGACTCAAGTGCTGAAGAAGGTCTTTATGGCTAATAATATCAGCACTGCTTTTATTCCCCAGCTACCAAAGAAACGAAAGGACCCAGGATGTCCTACAATATCGATTTCTATTGGGGGTAAAAACATAAATCGTGCTCTTTTAGACCTTGGCGCAAGTGTTAACCTACTCCCTTTTTCTGTCTATGAGCAATTGGGGATTGGAAATCTGAAACCTGCTCACTGCACTCTCCAGATGGCAGACCGATCTATCACCAAACCAAGGGGTGAATTAGAGGATGTATTGATAAAGGTCGGGAAATTTGTTTTCCCTGTAGACTTCATTGTGCACGACACACATCCTGTAGCAAACCCCCGGGGCCAAATTCCGGTGATTCTGGGTCGTCCTTTCCTTGCCACTTCCAACGCTGTTATAAACTGTAGAAATGGTTCAATGAATTTATCATTTGGAAATATGACCATTGAACTAAATATCTACAAAGTTGGAAGTCAGCCATCAGAACCCTCTGCTCATATTTTAGATGTGTGCTCTGTCCATGAGATCGCTCCCGATAGTTGTGGAGCTGAGGAACTTTGCTTTCCTGATCTCGATGACATTACCACATCTCTGTTTGACTTTACACAAGATCTTAGTGAGGACACTTTTTCTACCCTTGAGTCCTACACTTTTGACTTTTCTCCACCCGAGTCTGTATCTTTCACAGGCTCTGAGCTTCTTTGTAAATCCGAAAATCACTCAATGATACCTCCTTCTATCATTTCTCCGCCTGAATTAGATCTCAAAATTTTACCGTCTCATCTGAAATATGCTTTTTTAGGTGAGAAGGAGTCTTTACCGGTTATAATATCCGCTTCTCTAGCATTAGAGCAAGAGAATGCACTTTTATCGGTATTAAGATCTAACAAAGAGGCGTTTGGTTGGAGTATGGCGGACATCAAAGGGATTAGTCCTTTGATAGTTGAACATCATATACATGTGATGGATGATGCCAGACCAACCCGAGAACCATAGAGACGGTTGAATCCCGTCATGAAGGAAGCTGTGATGAAAGAGATCGTCAAATGCTTAGATAATGGTATTATATACCCCATCTCCGATAGCCAATGGGTGAGTCCTATACATGTCGTTCCTAAGAAATCCGGCATCACTGTTATAACCAATGAGGCGAATGAGTTGATTCAGACACGCGCCCAAACTGGGTGGCGTGTATGTATCGATTATAGAAAACTCAACGCTGCCACGAGGAAAGACCATTTTCCTCTACCATTCATTGATCAGATGCTGGAACGCTTAGCGGGACGAGAGTATTATTGTTTTATGGATAGATACTCAGGCTATAATCAGGTCCCCATCGCCAAAAAGGATCAAGATAAAACCACTTTTACTTGTCCTTTTGGTACCTTTTCTTACAGTCGCTTGCCCTTTGGGCTATGCAATGCTCCCGCTACCTTTCAGCGGTGTATGATGGGGATATTCTCTGATATGGTAGAGAATTTTCTGGAGATCTTTATAGACGATTTCTCGATTTTTGGAGACTCTTTTTCTGATTGCCTATCGAATCTTGACGCTGTTCTTACTCATTGCAAAGAGAAGAACTTAACCTTGAACTGGGAAAAATGTCATTTTATGGTCCAAGAAGGAATTGTTCTTGGACATGTCATTTCACAGAAAGGCATTGAGGTTGACAGAGCTAAAATAGATGTCATTCAAAACCTCCCTCATCCTAAAAGCGTCAAAGATATTCGATTTTTCCTTGGCCATGCGGGCTTTTATAGAAGATTCATTAAGGACTTTAGCAAAATTGCTAAACCTTTAACTCTTCTCCTGGCCAAGGATACGACCTTCCATTTTGACTCGGATTGCGAGACAGCTTTCGACTCACTTAAACACTCACTCACTTCAGCCCCCGTGTTATCATCACCAAACTGGGACTACCCCTTTGAGCTAATGTGTGATGCATCTGATTTTGCAGTAGGTGCAGTCTTAGGACAGCACATCGAAAAGATGCCACACGTGATTTACTATGCAAGTAAGACCCTGAATGATGCGCAAATCAATTATACAACCACAGAAAAAGAACTTTTAGCGGTTGTATTTGCATTAGAAAAATTCAGGCCTTACTTAATTGGCTCACCTTTAGTTTTGTATACTGACCATTCCGCTTTAAAACATCTTCTGGCTAAGAAAGATGCAAAAGGTAGACTAATACGTTGGATCCTTCTGTTACAAGAATTTGATCTTGTTATCAAAGATAAGAAAGGATGTGAAAACGTAGTAGCTGACCATCTTTCACGCATCACTTCTTCCTCTGTGACCCTGCCGATCAATGACTCGTTTCCTGACGAGCAACTCTTGAGCGTATCCAATGAACCATGGTTCAGGGATATTGTGAACTATCATGCCACGGGACTGATACCCAGCGATTGGTCAAAACAGGACAAATACCGTTTTCTATCCCAAGTAAAACACTTTACTGGGATGAGCCCTATTTGTTTAAATATTGTCCTGATCAGATCATTCGCCGGTGTGTCCCGAATGAAGAGTTCAAGAGTGTTCTTTCTTTTTGTCATGATCAGGCCTGTGGGGGTCACTTTGGTCTTAAAAAGACAGCGGAGAAGGTTTTGCAATGTGGATTTTATTGGCCGACCTTATTCAAGGACGCATTTGAGCATTGCAAAACCTGTACACAATGTCAGTATACGGGTAGAATCTCCCAGAGGAATGAAATGCCTCAGCAACCCATCTTGGTTGTTGAAATATTCGATGTTTGGGGCATAGATTTTATGGGTCCTTTTCCCAACTCCTTTGGGAATTTGTACATACTGCTGGCAGTTGATTATGTCTCAAAGTGGGTAGAAGCCATTCCATGTCGCACTAATGACAAGAAAGTTGTCATTAAGTTCTTGAAAGAGAATATCTTCTCGCGATTTGGACACCCACGCGCTATCATTAGCGATAATGGGACACATTTCTGCAACAGGTCCTTCGAGACTCTGATGCGGAAATACTCAATCAACCACCGACTATCTACACCCTATCATCCCCAAACAAGCGGGCATGCTGAAATCTCAAACAGACAAATCAAATTTATCCTGGAGAAAACTGTTGCTAAAAATAGAAAAGACTGGTCGACCAAACTAACGGATGCTCTTTGGGCATTCCGAACTGCATATAAGACTGACCTAGGGATGTCTCCATATAGGATAGTGTTTGGAAAAGCATGTCATTTACCCGTCGAGATAGAACATAAAGCATTGTGGGCTATTAAAGAAATAAATTTTGATTTAAATCTTGCTTGCAACTTTCTGAAGCTGCAACTTAATGAGCTAAGCGAACTCCGCGATGAAGTTTATGATAACGCTGTAATCACAAAGAATAGGACTAAGGTTTTTCACGATAAAAACATTTTGAGGAAAACATTTTCACCTGGTCAACAAGTCCTTCTTTATGATTCACGATTACACCTTCACGCGGGTAAGCTCCGATCTCGATGGAAGGGACCTTTTGTTGTGCGGTCTGTATACCCGCACGGGGCAGTAGAAGTAGAAAATGTTAAAAACGACACCTTTTTCAAAGTGAATGGACATAGACTAAAGCCGTATTTTTCCACTGACCCCACGGAGGAGCTCTTGTTCTTACAAGAGCCAGTTTATTTGGATTAAAATTCCTCCGTCTCACCTTCATATCCAGTATATCACTACATCATCTTTTTGAATGAAGGTGGGTGAAAAGAATAAGTTTGGGGGAAGTTCTTCACTTATATTTTTTGTCCCCACTAATAATTCCTCCCAGACTTACAGGTTTTGTAGATATAGCTGTCGGCAACAGTGAGGACACTGTTGAAAACAAGTTTGGGGGAGGTTTGTGCTTATTTTTGCATCATTTGCATATCATCTGCATAAGCACAAAACATTTCTTTTAAAAATCTATAAAAATTGAAGTCAAAACCCATAAAAATTTAAAAATTTTCAAGTATAAAAATAATTTTAATATTTACCCTTCTTTGTATATAAATAAGATAATGAAAGTTTAGATAGTGAAAAATTACATCCATGAGATTAGAAAAATTTAAGAAAACTAAGAAAATTAGAAGTTTTCTTATACGAACTAGTAATAAGTAGTTATGAGCCGTTGTCCCAAGGGTTAGTAAGATGAAGGACGTCACTAATCTGAGGATAAAAATAAGTCTGAAAAATAGTTTCTATTCTGGAAGCCAAACATTTTGAACGTTGCTACCCTGCTATTCGCACTTACACACGTATTGAAGCCTGGGATAGTAGAGGATACCTTGAAATGCTCTTGTCTTAAAGCCAAAAGTATGAAGGAAATAAAAGAAAAAAAAGTGAATAAAAAAAAATTATAAAGTGGTGAGAAAAATGGACACTGGTTTTGTTATCACCGAGGGCAATAAAAATGTATAGCGAGGGTGCTTCTTCACCTAGTGCCCTAAGGCCAACTGGTCTGGGAGTCACTGCTATGCCTGAGGTGGTGCAAGACGAGGAAAATACACCAAGTAAGCAAGCACATGAGTAATCGGTCGGTTAGTACCTCAAGAAGTATTAACGGTCGCATGAAAGTATGTGAGCAATCTCATCTAAATATTCATTAATTAAAAAGTACTGAGGCTGATGGGCAAGAGTATGATAACTTGAATTGAACTCTCCGGGTGTAGGGATGTCTTTAAACACACGCAGGGTTATATGATCGATGTTTGGAATAAAGATAGGAATGAAAAATAAGACGATGTTTTATTGAGGGAGGACGTGATTTCTTACATCTTTTCATGACCATTAAGATAGGGCTCATGACAACCGAAAAGCTAGCTTAGTTGGAAACCCTAATTTTCAAAGTTTTTTCTTTTACAATTCTTTTTCTTTAAATGTAATATTCATGATCTTTCTTTTATTATTGGATTTTGTGGGTGCAATCCGCTGAAAACCCTCAGGAGACAACACTCCTCCTACTAGGGACACCTAGAGGTTTAAAGGCTTGTTGCACGTGCTCAGTGCAATCGTGTTGCCTACGAAAGTGTGCTAGTTAGTTTTTCTCTTTCTTTGTTTTCACCTTCTCTTTTTAATAAACAGTTCGCTCGAGACGATCGAAATTAAGTTTGGGGGAATTTGATTAGTCGAAAATATTGCATATTTTAGCCGGCAATTTCCTCATCATTTGCATTCATATAGAAGTGTTCGGCATTCATATTTTACAAATTAGCAAAACTGTCGCAAAATATCAGATTGCATGTATTAGACTCTAAAACCGACACTATAAAGGAAATTGACCACATTTCATGGCATCGCATCATCCCTACATTTGCGCAACACTTGTTTTGAGATCTGTGCAGGAAAATCCAAAAGAAAGGCCAAAATTTATAGGGTACCGCTAAAACATGACGCCAACTCAATGATTTCAGTTCTGGTATCAATCCAAAGGGACAAACAAAAATCAACATATAAAAGAAAGGCCCAAGTATCAGCCCAAGACCACACCAGAAGTTTGAAGCCATCAAGCCACCACTTGGCCGCGAAACCGCGGCGCAAGCCGGCTTAGGCCGCGGTTCCGCGGCCGTCTTGCCACGTCATCCATTCAATTTTGGGCCACAACTCTTACCTGTATGCCTACACCTCAAAAAGGCACAACAAATTCCAGAAGACTCCAGAGACTTCTGCCAGATCAGCAAGCTTTGGGATCAACACTAAACTAGCCTATCATTCTAGAAACTTCTCCCTAAACCCTAGCTTAAACCCTAAGCTAAGCCTAACAAACTACTTCTAGAAGTCTTTCAACAAACTTTTGGAGGGAACTCAAAGGCTTAGGGTTTGGGTGTTCTATAAATAAGACCCTAGGCTCACTTGTAAAACATTATTGAATATCTTGGAAAAATCAATCCATTAGTTCATTTGAGAGCCATTCTATCTCTTTCTTCATCTTCTTCTTCCACAAGTCTAGTGAGAGGACTTGTATGAAACCCTAACCCTAATTCCAATCAAAAGCCAAGATCCCGAGTACCCATTTAAGAAAGAAGCCTTGCAACCTTTTAGGAGCCGAGCCGGTCTTCAACAGAGCAAGTGGTCCAAGCCGATCCGCGACTCACGGAGCCTAGCGAAGCCAAGTCGACAATTTAATGCTTCCTCTTGTAGTTCTTGAGCGACTGTAATCAAATTGTTGATAAAAATAAAAGGTGATATTCTTTTATCTTGTTTTCTTTAAATTCTTGCATCATGATTCAATCTAAATTTCTAGTTGTATTTCTTGTTGTGATGTTTGAGTAATACTCCGCTCGTCGAGGAGTCGAGACGATCAATAGAATGATGATGTAATATATCTTAAATCGATTCTTGAATCCTACGAGTTTTGTAAACCCTAGCAAGATCAAGAATCGACGACCCAATTCGTTGCGATGCTTTCTTGATTGATATCGCTCGAGATTGGGGAGTTACGATCGTTTCTTGAAATTGCTAGAGGCTAGAGTGTGAATGATATCAACGAAAGAACAAGGGTTAAAGGATGAAACCTTAGTTTCATCAAGAAAGCCCTAACTCTCGTCGATCATCATCGATCTAGTATCAATCCTTCAAAGGACAAGAACACGAAATCTTGAGATTACATCACGTCTATAGATCCGATCGATTCCTACGAGCCTCATTTAGATTCTTGACATTTGGTTGGAAATATCATCGAAACCCTAATTCTCGATTGTTTATCAGTTTCTTGATTCTTGATTAAACTCGTGACACCTGAATCAATCGATAAATTCTTGAATCATGTTTTCTTTTCTTTTCGATTAACTTTTCAATTCAAACAAAGCAAATATAAAAACGAATCGCACAATCCCTGTGGACGATCCGCACTGGCTTACGATCTACAACTGACACCGTAGTTGATTGCGGTTAAATATAATTTTTTGATTGTGAACTTTATTCAATTTTCTAATTACCGACACAAAGAGACTCTTATCGATTTGATTTACTTACTCAGTCTCGCATTTTACGATCAATCAAATGGCACCGAAATAGGGGACTATTTGAGTTGATACTTTTACATTTACACATCAGAAAAAAATTCAATCACTCAGCATGCTCCTCAAAACTCTTCGAGTAAACCAGAATATCGTCAATGAATACCACAATAAACTGGTCCAAGAACGGTGAAAAGATTCGGTTCATCAAATCCATTAATATTGCCGGCGCATTCGTTACTCCGAAGGGCATTACTAAGTACTCATAATGTCCATACCGAGTTCGAAACGCCGTCTTGCAAATATCTTCTGCTTTCACTCAGACCTGATGATATCCGGATCGCAAATCCAGCTTCGAGAATACCCTCGCGCCACTAAGCTGCTCAAAAAGTTCTCCAATGCGAGGGATCGGGTACTTGTTCTTAATAGTCACCCGGTTAAATTCTCGATAGTCGATGCACATCCTTCTTATGCCATCCTTCTTCATTACGAGAAGAACTGGAGCTCCCCAAGGCGAGTTACTGCTTCGAATCCAGCCCTTCTCAAACAATTCAGTAACTTGTTTCTTAACTTCTTCCAATTCTACTGGTGCCATTGAATAATACGCTTTAGATACTGGCGCTGCACCAGGGATAAGGTCAATCGCGAACTCCACGTCTCGCTTCGGCGGTAAGCCCGATATATCTTCAAATACGTCCATAAAATCGCGAACAACCGCCGGCTCTTCACTACTATCAACTTCCATAGCTGCAAGAACATCGTTTGTCGGCCTAGCCCTAAACTCGACTGGCCCGACAGAACTGCTTCCTCCAGTGAAGGTAAACTCAGGATGTCCGGGAATCTGGAAAATTACTTTCCTTGCCCTACAGTCAATGTGAGCGTGGAAAGTGCCAAGAAAATCCATTCCCAAGACGACCTCGTAGCTGCCTGTATCAATCACCAAGAAATCTGCAAAAAGCTCTCATCCGCACACAACAACTGTACAGTCTTTACATTCCCTACTAGATATAATTTTTCCATTCCCAGTGTGTATGTCCCTGAAACTAGACAGGGTCGTGCAGGCAATCGAGTGTGTAGTTATAAACTTGGATGACATAAAACAATGGGATGCACCAGAATCAAATAATGCCACTGCGGGAAAACCATGAACGAGTAGAATACCTGAAACCACTTCTCCTGATGCCTTAGCTTCCTCAGCTGTCAAAGTAAAAGCTCGAGCCTGATTAGGTCCTTGAGTCAGCTGTTTCTGCCCTTGGAACGGTTTCTGCGGAGGCTTCTGAATATCATCCCTCGTACGAAGCTTCGACTGACAGGCACCAACTGCGTGATCAGCCGCTCCACAAACCAAACAAAGTCCCAGCCTCCTTCGACAATCCTTCTGCACGTGCCCAGGTAAACGGCAGTAGTCACAAATCACGCTCTTTCTTCGATCAACGATCACAGGCTTCTTCATGGGTGCTACACCTCGACGGTCTACTGGAATACCTCTGCGACCATGAGCTCTGTTAGGTACAAATGCGGGCTTCCTTGCCGCAACTGGTGTCTGCTGCAAGCTCCCTTTCATCCCAGATAAACTCTGCTGTTCCCGAGCTGCCGTAAGAACCTGTGAGAAAGCGGTCAAACCCAGGGAGACAATCTGCCTCTGGATGTCCACATCCAAGCTGCGCATGAACCTCCGTGCCCTGTCTGCATCGTTGGCAACTAAAGGTCCAGCGAATCTGCTGAGTCTCGTCCATTCTGCTGCATGCACATCCATGGGTGCTCCATTCTGCCTCAGCCCAATAAACTTCTCTTCCATTTCCTCCCGTGCAGTTCGCGGGAAGAACTTCTCCAGGAAACTCTTAGAAAAATCCGCCCATTTGATCGGTTTGGGCAAGCGGGTCTCCTCCACAAGCCACCATTCTCGGGCGTAGTCCACTAACTGAATGCGTACCACATCAACTCTTTTGTCATCTGGAATTTGTGCCGCAATCAACAAATTCTCCGTGTCAACTAGCCACTGCTCGGCTGGCAACGGCTCCTCCAAACCAGTAAATGTAGACGGACCCAAACGTCTGAAATCTGTCACGGTCCCTACTCGGTCAACTGGTTTAGCTCCAACGTTGTTCACAGACTGCTGAACGATCTGCAAACCTTCCTGAAACGAGTCTGCTTGCTGCTGGATCAGCTCGGTCTGCCTCTTTTAATTCTCTAGCATTCCCCTTATCACTCCAAGCATGGCGGCTTCATCCACACGCCTCTGGTACGTCTTCAAATTCTTATCTGCCATATTCCTGAAATAAAAAAAAAACACCCAACATTAGCATGATGATAGATTTGATATATAGATCAAGGCTAGAACTCCAAGATACTTAAATAGAGTACCGCATTGTAACTATGCCGCGGTATCATAGCCACAATTACTTAACTCCACCCAAGTCGCCTAAGTCCTAGAGATAACAAGAAATCAGGTTTTCGAGTCGACATGCGAAGTAAGTTTGCACGTCGTAAAAGATATAATCAGGAAGGATGTGATTCAAGAATGGTAAACGGCAAAGTGGCAGGACATGTTTCCTAACACGGGTATTCTGATTCGTGTATTGGGTACAATACCCAACTACAAAAGAATCAACCCAACTAACCTATGGCTCTGATACCAAAAGAACCATGTCACGCCCCGCTTCCCAGAGTACGCTAGATTGAGCACGTGACATAGCCAACCATGCTACCTGTGGGTAGGAAGTATCCATCCACAGTCACATTACGGCTGTAGAGATATCAAGAACAAGATAAAATTTTCTAAAACATGTCCATAATCCAGAATAACAGGAGTCAATAATAAATAAATAAATGCGGAAGCAAATGATCCAATACAAATAACTGAAAAGTATGTCCCATAATGCGGGCTCACATCAGGAAATAAATGCAAGAAATAAAAACTAACTAATACTAACACCTCACAGCTCAGCCTGCTGGCTGAAGTACTCCTGCTCGGACTGCGACAGCGGTACAGAATCTGGGCCATGCAAAACCCAGACGTCAGCGCGTCATGTCATCAAGTAATATAATATGAACAGTGTAACAGGCAATGCAAAATAAACATGAATAAAACGAGAGTAGCAAATAATGTGAATCAAGCAGTGCAGGGTAGTGTGCAGTGGGAAACTAAACTGTTCTATCAGGTTTTCTATTCTAAAGTCTTTGAAATCAATTGATGAATCGTCGATGTAACTCAATAGTATCCCGTGCGTGCCCGGGACCACGGTCAAGATTCCCGGGGCTGAATCCGAGACGTGCCGCTAGGCAGTAACAAGTAGCAGGATGGGTGAGTGATGTCAGCATCATCACTCCGGGGCTGGCCTAGCCCGTAAGACTGATCAGAACAGGTATCGAACTGTTGAGTTACAAGTCGGTTTCACCTTTGATTTCCTCATACCCCCAAGTTATGTATGTCAGGTCAGGTATTCCGTAATCAAGAACTAATGCCAACACAGGATCAGGTAAAAGCAGGTTTGTCTGGATAGACAACAGGAACGGTCCATGAGGACTACATGTCAGGTTTGTTGGCATTAGGCACGAGATTAGGTAACAGGTCGGGTCCTGGTACATCAGGTCAAGTCAATAGTAGACGGTACAATACCATGTGTGACAATGTCAATCAAGATGTAACGATATCGTGGGTGTGTCCACAAACAGATATATAAGCAGCATCATGTTCAAATCAACACGTTAAACAATAATCTGATTTATTATCTAGCTGTACCATTTTCAATTGTGTTAAATAAATAGTGTCAATATCATGTGAATACAGGACGGTGAACGTAACTGCTGTAGTCAGGTTAATAATATATTGAGTGTTCCAAGAATGCCACGACAAGTATAATCTGTTTAAAGAAAGCAATTGTAATTTAGCCGGTTATGCATATTTGTCAAACTAAACTGGAAATAAAGCATCATGGCAGTGAATCAAATGCAATCTATCATGTACGGGTTTATCAGGAAATAATTTATTTGACATGCTACTAGGGTTAATCATGAAGCAAGGTATGTAAGGTGATTTACTAAATAATATATATTTAAACCACACATGAATATTAAGACAAGTTATAAAGTAGCAATAGCATGTAGCAAGTATCGAATACTTGCCTCGACGAAACGACGAACACGAGAACGGAGGCGCGAACCCACGCGACACGATAACACCAAGGGCTCGGGATGATCTGAACAGAGATGGATGCTCTCTCGGCAACCCGGCAGCGAGGCGATCGGTGCCGACAAGATCACCGGCGGTTCAAGCCGCGACGGTGACGACAACGTGAAGGGTTTCGGGAGAGGTGATCGGGAAGGTGCAGAATCGGTCGGTAGAGGTGGTGTTGGCGTTCAGGGTGTTTGCTGGGAGACGAGGAGACGAAGGGTGGTCGGTGGTGATGGGTTTTCCGGCGAGGGTGAGGTTGCAGGCGATGGGTTAGGGCTCGGGTATGAAAAAGGGAAAGAAAGTGGAGAGGGAGAGGAGTGCGCAGGTGATGAGGAGGTGCTAAAGGTGGCGCGGGTGGAGACGACGAAGGTCGCCGGCGATCAGGCGACTGCAGCGAACTCCGCAGGAGTTGCGGCTGCACAGGCGCACGGGGAGAGGGAGAAGATGTTGAGGTTGGGAAGAGGAGGCGGAGGCGAGGGCGACGGTGGCGTTGGCGCCGGCGTCGGGGCTGCGGCGGCGACGGTGACGAGGCGGCTAGGGTTAGGTTGTTGGGTTTCTCGCGATGGGTTCTTTTTTTGTTCTCAGGAAAAGATATGAAGGAGGAAAGAGTATATATATAGGGAAGAGAGAGAGAGGGTTAGAGAGAGAGAGATAGAGAAAAGTAGAGAGAGAGAGATGTTAGAGGAGGGGGCCCACGGGGGTTAAGAACCCCGTGATTGGCTGAGGGATAGGTTAAAGAAATCTTAAAAAGATTTAAAAGATTATTAAAGTAACAGTAAGTAAGATTATGAATATATATATATAGTTTCAAATATTTTATTAATTTGGGATTTTGGCGCTAAATGAAACATTTCCAAATCGCGCCCGGGTTGGGTCCAAAAATTTGAAATTTAAATAATAGGATTTTAAGCGGGTTCCAAATTTTAAAATGAAATGTTTTATGATTAAAAAGCGTACCCCCATGTCGGACACCTGTACACGCGCGTAGCCGTCCAAACTCGCCCGTTTCACTGAACGGGACGAGAACTCGATGCACGGACGCTACCACACGGCTAGTGGTGTCGAGTAGGCCAAGATAGATATTTTTAATTTTATTTTAGGTGCTAAAATTTGTTATATGCAGAAATGACTTAGCCAGATAAAATTTCACGGCAAGTGTCAAACAGGAAAGCTAAATGAAATGAGTAATATCTAACGCTCAACCAGTAACAGAAAATAGTAGTATTGGGCTCGGGTGTTACAGGAGGTGGGAGCATCGACCTAAAGAGAAGCCCGTTGATTTTTTGATGAGCCGGATTGCAGAGATTTGAGCCTGCAAGTGGCCCGTACTTGACTCCACCAGATATGACAGAGCCTGTATTGCTAAGGTCAGAACAAATGCCATTCTTCATAAAGACGAAGCGTCGACTTCAGTATCCACTCCCCTAAGGGCAACCACAAACATACACACCGCGATTATCTGATCACGGGAAAAACACGACACACGAAGTGTGGAGTGGAAAGAGGAAAAGGTCCCACCGGGCGTGCCAGAATCTGTTCCCCTCCGAATGGCGACGCTACAAGACTGCGATGTCTTGGCACTGAGGTTCGGGGCATATGCTATTTGGTTTTATCCGTCCACCTCTCCGAAGATGCCAAGTTGATTTATGGCACCGTATATCGGAGGTTTAGACGGATGCGGCCGATGTAGCAGACTTCGTCAGATTCCCCCTCGTCTGAGGGGTTTTTGATTGTGGGGACGCTCTTCCCTGCAGGCGCAAGCCCCTGAAGTTAATTACGCTACCGCATCGCGGTAAAAACTTTCTCCTTCTCCAGCTGGTCACTTCATGTCGTGGGTGTTTGTTTTGTTTGTGGTTGCCCGTGGATTGTATACGGAGACTAATTTATGTTGTCGCCCGTAAGACGTGGATTAGTCCAAATCCGAATTTTCTTAGATTTGTGTTTGGGGTTTTGGTTTAAGGATACGTTAGCCATATTTGAGGCTAAGATCAACTTAAACGTTTGTTAAGGACACTTTAGTCTAATTTGAGACTAAGATCATCTTAACGGGATCGTTTAGATCCGACAAAAGAGCATTTGGGGGCTCTATTGTTCCAGTTTAGGGACATAGTGGTCCATTGCCAGTTTAAGAACATGGTGGTCCATCGCCAGTTTAGGGACATGGTGGTCCACCATTTTGGGAACGAATATTGGTTTAAGGATGCATTAGTCCATGAGTTTAAGGACCCCACAGTCCGTATTACCAGTTTAGGGACATGGTGGTCCATCATTCCCATTTTGGGGACGAATATTGGCTTAAGGACGCATTAGTCCATGAGTTTAAGGACACCACAGTCCGTATTACCAGTTTAGGGACATGGTGGTCCATTGTTCCCATTTTGGGAATGAATATTGGTTTAAGGACGTATTAGTCCATGAGTTTAAGGACCTCACTGTCCGTATTAATGTGCGGTTGTCGGGACCCGTCACCTCTCTGACGACGTTGAAGGATTACAACGACAAATATCAGAGGAGTTCAGAGATGTACCCTTGAACCGGGTGTAAATTGATTTGAGAGAGCAGTCGTGCTCAGTCAATTTAATTTGAGGACTTATGGCTAGAATTGGGCTAAGTCCAGTTGAGAAAGTTCAACATTTTATTTGTGTTTGGTATGTCAGGCCTTTATTTGGGCTCTGCTCTTTTTAATAATGCAGTGCATTTTTTATTTATTTGGTCTGATAGACCTTTTAATTGGGCTCTGCCCTTTTTTTTAATAATGCATTGCATTTTTATTTGGTCTGATAGACCTTTTAATTGGGCTCTGCCCTTTTTAATAATGCACTGCATTAAAGGTTCTGACAGTGCCCCACGTGGCTTGTCAGGCGCTTTGCGCCAATTGAGGAGCGCAAGACGCAAATTCATGTGGAGGTGACACGTGTCACGCGTTAGTGAGCGCAAGTCCGTTAGCGCAGTGCGCTGCGCCAGTGTGCTGCAGACACGTGGCGCGCTCTGGTGACTTGTGCCAAACTAAGAGAGCAGTGCTCTGTTTTTAGAAGCGCAAGGCGCAGTTGTTCTGCGATTGACACGTGGCGCTCTCTGGTGGCTTGCACCAATCCAAGGAGCGCAACAGTGCAGATTTCAAAAGTGCAAGGCACTGTTTAATATCTTGATCAAATTTAGATCAAAGAAAACAAGTTTTTTCTTATTTCAGAGAGGTTCTACCTCAAATTTCAAGAACCAGTGGTTCATCAAAAGGCAATGCCTTTATATAGATCAAAAGATCTAGTCATGAAGTAGATTACTTCTTTTTTTATTATTTTTTTATTAAAGATCTTGATCTTGTTCTTAGATCATTGATCTTTTTAGAAGAAATTCTTCTTTTTTCCAAAGGTTTTACCTTTTTTCTTTCTCTCTGAATTCTTCTCAAAGTTTTAGAGGAGGTCTCTGTATCTCTATCTCTGTATATCTATCCCTTTTCTTTTTTTTAATTTTAGAAAGAAGGATCATTGGTCGTTGGGACCCACCACCTCTCCGACGACATTGAGAGATTACAGTGCCATATATCGAAGGTGTGGAGGGATGTACACTTTGAACCATGTCTCTCTCATTAGGGGGGAAGAACAGGCTGGAGCTTAAGCTTCTCGCTGCTGAAAAAGGCTTCTTTGCGTTCGCGCACGTGTGTCGCACGTGCTAGGCGCACGTGCGTCGCACGTGTTGGGCGCTCATATTTGCACGTAGCGCACATGGAGCTTGCACATATGCGCATTATGGAGGGAGCAAGCTCCTATGGAGAATGAGTCTCCTTTTAATATTATTGAATATTCTCATATGGTACGCACGTGCGTTACACGTGGTGCGCGCGTGGCGGGCACATGTGCGTTGCACGTAGCGCACATGCGCATTATGAGGAGATGCATGGCTTCTATATATGGAGAACTAAGTTCTTATGGAGAAGTAAGCTCCTTTTAATATTATTAAATGTTCTCATGTGGTGCGCACGTGCGTTGCACGTGGTGCGTGTGTGGCGGGCACACGTGCGTTGCACGTAGCGCACATGCGCATTATGAGGAGAAGCAGGGCTTCTATATATGGAGAACTAAGCTCCTATGGAGAACTAAGCTCCTTTTAATATTATTAAATGTTCTCATGTGGTGCGCACGTGCGTTGCACGTGGTGCGCGCGTGGCGGGCACACGTGCGTTGCACGTAGCGCACATGCGCATTATGAGGAGAAGCAGAGCTTCTATATATGGAAAACTAAGCTCCTTTTAATATTATTAAATGTTCTCATGTGGTGCGCACGTGCGTTGCACGTGGTGCGTGCATGGCAGGCACACGTGCGTTGCACGTAGCGCACATGCGCATTATGAGGAGAAGCATGGCTTCTATATATGGAGAACTAAGCTCCTATGGAGAACTAAGCTCCTTTGAGTATTGAATCCTTTGGGGATTGAACTCTACTCTTTCTAAGAGGTATCCCCTCTTATTTATATGGGAGTGGTAGAGAAGTCATCTCTCCTTCCCGATGTGGGACTAAAAAATGCATTCCCCATGTAGTAGAGCATTACTTTAGATTACACGTGTATAGCACATTTGCTCATAACTTTTGATCTCGGATGAATTATGAGGGCCATAATATATCAAATCGAAGGATTTTTCGAGACACTTTTGATACCATCAGAATTTAGCTGTTTCTCATTCCGAAGTTTGTCAAAATATAGCTCGGAAAATACTGGTTCGTATCTTCTTCCTTAGATGACATGTGCATAGACATTTGCTCATAATTTTTGATCCCGGATGAATTATGAGGCTCATAATATATCAAATCGAAGGTTTTTTCGAGATGCTTTCAATACCATCAGAATTTAGCTGTTTCTCATTCGGGAGTTTGTCAAAATACCGCCCGGAAAATACAGATTCATATTTTCTTAAGCGTATCGCTGCTATTTGATGTCCTGGGCTCTTTTGTACAGAAATTTTTGGCGGGAACACCAAAAAAGGTCCAACACTTCAAATCCAATTGAACTTAGCCCAAGTTGCCTATAAGTCCTCAACTCAGACTCAACTGAGCCAACGTGCTCACAGTATAATTAACTGATCTTAGTTCCAAATTGGACTACAGATCACTTAATCCAGCTTGGTTCAAGTGTACATCTCTTCACTCCTTTGGTATTTGTCGTTGTAATTCCTCAGCGTCTTCAAAGAGGTGACGGGTCCCGATAACCACACATTTCACGGACTGTGGGGTCCTTAAACTCATGGACTACGATGTCCTTAACCTTGACCGGGATGTCTTTAAACTAACAATGGACCACCATGTCCTTAAACTGGTAATCGACCGCAATATTCCTAAACTAAACAATAGAGCCAAAATGTTCTTTTGTTGGATCTAAACGATCCTGTTAAGTTGATCTTAGTCTGAAATGAGACTAACGTATTCTTAACAAATGGTTAAGTCGATCTTAGTCTGAAATGAGACTAACGTATCCTTAACAAACGTTTAAGTTGATCTTAGTCTCAAATGAGGCTAACGTATCCTTAAACCCAAACCCCCAAACCCAAATCTAAGAAAATACAGATTTGGACTAATCCACGTCCTACGGGCGACGACATAAATTTGTCTCCGTATACAATCCACGGGCAACCAAAAACAAAACAAACACCCACGACACGAAATGACCATCTGGAGAAGGAGAAAGTTGTTACCACGATGCGGTAGCGTAATTGTCACGACCCGCTTCCCAGAGTACGCAAGATTTGGGCACGTGATATAGCCAACCATGCTACCTGTGGGTAGGAAGTATCCATCCACAGGTACATTACGGTTGTACAGATATCAAGAACAGTAAAATAAACTAAACTAATACATGTCCAAATCCATAATAACAAGAATCAATAAACAATAAGTGCGGAAGCTAATGATCCAAAACAATGAATAAACAGTATGTCCCATAATGCGGGCTCACATCTGGAAATGAAATGACATAAATGAACTAAACTCTAGAGAACTCACAGTTCAGCCTGCTGGCTGAAGTACTCCTGCTCGGTCGACGACAAAGGTACGGAATCTGGGCCATGCAAAACCCAGACGTCAGCGCGTCATGATATCAAGTATATAGCATAAACATGGTAATAAACAATGCAAGCATGAACATGAATAAGGCAGTAATAAGAAGTAATGAACAGGGTAATGTGCAGTAGTGACTAAACTGTCCTATCAGGTTTTCTACTCTATAGTCTTTGAAACCAATTGATGAATCGTCGATGTAACTCAATAGTATCCCGTGCGTGCCCGGGACCACGGTCATGATTCTCGGGGCTGAATCCGAGACGTGCCGCTAAGCAGTAAAAGGTAGTAGGATAGATGAGTGATGTCAGCATCAACACTCCGGAGCTGGCCAAGCCCGTAAGACTGATCAGAACAATGTGTCGAACTGTTGAGTTACAAGTCGGTTTCACCTTTGATTTCCCCATACCCCCAAGCTATGTATGTCAGGTCAGGTATTCAGTAGTCAAGGACTAATGCCAACACAAGTCAAGTAAAGGTAGGTCTGTCTGGATCGACAGCAGGAATGGTTAGGTTTGTCGGCATTAGGCATGAGATCAGGTAACAGGTCAGGTTACTTTCAACAGGTAGAGTCGATATGTACAGGGTGTTGTGTCCGGTGTATCAGTACATGAGTCAGGTGTATCAAGATTGGTCAATATGAAATGCAATCAGGTATATGATGATAACAGGTATAGTAACAAATAATGAACAGTAGCAGGAAACAGTAAATAGCAATTATTATTCTATGTGAACATAGTGATGTTTGTATTTCATATTAATCCGGTTCACGCACCTTTGAGGTGCAAAAGCCACAAGATAAAACAATATCGATAGTATACATAATGGAGTTTCAAGAATTTGAACTAAGTATAATATTTACCTCATGAGTGGCTTTTCACAAATGAAGTGGGGGTGATCTACTGGGTTTGAATAGTTAAGTATGAAATAATAGCAGACCGGTTAAAGCGAGCAATGTTTTCATTATTTTAAAGTTACGGATAATCGTGACTAGCAATTCTAAGTTATAAAAGGTATCGATGTCATGATAGTTGTGTGGTTATTATAAGATTAAGTTGTAGCATGTTAAGCAAGTATTCGGATACTTGCCTCGGCGGTTCCGCAAACCGAAACACGGATGCGGTGTCGGTAGAAACCACGATACGGAAGCACGGGCCACGGATCGAGTCCCAACAGAGGTCAACGGAATCACACGGACCAGGGCTTCTCTGGAGCGTCGGGTTCTTCAGACGGCACGGTCGGATCCGGCAGCAAACAGAACAACAAAGTTAGCAAACAAACTACGCATCCAAAATACGGAACAGCGGAGGGATTGTACCAAGAGGAAGCGCAAGGGAAACTCACCAAGAAGATACAGGGTGCAAACACGATGGCTCGACGGCACTGGATCGCCGGCGAAGCGACGGCGGCGGCTGCAGCAAGGATGGAGGCTTCGGGTGTGCGCGGAATAGGGTGCTGCGGCGAGTGGGGAAGAGTGTGGTCGGCACTGGTGGTCGTGGGAGAGAGGGATGTGGTCGGAGGTGGTGTCGACGGGGTCGCCGGCACGTTTCTCCGGCGAACAGCGAAGGTGGGCGATGGGTTAGGGTTCGTGTTGGGTGTTCCGGCGAGGGGAGGAGGGCAGCGACGACGAGGTCGGGTCGAGTAGGGTGAGAGGGTGCCGCGGGAGTCGTCGTCGACCCCAGGTGGCGTCGACGGCGAGGTCTGTGAAGGGATGGAGGCGTCGGGGAGATGGGTGCAGGCGCGGGAGAGAGAGGAGGAAGGAGGGAGGAAGTGCGGCGGTCGAGGAGGCGTTGCCGGCGGCGACGGCGAGGTCGCGGTGAAGTCGGCAGTGGGAACGCGAGACTAGGGTTAGGGTTTGGTGTGGGTTCGTCGCGAGGAAGAGGACGTGGGGGGGCGGCTGTTGCATGGCTACGAATAATATAGAGGAAGAGAGAGAGAGAGATTAGAGAGAGAAAGAGAGATTGGAGAGAGAAAGGGTTAGGTTGAGGGAAGAGAGAGAGAGAGATGAGGAAAGAGGCGGGGCCCACGAATTCAAATGATGGCCCGTGATTGGCCACGAGATTGGATTTGTGTATGATTTTAAGGGATTTGCTGTTAGGAAAAGATTGGAATATAAATATATAAATTCGATATTAAATTTAAATGGGCCCCTTTTGGCGCGAAATGAAACATTTCCAAATCGCGCCCGGGTTGCGCCCAAATGTTCCAAATTCAAATTATAAGATTTTAAGCGGGTTCCAAATTTCGAAAATAGGTGTTTAATGATTAAAATGCATGCCCCCAAGTCGGACACTTGCACGCGCGCGTAGTCGCCCAAACTTGCCCATTTAGCCAAACGGAACGGAATCTCGACACGCGGACGCTACCACGCGACTAGTGGCGACGAGTAGGCTAACATGGACATCTTAAATTTCATTTTCGGAGTTAAAATTTGTTATGTGCCAAAATGACTTAACCGGGTAAAATTTAGCAATAAACACCAGAAAATCAGGAAAATTGGAAAGAGCAAACCACAACCCTCAACTAGTAATATACATAGTATTATTGGGCTCGGGTGTTACATCATACCCAACTACAAAAGAATTTCGTCCTCGAAATTCCAAGAACACAAGATAGCTAACTACTGGAAAGGATGAGGGAATTTCTACCGGATCTCGTCTTCTCGCTCCCAAGTAGATTCTCCATGCGATCGGTTACCCCAAGAAACTAGCACAAGAGGGATAATCTTGTTCTTAAGAACCTTTTCTCTTCGATCCTTGATCTCGACTGGTCGCTCCTCAGAAGTCAGGTCCTCCCGAACGGTCAACTCCGAATGATCCAAGACATGAGTCTCATCACGAACATACCTCCGTAGTTGAGACACATGAAACACATCGTGAACTCCTGCTAATGACGATGGTAATGCCAACCGGTACGATACCTCTCCAACACGCTCCAATATCTCGAAGGGTCCAACGAATCGGGGACTAAGCTTTCCCCGACTTCCAAAACGAATCACCCCTCTAGTCGGTGATATCTTCAGGAATACCAAATCGCCCACGGCGAACTCTAGAGGTCTTCTTGACGTGTCGGCCCAACTCTTCTGTCTGTCTTGAGCTGCCTTCATATGCTTCCTGATTGTATTCACCTTCTCGACTGTCTGCACCACCAAATCTGGTCCTAGCAACCTTCGTTCACCAACATCATCCCAACAAACCGGTGAACGGCACTTACGACCATACAGTGCTTCAAACGGGGCCATCTGAATAGTTGCTTGGAAGCTGTTGTTGTACGAAAACTCCACCAGGTGTAGATGATCTTCCCAAGAACCTTTAAAGTCTAACGTGCAAGCCCTCAACATATCTTCAAGGGTCTGAATCGTTCTCTCTGATTGTCCATCAGTCTGGGGATGATAAGCTGTGCTGAACTTCAATCGAGTCCCCAAACTTTCTTGTAAACTCCTCCAAAAGTGTGACAAGAACCGAGTGTCCCGATCGGACACGATGCTTACCGGTACTCCATGCAATCTGACAATCTCCTGCATGTATCGCTCTGCCAAGGTCTCTGTCGATTGGCCAACCCGAAAAGGAATAAAGTGAGCTGCCTTGATCAACCGATCGACAATCACCCATACTGCATAGTTGCCTTTTGGACTCCGCGGTAAAGCTGTCACGAAATCCATGGAAGTGGGAACAACAAACCAGCAACCCTTTGGTGTTCAGCCTTGACTTGCTGACACACCAAGCACTTAGCCACAAAGCGAGCAATTTCCCGTTTCATACCTTCCCACCAGAAATGCTGTCGAATATCCCGGTACATCTTTGTCCCTCCTGGATGTATAGAGTAAGCTGAATTGTGTGCCTCCTTCATAAGCTCTTCACGCACATCTCCTTTTGGCACACACACACGGCTACCATATCTCAACGAACCATCTTCATGGATCAGTAGATCGGTTCGTAGTCCGGCTCCAACCTGCTCTCGAAACTTTTGCAGTCTAGGATCCTGCGATTGCGCCGCTTTAATCCTTTCCACTAAGGACGATTGTACTTGCAACTGCATCAACTGTCCTGTAGCACGCGGTAGCACAACCTCCAAGTCAAATCTCCGAAACTCCTTAACGATCTCTCTCTGTGCAGTCAATAACTGAATTGCTGGTAACCGACTTAGCGCATCTGGCACGACGTTAACCTTTCCCGGATGGTACTTAAGATCAAGGTCGTAGTCGGCCATCAGCTCCAACCATCTGCGTTGCCTCATGTTTAACTCCTTCTGAGTGAACACATATTTCAAACTCTTGTGATCCGTGAAGACTTCAACTCTCTCGCCCAGAAGGTAGTGTCTCCAAATCTTCAGGGCGAAGATCACGGCTGCAAGCTCCAAGTCGTGAGTCGGATAGTTCTTCTCATGAGTCTTCAGCTGTCTCGAAGCGTAAGCGACGACTTTCCCATTCTGCATCAAAACACATCCCAATCCTTTTCCAGATGTGTCGCTGTGAATTACCAGTCCTCCTGAATCATCCGGTACGGTTAGGATAGGAGCGGTTATCAACTTCTGCTTCAACGTCTCGAAGGCCAATGCACATCCACCTGTCCAAACAAACGGTACCTCCTTACGCGTAAGCTTGGTTAACGGCTTAGCTAGACGAGCGAAGTTCTCCACAAATCTTCGGTAGTAACCGGCGAGTCCAAGAAAACTTCTTATCTCTGCAACATTCTTTGGAACAAGCCAATCTCGAACTGCTGCAATCTTCTCGGGATCAACGGCGATTCCATCGCCCGACACGACATGCCCCAGAAACTTCACTCCTTCCAACCAGAAATTTGCACTTACTCACTTCGCGAATAATTTCTCCTGTCTCAGCGTCGGCAGTGCGATCCTTCTTCTTCACTAAGAGAACTGGAGTTCCCCACGGTGAGTTGCTGCTTCGAATCCATCCCTTCTCGAGTAATTCACTCACTTGTTTCTTAACTCCCTCTAACATTACTGGTGCCATTGGATAGTCAGTTTTTGATACTGGCGTTGCACCAAGAGTAAGGTCAAACGCGAACTCCACATCTCGCTTCGTTGGTAAGCCCGAAATGTCTTCAAACACTTCCATGCTGTTGCGGACGACTGCCGGCTTTTCATCACTCTCCACTACCATAGCCACAATAACATTGTTCGTCGGCCTAGCCCTAAACTCGACTGGCCCGACAGAACTTCTTTCTCCAATGAAAGTAAACTTAGGATGTCCGGGAATCTGGAAATTACCCTCCTTGCCCTACATCCAATGTGGGCGTGGAAAGTGCCAAGAAAATCCATCCCCAAGACAATCTCGTAGCTGCTCGTATCTATCACCAAGAAGTCTGCAAAAAGCTCCCGTCCGCAAACGACAACTGTACGATCTCTACTATCCTTACTAGCTATAATTTTCCCATTCCCAGTGTGTATGTCCCATAAACTAGACAGGGTCGTGCAGTTGATCGAGTGTGTAGTTATAAATTTGGATGACATAAACAATGGGATGCTCCGAAATTAAGTAATGCCAAAGCGGGAAAACCATGAACGAGTAAATTACCTGAAACCAATTCTCCCGATGCCTTAGCTTCTTCCGTTGTCAACACGAACGCTCGAGCCTGCTGTGGTCCTTGAGTAAGCGGTTCCGGTCCTTGGAACGGTCCTTGCGGAGGCTTCTGAGTATCATCCTTTGTGCGAGGCTTCGACGGACAAGCATCAACGGTGTGATCTGCCGCTCCACATCTAAAACAAAGTCCCAGCCTCAAACGACACTCCCTTCGCACATGTCCGGGTTTATGGCAGTAACTACAGATCACGCTCCCCTTCCGATCACCCATACTGGTTTTCTTCATTGGTGCTACGTTGCGCCTGTTCACTGGAATACGTCTACGTACGGACGTGGGGCCCATTGTAAATGCTGGTTCCAGCTCGAGTTGTTCCTTTAGTTTCTCCATCAATCCCCTTATCACTCTTTGCCTGGCGGCTAAGACCGCATGCCCTGGTTCCATCTCCAAATTCTGATCGGCCATATCCCTGGAAATCAAAGTACCCAACGTTAGCATGATGATAGTTTTCGAGTATAGATCAAGGCTAGAACTCCAAGATACTTAAATAGAGTACTGCATTGTAGCTATGCCGCGGTATCATAGCCGCAATTACTTAACTCCACCCAAGTCGCCTAAGTCCTAGAGATAACAAGAAGTTAGGTTTTCAAGTTTGACAATGCAAAGTAAGTTTGCATGCCGACATGATCCGGAAGAATGATTCAAGGACGGTAAAACGGTCAAAGTGGCAGGACATGTTTCCTAATCACGGGTATTATAATTCGTGTATCGGGTGCAATACCCAACTACAAAGAATCAACCCAATTAACCTACGCTCTGATACCATAAAACCATGTCACGACCCGCTTCCCAGAGTACGCAAGATTTGGGCACGTGACATAGCCAACCATGCTACCTGTGGGTAGGAAGTATCCATCCACAGGTACATTACGGTTGTACAGATATCAAGAACAGTAAAATAAACTAAACTAATACATGTCCAAATCCATAATAACAAGAATCAATAAACAATAAGTGCGGAAGCTAATGATCCAAAACAATGAATAAACAGTATGTCCCATAATGCGGGCTCACATCTGGAAATGAAATGACATAAATGAACTAAACTCTAGAGAACTCACAGTTCAGCCTGCTGGCTGAAGTACTCCTGCTCGGTCGACGACAAAGGTACGGAATCTGGGCCATGCAAAACCCAGACGTCAGCGCGTCATGATATCAAGTATATAGCATAAACATGGTAATAAACAATGCAAGCATGAACATGAATAAGGCAGTAATAAGAAGTAATGAACAGGGTAATGTGCAGTAGTGACTAAACTGTCCTATCAGGTTTTCTACTCTATAGTCTTTGAAACCAATTGATGAATCGTCGATGTAACTCAATAGTATCCCGTGCGTGCCCGGGACCACGGTCATGATTCTCGGGGCTGAATCCGAGACGTGCCGCTAAGCAGTAAAAGGTAGTAGGATAGATGAGTGATGTCAGCATCAACACTCCGAAGCTGGCCAAGCCCGTAAGACTGATCAGAACAATGTGTCGAACTGTTGAGTTACAAGTCGGTTTCACCTTTGATTTCCCCATACCCCCAAGCTATGTATGTCAGGTCAGGTATTCAGTAGTCAAGGACTAATGCCAACACAAGTCAAGTAAAGGTAGGTCTGTCTGGATCGACAGCAGGAATGGTTAGGTTTGTCGGCATTAGGCATGAGATCAGGTAACAGGTCAGGTTACTTTCAACAGGTAGAGTCGATATGTACAGGGTGTTGTGTCCGGTGTATCAGTACATGAGTCAGGTGTATCAAGATTGGTCAATATGAAATGCAATCAGGTATATGATGATAACAGGTATAGTAACAAATAATGAACAGTAGCAGGAAACAGTAAATAGCAATTATTATTCTATGTGAACATAGTGATGTTTGTATTTCATATTAATCCGGTTCACGCACCTTTGAGGTGCAAAAGCCACAAGATAAAACAATATCGATAGTATACATAATGGAGTTTCAAGAATTTGAACTAAGTATAATATTTACCTCATGAGTGGCTTTTCACAAATGAAGTGGGGGTGATCTACTGGGTTTGAATAGTTAAGTATGAAATAATAGCAGACCGGTTAAAGCGAGCAATGTTTTCATTGTTTTAAAGTTACGGATAATCGTGACTAGCAATTCTAAGTTATAAAAGGTATCGATGTCATGATAGTTGTGTGGTTATTATAAGATTAAGTTGTAGCATGTTAAGCAAGTATTCGGATACTTGCCTCGGCGGTTCCGCAAACCGAAACACGGATGCGGTGTCGGTAGAAACCACGATACGGAAGCACGGGCCACGGATCGAGTCCCAACAGAGGTCAACGGAATCACACGGACCAGGGCTTCTCTGGAGCGTCGGGTTCTTCAGACGGCACGGTCGGATCCGGCAGCAAACAGAACAACAAAGTTAGCAAACAAACTACGCATCCAAAATACGGAACAGCGGAGGGATTGTACCAAGAGGAAGCGCAAGGGAAACTCACCAAGAAGATACAGGGTGCAAACACGATGGCTCGACGGCACTGGATCGCCGGCGAAGCGACGGCGGCGGCTGCAGCAAGGATGGAGGCTTCGGGTGTGCGCGGAATAGGGTGCTGCGGCGAGTGGGGAAGAGTGTGGTCGGCACTGGTGGTCGTGGGAGAGAGGGATGTGGTCGGAGGTGGTGTCGACGGGGTCGCCGGCACGTTTCTCCGGCGAACAGCGAAGGTGGGCGATGGGTTAGGGTTCGTGTTGGGTGTTCCGGCGAGGGGAGGAGGGCAGCGACGACGAGGTCGGGTTGAGTAGGGTGAGAGGGTGCCGCGGGAGTCGTCGTCGACCCCAGGTGGCGTCGACGGCGAGGTCTGTGAAGGGATGGAGGCGTCGGGGAGATGGGTGCAGGCGCGGGAGAGAGAGGAGGAAGGAGGGAGGAAGTGCGGCGGTCGAGGAGGCGTTGCCGGCGGCGACGGCGAGGTCGCGGTGAAGTCGGCAGTGGGAACGCGAGACTAGGGTTAGGGTTTGGTGTGGGTTCGTCGCGAGGAAGAGGACGTGGGGGGGCGGCTGTTGCATGGCTACGAATAATATAGAGGAAGAGAGAGAGAGATTAGAGAGAGAAAGAGAGATTGGAGAGAGAAAGGGTTAGGTTGAGGGAAGAGAGAGAGAGAGAGATGAGGAAAGAGGCGGGGCCCACGAATTCAAATGATGGCCCGTGATTGGCCACGAGATTGGATTTGTGTATGATTTTAAGGGATTTGCTGTTAGGAAAAGATTGGAATATAAATATATAAATTCGATATTAAATTTAAATGGGCCCCTTTTGGCGCGAAATGAAACATTTCCAAATCGCGCTCGGGTTGCGCCCAAATGTTCCAAATTCAAATTATAAGATTTTAAGCGGGTTCCAAATTTCGAAAATAGGTGTTTAATGATTAAAATGCATGCCCCCAAGTCGGACACTTGCACGCGCGCGTAGTCGCCCAAACTTGCCCATTTAGCCAAACGGAACGGAATCTCGACACGCGGACGCTACCACGCGACTAGTGGCGACGAGTAGGCTAACATGGACATCTTAAATTTTATTTTCGGAGTTAAAATTTGTTATGTGCCAAAATGACTTAACCGGGTAAAATTTAGCAATAAACACCAGAAAATCAGGAAAATTGGAAAGAGCAAACCACAACCCTCAAATAGTAATATACATAGTATTATTGGGCTCGGGTGTTACAGTAATTAACTGCAGGGGCTTGCGCCTACAGGGAAAAGCGTCCCCACAATCAAAACCCCTCAAGCAAGGGGGAATCTGACGAAGTCTGCTACATCGGCCGCATCCATTTAAACCTTCGATATACGGTGCCATAAATCAACTTGGCATCTTCGGATAGGTGGACAAATAGCACCAATTAGTATCTGTCCCGAATTTCAGGCAAGACGTCTGTCTTGCGCGTCTTTCGGAGGGGAACAAAGGTGTTGAATCTTAATTAATTCTAAAATAAGTACGAAAATAGTTGATATTAAACTAAAAATTGAATTGCAAATAAAAGTAAAAGTGAGTTTTAAATAATAAAGCAAGTTTAGGGTGTCGAATTACCTTTACTATCATGGTTGGTTTATATGATTTTATTTTTTTCAAAATCGCATGTTTAAATTCATTACTATCAATTATATAAAAGTATAGAGTAATTTAGTTTTGCAATGAAATATCAATCAATGAAAGCATAAATCATACGTTTAAAATCTACCCTATCAATCACACCACATCATCTAGCAAAAGAATCAAAACATATTAATCTAATTACCCTAAAAATAATCTAGTTTAACCTTCTACAAACTAACCCACAAGTTGTTAATTTATGAATTAGATTGTATTATTGGATATCTAAATTACCCTAGTTTAATTAGATTGAATTTCCTTGATTAAAAACCATCTCTTACCTTCGCTAATTAGATTTTTAGTTCGTCACGCTATCATTAATCTAATTAGTTTCTAGGTGTTCTCACCTTTTCCTAAACTTATTCAAGACGTCAACTATCATTGTTCCCCGCCGGAAAGACGCGACCGGGACGTTGGGACGTCAGGGCCTGAATTCCGAGGGCAGATGCTAATTGGTGCTATCCTTCTACCTCTCCGAAGATGCCAAGTTGATTTATGGCACCGTGTATCGAAGGTTTAAACGGATGCGGCCGATATAGCAGACTTCGTCAGATTCCCCCTCGTTGATGGGTTTTTGATTATGGGGACGCTCTTCCCAGCAGGCGCAAGCCCCTGCAGTTAATTACGCTACCGCGTCGCGGTAACCACTTTCTCCTTCTCCAGATGGTCACTTCATGTCGTGGGTGTTTGTTTTGTTTTTGGTTGCCCGTGGATTGTGTACGGAGACTAATTTATGTTGTCGCCCGTAGGACATGGATTAGTCCAAATCCATATCTTCTTAGATTTGGGTTTGGTGGTTGGGTTTAAGGATACGTTAGTCTCATTTAAGACTAAGATCAACTTAAACGTATGTTAAGGATACGTTAGTCTAATTTTAGACTAAGATCAACTTAACGGGATCGTTTAGATCCAACAAGAGAGCATTTGGACTCAATTGTTTAGTTTAGGGACATTGCGGTCAATTACCAGTTTAAGGACTGTAGGGTGTTTTTCGTCACCCCATTGAGATGGGAATACGCGCGCGCTTGTCAGGCGTACTATAGATTCCCTCTGCCTAAGGTAGGCCGGGGTTTATTAATTGTGGGGATCCGAATCTTCGGCAACCGCGGACTAAACTGCCGTTAATTACCCCTCGCCTTTGGGGCGAGGGAACCTCCGATTAACGGGTTAAACTGGTCATGCGAACTCAATGTGCAGTGTGCGTGTGTTGTGTTTTGAAAGGGGGGTTTTGGGTATATCAGGAGCCACCCAGAGTTTTTACGGGGGTCCCACTACCTGGATAGCGGGCTGGGGGTCAAGGGGGCTAGCAGCCCCCTTGCGGGGTGCGGGGCAGCGCCCCGTTAGAAATTTTTTTCTAACAGGGACAGTGTCGTGGAGTATGTATGTGTGTAAATATGTATACATATGTGTGTATATATATATGTATGTAAATAAAAAGATGGGGGAAAGGCATCCAAAGGATGCGTGGGGCCGGCGCCTTGGGCGCTGTGCGCCCAGGTGCTGTAAGCTCAGGCGCTAGCGTGCCATGTGTCGGCACATGGGCGCTCTAAGCCCGAGCGCAGGGCGCTGTAGCGCAAGCGCGCCACGTGTCGGCACGTGGGCGCTTTGCGCTTCAGCGCCTGACGCTCGAGCGCAAGCGCGCCACGCGTCGGCACGTGGGCGCTTTGCGCTTCAGCGCCTGACGCTCGAGCGCAAGCGCGCCACGTGTCGGCACGGGGGAGACTTGCGCCAGAGCGCAAGCGCGCCTCGTGTCGGCACTGGGGCGACTTGCGCTCGAGCGCTTGCGCTTGAGCGCAAGCGCGCTACGTGTCGGCACGTGGGCGACTTGCGCTCGAGCGCAGGGCGCTGTTGTGCAAGCGCGCCATGTGTCGGCACATGGGCGCTCTGCGCTTGAGCGCCGGCGAGGAAAAGAGGCTTTTAGCCTAAAATGATTCTCGGAAGAGAAATCAGAGAGGAGTTGGACTCCTGAGTGTGTTTTCTTTTTTTCTTGGGTTTAGTGAAGGGGTTCATCTTCTTCCTCCTCTGTTAGCTGGATCTTGAAGATCAAGAGATGTGAGATCTCAAAATCTCTCCTTTTTGGGATCTAAAGACAGATCCAAGTTCCCCTTTGTGGGTTTGATGGTGAAAAACTATTTTGTTTTTGAAAAGGAAGAGTAAGACTCTTGATTTAATTCAGAAGAAAGAAGAAGGTTTGAGACCTTCAGAAAAGGGAAAGAAATACAAACCCTAGGTTTTTGAGAGAATGAAAAGTGTTATTTTATTCATCATCATTTTTCCTTATATAGGCTTACAGATTTACATATAGCCCCTTGGGCTTTACAAAAATGGCATTTTGCCCATCCCATAGCTCATGTGCCATTTCATTTTTGCACATAAGCCACGGGCTTACAAAATATTGGCTTTATGCCCATTTTACATACATTCATGTATAAAAAATTACATAAAAATTATTTATTACATGATTTTGTTGTTTGCATGGGGAGGCTGGCCGCGGGCTCGACTTGGGCATGGGCCCGCTTGACCTGGGCTTGGGCCCACCTAGCTTGGGGGTTGACCTTGACTTTGACTCGGTCAACCGGGGTGCAAATTTTGACCCCAACAAAGTGCCCCCCATCAATAAATGCACACCGCCCATTTGAGTTGTGTGCATGAAATTGATGGATCTTGAAGCTGGACTTCGAGGTGGAACATCATTCCGGGGGGGAGCATCCTTCGGGGAGCATGATTCCCGGGAATCGGAGCATCATTCTGATTTGCGGAGCATAATTCCAGGGTCGGAGTATCCCTCGGGGAGCATGGTTCCCGGGGGTCGGAGCATCATTCCGATTTGCGGAGCATAATTCCAAGGATCGGAGCATCATTCCGAAGGGCAGAGCGTGATTCCAAGATTCGGAGCATCATTCCGAAGAGCGGAGCATGATTCCAGGGATCGGAGCATCATTCCGATGAGCGGAGCATGATTCCAGGGGTCGGAGCATCATTCCGAAGAGCGGAGCATGTTTCCAAGGGTCGGAGCATCATTCCGAAGAGCGGAGCATGATTCCAGGGGTTTGGAGCATCATTCCGAAGAGCGGAGCATGATTCCAGGATTCGGAGCATCATTCTGAAGAGCGGAGCATGATTCCAAGGGTCGGAGCATCATTCCGAAGAGCGGAGCATGATTCCAGGATTCGGAGCATCATTCCGAAGAGCGGAGCATGATTCCAGGGATCGGAGCATCATTCCGATGAGCGGAGCATGATTCCAAGGGTCGGAGCATCATTCCGAAGAGCGGAGCATGATTCCAGGGGTTCGGAGCATGATTCCGAAGAGCGGAGCATGATTCCGAAGAGCGGAGCATGATTCCAGGATTCGGAGCATCATTCCGAAGAGCGGAGCATAATTCCAGGGGCTCGGAGCATCATTCCGAAGAGCGGAGCATAATTCCATGATTCGGAGCATCATTCCGAAGAGTGGAGCATAATTCCAGGATTCGGAGCATCATTCCGATGGGTGGAGCATGATTCCAAAGATCGAAGCATCATTCCGAAGAGCGGAGCATGATTCCAAGATTTGGAGCATCATTCCGAAGAGCGGAGCATGATTCCAGGGATCGGAGCATGATTCCGATGAGCGGAGCATGATTCCAAGGGTCGGAGCATCATTCCGAAGAGCGGAGCATGATTCCATGGGTTCGGAGCATCATTCCGAAGAGCGGAGCATGATTCCAGGATTCGGAGCATCATTCTGAAGAGAGGAGCATGATTCCAAGGGTCGAAGCATCATTCCGAAGAGCGGAGCATGATTCCAGGATTCGGAGCATCATTCCGAAGAGCGAAGAATGATTCCAGGGATCGGAGCATCATTCCGATGAGCGGAGCATGATTCCAAGATTCGGAGCATCATTCCGAAGAGTGGAGCATGATTCCAAGGGTCGGAGCATCATTCCGAAGAGCGGAGCATGATTCCAGGGATCGGAGCATCATTCCGATGAGCAAAGCATGATTCCAAGGGTCGGAGCATCATTCCGAAGGGTGACAGACATTCTAACTGAAGCATAATTTCGATGCGGAGGTTAATTCCCAGGCGAAGCATAATTCCGACAGAGAAGGCAAATACTCCGAGGCGAAGCATGATTTCGACACGGGGTACATTCTGAGACGGAGCATGATTCCGGCGCGGAGCCTGTTGGTTGATTTGATTCTGAGGTGGAGCATAATTCCGGCAGGGAAGGTAGATATCCCGAAGCGAAGCATGTTTTCGACATGGGGTAAATTCTGGGACGAATCATGATTCCGCCGTAGAGGTTGTTGGTTTGATTTGATTTGGGTTGACATCAGCATCGCTACACTGGAATATGGTACCAGGAGCGAATCATCATTTGTCATGACACAATTTAGGAATTGTTTTTTTTTGTTTGGTATCAGCATCGCTACACTGGAATATGGTACCAGGAGCGAATCATCATTTGCGTTTGCTTATTAGGAAACGATGGCTTAGGAGACAGGTTTAGATCCCTATCACCTAAGACTTTTCAATTTTGTGAGCCGTAAGGGTCTCACAAAGCATTTTCTCCTTACGGGTCGTAAGGATCCCGTAAGTGTATTTTCTCCTTGGGAGTCGTGGGGACTCCCAAGTGTGTTGCTCCTTTGTGAGTCGTAAGGATCTCACGCGGGAATTTTCTCCTCACAAAGTCGAGAGGACTTTGTGAGTGCATTTCATCTCTTTCTCACGAGTTTGCGTCCTTTCAGGTTTTCACAAACTCGCCGGCAGTCCTGCTGTTTTTACTCACGGAGCCCTTTCGGGTTTTCATCCGTGCCCATTTTGCTTATGGACATACCTCTTTTTTTTTATTTTATTATTTTTTGGGAGAGATTGGGATTGTTTTACGCCCGTGGATTGTATACGGTTTTGCAGGATGTATGATCCAGACCGTAGGGCCATAAAAAATTTTGGGACTTTGTTGGCGTCTGCATCGCTGTACTGGAATATGGTACCAGGAGCGACTCATCATTCGCCGTTGGGGTATGGGATTTGGAATTTGGTTGGCGTCTGCATTGCTGCACTGGAATATGGTACCAGGAGAGACTCATCATTCGCCGCTTGGGGATTGGGGAGCGATGGCTTAGGAGACAGGTTTAGATCCCTATCACCTAAGACTTTTCAATTTTATGGGCCGTGAGGGTCCCATAAAAGCATTTCTCCCTACGAGTCGTAAGGATCCCGCATGTCCATTTTCTCCTTAGGAGTCGTGAGGACCCCCAAGTGTGTTTTTCCTTTGTGAGTCGTAAGGATCCCACGAAGGTTTGTTCTCCTCATGCATCGTGAGGACACATGAGTGGGTCTTCTCAATGGAGCATAATTCCAAAGGCGGAGACCAGCCGCGTAACTGGTGATTGCGGTGGGGCATAGGTATGATGAGAATTATTTGAGCCCGTGGATTGTATACGGTAGTCAATTTGGGGACTGGCCGTAGGGCTGGAAGAATTTTGGGAAAATGGATTTTGGTTGGCGTCTGCATCGCAGCACTGGAATATGGTACCAGGAGCGACTCATCATTCACCTTTTTTTTATACCGCGATTGCTCTATCATTTCAGCTTTTCTTATCGCGATTGCCTTATCATTTCGGCTTTTATTCGCGGTTGCCCCATCATTTCGGCTTTATTTTCATCTTTATTTTACTCGCTGATTTTTATTGCGAGTTGCCCCATCATTTTGGCTTTTCTTTATTTTTCTTTTATTTACACATTTTTTTTATTTACACACACACACACATATATATATATATATATTTTACATTCCCAGTTTAACGACTTAGAGGTCGACTGTTCCCAGTTTAGTGACATGGTGGTCAATTGTTTTCAGAGAAAGGCAGATGTCTGAGAGAATCCGTTTCACGAAGAACTTCAGTCTCCGTTTGTATGAAATTGGCGGTCGCATCTTGACTGTTTACTAACACGCCTTTGGACAGTTTTATCTCTCCTGCCTTATATTGCTTTTCGACCCAATCCTTGAAGACGAAGCAGTCCTCAATGGCATGACCTATCACTCTGTGATAGGGGCAGTATTTGGGGTCGTCGGTCCTATTCGCTTCCTGCGGTCTTTTTGACTCTGGCAGTTGTAGACCGTTCTTCAGGGCGTCTTTGAATATTTTACGGATTTTGTCCCTTCTGAAGGAATAGACCTTATCCAGCTTCTCTTTCAGTGGAGATTCTCCTCCCTCTCCGAACACTGGCTTCCAAGGCTGGTTGGCGCTAGGCCCGCTCATCCCTTGCTTATTTCGGTTAGCCGAAATGTTGAAAGATCCATAATCATCGGAGTTTCCGCCTTTGCGATTATCGTCCTTTCGGTTTCTCCAGGACCTATTGTTATTTTGAGAATCCGAGGAGGACTCCTGCTTTGAGCGCTCCAGCATCTGGACTTTCCTGGTCAGCTCTTGGAACGTTTTGAGACCCGCGGTGCATAAAAACGGGGCTATCCAATTGTTGAGATTTCCGACGAGGAGACTGACAGATTGGTCCTGCTCTATCGGCGGTTCGCATTTGACGGAGAGATTGCGCCATCGGGTTATAAAATCCGTGCTGCTTTCGTCGTTCTTGGGCTTGGTCCTTACGAGCTCGGTAATGGTAATCTTATCGCTGACGCTCATGAACCTCTGCCGAAACAGAGACTCCATTTAGACAAAAGTTATGACGGAGCCAGCCGGTATGCTCGCGTACCAGTCGAAAGCAACATCGGTCAAGCTATTAACGAACTGGCGGAGGAGAAGCGCATCGTTGCCCCCAGTGTTCCCGCATGAGGCTTTGAAGTGGGCGATGTGCTGATTCGCATTTCCCGTCCCATCGAATCTTCCGAATTTGGGGATGACATAGCCGCTAGGAAATTCTACCAGATCATACTGAGCGGGATATGGTCTCCCACTACTGCTGATATTTTTTTGCGCTTCGGCTTCGTCCACCAATGTTTTGACTTTGCTGGCAACCAAATCCATGATTTGATCTTGAGTTAGCGGGCTACTGTCATCGGTAGCCAAGACATTTCCCAAGATAAGACGCGACTGGTTTTCATGTAGTTCGCCCACTTTTGGATTTGAGGGAATAGGCGTCGGCTGCTTTGGGACACCATTTCCCGGTTCACGAGCAGAACCCTCCGCTTGATTGGGCGGCTGAGAGGCAAGTCGGGCCGTGAGCTGCATCACGACATTCGTCAAGTCATCGATTTTGGAGTAGAGTTTGTCCATCTCCTTGTCTTTGTTTCTGAGCTGCTTTCGGAGCTCTTGAAGCAGCTCTTGCTCCGCGGTCTTGGGGCGGAAAGTCGGCTCTTCTTCTCTTTCTGAGCCCGACTCCTCATAGACCGAAGGGTCTTTCTGCCTATCATCCTCATCGAGAGGGTTTTCATCACCCAGCAGAGGCGGCTGTTCTTGGGAAGCGGCCACCACATTCAAGCCAGATTGGGTTTGAGATGTGGTAGCCCCATCCTTGCTCTTGCAGCGCGTGCCCACCATGTAGACAGTGTGGACCACATACCCAGCCATTTCCTCATCTTCGGCGGGGTAACCCTGTTCTTCGAACCTCATGAGGTTCAGCCTGGCAGGAGCCCTAGCCCTTTTGTTGGCTCTATATCTGAGCCTTTTCTCCCTCAGCTTCTCGATTTTGAAGGCTTGGCGGGCATTTGCTATCCGGGAAGCCGTTGTGAGTTGATCAGAGGGGAGCTTAGAGAAGTCACCCGATCGAGCAGTGGTCAAGGGCACCGCTGGAGCTTGCTCGGGACGCGTTGTAACTTTGTTGGTGTTGATGGCCTTGCCCCTAGCTGGGGCCATGGAGAGTCGTTCGGAAACGGACCTGCGCTTGGGCTAAGGTGCCCTCGCGACCACCACATTTGGTCTCCTGCCTTTCGAGACCGGTTTGTCTGCCACCGGGGCTTGAGGAGCTGGGATGGAGCCAACTGGCATGAACACAATAGAGCCGAATGGTAGCAGCGGCTCCTCCCATTGTCGCCCGAGACTGGCCGGAAGGACCGTCCTGGAGTCTATCTTCATCGTATAGGAGACGAGAGCTGAGTTCATTATCGAAGACATCATTGAAAGGTGATTGCTTGAAAATCTGCATGAAAGAGCATTATTTTAGTATAAATACAGGTATGTACATTGATTGAGCTCGCATGAATGCTTAACCTGAAATATGGGAGGAGAGATTGGTCCCACCGGGCGTGCCAGAATCTGTAGGGTGTTTTTCGTCACCCTATTGAGATGGGAATACGCGCGCGCTTATCAGGCGTACTACAGATTCTCCCTGCCTAGGATAGGCCGGGGTTTATTAATTGTGGGGATCCGAATCTCCGGCAACCGCGGACTAAGCTGCCGTTAATTACCCCTCGCCTTTGGGGTGAGGGAACCTCCGATTAACGGGTTAAACTGGTCATGCGAACTCAATGTGCAGTGTGCATGTGTTGTGTTTTGAAAGGGGGGTTTTGGGTATATCGGGAGCCACGCAGAGTTTTTACGGGGGTCCCGCTACCCGGATAGCGGGCTGGGGGTCAAGGGGGCTAGCAGCCCCTTTGCGGGGTGCGGGGCAGCGCCCCGTTAGAAATTTTTTTCTAACAGGGACAGTGTCGTGGAGTATGTGTGTGTGTAAATATGTATACATATGTATATATATATATGTATGTAAATAAAAAGAGGGGGAAAAGGCATCCAAAGGATGCGTGGGGCAGCGCCTTGGACGCTGTGCGCCCAGGTGCTGTGCGCTCAGGCGCTAGCGTGCCACGGGTCGGCACGTGGGCGCTCTGAGCCCGAGCGCAGGGCGCTGTAGCACATGCGCACCACGCGTCGGCACGTGGGCGCTTTGCGCTTCAGCGCCTGACGCTCGAGCGCAAGTGCGCCACGTGTCGGCACGGGGGCGACTTGCGCCAGAGCGCTGTGCGCTTGAGCGCAAGCGCGCCACGTGTCGGCACTGGGGCGACTTGCGCTCGAGCGCTTACGCTTGAGCGCAAGCGCGCCACGTGTCGGCACGTGGGCACTCTGCTCTTGAGCGCCGGCGAGGAAAAGAGGCTTTTAGCCTAAAATGATTCTCGGAAGAGAAATCAGAGAGGAGTTGGACTCCTGAGTGTGTTTTCTTTTTTTCTTGGGTTTAGTGAAGGGGTTCTTCTTCTTCCTCCTCTGTTAGCTGGATCTTGAAGATCAAGAGATGTGAGATCTCAAAATCTCTCCTTTTTGGGATCTAAAGACAGATCCAAGTTTCCCTTTGTGGGTTTGATGGTGAAAAACTATTTTGTTTTTGAAAAGGAAGAGTAAGACTCTTGATTTAATTCAGAAGAAAGAAGAAGGTTTGAGACCTTCAGAAAAGGGAAAGAAATACAAACCCTAGGTTTTTGAGAGAATGAAAAGTGTTATTTTATTCATCATCATTTTGCCTTATATAGGCTTACATATTTACATATAGCCCCTTGGGCTTTACAAAAATGGCATTTTGCCCATCCCATGGCTCATGTGCCATTTCATTTTTGCACATAAGCCATGGGCTTACAAAATATTGGCTTTATGCCCATTTTGCATACATTCATATATAAAAAATTACATAAAAATTATTTATTACATGATTTTGTTGTTGGCATGGGGAGGCTGGCCGCGGGTTCAACTTGGGCATAGGCCCGCTTGACCTGGGCTTGGGCCCACCTAGCTTGGGGGTTGACCTTGACTTTGACTCGGTCAACCGGGATGCAAATTTTGACCCCAACAAGGACGTGGTGGTCCAATGTTAGTTTAAGGACATCTCGGTCTAATGTTAGTTTAAAGACATTGCGGTCGATTAGTTTAAGGACATTACGTTCCAGGTTAAGGACATCGTAGTCCGTGAGTTTAATGACCTCACAGTCAAGGTTAAGGACATCGTAGTCCGTGGGTTTAAAGGGACCCCACAGTCCGAGGTTAGGGACATCGTAGTCCATGAGTTTAAGGACCCCACAGTCCGTAGTTTAAAGACGTTATAGTCTATAAAGTTTAAGGACATCGTAGTCCATGGAATGCATGGTTGTCGGGACCCGTCGCCTCTCTGAAGACGTTGAAGGATTACAACGACATGTATCAGAGGGGTTCAGAGATGTACCCTCGAACCAGTTTTGGTTGGTAGATCTGTAGTTCAGTTTGGAAATAAGATCTGTTAAAAGATTTATGAGCATATGGGCTTAATTAATCTGAGTTGAGGACTTATGGCCAATCTTGGGCTAAGTCCATTCAGGTTAAAATGTTTAACATTTATTTTGGGCTGTTGAGCCTTTGTTTGGGCTAGGCCCTTTTAACAATGCTGAGTATTGATTTAGATTCTGACATCATTTTTGTCTTTTAGTGCTGAGCACTCATAATAGCTCTGAGGGTTATTAAAGAACAATTTATGTTCTGTCAGCGCCCACGTGAGTGACACGTGGCGCGCTTGGCGCTTTGCGCCAGTTAAAGAGCGCATTGCACTTCTGCTGAGTAGCGCACACGTGAGTGACATGTGGCGCGCTTGGCGCTGAGCGCCAGATGATGAGTGCATTGCGCTTCTGCTGAGTAGCGCACACGTGAGTGACACGTGGCGCGCTTGGTGCTGAGCGCCAGATGATGAGCGCATTGCGCTAATATATGAGCGTATTGCGCTATTAATTCAATGGCGCACATATGAATGACACGTGGTGTGCTTGGCGCTTTGCGCCAGTCCAAGAGCGCAGTGCGCTATTTCAGAAGCGCAAAGCGCAAGTTGCATACGTGATTGACACGTGGCGCATTTTGGCGCAGAGCGCCGGTGTAGAGAGCGCAGAAGCGCAGTTCAAAAGTGCAAGGCACATTTCAATAGCGCAAAGCATATTTCAATAGATCAAAGCGCATTTGATCAATTTTATGATCTGTGAATAAATTTATGTTCTTTTAAAAGTGACTGTCTCAAGATTCAAGAACAACAGTTCTTATTTTTGAAAGGCTTGCCTTTATAGATCAATGATCTGTGTGAAGAATATGTTCTTCTTTTATTATGTGATGAGATATTTTGATTTTTTTTATGAAAGACCTTGGTCTTTGTAGATCTATGATCTTTTAAGAAGATAATTCTTCTTTTTATGAGATGATTTCATCTCTGTGTTCATCACCATTTTTACCTTGAAGAAAAAGAAATCTTCTTTTGCTAAGAGCTTGCTCTTCTTTCTTTGAGTTTTCTCAAAATTTATAGGGGGGTTTCTCTATATCAGACTTGGAGTCTTGGGGCCTTTATATAGGGCAAGTTGATTTGTTGAATCAGTTAAAGAGATCTCTCTCTGATTGATTTGGGGACATTTCCCCACCGTTGGATCTTTGATCCTAGGGCTTCTGTTTTACAGAAGGCAATCTTCTTATTTTTAATAAGATTGAGAAAATCTTTTCATAACAGAATTTTAATTCTGATTAATTAATGATTTATCATTATTATTGGATCTTTTGATCTAACGGTAGGGAATTTTATAATTCCAGCGCTAGCGCATCCGTGCTTTGCACGTGGTGCGCTGCTCAGAGCGCAGTGCACTTTGCGCTAGCGTACATACGTTTGACACGTGGTGCGCTGCTCAGAGCGCAGCGCAGCCTGCGCTAGCGCACCGGTATTTGACACGTGGCGCGCAGTGCGTCTGGCGCTAGCACACACATGGTGCACTGCCTAGGGCGCAGCGCACCTGGCGCTAGCGCATCCGTGTTTGACACGTGGCGCGCGGCGCGCTTAGCGCTGGATCTGAAGCGTTGCTTCAATTTTTGAATTTTGAATTTCAAAATAAAGCGCTGGATCTGAAGCGTTGCTCTGATTGGGGGAAACAATCATCATATAATTTAGTTTATTAGATGAAAAATAGAAAGAGAGAATTTTAGATCAAAATAAATTCATAATGAAAACCAATAGAACAGAGATAGAGATATTAAAATATCATAATCATGATAGAAAGAATAATTCTAAACCATAGAAAAATAGATTAGCTATTTATAATAGAAGAGAAAGGATTATCAAATAAAGTAAACTTCATATTAAAAACAACTATCACAAATATTTTTGATCTCTCCCAAAATCATAAACAATTAAACTATGGAAAGATGCCTCCAACCCTAACATTACCTCTCTATATATAGGGCTAAGAAGTTTGGAGATCAAATAATAAAATATATAAGAGAATACAATTTTTCCAAACAATTTCAATTCCTAATTCTAATAGATTTCCACTGAATCTTTTGATGACACTAAACTAGGTAAACTAGAATTGATCTCTTGTTCTGATTAAGCCTTCTCAATTGATTTGCTTTTTTGAATTGATATGATTACTTTAAAACCTGCAAAAAAAATATTCAAAACAAATCTTTTAGTAGCATTTATTTTATTTAGGAAACCAATTCTCTCATAATTATATTACTTATTATTTAAGAAATATATGAATTCATATTTCTATACATAATCTCCACATATGTTCACAAATTATAAATAATACAATTTATTAATTAATAAAAATATGGAACATATGCAATAAATGTAACTTATCAATTCTCTATATTTTATTAACTCTAGTTAAATCTCCATTTCATGCACGAAATTAATCTTTTGTGTCTTTTAGCGTTTAAGTTCTATAACCTGTATTAGTTCAAAAAACCTATCCGGAACAGCATAAAATGTGCAATATTAAGATAAATATGGTTATATAAATATGAAATAAATTGCACCAATCAATGGGTCAAGTGGCCCTAACGTGACTACTTAGGGTGCATTCTAAGGAATCATCCATTTTGTATTTCATAAATGTCTTTAGCTCATTAAATGCATGAGCCTTTATTAATTACATTGATATTTATTTATGAGTCAGGGTCTCTCAAGAATTGCTACTTATGCGACTTCTAAGGTGGCAACCTAAGGTGTCATCTTAGGAACATTTTTCCATATATATATATATATATATATATATATATATATATATATATATATATATTCCAAGACATGGTTGGAATGATGATCCAACTAGAACCCCCGGCAGAAAATCCGCCGATAATAATCGAGGATGACAGAAGGGGAAACATCAAACCCTCCTCCGGCCTTATCAGCAACCAAGGAGGAAACGATTTCCAAGGCCCCCTTTGATGATTACATTACTCAACAAATAAGAGCTCATCATGCTAATGAAGCCGCTGGCCAAATTGTCAGAACCGGACGACCATACCCAGGCTGGTATGATCAAATCAGATACCCGCCGGGATATACGATCCCTAAGTTCCATATCTACAAAGGAACATGCAACCCTCATCAACACGTTGCACAATTCATAGTTCTGTATGGCAACACCGGAGGTGACGACAAACTGTTGCTTCGCCAGTTCGTCGGTAGCTTGTCAGAAACAGCCTTTGAATGGTACTCGAAGCTCCCAAATGACTCCATAAAAACATTTGCAGAAATGGAGCCGCTGTTCACACAGCGGTTCGCCAGCGCGAGCGAACGCACTCCGATCACGGCATTAATCAATGCCAGGGTAAAACCGGGAGAAACATGGGTCCAATACGCGATCCGGTGGCGGACCTGTGTTCTAAGTGCGAACAACGCATTGAAGAATCTCCTGCCGTGGGCATGTTCATCGGGACTCTTGATCCTCAAACGAATGTGTCCCAGTTCATGACGTTCTTCAAGCCCATAACTTTTCAGGCCTTGATAGATAAACTGGCCCAAATAGACCTGATGGGCCATGGGCCTTCCTCTTCAAATAAGGACCCTCGAAATGCTAAGGGTAAAGCGAAAGCGGCCTTCGTTGCCAATATGTAACAACAGCCGAGTAGCCCAAAACCAGCTGCTCGCCAAAACAACGCGCGTCCGTGCTCATCCTTGGAGGAAAGATTAGGACGTGCTTACTCGTTTCCCCGCAACAAGACGAGAAGACTGTTCGAATTGGCGATGCATAATAAACTTATCACATTGCCAGACCCACGACGTCCACCACAACCCGACGACGTCAACAACCCTAACTACTGCTCCTATCACAGAATGGTGAGCCACCTAATTGAAGATTGCTACGTCTTCAAAAACTGGGTTGAAAACCAGTATCAACAGGGGAAATTCGCGTTGTCTGATAACTGGAAGGTAAACCCATCTCAGAAGCACACTCTCAAAAAGGTGGATACGCAGAGGGCATCATGCTCACTCGTGAAAGAAGCTCAATGGGAAGTCGTTCTTTTAGCAAGAACCAAAATAATGCTGAAGGATCTACAGGCATGTCCGGCAATTTGGTGGAAAAGCCCACTTGAACCCAAAATAATCGAAAGGAGGCTAAAACCCCGTCCCGCTCTAAAAACCGCTCACGAAGGGAAAAACCCCCAAGTCAAGCATTCAAAGTCTTTGAAAAAAAAGAAGAAGACCAAGAAACCTGTGCAGCCTGTCAAGCATGACGACAAGCTCACAGATCTATAAAAATATATAGATGTGCTGGAGGAGTATAACCAGAAGGCGAGGACACCGATTACGCTGAAGAATTCCTTAAGTATATTCTTAAGGGCGAAAACAGTGACAATGATGAGGAAAATGACTCATCAGAAGACACCGAAGAACGTGTAGCAAGTTGCCACATGGTCTCCCATTCGTCTTTATATGACGAAGAAGCTCCCTCGACGTTAGAAAACGACGAAGAGGAACTGGGGGCAGAATCGACGCTAAAATTCCCGGAACTGCCAGAAGACCCGATCGAGAGGCTGTTAAACGAAGCCTTTCAAAAAAGCAAAGTTGACCGAGAACGCGGGACGCATATATATAAAAAGGCTAAGCGTCAGCGTAAGGATAAAGAAACTTCTGCGAGGACGAGTCGTAAAGTACTCCGACCAAACCAAGCCACACCTGCTACAAATAAAAGCAGGATCAAAATAGAACTGTTGGTTGTTGTTGACGCCGAGCTACCTGCAAGGGAAGTCTCGGGGTGGGAATTACCGTGGGACCCTCCGACGATCAAGTAAGAACCGAGAAATAATTAGGGCAGAGTAGCAGCGTGTTGGAATGAGTTCGAGATACCTAAGTCATCTGGAAGAGGGGTTTATATAGCGTTCGCCTGGAGCGAGCCAATACGAGATTCTCGTCGTCTATTATGCCCTTGCGCCACGTTCGCGTTGATGGCGGGATACGCCCATTAACGGCGAGATACGCTTATTAACGGTGAGATATACTAGCGGGGGATGCGAGACGTGGAGCGGCGGAGATCTCGTCGTGCCGAGATACACAAAGCCGTTACGTGGCGTTCGGGCTCCGTGCTTCCGGCCAAACATGGATGCTGAGAAATCTCAAACATAAGATAACTCGAAGACGAGCAAGTGAGGTGAGGAGTCTCAGTTATAGGTAGCTCGGATACGAGCTACCGGCTGGCGGTTAGCCGAAGAGGGTATATGCTCCGGATAGGTTACCTGAAAGGTTGGGCGCAATCTCGGAGGCGAGGCGTCGAGAAATGTCCCTCCATGTATCATACTTATTTCAGCTCTGCAGTCCTTAGAAATTTAACGGGCTTACGTGAACGACACGTCATCTGCTACGTGTCGTGATCCGGGGAATTCCCACTTACGAGCTTCATCAGAGATCAATTTGGTTTTCTTAGGGTTTAGAGATGAGAAGCGGTTAGAGAGGAAGGGGTGGGGTGCGTGGGTGGGTGGGTTAATTTATACAGGGGAGGGAAATGAGAACTTGTTGGTGGTCGCGGGGATGGCCAAATGGAGAGTCAAGTGGTTTGAGAGCCATTCGATGGCAAATTGTGTGCAAATCATCACAAAAGTAAACGGACGGACCCGAAACCGCTCCCTCTTCTCTGTGTGTGTGTGGGGGGGGGGCGGTGTTTCGGGAATCAAATCCAAATCCAAATCTTCTCTGGTGCTGACGTTGCCAGTAGAGAGTACTCTAGGAAATCCTGATCGTCCATTTAATTTAATCCACGTCTCTCTCCCCATCTTTTAAATTTTGTTGCTTTAGTCCTAAACTGCATATGTTTTATCTCTGTTTTATATTTTCATGGACTCTGAAAGATTGGCATAGGCTTCCATATGTGGATATCACATATATCATAACACAAGAGAGCAGAGGATCCGCCAATGAGCTATAGCTCAGTTGATATGGACACTTCCCTATCTTGATAAGAGTGCAGGGTTCGAACCCTAAGGAACCCCAAGAGGGGAAATATCCACAAATTCATCCTTTTAGGGCAAATCCGTAGGTCTCCTGGATGCGTGTGTGTGGTACGTGTTGTGTGCCTAGCTTAGGGCTTACGTGCCGGTGCCAAGAAAAGAGCAGAGGCCCCTATCTGTGCTTAAAGAAGATCAAGTATGACAACTCTCAATATCGGGCCCTCATAATAGAAGCGATCGCCAGCAACATGAATGAGATGGCTTCTCTCCATTGATCTACACGTTATCTATTGAATATTTTGATTCATAAATTCTTGACCCAAGTCTTAACCCAAAGAAATTAAGCCCGGTTGTAATTTGAGACCAGACAAATTGTCTGGTCGAATATATATAAATTTAATAGCAACATTGGTTGTGAGCTTAATTTCAAAACTTCCCCAATTGATTTATGATGATTTGTAATGCAAGAAATATTTCTCAAATCACATCACATGTATAAATCCGAGCCTGTTGTCCTTGAGATAGGAAAGGATTTTTTTATTTTTTTATTTTTTGAAATAGGGTATTTTAGGATTTAAATTATTAAAATAAAATGATTTTTTTTAAATTTAGCTAAATAGGACGGTTTTGAGCCCGACCCCACCCCCTAGTTTAGAGGGCGGATTCTAGGAACCCGCCCCTTACCATATATAGGAGAGGGCGGGTTCTGGGAACCCGCCTATTTTAAAAAATAAAATTAAATAATAAACAGAAAATGATAAAAATATCAAATAAAATAATAAAAATTGTATAATATTTGTGTTGTTTAAATATGAATCTGGTATACACTTTAATAACAAAATGAATCCGTCAAATTTATAATACAAAAAAAAATAATATCTGTTTGTAAAATGTAAATTGTACAAGTTTCTTTACAAGCGCTAACCGATTTTCTTTCGGTGCACTTGTCACGATCTCGAAGGTCCCGTCCCTGTTGACTGTCCTAGACATCTGGTCCTATAATGATCTGGTTGTTTGCATAGGCTACATCTGGCGTGCCTTTGCTGAGGATCAGCATCCATTGTCATTCGATTTCGACGCACCTTAGGTCTTTCGGGCCCTATATTTTTTTCCGGCAGTAATACAGTCGGTATTTGTCTGTTCCCAGTATAATAGTGCCAATAGCGACTGTCTGGTATAGAATGAAATTTTGGATCGTATGCGCCTTGGTAATTGGAAACTGTATAGTAATGGGAAGCAAAATTGTAATGTGAGTTATGCATGCTGCTTGCAGCAGCAATTGCATGGGCACAAGGTAAATGTTGTTGCTGGAAAACACCGCATGTGCACGAAGAGATCCCTTCATCTCTAAAATTTACGGTATATTGATTCCCATTACTCTCCGTAACTTGAAACTCCGCCGTGTCAAACCTTTCAGATCTGTAGTATTGTGCTATGCGCTCTCTTTTCCGAAATATATCTTCGTAATACGCGATGAGTGGAGTCTCCATCACCAAGAACTTTTCTTTTTTTTGCACAAAGTAAGTATTCACTCGGAAAAAAGTTCGAACAATCAACCCCTGTATCGGTAAGCCTCTAACACCTTTGAGAACCCCGTTGAATCTTTCAAACATATTAGTGGTCATTAGTAGATATCTGCATCCATTATCATGTGCTTGTGACCACATGCGTACTGGATACTCATCTAACCACGCTTTCGTGGCTTCACTCATCTCTCCAATTTTCGTCGTGTACATGTTATGAACATTAGGGTCAGACGCTTCACCGGCTTTGTACATAAGCTTATGTAGATCTGAATTTTTAAATTTTCTATTAAAATTTTACCTGAAATGCCGCAGGCAAAACCTATGTGGGGTCGTCGGAAATATAGCTCTCATTGCAGCTAGTATTCCTAGATATATATCAAATATGATGCACAAATCTGTTTTATCAATAACAGATGTGATACTTTTGAGTTGACGGAAAAACCATGACCAGAATGGTGTATTTTCGCCCTCGACAATAGAAAATCCCAACGGAAATATACCGTTATTAGCATCAACACCTGTAGTAATTAACATGCAACCTCTGTACTTACCATATAGATACGTCACATCCACGCACAATACCGGCTGACAGTGTGTGAAACCAGCTGCACAAGGAGCGAAGCACCAGAAAATTCTTTGAAACCTGACACAGCCATCGACATCTGTTTTTGTGGTTTTTAACCGGTATACGGACCCCGGATTTGATGCTTTCATGGCTTCCATAAAAGGGACTAGTGAGTTGTACGAGCTTTCCCAATCCCTAAATATCTTGCATAAAGCCTTTCTACGAGCATCCCATACCTTCACATACGAAATCTGAATTTTGTGCTCTCCGCTAACGTAGAGCCGTATCTCTCGGAGAGTCATCGCCACATCTGTACGGATTAGTGGCATAATTAGTGAGCAAATGTAAGATGAAGTGCAATTCCTGTGATCTTTTAATATAATAGAATTGATGCAAGTATGTTCTTGGTTGTATTTCGTGACCTTCCAAGCTTTGGCTCTTTTGGAACAACATGCATGCAATCTCCACTTACATTCAGAAGCTTTCGTACATACCACGGTATAGTATGTCTTATTTGACTCTTCGGTTTTAAATGTAACATTTTTTGAATAGCCCAAGACTTCAGCTTACAAATAAGATCCTCTTTTTTCCTAAAACATATCCCCAACAGTGACGCAATCTTCGCTTGCTACTATTGCTTCCAAATAGGGTTCAGTATTTACTTCTGCCACGGCTAAATCTACCCAACTATCATCTTCCAGGGGATCGAGGCCGGGATCTTCTAGTTCGACAAAATCATTATTCGCAGCCATATCATCAAACAATGCTACTTCATTCAATCCAGCGGCATATTCCACGCTATCCTCCCCTTGATGACCTTCACCAGTTTCATCATCATCAATGCCACACATATCAATGTCACCCGTAGCAACATAAAGCTCGGGTGCAATATATGATGGTTGGGGCCGGTGTAATGTGGATAGTTCGGGGTGAAAAGACCAGAAAGATGTGGACGGACATGCTTGGAATGCGCTACTTGGATCGTGTTGGAATGATGCGGATGTATGGGAAAATCTACGTTTAGTATATAAATTGTTCTTATATAATTATTCCTTAATATTTTTGTATTACGAAAAATATAAACATAATCACCACTTGTTTCAGATTTATTTACCTTTGAAAGGTTGTATATGGTAATCCTTGTTGTTCTTCAGGGGTGCATGTAACTGCAGCAGTCGATTGGGAAAACCTGTATTCAATATATAAAATATATTAGTATTTTGGTATTACAAAAGGTGGATTTATAAAATGTTTACCCTTGAATTTGAAGGTTTTAATAATGTTGTGTATAGTCATATCCACCGAGACTGACGGTATCATCGTTAACCATGTGACCGTACCCCCAGGAACTACCTCCAGCATTACCATCAAAATTACCCGTTGGAGCGACATCTGATACTTCCAATTGCTCCTTCTGAACCAAAAGTTCAAAAGAATGCTGGGTGTTTGCCAGACCGAAGTCTATCATCGAAGATATTGATGCATCGTCTATAATTTCAACCAATGCATTTCCACTAAACATAGGCCATATACAACTTAACTTAAGCTTAATTACACGGGGATCGTATTTCGTGATTTTAAACACTTTATTCTCGATTTCATTATAAGTCGTTGATGGTTCTAATCGCATGATTCTTGCGGACCCGTCCATATACTCAGGACCTTGTGCATTTGTGATAATCCGGCCATCGTATTTACATACAACAAATAAACTAGAACTTGTCATAATTTGCATCAAACAATATCAAACCAACAATAAAAAAAGCGTTAACAACTTATATAATGCTTATATTCAAGACTTGTTAAGGGTATTTCTAGACTAATGTTCAATTACAAGACTTGTTTAGGGTATTTTTAGGTTTTTAGGCTTGTTTTAACGAGTTAATACCGTGTTTTGAGTTGTGGTTTATGCTAAGTGTCGTAAGTAAGATATGTTCAATTACAAGACTTGTTAAGGATATTTTTAGGTTAGCTTGTGTTAGGATGATGTTTTCCGGTTCCTTATAGACCCAACTTTGACTTTGACGCTAGGTAATAGGCAACAACGCGGATTAGAAAACTTAAAATACAGTATTTGTGGTTTTAAACTAAATCCGTATTCCTTGTCCCCTGTCTTTCCGTTGATGTCTCTTGACTTTAGCTTTCAGCAAACCACTTGTAATCCGGTCACGATTAGAATTTATCGCTATCATAGTAGAATTGGGATGTCTAACGGAGCGGAATTGCGAGTGGTTTGCTCGGAGTTTCAATTTCAAGGTTTAGGTTTTTAAGGCTTTAGCAAAACATTTCCTAACGCAAACTAACCGTATTATACCTTTAACAAGTAAAGCGAATATCTTCAAGGGTTTTTTAGCCCGGTGCAATGTGAAATCCAAATACCAAACTTTAAGGTTGCAAGCTCACTTAAGAGGTTGCAAAATTAAAGTAGAGCAAAGATTTCACAAGTTCAAGTATGTAAAGAGCAAGACATGGTAATAGTATCTGAACTTTTTATTGAATTTCAAATGAGTTACAAGTATTCTTGAAGTCAAGAACATAAGCCTTAAGTTGGCAAGTTCAATAAAGAAGTTGCAAGGTCAAGCCAAAAGAGCAGGAGCTCAAGAGATTAAAGAGAAAACAAATTATATTAATTCAAGAGTTCTAAACAAAACTTGAGAAAACACCCACTTAACTAGTTTAACTTCTCTTGGACTTGGAAATTTTTAGAGAATTTTTGCTATAGATTTCAGAATAAGGGTACTTGGAGCGGAATGGAGAGTTGCTGGAGAAGAAAGAGAGCTGTATTTATAAGAACACGCCGGCATCAAAGGGGGCGCGTTCTAAGAACCCGCCCTCTTCGTTTCAAAATGTTAATTATTACCTCTGCTTGATTTGACAACACACTGTAAAAAAATAAAAGGGAAAAATAATAAAAGATGAGGGCGGGTTCTTGGAACACGCCCTCATCAAATTATTGAAAGGGGTGCGTTCTAAGAACCCACACTTTTCGTTTCACAAGTTTAATTATTGGTCCTGCTTAATTTGACAACATACTGTAAAAAAAATAATAATAAAAGATGAGTGCGGGTTCTTGGAACACGCTCTCATTAAATTATTGAAGGGGGGTTCTAAGAACCCGCCCTCTTCAATATGATAAAAAAATTGAATGTATGGTTCTGACAAACATTAAAAAAGATGATGTGACTTGACACTAAGGAAAAAAATGATATGACAACACTTAAAAAAAATAAATCACTATACATTAAAAAAACATATCACCGCGTCTAAAATAAAACAAATCACTATACTTTAAAAAAATGATGTGACAACACTACAAAAAAAACAAATCATTATACATTAGAAAAACATATCACTGCGTCCAAAAAAACATATCACTGCAAAGATGAGGGCGGGTTCTAACCCGCCCTCCTTTCCCTATAAAAACCCGTCCTCTTCAGTATGGTTTTCGCAACTCTGTGTCCAAATTAACTCTGTGTCCAAATTCCCTTCTAAACCTCTGTCTCTTATCTAAATATTTCAGGGATTAAAATATCAAAATAATTTCAATGGAGAATTAACCATTCGACAAATCACTGCTCGTAGATCAAAACGAACACAGATCTTTCAATATATTACACGGGGAGAAAAGATTCAAAACTTATTCAATTTTTTTAATTCCCCATATCTTTTAATTCTAATAGTTGAAAATACATGATTTAATTTTGCAGGGTGGAGATAATCTCACAGTCGTCAGCCATAGTTCTGACAAGTGGAAAGTTACCGACCAGCGAATAATCGAGCGGATTCGAAGGGCCGGATTTTATGAAGCTTCATTGCTTCGTCATATCCAAATTGACCACAGTCTCGTTACCTCTCTTGTTGAGCGTTGGAGAAAAGAGACCCACACTTTTCATCTAAGATGGGGTGCGGCCACTATCACATTTCAGGATATTAGCCTCTTACTCGGTTTACGGGTCAATGGATTGGATTGGTCGGAGGAAAAATTGTTGGTCCAGATACCGACCACCCATACTGGGATACATATGCCGAGTATGCTCTCAGACAGGTAAAAAAATTAATGTCAATAAACTCTCGATATCTTTTCAACACCAATATTGTTTTATACCTTATTAAAAACTAGATCTTATTTTTAATATAATTATGAAGATTAAATTTTAGCTAAGTTGTCACGCCCCGCTTCCCAGTATACGGGCAGAGGACGCGACGAGACCGCTACGTATTTACTGTGAAGTAAATACGCTAAGCGTATCTAAGCAATATAAAAAAAATAAGGTACAAGAGACAAGATATAATAAAAACAGCAACTTTATTTATTCACATTCTTTCTGTACAATGCATGGAAAGTAAATACAACTGATAAAGCAATGCCTAAATAATGGTATAACAGAAATGAAAAGTACTGAATGGAAAGTGTACAATGTCTAGAGCTCGGGGTCTTCACTGAACTGGTCCAAGTCTTCAGAAGTGGGCTCGATCTCTGAAGTGTCCAGATCACCTGACGACATTCAAAGAAGAAAGAAAGAGAATGTCGTCAGCGAACAGGTCGCTCGGTAAGTCCTAAAGATAATGGGGAAATAGACAGAATAAGAGGTATCTTTTAAAGTTGTATTATATTGTTGTAATGTTGTGTTAACGCTGTTGTTTGTAGCTTGGTACAGAAGGATGCCAGTGTATACGAGAGGGGTCTCTATATGCTAAGGACCAGGGCAAATGGAATGTACAAGGAACCGTTAAGCCACGGTACAACAGCAACGGAATATAGGTTAGGTGTCTTAATCTTACTGTCTCGTGCCACTTTTAACACCTTCCGTACCAATCTACCCCTTAAACCCCGAGATGTCTTGTTTGTATTGTATTGTATTGTAAATTGAATTGATTGTATAATTGGATGACTGACCGAAACCATGATATCAGTAAACGGATGTAACCGTAGAATCATGTAAATGGAATAACTGGAGAACCATGTAAATGGAATGTATATCCATGGTTCGGTTCAGTCAAGTTGATAGATTGAATATATGGAATAATGGATTCATGGATTCATGTTGAATTGTAATATTGTAAATTATAGATTGTAGCTTGTAGATTGTACTTAAATCATATTCACGTCAGATTTTAATGACACTCAAACCGAGTCAGACAATTAGAAAAGTAAATTGAAGTCCTGATTGTTTTGATATTATCGGTAACCGCTGCACATGGGCGGCAGGATTTGTGTCTTTTTCAAAAACGATTACCGTATTGATAACACCGTTGTTAAGTTGTCTACCTTAGATAGGCAAGCACCCACTTCTCCGGCTCCCTGAGGCTCAAGAGACTGGTCCCGCTTAAACCTATATTTACTGGGGTCCTTAGGGTAATTATAGAACTTGAGGGGGTTTTATGTAAAAATACTTTTATATACTTTTCAAAATACACGCCAAGTATTTATTAATCGTCTTTAGAGTTGTAATGAATGTAGATTTTATATTGTGATATTTCTAGTAGAAATATCCTAATTTCATAATAAATGATATTTATTTGTAATATTGGTATTGTATGGAATTCATGGTATTTTAGTGTAAAATTGATTCTTGTGATTTTTTAGAAAAAAGTGGAATATTTATATCATAACAAAATAGGTATTTTAATGATAAATATACATATATTTATACAAAAATAATTTTAATATATATTTTATATTCTAAAAATATCATTTTCTTAATATGTCGTATTTTAAATTTTTCGAGACCGAATGCTCCTTGCGGAGGTCTGCATCTCGCACTACTAAGCCCGAGGATGTGCGATAATCCGCACCATCCCGAACGGGTTCTCCAAAATGGGTTGTAGCGGCGCTTTGCAAAGATTTGTATAAATACTAAATCCTTTAGAAAACGGTTTTATTAAGTAAATGGTATTTTAATGAAAATGTGTCGCTTTCTCGTATTCTATATTCCCAAGGGTATGGTGGTATGTTGCATATGAGTGTGTGAGGAGGTAGGTCATTACCTCGTGATCTACTTAAAGGTATAGCAAGTTTTGTGATGTTAAATGTAGAATTGAAACTATATGGTATTTAAACGAATATACGGTAAAATGAAATAGCAATTATTTTGTAGTATGAAACTTGATCAATTTGGTTGATTAGTGTTTAATAGTCAACATGAGAGAGTTTAAGCATAATTGTATTAACGAAAAGTGAAGTTTTATAAAGAAACCGAATCGGAAATCGGATTTGTTCCGATTCCGTCGGGTTTTGTAAATCCATATTTTTAGATTAGAAAAGGAAGATAGAAATGGGACTTACGGGTTTTGGACAACTAGAAGAGGGAGATGGTTCGGAAGGAGTCGGCGGTGCGTCGTTTCGTCGTCGGGAGTTCCTACGGACGTTGCCGGAAAATCCGCCGAAGAATTTGCCGAAGCTTTGCCTTTCGCTCACTTCGATTGCACACAAGGTTTTCTTGAGAATTCTAAAGAGTTGGCTCACAGTTTAGGATGAGAGGGTAGAGGGTAGGGGTGGTATTTATAGGGTTAGGCTAGGGTTAGGGTAGATGAAGGGTTTTTAATTTAAAAAATGTATGAAAAATGTATTAAAAATGGAGTAAATGAGGGTTAATGGAGTCTCTGGAATTGATATCAAAAATTAAAATATGCAGGGGAGATTAGAAGCTCAAAAGGCAGGATTTTCATGTTGATGAATCGACCGGCCGGCCGAGTCCGGACGGCGGCGCCGGCCCGAGTCTGCCGGTCCGCCGGCCGACTCGGGGTCTCGGGAGGTGGGGGTCGCCTGATTAAGCCTTTGGTATACTCAGTTTTGTGGGTGTAGTGGGAAAATTTGGAGTTATCACGTGTTGACTGTTGGGCTTCTAAAAATTTTAAAACAAATAAATATTAAAAATAATGTGGGGCATGGAATTTGAACTCTGGTGGCTTGGTTCAGCAGTGTAAGGTATTATCAATGAGCTACAAGCTCTTTCTTATAATTATGGAGTTAATTAATTACTCAAAGAGGTAACAGCAAAAATAAATACCCCAAGTATACATTAAATTTAAAGCAAATTTTTGTACACTAAAAATGGAGTTGTTACATAAGTAAATTATTTATATTTAATATTATATCAATGAGCCTGATAAGTCGACATGGATATGTTGTGACAATATTATTTTTTATTAACCATTTCAATTCATTTCTCATAGAGCCCATATATCAGTGAAAGCTTACATAACTTAAATATTTTCTTTTATTGTTGCCTCTTCTCACTTTACGTGTCTTGGGGTCATATCTGCTGAGCAAATTAGAGTCGTTGCTCTCTTCTTGTTCTCAAGCTAGACTCGTAAATTTATGATTTTATTAAGTCATTTGTACTGTAAATTCAGATTCTCTCTTATTTCTCCTCTTTAGTGTACCTATTGCATGAACATTTTGTATATTATTTTTAGCTTTAATATTTCACAAAAAATACTAATATCAGGCACCAGGATGCTATAGTAAGGGGTATAAGATCAGTTTAAACTGGCTGAAAGATACATTTACTAATATCCCTGATGAAGCCACCGATGAAGTCTTGGATAGACATGCACGTGCCTACATTCTGTACATGATCGGTTCTTGGTTGATGCCGGACCAATCGGCAACGCATGTCCATCCTTTATACCTTGGGTTCCTTACGGACTTTGATGCGTGTGGCCAATATGCTTGGAAAGCAGGGGTCATGGCCTATTTTTACAAGGAACTCGATAAGGCATGTGCTCCAACGAAGAATAAAATTTATGGCTGCATTACATTACTTCGGGTACATTCCTTGTTTTTAACAGGTAGACATTTGCAAAATTGTAATATTGGTTCTTTCTGTTATCATCTGATACTTTATTTATAGATTTGGTCATGAGAGCACATGTGTATGGGAAGACCGGATCGAGTTAAAATCACTGCCGTGGATGCCCGTGGAAAGCCTCTCGACTCTTGGTGGAATGACAAGAAAGCTTATAAGGCTCCTCGTCGAGTACTTAGGTATTTTAGAGATGAGTTGAATCGCATGGAGGCGACTCAGGTAACCATAACTTAGGTAATTAACTTTGTTTAAACATTTTAAATTAGTTTCATTACAATTTTTGTACTATGTTATTTACGCAGTTCACGTGGACGCCTTATACAGCAGATCGTCTGCAAGGATTACCCGGCATCTGTATCGAAGGAGAGCCGGTTTGGCGGGCTCGATGCCCACTCCTCTGCATTAATATCATTGTCATGCACCTACCGGACCGGGTGTTGCGACAGTTCAGTAGATTGCAACATATTCCTGTTCCACCGCCTGCGCCTATGACAATAGAGGGAGACATGTAAGGAGGAAAGACGGAGCGTGATTGGAGGGAGCATTATCATCAGTATTTGCTGAGATGGGAGGATAGACAGCGTAATATTGCCTTATAGCAAATAGGTGACCAAACAACCACCGACGCTACCGAAGCATATCTACAGTGGTATAAGCGTGTCACCATAAGATATCTTTCTGCTCCCCCTAACGCCTTCCCAAACATCCAGCGGTACGAGCCTAGAGACCACGTGGAACGAGAAATGGTAAGTTAAATTCTTTAAATTATATTACTTTTTAACATCCGGCGGTATGAGTCAATACTTATTTCTTATTTCTAATGTAACGACAGGCTCGTGGGTTGCATCAAATACAATCAATGATGCAGGATCCATATCCGACTGATGCTGGTTTGGATACTCAGGCTTTATTTTCAAATGTAGACTCATACATTGGTGGTATATTCGGTTCATATAATATGCTTCCACATTTATCGCCGGCACCAGAGCAGCAGCATGAGCCGGCACCGGAGCAGCAGCATGAGCCGGCACAAGAGCCGCAGCATCAGGGAGATCCAGAGTAGCAGGATCAGTGGTTTGGATCACCATACTGTCAGCAGCAACCCTGGCATACCGGACAAGCGCAACAACCGGAGGAACAACAGTTTTGGGGGACCGGTTTTGCGCAACAACAGCAGTCTTGGGGGTCAGGTTTTGCACAACAGCCGTCTTGGGGGTCAGGTTTTGCGCAACAACAGCAATCTTGGGGGTCAGGATTTGCGCAGTCATGAGGCCTAGGTTTTGTGCAACAGCAGCCGCATGAAACCGTGATAGGTTCTTCGCAACAACTGCCCAGTTGGGAGACGGATTTTTTGTCCTACATACAGTTGTTGGGAGGCGGCACATATCCGACACCTGTCCCACATTCAGGATTTGCGGAACAACAGCCTGTCCAAGACGCTGCTGAAGCCGAAGCTGAAGAGCAGACGCCGCCGCCGCCATATACCCAAGAAACGGGAGGGTTCTCCAGTCATCCCAAGAGGCATAGGCTTATGTCAAGCCTTCTCGGATTGGGAAAGAGAAAGGGAAAGTGATAGTTATATACTTTTACAAACAGATATGATTTTTTTGTATTATAAATTTGACGGATTCATTTTGTTATTAGAGTGTATACCAGATTTATATTTAAACAACACTAATATTGTACAATTTTTTTTATTTTCTTCGATATTTTTACCATTTTCGCTTTATTATTTAAATTTTTTTTAAAAAATAAGACGGGTTCGGAACCCGCCTCTTCATAAATTAGGAGAGGGCGGGTTCCTAGAACCCGTCCTCTCCTATATATGGTAGGGGGCGGGTTCCTAGAACCCGTCTTCTAAACTGGGGGTGGGGTCGGGCTCAAAACCTTCCTATTTAGCTAAATTTAAAAAAAAAATCTTTTTATTTTAATAATTTAAATCCTAAAATATCCTATTTCAAAAAAAAAATCCAAAGGAAAGAGTATTTGAGCTGAATAGCGTTTTGGTATTGATTTGGTAATCATGCATCCCCTCCCCCCCACCCCACCTCGCTTTAATATTCAGCGGATGTATTTTTAGAGACTTTAAAATTCGCTGAAGCTATGAATGTTGTAAAAGGCATAAATAGTACACATTCATTCCATGAACTTGGGGGGTGCCTGACGACTAGCTCTTAAAGTTACATGCCCTTTATTTGAAAGTTCCATCAAATTTTTATTAACTTTTACAAAAGAAATTGTTTGTTTTGGGATGGAAAGAAGATCAAAAATAATATCAATAGTATTGAAATTGCTTTTCATGATGCGATCAATTTTGTTGGCTTTGGAACTTTTATTAACTTTTACAAAAGATATAAGTGGGTTCCATCAATAAGAATCAAGCCTTATTGAGGATCGTCCCATTTTATATCTTATACTTATGCACTTCTCGTATTTTTTTCAATATGAGACTATTTTAATCTGCACATCTCAACATTTACGAAATGTGCCACTGCTACCATGAAAAGGACCTGTTTTGCGGAAGTGCCCCTTCAATCTCAAATCGAGTTTGCTTCCCGAAGATGACATTGCTTCCATTTGTTTGACCAATTAATTTTGTTACTGATTCCTTTTATATAAGATAATAAGATAATAGAAAGCATGGAGTTTCTATATATTACGAAAATGACATTGCTTCCATTTGTTTGACCAATTAATTTTGTCACTGACTCCTTTTTATATAAGATAATAAGATAATAGAAAGCATGGAGTTTCTATATATTACGAAAATGACATTGCTTCAATTTGTTTGACCAATTTTGTTGATATAGGTGAGCAATTAGTTCATAGATCTGACATCACACAAAGGCATACATATAAGGTGCACCATACATATAACGTGTACACGAGAGATGCCTAGGGAATTTACAGGGAAAAATACACCTTTCATGAATTTTATTCGACAATCGGCACCCATCATTACCATTATCTTTATCATGTAAGATATGGATATACCAAATTTGATGCCATTCCACCACTTTTTCACCGTGATTTAGTGGATTCACTAATTCAACGGTGAAAAATGGTGGAATCACATAAAATTTGGTGTATCAACATCTTACATGATAAATATGATGATGGTGTGTGCCGATCGTTGAATAAAATGGTGGAGCATATACATTTTTAGACGTCCCGAAAGAAATTCTGACGGATGTCGGATCACGTCAAGATGTTACCTTCCGTAGATCAGCTGTCGGCGATGATGGACGGCTGAGATTGAAGTGATGGTTGGCTCCTGAAGCGTGTGGATCTCAATGGGTTTTAGATGGTTGAGGCCGAGCTACCTGCAAGGAAGTCCCGGGTTGGTTGTACCACCGAGGACCCTCCGACGATCAAGTTAGACAGGATATCCGAGCAAAGTAACGGCCTAGTTAGCAGAAAAATGACTTGAACCGTCTGAAGGAGGGGTTTATATAGTGGTGGCAACAGGCGGGCAGGCGCGAGAATTACGCCGGCCGTTACGCTCTCGGCGTCACGCCCTCGTGATAGGCGGGATCTCGCATTAATGGCGAGACAGGCTCGTTAATGGGGATCGTGACGGCGTGGAACACGGGACGTGGTCGGCGGATATCTCGCGCATGGAGAGATTTGTGGGAGTGAGGCGGTTGCGCCCGCAATTGGTGCCGTCGGTCGGTCGATGAGACCGAGGAAGATGAGCTCGGCGGGAGAGCTCGCGGACGAGCGGGAGGCCGAGGTATCTTGGTTCTGCGAAGCCCGGAGACGAGCTGAGAGGGCCGAAGAGGCCAATTGTGCAGGAAGCTCGGAGATGAGCCAACGGTGGTTTGTAAGGCGGGCACCGGAGTGGTTTGGACGGTCGCAGAAGGTCGGCTGCGTCCGTGGGTCTCAGACCGGGGTATTCTTCTGACGTACCGTCCTTGGTCCTTTCTTGTAAGCTTCGGGACACGTCATCTGCCACGTGTCACGATCTGGGAGATCACCGATATCGAGCATCATCATTAGCCCCCTACTCTCGTCCCGACCCGCTCACGGGTCGAGTCGAGAGTGGTCGGTCGAGTCATCCGAGGTGAGCTCCTTTTCGAAGACATCGTAAGTGCGCATTCCCGGGCAATTAGCTGTATTTTCTTATTGACGTCCGCGAATCAGGGGTCAGATCTTGCATTAATAAGGATGCGCTAGATTGTGCGTACGTTCGATGAAGCGACGACCCACGTGTCAGGCGCTGGTTGGCTGACGTGACGAGCCGCAGGTCTCCCGCGCCCGATGGGATGCGACCAATATGCGCGTGATAGGTGGAGCGATGGTGGTCGTCGAGTGCGAAGAGTCGTTTTATCGGGAGATGACTGTCGCTGTTGGATGTGTACGCCGGTGTCTATAAATAGAGGTGGGGTCCCCATGAGGGCCCATACCTCTTCATAATCTCCTCGTCTTGAGTCTCGTTAGCTCGGCGCTCTCCTTCTCAGGTCGGATCTCTGCATTTTCTCATCTGAGGACTCCTCTCTATCAGGTTAGATGTCTTCTTCTGAGGAGTCTGTAGATGTCGTCCGGGTAGATTCTAGGGAGTTTTCTGGAGCTTCCTCTTCCTCCTCCTCCTCTTCTTCTTCTGAGTCGGAGTCCTCCCGAGAAGCTAGGGTTGGTAATGCTTCCCGGGGTCGTGCGACGAGGGCGGTCCCCAGAGCACAGGTCTCAGATGTTCTTGGCGTGCGGTCCTCACTGAGGCGTGCGGAGGAGCTTGTCAACATCAAGACTCGTTTCTTTATTCCTCCCGGCTATTCGCTTCGGCTGGCCGAGGAGGGGGAGAGGGCGAACCAGGTACGGGGCAATGAGATTGCCCTGTACCTGGAGGCCTTTTGGGCCGGGTTGCGTCTGCCCCTCGCCCCCGAGGTGATTGCGACGTTGAAATGTTTTGGGTTAGCCCCGGGCCAGCTGGTACCAAACTCCTGGAAGATCCTTCTCGATTTTCTGGTCCGGTTGAGATTGAGTCAGATCCCTTTCATCCCGAGCCTCCTTGTTTCCTCCCTCTGCTACAAAAACTGTTGGATATATGTATGCCCTAGAGGCCATTATATGATAGTGGATGTATTTATACATGTATATATATATATACATGTATATATATATATATACATGTATATATATATATATATACATGTATATATATATACATGTATATATATATATTCAGTGTACATTCTTGCTCGACATGATAGTATGCTATCTGGTTCTTCTTTATCTGACATGTTGATTTGATCATGCTTTTATTCATTCACACATGTTGATAAAGCCCTGAGGATATTGGCTTGACTACTGTGATTATGATAGAGATCATACTAGTGGGACATCTGTAGTTTATAAGCATATCCTGAAATGTCCCTAGTCGTAGGTATATCGAGACGGGGTATCGATATACTAGAGTAGACTAGCGTATATGATACTAGACCCATATGATGGGCGATGGATGTTCCCACATTCATCGATGTTTGACATCGAGATCGTGTACGGGTGCTCAGTGGTGACTGGGTACACTGGACGGACTCACCGAGAACACCTATATGGAATTATATCTATCGTCGGATAGCAGTTCTCAGGTGACACTGGTGCAGACCTCAAATCGTCATAGAGTCTTGTGTGTTCTCCCACTGTACTTTGATTACCACCCTACCACGGCTCTACTGAGTCGTGCAAACAGGTGGCCGTTGGGTACAATCCCGAGACACACGAAGGCGATGAGCGATAGGAGGGGTTTCGTCTCTCCCGGTATTGGGAGTTGATGCTGTGCTGTGCTCGACTGGCTATATCAGTAAGTCTCTGGCCAGGGCTGTTGAGATTTGCTGATAAGTGTTATCAGTAGTTTCTCGATCTGTTATAGACCATTCATCGGCATGACTTATTGAGTTATTAGGGTCGACGTTACCATCCCTAGACTCGATATGCAGCATATCTGACGAAGAGACCGGACTGTACGGTAGTGTTGCCGGTTGGCTCGATGGGAGTTGTAACAGGTTCGCTTGATTTCTTCTGATCGCTCAATACCCGGGTGGCCGTTTCGTTTAGCTGACCGCTTGCGGCCTGTAGGTATTTGATATGATCATTACCTACTGCCGGCGTATTGACGAGTCTTAGAGTCCCACAATGAAGTTTCCTGGATCAGGCGAAAAGATGTGGTGTGCATATGATATATGCGCGGGGACCCGATTAAATACGAATATATGATACCGTATATTAATCGGGCATTTTCTATTGGTTGGGTCGTATGTGATATGACCGGTTTGCAAAATCAAGTGTTGATTTAACAAATGACTTTTAGATCAATTCTTTAGTTAAACTCTTTTTCTATTTTTGTATGCATACATGTATGCACCTGATGATGTGCATGGATACATACATACATACATAGTATCATGGTTGTTGATACATATTTGGTGGCAATGCAAGACTTACATTGTAGAATTATCTATATATTTATCATTTTAGAAAAAGAGAAAGGATAATTCACACAAGGTTTAAGCTTATCATCTTTGACCATGCTTCAACCGCCATTTAAGCTTGAGTTAATTATCCTTTTGTTTTTAACCCTTTTGATAAAAATCTAGATGATTCTAACCATGGTTGAAATGAGAAAGAATTAATATAGTTTATTCTTTTCTCTTTTCAATTATTATTCACTCTCATAACTTTTCTTTTGTGAAAAAGCTTAGCTACCATCTTCTTCTTCCTCTCTTGATAATTTCTTTAAGTGAGGTTGATTAAAAGAAAGAGTTTTGATTATAGAAAACAAACCACATCATCATAGTACACACATCTAGCCCATTTGTGTAGGGTGTTTGTTTTACTTCATTCGCATATCGGGTAAAGTAAGGAGCTTTGGGCAAAGGAGCTTCGGGTGGATCGTCGTGGACCCAGAAGATCTCAAGCCAACCTTTTTCCAACCCTCAAGTAGCCAAGGAGTCTAGCGTAGGGAGCTACAAAGGTTGTACTCTCAAAACCCTAGCTTTTTCTACTTGTGATGTTGCTATTGTAATGAAACCCTAAATTTCTAGTATCGATTCTTTGTATGTTCACTTAGCATCTTAAAAATTTGATTTTGGCATATGTGATGCTTCCAAACTGTCACGCCCCGCTTCCCAAAATACGGAATACGAGGGGTAGACAAGGCCAGCCATGCTCCTACGGTCGAGAAAATGTCCTGCCGTAGTCACACTTCGGCTTCTAGTTTTTCATGGTAAACAATAAATGATGTGCAGGTAATGAGAAATGCAGTAACTGGAACAAAACAGTAATATAAACTGACCTGATGGGAAACAAACGAATGTAACTCTGAATAGCAAGTCAAGATGTCTGTGATACACGTCTAGTTCTGGTCCAGGCTAAATCTTCTCCTCACACTGAGCATGCATACTCAGGTCGTCAGAGCGACACAATAGCAATATAATATATAAAATCATGTGACAATTCTAACAGTGATAATAGATAACAGTAGATCAATGGCAGTATGGGTATGAACATGCAGTAATCAATGCAGCGGAACAGTAAAAGCAGTAGAACGATATGCCACGTATGTCAACACATTAAGTAAGATATATCAATGCCAGTATCCCTATCAGTCTCTAAGTCTCATTGTATAGGTCACTAAGCCTATCGTCAGTCCAAATGTGAGAGTAAACCACTCGCGAGTGTCCTCCACCCAAGGGTAGAACCTAAGGGCAAGGGACCACGGGCCCAACATGTATATCACGGTGATAATCACATACCCTGTAAATCTCCATATATCTCCCTAAATATATAAGCCGGCATGGGACTCCCGAGATTCTGTTGAACTCACACTCAAACTACCCCACACCCCGTGGTCTACATCAAACGCCAACCATAACCCTAAATACCAATCGGTCTGTGACAAGTCTGCGCGAGAACTGGAGGCAGGACTTCCATCAAGCACATCCCGACTAATACCTAAAATAAATGGCAGTGTCTGGTGTCTTATCTGTGACATCCGTGCAAGAGCTTGCATAAGTGTCCCATACCACTTATAGTCACACGTACACGTGTCCCACAGACGTCAACAGTGCAATAGAATAATAAGATTCACTGATTGTGTATAAGTACGTATCACTTTCACTTATTCACTGATACAAGAACACGAACGTACTTGCCACAATCATCACTAAAGCCTAACACTGGGTAAATGCACGTTATCACCAGGTTATCAATGCAGTGACATGTGTATGATATGATGCGTGCACAGTATATAAAGCATGTTTAGGATGTCCTGAATCAATAATCTACCACTTGCATAATTTATCATAAATCATACGGTTACAATTTAGTGAGACGATGAACAGGTAATAATTAGTATGTTCAGTTATCTATCCATCGAATTTAGTTTCATGCCAATCGGATTCCAGGATCATTAATTATAGCCATTTCATTTTAAGCGCTCCCGGCTGGAAATCCGGTTTCAGAATCAGAAGTCCGTTTCGCAACGCATTTTAATCCCAGTTGGGATCAGATTTTAGCGATACTACAGTTGGATGAAATCTAGGATTTTCAGTAAGGTTTTCAACGCAACAGACGGATCTTTAATTGCTTCTATACGTCAGGAGATATACACTGTTTAGTACTAGTATGTCAATTCTGATTCTGTTGGGACTGTATGCGTCCCGATCTTTTAATTTACAGAATAAATAACAAACGATAACGAAACAGAATGAAACCACTTGTGTTGTCTAGATAACAGGTTCACCTACAATAAACAGTGGAATTCTACAACCTACGAGTTAAGGAAATCCTGTGGTACCCATTACGGAACAGCAAGCAACAATTGGAGTCGCTCTGGACTGCAGTCCAGAGTCGTACTCCGATCCAAATATTAACACATTTTGAGTATCAGAATATCTGGAAACTAGTCTAGGGTTAAAGTTTGTCGAGTTGGATTCGATTTGAGCCCTAGAACGCATTAATCCAGTGTGTATATAATTTATGGAGAATTTAACGGTTTTCAGGTACAATAAAATTCCAGTTTTACGAGTAAACTTGGGGGTAGTTGTTGTAGTTGTTAACGGTCATATTTTCCAGCGAAACTTGCACAAGATATTCATCACTACAAGGTCCCAAGTAACCAATCTAGTTCCGCCAAATTGGATAAGTATTCTCTTTGGGAACACACGTCGAACAGGTATGGCACACTATTGATCTAAAATTGTAACTTTATAATTTAAGTAATCTAAAATTGTAACTTGAGTATATAGCATGTAAGCAAGTAAAATACTTGTCTGGACACGTCTCGGAGATGTACGGTGATGGTAACGTCACGAACGCGACACGATGACCACAAGCTTGGGCTCGACTATGGGGTTCCGTCTCGGCAACGGTTAGAGCTTGTAAGACTGGGGAAGTGATGGCGCTGTGCGTCCGATGGCGAGGGATTGCAGAGGGTGGGAGATATTGAGAGAGAAAGAGTTAGAGAGAGAAATGTAGAGAGAGAGAGAGAGAAAGAGAATTAGAGAGAGAAATGGAGAGAGAGTGACAGAGGAAGAGAGAGTGAGACAGAGGAAGAGAGAGGGGAGTGAGGGATTAGAGAGAGAGTGAGAAAACAGAGAGAGAGAGAGAAAGCAGGGGGAGAGAGAGAAAGCAGAGGGAGAGGGAAGGAAAAAGAGAGCAGAGAGAAGTAGGGAGAGAAAGAGAGAGCAGAGAGACAGGGATGCGACCCCGACGGTGGTGGCGGAGGTGATAGGACAAGCGCGGTCGTGACTCGAGGGAGGGATCGGTGTTGATGGAGTTGGTGGTCGACGGGAAGACGAGAGGGCGCCGGCGGTGATTGGTTTTGGTGATGAGAGAGTTAGAGAGAGGGAAAGAACAGAGAGAGGGTCGTCGTTGATGCTCAGGGGAGTCGGTGGTCGGTGGTGGAGGAGAGAGCGAGAGGAAATAAATAGGGTCGAAGTCGTCGGCGACGGGAACCGGGTGTGCAGGGGCACGAGTGGGTTCAGGTGGGTTCGAGGAGGAATGAGAACGAGGGAGCTCGGGTTTGATGGTGGTCGAAGGTGGAGGCGGGGGAGAGAGGAAGAGAGGTCGTGGTCGTTGTAACACCCGAGCCCAATACTACTAATTTCAGTTACCGTTCGAACGTAGTTTGGCACTTATTTCATTTATCTTGCTTGATGGTTAATTATTGTAAATTCTACCCGGAAATTAATTTCTGCATATAACAAATTTTGGTATCTAAAATAAAATTGAAAATATTCATCTTGGCCTACTTGACACCCCTAGCCTCGTGGTAGCGTCCGTGCATCGTGTTCTCGTCCCGTTTAGTGAAATGGGCGAGTTTGGACGGCTACGTGCACGTACGTGTGTCCGTTTTGGGGGTATGCTTTTTTTGATAATAAAACATTTCATTTTAAATTTTGGATCCCGCCTAAAATTCTATTATTTCAATTTCAAATTTTTGGACTCGACCCGGGCACGATTTGGAAATGTTTTATTTGGCGCCAAAATCCTAAATTTTAATATTATTAAAACCATCGCATATATTTTCCTAACTAACCTGATATCTTATTGTTCATTACCTATCTTTTAAATCTTTAAGTTAACCATATAATATTTTTACAATCTTTTATATCCTTCTCAATTTATTCTCTCAGCCAATCGCAACCTCCCCTTTAACCCCGTGGGCCCCACTTTCTCTCTCTCCCTCTTCTCTGTCTCGCTCTCTCTCTCTCTCCACTTTCTCTCTCTCTCTCCCCCCTCATATATTCTCTCGTACTTCTCTTTATCATTCTTTCTCTTCTTACTTCATGTCTCGTTTCTCGTTTTTTATAACTGTTCTTTTGTTGCCGGAATTCCGTCGTGCCGGTGACGCTTCTCGACGTTCCAGCGAGGTACCCCGACCCCTGTGGTTCCTTTGTTCGTCGTTTGGGTTCATTCCGTGAACCGTGCGCCCGTCGTGAGTTTTCCCCGCCGACGGTTAACGTTCCGTTTTCCCGATTCGCGACCCATCGAGGCAAGTTAATCTTGCTACATGCTATATAATTCATTTTATACCTATTTAAATAAATACCATACCTATAGTTTAAATCTAGTGCCCCATGTTTAATTTTATAACGTTTCGATGTTCCGTTTGCATCCGTTTATATCATATTAAATCTAGATCATGAAAACTTATCTTGTGACATACTAGAGTACATTATACTGCATCCATATCAATTAAAATATATATCATCGTAATATTTCTTATTATTATCTTTAATTATTTTATAATCTGCATTTTATAATATTATATATTTGAAATATTATAGTTTACACATGAAAAGTCGTTGAAAAATCGGATATGACAAATCTGAAATTTACTGTACACCTTACCTTATAAAATTCATTATAAATCATAGAAAAATCATTAGTATACGTTCTTTAGTTCGTTACGAAGCTAACTCAAAATACTATAACTCTATAAAATATTTACTTGCAAAATAAATTGTTTAAATAACGTAAAATGCAAATGAAAATGTCTCCAAACTGCTGTCCAGGAAAATTCTAGCAGCAAACTTTCAACTTCGAATGTTCATAACTTTTTGTAGGGACAACCTGAGATGCTTATACTTATAAAACTGAAAACCTTATTGAATTATCTTTGTTTTGGTATAACACACGTCCCTTTTTGAGAACGTTTGTTATTTTTAAGATATTTTACAAATTAGGGTAACGCTGAATTTCTGAACGGAACTTTCTCGTGCATGGTTAATCAATACCACTTTTATAGTTATTAATCGCTTTGAATATGCTATCCATATTAATATTATTATATCCATATTTATATCACATATTGCTTAGTTTTACATCCCACATTACCATTTTATAGTTTTATAACTTTTCGGATACCCGTTTGCATCCATCGCATTTAAGATACATATAATTGCATCCATACATCACATTACTACATAATAATGTGATATTAACACTCCATATTTAATAAATTGCATCCTAATTAATATTGGAACTATAAATGTAACCCTAATCGATAACTGTGCATCCATATTCTTGAAATTATATCTATTTGCATATCATATTACATGTTCCAGTTTATTGTTCTGATAGTACTCATGCTTGTTTATTTATACACATGCTTATGTTAGTTTGATTATGAGCACCCACATGACATCTTGTGCTTCCTGACATGACCTGTTACACTTCCTATTTGACATGACATGGTACCGTACACTCTTGACATGACATGACACCTTTATACATTACCTGGCTGGACCTGATGTACCACGGCTTTACCTGTTACCTGATCTTGTGTCTAATGCCAACAAACATAACATGTAGTCCTTATGGACCATTCCTGTTGTCTATCCAGACAAACCTGTTGTTACCTGATCCTGTGTTGGCATTAGTTCTTGATTACTGAATACCTGACCTGACACATATAACTTGGGGGTATGGAGAAATCAAAAGTGTAAACTAAAGTGTAACTTAAAAGGGTATTACTTGATCCGTGGTCCCGGGGGGTAACGGGACAGAGCCATTCGTGATTCTTACATTTTCCTGATCCGTGGTCCCGGGGGGTAACGGGACAGAGCCATTCGTGACTCTTACATTTTCCTGATCCGTGGTCCCGGGGGGTAACGGGACAGAGCCATTCGTGACTCTTACATTTTCCTAATCCGTGGTCCCGGGGGGTAACGGGACAGAACCACTATTGGTTCACATATTCTTGATCCGTGGTCCCGGGGGGTAACGGGACATATCCTTTGAGTTACATAGAGGATTACTCAAATTGATTTCAAAGACTTTAGAATAGAAACCTGATAAAACAGTTTAGTTACCCACTGCACACTACCCTGCACTGCTTGATTCGTATTATTTGCTACTCTCGTTTTAGTCATGTTTATTTTGCATTGCCTGTTACACTGTTCCTATTATACTACTTGATGACATGACGCGCTGACGTCTGGGTTTTGCATGGCCCAGATTCCGTACCGCTGTCGCAGTCCGAGCAGGAGTACTTCAGCCAGCAGGCTGAGCTGTGAGGTGTTAGTATTAGTTAGTTTTATTTCCTGCATTTATTTCCTGATGTGAGCCCGCATTATGGGACATACTTTTCAGTTATTTGTGTTGGATCATTTGCTTCCGCATTTATTTATCATTGACTCTTATTATTCTGGATTGTGGACATATTTTAGATAGTTTTGTCTTGTTCTTGATATCTCTACAGCCGTAATGTGACTGTGAATGGATACTTCCTACCCACAGGTAGCATGGTTAGCTATGTCATGTGCCCAATCTAGCGTACTCTGGGAAGCGGGGCGTGACATGGTTCTTTTGGTATCAGAGCCATAGGTTAATTGGGTTGATTCTTTTGTAGTTGGGTATTGTACCCAATACACGAATCAGAATACCCGTGTTTAGGAAACATGTCCTACCACCTTGACCGTTTTACCATTCTTGAATCACATTCTTTCTGATTATATCTTTTACGATGTGCAAACTTTCTTTACATATCGATTCGAAAAACTGATTCCTTGTTATCTCTAGGACTTAGGCGACTTGGATGGAGTTATGTAATTATGGCTATGATACCGCGGCATAGTTACAATGCGGTACTCTATTTAAGTATCTTGGAGTTCTAGCCTTGATCTATATTCAGAATCTATCATCATGCTAAAGTTGGGTGTTTTGAGTTCAGGAATATGGCAGATAAGAATTTGAAGACGTACCAAGGCGTGTGGATGAAGCCGCCATGCTTGGAGTGATAAGGGGAATGCTGTAGAATCAAAAGAAATAGACCGAGCTGATCCAGCAGCAAGCGGACTCGTTTCAGGAAGGTTTGCAGATCGTTCAGCAGTCTGTGAACAATGTTGGAGCTAAGCCAGTTTACTGAGTAGGGACAGTAGCAGATTTCAGACGTTTGGGTCCGTATACATTTACTGGATTGGAGGAGCCGTTGCCAACAGAGCAGTGGCTAGTTGACACAGAGAATTTTCTTATTGCGGCACAGATTCCAGATGAGAAAGAGTTGATGTGGTACGCATTCAGTTAGTGGATTACGCCCGAGAATGGTGGCTTGTAGAAGAGAACCGTTTGCCCAAGCCGATCAAGTGGGCGGATTTTTCTAAGAGTTTCCTGGAGAAATTCTTCCCGCGGACTGCACGGGAGGAAATGGAAGAAAAGTTCATCGGACTAAAGCAGAAGGGAGCACCCGTAGATGTGCATGTAGCAGAATGGATGAGACTCAGTAGTTTCGCTGGACCTTTAGTTGCCAACGATGCAGACAGGGCACGGAGGTTCATGCGCAGCCTGGACGTGGACATCCAGAGGCAGATTGTCTCCCTGGGTTTGACCACTTTCTCACAAGTACTTGCGGCAGCCGAGAGCAGCAGAGTTTATCTGTGATGAAGGGGAGTTTTTCTGTCGGGCCAGTCGAGTTTAGGGCTAGGCCGACAAATAATATTCTTGCATCAATGGAAGTGATGAAAGTGAAGAGCCGGCTGTTGTTCGTGATTTTATGGATGTGTTTGAAGATATATCGGGATTACCGCCGAAGCGAGACGTGGAGTTCGCAATTGATCTTATTCCTGGTGCAGCGCCAGTATCCAAAGCGTATTATCCAATGGCACCAGTAGAGTTGGAAGAAGTTAAGAAACGAGTTGCTGAATTGCTTGAGAAGGGTTGGATCCGCAGCAGTAACTCGCCTTGGGGAGCTCCAGTTCTTCTAGTAAAGAAGAAAGATGGCACAAGAAGAATGTGCATCGACTATCGAGAGTTAAACCGGGTGACTATTAAGAACAAGTACCCGATCCCTCGCATTGGAGAACTTTTTGAGCAGCTTAGTGGCGCGGGGGTATTCTCGAAGCTGGATTTGCGATCCGGATATCATCAGGTCCGAGTGAAAACAGAAGATATTTGAAAGACGGCGTTCCGAACTCGGTATGGACATTACGAGTACTTAGTGATGCCCTTCGGAGTAACGAATGCGCCGGCAGTATTCATGGACTTGATGAACCGAATCTTTTCACCGTTCTTGGATCAGTTCATTGTGGTATTCATTGACGATATTCTGGTTTACTCGAAGAGTTTTGAAGAGCATGCTGAGCATTTGAAGATCGCACTGCTGACGTTGAGACAGGAGAAATTATATGCGAAGATGAGTAAGTGCGGGTTTTGGCTGGAGGAAGTAACGTTTTTGGGGCATGTTGTGTTTGGCGATGGAATTGCCGTCGATCCAGAAAAGGTTGCAGCAGTTCGTGATTGGCCGATTCCAAAGAGTGTTGCGGAGATAAGAAGCTTTCTTGGACTAGCTGGATACTACAGAAGATTTGTGGAGAACTTTGCTCGTCTGGCAGAGCCGTTAACCAAGCTTACGCGCAAGGAGGTACCTTTTGTATGGGCGGATAAGTGTGCGTTAGCTTTTGAGACGTTGAAGCAGAAGTTGATAACCGCCCCTATTCTGACCGTGCCAGACAATTCCGGAGGATTGGTGATTCACAGCGACGCATCTGGGAAAGGATTGGGATGTGTTTTGATGCAGCATGGGAAGGTTGTAGCATACGCATCAAGACAGTTGAAGACCCATGAGAAGAAATACCCAACTCATGATTTGGAACTTGCGGCTGTGACTTTCGCTTTGAAGGTTTGGAGACACTACCTTCTGGGCGAAAGGGTCGAAGTTTTTTTTACTGATCATAAGAGCTTGAAGTATGTGTTCACTCAGAAGGAGTTGAATATGAGGCGGCGTAGATGGTTGGAGCTGATGGCCGACTACGACCTTGATCTTAAGTACCATCCGGAGAAGGTTAATGTTGTGCCGGATGCGCTTAGTCGGTTACCAGTAATTCAGGTGTTAACTACGCAGAAGGAGATCGTCGCAGATTTTCGAAGATTTGACTTGGAGGTTGTGCTACCGCGTTCTACGGGATAGTTGTTGCAACTGTAAGTACATTCGTCTTTGATCGAGAATATTAAAGCAGCTCAATCGCAGGATCCTAGACTGCAAAAGTTTCGAGGACAGGTTGAAGCCGGACTACGAACAGATTTATTAATCCCCGAAGATGGTTCGTTGAGGTTTAGTACCCGTTTGTGTGTGCCAAAGGGAGATATTCGTGAAGAGCTTATGAAGGAGGCACACAGTTCATCTTATTCTGTACATCCAGGAGGCACAAAGATGTACCGTGATATTCGACAGCATTTCTGGTGGGAAGGCATGAAACGGGAGATTGCTCGCTTCGTGGCTAAGTGCTTGGTGTGTCAGCAAGTCAAGGCTGAACACCAAAGGGTTGCTGGTTTATTGCAACCACTTCCGATTCTTCAATATAAGTGGGAACAAATAACCATGGATTTCGTGACGGCTTTACCGCGAAGTCCAAAAGGCAACCATGCTATATGGGCGATTGTGACCGATTGACCAAGGCAGCTCATTTTATTCCTTTTCGGGTTGGTCAATCAACAGAGACTTTGGCAGAGCGGTACATGCAAAAGATTGTAAGATTGCATGGAGTACCGGTGAGCATCGTGTCCGATCGGGACACTCGGTTCTTATCACACTTTTGGCGGAGTCTACAGGAAAGTTTGGGGACTCGATTGAAGTTTAGCACAGCTTATCATCCTCAAACTGATGGTCAGTCGGAGAGAACGATCCAAACTCTTGAGAATACGTTGAGAGCATGCAGGTTGGACTTCAAGGGGTCTTGGGAGGATCATCTACTTTTGGTGGAGTTATCTTACAACAACAGTTTTCAGGCAACTTTTCAGATGGCTCCATTTGAAGCTTTGTATGGTCGTAAATACCGTTCACCTGTTTGTTGGGACGATGTCGGTGAACGAAGATTATTGGGACCAGATTTAGTTGTGCAGACAGTTGAGAAGGTTAACCCTATCAGAAATCATATGAAGGCAGGACAGAACCAACAGAAGAGTTGGGCAGATACGTCAAGAAGACCTCTAGAGTTCACCGTGAGTGATTTGGTATTCTTGAAGATATCACCGACTAGAGGGGTGAGTCCTTTTGGAAGTCGAGGAAAGCTTAGTCCTCGATTCGTTGGACCCTTTGAGATCTTGGAGAGTGTTGGTGAGGTAGCGTATCGTTTGGCGTTACCGCAGTCCTTAGCGAATGTGCACGATGTGTTTCACGTATCTCAATTCCGTAGGTATGTTCGAGATGAAACACACGTATTGGATCATTCGGAGCTAACAGTACGAGAAGACTTGACTTTTGAGGAGCGACCGATTGGAATCGTGAATCGAAGGGAAAAGGTTCGTAAGAACAAGGTTATCCCCCTTGTGCTTGTTTCTTGGGGTAAGCGCTCGCGTGGAGAGTCCACTTGGGAACGAGAAGATTAAATCCGGCAGAAATTTCCTCACATTTTCCTGTAGTTATCTATCTTTGTATTCTTGGAATTTCGAGGACGAAATTCTTTTGTAGTTGGGTATAATGTAACACCCGAGCCCAATACTACTAATTTCAGTTACCGTTCGAACGTAGTGTGGCACTTATTTCATTTATCTTGCTTGATGGTTAATTATTGTAAATTCTACCCAGAAATTAATTTCTGCATATAACAAATTTTGGCATCTAAAATAAAATTGAAAATATTCATCTTGGCCTACTTGACACCCCTAGCCTCGTGGTAGCGTCCGTGCATCGTGTTCTCGTCCCGTTTAGTGAAATGGGCGAGTTTGGACGGCTACGTGCACGTACGTGTGTCCGTTTTGGGGGTATGCTTTTTTTGATAATAAAACATTTCATTTTAAATTTTGGATCCCGCCTAAAATTCTATTATTTCAATTTCAAATTTTTGGACTCGACCCGGACGCGATTTGGAAATGTTTTATTTGGCGCCAAAATCCTAAATTTTAATATTATTAAAACCATCGCATATATTTTCCTAACTAACCTGATATCTTATTGTTCATTACCTATCTTTTAAATCTTTAAGTTAACCATATAATATTTTTACAATCTTTTATATCCTTCTCAATTTATTCTCTCAGCCAATCGCAACCTCCCCTTTAACCCCGTGGGCCCCACTTTCTCTCTCTCCCTCTTCTCTCTCTCGCTCTCTCTCCACTTTTTCTCTCTCTCTCTCCCCCTCATATATTCTCTCGTACTTCTCTTTATCATTCTTTCTCTTCTTACTTCATGTCTCGTTTCTCGTTTTTTATAACTGTTCTTTTGTTGCCGGAATTCCGTCGTGCCGGTGACGCTTCTCGGCGTTCCAGCGAGGTACCCCGACCCCTGTGGTTCCTTTGTTCGTCGTTTGGGTCCATTTCGTGAACCGTGCGCCCGTCGCGAGTTTTCCCCGCCGACGGTTAACGTTCCGTTTTCCCGATTCGCGACCCATCGAGGCAAGTTAATCTTGCTACATGCTATATAATTCATTTTATACCTATTTAAATAAATACCATGCCTATAGTTTAAATCTAGTGCCCCATGTTTAATTTTATAACGTTTCGATGTTCCGTTTGCATCCGTTTATATCATATTAAATCTAGATCATGAAAACTTATCTTGTGACATACTAGAGTACATTATACTGCATCCATATCAATTAAAATATATATCGTCGTAATATTTCTTATTATTATCTTTAATTATTTTATAATCTGCATTTTATAATATTATATATTTGAAATATTATAGTTTACACATGAAAAGTCGTTGAAAAATCGGATATGACAAATCTGAAATTTACTGTACACCTTACCTTATAAAATTCATTATAAATCATAGAAAAATCATTAGTATACGTTCTTTAGTTCGTTACGAAGCTAACTCAGAATACTATAACTCTATAAAATATTTACTTGCAAAATAAATTGTTTAAATAATGTAAAATGCAAATGAAAATGTCTCCAAACTGCTGTCCAGGGAAATTCCAGCAGCAAACTTTCAATTTCGAATGTTCATAACTTTTTGTAGGGACAACCTGAGATGCTTATACTTATAAAACTGAAAACCTTATTGAATTATCTTTGTTTTGGTATAAGACATGTCCCTTTTTGAGAACGTTTGTTATTTTTAAGATATTTTACAAATTAGGGTGACGCTGAATTTCTGAACGGAACTTTCTTGTGCATGGTTAATCAATACCACTTTTATAGTTATTAATCGCTTTGAATATGCTATCCATATTAATATTATTATATCCATATTTATATCACATATTGCTTAGTTTTACATCCCACATTACCATTTTATAGTTTTATAACTTTTCGGATACCCGTTTGCATCCATCGCATTTAAGATACATATAATTGCATCCATAGATCATATTACTACATAATAATGTGATATTAACACTCCATATTTAATAAATTGCATCCTAATTAATATTGGAACTATAAATGTAACCCTAATCGATAACTGTGCATCCATATCCTTGAAATTATATCTATTTGCATATCATATTACATGTTCCAGTTTATTGTTCTGATAGTACTCATGCTTGTTTATTTATACACATGCTTATGATAGTTTGATTATGAGCACCCACATGACATCTTGTGCTTCCTGACATGACCTGTTACACTTCCTACTTGACATGACATGGTACCGTACACTCTTGACATGACATGACACCTTTATACATTACCTGGCTGGACCTGATGTACCATGGCTTTACCTGTTACCTAATCTTGTGTCTAATGCCAACAAACATAACATGTAGTACTCATGGACCATTCCTGTTGTCTATCCAGACAAACCTGCTGTTACCTGATCCTGTGTTGGCATTAGTTCTTGATTACTGAATACCTGACCTGACACATATAACTTGGGCGTATGGGGAAATCAAAAGTGTAAACTAAAGTGTAACTTAAAAGGGTATTACTTGATCCGTGGTCCCGGGGGGTAACGGGACAGAGCCATTCGTGACTCTTACATTTTCCTGATCCGTGGTCCCGGGGGGTAACGGGACAGAGCCATTCGTGACTCTTACATTTTCCTGATCCGTGGTCCCGGGGGGTAACGGGACAGAACCACTATTGGTTCGCATATTCCTGATCCGTGGTCCCGGGGGGTAACGGGACATATCCTTTGAGTTACATAGAGGATTACTCAAATTGATTTCAAAGACTTTAGAATAGAAAACCTGATAGAACAGTTTAGTTACCCACTGCACACTACCCTGCACTGCTTGATTCGTATTATTTGCTACTCTCGTTTTATTCATGTTTATTTTGCATTGCCTGTTACACTGTTCCTATTATACTACTTGATGACATGACGCGCTGACGTCTGGGTTTTGCATGGCCCAGATTCCGTACCGTTGTCGCAGTCCGAGCAGGAGTACTTCAGCCAGCAGGCTGAGCTGTGAGGTGTTAGTATTAGTTAGTTTTATTTCCTGCATTTATTTCCTGATGTGAGCCCGCATTATGGGACATACTTTTCAGTTATTTGTGTTGGATCATTTGCTTCTGCATTTATTTATCATTGACTCTTATTATTCTGGATTGTGGACATGTTTTAGATAGTTTTGTCTTGTTCTTGATATCTCTACAGCCGTAATGTGACTGTGGATGGATACTTCCTACCCACAGGTAGCATGGTTGGCTATGTCATGTGCCCAATCTAGCGTACTCTGGGAAGCGAGGCGTGACAGTCGTCGCCGTCGGGCGTGCGACGTTGGGTGCTCGGTGACGGAGTCGTGCAGGTGAACTCGAGAGGTGCTGTGGTCGAGTGAGGGAGTAGGAGGGGGGAGGAGGAATGATGAGAGTTGGAGAGATGGGGAGGTGATTGCGAGGGTAACGGTGCACGGGCGTGGCCGACCAGAGCATGGGCGTGGGCGGAGGAGGCGGCGTGGGTTACGACGAAGGAAGGGGTCACGAGCGGGAAAGGCGGAGAGAGCCGTTGGAGGAAATGAGGGTGTAGGAGCGGGTCGGGTGAGGGCTGAAGCGGGTGAGGGGGAAAAGTGAGTGGGCCGGGCCGATGCTAAAATTAATTAAAAGTGAAAGAGAAGTGGGCTGAGGCAGAATTAAAGTGTGCTGGGCCAGGTGGGCTGCAGAAATAAAAAAAAAAGAATTATAAGGGAAATGGTTGCTGGGCTGGGTTCTTTAAAAGAAAGGGGTTTAATTTTTGGGTTTAAATTTTCAAATAAAGAAATGGGCTGTTGTTTTGGTTTATATATATCTATAAGGAACTAGGGTTCTAGATTGGAAATATAAAACGACTAAAGTTAGAAACTAGAAGTATAGTAATATGGGGAAATGTATTTTGATGAAGAATAAATCTATAGCTTAGGTTTGGACTAAAAAGGTTTTAAAATAAATCAATAATTATAAATAAAATAAATAATAAAATAAGAACTTTATAAGTTAGAGAGAGATACGTATTTTGGTATAAAAAGGGGCTGGGTATTACACAAACCCTTCATGAGGTGCTATGTAAACCTAACAAAAACCACCCCGGCGCTCGCAAGGATAAGACGAGCTGGGTGTATATTTCCTTTAGAAAACAACGGGGGATGCCGTCGGGTCGGGGATTGTCGTAGTACCTTCTTCCATTAATGAATGGAAGAGGAAGTTTTTCTTTATCGCGCCGCCCAAGGGTGAGGATTGGCATGTGTCCACCATGTGGCAAAAGGCCAGCTGTCCGCGGGTGTGGCGGTCGAATGATCCCGACGCGGTGGTGGTGTCAAAGTGGGAGCCCCTCCCTCGGGTTGACGTGCTGCTATCTGAGCGGGCCCTTAGTTGGGCCGGGCTTAGCCCCGCCGAGTACACGAGTAAGTTGGGAGCTCTCAGACGACCTGTTTAGACTTGTGCATTCTTTCCATTTTTCTTGGCATCGCCGACTCCTTGTAGTTTTGTCTTATGCAGGACCCATGGATATGAGCAAGTTCCGCGCGGCAGTGATCGACGTGAAGAGGGGGAAGGAGTCCCAAGGCGCTGGCCCTTCTCGCCCGCCGTCCGTTCCGGCCCCCCCGGTGACCCTCTCACCCAAGTGCTCAAGTAAGCCTCGGGCCCCCGAGTCTAGTCGTGCGCCGGTTCGAAAGCGTGCTCGGGTGAAAGAGCCTCGGGCCCCCGTGGTGGGAGATGAGGAAGGTTCTTCCGCGCCGTCCCTCAAGAGGTCTCACAGGAGGGCGCCCCGCTCCCCCGCTTCCCCGATTCTTGTGGACGATGAGGAGCTTCGCTTTGAGGTGCCCTCGGGGCTTTCTGTAATACCCAGCCCCTTTTATACCAAAATCTGTATTTTGTTACTTTATAATTCTATTTATTTTATTTATAATTCTATTTATTTTATTTATAATTTTATTTATAAATTTATTCTAAACCCCAAGACCATCCCTTTTTCTCATTTTATTCTTTGATTTTCCATTCATAGCCCGGCCCTTTCTTTTCTTATCTATTTTTGTTTTATTCCTTACCCCAGCACTATTTTCCCAAGCCCACTCCCTTTATTTTTCCCATTTGATTTTTTCCTCTAAATTTCTCAGCCCATATCCTATTTTTCTAACCTATTTTCCTTCAGCCCACTACCCATTTTTTTTACCTAATATTATAAATAATTCAGCCCCGGCCCGTTTCTATCCTTCCCCCAATTAATTTCTTTTTCTTTTTCCCCTGGCCCAACTCCCCGGCCCGTCCCCTCTTCCCTCCTCAAACATTTTTCTTCTTATTTCTTTCTTGGCCCGGCCCTTCTCCTTCAGCCCACGCTCTCACCTGCTTCCCCAAACCCGACCCGCACCCTATACCTCCCTCTTCCCCAACGGTAACCTCCCCATCCCGCTTCCTTCACCGTAACCCATGCCGCGCTCCTCGCCTCCGCCGACGCTCACGCTCGTGAGCGTTACCCACGACGCACGCCTTCGACCCCTCCTCGTTGACACGCCTCTCTCTCTCCCCTCATATTTCCTTCTCTCCTTTCCCGACGTCTCTCCCCTCTCAAACCCGCATCCCGATCTTGCATACACGTCGCCGCCGTCACCTCCGGCCACCTCCCTCCATCACCATCGCCCTTGTCTCCACGCAGAAACACCATCACCGAACTCCTCCACTCACCCACAGCACGCACCCGAGCTCCACACCGCCTGCACCCGAGCCGACTTCTCCCCCACCTTCGTCTCAACCACCGCCGGCATCACCCATCCCTCCGACCTCGCCTTCTTCCCTCTCTTCGCTCACCTCCTCGTCTATCTCTCTCCCTCCCTCTCTCCCTGCACCCCCCCTCTCTCTCTCTCTGTGTTCACCCTCTCTCTCTCTCTCTGTATTCACTCTCTCTCTCTCTCTATCCCTCTCTCTCCCTCTCTGTATCCCTCTCACACTCTCTATCTCTACAACCCTCACTCTCTCTTTCCCCTGCTCTCTCTCCCTCTCTTTGCAATCTCTTTTTCTCTCTCTAACTCTTTTTCTCTCTCTAACTCTTTCTCTCTCTCAATATCTCTCTCTCCCTCTGCAATCCCTCACCATCGGCCTCGACACACCACCGACCACCACCCTTGTCGTCTAGACCCCAGCAACCAAGCCGCTGCCGAGACTCGAGTTCGAGCCAAGTCAAGTTGCCGTGCCGCGCGTGTGTCGCGCGTTCGTGACGTTACCGTCGCCGTACATCCCCGAGACGTGTCCAGGCAAGTTCTTTACTTGCTACATGCTCCTTTATGATAATTACATATTATATTTATGTATATCCCATGGTCTACTTTCTGTTAAATATTACGACGTAACTGTTCGATATAAGTTCTCATAGGAAATTATCATTTAATTTGACGGAACTCGATTGTATAAGCTGTCCCGTATGGCTATGAATCTAGTGTGTGAATTTTGTTGGATAATATGACCGTTAACGACTAAAACGACTACCCCAAGTTTGCCTGTAAAACTGGAAATTTCCTGCACCTGAAAACCGTAAAAATCACCATAAATTATATATATGCTGGAATGATGCGTTCGAGGGCTCAAATCGAAGCCAACTCGACAAACTTTAATCCTATACTAGTTAGCAAATATTTCTGTACTCAAAATGTGTCAATATTTGGATCGGAGTGCGACTCTGGACTGCAGTCCAGAGCGACTCCAGTTGTTGTTTACTGTCCCGTAATGGTTACCAGAAGATTTTCTTAACTCTTAGATTGCGGAACTCCTCTTTTTATTATAGGTGAATGTGTTAGATAGACAACACAAGTGGTTTCATTCTGTTTCGTTATCGTTTGTTATTTAATCTGTAATTTTATAGATCGGGACGTATAACAGTCCAGAACAAATTCTGAGATGACATATTAATGTTAAACAGTGTATAACTCTTGACGTGCAGATGCGATTGTAGATCCGTCTATTGCGTTAAAAACCTTACTGAAAACCCTAGATTTCATCCAACTGTAGTGTCGCTAAAATATGATCCCAACTAGTATTAAAATGCGTTGCGAAACGGACTTCCGATTCTGAAACCGGATTTCCAGCCGTGAACGCTTAAAATGAAATGGCTATAATTAGTGATCCTGGAATCCAATTGGCATGAAACTAAATTTGATGGATAGATAACTGAACATACTTTTTAATCCCCGTTCATCGTTTTACTAAATTGTAACCGTATGATTTATGATACATTATTCATATGGTAGATTACTAATTCATGACATCCTAAACATGCTTTATATACTGTTTACGCATCATATCATACACATGTCACTGCATTGATAACCTAGTGATAACGTGTATTACCCAGTGTTGGGTATTAGTGATGATTGTGGCAAGTACGTTAGTGTTCGTATATCAGTGAATAAGTGAAAGTGATACGTACTTGTACACAATCAGTGAACCTTATGATTCTATTGCATTGTCGACGTCTGTGGGACGTGTGTACGTGTGACTATAAGTGGTATGGGACACTTATGGAAGCTCTTGCACGGGTGTCACAGATAAGGCACCAGACACTGCCATTTATCTTAGGTATTAGTCGGGACGTGCTTGATGGAGGTCCTGCCTCCAGTTCTCGCGCAGACTTGTCACCGACCGACTAGTATTTAGGGTTATACTTAGCGTTTGATGTAGACCACGGGGTGTGGGGTAGTTTAAGTGTGAGTCCAACAGAATCTCAGGAGTCCCATGCCGACTTATATATTTAGGGAGATATATGGAGATTTACAGGGTACATGATTATTACCGTGATATACATGTTGGGCCCCTGGTCCCTTGCCCTTGGGTTCTACCCTTGGGTGGAGGACACTCGCGAGTGGTTGACTCTCACACTTGGACTGACGATAGACTTAGTGACCTGTACAGTGAGACTTAGAGACTGATAGGGATGATAGCATCGATATACATACTTACTGTGTTGACATACGGCATATCAATCTATTGCTTTTACTGTTCCACTGCATTGATTACTGCATGTTCATACCTGTACCGTCATTAATTTACTGTCATATATATCTATTATCACTGTTAGAATTGTCACATGAATTTATATATATTATATTGCTATTGTGTCGCTCTGACGACCTGAGTATGCATGCTCAGTGTGAAGAGAAGATTTAGCCTGGACCAGGACTAGACGTACATCACGGACAACTTGATTAGCTATCCAGGGTTATACCTTTTGTTCCCATCAGGTCAGTTCTTTATATTGTTTCGTTTCAGCTACTGCATTTCTCATTGTCTGCGCATTATTTACTGTTTACCACATAAAGCTAGAAGCCGAAGTATGACTACGGCAGGATATTTTCTCGACCGTAGGAGCATGGCTGGCCTTGTCTACCCCTCGTATTTCGTATTTTGGGAAGCGGGGCGTGACATGGTTTAGTTGGTATCGGAGCCAGGTTTTGCTTCAATTGGGATTGCAGTTTTCCGTGTAGAGCTTGACAATTTATGACATCCATCAGTCTAGATTGTAAACTTGATATCCTTAATCCATATTCACATTGAGTGTTCTGCTATCCATTCGCTAGGGTTTTGGGTGACTTGGTAAGGTTACGTGGTTGCAATTGCACTACCGTACTCTGTTTAAGTGACTTAAAGTCATACAGTTGATTCTCCACTTGTAATAAATTCATCACTCTGATATTCTTGAATCTTTGTCCTATCCATATTATATTTTGATTCGTATAGCTTGTGACTTATATCATTCTCAAAATTGTTGTTTCAGGATCATGTCTTCCAACGACTCTTCATCTATATTCGCTCCCCAGAATCAGACCATTGAGATTATGAGTGTACTGCAAGGTCTAAAGGAAGCCCAGGAGCGAACAAACGACTTGTTGGCTGAAGGACTGAGAAGACAGGTGAATCAGGCACCAGCGGTTGTCTCCAATCATAAAGGGATCCCCGTTAGACGAGGAAAATAGAAGAAGATGAAGCGCCAATTTGTTTCCCCGCGACAGAATCAGCAGAAGACCCCATGTTGTGGGTACTGTAAGAGGCCAGGACACCTTCAGAGGGATTGTCGCCGCGCCCATGGGAAATGTCTGATTTGCGGATCCAACGAACATCTCATCAACCGTTGCCCAGAAAGGAAAGAGCTACAAGGAGGAGACTCATCCACACTCTCCACTTCTGCCAAGTGATGATTATTGCGTAATTCGAACCTCGAGGATAAGGCAGACCCAGCACAGGGTTCAACTCACGTGACAAGAATGCAATGTTCTAGTAGTCAAGGAAGAATTTTCATGTTTTCTACTTTCAGTAATAATGTTGTCATCCTCTTATGAATATTTCTTTCCGTTTGAAATCTTGTATCCGTCGAACTTTTAGTTGAATGCAATAAAACTTGAATCGTAATATATGTATCTTTCTCTTGTCCTTCCCTTTATTCATACTATCCACTATCACAGCATTTTAATCTTGGCTTTTTCAGTTCCTGCCACCGCATATCTTTCTATACTTCGTACACTTAACTATTTTCTTGATGTGTTCCATTGTCTAATCATGATTCTTTGTTTTCAGGCCATGGCCCACCCTGGAGCAGCGCCGCATCTAGATGAGGATGCACAGTCACGCGTTCCCTTAGACCGCACGCTGATGAGTTCTGACGATGAGATCAACAGTCCCTAGGTCAATTTCGAAAACAACGATTCGGAGGACGAAGGAGCAGCCATCCCAGAGTTTGACATAATAGGCGATTCCGACGAAGAGGAAGAAGACCCTGAAGAGAACCCGATAGAGGAAGATCCCAAGGAAGACCCGATAGAAGGAAATCCAGTGGAGGAAAATCCCACAGAAGAGAATCACATGGAATCGGACCTCGATGAAGAAACTCCATCCGAGGAAGAAGGACCAGAAGATCAAGACCCTGCTGTGGAAAACTCCCAATGGCGGTCCCCACGAGGCGCTAAGGAAATGGACGTCCCTACCTGAGCGCGCGAGCCTACCGCAACCTGCTGAATCTCCACAACCGCGACTGACGGGATTACTTTTAGATGTTGTCTACTCTGGCCAAATAAATCTGTGTATAGTTTAGGGCCACTTTTCGTCTTTGGGGAATGCTTTGTTTAAAATCTTCTGGAATAAAATAGATTGCTGAGTTCGCTAATCTTTCGATCTTCTTAGTTCACTTGCTGTCTGATTATTTCTTCTATACAATTATTTTTCCTACTGAAATCTGTCCACCCTTACTCCTTACATTGCCTTAACCCTCACCCAGATTAACCAGTTCCACATCCGATCTTCTAGAGACCCACTCTTCATCCATCGTCTGTGCCTTATTTGATATCCTTCTGGGAGGAGAAAATTCCAGTGAAATTTCCGAGTTCACTAACCCTTCAAATTTTTGATTCGTGTGATGTACCGACCGTTGTCCTCCCCATACTTTTCCCTTGTAGTCCTTGCTGCTCACCCTTACCCCAATCTCTTTGACCGCTAGCATAAAACCGCCACACTCCGACATTTGAATGAGCCACACTTCCTTGAAACCCTTACCCTAGCTAGCCCTATACATTTTTGTGTTCTTCCTATTACCCTAACTATATATAGGGACAGTGTTATTCAAAAATTTAGTTTTCATTATTTTGGTGCGTGTTATTGATTACTCCGTTTTATGTATTTTAGTACACTATTATTATTCTCATTTTCAGTAGCGCAACCGTACACCGCGCATATTTTGTTTCATGTTTCTTATTTTCACTATATGAGTTTTCTACATTATTTGAACGATACATTATCCTAAAAGGTTTTAACCTACCGACAAATTTTTCGCTACTTTATTATCGTTACTTCATTTTCGGATATTGTGCTTATGATTACTATTATAAATGGTTGAGTCTTATACTTATTATTTCTGCTTGCTATTTTTGATATACTTATATGTGCACATGTTTGGATTTCGACTTTTATCGAACACGCCTTGATTATTATTGTTCGTATTGTTACCTATATTCTCGTATACATGTAGTTGCCCTTATAGTGTTCCTGCCTTATATCTATTAGACCTATCTTTTGTATGTGGTTCTTACATATATATATACCTTCAAAATTTTATCCACCCGTTTTAAGTAAATCACTATGTGTTAGTTTTCAATATAGTAACTTTTCACTTATTATTTTTTAGCATGTCGTTCTTTAAATTTCGAGGACGAAATTTTTATAAGGGTGGTATGATATAATACCCAGCCCCTTTTATACCAAAATCTGTATTTTGTTACTTTATAATTCTATTTATTTTATTTATAATTTTATTTATTTTATTTATAATTTTATTTATATTATTTATAAATTTATTCTAAACCCCAAGCCCATCCCTTTTTCTCATTTTATTCTTTGATTTTCCATTCATAGCCCGGCCCTTTCTTTTCTTATCTATTTTTGTTTTATTCCTTACCCCATCACTATTTTTCCAAGCCCACTCCCTTTATTTTTTCCATTTGATTTTTTCCTCTAAATTTCTCAGCCCATATCCTATTTTTCTAACCTATTTTCCCTCAGCCCACTACCCATTTTTTTACCTAATATTATAAATAATTCAGACCCGGCCCGTTTCTATCCTTCCCCCAATTAATTTCTTTTTCTTTTTCCCCTGGCCCAACTCCCCGGCCCGTCCTCTCTTCCCTCCTCAAACATTTTTCTTCTTATTTCTTTCTTGGCCCGGCCCTTCTCCTTCGGCCCACGTTCTTACCCGCTTCCCCAAACCCGACCCGCACCCTATACCTCCCTCTTCCCCAACGGTAACCTCCCCATCCAGCTTCCTTCGCCGTAACCCACGCCGCGCTCCTCGCCTCCGCCGACGCTCACGCTCGCGAGCGTTACCCACGACGCACGCCTTCGACCCCTCCTCGTTGACACGCCTCTCTCTCCCCTCATATTTCCTTCTCTCCTTTCCCGACGTCTCTCCCCTCTCAAACCCACATCCCGACCTCGCATGCACGTCGCCGCCGTCACCTCCGGCCACCTCCCTCCATCACCATCGCCCTCGTCTCCACGCAGAAACACCATCACCGCACTCCTCCACTCACCCACAGCACGCACCCGAGCTCCACACCGCCTGCACCCGAGCCGACTTCTTCCCCACCTTCGTCTCAACCACCGCCAGCATCACCCATCCCTCCGACCTCGCCTTCTTCCCTCTCTTCGCTCACCTCCTCGTCTATCTCTCTCCCCCTCTCTCTCCCTGCACCCTCTCTCTCTTTGTGTTCACTCTCTCTCTCTCTCTCTGTGTGTGTGTTCACTCTCTCTCTCTCTACAACTTTCCCTCCCTCTCTATATCCCTCTCACACTCTCTATCTCTACAACCCTCACTCTCTCTTTCCCCTGCTCTCTCTCACTCTCTCTGCAATCTCTTTTTCTCTCTCTAACTCTTTTTCTCTCTCTAACTCTTTCTCTCTCTCAATATCTCTCTCTCCCTCTGCAATCCCTCACCATCGGCCTCGACACACCACCGACCACCACCCTTGTCGTCTAGACCCCAGCAACCAAGCCGCTGCCGAGACTCGAGTTCGAGCCAAGTCAAGTTGCCGTGCCGCGCGTGTGTCGCGCGTTCGTGACGTTACCGTCGCCGTACATCCCCGAGACGTGTCCAGGCAAGTTCTCTACTTGCTACATGCTACTTTATGATAATTACATATTATATTCATGTATATCCCATGGTCTACTTTCTGCTAAATATTACGACGTAACTGTTCGATATAAGTTCTCATAGGAAATTATCATTTAATTTGAAGGAACTTGATTGTATAAGCTGGCCCGTATGGCTGTGAATCTAGTGTGTGAATTTTGTTGGATAATATGACCGTTAACGACTAAAATGACTACCCCAAGTTTGCCTGTAAAACTGGAAATTTCCTGCACCTGAAAACCGTAAAAATCACCATAAATTATATATATGCTGGAATGATGCGTTCGAGGGCTCAAATCGAAGCCAACTTGACAAAATTTAATCCTATACTAGTTCCCAAATATTTCTGTACTCAAAATGTGTCAATATTTGGATCGGAGTGCGACTCTGGACTGCAGTCCAGAGCGACTCCAGTTGTTGTTTACTGTCCCGTAATGGGTACCACCAGATTTTCTTAACTCGTAGGTTGCGGAACTCTGCTGTTTATTATAGGTGAATGTGTTAGATAGACAACACAAGTGGTTTCATTCTGTTTCGTTATCGTTTGTTATTTAATCTGTAATTTAATAGATCGGGACGTATAACAGTCCAGAACAGATTCTGAGATGACATATTAATGTTAAACAGTGTATAACTCCTGACGTGCAGATGCGATTGTAGATCCGTCTATTGAATTGAAAACCTTACTGAAAACTCTATATTTCATCCAACTGTAGCGTCGCTAAAATATGATCACAACTGGGATTAAAATGCGTTGCGAAACGGACTTCCGATTCTGAAACCGGATTTCCAGCCGTGAACGCTTAAAATGAAATGGCTATAATTAGTGATCCTGGAACCCGATTGGCATGAAACTAAATTTGATGGATAGATAAATGAACATACTTTTTAATCCCCGTTCATCGTTTTACTAAATTGTAACCGTATGATTTATGATACATTATTTATTGGGTAGATTACTAATTCATGACATCCTAAACATGCTTTATATACTGTTTACGCATCATATCATACACATGTCACTGCATTGATAACCTAGTGATAACGTGTATTACCCAGTGTGAGGTATTAGTGATGATTGTGGCAAGTACGCTAGTGTTCGTGTATCAGTGAATAACTGAAAGTGATACGTACTCGTACACAATCAATGAACCTTATGATTCTATTGCATTGTCGACGTCTGTAGGACGCGTGTACGTGTGACTATAAGTGGTATGGGACACTTATGGAAGCTCTTGCACGGGTGTCACAGATAAGGCACCAGACACTGCCCTTTATCTTAGGTATTAGTCGGGACGTGCTTGATGGAGGTCCTGCCTCCAGTTCTCGCGCAGACTTATCACCGACCGACTAGTATTTAGGGTTATGGTTAGCGTTTGATGTAGACCATGGGGTGTGGGGTAGTTTAAGTGTGAGCCCAACAGAATCTCGGGAGTCCCATGCCGGCTTATATATTTAGGGAGATATATGGAGATTTACAGGGTACATGATTATTACCGTGATATACATGTTGGGCCCGTAGTCCCTTGCCCTTGGGTTCTACCCTTGGGTGGAGGACACTCGCGAGTGGTTGACTCTCACACTTGGACTGACGATAGGCTTAGTGACCTGTACAGTGAGACTTAGAGACTGATAGAGATGATAGCATCGATATACATACTTACTGTGTTGACATACGTGGCATATCAATCTATTGCTTTTACTGTTCCACTGCATTGATTACTGCATGTTCATACCTGTACCGTCATTAATTTACTGTCATATATATCTATTATCACTGTTAGAATTGTCACATGAATTTAAATATATTATATTGCTATTGTGTCGCTCTGACGACCTGAGTATGCATGCTCAATGTGAGGAGAAGATTTAGCCTGGACCAGGACTAGACGTACATCACGGACATCTTGATTAGCTATCCAGGGTTATACCTTTTGTTCCCATCAAGTCAGTTCTTTATATTGTTTCGTTTCAGTTACTGCATTTCTCATTGCCTGCGCATTATTTACTGTTTACCACATAAAGCTAGAAGCCGCAGTGTGACTACGGCAGGATATTTCCTCGACCGTAGGAGCATGGCTGGCCTTGTCTACCCCTCGTATTCCGTATTTTGGAAAGCGGGGCGTGACACTTTCTGTCGCTGATAGCCTGCTCTCGGATATGGAGAGGTCGGCCGGAGGCAGGGTCCCTCGAGGAACTCTCCGGGCCCAAATGGCGGCGATAGCTCAAGAGGACGTGCAGGTTAGTGTTTGCACTTCACCTGGTTCTTCATCCAACATTTTGTCCGCGTGGTCGGGAGCTTCCCTCCCCTTTTGACCTTTTTTCTTTCTTTAGGTCCTCCAGCACGTCGCCCTCGTCGTCCACATGGAGTACGAGGAGATTGTTCCGGCGATGCGGGCCGCAGACGAGTCCTACTTGCGGGAGGAGAGCTTAAGACAGGAGCTGGGGGCAGCGACGGAGAGGGCTGCTGCCCTTGAGGACCGGGTGGAGGCTCGGAACAGGGAGGCCGCTCGATACCGAGAGGCCGCCTGAGCCGCCGAGTCCCAGTTGGAGGACTCCCGGGTGCTCGTTGCCACCATGAAGAAGACGGCGAGCACTCTCCGGAAGGAGAACGAGGCGACAAAGGACTGGACGCGGAAGGCGGTGGAGAGCTACAAAAAGTCGGATCAGTTCTACGCCGACCTTGCCAATGCCGGGGGCATCATTTGGCACGACGCCCTCGACTCTGTCAAGGCTCAGATGTCGGAGTTTCGTGATGCCGAGCTCCGGGCCTTGTACCCTCTCGACGACGACGCGCAAGGGATCGCCCCCGGACATGATGCAGGGAAAGTGGGCCCCGGTGGGAGTGCGAGGGGTAAGTCTGTCGCCCTGGCTGCCTGCGCCGAAGATCCCGCCGGTGGTGCCGACCCTGAAGGTGCTGCCCCGGTATTCGTAGGGGAGACACTGCATGCCAAGGTCGTCCCCTCCCCTGAGGCTTGAAGCCCCACGTCTTCTTATTTCTATCCTTTGCTCTAAAATTTTGTAAGCCTCCGGGCACTTTTGTTAGGCTGGGGAGCCCATAATACCTTTGTAGAGACTTTTGATTTATGTGAATAAAAAATCTTTTTGCAGTTTCTTTGCGTGCATATTATCCTTTGTTTGTGGAGAACATTCGTGTTTGCACGGTTCAGCTTTCATGTTAGGTCGGTTCTCCATCTGGCGATCACACGTAGAGTTGAATTCGACCATTTGCCAAGTGTGCAAAGACCGGTGGGAAGACGGTATCTCCATGCCCCCGAAGTCGAAGTGGAGATTGCTCAGACGTAGATAGACCGGATGCTTCTTGGTGAGGATTTTGTTCCTTAGCGTGGGAGGCACAGAGAGGCATGCTAAGGACGGGCCGAGCAGGGTTGCTGACCGGTGCCTCTTGGCGAGGGCTTAGATCCCTGGCGTCGTGGGGTAATGAACTACCGGCCAGGGATAACTGAGCAAGGAGGGTCCGGTTGCCTCTTGGTGAGGGCTTTGATCCCTGGAGTTATGGGGTAGGGAACCAGCCAGGGATAACCGAGCAAGGGCGGGCCCGGTTGCCTCTTGGTGAGGGCTTTGATCCCTGGCGTTGTGTGGTAGGGAACTACCAGCCAGGGATAACCGAGCAAGGGTGGGCCCGGTTGCCTCTTGGTGAGGGATTTGATCCCTGGCGTTGTGGGGTAGGGAACTACCAGCCAGGGATAACCGAGCAAGGACGGTCCCGGTTGCCTCTTGGTTAGGGATTTGATCCTTAAGGACGGGTCGAGCAAGGTTGCTGCCCGGTGCCTCTTGGCGAGGGCTTAGATCCCTGGCGTTGTGGGGTAGGGAACTACCAGCCAGGGATAATCGAGCAAGGGAAGGCCCGGTTGCCTCTTGGTGAGGGCTTCGATCCCTGGAGTTGTGGGGGTAGGGAACTACTAGCCAGGGATAACCGAGCAAGGGAGGGCCCGGTTGCCTCTTGGTGAGGGCTTTGATCCTTAAGGACGGACCGAGTAGGGTTGCTGCCCGGTGCCTCTTGGCGAGGGCTTAGATCGCTGGCGTTGTGGGAGTAGGGAACTACCAGCCAGGGATAACCGAGCAAGGGCAGGCCCGGTTACCTCTTAGTGGGGGCTTTGATCCCTGGCGTTGTGGGGTAGGGAACTACCAGCCAGGGATAACCGAGCAAGGGCGGGCCCGGTTGCATCTTGGTGAGGGCTTTGATCCCTGGCGTTGTGGGGTAGGGAACTACCAGCCAGGGATAACCGAGCAAGGGCGGGCATGGTTGCCTCTTAGCGAGGGCTTTGATCCTTAAGGACGGGGCTGAGCAGGGTTGCTGCCCGGTGCCTCTTGGCGAGGGCTTCGATCCCTGGTGTTGTGGGGGTAGGGAACTACCAGCCAGTGATAACTGAGCAAGGGCTGGCCTGGTTGCCTCTTGGTGAGGGCTTTGATCCCTGGCGTTGTGGGGTAGGGAACTACCAGTCAGGGATAACCGAGCAAGGGCGGGCCCGACTGCCTCTTGGCGAGGGCTTAGATCCCTGGCGTTGTGGGGTAGGGAACTACTAGCCAGGGATAACAGAGCAAGGGCGGGCCCGGTTGCCTCTTGGCGAGGGCTTTGATCCTTGGCGTCATAGCATAGGGAACTACCAGCCAGGGATAACCGAGCAAGGGCGGGCCCGGTTGCCTCTTGGCGAGGGCTTCAATCCTTAGCGCGGAAGGGGCCGTATGAGGCCTGCTAAGGATGGACCGAGCAGGGTAGCTGCTCGATTGCCTCTTGGCAAGGGATTCGATCCTTAGCGCGGGAGGGGCCGTAAGGGGCATGCTAAGGAAGGACCGAGCAGTGAAGCTGCTCGGTCGTCTCTTGGCGAGGGCTTAGATCCTTGGCGCTGTGGGGTAGGGAGCTACCAGCAAGAGATAACCGAGCAAGGGTGGGCCCGGTTGATTCATGAGGTTCTGTCCGACCTTCTTGGTGTAAGTATCGGGAAGAGGGACAGTCGCGGTTGACACGTGTCATGAACGCGTGGGGAGGCGAATCACCGGAGCTGCGTCGTTTCGATTTCGCCGAGAAAGGCTCGGTGTCTGCCGCGTGGCGGTACAGTTGTGGGTGAAACGAGCGGCTGTTGGACTCCTGGGGTGTTGTGGACTATAAAACGGAGGGAGTGTTGATCACTCCTTCCTTCACACCCAAAACATAAGAATGGATGACTTCTCTTTTACCATCTTCGACATCGTGAGCTTCGAGGACGCGTACCTCTACGATCAGCTCTGCACCGAGGACACGGTGAAAGTTAGTGATAGGCCGCATTGTGGATAATTTCGGCCGACTGCTACCCCGGTGCTCCCCCCTGCTCCAGCTGTTGATGTACTCCATTTGGAGGGCGTCGTCGGGGCTCTACAACCCCTTGTCCGAACAGCTGAAGGACGAGGCGGTTGGTAAGCTAAAGTCTCTGCGGTGTTTCGGCCTGATCTCCGCTGGTCGGCGGGATCGCTCGGTGGCGCTGATCCTTGAGTGCTACCAATTGAGGCACGATGCCGACGTTCGCGGGCGGCGTCAGGGGCAGAGGTCTGAGGCCGCGAGGGCTCGGTTGGCGGAAATATTCTCGGAGTACCACGAGCAATGTTCTCTGCACCCCTTCCCCCGCTACTGTGATTTTTCTTTTTCGATGTATGGCTGAGGAGCCTATAGTACCCTTTTGAATAAACAAAACTCTTCTTTTTGCAAAGTTTCATTGATCCATTTTTATTATATAAACAAAAAGATCTGGAGAAAAGTTTATGTTGCCTTAGTAAGAAGAAGTATACGCTAGTAGATGTTCTTTTTATTAGTGCAGCTTAAGCTCCTCGGATGTCTGTTGGCCTCCACGACCGGCGTGGGGTGCTGAGCCACGTAGGTACCCGACGTACCCTCCGCTGACACGACCATGATTTGGCCGATTGTCAACTCGCCGGGAGGGGGACGCTGCTCCTGCTCACGGTCAGCTTGTCGCTTGTCCCGTAAGTATGCTGCGAGGTGTCCCGAATGGATGAGCTCCTCGATGTATTCTCGGAGCTGCTTACAGCTCTCTGTGGAGTGGCCTTGCGACATGTGGAAACCGCAGTAGGGGCCCCGGGTGCGCATTGAGGTCATGCGTGAGATCGGGGGGAGCTTGAAGAACCCCTCGCCCTTAGCCTCCTCTAGAAGTACAATCTGGGAGACGTTGAGCGGGGCGTAATCCTGAAACTTCGGGGAGTAGGGCTTTGGCCACTTGAGTCTCTTTCTCTCTTCCCTCGCCCTTTTCTTTTGGTCGGTTTGATCTGCCCCGGGGAGATTTGCGTTCACCTCAGACTCGAGCTGGATCTCACGCTCGATTCATGCCTTTACCTTGGTCATGGTCTTAGGTTGCGCTAATGCAAAGGAGCGTAACCACTCCTTGTGCCTAAGACCAGACCTAAGTGCTGTAATGACCGTCTCGTCCCGGTGCTCTGGGACCTCGAGAAGGGCGTTGTAGAAGCGGATGACGTACCCTTTGAATGTCTCTTTGTCCCCGCTCTTGATTGTGAAGAGATGGTCGACTGTCCGTTTCTGCCGCCTGTTCCCGACGAAGTGACTGAGGAATTGGGTGGCCAGCTCGTCGAAAGTTGAGATCGAGCGTGGCACGAGTTCTTGGAACCAGTCTTGTCCGGAGCGAATGAGAGTGGCCGGGAAAGCTCAGCACTGGGCGGCGTTAGAGTTGTCTTGGAAGCTTATTCCTACGGTGAATGCATCCAAATGGTCCTTCGGGTCGGACTTACCGTCGAAGAGAAGGACCTTCGGTGGCTTGTTCCGGGAGGAGACATGGACGGGGAGCAGCTCCTCGGTGAAGGGTTTTGTGAGCGAGTCAGCGGCGTACTTATCCCCGTCGCTCGAATGGTGGCTTTCCCGATGCATACATTCGATCTTATTTTCGAGGGTGTCGAGTCGGCCGTGGTATTCCGACGATTCGGCACATTCTGATCTTTGGCCTCTGCTGTTGGAGACCTGTGTCTGGGCCGCAACCCCGGTTCCTTTCAATGAGGTTCCTTAGGTCCCCTGGTGAGGTAGTCTTCAAGCTGCCGTGACGAGTCCCGTCCGCGCGACCCCGTCGAAGGAGGCGGTGTTGGTCATGCCTGGGAGCAGGCGAGCTGACCGACATCTCCTCGGGAGGGATAGGGTCGCGAATGGGCTCGTGGTGAGGCGCTCTGGCGACTGACCTCGGTGTTGAACTTTGGGGCGCCCAGCAGGTCATAGAATATGTTGGCCCGGGTGATCTGCGACCGTAGGAGGCAGCGAGGCGGTGGTCGGCAGTGCCGACGCGAGCAGAGTTTTCTTTCCCACGGTAGGGGTCCCAGTCCCGAGGTGGGAGAGCGGCGACCTGGGGAGCTTGCCCTGCCGTTTGGATACGGACGGGCGCATCCACGAAGGACACAAGTCGATCTATCCGGACGGCTAGGGCATTGATGGCATTCGGGAGAGGAGATTCGTCCACGCCTCTGTTGTGGGGAAGGCGACGGCTAGTGCTTGGATCGTCGCAGTGATTGCTCGCCATTGGGTCGAGATCGGAAGATGAACTTTTGTTTAGTGGAATCAAGTTTTTCCCACAGACGGCGCCAGTTGACGGATGTCGGATCATGTCAAGATGTTACCTTCCATAGATCTGCTGTCGGCGATGATGGACGGCTGAGATTGAAGTGGAGGTTGGCTCCTGAAGCGTGTGGATCTCAATAGGTTTGAGGTGGTTGAGACCGAGATACCTGCAAGGAAGTCTCAGGATGGTTGTACCACCGAGGACCCTCCGACGATCAAGTAAGACACAATATCCGAGCAGAGTAACGGCCTAGTGAGCAGAAAAATGACTTACTTGAACCGTCTGAAGGAGGGGTTTATATAGTGGTGGCAACAGGCGGGCATGCGCGAGAATTACGCCGGCCGTTACGCTCCCAGGCGTCACGCCCGTGTAATAGGCTGGATCCCGCATTAATGGCGAGACATGCTCGTTAATGGGGATCGTGATGGCGTGGACCACAGGACGTGGCAGGCGGATATTTCACGCATGTCGAGATTCACGGTAGTGAGGCGGTTGCGCCTACGATTGGTGCCGTCGGTCGGTCGATGAGACCGAGGAAGATGAGCTCGGCGGGGGAGCTCGCGGACGAGCGGGAGGCCGAGATATCTTGGTTCTACGAAGCCTGGAGACGAGCTGATAGGGCCGAGGAGGCCAATTGTGCAGGGGGCTCGGAGGTGAGCCAACGGTGGTTTGTAAGGCGGGCACCGGAGTGGTGTGGACAGTCGCAGAAGGTCGGCTACGTCCGTGGGTCTCAGACCCGAGGTATTCTTCTGACGTACCGTCCTTAGTCCTTTCTTGTAAGCTTCGGGACACGTCGTCACGATCTGGGAGATCACCGATATCGAGCATTATCAAATTCCCTCCAAGCGCCTCTTTTCTTCATTATTCTTTTGTGCGCGCGCACACACAAATAATGGATGGTGAAGATCCTAGGAGCCTCCTATGTCGGTGGTCAAAAATCAACTCTCCATCATTTTCATTCATGACAATCGGCATTCACCTCTTTATCTTCACCGTTTATGATATAGATACACCAAATAATTTTCCCCATTGATTTAGTAGATGCATAACTAATAGTTTTTCGATAATGGAATATTTTTTAGTATTCTTGCATCATTAAAGCAACAGTGAAAATATGTTAAAATCACATGACATTTAGTATCACTATATCTTAGACGATGAAAATCAAGATAAACGGTGCTAATTGTTAGAAACAACGGCGGAGGATTGACTACTATTCGACGTTATAGGGTTCGTGCTTTTTCAAACTCATAAATTTTTCCGCATGACGTCTTTCTAACGATTCGCTCTGTTCAAGCTGTTCTCCACGCCGTATATAGTTAGTGGATGAACAATCATCTTGATTGGAAATGTTTTGCTTGTGTAACACCTCGATTAAAAATATTAAAAACTCATTGCTACTAGAGAGCAATACAAGACGCTTTACATGGCCCAATTTGGAAATCGGCAACCTCAAATTTTGGAAAGCAAATTCTAATGGCACAAGCGATGCCCAATCATTAAAAAAGAACCAGTTTTGCTAATGCCATGGCTATCATGAAAAGAAGCGGTTTTGCCATAGCATTTCTTTCATAAAAATGAATTAAAAGTGGTTCTTTCTATGAAAGCGATGCTATCATGAAAAGGATCCGATTTACTAAGGGCCATTCGGCAATTCGAAAGTGAAAATAAATTAGGAAAGTAACAAAATAGTAGAAAAGTAAAATGGAATAAAAGTGAAAAGTAAATACTAATTCTTGTTTGTTTTGTTAAATGGAAAGTAGTAAGAAAGAAGCTGGTTTAGCACAAGACTGGATTCTTTGGTTGGAGTAAGAAAAAAGAAGGTAGAATAAAAAATAATAAAATATTCATCTTCATTTTACTTTCCTCAACTTTGTAAGTTCTAATGAGAAGGTGGATTGAAAAAAAAATCCATATAGGGCAAAAAAGTAAAAAGTAATTTTTAATCTTTTGTTTCAACTGTCGAGCAAGTAAATAGAGAAAGTGAGGTAACTTTCTCACTTTCTCTCATCACTTTCTATCCCCAATCATGCCCTAATGTCATCACTTTCATGAGAAGAACATGCTTTGCCATAGCATAGCTTTCATAGAAAAGAACCACTTTTGTCATTGCTTAGTACCTAAAGGATCGATTTTAACGAGTATTCAAGAACAAAGTGTTTGACTCCTCGGGCATAGCAGATGCGTTGAAAAATTCCTATCTATAACAAGAAATCGTCGATATGAGTTTCCTAATGGAGTTACAAGGCATAGATCCATAGATCCAGAGTCCATGCTATTTTCACTACATGCTATTCGTGCATGCTATTAAGATCAATGGCCATGATTTCTTGATCTTAAAAATCAACGGTGATGACCGCTGCAAAACGGTAGGCTTTGGTGTTGGTGTTTTTCCACGTGCTTTGCACGTGTGACGTTGCGGTAAGGATGCACTCAGAGCACCAAAACAGCAGGGAACTCAATAGCAAAGGTTCCAAATCCGTTGGGCATAGCTCCTGTAGTAAGAATTCTCCTTGTAAAATGAGATATAGCCGGTTTGATTTCCAAGAAAGCGGGTGTCTCCACTGATAATTTTGTGGGACAATCATATACCGAATCTCACCATCAACTTATAATTGGGATGGCTAGATGATATCTCACCTTCCATTTATAAATGGATCATTAGATTAGATTAGATGAAAGGGAATATCCACAAAAATTATTAGTGGGGACTCCCCGAACTCAATTTCGGAAGAGATCGCATCCAAAAAAGCAAATTCACACTTAATTGGAAAAATAAGAGCCTTTTAATCGTTTCGTTCGGAACAGAGCCAACTTTTTTTTTAAAAATCTGCATGCTTTTCTGAAGACCGGAAGAAACCAAAATTCAGACAGTGAATCCATTTCCTTTTATGAGTTGCACACTAAATCTTGATAATGAAGTACAAAACAATGGCGGTGTTGTTTGGATGCAAGTGCAGGACAAATTAGTTATCTGACCCCAATATTGTAAGTTTTTGGATGGGAGGCTTTTGGGATTTAAACCACCTCTCATTCTGAAAAGAAAAGCAGTACCTCAGGGTTATAACCATTTGGTGACTCCAATAGTAAGGGGGAATGATCGACTTCTTCGAAAACAAGAAAGAGAGAGTTAATCTTGGAGGCATGGAATTCCAAATAATAAGTGGCTAACCATTAATTTTGCACTGTTGATACACCAAATTTCATATGATTCTACCACTTTTTCACTATTGAAATGGCAATGCAAAAAGTTCTATTGTTGGTAAACTATTAATTTTGCACTAACTAAATCAACGGTGAAAAAGCGATGGAATCATATGAAATTTGGTTTATCCACGTCTTAAATAATGATGATAAAGATGATGAGTGCCGATCGTTGAAAAAATGGAGGGTGTATTTTTCGAGGACATATGAAGAAATTCCCTCTTAAGAGGCATATTTCCTATATATATATATAATGGAGGACAAAAGCCTAGGATGGAATTTTCTCTTATAACGGCGAAATAAGTCTTTTCTCTTATATTTTTTTCGCCGACTGACACACACTATTCTCATCCTCATTGATTTAGATGTATATATACCAAATTTCATATGTTTTTTTTTCGCCGACTGACACACACTATTCTCATCCTCATTGATTTAGATGTATATATACCAAATTTCATATGATTCCCACATGTTTTCACCGTTTTAGTGAGTGGAAAATTAATGGTTTACCGATAATAGAACTTTTTACATTTCTAATTCAAAGGTGAAAAAGTGGTAGAATCACATGGAATTTGGTGTATCTTAAATGATAAAGATGATGATGATAAGTGCCAATCATCAAACAAAATGGTGTAGGGCGTATTTTTTCGGGCGCCACCTAACGAAATGCCCCCCTAAGATGTGTGTGTGTGTGTGTGTGTATAAAGTTAATTTACTCTCGGGATATATATAACCAGTTTAGTTATGCTCTATGATTAATTACTCTGTTTATCCTTCATGAATCAATGAATAAATTAAGGATTGGTTTTTGTTATTTGCCGGAAGAGAGAAAATGTAAAGAATCTTTTCCCCCAAAGGATTATTTCAACCTACCATGGATTTTGCGCCAAAGGAAAGTTAATGAAAGCTAATGAAAGCGACTCGTTGTAGAAATGTCATAAAGATGCTAATAACATATCCTGCTTCCCAGAAATGAAATGGTGCAGCTGTAGCTGTCATGAAGAGGCTAAAACCACCCAAACTACGTCGAATAGGACGGGACGGTAATGCAATCACATAATTCAAGATACCCCACCAAGGAAAAAGAAAGGATCCACTCAGGGTTCCGATTGAATTGGCTTATTCGGAAAATGACGTTGTGTAGTGAACATATGAAAGAAAATGTCAATGTCCATGCAGAGGATACTTAACATAACCCACACCCACGCTTCCCACCAATCATAGGTCGCCACATTTCATATCCCAACAGCCACATACTGTACAGAAGAGATGTTCCTGCAGATGCTAGTTAACATATCCCACACCAACGCTCATCTCTGCTGACTCATCATTGCAGACCTTTTGCCTATCTCGCTCATATATAAAAAAGAGTCAGTAACTGGATATATACCCTTCTCTTAACTTGCTCTCGACGCTCCCAAACCACATCCTCCATCTTAATTTCCTTAAAATATATACATATATATGGACTCGACCGATACGTTTGTCCTCACGGCCTTGACGGCCATTGTAGCCTTCGCAGCCGGCTACATGACCACCGCCAATGGCCAACACGCGCTGGCGGCCATGACCGAGGCACGGTACTTATTTGCACCTGTGGATGTCTTCATCTTCTCCATTCTTGCCGCCATATTCTTTGCTGTCGCATCCAAAACATTCCGGACGCTCGAAGATTACCCTGCAGTTCTCATTCTGTTTGCAGCTTCGTCCATCGCAGACATCCTTCTTCGATGCCGCGGGTTTGCATGGCTAGTGTACGTGCCTGGTGTGCTTGTGGTGATGTACCTGTTGTGTAAGGCTAGTCGGTCTCTCTTCTCTAGAGTGATGGTATTGCTTCCTCTGTTATACAAACTCTTTCTTGATGGAATTCAAAGGTTTCGAAGAATTTTAATCGAAAGGTGGAATGCAGAAGATATACCATGATCGGTCAAGCCCTCTCGATCTGGTGTGTGGCGCGATGAAAGTTATGGAAAAAAGCCGTATCTAGCAAATAAGTACTGGCCCCTTGTTACTTTGTTATTGAACTTTGTAATATATATACTGGCCCCTTGTTACTTTGTTATCGAACTTTGTAATATATATATATATATATATATATATATATATATATATAAAGGACTGTGATCCATTGTAGTCTTCGAAATAAAATAAAGTGTATTTTGTTCATTTATTTATTTCTATTTGATTTATAATATTGTCTACTTACCGTATTTTATTTAGTAAAAAAAATAAATAAAAGTTTGAAAACGTTTTTTTCCCCTAAAAGAAAAAAAACAGAATTATTTTATTTTCTAAAAGAAAGCTAAAAGTTGTTTTTTAAGAATTAAGTTAAAAAGTAATTTTTTTTAGATGAGAAATAATTTTTAATTATCTTTAGAATCTATTAGAATTTATTTTAGTTAAAAAAAAACTACATAAAACGAGATAAGAAAATTTATTAAATTTTAGTGAAAATATTTTTTAAAGATAAAAATAATTTATGAATAATTTTTAGATGAAAGTTATGGAAAAATTCGTATTTAGCAATATGTATTGGCCGCTTTGTAACTTTGTTATTGAACCCTGCAATATTAAAGTAGTTATTGAACTCTGGAATATTAAAGCAGCAGATGGAATACAGTGGCAATAACTAATGCAAAAGAATAAAAATATCAGTCAAAAAAATTACTTTCATCTCTAGGTTTGAGCTGGGTCGGGTCGGGTCGAGGTCCATTCCTGGGTATGGCTGGGTTTATGTACGGGTTTGGATGATCAACCTTGTCAACCTTGTAGTCTTTGCTGTTACAGCATTCATGGTTTCGTTACATCAACCTTGTATTTGCTGTTACAGGGTTTGCTGAACTCACAACATTATTAAAACCACTAAAAAAATATTAGGCATTTGTGACACCTAGTCATTATGTAATACTTCTTTACTTAATTAATTGATAGAGACGATAAAGCCAATTAGAAATGGTGTGTCTTAGTGTCTTATTTGAGAAACAAGTTGATAGAGACAGACGATAAAGCCCATGCTGCATCCATTACCAATAAAGAAGCAAATCTTGGAAACTTGGTTGTATAGTTTCATTTTCAAATTTGTTATTACTAGTTGTTTCTGCCTCCTACATACATGAACAGTTGGATATACATATGTAATGAATGAAAAGATAAAAAGACAATATTATATTGAAACCTTCCCCTCGTTTAACTTTGTAAATCTGTTCGAACTACTCATTTATTTCTACTTATTAATTTTTATGTCTTTTTGACATTTTCTTGATATGAGTACACATAAACATCGAAATAGTAACCATTTCAAGGGCCGATTGCTCAAGAAATGCCAAATAAAGAGAGAAAAGAAAAGAAAAAGACTATATTTCTTAATTATTGCAATTGATTTACTGCTAACATGATTTGATTGCCTTCTTTGTATTCAAAAGATCATGAGTTCTCATGATTTTCATTAATTTTCCTTTTTTCCTTATTTTCCTATTGGTGCATCCATAATAATATTTCATAATTGCACTCATGATTACTTTTTTTACATCCATAATATTTTCATCCATGTACATACAACTTAACGAGGATCAGTTATTAATTACATCATCAGTCATAGATAGTTCACGTAAAGAAACCATTGTTATTAATTACATCATCAATCATAGTTTCCCGTAAGTTTCTCCATCTATTTTGTTTCTCCTATGTTTTTTATAGCACTTAATTGAACAAAGACATGAAGTACTATGTCCACTTGGGCATCATAATTTAGATACCTAAAAAAATTCAAGTTGTCCAAAACAACTAATTACAAAGGCCTTTGGAAATTTATCAAAAGGACAAATTTCAAACCCAGGAGGATTGCACATCTTTCATCTACATTAATTACAGGGAGCTAAGGTCATCAAGCATGAAATGTAGAGACCACAAGAGTTTTTAATTTAGTGCCGACAATTTGAATCAACAGTACAAAAATATGAGATCACACACAAAATATTAAGAACCAGAGAGTGTGCGCGCGCGCACACACACCAGCCCCTATGCCATTCCTCTTTTTACTTTATCTTTGTTGTGCTTCTTCCAGCAATCAGAATCATGCATGCCTCTGTCGCTCTTTATGCTTTCACTTCTCCGTTCTTTACTCACACCATGCAGTGTCTTCTATCTTCTACCAGCCTCTTCTGAAGCTTCATCATTACTTCTAGCCTTAGGATCGAAACCATGGCCACAGTCTATGGGTAAGTGCTCGGAGATGGAGTATAGAAGATGACAATCAAAGTCCAGGAGGAAGAAAATATTGCATTAATTTGTTGATGAAAATATGTGAGAGAAGTGAGGTGAAATGACTTTTATATAGAGGTATACAAATCTAGAATATCAATCAAAATAAATTAAGTTTTCAAAGGTATACATTTTATTTCCTCTAAATTTAAAATTCAAGTGTTCATAGAAAAATAAGTGGTGCCATCAACTTTATAAGCCTCAATAGAAGTTGGCGTAGGCATGGATCATATTAATCTTTTCCACAGTCTCTTTCATATATAACCTATTATACGTGCCTATCAAACCGAAACTTCACATTTATTACCTCCTTACTTTTACTCCCCACGTCAGGTGTATCTTTTAGGCTTAGTTCATGTTATTGTTTTTAACTTATCTGTGCTGCTCTATGACCTCACTTTCTCCAGCATTAAATTTGAAATCGACCCCAGCTTGTTGAATCATTATCCCTTAACCATCATGCCGCCCCCGCCCCCCCCCCCCCCCAGGTCACTTGGCACCCCATTTGAAATCGCTTTCAACTTAACCCTCATATTCTTCGACTTGCATCCCATTTGAAATCGCTTTCAACTTTGAATTGGAGACGAAACCAATTGCAATTGCGATTGCGATTGCGTTCAGAGACCGACTCACTCGATGTCTACTCAGAGATTCGTTCAGAGACTGCTGACGTTTGCTCTTTATTTTCTTCTTCTGTTCCCATTATATACCCTACACTCATATATAGCTGGATACCCTTCTCTTAATTTACCCTCAACACTCCCAAAACACACATGCATCCTCTGTCTTAATTCCCCTAAAATTAAATTAATATATGGACTCAACCGATGTGTTTGTCGTCACTGCCTTGACGGCCATTTTAGCCTTTGCGGCCGGCTACATGACCACCACCAATGGCCAACACGCGCTGGCGGCCGTGACCGAGTCCCGGTACCTTTTTGCACCTATGGATGTCTTCATCTTCTCCATTCTTGCCGCCATATTCTTTGCTGTCGCATCCAAAAGATTCCGGACGCTTGAAGATTACCCTGCAGTTCTCATTCTGTTTGCAGCTTCGTCCATCGCAGACATCCTTCTTCGATGCCGCGGGTTTGCATGGCTCGTGTACGTGCCTGGTGTGCTTGTGGTCACGTACCTGTTGTGTAAGGCTAGTCGGTCTCTCTTCTCTAGGGTGACGGTATTGTTTCCTCTGTTATACAAGCTCTTTCTCGATGGAATTCAAAGGTTTCGAAGAATTCTAACAGAGAGGTGGGGTACAGTCGATATACCATGAACGGTCAAGCCCTCTTGATATGGTGTGTGGCGCGATGAATGAAAGTTATGGGAAAAATTCGTATCTAGCAAATAAGCACTGGGCCGCCTTGTAACCTTGTTATTGAACACTGCAATATTTTATCCTATTACTCTATATTTTGTATGAAAATATGTGCAACAATTATTTGAAGAAATATGGAAGTTATTATTTACCAAGTAAGTATGGGCCAAGAATTTTGGTGCCCTTGAACTCGTGCATGTTGTTTTTTCTTTTCTTTTATGGTACCTATATAATCACACACACTGACACACAAAAAGAGAAAAGAGAGATGTAGAGATTTGGAGGTATGCACATGAAAAGGAGCAGTTTTGCGGAACTGCATGCCGCTTCCATCTCAAATTGAGTTTGCTACCCGAAGATGACATTGCTTCCATTTGTTTCACCAATTAATTTTGTTATTGATTCCTTGATCCATATTTATTAGAAGAGAATAGAGAGCATTGAGTTTACATATATTATGAAAATGACATCGCTTCAATTTGTTTGACCAATTTTGTTGATATCATAGAGCAATTATTTCATATATATTACAAAAACGCCATTGCCAAGATCTGACATTACACACAGGCATACATATAATGTGCATCATACATATAACGTGTATAGGAAAGGTGCCTGGGAATTTACTCCTGTAACCTTGAAAAAATACAACTTCCATGAATTTTATTCGACAATCGGCATCCACATCATCATTTTTATCATGTAAAACACGGATATACCAAATTTCATGTCATTTCATCAATTTTTCACTGTTAGTTTAGTGGATGCAAAATTAACGGTTTACCGACAATAGAAATTTTTACATTGTTAATTCAATGATGAAAAAGCAGTGGAATCACATGAACTTTGGTATATCCACATCTTACATGATAAGTATGATGATGGTGGATGCCGATCGTCGAATAAAATAGTGGAAAATATAGAGTTTTGACGCCACCTAACGAAATTCCCTCTTAGGGCTTCATCGTTCTCATATGTATATAAATACACGTACATATATACATCTGTATATGTATGAGAATAATGGATGGTAAAATCCCTAGGAGCCTCCTATCACGGTAGTCAAAAATCAACCCTCCATCATTTTTTCTTCTGACGATCGACATTCACTTCTTCATCTTCATCGTTTATGATATAGATGTACCAAATTATTTTCACTATTGATTTAGTGGGTGCTAACTAATGGTTTTTCGATGATAGAATATTTTTTGTATTTTTTGCATCAATAAAGCAACAGTGAAAATATGTACAAATCACATGACATTTAGTATCACTGTATCTTAGACGATGAAAATCAGATGAATAGTGCTAATTGTTAGAAACAACAATGGATGATTGACTGCTACTCGACGGTATAGGGTCCGTGGTTTATTCAAATTCAGAAATTTTTTCGCATGACGTCTTTCTAATGATTCGCTTTGTTCAAGCAGTTCTCCACATCATATATAGTGTATGAATAAACACTCATCTCGATTGAAAGTGTTATTAAAAATATTAAAAACTCATTGTTAGTGGAGAGCAATACAAGATGCTTTACATGACCCGATTTGTAGATCGGCAGCCTCGAACTTTGGAAAGCAAATGCTAACCGCACAAGCCATGCCCAATCACTAAAAAGAACCGGTTTTGCTAATTCCATGGCTGTCATGAAAAGCAAATTTTGGAAACCAAACAACCTTTCGACGGCGGGACTCGGAAATTTCAGTTGTCACGTCTTTTCGACGTTGGATTGTGATGACATAACGCTTGGATCTTTTTGCCTCATCAGGCACAAAATCTCCAGTGTGAGATAGTGACATCTAGTTATGACGGTCCTAAAGTTATCCACTAATGTCGAATTATGTTCAGTTGGTCACCACATCATCTCTAATCACTATTACAAAGAAGGGTTGCCCCTACGGATAAATCCGTAGGGCCAACCCACTGCCCCTACAGATATACACGTAGGGGCGAAAAAATACCCTGTAGGTGCAAAGGCCGCAGGTGCAAGTTGAGGCCCTAAACTTGCCCCTACGGTCCAATTTTTCCCCCTACGGATTTATGTGTAGGTCCTGTTGCCCCTACGGATTAAACCGTAGGGTATAAGATTTTATATTATTTACGCTTTATTTTAATAAATTACTTGGCCCTACGGATATCTCCGTAGGGGCATATACCACCCCCTACGGATACGTGTGTAGGTACGTTTCCGTAGGGGCACAAATTCAGTATTCCTGATATTTTGCCCCTACGGATAACGCCGTAGAGGATAGGCATTGGCCCCTACGGATATATCCGTAGAGGCTTTCCCAACCCCTTGACAATTAGATCAGGGGTGAAATTTTGCTGCTGCTGATATTTTGCCCCTACGGATATATCCGTAGGGGTAACATATATGCCTACGGATTAATCCATAGGTATATATTGTCTGTAATTTTTTTTAAAAAATGGGCTGCTTGATTTTTTCCCGTCCTGTGCACAATAATATATATATCAATCAAATCATATATTGCAGTATTCATAATCACATCTCACACATATATATAATATACAAAAGAAACACAAAAACTGAATATGATATAAATACAAATCAATATCAATATCGTTTCAAAATGTAGTACAATGTGTATGATATAAATAAATACATGTTTCAAAAAATAAGAACCAAAAATCTACCCTAGCTCGGTCCAGCTCCACCTCTGAATAACGATAGAATAACGCGCGCCTACTCCTCGGTCAATAAACTCTGCAATTCGTCGCGAGCGGGAGTCTGAGCGGCATGTGGAGCCGGCGATGTGGTCTGCGCAGCCGCCGTCGAGGTACAGGAGCCGATGTAGCTACAGGAGCTGTCTGCGGAACCGCAGCCGATGTAGTGGCTTGCGGAGCCGCAGCCGAAGGAGATGCATGTGGAGGCTCGGCCGATCTACCATGTCGCGTCTGGATATAACGTGTGTAAGAAGCGTGTAAGAACTGTTTATGATTCGAATTCGTATCATTATTAAGTTATTTCGAAACCCTGTTTGGATATCTAGTTTGGAAAAGCGTTGTTTATTTCAATTACATATGTATGTATGATTAATCAAACTTAAGTCTAAAACCAAATAAGCTCAAGCTACGTACTAATTATGGATATGTTGATATGTATATAATATGAAATGATATTTTACTATAAAGTAGTATACATACCAGCATCTCCTTCAACTCCTAATCCCCGGCCTCTCTCCCAACCTCCGTGGTGCCCTCCGTGTGCGGCGTCCAGAACTGGGGTCAGCAGCCTCGGATCGTTCTGTCCGGTAAAATCGATCCCCGAGCCCTGGGCCTGCTCAACCACCCGCTCCTACACCCACATTAAGCAGTAAAGTATAAGTATAAAATTTAAACTTGAACCTTCCAAAACTATAATTTCAAATTTGGGTAGAAAAAATATTAACACTTACGCAGTACTCCTGGGTAGCGACGTCGAGCTATCGAAGCTCGCCCGTGGCGGGATCTGTCGAGGTGCCGTGGACGGCAAGATATGCGGACAGCACGCTCGGTGTACCACCTGACGCCACGGTCCGAGATGTCTGCAATATTAGAAAGTAACTCTTAATATTAGAAATATTAGAGAATAACTCTTAATTTACCGATAACTCCATGGCTCGAGTAATGTTCCTCAAGCCACCTGTGTAAGTGGGGCGTGTTAGTTATATGTGTGCCCTAGAGGCCATTACTGTACATACGATGTATATTGTAGTGGATGCTTGGACATATATAGGGAGGACTTTCTTGCTCAACATGATAGTACGTTATCTGGTTGTACTTTATCTTAACATGTACTCTGATTGTCTCTTTTGTTACATGTTGATAAAGCCCTTAGGATTTGTACTCGACTACTGGGACTATGATGAGATCATACTAGTGGGGCCACGGTAGTCTATGAGTACATCCTATAACTGTTCCTAGTCGAGGGTGTGTCGAGACAGGGCATCGATACACCAGAGTAGACTAGCGTATACGCATCTTGACCCATATGATGGGCGATGGATGATCCCATATCCATCGGTGTTTGACATCAAGGATGGTGTACGGGTGCTCAGTGGAGACTGGGTACACTGAACGGACTCGCCGAGAACTCCTAGATGGTATATATACCTATTGTCAGATAGCAGTTCTCTGGTGACACTTGTACAGGTTAGTCTGTAGATCCGAGATCGTCATAGAGTCTTGTGTGATTCCCACTGTACTTTGATTTCCTCCCTACCACGGCTCTACTGAGTTGTGCAAACAGGTGGATTTTGGGTACAGTCCCGAATCATATGGAGACAGTGAGCGATAGGAGGGGTTTCGTCTCTCCCGGTATAGGGAGTTGATGTCGCGCTATGTTTGATCGGCTATAACACCTAAATCCCTGGCCAGGGTTCTCGAGGTTTACTGATAAGTGTTATCAGTAGTTCCTCGACCTGTTATGAGCCATAAATCAACATGACTTATAAAGTTACTGGGGTCTGACATTTACCACCCCTAGACTTCATATGCGACGTATCAGACGAAGAGACCGGACTGTACGGTAAGTGTTGCTTACAGGCTCGTAAGGGTTGTGATGAGTTCGCTCGTCGGCCACCTTTTCGTCATGTACCTGGGTAGCCGTTACGCACAGCTAGTGCCGCTGACGTGCTTGTGGTTAAACCCATTGCCAGCGTACTGACGAGTCTTTAGAGTCCCACATAGAGGGTTCCCTCGTTCAGGCGAAAGATGTAGAGACCGTAAGTTGTTACGGCAGCCGTAAAGTGTTGCGGCAGGTTTTCGATTATGTTCGTGTAATTGTTACAAGAATAATAATCGGAAGAATAATACTGGACGGATACCGGTATTATATTATTGGATTAATGGTATTCGTATTTTTCGGAATTCGGATGCGGGTATACAGTATACGGTATACGGTATACGGAGGAGGGGTATTTTTGTAATTGTTACAAAATACCTTCTAGAAGATGCAACCTCATAATGACATAATTATGACATCATTTATTTTGTGAAAATAAATAAGTGAGGTGTAAATTAAAAGGTATAAGCATGATAATGTGTTTGTTGAAGTGGATGTACTATTTAAGCATGATACTTCTTTCATAATGCATGCTTTACTTAGTGCTATTTTTCTTTTTATCATGCTTAAACTTTTTAATTATGAAATGCACTTATTCTTCTTCTTATAAATACCTTCACATGAGATGTGAAATCAAGGTATTCAAATTCCTACACAAAATTATGATAAGTGTATCATAACAAGTTCATAAGAAGAGAGAAAGAAAAATGATGGTGATTATTCTTCCTAGCTTTAACCCTCACATGAGATGTGAATCAAAAGCTTAGGATTTCAAGTTAATCCAATACAATTATCTCTACATCATCCTAGTGACCTCTTCTAGCAAATTTGGTCTCTCGGTTAAATTCTTGAAAAGAGTTTCAAGCTTGCACGAAAACTCTCGGGTGGATCATCTTTGTCTTCGGTGGCCGGAGATCGAAAACGTCGGCAACATCTAACGAGCCGAGGAGTCCACAAAAGAGGAGAAAGGAGCAAAGGAGTTACATCAAAGAGAAGACCCGAAGGACCGTATCATCAAGGTATAATCCCTAACATAGTAGATAAGATCTCTAGTTGGGGTTTACTAGTTGTGGTTTAGACAAGATCTTCGGTTAAGTGCGTGTTGTATGCAAAGAAAATTTTTGTTTATCGCTTCCGCCGCGCCACAAGAGTTGTGGGAGCATGCAGCACTCACCAACAGTGGTATCAGAGCCTACCTAAACCACAATTAGATGTTAGCCAAAAGTTAGAAGCTCGATCGACAGTTTTTTCTCCCGAAAACTCGTTTTCTGCCCCTGCTGCTGTCAGTTTTTGAAAGTGTTCAAAAATAAATTTGACATATCTTAAAAATACAAGCAGGGTTTTCTAAGAACACACAAAAAATTTGGAGGTCCAACTCGGCAGAAGCGCGGCGGAAGAGCGGCCAAACCCATAGTTTGGCAGCGGATCCGCCGCCGATTTATGGCCGCGTTGACTCAGTTTTTTTTACTATTCCTATATTGAAGAAATATGGTTTCTGGGATGTGTAGAATTGTACAAAGGTGTTTGTACAGGGACATGTCAAGTGTTGGCATGGTTGTTTTAAAAATTATCGATCGAAATTCTAAAGTGCTTGGCTAATCGGGTTTTCATTTTTTATTATATGTGTTTGAAACGTCCGCTAATTGCTATATGACGATTAGTGGGGGTTGCACATATGGATATCATGGGATGGTATGTGTATATGAATGTGTTGGATCGTTGTGATGAATGGCCGGGGGGTGTGAGAAGAGTGTTTTTCCTTTTCTATCATTCCATGTAATTTGTAAAAAGCAAAGTTATATTGTATATTTTCTTTTTACTGTTTTTGCTCCTAGGATAGACCCAAGATGGGGTGCACAAACTACCGGGTTCTCCAAGTGCCGAGTGGCCTACTCAATTGTTGAGGAAGGTTGCTACACTTCGAGAATTTGGCGGGTAGTTTGCCGCACCCGTAGGGGTCTAGGGGGGGTTTTGGCTATTCATCACGACCGTGGAACCCGTTTTTCATTAAGGGCTTAAATGAAACACGGAATTCCTAGTATATCCAATGCATTCATCTGTGATCTGAAATGGCTATATTTATATATGAGATATATATAATAAACGTTGCTTATGTTTTGCACCCGCACTAGTCCAGCCCCCGCTCTGCCGTTAGTTAAGTAACCTAACGGTGCATGACGGGGCCTAGTGGCAAATGCGGATGGCATAAGCGTACGTTCTATTTGCGTTTCTTTTCTGTGATGTTTAGGAAACGTAAAAGATAGGAAACATAAATGATGGGACCACATTAATATGATTAATGTTAAAAGAAAGAAACCTAAAGATGTTGTAGAATCAAACTTTTTGAAAAAGGGTAACTCTAGTTTTTGTTTTGCATAGTGGTATTCTTGAATATCCTGCACCTCATTCGATGAGGAAAGGGCCGAGATCCCTTCACCGGGAGTGACCCCTTTAGCGAAACTGGAAAATGTTACAAAGAACTCGATTTGGTTTTAGTTGATCTATTGCTGCTTTGCATCGTGGTATTTTCATATCCAGCACCTTATTCGATAAGGAAAGAGCCGAGATCCCTTTACCGGGAGTGACCTCTTTAGCAAAATTAGAAAGATACTACAAAACCATTCGATATTTAAAACTGGAGCTTAAACCACTCCTTCCCACTTGATTCTACAACGATATCAAGTTCATTACGCTCATGGCTTTCTTAAAAATCTGCGTAGCCCTCCGACATTTCAGATAGGTAATACTTAGTATTCGTGCTGCGTTTGTTGGCTTTCGTCAAGGCGTAGTGTGCGGTAGCTAACTATTGCTTATCTGTAACATATGATGAGATTGGGTTAGGGTAGTCGTGCGTCTTTGTTGGCTTTCGTCAAGGGACGTACGGCTGGGTTTAATTCAATCAAGAAATGTACGGATTGAACTTGACTAGCGGACTATGGTTTGTTGGCATTCGTCAAGGTCATAGCACGTTAGGGGCAAAATATTATCAGGAATTTCAAGTGTTGAAATTTGCAATGAGATTGCATACCTTCTATGAGATAGTTGGATCTCGATACCCGCTGCGAGTAAGAGTTACTCCTGGGAAAGTTTTACACAAGACAATTTGATGAAATTATAGGGTGTAATTATTCCCGGCTAATCTTATCTTATAGGGTTTGAAGGAAGATTTGATAAAAACAGTGGGAGACATCTGGATTAGATAATAACCAATCTAATCTTGTAAGAGCATACGCTAAAGTGTTTTCTTCTCTCTCTCTCCAGATAGTGACCATATCATGCCTTAATCAAGATAATAAATACGGATATATTGACTGAACCCGCTTGTTATATTGAGCTGGGGAACGTTGGTCCCGCTCCAACTTATAATTGTTATAAGACAGAGCAGGAAATAGGGAAATACCAGAATTCCTATGCCGCCCAAACGAAGAAAGTGCATATGATGCATCTCCTTCGGGTGTGTTCATTACAAAGAACTGTTTCTCAGTATCCTCTGCATCCTGGGTATTTGATACTGGATCATGATCCCAGATATGTAATCTGTTACATAGGGCTACAAAAGGGTAGAAAAACTGAGAACGGGTGATAAGTTTCATGAGACAGAAAACGGGGCAAGTGTTGCAGCCAAGTCTGTTGGTCACTGTCACCCTGTATTAAGAATACATTGATTCTGAACAAATGCTATTAGATACCGAACCTGATATACAAAATCATATCAATCTCTTTATTAGTAAAGAAATGATAAAATTTTGTATTGATGGATAATGTTTTGAACATTTCCTATATCAAGTGTTGATCGGTTCAGGCACGTTATCTAAAAGCATAGACGTTCTAAATCAAACTACAGTTCTCAGTATACAGAACACACATAAGAAGAAGAGTTCAGAAATGGACGGATCCTTCTTGAGGCATTGTAGACTAGGTCAGATCAATGCGACCCGGCTGGCTGAAGTTACATTTTAGATGCATATTTAAACCAGTTTGAATTTACATCTTGTGAAACTTGCCAGTCATGTCACAAAGATTGAATGACCATAGCTCTGTTTATTGGAAACAGAGAGAGTTAGTGAACTCTTGGGATTGATACATGATGATGTATGAAAGGCCCCCTGTCTACATATGCCATGACCGGTTCCTTGTACTTCGTTACATTCTCTGATAATCTTTCAAGATTCAGACATATGTTCCTGTTGAAACATAGGTCCAAAGCTTTTGAGATATTCACAGAATATAAATTAGAAGTAGAGAACCAAAAACGGGTATAAGTATTATGTCCTTTGATGAGATCAAGGAGGAGAATACTTGTGCATGGAAATCCTGGACTATTCTAAAAGAGAATGAGATTCTCTCTCAGCATTACTCCTCCGTATACACCATTGCACGATGGTATATCGGGGCGGAGCAATTGCACCCTATGTGATATGGTGTGCTCCATGATGAGTACTACTGAGTTTCCTATTTTCCTTTTGGGAGTTATGCACTTGTGAAGCTGCATACCTATTGAATAGGGTTCCAATCAAATCAGGTGCCTACTACTCCATATGTGATATGGTATGGGAAGAGCCCATCTCTTAAAGATGTTAAGATTTGGGGTTGTCCGGCCTATGTCTAAAAACCTAAATCCGGACAAGCTCGAGGCAAAGTCAAAACTGTAGAAGTTTGTTGGATATCCCAAGCATTAGCAAGGGAATATCTTCTACCTAACCGAGGAACAAAAGTTGTTTTGTTTCTCAGCATGCCACCTTTGTGAAAGGGAATTTCTTGTGAAGAAATTAGTGGTCATAAGGTAGAACTGGAAGGCGTTCCAGCTATACAAACTACAACAGATGACCTAACAGAGGAACAAAAGTTGTTTTGTTTCGTATATGTTTTGCTCTGATATACGTCCTGCCCATTTTAAAATATTCCAAAAAGGTTTTCCTTTATAAACGTTCGTGTCGTTCACGGACACATAGGAAATAGTGGGACTATAGCTCCTTTTTCAAAAAGCTCTTGGTAAACTTTTAATGTATGCAAAGTACTCAGGTACTTTCCTCAGATCAGTCATGTTTGGCTGCTACGTAACATAGTGCCCATCATGAAAACAAGGTGCTCGAAAGCAAAATCAGTCTCAAAAGGCGTATCCAAAAATCACGTACGTCTGGTGCGCACGGAAATCATATCCAAATACAAGTGCTACGAATATGCATGTTCACACCATTATATTGCATTATTATATTCCCCATTCTTATTCTTTTTACAAATAAACAGGTGCTTTTGACCCATATCTGCTACATAATTACAGGTTACAGGTTCTTGGAGCTAAAACAATGAAAAAGATAAAAGACGATGCAAAAGTGAGACTTTGACCAACAAACAGAAGAATCTTGATCAAGTCTACACAAAGAACAGTTCACAAAGAACAAGGCAATGCAAGGTCCAAGATTACAAAGCAAACGGTTAAAAGTCCACTGCAATTGTTCACTGGGAGATCTGGAAGAAACAGAGAAGCCCAATTGAGAAAAGTACTAAAGAAATAAAAAGCCCAAGAATCCCAGAAGCAGCCCACGGAGTTTCAACAAGTGATCCTTCCATTGGGCCGCGGAACCGCGGTCCAGCCCCTGCCGAGGCCGCGGTTCCGCGGCCATCCAGAGCCCAAAGTTGAAGATTTTTTTACCATAATGCGTTGTGGCTTTGACTGGTCAACTTAGGGGTATTTTGGTAAATGCAGACGTGCGGCAATTGTAAACCTAGGGTTTTCTATGTCCTATAAATAGAGACCCAATTCATTGTATTTGTTCATGCTTCCCTTCATTAATAAAATTCAGAATTCTTTTTGGAGAGCATCAATTTAGGAGTAAAGTTTTCAATTCATTCCCTAGGTAATTTCTATTCCTTGCCTTAGTTAAATTTAATTCATTGCCCTAGTTAGATAGTTAGAAGTTTTATTCTCTGCCCTAGATAAATGTTCTTCAATTCCCTAATGAGCAAGTAGTCTCCTCGTTTGTTAGGGTTAGCTTTGGGGAAGGTGTCACGCCCCCGCTTTCCAGAGTACGTTAAACTGGGCACGTGACATAGCCAACCATGCTATCTGTGGATAGAAAGTATCCATCCACAGTCACATTACGGTTGTAGAGATATCAAGAACAAATGTAACTAACTAAATACGTGTTCATAAGCCAAGATAACAGGAGTCAAGAATAATAAAAGTGCAGAAGCAAAAGATCCAATACAAAATAACTGGAATGTATGTCCCATAATGCGGGCTCACATCAGGAAATAAATGCAGGAAATAAAGAACTAACTACTAACGACACCTCACAGCTCAGCCAACTGGCTGAAGTACTCCTGCTCGGACTGCAGCAACGGTACAGAGTCTGGGCCATGCAAAACCCAGACGTCAGCGCGTCATGTCATCAAGTAATAAAATATAAACAGGGTAACAGGCAATGCAAATATACACATGAATGAGAAGCAGGTGTAACAGTAATATAAATCAGGGCAGTGAAGGGTAGTGTGCAGTGAGTAAACTAAACTTTTCTATTGGGTTTTCTACTCTAAGGTCTTTGAAATCAATTTGATGAATTATCGATGTAACTCAATAGTATCCCGTGCGTGCCCGGGATCACGGTGAAGATTCTCGGGCTGAAACCGAGACATGCCGCTAGGCACTAAAGGAAAAGGTAACGATGAATGATGTCCATGGCATCATCCCAAGGCTGGCCTAGCCTCTAAAAAGGTAATGGATAACGATGGATGATGTCAGCAGCATCATCCCAAGGCTGGCCTAGCCTCTAAAACTGATCAGTAAAGGTATCGAACTGTCGAGTTACAAGTCAGGTTTCATCATTGATTTCCCCATACCCCCAGGTTGTATGTGTTCAAGTCAGGTATTAAAATAATCTGGAGCTAATGCCAACACATGATCATGCAGGTACAGGTTTGTCTGGATATACAACAGGAACGGTCCGTAAGGACAACAGGTCCGGTTTGTTGGCATTAGACACAAGATCAGGTAACAGGTAAAGCCATGGTACATCAGGTCAAGTCAAGTAATGTATATAGGTGTCATGTCATGTCAAGAGTGGCACAATACCATGCCGTGTCAAGTAATAGGTGTAACAAGTCATGTCAGGGTGTACAAGATATCATGTGGGTGCTCATAATCAAACTAGCATAAGCATGAGTATACAAAACAAGCATGTGTACTAATAGAACAACAAACTAGCACATGTAATATGATATGCAAATAGGTACAGATTAAACTATAAGGATGTATGGTTATCGATTAGGGTTAGAGTTATGATTCCAACAGTAAGTATCATACACTTAAATGAAGATGGAATATTAAAATCTCGTTAGTATGGGTTAAATGATCTGAAGATGCCATTATATCTAAAACAGGTTAAAGATGCACAGGGATGTCCAATAGGGTAAAACTAAAAAAAGGGCACCATAGACTATACAAATAGTTATTATGCGATTTAACATACAGATGTGGTTACTAGGTATAGTAAACTAAAATGCAACGGGTATGCTTCATGTTCTGATTCTAAAAGATATAAACGGAACATCAAACTGTTAACTTGGAACACGTGACTTTAGATTCGATCTATAGGCTTGATATGAAATTAAATAGATAAGTATAAAATATTATGAATAACATGTAGCAAGTTTCACTTGTCTCGACGGGTCGCGATACGGAAAACGGAACATTACGCGTCGGCGGGGAAAAGTCGCGACGCGTGCACGGTACACGGAATGAACCCAAACGACGAACAGTGCAGTCACATGGGTCGCAGGCCCTCGCTGGGTCGTCGGGAAACTTCGTCGGCACGGTCGGATTCCGGCAAAACATAAGAACAGTGAATAGAGTGCTAAAAAAAATAGATCCAGAGAAAGAAAGAAGAGAATAGGGAAAAGAAGAAGAAGAAAGAGAATGAGGGATACTTACTGGGTCTCAGAGGGATGCTAGTAATGACGGCGAGATCGACGGCAGTGAAGAACGCCGGTGAAGGGTTTTCAGAAGAGCTAGGATTCGGTTAGGGGTTTGGGGTCGGTTTGGGTGCAGGGCTAGGTGATGGGGTTCTGGTGAGGGGATGGTGTCGAGGAGAGGAAGGAAATGAGGTGGTGATGGTGGCGAGATGAGGGAGTCGGCGGCGAAGCGAGGGGCTGAGGTTGCCGGTAGGTGATGGGTGTGTGCAGGGGAGAGAGAAACGAGAAAGAAGATGAAGACGAGGAGGAGGAGGTTGAGAAGAAGAAGATGAGATGGAGATGGCGAGGAGGCAGAGGCAGCTAGGGTTAGGGTTTGAAGAGGCGTCGAGAGTTGGCTGGGTTTCTCTGCATCTCGTGCATGGGTTTAAGAAGGAACTGCAGAAGAAGAAGGCGTCGAAGAAGGGAGGTGAGCGGATCTTTGGAGCGGTGATGAGATTCTCGCGCACCGCGAGAGGAGAGAGAAGCGGGCGTGAGAGGAGAGAGAAAGGGAGAAACGAGAGGAGAGATAAAGAGAAGGAGAGAGAGAATTGTCTCGTAGTGGGGGTGAGCGAGAACGAGGAGGAGAGAGAAGGGAAAAAGAGAGAAAGAGAGACGGTGGGGCCCGGGGTTTAAAAATGAAATGTGATTGGTTGGGGAGTAAAGGTCCGTTATGTATAAAATTTTAGAAAGATTTAGGATTTTAATAAAACGTTAATAAGATTTAATAGTATGCTGAGGGAAAAATCTGGCCGGTTAAAAAATATTAGAAAAAAGGATTTGGCGTAATTGCAAAATATTTCGGAATTGTGCCCGGGTCGGGTCCAAACATTTGAATTTGAAATATGAAATTTATTGGGAGGTTCCAAAAATTAAAATGAAGTATTTTATAATTAAAAAGCATACCCCCAAGAACGGACGCACGTACGTGCGCGTAGCCGTCTAAACACGTCTGTTTCACTGAACGGGACGAGAACACGATGCAAGGACGCTGCCACAGGGTTAGGGGTGTCAAGCAGGCCATGATAAGTATTTTTAATTTATTTTAAAAGACTTAAATTGTTATATGCAAGAATTTGAATTGTCGGGGTAAATTTCAACTAGCAATAGTCAAGCAAGACAAATGAAATAAATACCACTCACCATACATACGGTAACTGAAATTTGTAAAACTGGACTCGGTTGTTACAGATGGTTTGAGAGATGAAGATCTCTGACCCCTTTCTTGCCCGTCATATATTTTCATAGGACTTCATGCATACATGCACATATCGCTCCCTACGGCACCCTATCCTACGAGGTAGAGGTGATACCGTAGTATAAAGGCCCGGTTGCGCGTGTTTTCCATGGAGGTTAGGGTAAGGATTGATAAAGGAAGGACAAAAAGCTAGAGGAAGAAACATCTTCCCGAATGGTTCTAATCCCCTCTATTAATAATTACCATAACTCCTAATAGATCTTAATAAGGGTATAGAAAGCAGTGAGATTTATTGACTTTCCAAACTTAAAATAAACCTAACCTTAGCAAGATTTAGATCTAGATTAATCCTAGTATAAATCAACTTAGTTTTTAGATTTAATTGATCCATTCACACCGTTTAGAATTAACTCGTAAGAACAATTAGGAAATTCACAAAATCCATGTGGACCGACCCGTACTCACCGGCTAGCTGCAAAGCGACGCCATTCTTGATTGCGGTTACTAGATATTTTTGAGATCAATCAAATGGCGCCGTTGCCGGGGATGGCGTGTTATTTCCTTTTTGCAATTTCGTGTTAATATAAATTAAAAAATCATAAAAATTGAAAAAAATATATATATAAAATATATCATCTGTTATTTTTTGGAAAGGGTATTTTTTGTGAATCTTTGCAGGATCGACGGATCTGGAAAAATCCAGAGTGCGAAATAGAAAAAGGTAGATCAGAACGGAAGGGAATTGGACCAACAGAACACCAGAATTTTTTCAGAGACCTGAAGCCTCAACGTCGCCGAATTTCCGCCGCGCAAGCCGCCTTCCACCGCTAATCCGCGGTCCTTCTGGCTCTTCAGCGAGCGAAAATTGCTCTGTTTGTTTCCTTTTTCCCCCCTCTGCAACCTAAAATATATCTTTTGTCAAATTTCCTGCAGAATTCTTTGCGCTTTAAAAATCTTCCCCTTCCAAATAACAAATCTTGTGTAGGAATCTTTGCGCCGCCCATAAATTAAAAATTTATTGCAAGTGATCTTTTCTGTTTGCATACCTTTATCAAAAATCTTTTTTGCAAAATTTCCAAATATAGAGAAAAAGGAAAAAGGAATTTTTTTTTTAACAAAACTTGCAAAGTTTGCCGCTAAGAAATCCTTGCACCACCTACCTTCTTTCTCTTCTCTTTCTTCTATCATGGGTACCCCACATCATAAATTTCTTGCCGAACTTTGGTATCCCGAACCTAACTTTGTCTCATACGTCAATTGTTTCGGTCGATTTAAGGAAGATCCCTCCGTGCCCAAAATTTCTATGAAAGATCAAATAGAAACGTCTAGAAGAAATAGTTCGACTTTGCAACCCACTTTGTGTCAACCCTGTCAACCTTCACCACCTTCGTACGTAGATGCCACTTTTTCGAGTCCTGTTGTAACTCCTAAGCCGATGTCTATTGCTGAGCACATTGCACAATCTCATAGCCGATCTTTCACTCCTCTCCACACATCCAGTTATAGGGATCAACAAGTCCATTCACCTTTTTATACAAATGTTGATCCTACTCCTGTCCAACCATCTAATTCCTACCAGTCTTGCACAAAACCAAAACTAAGTGCAACGGGTGTGCATGAAAGAATTTGTCCAGTGCAACAGGTGTGCACGAATACAATGTCAAGTGCATCTGGAGTGCACGAAAATCTCAACCCGGTGCAACTAATATGCACGAACAAAAATCCCAATCGAGTGCATCCGGTGTGTACAAAATCACATCTCATATCATGCGCTCAAAATGCGCGAAAATCCAAATCTAGTAAAACGAATGCCCAAAGGCATAAATCGGGTGCAACCAAAGCACAAAATACAAATCTGGTGCAATAAATGCACAAAAACCCATCAATAACTCAAATGCATATAAAAGCAACACCGAGTGTACCAAGATGTATGAAAATAAAAAACGTGTGCAACTGCTTGCACAAAACACGTATCAATGCGCTGCAAGCATACATGAGTTATACCGAGTGCAAAAATCAAATCAACTGTATGAAGTCCATGAAATCATAACCACGTGCTACGAAGGCACAAAATCGATATCAGGTGCAATAGATATGCACAAATCACAAATCAACACAATGGTGGATAAAATATATATCAAGTGCAATAACTATGCACAAAATGTAAATACCCAGTAGGTGCAGCCATGGTGCACGAAAACAATATCATAAAGCTCAATTATCAAAACTCAAATCCAAGCGATATAAGTGTGATATTCGGATCACAAACGCAAATCGCAATAAATGATATCGAGGTACACCTCCTACAATATCGAAAAAAGTCGGTGCGCCCAAAACTGGCAGAGCAAGATCATCCGCTTGCCACCTGCTCACGGTCTGACGTCTTCTGTCTCTAGGTACTCATTTCTCTGTGGATTCACCAATCTCGCAATCTATCGGCTCATCGGCCCGGTCGGGTGTGCTAACGGAAACGATTTCGTTCTGGCACTTCTCTAGTCATCTCTCGGCTAATTGGTATGACCACTCATAAAGCAAAACATCACTGGCGTCGGCTTCTTCCCCTCTGAATACACGTGACACAACTGATCCTGGGTGCAAATCCTATCGCAGCAGTGTCCTGGAAGGAACTCGCTCAAGGTCTCTTCCGATCTCGCATATGCCGAACTATACGGAAGTTGGTACTCTTGCATAATCTTTTCTCGTTTTCTGGACATCTGCGTTTTCAGCACAACATTTTCTCGGGAACTGGCCGCATCCCAACACCTCTGTATACATATCGAATCTCTTATCTCAACGGGGAGTAACAATAGCTCGTCAGCATCTTGCACGAATCTCTTGTTCCACTCGTCTTTATTATTGTCCGCTTCGACGTCACGTCATATTATCTGCGTACTGCAAATGTTCTCGGCTACAGTCAATCCGGAGTCTCTCACATGGACTCGAAATCATGAACTCAGTATCTTCATCACTCTGTAGAAGATATCTAGCCGAACACGTGCTCAGGAACTCGTCCCAACCATCGGCGGAATACTCATTACTCGTCCGTCCTTGATCAACTCACAACGCATCTGGATGAGATTCTCTATCCGAAACTGGTCAGCTTGCTGATCTCTTATCACATGATATTCAAACGACGTCAAACGTTTCGATCGATTCATCAAAGTCCCATAATTCCCCGAAAGCTCAACACCTGAGCACAGTCTAATAATATCCAATACATGCCACAGTACCTATAAACCAACCGTAGAAGGGCAAACCCAAGCCTCACTGATGGCACCGCTGAACTGCTGCAAACCCTAAGGTTCAGAAGCGGTTCTAAGGTCATTATATCGGGTTAGGGTTTCATTCTTTTAGAGGGTCCACAGAATTACTTGCATGTTCCTTTGAATACTTTAACTTGGAAAAATGGGTTTCCGACATTGGTTCGAAATTTTTAACTTCGCCTAGACCATACGTGAATACCCTTCGTCTCTCAATTCGGGGTAGACTAGTTATCATCTATCGCATCTCTGTCTGGAAGCTCCAGCGATTTCAGCTCGTAAAGTCTGGATGTGATATCCTATCAATGTCAGCAACAGGTGGGTCATCTGTCCACATGGTAGACGACATCACAATATCTGAGGTAGGTTGTACATCAACAGTCCTCTCGCAACTGGTAGCTCTAACAGTGGCCCGATCATCCGGTGTAAAACCAAACACTCGCCTCAACAAGAGGTCACAACTCAACACTACATCGAGACGTTCCCATATCACCAGAAAACGCAATGGTCAGTTCTTGTCCATGACGAGCTCGCCCTGACCGCATCACTAGCAGCAGCTCAATCTGCGCTCAAACCATGGTGACAGGAACCTCAATCGAGTATCGATGGAAACAGATCAAAGGCATGAAAGGAAACGACAGATCCAGAATGGATACATGATCATCAAAAGGAACAGTATCAATGAGAGCATGATCATGGAAATGAATAGAATCAAGGATCTCAAATGGATGTATAATCATGGGTATGAAGAGAATCATAAGTCTCAAAAATATATACATCCTAAGGTTTCTTAAGTGGAATATCGTACCATAAATATGCCGCGGAACATACGTACGGTACGTCATTCTACTCAAGCTACCTACTCCATTAATCAGGTTCAACCTATGAAATAAAAGTTCGGGTCTAATACCCTTCCCGGTTCAAATCTAAGTTCCGTAAGGTCAAGCCTAGGTTCCGAAATACATACCCGCCCTAGAATCCGCATAGTCAAACATAGACTCGAACCAAGGTTAAACCTAGTGCTCTGATACCAACTTTTGTCACGACCCGAATTTAGCTCATGACCGGCACTTAAATCACGCAACGTCTAGAGGCATAACATAACTTAAGTAAGCCGAAGTCCAGAAATCTAAACCCTTTTTAGAAAATAAAAGAGGTGAAGTTTTGAAATAAAGGTATAGTGAAATCAAGTTTTCTTAAATGCATAGACAAGGATCATGAAACAGGCAAGTAGAATTTATTAGTTTGAAAACATGTTTCGTCTTTTAAAAATTTGGGCAGCACCTCCTTTGTATTTTTTTGATCTAAAACCATAATACATAATAATGATAAAGGCATCCCCAAGCGGGAGCTAACTCTTCGCCAAACGGCGGATCCACAAGCATGCAAAGTATAAATATAAGTATACGATGCCCAACGGCGAAGATCAACACCAAATATAAAGAATAAAGCGAGATATCAACCCAAAAGGTGAACATAAAACCTATCGCTCAAGTCTCGCAACTACAAGTCTCACTAAGTCTTATTACTTATACAAATAATAGTTTGATTGATGGAGTTGACTGGATACAATATGACTAATGAATACAAGAGTGGGTACGATAAAAATGTCCCACCTACCAAGCAAATCACCCAAAAGTAGCTGTGTGCCAGCGATACCGCTACTGATCCATGCGGTCAACCTGCAAGAACTGTGGCACAACAGGGGTGAGTTGCCAACTCATGAGTTGAAAAATATCAACAGGTAGAAATCGAATAAAATAACGATTTCCTAGATCAATTATATCATAAAAGTAATACTATGATATTTAGGGTGACCGTATCTACATATGCGCCAACAATATACTCAAGCTATGTGCTTGTAACAACCCTAAATTTCCTATACAAAATTTTTCAAATATTTTTTTCAAAAATCCACAAAGGGGTATTTTAGCCTGAGCACAAGATATAGGTAATTATTTTGTTTTTATTTACAAGCTACAAGAATGTAATAGCTCCATTTTTAGTGTATAAGAAATTACTTTAAATTTAATGTATACTAGGAGTATTTATTCTTGCTGCTATCATTTTAAATAATTAAATACCACAATAATTACAAGAAGGAGCTTGTAGCTTATTGGTAATACCTTGCACTGCTGAACCAAGCCACCAAAGTTCAAATCCCATACCCTACATTATTTTTTATATTGATTTTTTTAAAACCTTTAGAATACCAAGAGTTTACACGTGCATATCTCACAAAAACTGTAACCCCCAGCCCTTTTTATACCAATATCTGTACTCCTATTTCACTTGTAAGATTTATTTTAGAATTTTACTTATGATTATTATTAATTTATTTATTTTAAAACCCCTTTTTAAACCCAAATCCAAACTATAATTATTTTCTCCAAGCCACTTCATTTTCTGTGGCCTATTTCCCTTTTCCCAATTTCTTTTCCTATTTATTTCGGGCCCACGTTCCGTCACAGCCCAAGCTATTTTCAGTTATAAATTAATGGATTTTTAAAACCTTCCTAGTCCGTTTCTTTTCATTCAAATCAATTCCCTATAATTCACTTATTCTATTTGAGCCAGCAGCCCAACAAAGCCCGGTTCCCCGTATTAATTATTTTGTTTCTTTTATTTTTCTCAAACCGGCCTTTCCCTTCTTATTCATCTTTATTTTACTTGGCCCAATCTCTTAACCCAATCTACTCATTTCCTCAGCCCATCCTTCTCTAATTTGTTTCCTGTTTTTCCTTTCAACCCAGGCCGGCCTCACTCATTTTTCCCCCACAAATATTTCAATTTCCTAATCTCCCAGCCCACTCCCATTTCTCTGGCCCGTTTCCCTTTATCCCCTAATTCTTTTATTACTAATTCTCGGCCCAGCCACTCACCGGCCCGCTTCCTTTCCCCTCAATTTATTTTCGTTTCCCTTTTATCCCTTTGGCCCAGCCCAATCTCCCCTCACCCGCTCGCGCTTCAAACCCGACCCGACCCGACTCCTGTTTCTCTTCTTCAAAATTCCCAACGGCTCTCTTCCTCCTCTCGCGTGCTCGATCCGCACTCCCCGCCTCCACCGTCGCCCCCGCGTCGCAACAGTTACCCCACGATGCTCGCCTCGTCTCAACTCTCTCCCCACGTCTCTCTCTCTGTATACTCCCCTCTCTCTCTCAATCTCAAACCTCCCCTCTCGCTCGCGAGAAAACTCCGGCCACCTCCCTCCATCACCACCGCCACGACAGTCCTCCACCACCATCGTTCACCCACTCGCTCTCTCTTCTCGCTCCTCCTCCTCCTTCTCTCTTCCTCACTGCATACTCAACTTCCCTCTCTCTCTCTCGTGCTGCACCTCTCACTCTGGGAACTCTCTCTCTCACTCTGTCTCTCTCCCTCTCTCTGTCACTCTGTCCCTCTCTCTCTCACCCTGCATCTCCCTCATCTCACCCCCTCACTCACTGCCCTCTCTAACTCTCTCTCTCTTTCCCCATGTTCTTTCCCTCTCTTTCTCACAGTCTCAGCTCTCTCTCTACATTTCTCTCTCACTGTGAACTCTCTCTCTCTCTCTCTCACTGAACACACTCTCTCTCTCTCTCTGAACTCTCTCTCTCTCTAAACAATTTCTCTCTCTCTCCTTATTTCAACCCAAGCCTCCAAGCTTCGGCCACCCGTCGCTATGCTCACCACCTCTGGAGCTCGAACAGCCGACCCCAGTAACCAAGCCACCGCTGCCGAGACACGAGTCCGAGCCAAATCAAGTTGCCGTGCCGCGCGTGTGTCGTGCGTTCGTGACATCACAGCCACCGTACATCCCCGAGACGTGTCCAGACAAGTTTTTACTTGCTTACATGCTATTTTACTTAAGTTATAATTGTTAAATGCATAAATTATAAAGTTACAAGTTTAAAACTATTATGTGCCGTAACTGTTCGATACTTGTTCTCTTAGGAAAACATTATCAAATTTGACGGAACTCAATGGTGTAGGTTGGCCCGTAGGGTTGTGAACATAGTGTGTGATTTTTGTTGGATGATGTGATCGATAACGACTAAAACAACTACCCCCAAGTTTGATCGTAAAACTGAATTCCTGTTGCACCTGAAAACCGTTAAATTCACCATAAATCATATACATAGTAGAATGGTGCGTTCGAGGGATCAAATCGAAGCCGACTCGATGAACTTTAACCCTATACTAGTTTCCAGACATTTCTGTATTTAAACTGTGATGATATTCGGATCGGAGTGCGACTCTGGACTGCAGTCCAGGGCGACTCCAATTATTGGTTGCTGTTCCATAATGTGTACCACAAGACTTGCTTAACACTTAGGTTGCGGAACTCTGCTGTTTATTGTAGATAAATCTGTTAGCTAGACAACACAATTAATTTCATACTGTTTCGTTACCATTTGTTATTTATTCTGTAATTTAAAAGATCGGGACGCATAGCAGTCCCAGCAGAATCAGAACTGACACATTATTGTTAAACAGATTATAACTCCTAACGTACAGATGCGATCGAAGATCCGTCTATTGCGTTGAAAACCTTACTGAAAATCCTAGAATTCATCCAACTGTAGAGTCGCTAAAATCTGATCCCCATAGGGATTAAAATGCGTTGCGAAACGGACTCCTGATTCTGAAATTGGATTTCCAGCCGCGAGCGCTTAAAATGAAATGATTATAACTAATGCTCTTGGAACCCGATTGGCTTGAAACTAAATTATATGAATGGACAACTGAACATACTAATTACTTCCTGTTTATCATTTCGCCAAATTATATACGTATGTTTCATGATAAATCGTACAAGTGAAAGAATGCTGTTTCATAACATCCTCATCATGTTTATATACTTGTTCACGCATCATGTCATACCCATATCCTTGTATTGATAACATAGTGACATCGTGCATTTACCCAGTGTTAGATTTTAGTGTTGATTGTGGCAAGTACGTCAGTGTTCGTGTATTCGTGATTAAGTGAAAGTGATACGTACTTGTGCACAATCAGTGACCATATTATTCTATTGCATTGTCGACGTCTGTGGGATGCGTGCACGTGTGACTAATAAGTGGAATGGGACACTTATGGAAGCGTTTGCACGGGTGTCACAGATAAGACACCAGACACTGCCATTTATCTTAGGTATTAGTCGGGACGTGCTTGATGGGGGTCCTGCCTCCAGTTCTCGCGCAGACTTGTCACGGATCGATTAGTATTTAGATTGATGGTTAGCGTTTGATGTAGACCTCGGGGTGTGGGGTAGTTCAAGTGTGAATTCAACAGAATCTCGGGAGTCCCATGCCGGCTTATATATTTAGGGAGTTATATGGAGATTTACAGGGTATGTGCTATAGACACCGTGATACATTCGTTACATGTTGGGCCCGTGGTCCCTTGCCCTTGGGTTCTACCCTTGGGTGGAGGACACTCGCGAGTGGTTGACTCTCACACTTGGACTGACGATAGGCTTATTGACCTGTGCAGTGAGACTTAGAGACTGATAGGGTTACTGTCATTTACATTCCTTCTATACTGTGTTGACATTCGTGACATATTGTTATACTGCTTTACTTTTCCGCTGCATTGATTACTGCACATTCATATTCATGCTATTATTGATTCACTGATATTCATGTCCATTACCACTGTTAGAATTGTCACTTGTTTTCATATATAATATATTGCTATTGTGTCGCTCTGACGACCTGAGTATGCATGCTCAGTGTGAGGAGAAGATTTAGCTTGGACCAGAACTAGACGTGCATCACAGACTTCTTGGTTTGTCCTCCCGAGTTACATTCTTTGGTTCCACTCAGGTCAGTTTACATTATTGTATCTTTCAGTTACTGCATTTCTCATTACCTGCGCATCATTTACTGTTTACCATGATAAACTAGAAGCCGAAGTGTGACTACGGCAGGACTTTTCCCTGACCCTAGGAGCATGGCCGGCCTTGTCTACCCCTCGTATTCCGTATTTTGGGAAGCGGGGCGTGACAAAAACCCCACAACACCCAAAGATTTAACACTTGCAGGAGTTAGATGAACCGTCTGGGGGGATCCTGGCCGCCGGACTCGGCCGACTCGGCCTCGACTCGGCCGACTCAGTGCTCCGACCGAGTCACGGTCGCGTCACCCCCGAGTCGGCTGATTCCGGCGACGGCCACAACATGAAAGTTGTGTCCTTTCATATTCCCTATGCACCTGCAAAATTTCATCCTCAGACCACTTCCAGAGCTCTTTAAAAACCCCAATTACTCCACTTTTAATATATTTTTATTACATTTTATCACATTTTTATTTTTAACTTTTCATCTATCCTAACCCTAGCCTAACCCTATAAATACCAATCCTACACACTACCCTATCATCCCCAAAACCCTAGGCTCACTCTCTCAAAATTTTCCAAGAAGTGTGTGCTTTGAAAACAAGTTCGCGGCGAAGCTCCGACGAAATTCCGGCGGGAATTCCGGTGACGTTTTTAGAAACAACCGGCGACGAAGCAACGCCTCGGCAACTCCCTTAGTTCCCCTACACTCCTTAGTATAGATCGAAACCCGTAAATCCCTTTCTATCCTTCTTTCTATTTCTTTAAAATACGAAATTACGAAACCCGACGGAATCGGAACAAATCCGATTTCCGATTCGGTTTTCTATAAAATTTCATTTCTAACCAATACATTCATGCCTAAACATCTTTATCTTGACTATTCAACTTTTAAAAATCAATTTGAACAAGTTTCGTCATATGAAATGATAACCTTTCCAATTTATCGTATTTTCACTTTAATACCATCATATTTCCATTTCACATTTAACCCCTTAACTTTGCTATACATTTAAAGTAGAGCACGAGGTAATGACCTACCTCCACACACACGCAAATACAACCCTAAGCGACATCATCAAAGAACTTAGAATACGATAAAACAAAACTTTCAAATAAATACCCTTTACTTAATAAAACCATTTCTAAAACATTTAGTGTTGATACACTTTTAAATAAATACCTCTTATTAGGAAAATACGATAAGTTGTGGACATCGATCATTTATCTAAACCTGACTTTGTGGTGTCTAGGCTAGGCAATTGAGCAAAGGTAACTTTAAAAGGCCCGTCTCACGATTCGTGAGCGAATCCCTCCTTCCTCACTTGTACTTACCTGGCCACAATTGGCGGTGAAGAGGCGATTTGAGCCTTCTAACGACTTGTCGTTTAGACTATTTAGAAATAGGCTAGTTGGTTTAGGAAACCCTAGAACCTAAAATACGGAAAATTACACTTTGCAAATAAATACCTTTTACTTTATAAAACCGTTTTCTAAAGGATTAATATTTTACAATTTTTGCAAAGCGCCGCTACAACCCATTTTTGGGGAACCCGTTCGGGATTGTGCGGTTTATTGCGCACCCTCGGGCTAGTAGTGCGAGATTCAGACCTCCGCAAGTAGCATTCGGTCTCGAAAGGTTTAAAATACGACATCTTAAGAAAATGAGATTTTTGGAATATAAAATATTTATTAAAATTATTTTTGTATAAATATATGTATATTTATCATTTAAATATCTATTTCATTATAATATAAATTTTCCACCTTTTTCTAAAAATCACAAGAATAAATCTTACACTAAAATGCCATGAACTTCAAATAATCAATATTACAGATAAATACCCTTATTTATAAAACTAGGATATTTTCATTAGAATTGTCACAACATAAAATCCACCCTCATTAAAACTCTAATGATGAATAATAAATACCTGAGGTGTATTTTGAAAAGCATATAAAAGTATTTTTACATAAAACCCCCTCAAGTTTTATAAATTACCCTGAGGGCCCTAGCAATTATAAGACTTCGATTCACATTTCTGATTGTCTGACTCAGATTTGAGTCTGATTAGTCTGACTTGAATATGATTCAAGTCAATCTACAATCTACAATATTCCAATCCAAAATAAACACATGAATCCATGAATACAATTATCAATTTATACAACTTGACCGAACCGAACCATGGATATATATTCCTTTTACATGATTCACAGTATTCCATTTACATGACTCTACGGTTATAATCGTTTCCTGATATCATGGTTTTAGTCGGTCAGTCAATCACTCATACAATCAATACAATTTTACAAGATAACAATACAAACAAGACATCGCGGGGTTTAAGGGGTAGACTGGTACGGAATATGTTAAAGGTAGCACGAGGTGGTCACCTAAGATGTAATTACATCCATGCCATTGTTCCGTGGTATTATCGACGGAGCCTTGTACTACAGGTTACCAAAGTCCCCGGTGTAAGTGGGAGTCCCCTCGTATACACTGGCATCTTCTGTACCAGGCTACAAACAACAGCGTTAATACAACATTACAATATTATAATACAACATTAAAAGCTACTCTCTCTCTCTTACTCTCTGTCTATTTCTCCCTTATCTTTGGGACTTACCGAGCGACCTGTTCGCTGACGACATTCTATTTCTTTCTTCTTTGAATGTCGTCAGGTGGTTTGGACCCGGCGGAGATCAAGCCATCTCAAGAAGACTTGGAGCAGTTTGCCGAAGACCCTGCACTTTAGTTTCATTGTACACTTTTCCTTTATGTATTTTTCATTTCATGTTATGCCACTGTTTAGGCATCATTTTATTTCAGTTGTATTTCATTTTCATGTATTGTACAAAAGAATGTTAATAAATAAAAGTTGATGTTCCTTTTATATCTTGTCTCTTGTGTATTTATTTTATATTGCTTGGATACGCTTAGCGTATGTACTTCTGAGTATATACGTAGCGGGCCTCGTCGCGTCCCCTTCGCTGTATACCGGGAAGCGGGGCGTGACAGTGCTAGTGGATATCATCCAACTATATAATCAAGCCTGCATGCATGTGGATCTCGTCCACGTGTGAACCCATGACACAACAACATCATGCATGTAAATATCATAAAAGCATATGTATGAAGGTATGAGGATGTAAATCAACGTGTGTCCCTCGCGACATATCAAATCATGGAACCTGAGTGTCCAGTATCGACACTCGAAATATCATGAAACCCGTGTCCAGCATCGACACGTAAATCCTCATATATCTCAGGCGCTGCATCCTCAGATCGACCCTCAGGATCCGTCTACTCTGATCGGCCCTCATATCCATCTCACTACTCCGGTCGGTATCCTCCGGATAACTGCCGAGTCTAAATACTGTCACCAGTAGGTACTAGCCACCCTGCCAGGCTTATCGTCTACACCACGATAACCATCTCTCGCCTCGAGGAACCATACCGGGTCCACCATGTACCCGCAGACGGTGCCTCCCACTCCTCGAACCGGGTTACACATGCCAATCTCATAACCGAGAAAACACATGGTGGACGCACTGAAATATCATATCAAAAGAAACCGGGTTTTTAAAAACAATACAAACTTTCCTTTAAAATGACCACGGTTCTCAAATCCAGAAATCTTATAAAAACAACATATCTTAATGCGTATAATAGTAAAGTATGATGTATGTGACATATAACAGAAATGTAAGCATATCCGTATATCATGCAACATGGAACAGTGATGCCACAATATCAGTATATCATGCGACATATCGTAATGATGTGAACATAGCAAGTAATTCATGCAAGGAGTCATATCATGATGCAGCAATCCTACTGTGTAGTGACATGGCAATTATCGATGATGAAATGTGTGAGCCAGCAAATCTTTGTAAGTGTAACATACGCATCATCAATAATGGTATAGGTGTACTAGCATAGGTACATTCAATGCAATGAGAATAACATGAATGCAGTATAAGGTAAATCATCAGCTAAAAGCTGTAAGGTATACGTATCTAACATGATCGAGTCGGTAATCAATCAATCGGCATCCAGCCTCACAACATCACGTACGGTATAATCCATCATATGGCATCCTCTAGTCAAAAGTATGGATCAAACATCAAGTCAAACTCATCACATACGGAAAATCATCGTACGGCGGCATTAAACCAATGGGGATCCTATCAACCTATATGATAACGAGGGTACGGACCTAAGGTCTCGCACGGAAATCACTCATGATTCACAACATATATAAATATATCTATATACCTATGTCCCAGGTCACATCCATAACAATCTCATATCAAGGGACCGACAAGGTATCAACAATCTCAATCGACTCACACCCGTATACCAACACATCATCAGGTCATCATATCACACTGTCACACCCCGCTTCCCAGAGTACGCAAGATTGGGCACGTAACATAGCCAACCATGCTACCTGTGGGTAGGAAGTATCCATCCACAGTCACATTACGGTTGTAGAGATATCAAGAACAGTATAAATAAACTAATCTATCACATGTCCAAATCCATAATAACAAGAGTCAATAAACAATAGTGCGGAAGCAAATGATCCAATACAATAAATAAACAGTATGTCCCATAATGCGGGCTCACATCTGGAAATGAAATGAAATAAATAAACTAATCACTAAGGACTCACAGTTCAGCCTGCTGGCTGAAGTACTCCTGCTCGGTCGTCGACAGTGGTAAGGAATCTGGGCCATGCAAAACCCAGACGTCAGCGCGTCATGTTAACCATATAATATAATATAAACATGGTAATAAGCAATGCAGGTATGAACATGAATAAAGCAGTACTAAGAAATAACAGTGCAGGGTAATGTGCAGTGGTAACTAAACTGTCCTATCAGGTTTCTACTCTATAGTCTTTGAAATCAATTGATGAATCGTCGATATAACTCAATAGTATCCCGTACATACCCGGGACCACGGCCACAATATTCTCGGCTGCAGCCGAGACATGCCGCTAGGCACAAAACAGGAAAGTGTACACTCGGTAGTACCCCGTACATACCCGGGATCACGGCCACAATATTCTCGGCCGAAACCGAGACATGCCGCTAGGCACAAAACAGGAATGTGTACACTCGAACAGGTAGTGAACTGTCGAGTTACAAGTCAGGTTCATCTTTGATTTCCCCATACCCCCAAGTTATGTATGTTAGGTCAGGTATTCAGTAGTCAAGGATCAATGCCAACACAGAATCAGGTAAAAGCAGGTCTGTCTGGATAGACAGCAGGAATGGTCCATGAGGACCCCAAGTCAGGTTTGTTGGCATTAGGCATGAAATTAGGTAACAGGTCAGGTCATGTTTCAACAGGTTGAGTCGATATGTATGTATGTGTCAGGTGAAGCAGAGTCAGGTCAATATGTAATGTGATCGAGTGGGTGCTCTCAACAGGTATATAATCGAATAAGTAACAGCAGCAAGAAATTTAAAGTAAACAACACTAATAGTCACTTAATCACAATGGTGCTTTGTATTATCTTTATTAACAGGTTCAAGCACCCTTGGGGTGCAATAATCACAAGGTAGAGCAATATCAATAACAGGAAGTAATGAAGCTATATGAAATTAAAACTAAAGCATAAGTAATTGTCACATGGATGATCTAACAATTAAAAGCAAGGACGATTTAAATGATTTAGTTAGTTAAAAGCATGGATTAATAGCAGACCCGATAATTACATGAATCTACTATAATGATTCAATGTTAATGATAATTGTAACCATCAATTCTAAGTTATACCATAATCGATATTACCATCATTGTGGTTATATTAAATAATATAATGATTTAAGGTATAGCAAGACTCGATCTTGTATAGTAGCATGTTAGAGCAAGTATTCGGATACTTGCCTCGACGGTTTCGCAAACCGGAAAACACGAACGCAACGTCGGCGGAAAGCACGCGACGGATGCACGAGTCGCGGATCGAGTCCAAACAACGCACGGTGGAAACACTCAGGTCAGGGGTCACTGCTGAATCGCCGGGAAACCTCGCCGGCACGGTCGGAATCCGGAGATCTAACACAACAGTGAACCAACTCTAGAAAAGTAGACAAAAGAGAATAGAAAGGACAGGATGAGAAGAAGAGAAAGAAGAATGAGGGATAGCTTACTGGATTGCGTGCAGGGGGTGTGCTACCAGTAACAGTGAGATTGACGGCGGTGAGGGACGCCGGTGACGAGTTTTCGAAGAGCTAGGGTTTGCCTAGGGTTTGGGCTCGGGTCTGGTTCTTCTGGGGTTGTACTGCAGGGCCCTGAGTGCTGAATGGATCGCAGAGGAGAGGGGAAGATGGCGATGGCGATGAGGAGTGGTCGGCGGCGATGGGACTGCGGCGGCAACAGCACAGCGCGCAGGTGGCGTGGCGTCGGGGGCAGGCGCTGAAGGAGGGAGAAGCGGAGGAAGGGGTGCGGTCGAGGCTGTGGAGGCGAGGAAGATGGTGGCGATCTCGTCGGCGTGGGGACTGCGGCGGCGACAGCACGACGAAGCTAGGGTTCGAGGTTCGTCGATGGGTTCTCGCGAGCGTTTTCACGTGGAGAGAAGGAGGAACAGTGGAAATAATATAAGATAGAGAGAGAGAGAGATTGTTGGATGAGAGAGAGAGATAGGGATTAGAGAGAGATAGAGAGAGACGGAGAGAGAGAGGGTGGATTGGGGGGCCCACGAGGAAAATAGACGCTCGTGATAGGCTGGAGGGAAATCTCATGATAAATTTTAAAAGATTGAAAAGGATTGATACGTTAAAAATAGTAACAGAATTATATTATATAGTTTATAATATTAAATTAAAATGGGTATTTCGGCGCTAAATGAAACATTTCCAAATCGCGCCCGGGTTGCGCCCAAATGTTTCAAATTCAAATTATAGGATTTTAAGCGAGTTCCAAATTTTGAAAAGAGGTGTTTAATGATTAAAATGCATGCCCCCAAGTCGGACACTTGCACGCGCGCGTAGCCGTCCAAACTTACTCGTTTCGCCGAGCGGGATGAAATCTCGACGCGCGGACGCTACCACGCGACTAGTGGTGACGAGTAGGCCAACATGGATATTTTTAATTTCATTTTAGGTGTTAAAATTTGTTATGTGCCAAAAATGACCTAACCGGTTAAAATTTAGTAATAAGCACCAAACAATCAAGATAGTTGAAATGAGCAATGCAACACTCAACTAGTACCAGAAATAGTATTATTGGGCTCGGGTGTTATATCATACCCAACTACAAAAGAATTTCGTCCTCGAAATTCCAAGAATACAAGATAGCTAACTACAGGAAAAGGTGAGGAAATTTCTGTCGGATCTCGTCTTCTCGCTCCCAAGTGGATTCTCCGTGCGATCGATTACCCCAAGAAACTAGCATAAGAGGGATAACCTTGTTCTTAAGAACCTTTTCTCTTCGATCCTTGATTTCAACTGGTCGCTCCTCAAAAGTTAGGTCCTCCTGTACGGTCAACTCCGAATGATCCAAGACGTGAGTTTCATCGCGAACATACTTCCGTAGTTGAGACACATGAAACACATCGTGCACTCTTGCCAATGACTGCGGTAACGCCAAACGGTACGATACCTCTCCAACACGCTCCAATATCTCGAAGTGTCCAACGAATCGAGGACTAAGCTTTCCCCGACTCCCAAAGCGAATCACCCCTCTAGTCGGTGATATCTTCAGGAATACCAAATCACCCACGGCGAACTCTAGAGGTCTTCTTGACGTGTCAGCCCAACTTTTCTGTCTGTCTTGAGCTGCCTTCATATGCTTCCTGATTGTATTCACTTTCTCGACTGTCTGTACCACCAAATCTGGTCCTAGTAACCTTCGTTCACCAACATCATCCCAACAAACCGGTGAACGGCATTTACGACCATACAACGCTTCAAACGGAGCCATCTGAATAGTCGCTTGGAAGCTATTGTTGTACGAAAACTCCACCAGGTGTAGATGATCCTCCCAAGAACCTTTGAAGTCCAACATGCAAGCTCTCAACATATCTTCAAGGGTCTGGATCGTTCTCTCCGATTGTCCATCAGTCTGAGGATGATAAGCTGTGCTAAACTTCAATCGAGGCCCCAAACTTTCTTGTAAACTCCTCCAGAAGTGTGACAAGAACCGAGTGTCCCGATCGGACACGATGCTTACCGGCACTCCATGCAATCTGACAATCTCCTGCATGTATCGCTCTGCCAAAGTCTCCGTCGATTGACCAACCCGAAAAGGAATAAAGTGAGCTGCCTTGGTCAACCGATCGACAATCACCCATACGGCATTGTTGCCTTTTGGACTCCGCGGTAAAGCCGTCACGAAATCCATGGTTATATGTTCCCACTTCCACTGAGGGATCGGAAGTGGTTGCAACAAACCAGCAACCCTTTGGTGTTCAGCCTTGACTTGCTGACACACCAAGCACTTAGCCACGAAGCGAGAAATCTCTCGTTTCATACCTTCCCACCAGAAGTACTGTCGAATATCTCGGTACATCTTTGTCCCTCCTGGATGTACAGAGTAAGCTGAACTGTGTGCCTCCTTCATAAGCTCTTCACGCACATCCCCTTTTGGCACACACACACGGCTACCATATCTCAACGAACTATCTTCGTGGATCAGTAAATCGGTTCGTAGTCCGGCCTCAACCTGCTCTCGAAACTTTTGTAGTCTAGGATCCTGCAATTGTGCTGCTTTAATCTTCTCAACTAAGGACGACTGTACTTGCAACTGCATCAACTGGCCCGTAGCATGTGGTAGCACAACCTCCAAGTCAAATCTCTGAAACTCCGCAATGATCTCCCTTTGTGCGGTCAATACCTGAATTGCTGGTAACCGACTTAGCGCATCCGGCACGACGTTAACTTTTCCCGGATGGTACTTAAGATCAAGGTCGTAGTCGGCCATCAGCTCCAACCATCTGCGTTGCCTCATGTTCAACTCCTTCTGAGTGAACACATACTTCAAACTATTGTGATCTGTAAAGACTTCGACTCTCTCGCCCAAAAGGTAGTGTCTCCAAATCTTCAGGGCGAAGATCACGGCTGCAAGCTCTAAGTCATGAGTCAGATAGTTTTTCTCATGAGTCTTCAGTTGTCTCGATGCGTAAGCGACGACTTTCCCGTTCTGCATCAAAACACATCCCAATCCTTTTCCAGAGGCGTCGCTGTGAATCACCAGTCCTCCTGAATTATCCGGTACGGTTAGGATAGGGGCGGTTATCAACTTCTGCTTCAACGTCTCGAAGGCCAATGCACATCCATCCGTCCAAACAAACGGTACCTCCTTGCGCGTGAGCTTGGTTAACGGCTCTGCTAAACGAGCGAAGTTCTCCACAAATCTTCTGTAGTATCCGGCGAGCCCAAGAAAACTTCTTATCTCCGCAACATTCTTTGGAGTTGGCCAATCTCGAACTGCTGCAATCTTCTCGGGATCAAAGGCGATTCCATCGCCCGACACGACATGCCCCAGAAACTTCACTTCTTCCAGCCAGAATTCGCACTTACTCATCTTCGCGAATAATTTCTCCCGTCTCAGCGTCTGCAGTGCGATCTTTAAATGCTCAGCATGTTCCTCCGGACTCTTCGAGTATACCAGAATATCGTCAATGAATACCACAATAAACTGGTCCAAGAATGGTGAAAAGACCCTGTTCATCAAATCCATGAATATTGCCGGCGCATTCGTCACTCCGAAGGGCATCACTAGATACTCAAAATGTCCATATCGAGTTCGAAACGCCGTCTTGCAAATGTCTTCTGCTTTCACTCGGACCTGATGATATCCTGATCGCAAATCCAGTTTCGAGAATACCCTCGCGCCACTAAGCTGCTCAAAAAGTTCTCCAATGCGAGGGATCGGGTACTTGTTCTTAATAGTCACCCGGTTCAATTCTCGATAATCAATGCACATCCTTCTCGTGCCATCCTTCTTCTTTACTAAAAGAACTGGAGCTCCTCAAGGCGAGTTGCTGCTCCGAATCCATCCCTTCTCAAGTAATTCACCAACTTGTTTCTTAACTTCTTCCAATTCCACTGGTGCCATCGGATAATAAGATTTTGATACTGGCGCTGCACCAGGAATAAGGTCAATCGCGAACCCCACATCTCGCTTCGGAGGTAAGCCCGATATATCTTCAAATACATCCATAAAGTCGCGAACAACTGCCGGCTCTTCATTACTATCAACTTCCATTGTCGCAAGAACACTGTTTGTCGGCCTAGCCCTAAACTCGACTGGTCCGACAGAACTGCTTCCTCCAGTGAAAGTAAACTCAGGGTGTCCGGGAATCTGGAAAATTACCTTCCTTGCCCTACAGTCAATGTGTGCGTGGAAAGTGCCAAGAAAATCCATTCCCAAGACTACATCATAACTGTCCGTACCTATCACCAAGAAATCTGCAAAGAGCTCCTGTTCGCAAACAACAACTGTACAATCTCTACATTCCTTACTAGCTATGATTTTCCCATTCCCAGTGTGTATGTCCCAAAAACTAGACAGGGTCGTGCAGGTAATCGAGTGTGTAGTTATAAATTTGGATGACATAAAATAGTGGGATGCTCCGGAATCAAATAATGCCAATACGGGAAAAACCATGAACGAGTAAAGTACCTGAAACCACTTCTCCTGATGCCTTAGCTTCTTCAGCTGTCAACGTGAAAGCTCGAGCCTGATTAGGTCCTTGAGTCAGCTGTCTCTGCCCTTGGAACGGTCTCTGCGGAGGCTTCTGAATATCATCCCTTGTACGCAGCTTCGACGGACAAGCACTAACGGCGTGATCTGCCGCTCCACAACTAAAACAGAGTCCCAGCCTCTTACGACACTCCTTTCGCACATGTCCGGGTACATGGCAGTAGTTACAAATCACGCTCCTTTTCCGATCACCCACAATTGTTTTCTTCATTGGTGCTACGCTGCGTCTGTTCACCGGAATACTTCTACGTACAGACGTTTGGTTCAGTGCAGATGCCGGTTTCAGCTCGGTCTGTCCCTTTAGATTCTCCAGCAATCCCCTTATCACTCTACGCATGGCGGCTTTGTCCGCATGTCTTTGGTACATCTTCAAATTCTTACCGGCCATAATCCTGGAAATCAAAATACCCAACATTAGCATGATGATAGATTCTGAGTATAGATCAAGGCTAGAACTCCAAGATACTTAAATAGAGTACCGCATTGTAGCTATGCCGCGGTATCATAGCCGCAATTACTTAACTCCACCCAAGTCGCCTAAGTCCTAGAGATAACAAGAAATTAGGTTTCCGAGTCGACATGCAAAGTAAGTTTGCACGTCGTAAAAGATATAATCCGGAAGAATGTGATTCAAGAATGGTAAAACGGTCAAGGTGGCAGGACATGTTTCCTAAACACGGGTATTCTGATTCGTGTATTGGGTACAATACCCAACTACAAAGAATCAACCCAACTAACCTATGGCTCTGATAAAAAAAAAAAACCATGTCACGCCCCGCTTCCCAGAGTACGCAAGATTGGGCACGTAACATAGCCAACCATGCTACCTGTGGGTAGGAAGTATCCATCCACAGTCACATTACGGTTGTAGAGATATCAAGAACAGTATAAATAAACTAATCTATCACATGTCCAAATCCATAATAACAAGAGTCAATAAACAATAGTGCGGAAGCAAATGATCCAATACAATAAATAAACAGTATGTCCCATAATGCGGGCTCACATCTGGAAATGAAATGAAATAAATAAACTAATCACTAAGGACTCACAGTTCAACCTGCTGGCTGAAGTACTCCTGCTCGGTCGTCGACAGTAGTAAGGAATCTGGGCCATGCAAAACCCAGACGTCAGCGCGTCATGTTAACCATATAATATAATATAAACATGGTAATAAGCAATGCAGGTATGAACATGAATAAAGCAGTACTAAGAAATAACAGTGCAGGGTAATGTGCAGTGGTAACTAAACTGTCCTATCAGGTTTCTACTCTATAGTCTTTGAAATCAATTGATGAATCGTCGATGTAACTCAATAGTATCCCGTACATACCCGGGACCACGGCCACAATATTCTCGGCTGCAGCCGAGACATGCCGCTAGGCACAAAACAGGAAAGTGTACACTCGGTAGTACCCCGTACATACCCGGGATCACGGCCATAATATTCTCGGCCGAAACCGAGACATGCCGCTAGGCACAAAACAGGAATGTGTACACTCGAACAGGTAGTGAACTGTCGAGTTACAAGTCAGGTTCATCTTTGATTTCCCCATACCCCCAAGTTATGTATGTTAGGTCAGGTATTCAGTAGTCAAGGATCAATGCCAACACAGAATCAGGTAAAAGCAGGTCTGTCTGGATAGACAGCAGGAATGGTCCATGAGGACCCCAAGTCAGGTTTGTTGGCATTAGGCATGAAATTAGGTAACAGGTCAGGTCATGTTTCAACAGGTTGAGTCGATATGTATGTATGTGCCAGGTGCAGCAGAGTCAGGTCAATATGTAATGTGATCGAGTGGGTGCTCTCAACAGGTATATAATCGAATAAGTAACAGCAGCAAGAAATTTAAAGTAAACAACACTAATAGTCACTTAATCATAATGGTGCTTTGTATTATCTTTATTAACAGGTTCAAGCACCCTTGGGGTGCAATAATCACAAGGTAGAGCAATATCAATAACAGGAAGTAATGAAGCTATATGAAATTAAAACTAAAGCATAAGTAATTGTCACATGGATGATCTAACAATTAAAATCAAGGACGATTTAAATGATTTAGTTAGTTAAAAGCATGGATTAATAGCAGACCCGATAATTACATGAATCTACTATAATGATTCAATGTTAATGATAATTGTAACCATCAATTCTAAGTTATACCATAATCGATATTACCATCATTGTGGTTATATTAAATAATATAATGATTTAAGGTATAGCAAGACTCGATCTTGTATAGTAGCATGTTAGAGCAAGTATTCGGATACTTGCCTCGACGGTTTCGCAAACCGGAAAACACGAACGCAACGTCGGCGGAAAGCACGCGACGGATGCACGAGTCGCGGATCGAGTCCAAACAACGCACGGTGGAAACACGCAGGTCAGGGGTCACTGCTGAATCGTCGGGAAACCTCGCCGGCACGGTCGGAATCCGGAGATCTAACACAACAGTGAACCAACTCTAGAAAAGTAGACAAAAGAGAATAGAAAGGACAGGATGAGAAGAAGAGAAAGAAGAATGAGGGATAGCTTACTGGATTGCGTGCAGGGGGGTGTGCTACCAGTAACAGTGAGATTGACGGCGGTGAGGGACGCCGGTGACGAGTTTTCGAAGAGCTAGGGTTTGCCTAGGGTTTGGGCTCGGGTCTGGTTCTTCTGGGGTTGTACTGCAGGGCCCTGAGTGCTGAATGGATCGCAGAGGAGAGGGGAAGATGGCGATGGCGATGAGGAGTGGTCGGCGGCGATGGGACTGCGGCGGCGAAAGCACAGCGCGCAGGTGGCGTGGCATCGGGGGCAGGCGCTGAAGGAGGGAGAAGCGGAGGAAGGGGTGCGGTCGAGGCTGTGGAGGCGAGGAAGATGGTGGCGATCTCGTCGGCGCGGGGACTGCGGCGGCGACAGCACGACGAAGCTAGGGTTCGGGGTTCGTCGATGGGTTCTCGCGAGCGTTTTCACGTGGAGAGAAGGAGGAACAGTGGAAATAATATAAGATAGAGAGAGAGAGATTGTTGGATGAGAGAGAGAGAGATAGGGATTAGAGAGAGATAGAGAGAGACGGAGAGAGAGAGGGTGGATTGGGGGGCCCACGAGGAAAATAGACGCTCGTGATAGGCTGGAGGGAAATCTCGTGATAAATTTTAAAAGATTGAAAAGGATTGATACGTTAAAAATAGTAACAGAATTATATTATATAGTTTATAATATTAAATTAAAATGGGTATTTCGGCGCTAAATGAAACATTTCTAAATCGCACCCGGGTTGCGCCCAAATGTTTCAAATTCAAATTATAGGATTTTAAGCGAGTTCCAAATTTTGAAAAGAGGTGTTTAATGATTAAAATGCATGCCCCCAAGTCGGACACTTGCACGCGCGCGTAGCCGTCCAAACTTGCCCGTTTCGCCGAACGGGATGAAATCTCGACGCGCGGACGCTACCACGCGACTAGTGGCGACGAGTAGGCCAACATGGATATTTTTAATTTCATTTTAGGTGTTAAAATTTGTTATGTGCCAAAAATGACCTAACCGGTTAAAATTTAGTAATAAGCACCAAACAATCAAGATAGTTGAAATGAGCAATGCAACACTCAACTAGTACCAGAAATAGTATTATTGGGCTCGGGTGTTACACACACCGTACTTACTTTTCATTGCATTTATATCCTACATCAAGTCAGTTTTACAAATGCATTCTACCTTTACTATAAGCATACGTATCTAATCTAACATACACACCCGAACCATGCAATCAGTTTTTAAAAGATGTGAATCGTAGTTTTGAAAGTCGGGGCTACGGTGTTTTTAAGGAAAAGATATCATTTGAAAATCCGTAACGTCCCTCAAGGTATCTATTTAAAAGATGCATACGATTCTTCAGTCTAGAAATATGTATGGTTCGGATGACACATTTACGTCGGCTATCTAGTTTTATAGTATCCTAAACGGCAATATCATCAAACATCATTCTCAAATCCCGTCATCACATATTAGTCGTATCATATCACTTCTAACTATCATTTAGTTTCTAAAATGGTTTTTCAAACTATTTTTTAACTCTATCTATAGTTTTCTATTAAAGGTTCCTTTAACTATATTCTATATATAAATCAATTTCCATCAAAGTTTGCGAGGATGCTATACGCCATCCACCCGACTTCCCCCCGTAGATATAGATCTACTCACTTTGATCCTTGCTTGCCGAAGTCGATGACGCCATATTCCATCGCCTTGGAATCCACGGGAAGGTACCTACAAAAATACACAGTCGCAATCACTATTAAAATCGAATTCGGAAAACCGATTACGGTGCGCTCATAGGTTAGAATCTATAGCCTACGCGTGCAAAAACAATCAAACCACCCTTGTTGTTGACGTACAAACGCCCAACAACAAAATATAATACCAAATACCAAAACCAAGCAATCCAAAATAAGTTTCCTCTGAGCGAGGGTGGGATAGGCCGAGCCTACGGAGACTAGCAAATCGCCAGGTATGTCTCGCTACGGCAGTTCTCAAGGAAAAAGAGGTTGATCTGACCGACGGATCGTGTGATCCCCGGGAATCGCTAGATACACGGGATAACAAGAAAGAGATTCGGGGTTCCCCGGTAGAAGGCCTGACCGAGGTTCCCTTCAACGAAGGGGAAAGCAGCCGGACCTTCCAAATCGTGTCCTTCCTGATTGGAAAAACAAGAGAACCCTGTACAATACCTCCGAGAAAACTTCGACATGTTCGTTTGGACCGCGGACATGCCAGAGATCAACCCCAAAGTGATCTCCCATAAGCACGGGGTTGATTCGAAAGCCCGACCAGTCCGACAGAAGAAAAGAAGCTTCTCGCATATCAAGCAGAAGGCGATTGAGAAAGAAGTGGACAAACTGCTCGTGGCCAATTTCATCAGGGATCTGAACTACTCAGCCTAGCTGGCCAACATGGTCATAGTGAAAAAGATGAGCGGGAAGTGGTGCATGTGCGTCGACTTCACCAATCTAAACAATGCCTTCCTAAAGGACAACTATCTGCTTTCTCGGATAGGTCAGCTGGTGGATAGATCGGCCGGTCATGAGCTACTAAGCTTCATGGATGCATTCTCCGGTCATGATCAAATCTGGATGAATCCAACCGACGAGGAGCTCAACGCTTTCATTACTGATCGGGGGGTCTACTACTACAAGGTAATGCCCTTCGGACTTAAAAATGTAGGGGCAACTTATCAACGGCCAGTTAACAAACTTTTCAAGCCACAGATCGGGCGGAACATGGAGGTCTATACCGGCGACATGCTCGTGAAGTCCACCTGGATTGTTTCATTATTCCTGGATTTTAATTTATAATGGTAATAAAAATGTCAAGCTCAGGATTGTCAAACTCTGATACCAGTTCCACGAAACAGTGCTCGCGACAAAACCCAAATCACGTAAAAATACAATTAACCGACGAAAGACAATATAAATTAAAATCCAGGAATAATGAAACAATCATTTGTTAACGAGGTTCACTCACCGTATGGCTAGTCCCCGGCAGAGCGGTACGTATACTATATACTTGAATCAAGTTTAATCTCTCTTATACAAATCTCTCTTGGCCTTTGCCTCAGGTTCACTCACCGTATGGCTAGTCCCCGGCAGAGCGGAATCTGCAAACGTCTACTATATACTTGAATCAAGTTTAATCTCTCTTATACAAATCTCTCTTGGCCTTTGCCTCTTGTGATGATACTTGTGATGGATACAAGTTATGGATACATACCCGCCTGCACCGTTGTATGTACGATACGAGTCAAGCTCGGGATTGTCAAACTCTGATACCAGTTGTTGGGAGGGAGAGTCGATCCACGGAACAGTGCTCGCGACAAAACCCAAATCACGCAAAAATACAATTAAACGACGAAAGAAAATATAAATTAAAATCCAGGAATAATGAAACAATCATTTGTTAACGAGGTTCACCCACCGTATGGCTAGTCCCCGGCAGAGCGGAATCTGCAAACGTCTACTATATACTTGAATCAAGTTTAATCTCTCTTATACAAATCTCTCTTGGCCTTTGCCTCTTGTGATGATACTTGTGATGGATACAAGTTATGAATACATACCCGCCTGCACCGTTGTATGTATGATACGAGTCAAGCTCGGGATTGTCAAACTCTGATACTAGTTGTTGGGAGGGAGAGTCGATCCACGGAACAGTGCTCGCGACAAAACCCAAATCACGCAAAAATACAATTAAACGACGAAAGACAATATAAATTAAAATCCAGGAATAATGAAACAATCATTTGTTAACGAGGTTCACCCACCGTATGTCAAGCTCAGGATTGTCAAACTCTATACAAATCTCTCTTGGCCTTTGCCTCTTGCGATGATACTTGTGATGGATACAAGTTATGGATACATATCCGCCTACACCGTTGTATGTACGATACGAGTCAAGCTCGGGATTGTCAAGCTCTGATACCAGTTGTTGGGAGGGAGAGTCGATCCATGGAATAGTGCTCGCGACAAAACCCAAATCACGCAAAAATACAATTACGCAATTAAACGATGAAAGACAATATAAATTAAAATGCAGGAATAAGAAAACAATCATTTGTTAACGAGGTTCACCCACCGTATGGCTAGTCCCCGGCAGAGCGGAATCTGCAAACGTCTACTATATACTTGAATCAAGTTTACAAGCAAGAACAACCCTAGGAAGATTTCTCTCAAATCTCGAGCTTGAAATCTCTCTTGGCCTTTGCCTCTTATGATGATACTTGTGATGGATACAAGTTATGGATACAAAAAAATATTGATGTGGGGGGATGGGTTGAGTGCTTATGTAATACCAATGTTGTACATCACTGAAGAAAGGTTGATGTACGATACGAGTCAAGCTCTGGATTGTCAAGCTTTGATACCAGTTGTTGGGAGGGAAAGTCGATCCACGGAACAGTGCTCGCGACAAAACCCAAATCACGCAAAAATACAATTACGCAATTAAACGACGAAAGACAATATAAATTAAAATGCAGGAATAAGAAAACAATCAATCACAAACAAGATAGATTTGTTAACGAGGTTCACCCACCGTATGGCTAGTCCCCGGCAGAGCGGAATCTGCAAACGTCTACTATATACTTGAATCAAGTTTACAAGCAAGAACAACCCTAGGAAGATTTCTCTCAAATCTCTCTATACAAATCTCTCTTGGCCTTTGCCTCTTGTGATGATACTTGTGATGGATACAAGTTATGGATACAAAAAAATATTGATGTGGGGGATGGGTTGAGTGCTTATGTAATACCAATGTTGTACATCGCTGAAGAAAGGTTGTGAGTACATACCCGCCTGCACCGTTGTATGTACGATACGAGTCAAGCTCGGGATTGTCAAGCTCTGATACCAGTTGTTGGGAGGGAGAGTCGATCCACGGAACAGTGCTCGCGACAAAACCAAAATCACGCAAAAATACAATTACGCGATTAAACGACGAAAGACAATATAAATTAAAATGCAGGAATAAGAAAACAATCAATCACAAACAAGATAGATTTGCTACCAATGTTGATGTGGGGGGATGGGTTGAGTGCTTATGTAATACCAATGTTGTACATCACTGAAGAAAGGTTGTGAGTACATACCCGCCTGCACCGTTGTATGTACGATACGAGTCAAGCTCGGGATTGTCAAGCTCTGATACCAGTTGTTGGGAGGGAGAGTCGATCCACGAAACAGTGCTCGCGACAAAACCCAAATCACGCAAAAATACAATTACGCAATTAAATGACGAAAGACAATATAAATTAAAATGCAGGAATAAGAAAACAATCAATCACAAACAAGATAGATTTGTTAACGAGGTTCACCACCGTATGGCTAGTCCCCGGTAGAGCGGAATCTGCAAACGTCTACTATATACTTGAATCAAGTTTACAAGCAAGAACAACCCTAGGAAGATTTCTCTCAAATCTCTCTATACAAATCTCTCTTGGTCTTTGCCTGTTGTGATGATACTTGTGATGGATACAAGTTATGGATACAAAAAAATATTGATGTGGGGGGATGGGTTGAGTGCTTATGTAATACCAATATTGTACATCACTGAAGAAAGGTTGATGTACGATACGAGTAAAGCTCGGGATTGTCAAGCTCTGATACCAGTTGTTGGGAGGGAGAGTCGATCCACGGAACAGTGCTCGCGACAAAACCCAAATCACGCAAAAATACAATTACGCAATTAAACGACGAAAGACAATATAAATTAAAATGCAGGAATAAGAAAACAATCAATCACAAGCAAGATAGATTTGTTAACCAGGTTCACCCACCGTATGGCTAGTCCCCGGCAGAGCGGAATCTGCGAACGTCTACTATATACTTGAATCAAGTTTACAAGCAAGAACAACCCTAGGAAGATTTCTCTCAAATCTCTCTATACAAATCTCTCTTGGCCTTTGCCTCTTGTGATGATACTTGTGATGGATACAAGTTATGGATACAAAAAAATATTGATGTGGGGGGATGGGTTGAGTGCTTATGTAATACCAATGTTGTACATCACTGAAGAAAGGTTGTGAGTACATACCCGCCTCCACCGTTGTATGTACGATACGAGTCAAGCTCGGGATTGTCAAGCTCTGATACCAGTTGTTGGGAGGGAGAGTCGATCCACGGAACAGTGCTCGCGACAAAACCCAAATCACGCAAAAATACAATTACGCAATTAAACGACGAAAGACAATATAAATTAAAATGCAGGAATAAGAAAACAATCAATCACAAACAAGATAGATTTGTTACCAATGTTGATGTGGGGGGATGGGTTGAGTGCTTATGTAATACCAATGTTGTACATCACTGAAGAAAGGTTATGAGTACATACTCGCCTGCACCGTTGTATGTATGATACGAGTCAAGCTCGGGATTGTCAAGCTCTGATACCAGTTGTTGGGAGGGAGAGTCGATCCTCGGAACAGTGCTCGCGACAAAACCCAAATCACGCAAAAATACAATTACGCAATTAAACGACGAAAGACAATATAAATTAACATGCAGGAATAAGAAAACAATCAATCACAAACAAGATAGATTTGTTAACGAGGTTCACCCACCGTATGACTAGTCCCCGGCAGAGCGGAATCTGCAAACGTCTACTATACTTGAATCAAGTTTACAAGCAAGAACAACCCTAGGAAGATTTCTCTCAAATCTCTCTATACAAATCTCTCTTGGCCTTTACCTCTTGTGATGATACTTGTGATGGATACAAAAAAATATTGATGTGGGGGGATAGGTTGAGTGCTTATGTAATACCAATGTTGTACATCACTGATGAAAGGTTGTGAGCACATACCCACCTGCACCGTTGTATGTACGATACGAGTCAAGCTCGGGATTGTCAAGCTATGATACCAGTTGTTGGGAGGGAGAGTCGATCCACGGAACAGTGCTCGCGACAAAACCCTAATCACGCAAAAATACAATTACGCAATTAAACGACGAAAGACAATATAAATTAAAATGCAGGAATAAGAAAACAATCAATCACTAACAAGATAGATTGGTTAACGAGTTTCACCCACCGTATGGCTAGTCCCCGGCAGAGCGGAATCTGCAAACGTCTACTATACTTGAATCAAGTTTACAAGCAAGAACAACCTTAGGAAGATTTCTCTCAAATCTCTCTATACAAATCTCTCTTGGCCTTTGCCCCTTGTGATGATACTTGTGATGGATACAAGTTATGGATACAAAAAAATATTGATGTGGGGGGATGGGTTGAGTGCTTATGTAATACCAATGTTGTACATCACTGAAGAAAGGTTGTGAGTACATACCCGCCTGCACCGTTGTATGTACGATACAAGTCAAGCTCGGGATTGTCAAGCTCTGATACAGGTTGTTGGGAGGGAGAGTCGATCCACGGAACAGTGCTCGTGACAAAACCCAAATCACGCAAAAATACAATTACGCAATTAAACGACGAAAGACAATATAAATTAAAATGCAGGAATAAGAAAACAATCAATCACAAACAAAATAGATTTGTTAACGAGGTTCACCCACCGTATGGCTAGTCCCCGGCAGAGCGAAATCTGCAAACGTCTACTATACTTGAATCAAGTTTACAAGCAAGAACAACCCTAGGAGATTTCTCTCAAATCTCTCTATACAAATCTCTCTTGGCCTTTGCCTCTTGTGATGATACTTGTGATGGATACAAGTTATGGATACAAAAAAATATTGATGTGGAGGGATGGGTTGAGTGCTTATGTAATACCAATGTACATCACTGAAGAAAGGTTGTGAGTACATACCCGCCTGCACCGTTGTATGTACGATACGAGTCAAGCTCGGGATTGTCAAGCTCTGATACCAGTTGTTGGGAGGGAGAGTCAATCCATGGAATAGTGCTCGCGACAAAACCCAAATCACGCAAAAATACAATTACGCAATTAAACGACGAAAGACAATATAAATTAAAATGCAGGAATAAGAAAATAATCAATCACAAACAAGATAGATTTGTTAACGAGGTTCACCCACCGTATGGATAGTCCCCGGCAGAGCGGAATCTGCAAACGTCTACTATACTTGAATCAAGTTTACAAGCAAGAACAACCCTAGAAGATTTCTCTCAAATCTCTCTATACAAATCTCTCTTGGCCTTTGCCTCTTGTGATGATACTTGTGATGGATACAAGTTATGGATACAAAATGCCTCTCATAAGATGTGCTTTTATAGCACCCAGGATAATGTCACTATCTAACAAAGTCACCACCTTTCATTGTCATCACCTAACAATGTCATGGATGTCAAAAGTAGTACCTAACAAAGTCACCATCTATCATTGTCATCACCTAACAATGTCATGGATGTCAAAAGTAGCACCTAACAAAGTCACCACCTATCATTGTCATCACCTAACAATGTCATGGATGTCAAAAGTAGCACCTAACAAAGTCACCACCTATCATTGCCATCACCTAACAATGTCATGGATGTCAAAAGGTGGCACCTAACCATAGACTTTAATTTGCATCAATTTTCAACAAACTCCATCTTGATGCAAATTCATCACAATCTCGAAATTGTCCCACTTGGAGTAATTTTTTGGCTTGATTCTCAGCACTAGTAAACTTCACACGATTCCGCTGCTGCTCTCTCCTCATTAAATTTTCATGGATAGATTCACCAATCTGCAACAGAGATTCAGCTTATCTCTGTCTACTATTTTGGTAAACATATCCGCCGGATTCTTTTCTCCCGCGATCTTCTGCAGTGTCAACTCACCATCTTCTAACGCCATGCGTATGAAGTGGTACCGCACCTTGATATGCTTCGTCCGAGAATGATATGCTGCATTCTTTGCCAAATGTATTGCACTTTGGCTGTCGCTCCACAAGGTATTGAAGTCTTGCTTCTTACTCAACTCTTCGAGTAACCCTTGTAGCCATATCATCTCTTTGCTGGCTTCCGTGATTGCCACGTACTCATCCTCCGTAGTTGACAATGCTACCATTTTTTGCAGTTGAGATATCCAACTTACCGTTGTTCCCCCAACTGTAAATACGTATCCCGTTGTGCTCTGCCCACTATCTCGATCACCCGAGTAGTCCGCATCAACGTAACCTTGCACCTTTAGAGAGGTTGTGTGTACATACCCGCCTGCACCGTTGTATGTACGATACGAGTCAAGCTCGGGATTGTCAAGCTCTGATACCAGTTGTTGGGAGGGAGAGTCGATCCACGGAACAGTGCTCGCGACAAAACCCAAATCACGCAAAAATAGAATTACGCGATTAAACGACGAAAGACAATATAAATTAAAATGCAGGAATAAGAAAACAATCAATCACAAACAAGATAAATTTGTTAACGAGATTCACCCACCGTATGGCTAGTCCCCGGCAGAGCGGAATCTGCAAACGTCTACTATACTTGAATCAAGTTTACAAGCAAGAACAACCCTAGAAGATTTCTCTCAAATCTCTCTATATAAATCTCTCTTGGCATTTGCCTCTTGTGATGATACTTGTGATGGATACAAGTTATGGATACAAAATGCCTCTCATAAGATGTGCTTTTATAGCACCCAGGACAATGCCACTATCTAACAAAGTCACCACCTTTCATTGTCATCACCTAACAATGTCATGGATGTCAAAAGTAGTACCTAACAAAGTCACCACCTATCATTGTCATCACCTAATAATGTCATGGATGTCAAAAGTAGCACCTAACAAAGTCACCACCTATCATTGTCATCACCTAACAATGTCATGGATGTCAAAAGTAGCACCTAACAAAGTCACCACCTATCATTGTCATCACCTAACAATGTCATGGATGTCAAAAGGTGGCACCTAACCATAGACTTTAATTTGCATCAATTTTCAACAAACTCCACCTTGATGCAAATTCATCACAATCTCGACATTGTCCCACTTGGAGTAATTTTTTGGCTTGATTCTCAGCACTAGTAAACTTCACACGATTCCGCTGCTGCTCTCTCCTCATTAAATTTTCATGGATAGATTCACCAATCTGTAACAGAGATTCAGCTTATCTCTGTCTACTATTTTGGTAAACATATCCGCCGGATTCTTTTCTCCCGCGATCTTCTGCAGTGTCAACTCACCATCTTCTAACGCCATGCGTATGAAGTGGTACCACACCTTGATATGCTTCGTCCGAGAATGATATGCTGCATTCTTTGCCAAATGTATTGCACTTTGGCTGTCGCTCCATAAGGTATTGAAGTCTTGCTTCTTACTCAACTCTTCGAGTAACCCTTGTAGCCATATCATCTCTTTGCTGGCTTCCGTGATTGCCACGTACTCAGCCTCCGTAGTTGACAATGCTACCACTTTTTGCAGTTGAGATATCCAACTTACCGCTGTTCCCCCAACTGTAAATACGTATCCCGTTGTGCTCTTCCCACTATCTCGATCACCCGAGTAGTCCGCATCAACGTAACCTTGCACCTTTAGAGAGTCGCCCCCGAAACATAAGCAGTGACTAGACGTACCCTTAAGATACCTCAAAATCCACTTCACCGCATTCCAATGCTCCTTCCCCGGGTTTTGCATATACCGGCTCATAACTCCCACTGCATGTGCAATATCTGGTCTCGTACTCACCATTGCATACATTAAACTCCCCACCGCAGAAGCATAAGGCACTCTTGCCATCTCGTCTTTCTGCTCTTGAGTTGTAGGGCAAAACTTCTTCATGAGTTTGAAATGTTTTGCTAAAGGCATACTCACCAGTTTTGATTTGTCCATATTGAACCGCTTCAAAACCTTCTCGATATGGTCGTTTTGCGATAACCACAGCTTCCGCTGCTTCCTATCTCGAACGATCTTCATGCCCAAAATTTGTTTGGTCGCTCCCAAATCTTTCATGGAAAACTTTTCGGCCATCATCTTCTTCAGACTTTGAATTTTCTCGAAATTCGGACCCGCTACCAACATATCATCTACATAGAGTGATAGAATGATATAGTCTCCATCCTCAAAACTCTGAATATAGACACAGTGATCTGACTCACCACGCACAAATCCCATCTCTAGCATGAACTGATCGAATTTGAGATACCACTGTCTTGGAGCTTGCTTAAGGCCGTACAAACTCTTTCGCAGTCTACACACCATAGTTTCTTTTCCCTTCACCTCGTATCCCGGTGGCTGCACTATATAGATCTCCTCCACCAAATCTCCATGAAGGAACGCAGTCTTCACATCAAGCTGCTCTAAGTGCAGATCCTCCACCGCCACAATACTAAGGATCACCCGAATTGATGTCATTTTTACCACAGGGGAAAATATCTCTTGATAGTCAATTCCTTGCTTTTGTGCATATCTCTTGACTACCAAGCGAGCCTTGTACCGCTTTACACCATCGGCCTCATCTTTTATCTGGTACACCCATCTATTCAGCAACACTTTTCGACCCTTGGGTAGCTTCACTAGGTCCCACGTGCGGTTCTTCTTCAAAGAATCCATCTCCTCGTCCATAGCTCGCTCCCACTGCTTACTCGCACAGTCTTGCGTTGCCTCTTCAAGGGATTCAGGCTCTCCCGAATCCGTATACAAAATGAAGTCGGTGACAAGTCTTTCAGGTAGCCTTCTTTCTCTCGTAGATCTCCTCAAAACTGGTACATCTGGTTGCTGAACATGGTGGCCATCATGTTCTTGCACCTGATCCTGCACTGCAGCTTCCTCCATGTTTTGATCCCCACTTGAAGACACCTGATTGTTCTTTTGAGTTCCGTCTAACTCCACGAACTCAGATACAACACCATCTTTGGCTTGCTTTTCTTCTCTATATAAGTGATGCTCATCAAAGACAACGTTCTGACTTCGTATTACTTTTTTACTTGTGTAATCCCACAGCCGATATCCAAACTCGTCTCCACCATACCCGATGAAAGCACACTTCTTAGATTTGGAGTCAAGCTTACTCCTTTCTGCTTTATCAATCAAAGAATACGCGATACAGCCAAATTTTTTAAGGTGCGAATAATTGACCGGTTTACCCGACCAAATTTCTTCAAGAATGCCTCCGTCAAGCGCACTCGCCGGGCTTCTGTTGATCAAATATACAGCAACATCGACCGGTGCTGCCCATAAGAATTTTGGCAGATTCGCATCCTAGGTCATGCTTCGCACTCGCTCTAGGATTGTTCTGTTCATCCTTTCAGCGATACCATTTTGTTGTGGCGTCCCAGGTACCGTCTTCAACCAACGAATACCCTTTTGCGAGCAAAACTCCTCAAACTCTTGGGTGCAGTATTCCCCGCCATTATTGGACTTTAGGCATTTAACCTTCATCCCCGTTTGGTTCTGCACCTGCGCAATCCAGTGTTTGAAGATGCCAAACACATCGGACTTTTTCTTCATCGCGTACACCCATGTCTTCCAACTTGTATCATCGATGAATGTCATAAAGTACCGATTTCCGCCATAAGACTCCACTGAGGCCGGACCCCACACGTCCGTATGCACCATCTTCAGCTTCTTGGTCTTTTTCACTACGCCTCCAATTTGAAAACTGAGCGCGTTTTGGTTCCCACAAACGCAGCTCTCGCAAAACCCCAACTCCACCTTTTTCAGCCCCGAAAGAACCCCCTTAGCTTGAAGAATTTTCATGTTCTTCTCGCTGAGGTGCCCCAATCTTTTATGCCACAACGAAGTCTCCGAATCTTTCTTCGAACTGGCCGTCAATGCAGCCGAGCCTCCGCTGCTCCCATTGAATGAGTACAACGAACCACTCAGCTTATCCCTTGCGACCACCAACGATCCTTTGGAAATCTTCCATTGAGAATTCCCAAACGTTGTAATAAACCCTTCGTTGTCTAGCTGACTTGTGGAAATCAAGTTTTTCTTCAAATCAGGAATATGACGAGCATTCTTCAATTTGATTTGACCACCTCCCGACGGTTGCAAGATGATCGTCCCTTTTCCAACGATCTTACACGATTGACCATTTCCCACCGTCACATGTCCAAGATCGCCCTGAACATACTCGCTAAAGTGATGTCTGCCTGAAGTGCAATGAAAAGAAGCCCCTGAATCTAGGAACCAAGTATCCGCCTTTGTGTTCTCGCCCACCGATAGATAAAGTCCATGTTCCCCTTGTTCTTGTATAGACACTACATTCGCTTCATTTTCATCCATCTTCTCATCTGAGCCTTTCTTCGGAAGCCTGCATTCACTTCTTCTATGGCCCTTCTTTCTGCAATTCCAACAGGCGCTTTGGATTTTTCCTTGAGATTTATCTCGGCTTTTAGACTTGCCCTTTTTCCACCTTCCCCTTTCCATTGTTCTGCCACGATTCTCCACCAAAAGTGCAGAAGTTCCAGAACTCCCACTCACAGACTTTCTTCGCATCTCATCGTTTAATATGCAGCTTACCGCATCATTAAACGTGAGAATCCCCGAGATAGAGTTGCTAACCGCCATCACTAGGTTCTCCCAACTCTCTGGCAACGAACATAGGAACAGTAGGGTTCGAATCTCGTCTTCAAAGATGATTGAAACGGATTCAAGTTGGCTTGTCACGCTGTTGAACTCGTTCAGGTGCTCTATCACCGAACCATTCTCTACCATCTTCATGTTGAAAAACTTCTTCATCAAAAATATTTTATTTGATGTCGATGGCTTCTCATACAACTTCGCTAACGTCATCATTAGCGCCTTAGTTGTTTTCTCCTTTGAGATATTAAAGACCACCTGCGGAGTCAACGACAATCTGATTGTCGCTAAGGCTTTCCTATCCAAAAGGTTCCACTCCTCATCGGTCATCTTCTCGGGCTTTTCTTCTAGCAACGGAAGATATAGATCCTTTTGGTATAGACAGTCTTCTAACTGCATGTGCCACCAACCGAAATTGTAACCATTGAATTTCTCGATTCTTATCTTATCCTCTGCCAGCTTTCGTCTGTATCGCAGCAAACTCGACTTCCTCCTAGATCTGAACCAACGCCTTCAAAACTATAATCTAAGAAAATGGGGAAGAGGACACAAGCGTCGTTACCCACCGTTACCTAGATTATAGAATCGAAGAACCCTAGGTTCTCTTAACCATGCTCTGATACCAATTGTTGAGTTGTGTGACTCGTATTATAGTCCCACATCGGGAGTTTAAGGGAAAGTTGATATGTATATAATGTAACTTGGACCTCTACCTAACAGTTCGGGCTTTTGGGTTAAAATGGACACCCAAGTTGTGTTGTGTATGCGTCGCTTGCGGGCTCCGCCCCCGACAAATGGTATCAGAGCCCGGTTTGTTCTCGGGAGAGGGGTGGAGCGAGGAAAAAATATTGATGTGGGGGGATGGGTTGAGTGCTTGTGTAATACCAATGTTGTACATCACTGAAGAAAGGTTGTGAGTACAACGGCTCACCACTTGGTGATGAAGCGCCTGTAAGCCTGTGTGTATAGCACCGATGTTGTATGCCACCTACAACGGTGCAGGCGGGTATGTACGATACGAGTCAAGTTCGGGATTGTTGAGTTGTGTGACTCGTATTATAGTCCCACATCGGGAGTTTAAGGGAAAGTTGATGTGTATATAATGTAACTTGGACCTCTACCTAACAGCTCGGGCTTTTGGGTTAGAATGGGCACCCAAGTTGTGTTGTGTACACGTCGCTTGCGGACTCCGCCCCCGACAAAACCCCAATATCAGAAACATTAAAAATACTAAAAGGTTCAGAACGTGACCAAATATATAATAATAGTCGTAAAAATAAAGCCCAAAGACCAAAGCTAAAGATTAAAAACTGTTCTTCATTCCGAAAGCTAGAAATTAAGGAAAACTTTGAGGGGTTGAACATCTTCATAAAAATCAAGAAGATAAAGATAGTTATATCATCAATTAGGTATCTGGTATTTGAACAAGAATAAATTTAGCAACAAACTCCTCATATCGAAAAAAAGAGTATAGAGTTTCCCAAGAAGAGAAAACATTAAGGCATCAAAAGGAGGTTGTATATTATCTACGAACAAGCACAACCACCTCCCCATTATACATATTTTGCAGATTTTTGAACTCCTGAGAAGCAAGAATATTATGCTTATTCTTGTTGGGAATCCCTCCCACCCAATTGAAAAAGTGATACAGAATAGTATTCAAAAGCCGAGTATGAGAGCAATCAATGTTATTGAAAACCTTATTGTTCCTACATTTCCATATGTTCCAACAAGTAGAATAAAGATAAAGAATCCACATGTGACCAAACTTAGCCTGAATATTAGCAAACTTCCAATCATCAATAGCATGGATGAATGTGTCAGGGACAATATGAAAATTAATAGCCTGAAGCAAGTTCCAAATAGACTTAGCCACTTTGCATTCAAAAATGAGATGAATAGATGTTTCAATCATACAAGAGTCAAAAACACAAACATCATTGTTAAACCAACTTCTCTTAATAAGATTTTCTTTAGTCAAGATCCTATCCTGAGCTAACAACCATGAAAAAACTTTAATCTTAGTAGAAGCAGAGTTTTTCCACACGGTATTGTAAAAAGGATAATGAATATTGAGCCTATTAAAGGTATTATATGCAGATTTAACAGTTAATAAACCAGTAGGGGAATCAGACCAAGTAAAGTTATCCCTAATATAAGGATTAATTGATGGTGTAATTAGCAAGACTGGCCATAAGATTCTGCATGTGAACTCCATCCTCGGATGAGATGACACTATTGAAAGCAATTTTCCAAATTCGCATACCTTTGCTAAAGTAGCCTTGTGTATGAGCTAGAGCATGTTGATTCCAAGCAATTTTGTAAAGTGGAGGATATAATTCTGACAAAGCCTGAGGAGAAGCCAACTTATCTGACCAAAAGTGTATTTATTTTCCATCACCTATACTTCATGAAATATGATCATAAAAATTGGCACTACAATCTTGCAAACCTTTCAGGAAACAAGATGAATTAGGGGGAGTAGTAACAACCCTTTTTGTTGATGTTATAGATGGATCTGAGTACAACTAGAGAATATTCATTAGATTTAAATAATTTCCAATGCCATTTATATAGAAGAGAGATGTTAAATGAGTAATATCCTTGACCCCCAAACCTCTTTCCTTCTTACTAGTGCACACTTTTTTCCAGTTAACTAAATTATACCCCTTACTCACATTATCAGTACCCCTCCAAAGAAAAGTAGACCTTATACTGTCAATCTTCCTAATAATCCATTTGGATAGCTTGAAAAAAGACATAAAAAAGAGGCATAGCAGATAAAACAGAATTGATAAGAGTAAGCCTCCCCCAGTAGAAAGATGACTACCTTTCCAAGTGAAAAGCTTAGATTGAACTTTGGTAATAAGCATATGCCAGTTTTTCTTCTAACTTTTCCAGAACTCAATGGCAAACCCAAGTAAGTGGTAGGCATGGTATATAAAGTACACTTGAGGATATTGGCAGGCTTAGAACCCATATGAAGTTTTTTACCAAGATAGAACAGAGAGCTCTTATGAAAATTGATTTTCAGACCAGAAAGACCCTCAAAGACATAAAGCAACACTTTCATATTAAGAATTTTCTCCTTATTAGCTTTACAAAAAAGAATTGTATCATTAGCAAACTGAATAGAAGGCAGAAATTTTAGTTCACCTTTAAGATTGAGAGTTGAGAGCTTATCCTGTTCCCTAGCCTGTATAAGCATTCTAGTTAGGGTATCAACAGCTAGGTTGAACAACATGAGTGACAAAGAATCTCCTTACTTGAGACCTCTTCTGCATTTAATAATCTTTCCCAAGCTACCATTGACCAAAACCTGTGAACTTGAAGAATACATAATCATGTTTATCCATCTTTTCCAATTGTAACCAAAGCCTCTAATTTTTAAAATATTAATGATATAGTCCCAATGAATGGTGTCAAGTTTTTTGAAAATCATTTTTCAGTAAAACAGAATCAGTTTTCGTTCTGGAGCAAGTATTGACAAGCTCATGTGCGATGGGAAAGCAACCAAGAGTTGATTTATTGCTCATAAAAGCAAACTAAGTTTTACTCAACAAATCAGGTAAAACTTTGTCAAATCTATTAACCAAGATTTTAGTAAAACTCTTAAAGATGTCATTAAAAAAGCTAATGGGTCTAAAAATTTTAGCATGCTTAGCACCATCCATTTTATGTAGTAAAAGGATAATGGCATGGTTGATACAATCAAGAGAACAATTCTCAGTATAAATGTAATGAAAAAGTGTAAACAAATTATGCTTTAACTACTCCCAAAAGTGTTGATAAAAAATCAAAGAAAAAACTAGCACGGAAGCATGAGGGGAAAAAACTAGTGTTTTGATCATTTTCTTTGAGCCATTGGAATCTGCTAAGTATTTCACCCATAGCTGTGCTTGCGCTCTTCCTACACCAATCAGATGATGCCACAAGTCAAATGTCGGCTCCGAAGAATAAGTCATATGTCGGCTTCCAAAGAATTACCCCTTCTTTTCATTGTTGCATTATAAAACACACGTCATAATTTGCAGCGGAGATAAGATGTCCCTGGACAGATCTTGACATATTCTTCATCCTTTAGATTTAGACACTTAGCACCGGAGTGATCCATTGCATACCGATCCGTGTTTTTTAAAGACGGGAACTTTCGATCCACAACATATTTGGATGATCCGAACAGTTCAAGTTGATCACCTTACCCTCATGTGTATGTGTACGAAAAATGAAAGAATTTGAAGACCTCCAATATATGCATCCAACGGGTGCTAAATCAATGTCTTTCAATATAATAACATAAACTTCATTCTATAAATGAGTTAGAGGTCTTCAAATACTTTGAGTTTTTATACACATACACATGATCATGAGTGTAGAATGATCAACTTAAATGGTTCGGATTGTTTAAATGTGTCGTGGATCTAGAGTTTCCGTTTTTAAAAAACGCAGATCGATTTGGAATAGAGCGCCCCCTGCCCCTATAACACTGCTATTGAGTGAAATTCTGAATAATACACTTGTATTTGTATACGTATACATACACACATTACATATACATAGAGCTTTTCAAAAAGAAGAACTCAAAGCTCAGAGCTCAGCTCGGGATCGGCTCGTTCGAATGAGCTAAACCTGAACATATACTGTTGTAATTTCTTTTATTGCAATATTTTTGGATCTTGAATAGGATTGAAATGCTCGAGGCTCGGTTCAAACCCCTTTAACATATACACAAGCCGAGCTCGAACAACCATTTGAACTCGTATAAAAAAATTAAACAAGCACAAACAACTTAAAACTTGGCTAGGTTAATAGCCCTATTTATGCATTAGCTAATATAGTTACTTCTATAGTTCTATAAGTATATAATTCAGTAAATATTTTTTCTTTTGAACTAACCTTCCAACATGCACAGCACAATCACGCACACAACACACACGCATCCAAAGGACGTCATGAATTTGTATTGAAAGCATTAAATTGTGGCGACTTTCCTTCTTGGAGATCAAACGCCGCACTCTTTCCAGACAGGGAAGTTTCATACTAAAAGAGCCATTTGCTAATTGGTAATTAATATCTATCAAAACACAAACCCAAATTTGTCCCACTTCAATCTTGTGCATTCAAACATAGAAATCATATTAGTAGTTTGAATCTATTGGTAGCATTTGTATGTGGAAAATAGTCTCACATCGGATGGAGAGACGAATGCCCAAGCTTTATAATAATTCCTAATATTTAAGTATTATCTTGAACAAAATAGGTTATGAGCCAAGTGGGCTTGATTTCTAGCAGGCTTGTAATATTTATTTATTATTGTCTTTGATAAGGCACTTGAGCACTTAATAACAGAGTTTGCCATTTTGAATTTCAAATTCGAAAGTTGTCTGAACAGTCACAACTATTTGAGAACAGTCACAACCATTCAAACTGTCTATTCAACTCTATAAATTAAGTCTTTCTCTTCACAGTTTTGCATTTTCTTCTCATTATCTTCTAAGAGAGTTTCAAAGGCTTTGTTGTATCTTGGGAACAGTCACAACCGCTCAAACAGTTGTGTCTATTCAACTCTATAAATTAAATCTTTCTCTTTACAGTTTTGCATCTTCTTTTTATTATTTTCTAAGAGAGTTTCAAGGGATTTGTTGTATCTTGGGGATGATTGCCTTCTGCTGTACTTTCATAGTGGGGGCAATATCACCTTTCGGAAAGTTTATCATACACGCGTCAAAGCTTTTTAATTCTGTCTTAACCAAACTACAAATCTCAACGGAAGGCTAACATCATCTATTTATTATTTTCTATTAAATTTCTCACAGTTCATATATAACAAAAAAATATGCTATCCAAGCTCGATCCACCTTTGATCCATCTTTGCTACTGCTTGTTACTTGTATGTACACAATTAGAGTTCCGTATTCGGGGACTGAGCAAGAGATGGGTTTGAAGAAAATTAAGAAGCAGCCGAGAAGTATGGTTTGTAGTTTGGTTAAGACATGATATAAAAATCATCAAGAAAGGTTACGACAAATTAGAGTTCCCTATTCTACAATGACGTCATAAACATGATATAAAAATCATCCATATCGTAAGGGCCTGTTTGGTTGGAGGATTATGGGTTTGGATTTGGATTTTGGATTGTGGAATCCTAGGATTCCACAATTTTGTGTTTGGTTGCAAGATTAGGATTTCTTGGATTACTTTGTTTTATATGGGGGGCCCACCACAAAAGAAGGATTCATGAATCCTAAAAATTTTCAAGGATTCTCAAGGATTTGGCACTATTCATTGTACTTTTAGATGGGGCCCATGCACTTTATTTATTTAACAATCCTCTCTCTCTCTATCTCTCTCTAAAATCCTCAAATCCAAATCCTATTTTTTTCCAACAACCAAACAAAGATTACAAGGATCTACAAATCCAATACTAGAAATCCAAAACCAACCAAACAACAAATTACCAAATCCAGAAATTGCAACCGTACTATTTTTGGAATCCAAATTCCATAATCCTGCAACCAAACAGCCCCTAATCTTGAACCGACTAATTAGAGCCGAATCTTTGGACATGATATAAAAGTCATTGTAGTTCCCTATTCTACAATGACGTCATCAATCTATCTATCTTCAACACAACTATATATATAACTGGCTCAGCCATCATACCTCTTCAATTTTCATCAGAGTTCAAGATTACGATATGGATCGACGAGAAGGTCCGAGTGATATTTATATCGTTACAGCCTTATCGGCAATTGTAGCCTTTGCAGCCGGCTACATAACCACCACACCTGGGCAAAAGGCGCTGGCGGTTGTGACTGAATCTCGATACTTTGCACCAATGGATGTGTTTATCTTCTCCATTGTCGCTGCCATATTCTTAGCTATTGCCTCGAAGAGGTTTCCGATGCTAGAGGACTGCTCTGCAATTTTTTTGTTGTTTGCGAGCTCGGCCATTGGTGACATCCTTCTGCAGTGCCGCCCTTTTGCGTGGATTTTGTATGTGCCTTGTGTGTTTATAATGATGTACCTGTTCTGTAAGGCTGGTCGATTTCTGCTCTCGACGGTATTGTCATTGTTTCCTCTGCTCTCCAAGCTCTTTCCTAATGGAGTTCAATGGATTAAGGGAATAGGTGACGCTGGAGAAATACCGTGACCTTTCTTAATCACTTGCTACGACTCAATTACCTTCTTCCTCGTCCTTTTCTCCCCTCTTTTTTTTTTCATTTTTTTAATTATATTGGAACTTCAAACAGCCAGTTCTTACTTTGAGATGGATGGATATCTGTATATTGGCAGTTATGTAAATTTGAAGTTTAATTGAAATTATGCAAAACTCAAAAGTTAAGTATGGCATATGAATTGTTAAAATTTTCTTATAACTAGACACGGAGTTATTTTTGCCTTAGTTCACTACTACAAATAAGGGTTGCCCCTACGGATTTACCCGTAGGGGCAAACCACTGCCCCTACGGATATATCCGTTGGGGCTAAAAAATAACTTGTAGGTGCAAACGCCGTAGGTGCAATTTGAAGCCCTGAACTTGTCCCTACGGGCAAAAACTTGTCCTTATGGAGTTCTGTATAGGTCCAATTGCACCTACGGAGTAGGCCGTAGGGGAAAAAAATTTATTTTATTTACGGTTTTTTTAAATATATAAAGTGTACCTACGGATGTATCCGTAGGGTCAAATACTACCCCCTACGGATATATGCGTAGGTACATATCTGTAGGGGCAAAATATCAGGAATCCTGATATTTTGCCCCTACGGATAACTTCGTAGGGGCGTTTGTTTGCCCCTGCGGATATATCCGTAGGGGCAATTCCAACCTCCTGATACTGAGATCAGGGGGGAAATATCAGTTAATGCTGATATTTTGCCCCTACGGTTTAAACCGTAGGGGCAACATGTGTACCTACGGATTAATCCGTAGGTACACATTATCTGTTTTTTTTTTAAAAAGGGCTGCCTGATTTTTTCTCGCCCTGTGCACAATAATATATATATCAATCAAATATAAAATTAATCATCACACAACATATATCGCAGTATTCATAATCACATCTCACACATATAATATACAAAAGAAACCCAAAAACTGAATATGATATAAATATAAACCAATATCAATATCAATATCGTTTCAAAATGTAGTACAATATGTATCATATAAATAAATACAAGTTTCAAAAAATAAGAATCAAAAAGCTACCCTAGCTCGGTCCAGCTCCACCTCTGATAAACGATAGAATCTGGCGCGCCTGCTCCTCGGTCAATAAACCATGCAATTCGGCGCGTGCGGGAGTCTGAGCGGCCTGTGGAGCTGGCGATGTGGTCTGCGCAGCCGCCGTCAAGGTAGTAGCTTGCGGAGCCGCAGCCGCGGGAGTCTGAGCGGGCGGTGGAGCTATAGGAGCTGTCTGCGGAACCGCAGCCGATGTAGTGGCTTGCGGAGCCGCAGCCGAAGGAGATGCATGTGGAGGCTCGGCCGATGTACCCTGTCGCGTCTGGACCTAACGTGTGTAAGAAGCGTGTAAGAACTGTGTATTATTCGAATTCGTATCATTATCAAGTTATTTCGAAACCCTATTTGGATATCTAGTTTGGAAAACCGTTGTTTATTTTAATTACATATGTATGTATGATTAATCAAACCTAAGTCTAAAACCAAATAAGCTCAGGCTACGTACTAATTATGGATATGTTGATATCTATAATATGACATGATATTTTACTATAAAGTAGTATACATACCAGCATCTCCTTCAACTCCTGAACGGTGGCCCTCAAGCTCTCCAGTTCCTGCTGGACACGTCGCTCACTGGAGACGGAGGAAGTTACCGCCGAGGTGGAGTCCAACCTCATATGGGCCCTGCTAGGGCCCAGTCCCCGGCCTCTCTCCCAACCTCCGTGGTGCCCTCCGTGTGCGGCGTCCAGAACTGGGGTCAGCAGCCTCGGATCGCTTTGTCCGGTAAAATCGATCCCCGAGGCCTCGGCCTGCTCAACCACCCGCTCCTACATCCACATTAAGCAGTAAAGTATAAATATAAAATTTAAATTTGAACCTTCCAAAACCAAAATTTCAAATATGGGTAGAATAAATATTAACACTTACGCAATACTCCTGGGTAGCGACGTCGGGATATCGAAGCTCGCCCGTGGCGGAATCTGTCGAGGTGCCGTGGACGGCAAGATATGCGAACAGCACGCTCGGTGTACCACCTTGCGCCACGGTCTGAGCTGTCTGCAATATTAGAAAATAACTCTTAATATTAGAAATATTAGAAAATAACTCTTAATATTGCAGAATATCACAAAGGTCGGTCTATTGTAATTTACCGATAACTCCATGGCTCGAGTAATATTCCTCGGGCCACCTGTGTAAGTGGGGCGACCCCTCATCGCCGACTTCCTGTTCTCTGTATTCTGAGCGGCCTGTTTCTGCACAACGCATTAACATTTAGTTTTCTAATTAAGGAACACAAAAAAGTAAATTATATCCTAAACAATGAATTACATTTAAAATACATACCTGTTTGCGTTGTGAGTCGAAATATTCACACAATAGAGGCCATGTCTCTACGTCGACTCTCGCAAACGCCGGAGTAGATAGGAGGGCCGCTCTCTCTGCCTCAGGGGTCGCCATCCACAGGGAGTAGCAGTCGGCCTTCAGCTCATTTCTGTTGTATCGGACCTTGGTCTGCATGTTCTTCATCAGGCCATTGTACAGAGCATGAAGGTCGAGCACCCTCCCAGGGTGATCAGGGTCGGGTACAGGCCGAAAATCGTAATCCGACTGAAAATACAAAAAAAAACATTGTTATTAGATTGCAAGTGTTAATAATAAATATATTTGATAAATCAAATGAAAATATATATTAATACATACCCGAGCCTGATCAAAGAAGTGGGCGAATGAGCGCCGGTGCTGCTCGCCCCACTCAACGTGAAGTGGATAGTTCTTCACGAGCCGGCTCTCGTCCCCCATATACCGGCCGAACCTCTCGGCATGAGGACCGGTATAGCGATAGTCAAGGGTAAAAAAGAAAGGGAATGTTGCCTCCCCCCTAGCTCTGTCAGGCCTCAGCCTATGGGACTGATTCGGGCCTCGAGTCCCCCTCTGGGGATGGGGAGGCCCTACGTCTGCACGAAATATCAAGACAATCAATATTAAGACAAAGTTGTATTAAGAAATCAAGCTTGAATGAAAATTGAAGTGTGATATATACCTCCGGTGACTAACGCACGAGCCTGGGCCCGGGCAGCAGCACGAGCGGGACGATAGTTCCTCCGGTGAGGAACAGCCGGGGTCCCGGATGCGGACGCATCCCCTCCAACTAGAAAATAAACATTGACGCTAAATTTCCATGAAGTTCATATTTATTCTATAGAGTATATGTAAAATGAATAAATATAAAATATTTATTCATACTAACCTGCAGACGATGCGGAGGGTATGGAAGCGGCAGGAGTGGCCCCTGCGGAAGATGTGGACGCACCACCTATAATTAGACAATTAAAAATAGATTATATAAGTAATTGCAAAAAGAATGTGTAGATCAATAATATAACGTTCTAAATCAATATGCATGCACTATAGGATATATAAATATACCCGCAGGTGCGGTTGTGTCACCACCTACAGCTAGACAATAATAAAAATTGCTAAGTAAGAGCAAAATGAATGTGTGTATATTTATGATATAGCATTCTAAATCAATATACATGCACTATATGATATATAAACATACCTGGAGGAGCGGGAGTGGCCTCTGTCCCAGATGTGGATGCATCTCCAACAACTAGACAATCAAACATTGACAATATAAGTAATTTTGACATAAACAGGCATGAATATCTGTAATATTACATTCAAAATGGATATGCGTGCAGTATACCTGGAGGTGTGGCAAAATCCACACGGAAGGAGGCATCCGAAGGGGTCTCCGATCTGGGTGCAAGACCGGCCCTCTGAAGCTCCCTACGCAGCTCTCCGGGCGGCAGAACCGCTCTGCCTCTGCCTCTGCCTCTGCCGCGGCTGGAGCTACTGCCTCCCCTCGCTGCACCCGACATCGTCATCAAATCTAGATAAACGGTTCGTGGACGCATTAGACAATCATTAAAAGTATTGACTATATATGTATAGATCGTAAAATGAGAAGTAATAATATAACAGTTGTCAGACAGAGTGAATTTGCCAAGCTGATACTGATCTTCGACCCAATTCTTGAAGGTGAAGCAATCTTCAAGAGGATGCCCTATTACTCGATGGTAAGAGCAATAGTTTGGGTCAGAGACTTCGCCTGCTTGTTCGGGGTTTTTGGACTCCGGTAGTGTAAGCATTTGATGTTTTAGAGCAAGATCAAGTATCTTCTTCGTCTTGTCCCGAGGAAACGAGTACGCTCGACCCATTTTCTTCATGAGGGATAGATCAATAACGCTCGACTCCCGCTTGCATGGCTTCTTAACCTTGCTTTGTTGCTGTTGAGCGCCTTTTCGGCCTTTCGACTTATTTCTGTTTTTGCGTCGAGCCTTCTTTATAAAAGGTTGACGAGGAGCGGCATTTTCATCCTTCACGGCCTGTTGGAGAAGGCGTTGCGTCTTGGCTTTCTCATAGATGACCATTTCGCGGTTATGATCGTCTCGGACTTTTTGACCCGCTTCCCTTATAAGCTTGTCCATTTGCTCTTCGAACGATGGACTGGGCACTTTTGCATCCGGAACTTTCACTGGCTCAGGATTAGCGTCCTCCCATTGAGCATCCGCTTCTTTGTCAAGGTCATACACGACGTAGCAGCTGTTTAGTAGCTCTCGTTTTTTTGACCGGATGTATCCAAGCCCTTTCGTCTCCATTCTCCCGTTAGACAGTTTGCGTTGAGTCCCGGGAACGTTCCAGACTTTATCATAGAACTTGGCTTTTCGAGCGGTCTGCTTGAAAGATATCCCCTGGCGTTTCAACAGCTTTTTCAAACCTTCCGTATAATATCTGGGGAGACGAATGGGTTGAAGCCTGTCCAGCGTTGGATCTGCTCCGTGCCAGATTTCTTTCTCCACTTTGTTTTCTTCAGAGCGGTAGAATATGATTGCCTTCTCTCCTTTTCGTCCGGGAGGGATATAAAATGTCTGCAATTCTTCTACGCTGTCGGTGTCGAGTGCATCCAGTTCTTTATAGTGTTTAGGCGGCACCATGGCTACTTGCAGACTTTGCTCTTCATCAGCGAACATTTGTATTGAAGGTCGAGCAGAGAATACAGCATGGATCTCATCTTCTGAGTCGCTACCAAAGATCAACGTAGGGGCGGACGGTCCCGGCGTGTTGTGTTAGGGCAGACCCGAATACACTATCTCCTCTTCCTCCTCGGTATCACTGCCGAAGACAGGGATGGTGGCGTTAGCTTTGTTCTCCGGCTTGTGACACTTCTCCGTGTCTTCGAAATCTGGCAAGAAGTATTTGGCATCTTCGTATTTGCGGACCTCGTTCACAGAGAACGGGTTCAGTTCTCCCGTCACGGTATACTCGAAACCATCCTTAAAATACTTCATACACTAATGTTGTGTAGAAGGGATGATGTTGTATTCGTGTAACCATGGTCGGCCGAGCAAAGCGTTGTAGCATGTTTTGGCGTCTATGACGTGGAACTTAATGTCCGTGACGAGTAGCCCGAAGCGTAGCGTCAGTATCACAGATCCAAGAGTCTTTACGATTGGGAATCGAACCCGGAGATGGTGATCTTGTCACGAGCAAGGTGCTGGACGCTCATGCAGATTTCTTTTAAGACCCGTACATTGAGGAGATTAACGGAGGATCCATTGTCGATCAGGATTTTTCCTATCTTTATATCGTGACAGTATCCTGAGACATAGAGGGGGCGATTGTGCTCGCACGTCCCAAGGAGAAGGTCCTCGTCGCCGAAAGTAACATCGGCCGTGTGCACTTCCTCCAATTCATCCTTCATCTTTTCCTCGGCCAGGCATGCTTGGAATTGTTCCGGATCTTGGAGTGCCTTAATCAACGAATCTTTCGCCTCTTTTGATAGTAAAAGGGCGTCAAGAATGCTGAGCTGTGAGGGCAGCTTCCTCAGATGTGCTAAGACGTTGTAATCCATCTTATTCTTCTTTGGAGGGTCCTTAGCGACCAGCTCCTCCAGAACTTGGTCATCTAAGACGATATCTTCCGAGACCTTTTCTTTCCCTTTATCTTTTCTGTTTGAGGATCCGAGATTCTTTTCAGGCAGCGTCCGATTCCGCAGCCGAATATTTTCGCAAACCTTCGGCTCTTCTTCTTTTCCTGAAGTTGACTCTTTAAAGAGAGGGGCGAGTTCCAGCTCCTCATCAGAATCGCTCCCGAATGTAGGCACTTGTGTTCCGCCAGTGTTAACCATGCGACAATCGCCGGTAGTTCTTTCAAGCCCTTCGGTCGTATTTCTTTGCTCCCGACGAGTTTCGCGCTTTTCCCGCTTAAAGCGTTGTCGATGAGCAACGTATCCTCGCCACCATTTATCGAAAGCTTTGCACTCTTGAGTGGGGTGCAAAACCTTCTGATGATATAAGCAATAGGAGGGGTGCATTTCTATTTCACCAGTAATTTTTCCTTCAGAGGATGGTAGCTTCATGCCCATTGATATGGCCTTAGCAAACTTTTTCCTCAGCTTGAATTGGCTTTTGTCAGCGGTGGAGGCATTTTGCTCCAGCGGGATCATCTCAGCTCTTTCATCAAGTCGCTGGCGCTTGGCCCTTTCAAATATAGCCGTCTCGCGTTCTCGATCAGCTTTACTTTTCAATCGAGCTTCGTTAAGGAACGCGTCAATCATTTCAACTGATAGCTCCGGAATTTTTGATTCGGTATCTGCCCCCAGCGTTTTAGTGCCAGGAGTCTCCTCATTGTTCGCGATCGAATGGGAAATCATATGACAGCTCGCCACATATTCCTCGGATTCATCCGATGAACTTTCTCCCTCATCTTCTTCTTGAAAGACGTGATTGAGGAACTCTTGGAGCGTGATGGGAGTCCGTGCCTTTTGGTTGTATTCATCCAGCGCGTCAATTTGCTTTTGTAAGTCCGTGCGCTTGTCGCCAGGCTTCACGGGCTTCTTAGATTTCTTCTTCTTCTTTTTCGAATACTTTGACGGCTGGCTGCAAGTGCTTGAACCGCCATCATCGGTCTTTGGAGTTGGACGTGGCTTCAACATCCCCTCAATGACCTGCGGTTCCAACGGGTTCTTCCACTTGATTGCTGGACATGTCTGAAGATCGTTTAGCATCCTCTTTGTTTTGGCTGATAACACAACCTCCCAAGAAGCTTCTTCAATGACGGAGCATGTTGCCCCCGGCGTATTCGTCCCTTTAAAGGTGTGGGGCTGCGGGGGATTCACCTTCCATTTGTCAAATAACGCGAACTTGCCCTGTCGGTACTGGTTTTCAAGCCAATTCTTGAAAACGTAGGAATCTTCGATCGGATGGCCTAGTACTCGATGATAAGGACAGTAGTTGGGCTCGTTGACGTCACTTGGTTGCAACGAACGTTTTGGATACGGCAAATTTATGAGTCTGTTGCGCAACGCCAGCTCGAATAACCTCCTCGTTTTATCGCGGGGAAAGGAATAAGGACGCCCCATCCTATCCTCAAGGGGTACGTACGGGCGCATATTATTTTGACGAGCAACCGGCTTCGAGTCGCTCGGTTGTTGTTGAGCATTAGCGACGACAATCGCTTTTCCCTTCCCTTTATCATTTCGGGAGTCCAGCTTTGGAAGAGGAGGTTTATGGCCCATCTGATCCATCTGTGCTAGTTTGTCAATCAAGGCCTGGAAGGTAGTTGGCTTGAAAAACATCATAAATTGTGAAATGGTTGCTTGCGGATCAAGGGTCCCCACAAACATACCCACCGCAGGAGCTTCTTCAATGCGCTGCTCGCACTTTGACCATAAGTTCCGCCATCGTATAGCGTACTGAACCCACGTCTCGCCTGGCTTTACCCTGGCGTTAATCAGTGCCGTCATCGGGGTACGTTCACTGGCGCTTGCAAAACGCTGAGTAAACAGTAGCTCCATCTCCGCGAAGGTTTTGATAGAGTTGTTTGGGAGCTCAGAATACCACTCAAATGCCGTATCCGATAAACTTCCAACAAACTGGCGAAGCAACAGCTTGTCGTAGGCCGGTGTTGCCGCAGAGTGCCCTGAACTGGGCAACATGCTGGTGAGGATTGCCCGTCCCCTTGTAGACATGGAACTTGGGAATTGTGTAACCGGACGGGTACTTGATTTGATCGTACCAACTTGGATATGGCCGCCCCGTTTTTACGACCTGGCCGGCTGCTTCGGTCGCATGATGAACCCGTATTTATTGGGCGATGTACTCATCCAAATCAGCTTTGGAGATTGTATCCTCTTTAGCTGTCGTTAGAGCTGGTGGAGGATTTGATGTCTCTCCCCTATCGTCTCCGAGGACGATCGGGGGCTTTTCAGCCGGGGGATCTTGTTGTATCATCATCCCTATCATATCCTGGAAGAGGAGGCCCATACGCTGTATGTTGGCTGCTTGTTCAGCAGCCTCTTTGTCCTTCTTCTCCAATATCCGACGAAGGAATTCGGCGTCGGTTTCTTCTTCTTGGCGTTCATCTGAGGACGCTTCGGGGTTCTCTTTTGGCTCGGTAAGTGCAGCCATAGCATTCATCATTTCTTGGAGCTTTTGCTGTTGCTCCTGTGCCTCGGTCACTAATCGGGTGAGCGGTCGATGACCTGTAGATATGCGGCTATCTTCTTTTCCTGATGCCATTTAAACCGTATGAACTGTTATGCCCCCTGACTTGGGGCATTTAGGTTCACCATTTTTAACTTTTGCCGTTGACGCGGGAGTTTTCTCTGGCCTCCTTCTCTTGTGGGCCGTTGAAGTTGAAGGGGCCGTTGTAGTGTGCATCCTAGCGATCGTTGTCCCTTGCTATTCAATAGGACGGTCTTTTCCTTTTTGCACCTTCGTCTTCTTTCGTTGACGGGAGTGATCCAGGTCGATCACGGAGTCTTGAACTCTCCTCCAAACTTTATAAATTCTTGAGGACAGCCGTTGATGGGGCTGTTCTTGCCTCGTTTCTGGAACTCTCTCCGCAGGTGGAGGAGATCTCTTCAGTGTAGCGGTTGGAGAGTTCTTCCGTACCCTTCTCAGCAGTTCAAAGCTGTTCCCAGTTGGAACAGCAGCGTTGACTTCCACCACTGGAGCCGGTGGAGTTAGCCCTGAGGGGGAGTTGCCCCCTGCCTTCCTCACTCGTTGCCAATGGCGACGTCGAGCACGACGAGCCGTTGGGACTGGCTCGGAGATAGAGACATCTTCTTTTTGCCCCCTGTCTGAATGAGGCGTCGTTGGTGTTAACCTCTCAAAGACTGAGGTTGTCCTTGGAGGGATGATATTTAACCTGTCGAAGACAGATCCTCGGGCAGGGGCAGGAGCAGGAATCGTCAGTCTTGAAAAGACTGGCTTTTTGACAGGGGAAGCCGCCTTGACGACTTCTGGAGCAACAGTTATTGCCTTCCTCGGGATAGCCAATTTAGAGTTCTGATTTAGCCTGGTGAAAACAGAGGTTGTCGGTTTGGTAGTGATCGACCCGTTGACAGGGGTCGTCGTAGCAGTGAGCCGGTCGAAGACCGACTTCTTGTTCACTTCCGGTGCAGGTATTGGCGTAGGAAAGCTTGTAGGTGGGATCATGGTTCCGAAGAACAGGCCAGTGGTGGCTCGGGTCACCTGGTCTACTGGCAGAGTGAGGAAGGAAGCCGCTTGGGGCCCATATGCTACACCTCCGGGGGAGGTGGAGCGTCCATTGCAGTGGCACTTCGAGCAGTTGGTGCAGTTAGAGGCCATTGAATCTTGAGTTCTGCGCCAGGCAAGAGACAAAATCTTAGTAACTTGAAATCCGAAGACAACCATTTAACAAACCGTGATTAGTTCGCGAAGACGACACACGAAGTGTGGAGTGGAAAGAGGAAGAGGTCCCACCGGGCGTGCCAGAATCTGTTTCCCTCCGAACGGCGGTCGAGACTTTGCGTCTCGCTTGAGATTCGGGGCAGATGCTATTGGGTTTTATCTGTCCACTTCTCCGAAGATGCCAAGTTGATTTATGGCACCGTGTATCGGAGGTTTAGACGGATGCGGCCGATGTAGTAGAGTTCGTCAGATTCCCCCTCGCTTGAGGGGTTTTTGATTATGGGGACGCTCTTCCCTGCAGGCGCAAGCCCCTGCAGTTAATTACGCTACTGCATCGCGGTAACAACTTTCTCCTTCTCCAGAATTTCACTTCGTGTCGTGTGTGTTTGTTTTGTTTGTGGTTGCCCGTGGATTGTATACGGAGACTGAGTAATGTCGTCGCCCGTAGGACGTGGATTAGTCCAAATCCGTATTTACTTAGATTTGGGTTTGGTGTTTTTAGTTTAAGGATGCATTAGTCGCGTTGCGGCTAAGATCAACTTAAACGTTCGTTAAGGATACGATAGTCCTGTTTGAGACTAAGATCAACTTAACGTGATAATCCATTTAATATCTGGCCATCGGGACTCGTCACCTCTCTAACGTCGTTGAAGGATTACAACGACAGATGTCAGAGGAGTTCAGAGATGTACCCTTGAACCAAGGTTGATTTGGAGTTTTATAGTCCATTTGAATGTTTAAGGATACGTTAGCCGTGTTTGGGGGCTAAGATCAACTTAAACGGGATCGTTTAGATCCGGCAAAAGAGCATTTGGAGGCTCTATTGTTCCAGTTTAGGGACGTAGTGGTCCATAGGTAGTTTAGGGACGTTGCGGTCCATGCTCCAGTTTAGGGACGTGGTGGTCCATGTTCCAGTTTAGGGACGTGGTGGTCCGATATTAGTTTAGGGACGTTTCGGTCCCATATTAGTTTAGGGACGTTTCGGTCCGATATTAGTTTAGGGACGTTACGGTCCATCATTAGTTTAAGAACGTTTCGGTCCAATATTAGTTTAAGGACGTTTCGGTCCAATGTTAGTTTAAGGACGTTTCGGTCCAATATTAGTTTAAGGACGTTTCGGTCCAATATTAGTTTAAGGACGTTTCGGTCCACGAGTTTAAGGACCCCGCAGTCCAATATTGATGTGTGGTCATCGGGACCCGTCACCTCTCTGACGTCGTTGAAGGATTACAACGATGGGTGTCAGAGGAGTTCGGAGATGTACCCTCGAACCGGATATTAATTTAAGAGAACAGCTGTGCTCAGTCAATTTAATTTGAGGACTTACGGCCAAAATTGGGCTAAGTCCAGTTGAAAATGTTCAACACTTTTATTAAATAATGCATTGCATTTCTTCCATTTTTTTTGTTTGGGTTCTGCCTATAAAGATGCAGAGCATCAATTTATTCTGGGCTCTACTCATTTATGAATGATGTAAGGCATCTGTTTTATCTGGGCTTTGCCCCCTTTAAAAATGCGTAGCGGTTTTTATTATTTCGTTTGGGCTCTGCCCATTTATAAATGATGCAGAGCATCAATTTAATTAGGCTTGTCTGGTCTTTTAATTGGGCCTGGCCTTTCAGGAAAAGAAATGCATTGCATTTGTCAGGCGCTTTGCGCCAATTACTGAGCGCAAGCGCTTGTGGTGAGGACACGTGTCATGCTCTGGTGAGCGCAAGCGCCACAGCGCAGTGCGCTGCGCTAGTGCGCTGCGCTGTTACGCTGCTGACACGTGGCGCTCCCTGGTGGCTTACGCCAACAAAGGAGCGCAACAGCGCAATTTTTCAAGTGCAAAGCACTGTTTTATATTTTGATCGATTTTAAATCAAAGAAAACAAGTTTTCTTTTGTTTTCAAAGAACCAATGGTTCATAGGAAAGTGCAAAGCACTATTATTACTTATTTTTCTTTTTATTTAAGATTATTGATCTTGTTCTTAGATCAATAATCTGTCCATAAGAGAATTTTCTCTTTTTCCTAAAGGTTTTTACCTTCTGTTGTTTTTGAGGAGTTCTCAAGAGTTCTCTTCTCTTTCTTTTTTTAGAAAGATGTTGATGCCTTTGAATTGAGGTCTGGGGTCTCTTTTATAGTGCCCATAAATTAGTTAAATTTGTTAAAGAGATCTTTCTCTGAGTGATTTGGGGAATTTTCCCCACCGTTGGATCTTTGATCCAAGGGCTTCTGCTTTGCAGAAGAAAATCTTCTTGTTTTAACAAGAACAGAAAGATTTCTTTAAAATATAATTCCGTTTGGCGCAGATGCCCCAGCGCGTGACACGTGTCGCGCAGCGCACAGCGCAGCGCAACTGCGCTGACACGTGTCGCGCAGCGCACAGCGCAGCGCAACTGCGCGAGCGCATCTGCGCTGACACGTGTCGCGCAGCGCAGTGCATGCGCAACTGAAGCGTTGCTTCCTTTAAATAGAGCTTTGCTCTGATTGGGCGCGCTGCCTTGGGCGCTGCGCTAATGCATCTGCGCCTGACACGTGGCGTGTTGCGCAGCGCAAATAATCTGAAGCGTTGCTTCATTTATTAAATTTTAAATTTTCAAAGCAGAGCTTTGCTCTGATTGGGGGAAGATGAAGCGTTGCTTCATCTCCCGCCTTGGAATTTGAACAGAGCTTTGCTCTGATTGGGGTAAACATGGATATTTGAAACCGTTCGAATTTTCATCTTATGACACTTGGCAGTCATGTCTTAAAGGCAAGATGACCAAAACTCCGTTTACGGGACACGGAGAAAGAGTTACCGAACTCTTGGGACTGATACATAGTGATGTATGCGGTCCCATGTCTACACATGCCAGGGATGGTTCTTCGTACTTCATTACATTCACTGACGATCTCTCAAGATACGGACATGTGTTCTTGATAAAACACAAGTCTGAAGCTTTTGAGAAATTTAGAGAATATAAACAAGAAGTTGAGAACCAAACCGGGAAAAGTATTAAAATCCTTCGATCAGATCGAGGAGGTGAATACTTGAGCAATGAATTCCTGGACTTCCTAAAAGAGAATGGGATTCTCTCTCAGCTGGCTCCTCCATATACACCACAGCACAACGGTGTATCGGAACGGAGGAACCGCGCCTTATTAGATATGGTGCGCTCTATGATGAGCACAGCTGAGTTACCTATTTCCTTCTGGGGGTATGCGTTAGAGACAGCCATACATCTATTGAATATGGCCCCCACCAAATCTGTGCCTACCACTCCATATGAGATATGGAAAGGGAAGAAACCATGTCTTAACGAGTTAAGATATGGGGTTGTCCGGCCTATGTCAAAAGGCAAAATCCGGACAAACTCGAGGCACGGTCAGTTCTATATAAGTTTGTGGGATATCCCAAACATTCACATGGATATCTTTTCTACCATAGCGAGGAACAAAAGGTGTTAGTTTCTCGACATGCCACCTTTTTAGAAAAGGAATTTCTTGCAAAAGAAATTAGTGGCAGTGAGGTAGAACTGGAAGAAATTCCGGCTACACAAACTCAAACTGAAGATTTAGTAGAAGCAGAGGATTCGGTAGTTCCTAACGAACCTCAGCCTCTCCGCCGATCTAGTAGGGTTCCTCACCCACCTGAGAAATATTACGGTTTTCTCATGGATGGTGGGAGCGAGGATTGCATCATGGTTGATGATGACCCAACTAGCTTCGAGCAGGCCATCACGAGTGGGGACTCAGTGAAATGGCTGGATGCAATGCGGTCCGAGATTGAATCCATGTACACCAACAAAGTATGGACTTTGGAAGTTGCTCCTGAAGGGGTAAAACCCATTGGGAGTAAGTGGATCTTCAAGAAAAAACTTGGTGCAGATGGGAAAGTGGAGACTTTCAAAGCTAGACTTGTTGCAAAGGGTTTTCGTCAAAGACCAGGTGTGGACTATGACGAAACCTTTTCTCCAGTGGCTATGCTTAAATCCATCCGGATCATGTTTGCCATCGCTGCATATCATGACTACGAAATCTGGCAAATGGATGTTAAGACCGCCTTTCTAAACGGTGATTTAGAAGAGTGCGTGTACATGACTCGGCCAGAGGGCTTCGTAGATAGTGGGAGCAGCGGGAAGGTGTGCAAGCTGCTTAAATCTATTTATGGATTAAAGCAAGCATCGCAGAGTTGGAACATCTGCTTTGACGTCGTTATCAAAGAGTTTGATTTCGTAAAAAACGTAGATGAACCTTGTATCTACAAGAAGGTGGCAGAGAGTAAGGTTGTCTTCCTCGTATTGTACGTGGACGACATACTCTTGGTAGGAAATGACATTCCTATGCTGCAATCGGTCAAGCTCTTCTTATCACAAAGATTCTCAATGAAAGATCTAGCTGATGCCTCCTGCATACTGGGAATTATGATCTATAGAGATAGATCTAAAAGGATATTGGGATTGTCCCAATCCAGGTACATTGACACCATACTAAAGAGGTTTAGTATGGAAGAATCCAAGCGTGGGAACTTACCCACGATCTCTGGACTCACTCTCTCCAAAGAGATGTCTCCCAAGACTGATTTGGAGAGAGCTCGCATGCAAGGGATACCCTATGCTTCGGCTGTAGGCTCTATCATGTACACGATGCTATGTACCAGACCCGATGTAGCATACTCACTAAGTGTAGTGAGTAGGTATCAAGCTGATCCTGGAGAGAGTCATTGGACAGCTGTGAAGAGCATTCTCAAGTACTTACGAAGGACTAAGGAGATGCTCTTGGTGTATGGTAACGGAGAACTCCAAGTGGAGTCCTTTACCGATTCGAGCTTCCAGAGTGATAAAGACGACTCTGAGTCGCACTCGGGATTTGTCTTTACCCTTTATGGAGGGGCGGTTAGCTGGAAGAGTTCCAAGCAGGAAACCGTGGCAGACTCGACGATGGAGGTTGAATACATCGCTGCCAACGATGCTGCCAAAGAGGCTGTCTGGATCAAGAAGTTCATTACTGAACATGGTGTGGTTCCATCCATTGAGCATCCAATACCTTTGTATTGCGATAACAATGGAGCGGTGGCTTTGGCTAAGGAACCCAGGTCTCATCAGCGATCCAGGCATATTCTGAGGCGGTATCACCTAATCCGGGAGATAGTTGATCGCCGGGAGATCGAGAGGGTTGACACGAAGAACAACACTGCGGATCCACTCACGAAGGCCATTCCCCAAATACAGTTTGAGAGACTCTTCGGGATGCTAGATATGCGATACTACAGCAGCTGGCCCTAGTGCAAGTGGGAGATTGTTAGTTGTATGTATGCCCTAGAGAACAGTATTGTACAGATGATGTATATTATATTGGATGCTTGGACATATATAGAGAGGACTTTCTTGCTCGATATGATCGTATGCTATCTGGTTGCTCTTTATCTTAACATGTATACTTGTCTCTTGATACTGTCTTATAGTTACATATTGGTAAAGCCCTTAGGATGTGTACTTGACTACCTAGACTATGATGCAGATCATACTAGTGGGGACAGTGTAGTCCATAAGTACATCCTTTAATGTTCCTAGTCATGGGTGTATCGAGACAGGGCATCGATATACCGGTGTAGACTAGAGTATATGCTTCTCGACCCATGAGATGGGCGATGGATGATCCCATATCCATTGGTGTTTGACATCAGAGATGGTATACGGGTGCTCAGTGGAGACTGGGTACACTGGACGAACTCGCCGAGAACTCCCAAATGGTATTATACCTCACGTCAGATGGTAGTTCTCTGGTGACACTTGTGCAGGTTAGTCTGTAGACCCGAGATCGTCATAGAGTCTTGTGTGATTCCCACTGTGCTTTGATTTCCACCTTACCACGTCCAAGAGGGCATGCAAAACGGTGGTTTTTGGGTACAGTCCCAAGTCACATGGAGGCAATGAGCGATAGGAGGGGTTTCGTCTCTCCCGGTATTGGGGGTTGATGTTGCGCTGTGCTCGATTGGCCATAACAGGGAAGTCCCTGGCCAGGGCTGAGTTAGAGATTTGCTGGTAAGTGTTACCAGTAGTTTCTCGACCTGTTATGAGCCTCACATCGGCACGACTTATCGGTTGTTGGGGTCTGACGTTTACCACCCCTAGACTTGATATGCGACATATCAGACGAGGAGACCGGACTGTACGGGAAGTGTTACCGGCAAGCTTTTACAGGAGTTGGAGCGGGCTTGCTTGTTGATCTTCTGATCGCTCAATACTTGGGTAGCCGTTACGTCCAGCTAGTACCGCTGACGGTTTGTGGGTGCTTGATGTGATCATCACCTACTGCCGGCGTATTGACGAATCTTTAAAGTCCTACATAGAGGTTTTACTGGCTCAGGCAAAATGAAATAGGAGCACGTATGTGATATGTGCGGGACCGAGAATAATACTTGTATGTGATAACCGTATTCTATTCTCACGACTTTTTGTATCGGTCGGTTATATATATGATATAGCCGGGTTATCGAATCAAGTGTTGATTCGATAAGTCGATACATTGGATGTTAGTCGGTTATATGTGATATGACCGGATTATTAAGTCAAGTGTTGATTTAATAATTTATTGTATAATTGTATATTTGATATACTAGTTTATATTAACTAACACTTGTTCACATTAAGTTTTTTCTCACATGTACACAACTTTAATATATATGTGATATATATTAAAATGTGTTTTTTTTTGTATCATGGTTGATGATACAACATTCATGGGTGTATGAGACTTACACAATGCTATTTGTTATGTTGGGATTAATATATTTAAAGTAATTACAAAATTAGTGGAAAATTAGAAAATGCATGAAGCTTGTGGAAGCTTGTGGATGCATTGACTAAAGTCCACTAAATTTGTTTTTACTTTGGATTTTTAACCTAACCATCACACTTAGCTATGCTAATGTCTCTACATGAGTTAGTATATGATACTCACTCACCATGGTTAGCTCTCTCACTTTATCATTATCCTCATCTCTTTCTTTTGTTCATCTTCTTCTTCTTTGTTCAAAAGAAAAAGCTTGCTAGGGTTTGATCCAAAGTGAGAAACATTGTGAGAAAATAAATTCTAAAGAGAACCCACTTCCTATTTCTCCATCCTCTACTAGACTAGCACTTTAGTTTAGGGTGTTTGCTTCACTAATTCTCTAGTTAGTGAAGTAGAAGCTTGAGTTGGCATCCACTCGACGTAGATCATCTTCGGCCTCGAAGACTTCAAGCAAGGACGCTCCTTTAGTCTCGTGAAGCCATGCAAGAGTCCGGGAGAACCACGATCGCAGCGAAGGGACTTCAACAAGGAGCTAAAGAAGTGAAGGACCGATCTACAAAGGTTGTATTTCGTATTCACTTAGTCGTAAACGTAGTTTACTTGCATATGAAACCCTAATTTTCTAGCAAAGATCTTGTTTAGGGTTGTTAGGCACGGCTAAAATTTTAATCGGGCATGTTTGATGCTTTGTAGAACCTTGTTAGAGTGCCTAGTAACCCTACACAAACAGAGTGTGATTTTATGCTAACCGAGGAAAAGTGATAATGCTCGATATTGTCGACCTCCAAGATCAGGACACGTGGCAGATGACGTGTCCCAAGACCCAGAAGCAAGGGCCCACGGGAGCCGACCTGGCCACCCTGTACCCGACCCGCAAACACAAGCTGGCCCTCCTCGGGCCCCCCCCCGCAAATTGGCTTCCTCGGCCCCGTAGCTCGTGCCGAACTGCCACAAGACCAAGGCTCCTCGCCCCCCTTCGCTCGTCCCCGTGCTCCCCTCCGAGGCCGTCTTCCTCGGTCCACCGATCGACTCCACCGCTCATAGGCGTAACCGCCGCTCCGCGAATCCCGCCATGCGTGGATTCCCCGCCAGCGACATCCCACGTTCCACGCTATCACGATCCCCATTAATGGGCGATCCCTCTCTACGCGGGCGTTACGTCGGGAGCGTAACTGCTGGCGGAATCTTCGCGCCTGCTGCTGTGTGCTACCGCCACTATATAAACCCCCATCACAGAGGGGTCAAGTAAGCCATTCTTTACACTTACGCCGTTACTCTGCTCGGATATTGTCACTGACTTGAGCGTCGGAGGGTCCTCAGTGGTACCAAACCACCCCGGGACTTCTTTGCAGGTACACGGCGGCATCCCTCTCATCCCACCCTGTCCTCACAAAACCCATTGAGACCCACACGTCACAAAGGACAATCGACCCAGTTTACCTCGAGATCAATGGAAGACAACATCTGACGGAGGCCCGAGAAGGAGCTCCATCAGTTGGCGCCGTCTGTGGGAACACCAAATTCCACAAAATACAAGGTTGACCTTCCAATCTCCTTTCTCATGTCGGACGACCATCCTGGGGATCCCGATACCAACCGCCGCCTTCCGCTCACCGATGGCGGGGACGAACCTTCCCCCATGACCGTAATCAACGCCCTCGCAGGACAGATAAATCGCCTGCAATCCCTCGTGGAAGCCCTCGTCCATGTCCAAACGACCGCGCCCGGGCCCCAGATCGCTGCGCCGCCGCCGCCAGAAGGCTCCGCCCCTATCTGGACGGCCAACCACCAGCAGGCTGCGTCCCCTCGCCACCGATCCCTCGAACCGGTGCTCCTCGAGGCCCGCTGGGCGCCCCAGGGCTCCACGCCGAGATCCGCCGCCAGGGAGCCTCACCCCGAGCCTCCTCGCTACCCTTACCCTCCTGAGGAAATGTCGGTCACCTCTCCTATCCCCGGCTGGTAGCTCCCTACCACAACCGACAGGGATCAAAGTCCTCGCCATGAGGCACTGGGCAGTAACCCTGCTCGGTCCCCGTCCTGAAGGATCAAAAAGCCCTTCCAGAGGCAATCGAGGCCCGAGGTTCCCTCGCTCGGCTATCCCCCGCGGGCAGCTACCCTGCCACAAAGCCGGGGATCAAAAAGCCCTCATACTGAGGCCCCGAGCAGCTACCCTGCTCGGTCAAACAACAGGGCGCCCACAAGGGATCAGAAGGCCCCACAAGAAGCATCGGAACAACTACCCCAACCGCGCAGCTACCCTTCTCGGTCAACCCCAGATGGCGGCCAACACTCTATCTAAAAACCGAGGACATGGCAGTTCTAATCTAAACGATCTCCTCTCGACTCCGGGGCCCATAGAGATACATCCTCGGAAACGCTCGTCGGCAAGCGATTGCGGTCAACTCGACGGACGATCGTTAGACAGAGGGTCAACCTGACAGGAAAGCACGATGGTGCAGGCAAGAATAAGTAACATTCTTCACAAACAGGCAGAACATGGAAGCTAAGGAAAAACTTCATCGCTACCAACAAAAACAGTTTTTGTTTACAAAGGGTATTTTCCGGCTCCTCAGCCTTACAAAATTCAAACGAAAACAAAATAAAGACACGAGAGCGGGAGCTCTACGCCTCGGGGCCGGGCGCGACCTCGAGGTCCTCAATCTCCACCACCGGGGGCGCCGGGTCCTCGGCCATCTCCTCGCCGGGGACTTCTTTCCCTTGCTCGTCGGCACCCACGAGGTGGAACTCAGCCCGTAGGTCCGCGTCGTCGAACTCTGGCATCCGGGACTTGACGGCATCGAGGGCGTCGTGCCAAATGCGGGTCGTGGCCACGGCCAGGTCGTGGTAAAAATCCTTCGACCCCTTATAGGACGCCACTGCCCTCGACTCGGCCGACTTAACCGCCTCAGCCGCCGCACCCAGCTCCTTCCGGAGGGTCTTCACCGTCTTCTTCAGGTTGCCGGCGAGCACCTGAGAGTCCCCGAGCTTGCCCTCGGCGATCATGGTGGCCTCGTGATGCCGGGCGGCCTCCCTTTTTCCGGCGTCCACCTCGCCCTCCAAGGCGGCGATCCTCGCCGACATCGCCTCCTGCTCCCTCCTGGAGCTCTCCTTCAACACGGCGAGCTGGCCCGCGGCCTCCATCGCCGGGGCTACCACCTCGGCCTCCATGCGAAGGGCGAGGGCCACGTGCTGGAGAGTCTGGGAAGACACAAAAAGGGGAAGGATAAGGAATATGAAGGAGAACACTAAATCCTGCCACGCACTGGGGGCTTACCTGCACGGCTTCTTGAGCGATCGACGCCAGCTGGGCCTTGAAGGTTCCCCCTTGAACCCGACCTCCAGCCGAGGTCTCTATCTCGTGGAGGAGGCTGTCCGCGACCGACAGCCCGGATGGCACCGTGAACTGGAGCCCCCCCTCCTCTACCACGATCGGCGAAGACCGACCCTGGGAAACTCTCCGATGACTCCTCCTAAGCGGCTCCGGCGGGGAGCCAATCTCCTCTTCCGAGGCCATGTCCTCCACGATCAGGGCCCGCTTCTGTCCCGACACCCTGCTGGGGCCCGAGGCGGGATCCACCGCCGAGCGTCCTCGGGGGACCGCCACCGGGGTGGTGGGAGCGGGGGTTGCCTGCGCCCGGGAAGAGCTGGCACCCCCAGCAGGCTGCCTTGGTTGGCGCATAGCATCTCGGAGAACGCCGAAGTCCATGGATCCTGCACAAAACAAACACCCCACTTATCAGCAATGCGAGTAAAACATAAACCCAGGAAGTAAGCCTAACTTACCGACGAACTCGACGGGGCTAAGCCCGGCCCAGCTCAAGACCCTCTCGGACAGCAACACGTCATAACGGGGGATGGGCTCCCATGACGCCACTCTCACCGCGGCGGGGTCGTTGGACAGGCTCCCCGGCAAGCACTTCTCCCTCGACCATTTGGTGGGCACTGGCCAGTCCTGAGGGGAAACGAAGAAAAACTTCTTTTTTAATCATGAATGGAGGAGGGCAAGGTCACGACACCGGTCCCGGCGGCAACCCCGGGCCGCTTCCTAAAGGCAAAATACACCCACTTGGGGTCGCCCGCTCGACCGCCGGGGTGACTCTTGAATGCAAGGGAGGAATCGAGAAGGGAAAGAATGAAAGGAACCGCATGCAGCCTCAGGTGGATCAAGAACACGAGGATAATCCTCCATGAGTTCGGCACTAACTGGCCGGGGGCCAGACCGAAGAAGTTTAGAGTGGTGATGACCTCGGGAGAGAAGGGCAGGCACATTCCGCCCCAAAAAGCTTCCAAGTACAGGGCAATCTCCCTGCCCCGCACCTGATCGGACCTCTCTCCTTCCTTGGCCAGACGTAGCGTGTAGCGCGGGGGAATGTGAAAGCGAGTCCGAGCGTTGACGAGCTCGTCCTCATGCCTCACCCAGCACGGGGTGATGGAGGCCACGCCTACCGCCTCCTCCTTGAAGGCGGCCCCCGCCTCACGACCCCGGGGAGAGGGGCCAGCCCCTACTCCCCTGGAAGACTCGGGCACATCTAAAGGAACCCTAGCACCTACCCTTACAACATCTACCGATTCTACAGAAGAGGAAGACATCTAACCTTGGAAAAGAAATTCTGCAGGGGCTGAAGCAAAGGAGGAGAGACGAGCGCCGAGCAGCTAGGGCCTGAGGGAGGAAAATATAAAGGAGTAAGGACCCTAGGCTGGGCCCCACCCACATTTATCACCGCCTGCAACCTCATCCAACGGCACGCGTCGTCTCCCGCCGAAATGGCCCATTGCGCCCAGTGGCTCAGATCGCTCCACGTGGCGGCCCCGCGATTGACTGCGTCCTATCAGACGCCGCAGACATGCGCGCGTCACGTCAGCCGGTTGGCGCCCAACACGTGGACCGTCGTTTCGGCTGCAGAGTGCACGAACCGGCGCACCTTTTTTAAATGCAAAGATCTCGCCCTGATTCGCTAGCGGAAAAGAAGACCGACGGCCCAAGGACTAGTTCCGATGAAACCCTAGAAGGGATCTCGCCTCGGGAGGCCCGGCTGTCCACTCCTGACCCGACCCGCTGGCTGGCCGGGACAAGAGTGGGGGGCCAATGATAATGCTCGATATTGGCGACCTCCAAGATCAGGACACGTGGCAGATGACGCGTCCCAAGACCCAGAAGAAAGGGCCCACGGGGGCCGACCTGGCCACCCTGTACCCGACCCGCAAACACAAGCTGGCCCTCCTCGGGGCCCCCCGCAAATTGGCTTCCTCGGCCCCGTAGCTCGCGCCGAGCTGTCACAAGACCAAGGCTCCTCGCCCCCTTCGCTCGTCCCCGTGCTCCCCTCCGAGGCCGTCTTCTTCGGTCCACCGACCGACTCCACCGCTCATAGGCGTAACCACCGCTCCACGAATCCCGCCATGCGCTGATTCCCCGCCAGCGAAATCCCATGTTCCACGCCATCACGATCCCCATTAATGGGCGATCCCTCTCTACGCGGGCGTGACGTCGGGAGCGTAACTGCTGGCGGGATCTTCGCGCCTGCTGCTGTGTGCTACCGCCACTATATAAACCCCCATCACAGAGGGGTCAAGTAAGCCATTCTTTACACTTACGCCGTTACTCTGCTCAGATATTGTCACTGACTTGAGCGTCGGAGGGTCCTCGGTGGTACCAAACCACCCCGGGACTTCTTTGCAGGTACACGGCGGCAGCCCTCTCATCCTACCTTGTCCTCACAAAACCCATTGAGACCCACACGTCACAAAGGACAATCGACCCAGTTTACCTCGAGATCAATGGAAGACAACATCTAACGGAGGCCCGAGAAGGAGCTCCATCAAAAAGCGAGCCGTTTTTTCGCAATCTAGCCTATAAAATATACCGGTTGGTCCCTTTCCTAAGTCAGGTTGCATACGCGCGTCTTTTTGATACTTGCCATATAAGCACATACATCCAGCCCTCCCAAATCCCTTTACGAGAAATGGAATTGGCTATGAAACAAAAGTTCACGCAAAAAACTTCAAGAAAGGTTACGACAATGTACCAGCTGGGATCCAAATCCCTGCTTGAGCAGGAGCTCACTAATAATTCTGAATGAAATGTCGATGCCCTCCAATTTCTTCTGAACTGAATAAATCTACAAAATTAACATAGAGTGAAAGACGAAATTTGTTGTAGAAGTATTTATAAAAACATATTTTGGGTCGAATTCCACACTAAGCAAGCTACTACACAAGTTTCATACCAGTCTTCAGCAAGGTTGTTTTATCAGCTACTATCAGATAACCCGTTTCCTTATATATATATATATATATATATATATATATATATATATATATATATATATATATATATATATATGCCCTCTATAGCAAACCGGTCTGGGTTTTTTTAAAATGCGAACTTTCGATCCACGGTATATTTGAACGATCCGATTTGTTCAAGTTGATCACCCTACCCTAAAATATATGTGTATGAAAAATCAAAGAATTTAAAGACCTCTGGCCTACGAATCGGGTGACATATATGTTGGAAGAAAATCGATACACGGAACAATACCCGCGATAAACCAAATCACGCAATAACAACAATCACGCAATTAATCAACGAAAGATAAATAAATAAGTACGAGAATAAAATAGAAAACGCAAACCAGAGAGGCACAAGGATTTGTTAACGGGGTTCACCTACCGTATGGCTAGCCTCCGGCAGAGCGGAATCTACAAACGCCTACTAAATTTTTGAATCAAGTTTACAAACAACGTTGCGAGATTTCTCTCAAATTTCTCTATTAGCCGTCACCCTCTCAATACAATGATCTCTCAAATTAATTCACCTTGGTCTTGTGAAATTAATTTAACATAGTAGCAGCAGCCCTTTAATAAGCCTCTGTTAAATTAACGTGGCTTCTCTTTTTCTTTTTTTTTGGTGGATGCATGCATAATTGATTTACTAATCAATTATATATATTGGTGAATGGCTTTCTTGTAGATAATGTGAAATTTAAACTTAGATTAATTTAAATCTTCACAAAATCTAATTAATCAATGATATATATATCCAGAGGCTTTTAAAGATAACTTGGAATTTAAATAGAGATTAACATAAATCACTACATCCAATTCCAACTAACTTGATTCAAATTCGTCATAATCTTTAGGAATATTCTCCACAATATAACATTTCCCCACTTGGAGATTTCTTCCACCTTAATTCCCAACGCTAGTAGACTTCACACGATTCCGCTGCTGCTCTCTCCTCATCAGATTTTCATGGACAGATTCACCAACCTGCAACAAAGATTCAACTTATCTCTATCTACGACCTTGGTGAACATATCCGCCGAATTCTTTTCTCCAGCGATCTTATACAATGTCAATTCTGTAACGTTTTGAAAATCGTTTCGGTGAAATTTCGAAAAAACGGTAAAATAAGAGGGTTTTCTGTAAAAAGTCAAAATACAAATATCTTATTATAAAAATTAAATATACATATTCTAGCTATGTAATTGCTAGTATTTGGTGTTTATTGAGCCACTGGTGAAATTTCAAATTTTCTGAAAAAAAAATTATTTTATTATTATTTTAAGCCGTCACTAATACATTTAATTAGGGAAAATTACAAATTGGAATGAGTTGAAACAAATTTTGTGCATCATAAAACATTAAATAAAATTTTATCATGTGGTTTTTGAAACGAAATCGTTTGCCAAAACGGTTTAGAAAATATCGAAGAAAAAGGCTTATTTTGCGGAAATAAAAATAGAAATAGAAGTGAGGTGTTTTAATGAGGCTTAAGGGGTTAATTTGGCTTGGAAAATTTCTTCACAAACACACACACACACACCATAATCTTGCTGGCCGAATCCATGCTGCCCCCACCATTTCCCACTTAAGAAAAAGTCAATGAAAGTGTAAAGGAAAAGAGAGTAATGGAAAAAGAAAAACATTAAGAATTAATGTGTGGTTGTGTTGACTTTGGGGGGGGGGGGGATTCAACATAACACCTTATCACTCACTATCCTCACCTCATAGTGGCCGAGCCCCCCTTCCCCAATCCAGCAACAGCCTTTCCCCATTTCACCCCCATTCCACTTGAAAAAAATTCATCAAAATTGCCTCAAAATCCATCAAAAAAATCCCAAAATCCAAATCCAACTCTTACCCATTATTTCTTGCCCAAGCTAGCATGGATCTAGGGAACAAGATTGCAATTTGGGAGGCTATGTGTGCTTGTGGGATCTTCAAATTGATTGGGTATAAATTCTAACCCTTTGTTTAATTGTTGTTAAATACTTTAAATCAAACATAATTAGTTAATATTATAGGTTTAATTGAATAATTGGAAAATCTAGTAATGGTTTGTGATTTGCAATTAGGGATCTTATCATGTAATCATGGTTGCAAAGTGTAGATTATCATCTTAAGGAAATGAAAACTTAATCTTTTTGATAATATGTAAATTGTTAGATGTAAAATGTCCAAATTAAGCTTCTTCTTTTTTTTTTATCTAAACTAGGTTTTTAGAAATTATTGAAAATGTGAAATTTAAAATCTAGTTAGGATTTTTATAAATTGATTATGATTTTAATATGGAGATTAACATGTTAATAGAATGCTAAAACTAATCTAGTTGCTAGTTTGCAATTTGTTAATTTAAATTTGTAATAATTATATATATTGCAAACTAGGTTTTTAAAATATATATATATTTTGGTGAGATAAAATTTCAATTAGTTTTTCATGACATCATTAACATTATAATGAGTGGTTTAATATCTTAGGTTATGCAAAACTAAGCTTAATGGTTGAATTATGAATTTTGCTTTAAAAGGTGTTAAAAATTGATATTTTTGCAAACTAGGATTTTGGAATTTATGCATATTGATAAGAATAAATTATAGAAATGGTTTATATGAATTAGTTATGATATTTAGTGGATATTGTGGCCGCTAGTTTTGTTTAAATATCGAGTTTTGTACTAAAACGGTTAATTTTGCCTGATAGGTTTTCGGAAAAATAGCTTTTAAAGTGAGTTTGAGGTTTTTGTGAGTTTTAACCTATTTTATATTAAAATTAGTGTTCGTGAATGTGCAAATGAGTGTATTTGGGTTTTTCTCGATGGTCTGGCGTTTGTACACCGACGTCTAGAGTTTTTGGGTCGATTTGTGAAAGCAACCATAGGTTTTGACCTATGTGGGATTCGTGCGTCGTTTTGGTCATGAATCGGATTTTAATGCGATATGGTGCGTTATGATATGTAGGTACCCCATGTGGATCGAGACGACAAGCAAGCGCGTGGCGACGTCGGCACCGGCGAGCGAGGACAAGGTGAGCAGATTTATATCTACGGGGAGAAGTCGGGTGGATGACGTATAGCACCCCCGCAGTCCGTGGTGGTGTATACGGATGCGTATACACACCAACAATTATTATATGTTATTTGGGATTAATAACGATGTTTAGGATGGATATTGGTGTGTTGGATTATTTTAGTGTTGCGAACCCTAGGGTAGTGTTGCACTACACATACACACATACATACTTGCATACATTCCTATTTATATGTGCTCATGGGATTCTTTATAGTTATGTGTTCACATGGGTATGGAACTATGTTTTCACATACGGATTTGAGGACGATACTTGGGATTGAGCTGAATCGATAAGATTTGTTTTGTGGTTGTGATATCGGTTTGTACGAGACTGTCGATCAGTAGTCAGATCATGACTATATTGATGATTTTAGTATTGTACCAGACATAGGTCAGTACCCTGGACTATGATCTTGGATAAAGAGGATACCAGATGAATAGTGTGATGAATATGATATTAACCCGTACCCAGATTTGGGGATGCCGTACGACGGATTTACGTACGAGCTATATTTTGATGATTGATCCGCACTCTTGACTTGGGATGTCTGATTATAGATATGGTATCGGATATGATATTATTGAGGTGGGATCACCGACTAATATATATACAGGTATGTATATGTATCGACTCAGATGTTAGGCGGTTTCCTTACCTGTAGTCCAGCTTGTTAGCTTAGCCCTTTAGTTTAGTTTAGTTGTTAGATTAGATTCGATTCTTACCTATTTCAAAAACTAACGAATCGTGGGTATTTTAAAAGACAGCCCAAGGGATCCTACGGATATTTCAAAAGACGTATCTTTTCATAAAAACACCGTAGCCCCTATTTTCAAAACCCCATGATTCGTGTTATTTCAAAAGGCACCATTTGTAGGACTTATATTAGATTAATGCAGATTAGTTATAGTTGCGTCCAGTATTCAGCTCCCGCTCATTATTGTGGTTCGCTTCGCATCGCATCGCATCGCATCGCATCGCATGCTTATATTATGTTTCATACTCCATTATTGATATCATGCTGTTAGGACACCAGCACCATTACCGATGATGCGTATGTACCACGTATACTTACTTGCTGGCTCACACACATCTTCATCGGTAATTGTCATGTCACGTACACCTTAGAAAATATTATTGCTTGACATAGCCTGTTAGCTAATAGTTTAGACATTGTAGTTATTACCTGCTACTTCATGCATACTGTTATTCATTGTTATGTCGCATTCATGGATTCTCATGCATATATTCACTATTTTACGTGTTATTGAGGTTTTGGATTCGGATTTCCATGAGATTTTCTGGATTTGGAGGAAAACCGCAAAAACATAAATAAACCTTTTCTCTCTTTTAAAATAAAAAGTGCGGTTTTCCCATGATGTATGAGTCGTCCACCATGAGTTTGCTGATGGATTTCGAGACCCGATTCGTGGAGTGGAGGAACCGTTTCGGGTACATGGTGGGCCCGGTGCGGTACCCCGGGGCAAGAGGAATGTGTTGTTGACGTTGAGCCCGGCAGGGGAGCACTACCGACCGGTGATATTACCCGACGCGTCGGATATCCGGAGGATACCGTCGTGGTCTTGAGATGAATGGTAGGGGCCGGTCTGGATTGACGGCACCCTAGATATTGATTTTGAGATATTGAGGTACAGAGATTGTGATACAGAGATATCGAGATATTTGGACACTTGTTTTGTGTCGATACTGGGTACTGTTTTATGCTGATTTCATTTATGGTACCTCACTTTAAAAATACAGAAATCTCACTGATTTATGAAAGCAGTTTTCGTCAGTACATGCATTCTGTTCCGTGCATTCATACCTCATTCATATGATATATTGCTACCTGAGGCACTGACACGGGCACATGAGATCACACTCGGGTTAGATATTACCCTAGACATTTTTATAGGCTGCATGTTATACATATATTTGAGGATATATTATGATCATTGACCTAGGTTGCGTTATTTATACGATTTCTGTGCGTAGATGTTTTTCTATTCACGAGTTGGCAACTCACCCCCGTTGTGCCCCAGTTTCTTGCAGGTTTCGCCGTACAGGTTTCTTTACGGCTTTGCGGGTACAGTTTCGTTCGGGTGACTTGCTAGTAGGTGGGTTTATTTGTATCGTACCCATCATTATACATTGTATATTATTATTCAGTTGTATCTAGAAGTTCCATCAACCAAACCTGTATTTATTTTGAGATAGAGACCAGCGATGTTATTCCTTCGACCTTAGAGTCGCGCGTTATATTTCTGTGGTTTTCTTGTGGTTTTGAGTTTCTTTTTGAATTTTGATCCTCGCCGTTGGCGTTGTATATTATATTGCTTGTGTGGTTGTGACCGTCGATTGACGAAGAGCTAGCTTCCGCTTGGGGATGCCTTTTATTGATTTCGTATACTATTCATGTTGTATCCCGTTTGGGGGCCAGTATTTACAAAGGAGACTCTGCCGAAATTTTCAGGAAATTTTTGATGTTTTTAGAAACCCGCATAATTCGGCTTATGCTATTAAAACTACTTATTTAAATTGGTTTTCCTTCACTCTACTACTTTTCTTGGTTTGCATTTCTGGGTTTTCGGCTTACTTGGATTACGTACGCCTCGAGACGTTTCGTAGTTTAAGTGCCGGTCATGTTCCGTACTTTCGGGACGTGATAAAGTTGGTATCAAAGCGTTAGGTTTTACCTTCGGAGCGTAGGATGACCCTTGGTTGATGGAATAGGTGACTAAAATAGAGTGACGTACCGTTGGTATGTTCCGTGGCATATTTACGACACGCCACTCCACTTAAGAAGCCTTCGGATGTACATTTCCTTGTTCAGTATTATATTCCTTCCTGATCTAGCCTCATCGGTACCAGTTTGGTTTTGCTGCCACGATTACGGGAAGGGAGAGCTACGGCTAGAGTTGCGGTCAGCACGAGCTCGTCACGAACGAGGACTGACTAGGGCGTGATTCCGGCGACACCCGATTGTAGAGAGGTGTCTTTTGATTGTGTTTTGCGCCACGAGCGTTGGATGGATCGCTGTATGAGATTGCTCGGACGTGCAGATTAGCACCAGAGGATTGAGCCACCGGTAGAGGCCAGCCATACTTAAATGACCATTGAAGTGATTGAGGCACGGTTCAGCGTGCAGATGAGCGAACCAGTTTTTGCTGTGAACGACGAGATATCGCCCCATATGTTGGAGCTATTGCGGGACGAGTTATACTAATAGATGATAGAAGGTCGCTAGTCACCCGATGATGAATGACTAGAACAGGTGGTTCGTTCGCCTACCCCGATGCGAGGTCATCAGATAGATTAATTCCAGCTAGAGATGACTTCACGCGGAGACGTTGAGAGTCGACAGAGACGATCGAATGTCAGAAACCTATTATTCCAAGTTTAAAGTAGTCGGAAAGACATGCAGGCAATTCTATGGTCCCTCTAGAAGAATGAAACCCTAACTCGACTTAATGACCGTGTGAAAGCCTTTGAACCTTCGGGTTTGCGGCAGTTCTACGGCGCCATTAGTGGGGCTTGGGTTTGCCCTTCTACGGCTGGACCACCGATGCTGTGGTATGTACTCGATACTATTAAATTGTGCCCAAGATATTGAGCTCTTGGGGGATTATGAGGTTTTGACGACTCGATCGGATGGCTCGACTTAATTCGGATGCTAGGTGGTGAGATGCATTTCTTGGGAGACTCCCGATACGAGGATAGCCGTTGGAGCTCAGTCCATGCAGCCACGACGAGACGAGTCCGAAGCGGTAGACATTAGAGAAAGGTGAAGTAAGAGGTTCGTACGAGGTCTTGATGAGACGACGTTCCACTCCGCCGACATCAGAGATGCGATACGTATGTCGAGGCATTGTACTTGGGTATACCTTCCAGAAGGAGTCGCGTTGAGTATGCAGCCGTTCCAGAATGAGAACAGATCTAGTAAGGGACGATGACTTCCGGACAGTTCGGCAGAGACGAGATTTGGGAGAGATCTCGATAGGACCTTTCTGGAATAAATTACGAGAAGACTTGGACCCAGTAGTGGTCATGTTATGCACACCGGCAGGCCAGAGTTCAGGATCGTCGACGAGACATGCTATGAGTGACCACGACAGTTGGCCAGAGATTCTTGGAGGATGTACTTGAGCGGGACTATTCCGCCATACTTGATTTTGGGTATTTTGGGCGATCTATGCGCATGATTGATTTTGATGATTGAGTTTCATGATATTTGTTTTCATGGACCATGATTGCACCTACTGAGTATTTACGATTTTGCACAGTTGTTGCACTTGACATCGTTTTCGTGCCTTGGTTTCTCATGTTTATGATTTTATGGGTTTCATACAGTTGAGTTGATTTTGTGCATATGTACGCACACGATTTGGTTCTTGCACTCGGTTTAGTTCACATATGCTTGCAGTGCAGTGATTCGCATTTTGTGCACTTAGATGCACTGGACTTCGATTTCGATTGTGATACTCGATATTGTTTTGTGCACTTTGTGCACCTGATTGGATTTTGCGCATGTTCGGCACTTGATATTGGATTTCATGATTTCATGCATGATGGATGCACCAAATTTGGATTTTTAGCGCATGTTGGGCGCCTGTTATGAGATGCGATTTGGTGCACACCAGATGCACCGAATCGGGATTTTTCGTGCATGTCATGCACCTGATTTTGCTGTCAGGCACACACGTTGCCTATGACTGATGTTGTGTGCACACCCGTTGCACCTAGATATTGTTTCTGTGCACATGTATGGCACATTTATAGATTTTTATTTCCGTGCGCACCTGACGCACGTAGTATTCATATATATTTGTGATTGATTTCTTATGGAGCAGTACGTTTTTATGATATTCGCTATGTGTTCTCATACTGAGCAGGACTAGTCAGAGGACAGTACCTGAATATATTTTGCATGCATTGATAGTTATCGAAGGGATTTCCAAAAAGCGAGCTATAGTCTCAGTATTTACCTACGTGTCCGAGATGACACGAAACATTTTATAAAGGAAACCCTTCTGAAATTGCTTCCAAAACGGCGGGACGTGCATATTAAACAAAGGATATATATATATGTATGTAGTTATTTTTTTTACAATAAACGTCCGCCACTGTGCAGTGCTGCGAGCATCGCACAACGATTTGAAGAAGATTTGGCATGCATTGCTTCCAGATGTTTTAATGATGTATATCATATTGATTTTCATTTTGGATTTGGACATTGTGTCTTCACCATGACTCCGATGATTGCGGGATGCTGGATGGAGTTTTGATTTGAGTTATATGCTTATTTTTCATGCGCATGCGCTGTGCTACGATTTGTTTTATGTATTTATGATTTCGGAGCCCCGACGACTTAATGGTTTTGCTTAAATGTTTTAGTATTTGTGGGGAGTTTTAATTTAAATTCGGGGACCGAATTTCTTTAAGGGGGGAATATTGTAACGTTTTGAAAATCGTTTCGGTGAAATTTCGAAAAAACGGTAAAATAAGGGGGTTTTCTTTAAAAGGTCAAAATACAAATATCTTATTATAAAAATTAAATATACATATTCTAGATATGTAATTGCTAGTATTTGGTGTTTATTGAGCCACTGGTGAAGTTTCAAATTTTCTGAAAAAAAAATTATTTTATTATTATTTTAAGCCGTCACTAATACATTTAATTAGGGAAAATTACAAATTGGAATGAGTTGAAACAAATTTTGTGCATCATAAAAAATTAAATAAAATTTTATCATGTGGTTTTTGAAATGAAATCGTTTGCCAAAACGGTTTAGAAAATATCGGAAAAAAAGGCTTATTTTGCGAAAATAAAAATAGAAATAGAAGTGAGGTGTTTTAATGAGGCTTAAGGGGTTAATTTGGCTTGGAAAATTTCTTCACAAACACACACACACACACCATAATCTTGCTGGCCGAATCCATGCCGCCCCCACCATTTCCCACTTAAGAAAAAGTCAATGAAAGTGTAAAGGAAAAGAGAGTAATGGAAAAAAAAAAAACATTAAGAATTAAGGTGTGGTTGTGTTGACTTTGGGGGGGGATTCAACATAACACCTTATCACTCACTATCCTCACCTCATAGTGTCCGAGCCCCCCCTTCCCCAATCCAGCAACAGCCCTTCCCCATTTCACCCCCATTCCACTTGAAAAAAATTCATCAAAATTGCCTCAAAATCCATCAAAAAAATCCCAAAATCCAAATCCAACTCTTATCCATTATTTCTTGCCCAAGCTAGCATGGATCTAGGGAACAAGATTGCAATTTGGGAGGCTATGTGTGCTTGTGGGATCTTCAAATTGATTGGGTATAAATTCTAACCCTTTGTTTAATTGTTGTTAAATACTTTAAATCAAACATAATTAGTTAATATTATCGGTTTAATTGAATAATTGGAAAATCTAGTAAGGGTTTATGATTTGCAATTAGGGTTCTTATCATGTAATCATGGTTGCAAAGTGTAGATTATCATCTTAAGGAAATGAAAACTTAATCTTTTTGATAATATGTAAATTGTTAAATGTAAAATGTCCAAATTAAGCTCTTTTTTTTTTTTATCTAAACTAGGTTTTTAGAAATTATTGAAAATGTGAAATTTAAAATCTAGTTAGGATTTTTATAAATTGATTATGATTTTAATATGGAGATTAACATGTTAATAGAATGCTAAAACTAATCTAGTTGCTAGTTTGCAATTTGTTAATTTAAATTTGTAATAATTATATATATTGCAAACTAGGTTTTTAAAATATATATATATTTTGGTGAGATAAAATTTCAATTAGTTTTTCATGACATCATTAACATTATAATGAGTGGTTTAATATCTTAGGTTATGCAAAACTAAGCTTAATGGTTGAATTGTGAATTTTGCTTTAAAAGGTGTTAAAAATTGATATTTTTGCAAACTAGGATTTTGGAATTTATGCAAATTGATAAGAATAAATTATAGAAATGGTTTATATGAATTAGTTATGATATTTAGTGGATATTGTGGCCTCTAGTTTTGTTTAAATATCGAGTTTTGTACTAAAACGGTTAATTTTGCCTGATAGGTTTTCGGAAAAATAGCTTTTAAAGTGAGTTTGAGGTTTTTGTGAGTTTTAACCTATTTTATATTAAAATTAGTGTTCGTGAATGTGCAAATGAGTGTATTTGGGTTTTTCTCGATGGTCTGGCGTTTGTACACCGACGTCGAGAGTTTTTGGGTCGATTTGTGAAAGCAACCATAGGTTTTGACCTATGTGGGATTCGTGCGTCGTTTTGGTCATGAGTCGGATTTTAATGCGATATGGTGCGTTATGATATGTAGGTACCCCATGTGGATCGAGACGACAAGCAAGCGCGTGGCGACGTCGGCACCGGCGAGCGAGGACAAGGTGAGTAGATTTATATCTACGGGGAGAAGTCGGGTGGATGGCGTATAGCACCCCCGCAGTCCGTGGTGGTGTATACAGATGCGTATACACACCAACAATTATTATATGTTATTTGGGATTAATAACGATGTTTAGGATGGATATTGGTGTATTGGATTATTTTAGTGTTGCGAACCCTAGGGTAGTGTTGTACTACACATACACACATACATACTTGCATACATTCCTATTTATATGTGCTCATGGGATTCTTTATAGTTATGTGTTCACATGGGTATGGGACTATGTGTTCACATACGGATTTGAGGACGATACTTGGGATTGAGCTGAGTCGATGAGATTTGTTTTGTGGTTGTGATATCGGTTTGTACGAGACTGTCGATCAGTAGTCAGATCATGACTATATTGATGATTTTAGTATTGTACCAGACATAGGTCAGTACCCTGGACTATGATCTTGGATAAAGAGGATACCGGATGAATAGAGTGATGAATATGATATTAACCCGTACCCAGATTTGGGGATGCCGTACGACGGATTTATGTACGAGCTATATTTTGATGATTGATCCGCACTCTTGACTTGGGATGTCTGATTATAGATATGGTATCGGATATAATATTTGTAGGGTGTTTTTCGTCACCCCATTGAGATGGGAATACGCGCGCGCTTGTCAGGCGTACTACAGATTCCCCCTGCTTAGGGTAGGCCGGGGTTTAATGATTGTGGGGATCCGAATCTCCGGCAGCCGCGGACTAAGCTGCCGTTAATTACCCCTCGCCTTTGGAGCGAGGGAACCTCCGATTGACGGATTAAACTGGTCATGTGAACTCAATGTGCAGTGTACGTGTGTGTGCAAATATGTATACATATGTATATGTATATGTGTATATATGTATATATATATAAAAGAAAGAAAGGGAAAAGGCATCCAAAGGATGTGTGGGGGCAGCACCTTGAGCGTTGTGCGCCTAGGTAATGTGCGCTCAGGCGCTAGAGTGCCACGTGTCGGTACGTGGGCGCTCTGCGCTTGAGCGCCGGGCGCTTGAGCGCAAGCGCGCCACGTGTCGGCACGGGGGCGACTTGCGCTCGAGCGCTAGCGTGCCACGTGTCGGCACCGTGGCGACTTGCGCTCGAGCGCTTGCGCTGGAGCGCAAGCGCTCCACATGTCGGCACGAGGGCGACTTGCGCTCCACGTGGCGGCACGAGGGCGACTTGCGCTGGAGCGCAAGCGCGCCACGTGTCGACACCGGGGCGACTTGCGCTCGAGCGCTTGCGCTTGAGCGCAAGCGCTCCATGTGTCGGCACGGGGGCGACTTGCGCTCGAGCGCTTGCGCTGGAGCGCAAGCGCGCCACGTGTCGGCACGCAAGCGCTCTGCGCTTGAGCGCTGGCGAGAAAAGGAGGCTTTTAGCCTAAGAAACAGAAGCTAAGCTTCAGAAAGGAAATATTTGTTATGTGTATATGTATGGAGTTAAACTCCTGGGATGTTTTGAAGCTGATGAAGGGGGGTTCTTCTTCTTCCTTCTGTTGTTTAGCCGGATCTTGAAGATCAAGAAGTAGAAGACTTTAAAAATCACTCCTTTTTGAGATCTGATGGGAGATCTGAGTTTCCCTTTGTGGATTTTGTGGTGGAAAACTACTTAGTTTTGGAAAAAGAAAAAGTAAAACTCTTGATTTAATTCAAAAGAATTGAGAAGGTTTTGAACCTTGGAGAAGGAGCAGGAGGCACAAAGAACCCTAGTTTTTAGGGGAAAATGAAAAGTTTTTTTTTATTCATCATGTTGCCTTTTATAGGCTTACATATTTACATATACCCCCTTGGGCTTTACAAAAATGGCATTTTAGCCATCCCATGGCTCATGTGCCATTTCATTTTTGCACATAAGCCATGGGCTTACAAAATATTGGCTTTATGCCCATTTTGTTTACATTCATGCACAAAAATTACATAAAAATTATTTGTTACATGATTTTGTTATTGGCATGGGGAGGCTGGCCGCGGGCTCGACTTGGGTATGGGCCCGCTTGACCTGGGCTTGGGCCCACCTAGCTTGGGGATTGACCTTGACTTTGACTCAGTCAACAGGGGTGTAAATTTTTACCTCAACAATTTGCCCCCCATCAATAAATGCACACAGCATATGTGGGTTGTGTGCATGAAATTGATGGATCTTCTTTCACGTGGAGGCGACTTGCTTTGGTTCTCACTTTTTGGGATGCACTGCCCTTTTTACGACATGGACGGTCGACGCTTAACGCGTCTCCGAGACGGAGTGTCCGTGGTAGACGTTTCCCTGGCCCGGAGCGATCTGGTTCCTGCTTTGTAGGAAGCCTGCACTGCCCTTTTTACGACATGGACGGTCGACGCTCTGTTACGAAGCGATTTGGGTTCCCAATTTACGGGAGCCTGCACTGCCCTTTTTGCGACATAGACGGTCGACGCTCTTTTACGAAGCGATTTGAGTTCCCAATTTGCGGGAGCCCGCACTGCCCTTTTTGCGACATAGACGGTCGACGCTCTGTTACGAAGCGATTTGGGTTCCCAATTTGCGGGAGCCTGCACTGCCCTTTTTGCGACATAGACGGTCGACGCTCTGTTATGAAGCGATTTGGGTTCCCAATTTGCGGAAGCCTGCACTGCCCTTTTTGCGACATAGACGGTCGACGCTCTGTTACGAAGCGATTTGGGTTCCCAATTTGCGGGAGCCTGCACTGCCCTTTTTGCGACATAGACGGTCGACGTTCTGTTACGAAGCGATTTGGGTTCCCAATTTGCGGGAGCCTGCACTGCCCTTTTTGCGACATAGACGGTCGACGCTCTGTTATGAAGCGATTTGGGTTCCCAATTTGCGGGAGCCTGCACTGCCCTTTTTGCGACATAGACGGTCGACGCTCTGTTACGAAGCGATTTGGGTTCCCAATTTGCGGGAGCCTGCACTGCCCTTTTTGCGACATAGACGGTCGACGCTCTGTTATGAAGCGATTTGGGTTCCCAATTTGCGGAAGCCTGCACTGCCCTTTTTGCGACATAGACGGTCGACGCTCTGTTACGAAGCGATTTGGGTTCCCAATTTGCGGGAGCCTGCACTGCCCTTTTTGCGACATAGACGGTCGACGCTCTGTTACGAAGCGATTTGGGTTCCCAATTTGCGGGAGCCTGCACTGCCCTTTTTGCGACATAGACGGTCGACGCTCTGTTACGAAGCGATTTGGGTTCCCAATTTGCGGGAGCCTGCACTGCCCTTTTTGCGACATAGACGGTCGACGCTCTGATCCTGAGCGATTTGGGTTCCCAATTTGCGGGAGCCTGCACTGCCCTTTTTGCGACATAGACGGTCGACGCTCTGATCCTAAGCGATTTGGGTTCCCAATTTGCGGGAGCCTGCACTGCCTTTTTTGCGACATAGACGGTCGACGCTCTGATCCGGAGCGATTTGGGTTCCCAATTTGCGGGAGCCTGCACTGCCCTTTTTGCGACATAGACGGTCGACGCTCTGATCCGGAGCGATTTGGGTTCCCAATTTGCGGGAGCCTGCACTGCCCTTTTTGCGACATAGACGGTCGACGCTCTGATCCGGAGCGATTTGGTAGACGTGCCCCTGGCACGGAGTGTCGCTGGTCGACGTTTCCCCGAGGCGGAGTGTCTGCTGTCGATGTGCCCCCGGCACGGAGTGTCTGCTTGACGTTTTCCCGAGGCGGAGTGTCGCTGTTTTACGCAAAGGTCGATGTTGGAATTGGTTGGTTTGATTTGTTTGACTTGAGTTGACATCAGCATCGCTACACTGGAATATGGTACCAGGAGCGAATCATCATCTGTCTTTGAGAGAATTTTGGGATTGGTATTTTTGTCGGCATCTGCATTGCTGCACTGGAATAATGCCAGGAGCAACTCATCATTTGCCCCGAGAGGATTTGGGAATTGGTGGCTTAGGAGACAGGTTTAGATCCCTATCACCTAAGGCTTTTCAATTTTGTGAGCCGTAAGGGTCTCACAAAGCATTTTCTCTCTACGGGTCGTAAGGATCCCGTAGGTGTATTTTCTCCTTAGGAGTCGTGGGGACTCCTAAGTGTGTTGCTCATTTGTGAGTCGTAGGGATCTCACGCGGGAATTTTCTCCTCACAAAGTCGAGAGGACTTTGCGAGTGCATTTCATTTCTTTTTTTTTTACGAGTTTGCGCCCTTCCGGGTTTTCACAAACTCGCCGGCAGTCCTGCTGTTTTTACTCACGGAGCCCTTTCGGGTTTTCATCCGTGCCCATTTTGCTTGTGGACATACCGTTCTTCTTTTTTTTTTCTTTTTTTTTTTGGAGAGATCGGGATTGTTTTACGCCCGTGGATTGTATACGGTTTTGCAGGATGTATGATCCAGACCGTAGGGCCGGAAAAATTTCAGGACTTTGTTGGCGTCTGGATCGCTGCACTGGAATGTGGTACCATGAGCGACTCATCATTCGCCGTTGGGGTATGGGATTTGGAATTTGGTTGGCGTCTGCATCGCTACACTGGAATATGGTACCAGGAGCGACTCATCATTCGCCACTTAGGGATTGGGGAGCGATGGCTTAGGAGACAGGTTTGGATCCCTATCACCTAAGACTTTTCAATTTTATGGGCCGTGAGGGTCCCATAAAAGCATTTTCTCCCTGCGAGTCGTGAGGATCCCGCAGGTGTATTTTCTCCTTAAGAGTCGTGAGGATTCCTAAGGGTGTTTTTCCTTTGTGAGTCGTAAGGATCCCACAAAGGATCGTTCTCCTCATGTATCGTGAGGACACATGAGTGGATTTACCTCGTTCCCAGTTTAATGACTTAGAGGTCGATTGTTTCCAGTTTAACGACATAGTGGTCATCTGTTTCCAGTTTAACGACTTAGAGGTCATCTGTTTCCAGTTTAACGACGTAGAGGTCGTCTGTTTCCAGTTTAACGACTTAGGGGTCATCTGTTTCCAGTTTAACGACGTAGAGGTCGTCTGTTTCCAGTTTAACGACTTAGAGGTCGTCTGTTTCCAGTTTAACGACTTAGAGGTCATCTGTTTCCAGTTTAACGACTTGGTGGTCATCTATTTCCAGTTTAAAGACTTAGGGGTCTATTGATGGCGAGCTTAGAATTTTGGGGTAGGGGCCGGCATCAGCGTTGCTAACACTGAAGCAGAGGTGCCAGTAGCAATTCATCATTTTCCTACTCTTGTTGGCGGAGCGATGGCTTAGGAGATGGGTTTAGGCCCCTATCGCCAAAGGCTTTTCCATTTTGTGGGCCGTGAGGGTCCCATAAAAGCATTTTCTCCCTGCGGGTCGTGAGGATCCCGCAGGTGTATTTTCTCCTTAGGAGTCGTGAGGACTCCTAAGTGTGTTTTTCCTTTGTAAGTCATAAGGATCCCACAAAGGCTTGTTCTCCTCGTGTATCGTGAGGACACATGAGTGGGTCTTCTCAATGGAGCATAATTCCAAAGGCGGAGACCATCCGCGTAACTGGTGATTGTGGTGGGGCATGAGGGTGATGAGAATTATTTGAGCCCGTGGATTGTATACGGTAGTCAATTTGGGGACTAACCGTAGGGCCGAAAGAATTTTGGGAAATTGGATTTTTGTTTGGCGTCTGCATTGCTGCACTGGAATAATGCCAGGAGCAACTCATCATCCGCCCTTGTTTTTTTTTGTTTTTTTTTGTTTTTGTTTTACCGCGATTGCTCTATCATTTCAGCTTTTATCATCGCGAAAATCACGATTGCCCTATCATTTCGGCTATTTATTCGCCGTTGCCCAATCATTTCGGCTTTATTTTCATCTTTATTTTTACTCGCTGATTTTTATTGCGAGTTGCCCAATCATTTCGGCTTTTCATTTTTTTCTTTTATTTACACATTTTTTATTTACACATGTATATATATATATATTTTTTTACATTCCCAGTTTAACGACTTAGAGGTCGACTGTTCCCAGTTTAATGACGTGGTGGTCGACTGTTCCCAGTTTAAAGACTTAGAGGTCTATTATTCCCAGTTTAATGACGTGGTGGTCGACTGTTCCCAGTTTAATGACGTGGTGGTCGACTGTTCCCAGTTTAAAGACTTAGAGGTCTATTATTCCCAGTTTAATGACGTGGTGGTCGACTGTTCCCAGAGAAAGGCGGGTGTTCTTGGGAAGCGGCCACCACATTCAAGCCAGATTGGGTTTGAGATGTGGTAGCCCTGTCCTTGCTCTTGCTGCGCGTGCCCACCATGTAGACAGTGTGGACCTCATATCCAGTCGTCTTTTTCTCACTGGCGGGGAGCTTAGAGAAGACACCCGATCGAGCAGTGGTCAAGGGCACCGCTGGAGCTTGCTCGGGACGCGTTGTAGCTTTGTTGGTGTTGATGGCCTTGCCCCCAGCTGGGGACAAGGAAAGTCGTTCCGACACCGACTTGCTTTTGGGTTGGGGCGTCCTTGAGATCACCACATTTGGCCTCTTGCCTTTCGAGACCGGTTTGTCTGCCACCGGGGCTTGAGGAGCTGGGATGACGCCAACTGGCATGAACATAATAGAGCCGAATGGTAGCAGCGGCTCCTCCCATTGTCGCCCGAGACTGGCCGGAAGGACCGTCCTAGAGTCTATCCTCATCGTGTAGGAGACGGGAGCTGAGTTCATCATCGAAGACATCGTCGGAAGGTGATTGCTTGAAAATCTGCATGAAAAAGCATTATTTTTAGTATAAATACAGGTATGTATATTGATTGAGTTCGCATGAACGCTTGACCCGAAATATGGGAGGAGAGATTTGTCCCACCGGGCGTGCCAGAATCTATAGGGTGTTTTTCGTCACCCCATTGAGATGGGAATACGCGCGCGCTTGTCAGGCGTACTACAGATTCCCCCTGCCTAGGGTAGGCCGGGGTTTAATGATTGTGGGGATCCGAATCTCCGGCAGCCGCGGACTAAGCTGCCGCTAATTACCCCTCGCCTTTGGAGCGAGAGAACCTCCGATTGACGGATTAAACTGGTCATGCGAACTCAATGTGCAGTGTACGTGTGTGTGCAAATATGTATACATATGTATATGTATATATGTATATATGTATATATATAAAAGAAAGAAAGGGAAAAGGCATCCAAAGGATGTGTGGGGGCAGCACCTTGGGCGCTGTGCGCCTAGGTGCTGTGCGCTCAGGCGCTAGAGTGCCACTTGTCGGCACGTGGGCGCTCTGCGCTTGAGCGCAAGCGCGCCACGTGTCGGCACGGGGGCGACTTGCGCTCGAGCGCTAGCGTGCCACGTGTCGGCACCGTGGCGACTTGCGCTCGAGCGCAAGCGCTCGAGCGCAAGCGCTCCACGTGTCGGCACCGTGGCGACTTGCGCTCGAGCGCTTGCGCGCCACGTGTCGGCACGCAAGCGCTCTGCGCTTGAGCGCTGGCAAGAAAAGGAGGCTTTTAGCCTAAGAAACAGAAGCTAAGCTTCAGAAAGGAAATATTTGTTATGTGTATATGTATGGAGTTAAACTCCTGGGATGTTTTGAAGCTGATGAAGGGGGGTTCTTCTTCTTCCTTCTGTTGTTTGGCCGGATCTTGAAGATCAAGAAGTAGGAGACTTTAAAAATCACTCCTTTTTGAGATCTGATGGGAGATCTGAGTTTCCCTTTGTGGGTTTTGTGGTGGAAAACTACTTAGTTTTGGCAAAAGAAAGAGTAAAACTCTTGATTTAATTCAAAAGAATTGAGAAGGTTTTGAACCTTGGAGAAGGAGCAGGAGGCACAAAGAACCCTAGTTTTTGGGGGAAAATGAAAAGTTTTTTTTTTATTCATCATGTTGCCTTTTATAGGCTTACATATTTACATATACCCCCTTGGGCTTTACAAAAATGGCATTTTAGCCATCCCATGGCTCATGTGCCATTTCATTTTTGCACATAAGCCATGGGCTTACAAAATATTGGCTTTATGCCCATTTTGTTTACATTCATGCACAAAAATTACATAAAAATTATTTGTTACATAATTTTGTTGTTGGCATGGGGAGGCTGGCCGCGGGCTCGACTTGGGTATGGGCCCGCTTGACCTGGGCTTGGGCCCACCTAGCTTGGGGGTTGACCTTGACTTTGACTCAGTCAATAAGGGTATAAATTTTTACCTCAACAATATTATTGAGGCGGGATCACCGACTAATATATATACAGGTATGTATATGTATCGACTCAGATGTTAGGCGGTTTCCTTACCTGTAGTCCAGCTTGTTAGCTTAGCCCTTTAGTTTAGTTTAGTTGTTAGATTAGATTCGATTCTTACCTATTTCAAAAACTAACGAATCGTGGGTATTTTAAAAGACAGCCCAAGGGATCCTACGGATATTTCAAAAGACGTATCTTTTCATAAAAACACCGTAGCCCCTATTTTCAAAACCCCATGATTCGTGTTATTTCAAAAGGCACCATTTGTAGGACTTATATTAGATTAATGCAGATTAGTTATAGTTGCGTCCAGTATTCAGCTCCCGCTCATTATTGTGGTTCGCTTCGCATCATGAGTTTGCTGATGGATTTCGAGACCCGATTCGAGGAGTGGAGGAACCGTTTCGGGTACATGGTGGGCCCGGTGCGGTACCCCGGGGCAAGAGGAATGTGTTGTTGACGTTGAGCCCGGCAGGGGAGCACTACCGACCGGTGATATTACCCGACGCGTCGGATATCCGGAGGATACCGTCGTGGTCTTGAGATGGATGGTAGGGGCCGGTCTGGATTGACGGCACCCTAGATATTGATTTTGAGATATTGAGGTACAGAGATTGTGATACAGAGATATCGAGATATTTGGACACTTGTTTTGTGTCGATGCTGGGCACTGTTTTATGCTGATTTCATTTATGGTACCTCACTTTAAAAATACAGAAATCTCACTGATTTATGAAAGCAGTTTTCGTCAGTACATGCATTCTGTTCCGTGCATTCATACCTCATTCATATGATATATTGCTACCTGAGGCACTGACACGGGCACATGAGATCACACTCGGGTTAGATATTACCCTAGCCATTTTTATAGGCTGCATGTTATACATATATTTGAGGATATATTATGATCATTGACCTAGGTTGTGTTATTTATACGATTTCTGTGCGTAGATGTTTTTCTATTCACGAGTTGGCAACTCATCCCCGTTGTGCCCCAGTTTCTTGCAGGTTTCGCCGTACAGGTTTCTTTACGGCTTTGCGGGTACAGTTTCGTTCGGGTGACTTGCTAGTAGGTGGGTTTATTTGTATCGTACCCATCATTATACATTGTATATTATTATTCAGTTGTATCTAAAAGTTCCATCAACCAAACCTGTATTTATTTTGAGATAGAGACCAGCGATGTTATTCCTTCGACCTTAGAGTCGCGCGTTATATTTCTATGGTTTTCTTGTGGTTTTGAGTTTCCTTTTGAATTTTGATCCTCGCCGTTGGCGTTGTATATTATATTGCTTGTGTGGTTGTGACCGTCGATTGACGAAGAGCTAGCTCCCGCTTGGGGATGCCTTTTATTGATTTCGTATACTATTCATGTTGTATCCCGTTTGGGGGCCAGTATTTACAAAGGAGACTCTGCCGAAATTTTCAGGAAATTTTTGATGTTTTTAGAAACCTGCATAATTCGGCTTATGCTATTAAAACTACTTATTTAAATTGGTTTTCCTTCACTCTACTACTTTTCTTGGTTTGCATTTCTGGGTTTTCGGCTTACTTGGATTACGTACGCCTCGAGACGTTTCGTAGTTTAAGTGCCGGTCTTGTTCCGTACTTTCGGGACGTGACAAATTCCTTCTTTTCAATCGCTATACGAATGAAGTGGTTACGCACTTTGGTATGCTTCGTTCGAGAGTGATATGCCGTATTCTTTGCCAAATGTATCGCACTTTGGCTGTCGCTCCACAAGGTGTTGAAATCTTGCTTCTTGCCCAATTCTTCAAGTAACTCTTGCAACCATATCATCTCCTTACTGGCTTCCATGATCGCCACGTACTCTGCCTCTGTAGTTGACAATACCACCACCGTTCGAGAGACCCAACTCACCGCTATTCCCCCAACCGTGAATACGTACCCCGTTGTGATCTTTCCACTATCTCGGTCTCCCGAATAGTCCGCATCAACATACCCTTGCACCTTTAGAGAGTCACTTCTTATGTTTCAGAAGTAACTAGACGTACCCTTAAGATACCTCAAAATCCACTTCACCGCATTCCAATGTTATATTATTATGCAAAACTATATATGGTGCTTGTTATCCCCTGTTTTAGTACAATATTTGTCTTTGCTGGGGTGGTTCTTTGGTGGAGCATTTAAGTTTGAGGCTATGATATTGAGTTTCTTTCTATGTACTGAAAGCTTTTTGCCTGTAAACACAGAATACCAATTGTACAAAACTTCTATAATAAAACCGTTTTCTTAAATTTTCAACATTTTGCTAGCATATGAATAAGGCAAAATTTTTAAACATCAAAAGAACATTTTTCTTTGGTTTTTCAATATTCTGTTACTTATAGCATGCGAGAATCATCAAATTTATTAATATGCCAAAAAATTGGTTTTCTCCAAATTTTCAACTATTTGCAACCGCATAAAAAAAATACTTCGGTTTTTCAATATTTTCCTTTTTATAGCACATGAGAATTTTTATTTTCTTCAAATTTACATCATTTTGCACGCTATAGCACACAAATATGGCGAAATTTTAAAAATCTTAGAATTTTCCTTTTCCTTCGGTTTTTCAATACTGTACTTGTTACAACACACGAAAATCATGACATTTACAAAATTACCAAAAAAATTTTGTTTTCTTTAAATTTTCGACAGTTTGAATATAACACATGATTATGGCGAAATTTTTTGAAATCTCAAAATTTTCTTTTTTTCGATATTTCGCCTGTTATATAACAGACACAAATCACGAATGTACAAAAATCCTAAAAAATTATATTTTCAATATTTTGCACGCTATTTCAGAAGAATGTAAATTTTTTTTATAAATCTCACAATTTTCTTTTTTCTTCGATTTTTCAATATTTTGCTTTATAGCTCACAAGAATCATGAAATGTAAAAAAAATCTCAAAACAGTTTGTTTCCTTCGTATTTTCAACATTTTGCACCTAATTGCTATGGCGAAATTTTAAAAAATCTCAAAATATAAATCTTTTCTGTTTTTCGATATTTTCCTTATTCTGAAAAATGAGAATCATGAGAATTATAAAAATCTCATCAAAAAAAATGTTTTCTTCGAATTTTCAACGTTTTGCAAGCACCCGAATGTGGCGAAATTTTAAAATATCCCAAAATTTCCTTTTTTCGGGTCAATATTTTCCTTATTTATAGCACATAATAATCATAAATTATAAAAAACCCTAAAATTATTGCTTCCTTCAGATTTACATCATTTTGCATGTTATAGGACATGAATATGTCGAAAATTTTAAAATCTCAAAATTTTCTTTTTTTTCTTCTGTTTTTCAATATTTTGCAATGTGAGAATCACGATATATACAAAATCCAAAATTATTTTGTTTCCAAATTTTCAACTCTCTGCAAGTTACAGCATACTAATATGACGAAATATTTAAAATTCATAAAATTTTCTTCTTTTTTCGGTTTATTAATATTTTACTTGTTATAGCAAACGCAAAAACAAGGTGTAAAAAATCCCAACTTTTTTATTTTATTTTTTTTCAAAGTTTCAGAATTTTACATGCTGTATATAGCACACAAATATGTCAAAATTTTATAAATTCTCAAAACTTTTCTAAGGCTTTTCATTGTTTTGCATGTTATATAATACATGAGGATTATGAAATGTACAAAAAAACCTCAAAAAAATTGTTTTCTTCAAATTCCCAAGTTTTTGGCACACAAATGAACATGGAATGTTTAAAAATCTCAAAATTTTATTTTTTCGTTTTTTTCAACATTTTTCACACGAGAATCATGAAATGTACAAAAAACCAAAAAAAATTAATTTTCTTCAAACCTTGAACATTTTGCAGCTATACACACGAACATGGCGGAATTTTTAACAATTCGATATCTTTCTTTTTTCTTCCGTTTAATATTTTGTTTGCTATATAGAACACGGGAATCACGAATGTTCAAAAATCCAAAAAAAATTAATTTTCTTAAAATTTTGAACATTTTGCAGGCTATACAGCACATGAACATGGCAGAGTTTTTAAAAATTAAAAAATTTCTTTTTTCTTCTGTTTGTCAATATTTTGTTTATAGCACACAAGAATCACGAAATATAAAGAAATCTAAAAAAAATTTGTTTTCTTAAAATTTTTAACATTTTGCACGCTGTTTAGCAAACAAATATGGTGGAATTTTTGAAAACCTCAAAAATTCCTTTTTTCATTGGTTTTTAATATTTTGCCTGTAAAGTCACGAAATGTAAAAAAGTCCACAAAATTTTTGATTACTTTAAATTTTCAACATTTTTGCAGTAATAGCACACGAATACGTACAAAATTTTTATAAATCTCAACAAAATAATTGCTTCGGTTTTTCAATATTTTGTTTGTTATGCATGTGTGAATCAAGAGATGAAAAATATCCCAAAATATATTTTTTTCAATTTTTCAACATTTTCACGCTATAGTATACGATTAAGGTGAAAATTTTAAATATCTCAAAGAATTTTGTCATAGCTCACGAATATGGCGGAATTTTAAAAAATATCAATTTTTTTTTTCGGTTTTTCAATAATTTGCTTGTACAACATACACTTTCATGTACATCGCGATCCCCATTAATGGGCGATCCGCTCTTTACGCGGACGTGACGTCGGGAGCGTAACTGCCGGCGAGATTCTCACGCCTGCTGTTATGTGCTGCCGCCGCTATATAAACCCCCATTACAGAGGGGTCAGGAAAGCCATTTTTCCCTCCACTTAGCCGTTACTCTACTCGGATCTAGTACTAACTTGATCGTCGGAGAGTCCTCGGTGGTACCAAACCATCCCGGGACTTCTTTGCAGGTACTCGGCGCCAAACTCCTCCAAATCACCTATCTCCTCAAAACCCATTGAGATCCACACGCAACAGGAGATCACTTCCAAAATCCACCGGGAGATCGACGGAAGACGACATCTTAAGGCCCGGAGACATCAACATCCATCACCCAGCTTCAATTTCTTCCCAGGGGAAGAAAGGGAAGAAATTGAAGGTGGTGATGGATGTTGATGTCCCAGGGCCAAGTGCTCCCACAGGGATGTTGAGTTCCCAGGGATGTTGATGGCCGTCCCACAGGGATGTTGAGTTTCCAGGGATGTTGAGTTTCCGTCCCAGGGATGTTGATGTCCCAGGGATGTTGAGTTTCCAGGGATGTTGAGTTTCCGTCCCAGGGATGTTGATGTCCCAGGGATGTTGAGTTTCCAGGGATGTTGATGTCCTATATAGCTGGATACCCTTCTCTTAATTTTCTCTCAAACATTCCCAAAACACACATGGACTCGACCGATATGTTTGTCCTCACGGCCTTGACGGCCATTGTAGCCTCCGCAGCCGGCTACATGACCACCGCCAATGGCCAACACGCGCTGGCGGCCATGACCGAGGCACGGTACTTATTTGCACCTGTGGATGTCTTCATCTTCTCCATTCTTGCTGCCATATTCTTTTCTGTAGCATCCAAAACATTCCAGGCGCTCGAAGATTACCCTGCAGTTCTCACTCTGTTTGCAGCTTCGTCCATCGCAGACATCCTTCTTCGATGCCGCGGGTTTGCATGGCTCGTGTACGTGCCTGGTGTGCTTGTGGTCATGTACCGGTTGTGTAAGGCTAGTCGGTCTCTCTTCTCTAGAGTGATGGTATTGTTTCCTGTGTTATACAAGCTCTTTCTTGATGGAATTCAAAGGTTTCGAAGAAATTTAATCGAGAGGTGGGATGCGGAAGATATGGTATGATCGGTCAAGCCCTCTCGATCTGGTGTGTGGCGCGATGAAAGTTATGGAAAAAATCCCTATCTAGCAAATAAGCTAGTACTGGGCGCCTTGTAACTCTGTTATTGAACTTTGCAATATATATATATACGCTCTGATCCATTGTAGTCTTTGAAATAAAATAAAGAGTATTTCGTTCATTTATTTATTTTTATTTGATTTATAATATTGTCCGTATTTTATTTTAGGAAAAATATAAACAAATAAAAGTTTAAAAACGTTTTTTTTTCCCCCTAAAAGAAAGGAAAAACAGAATTATTTTATTTTCTAAAAGAAAGCTAAAAGTTGTTTTTTAAGAAATTAAGTTTAAAATATTTTTTACAAATTTATTTTAAACAAGGGCAGCCATCAAGCGGGCGACACGGTCAAATGGTGTGCGTCGATCTTGCTATCGACGGCAGATATTCACTCGTGGCGGATACGGGTTTGGATTGGATATTTTGGGATCTTTTTTTGACCCACTAGCTCGATAAAATGCACCCTTCACTCCCTAGCTCAGTTTACAGTCGAATTTTGATCAAAATATTCCAAAATAAATACTGAACGTTTCTCACTCGCTACTCTAGGTGCCAGAAAAATTCTGGAGCATTTGGGGTTCTGGATTGGACGAAAGAAATTTGACAAGTCGTTGTTTTCAAACGCCGACATTCGTTTGATGTAAGTCCTTCGCGCTGCTTCGATTTCCATACCTTTGCTTCCTCAGAAAATTTCTAAAAATCTCACACATCTTCTCCTAGCTTCTGTATAAGTTTCAGGGCGATCAGAGTTGTGCTTTGCAAGATATACGATCAACAAATCAGGTGTTATACTGATTTGCATATTGGGTAAGTCTCTTGGTTTTTTTCCTCCTCCCTCTGTCACCATTATACCGCCATGCTAGCTTAAGGCCTCTGGAACATTTCTAAACAAAATCAATAGTGTGTGTGTGAAAATCAGTAGAGGAGACATTAACGAATTGATATTAAAACTAGGTATATTCGTTGCCTATATCCCAGGTGGCGAATATATGAAAATAATGTTGCCGCAGAGGCCAGAGCTAACTTCGGTTCGAGGGTCACACCAAACCTATATCCCAGGTGGAAACCCGGTTGTTCGCTCTCGTGCTACGCGGTAGCTAATTAGCTGTGGGTAGCTGTTGCGGGCTCCCATAGTTACATATCAGGAGGCGAGGCCCAGGTTGATAGCGGAGCCACCAGGCGGCCATGGCAGTGGGCAGGCGGCGGGCAGCAAAGGCTGTGACGGCAACCGATTTGTGGCAGAAGCTGGCAGCGGTCTCTCACGGCAATGGGCCATCACCAGGCAGCGATTAGTTAGTATACACGGTACAATCCGAAGGTAGGATGGTTGGCTCCGGTTTCCATATGTAATTTATACTCTTGAATTTTGAAAACCCAATTTCAATTGACTTAAGACTAATACGGTCCAACAATCTCCAAAATCTTGGCCGACGAATGACCATATATAAAGATTTTGCCTCCTAAAAATAAGTCAATGATGAAGACATAATAGGAACGGAGTTTCTTTTTCTCCACCACCAAACAACAGGAAGAAAAGAAAAATGCCCCTGCAGAGATGCAGAAGCAGTACCTAATCCTGCACCCACAGTTCCATTCCAACCAATCACCAAGTCTGAATAATTTCCTTAAAACAACCCTGCGGATCATGAACATATCGACTCATCATGCACGACCTTTGCCTATCTTGTCTTTGCTCATAAAAAGATGCACCCTTCCCTTTTGCTCAACGCTCCCAAAATACCACATCCTCCATCTTCCAAAAATATATGGACTCTAGCGATGTGTTTGTCATCACGGCCTTGACGGCCATTGTAGCCTTCGCGGCCGGCTACATAACCACCGCCAATGGGCAACAAGTGTTGGCAGCCGTGACCGAAGCCCGGTACTTTTCACCTATGGATGTCCTCATCTTCTCCATTGTTGCTGCCATATTCTTAGCTATCACACCCAAAAGATTCCGGATGCTCGAGGATTTCCCTGCAATCTTCATTATGTTTGCAACTTCGTCCATCGCAGACATCCTTCTTCGATGCCGCGGATTTGCATGGCACGTGTACGTGCCTTGTGTGCTTGTGGTGATGTACCTGTTGTGTAAGGCTGGTCGATCTCTGCTCTCAACGGTATTCACATTGCTTCCTCTGCAATCCAAGCTCTTCCCAAATGGAGTTCAATGCACTACAGAAAAATAAACCCTATTTTCATGGGAAAATCGCTTGGGATTAGGTTTAATTCGCCGTGAGCTTATTATGAGCTTATAGCTTATTATGAGCCTATTATAATTTATTATGAGCTTATAGCTTATTATGAGCCTATTATAATCGAACGGAAGACCCGTGTCACATTTGAACATTTGAAATCGATGCAAAAGATCTAATTAGACAGGAAATATCCATCATCCTAGATAACCCTATTTCGATGCGTATTTGGCGTCGAAATTGACACAAATTCAACAGGAATTTCCCATCGGATTTGATGACAGCCAAAAAAATTTCCAGAACAAAGCATTTGATTATTACAATTACACAATTTCAATCCAATCCATATTTCCAATATTAATCCATTTTCAATTTCAATTCCAATCCACCATTCCAATTACAATCCAAAACGAGTCCAATTTCAATTTCAATTCTAATCCACCATTTCCAACCCAATCCAATTTTAAATCAATTGGACGGGAGATGCATACACTCGAAAATATCATAACATAACTCGAAATCATAGTTTGTAACTCGAATATATCATGACATATAAAATGTCTAGATAATGCATTCTAATAAGTTTCCACTACACGACAAGTCATAAATAATACAAGTCAGATAATATTATAAGTTTAATACTATAAGTAATACTAAACAAGAGGTCAATCACGGGAAGGGAGTCTCATCGTCGTCGGGGTGAAGGCCCTGTGATTAAAAGTGTAAAATACCTCATTTAGTACATATGGTATATTTATATATAATTAAGCTTAAAACCCAATTAATATATAAATTAGGGTTATCAAACTTACTGGAGGTATTGGGATTCCTTCAGCAAATACAAACAAATAAGACGAAGCCTCTTGCATGTGCGCATGCACTTAATGAATCGCCAGCAAGAGGGGGATCGAGAATGCCAGCGGTAGCCGATCGATGTGAAGAATCACTGATATTCGGCATCCGACCAGTCGGAGATCCACCATACGTCGAGGTCCTGCTGGTCCTCTGCGACGTCTCCGCTGATAAAATGTAAGTTTCACATTACTTAAGTTAAGATGGTTAACAGAGTTATAATACTGAAAAGAATATTATACAGTAGCAACAATATATCAAGATTACATCAAAACGGTTCATACAAGAATGGAATTGAATACAAACAATTTAAATCATACAGAACTTGTTCTACAACCACCGATGGCAAATCAGAGACTAAACTGTTGTTGTCGAATTCGAGACATATATCTTCAGCTTGCGTAACTGGAGTTGTAGACAACTAATCTTGGTATCTAGATTATGATTAAATGGTCAATTGGTTATTAACTATCTAGATCATGACTATATGGTTTTCGATTTAATTAATATTTAATTAGTGACTTAATCTAGATTTAGTACATAGTTAAGAATTAAAAGGTGTAAGGTGGTGCACCGGATACCAACGTATATCGAATGCGAAGAAAGAATGAGCAATCACGCTGACGTCAACCCTACAATCAAACAAATTTTCCCATTACTTTTTCTTGACATTTCTATACAAATCTTCTAATATAACGAAATTAACTAAAATTACACAATAAATCAACTTTGAAATTTGAATCTAATAAAATTAATTCACCTAATTCATCGCCGATTTCATATCGTAGTAGATCCGATAGACGATGTTGGTAGACGAGGAAGAGCTCGTTGAAGGAGGAGGAAGGATCGGTGAAGATGAATGTGGGGGGCCTCAGTGACTATGAGATGGAGACGAGGAGGCGGCAGGGGCGGCGGCGGCGCGGCGGTGGGGATCGAAGAGGTGGCAGGAGATGGGGAACGGTGAGGTGGCGGCGGCGACAACTAGGAGATTGAGGCGGTGGAGGCGATGAGGAGAGGGGGTGAGGATTTTCACATCTGATGAAAAAATTTCGAGTGTGGGGAAGTAATTTTGGGGGGGGAAAGGGGTTAAAGTAGATTAGAGTTGTTGACTTTGGTCAACATCTAATTCGAAGCGAGACTCCTGTCGAATTAGATGTTAACCATAATCAACAAAATTTCAAATATACGCAGACTAATTCGACAGGAGACTCCCATCGAATTTGGTCTCCCGTCAAATTAGGCTACAGTTTCTTGTAGTGATGGCTTCAGGGAATAGGTGACACTGGAGAAATACCATGACCTTGCTAAACCTTTTTGTTTTCCTTCCCTTTTATAATTTTCTGGTTAAATAGCAGCATAAGTAACTTTGAGATGAAATGAATATTTGTATGTGGTATCTGTGTATTGTATTAGGCAGTTATTCAATTACAACAACAACATCAAGCCTTGAACTCTTTTCCATTCTGCTTTGTCAATGTTTGTTTCCTCTGTTAAATTTACAATTAACATATCGTTCTTAATAACCTCACTACTACAATAAGGGGTTGTCTCTACGGGTATAAGAATCCGTAGGGGCAACTTTTTATTGCCCCTACAGATTAATCCGTAGGGCCATCGGTTTGTCCCTACGGTGCCCTACGGATTAATTAAAAAATATTAAAATGTAATCATTGATTTGGCCCTACGGAGCCGCAAAAAAAGCCCCTACGGATTAATCCGTAGGGGCATCAAAGGCTTATTTATATAAAAAAAAAAAATAAAGCCCAGAAATTTCCTCATCGTTCCCAAAATTTCCCAACTCCCTCATCACCGATCTTCCGCGCGAGCCTCCTCGCCACCATCCCCGCGCGCGCCTCCTCGTCGCTGGTACACCATCGTCGAATTCCTCGTCGACAGTAGAATCCCGCGAGCTCGCGTCGTCGACTGTGTCTCGTCGACAGTGGAATTTCCGGCTGCCTCCACCTCGTCGACAGTAGAATCGCCGGCAAAACTACTACTAAAGTGAGTTAATTTCAATTTTTAACTTATAATTATGATTTTATTTGTGTTATTGTTGATTTTAAGGTTACTACTACGGCTTAGAGTTAGGGTTCGGTCTAGGGTTTGGGCTAGGGGTTGGGTTAATTAGGTAGGGTTAGGATTAGGGTTCGGTTTAAGGTTAGGGTTCGGTTTAGGGTTAGGGTTAGAGTTAGGTTTAGGGTTAATTAGGTAGGGTTAGGATTAGTTTGGGTTAATTAGGTAAAATAGGGTTGGTGATGATTAGGGCTATGGTTTGGATTAATTAGGGTTAATTTTGGTTTGGGCTAGAGTTAATTTGTGTTAGGGTTTGGGTGATGATTAGGGTTGGGTTAATTTAGGTTAGGATTTGGGCTAGGGTTAATTGGGTAAAATAGAGTGTATTTGTGTTAGGGTGTTGATTAGGGTTAATTGGGTTAATTAGTGATAATTTGAAGGGTTAGGGTGTTGATTAGGGTTAATTTGGGTTAATTAGATTAATTGGGTTAATTTTGGGTTAATTAGGGATAATTTGAGTTAGGGTGATGATTAGGGTTCATTTGGGTTAATTAGGGTTATAATTTAGGGTGCACTAGTTCCTTCAGTAGGATACTCGATGATAACGTAAACGTACAACTTTACTGTAAATCCTAAACTGAAAACTTCGAACCCTTAATAACGAAACGTAAACGTAAAACCTATTCATGTTAAATGTTCAAGTTAAAACCAATATATGATACTCGATGATAATATGAAACTTTCATATTCTTATCGATACTCATATGTGAAAATCAAAGCGCGACTTAGTCCCCGTCTATCGGTTAACATACGTTCGATATTTGTCGTGACATAGAACTATACGAAGGTTGTTAAATATCGGACGGTATAGTTCGGTACTAACAACCGTCGTGTAGTCTATATGACGAGAAGATTCAATCGTATGATAACCGATAGATTTATCCAGTGTGGACAAATTAGGAATGTATAAAGCAAACACCTGCATCCACTTTGTGTTTTCATTCGTTTCGAGTTATTTCCTCGGTACTTTTCCGCTGGTTCTCCGTGTACAAAGATAGATTAGATGTTCATTTCAACATTGTTTCACAGCATTGAAATGATTATCTATTCTATTACAGTGTATTCGGAAAACAGCGGGAAGGTGCTGCCGAAATTTACTCGAAACGGATGAAAACACAAGCGAATAGGTGTCTGCTCTATACATTCTTAATGGGATAGAAGCCTTACCCCCGACCAGCCGAAACATACACATACAACACGAATACATAACAAACGCACACACAAAGCACATACACACTAACAACCCCACACTTAAGCGAAATCATAAATTGAAACACGCATACACAGAATACAACTCATACTTGGGTATATTCAAATCTAACTTTGTTTATCGATAATTTATTCTTTTCAACAACAAACTTGCATCTACGGATTTTCTTCTTTGTCGGTAACCATCCCGTTCTTAGATTTCTCAATATAGTCATCATAACCTACAATTTATACACACTAACTACCCCCCACTTAAGCGAAATCATAAATTGAAACACGCATACACAGAATACAACTCATACTTGGGTATATTCAAATCTAACTTTGTTTATCGATAATTTATTCTTTTCAACAACAAACTTGCATCTACGGATTTTCTTCTTTGTCGGTAACCATCCCGTTCTTAGATTTCTCAATATAGTCATCATAACCTACAATTTATATGTTATACAGTCTAACATGGCCCATGAGTACATCAGAGTTAAGGACTGGATGTACGTGAATTGGCAACAACGTATGCAACCTAAATTTGTCGCAGGAGTTGCTGCTTTCATTGAATTTGCACGCTCACATAATAAGATCATGTTAGAGAAGATTCTCTGCCCGTGCGATAGATGTGGGAATAAGTACTGGTAGAAGGTAGAATTCATAGAGCTTCACATCGTTAAACATGGTTTTACTATACTTTATACAACTTGGCTATATCACGGGAAAAGAGAAGAAGAAAACAGAAATGCGGCAGAAGAAGGAGAAGACGGTAATGCGGCAGAAGAAGAAGACGGTAACTTCTTTTCAGGAGAAGAAATGGAGGATATGGTAGAGACTGCCCTAGGAGATAATATTCGTACCGAAGATGACATTCCTTCCGGTCAAGGACCGCGTGCGGATAAGTATGAAAAGTTCATGAATGATGCTAGAAGACCTTTATGAGAATGCAAAATATTCCACCCTCTCATGGTTCATCCAACTTTTCCAGATTAAGTGCCTAAATGGATGGAGCAACAAGTTATTCACGATGCTTCTGAAGTTCTTGAAAGATTCTATGCTCCCGGAAAATAACGTGCCTGACAGCTGGTACGGAACCCAAAAGATGATGTCTGATTTGGGTCTGAAGTGTGAGAAGATTCAAGCATGTCCCAAAAATTGCATGTTGTACCGGAAAGAGAATTCAGATTTGAAAGAGTGTCCAACATACGGAAAGGCCAGGTATAAGCCGAAAGAATCCGATAAGAAGCCCGATATACCTGTCTAGATAGCACGATACTTTCCCATAACACAGAGGCTATTCAGGTGCAAGAAAACAGCCGAGGCAATGATTTGGCATCACCGTGCTCCTCCAAGTGAAGATGGAAAAATGAGTCATCCAAGAGATTCACCAGCATGGAAGAATTTCGATAGGAGGCACGAAATATTCAGTAGTGATCCTCGCAATGTCAAGCTCGGACTCGCTAGTGATGGCTTCTGCCCATTCAACTATATGGCTGAAAACCACAGCACATGGTCCGTTGTAATGATGAACGATTGGAAAAATATCATCAGAATAATTTTTGTGATTGGGTTGCAGATCATGTAAATTATTCGAATAACATATTATTGCAGTCTTAATCTAAACTTATATCATTATGTATTTGTCGTAAAATTTGTTTTGTCAGATCCACGATCCGAACTTGTCTGCATCATTAGAACGTGATTCAAGATGTTTAGCTCGATTTCCTAGTATGGAGGTTGCATATTATAAAGGATTCGGTGTCCTTGGATACAAATTTGAAATTAAGAACATAGAAACATCTCGAACCACTCAGAATAGTGGGATTGCGACAGTAGGATCGGATGGTGTGATTTATTATGGATACTTAAATTGCATACTTGGCATCCAATATCCCGGACGATCGGAACCGTTTTATATATTTCAATGTACTTGGTACGATACACGAACCGATACAGATAAGTGGAGAAACAATCTCGGGACTTGGAAAGATAAATATGAATTGACTAGTGTGAACACACTTGGATTTTACAGTCAGGACGATCCATTTATCTTTCCGAACCAAGCATTCCAAGTATACTACTCACAGTGCTTGAAGCATCCGGGACGGAGTGTCGTATGCCGTTGGAAACCCAGGGATGTTTACGATATCCCAGAATTCGAGGATCGTATGGAGGACAGCGATGAGGACGAAAAAAAGAGAAGACTTAAAATAATCCGACCGTCTGTTTCAAAAGACGGGTTGTTTTCAGCTGATCGTGAAATTACGTGGATTAGAAATGATATCGATGATGAAATCTAAGTAGATATGCAATGCGTCCACGAAACGAAAAAGGTTATCAGTAATGTTATATTATCACTTCATATTTTTACGATCTATACATATATAGCATGCATATGTAATGATTGCACTCTTGTCTAGATTTGATGACGACGACAGGAGCAGCGGGGGGCGGCAGGAGCACCGGCCGCGTCACCGGCAGAGCGGTTCTGTCGCCCGGAGAGCTGTGTAGTGAGCTTCAGAGGGCCAGTCTTGCACCCCGATCGGAGACCCCTTCCGTGTGTACTTTGCCACACCTCCAGGTATATTGCACGAATATTTATTTTGAATGTAATATTATAGATATACACGCATATTTATTTCAAAATTACTTATATAGTCAATGTTTGATTGTCTAGCTGTTGGTGGTGCGTCCACATCAGAGGCAGAGGCCACTCCCGCACCTCCAGGTATGTTTATATATCCTATAGTGCATGCATATTGATTTAGAATGTTATATCATAAATATACACATTCTTTTTGTTCTTACTTAGATAATCATTTTTTTACTGTCTAGCTGTAGGTGGTGCCTCCACATCTCAGGCAGAGGCCACCACCGCACCTGTGGGTGTGTTTATATATCCTATAGTGTATGCATATTGATTTAGAATGTTATATTATTGATATACACATTCTTTTTGCAATTACTTATATAATATATTTTTAATTGTCTAATTATAGGTGGTGCGTCCATATCTGGCGCAGAGACCAATCCCGCCACTTCCGTACCCTCCGCTCAGTCTGCGGGTTAGTATGAATAAATATAAAATATTTATTCATTTTACATATCCTTTAAGAATAAACATGAACTTCATGTAATTTTATCGTCAATGTTTATTTTCTAGTTGGAGGGGAATGCGTCCACGTCCGGGTCACCGGAGGAACTATCGTCCCGCTCGTGCTGCTGCCAGGGCCCAGGCTCGTGCTGTTGTCGCCGGAGGTATATATCGCACTTCAATTTTCGTTAAACCTTAATTTCTTAATACCACTTTGTCTTAATATTGATTGCCTTGATATTTCTTGTAGATGCAGGGCAGCCCCATCCCGAGAGGGGGACTCGAGGGCTGAATCAGTCCCACAGGATGAGACCCGACAGAGCTAGGGGAAGGCAGCATTCCCCCTCTTCTTTACCCCCGATTATCGCTATACCGGCGATTATGCCGAGAGGTTCGGCCGGTATATGGGGGATGAGAGCCGCTTCGTGAAGAAGTATCCACTTCACGTTGAGTGGGGCGATCAGCACCGGCGCTCATTCGCCCTCTTCTGGGATCAGGCTCGGATATTAATATATATTTTATTTTGACTTATCCAATATATTTATTATTATTTAACACTTGCAATTTAAATACATTGTTTTTTTGTATTTGCAGTTGGATTACGACTTTTAGCCTATACCCGACCCTGATCACCCTGAGAGAGTGCTCGATCTTCACGCTCTGTACCATGGCCTAATGAAGAACATGCAATCAAAGGTCCGATACAATAGGAACGAGCTGAAGATCGACTGCTATTTCCTGTGGATGGCTACCCCCGAGGCAGAGAGAGCGGCTCTCCTACATACTCCAGCCTTTGCGAGAGTCGACGTAGATACATGGCCTCCTGTGCCAATATTTCGACTCTCGGCGCAAACAGGTTTGTAATTTAAATGTAATTCATTGTTTAGTATATAATTTATTTGTTTGTGTTGCTTAATTAGAAAACTAAATCTGAATGTGTTGTGCAGAAACAGGCCGATCAAAATAAAAAGAATAGGAAGTCGGCGAAGAAGGGTCGCCCCACTTATACAGGTGGCTCGAGGAACATTACTCGTGCCATAGAAGCATCGGTAAATTACAATAGATCTATTCTGATATAATGTAATATTAAGAGTTATTTTATAATATATGTAAATTTTTTGCGAATTGCAGAAAGATCAGACCCTGGCGCAAGGTGGTATACCGAGCGTGCTGACCGCGTATCTTGCCGTTCACGGCACCTCGACAGATTCCGCCACAGGCAAACTTCGATTCCCCGACATCGCTACTCAGGAGTATTGCGTAAGTGTTAATATTTATTCTAACAGGTTTGAAATTTTTGTTTTGAAAAGTTCAAATTTAAATGATATACTTATATTTTAATGGTTAATGTGGGTGTAGGAACGGGGTGGTGGAGCAGGCGGAGGCATCGGGGATCGATTTTACTGAACAGACCGATCCGATGCTGCTAACCCCAGTCCTAGATGCCGCACACGGAGGGAACCACGGAGGTTGGGAGAGAGGCCGGGGACTGGGTCCTAGCAGCCCCCATATGAGCTTGGACTCCACTCCGGTGGTTACTTCCCCTACCCCGTGAGCGACGTCTAGAGCATGATGTTGCCGCCTTGAAGACCGCCGTCGAGGAGTTGAAGAAGATGTTGGTACGTATACTACTTAATAGTAAAATATTATATCACATTATAGATAGTAACATATGCAATATTAGTAGCCTGAGCTTATTTGGTTGTAGACTTAGCTTTGATTAATCATACTTACATAAAACTATCTAACTAAAATAAACTACGGTTTTCCAAACTAGATACCCAAACGAGACCTAAGTCCCTAAGTATTCTTTCTTGTTTATTACATACAAAATTTAACAGATGCGACATGCTGCTTCGGCTGCGGCTCCACATGCATCTCCTTCGGTTGCGGCTCCGCAAGCCACTACCTCGGCTGCGGTTGCGCAGACCACTCCTGCAGCTCCACAGCCCACTCAGACTCCCGCACAGTCCGCTCCTCCATTGGTCGAGTTTTTGACGACTCAGGGCTGCACCGAAGAGCAGATGCGCCAGATTACGACGTTTATCAGAGGTGGAGGAGCTGGACCAAGCTAGGGTAGCTTTATTTTATATTTTTGAGGATGTATGTACTTGATACATATTGTATATATTTTGGACGATTTTGGTGGTTGTTTGATTGTTCACGATAATTTAGATTGATATCGTATTCTGTTTCTTTATTTCTTTTATATATTATGCGTGAGATGTTGATTATGAATATTTCTGTATTTGGTTATATGATGTATATATTATTGTGTACATGGCGGGAAAAAAACAGTAGCCACCTTTTTAAAAAAAACTGATGTTTTGTCCCTGCGGATTAATCCGTAAGGAGATCTATTGCACCTACGAATTAATCCGTAGGTGCAAACTTTGCCCCTACACTGTTATCCGTAGGGACAAAATATCAGGATACCTGATATTTTGTCCCTATGGACTCGGTAAAACTTGCCCCTACGAATTTATCCGTAGGGGCATTAACCTACGGATATTTCCGTAGGGGCAATAATCAGGCCCTACGAATACATCCGTAGGGGCAAGTATTTTATTTTATAAACCAATAAATTAAAATATTTATCAGGCCCTACGGAGTAAACCGTAGTGATATATGTCCCTATGGAATAAGGCATAGAGGCAATTATAACTCCGTAGGGCCATGTTCATGGCGAAGACTTGCACCTGCGGCCTTTGCACCTACGGGGTATTTTTATGTCCCTATGGCTATATCCGTAGGGACAGTGGTTTGCGCCTACGGATAAATCCGTAGGGGCAACCCCTTATTGTAGTAGTGCCTCTATCCATGTTCGTTTAGATCTATCCCTACACTTACCCTTAGTTAAGCCCAGAACCACAATTTTGTTACTTGTTCTACCAGGGGCATCGACCGGTCTACTTGATTCGGAAATAGGGTGCTCGTTGTGTCCTATCAGGTTTTCAAACTAGAGAGCGAATTTACGCTAATAGAGCAAAAGCGAGAAGGGTTGATGGCAATCTAACCTATAAAATATACCGCTACTTCATCTCCAAGGTTGGATTGCATACTGGCATCTTTCTAACACCCTGCATATAGTATCTTCATCCATCCAACCGCTCATCCATCCAACCATCCCAACCGTGCATACAAGCAAGCGATCGTGTAACCCAAATAATATCAATGAGTCGACCATGAAACAAGACTTCACGAAGAGACTTCAACAAAGGTTATGACAAGGTGCCGCCAGATGAACAAAATCCCTGGTGAGAAAAGGGGCCTACTGATAATACTAAATGAAATGTCGGCGTCCTCCAAATTCTTCTAAACGGGAAAAAATCGAGTGAAAGACGATATTTTACTAAAGAAAAGTATGTTCGAACCTAAGAAGCAGATTTATCCAGGCTGAACAAAACATAGAGCGGTGTCGATAAAGCATGATTAAGATCGAATTCCACACTAGCATGGTACTACACAAGTTGCATACTGGTGCCTTCAGCTTCAGGCCAGTCTAAAGAATGGGTGAAGAAACATGACAACTGAAAACCCAGCTTTAATCACGGCCTGTATAAAAAAAAAGACAGTGGTTGTCCGATCAAAGCCGTTCAGCTCGCAACCTACCTTCTATGTTGGCGTTCAGCTCACCTACGTTCTATGTTCCAACGATGGTCAAGAAACGTGTGATCAGATTTCCACCAAATCTTCAATAATGGTAGTTTTCAAAAATACCAAGTAGAACTGTCTATATAAGAAATAACTACAAGCATAAGAAAACCAGTGTTTCGCTAGGTTAGATGCACACTCTGATGGTAAGTGTCGAGTTTATACGGGTCAAAGTTGATCCACCGGAAGTGGAAAGGAATCAGTTTGACTCAATTTTGGGTCATCTTCAGTACATAACGACCTTAAAGGGGTAAAAAGAACCACCAGGCATTGACCATATCACAAATGCTCATAAAGCTTTAACATGAAAACTTTAGCCCATGGTAGGGCAATGGAAGCAATTACATCACACACAGCATATAATATGGCGTAAAAACGACAGAAAATTAACTTTACATGACAAGAAGCCTACCTCCATAGCCAAAACTCAATTGAGAAAAGCTTAGGAGGAATCTACAACGATCAGTTGCAAGGCTATAAACCACCTGTGCCATTCCAACCCTCTTCAAAGTCAAATAGAAATGATGTCAGATAATCATCTGCCACCCCAATCTCTTTCCCATGCACAGGACCAATCTCTTTTTCATCTGCGAATATGCTCGAGAAATGACTGATAGAAGGCTGCACTGTGACTAGCTGCGGATCTCCAGAACCTCTTTCAAGAAAATTCTGGTCCGATGCATCTAACCATTTGGAGTCGAAATCTACAGAATCATCATTATGAAGTGCAACTCCTTGATTTGACATCGGAATATTGATAACTGGGGTTTGAGAAGAAGCTGTATAAGGCTGCGAAGACGTCGAGGTCTTGCTAACAGTGTCAGAGACTCCAAGCTCTGCTGCTACGCCTGCAAGTATATCTTGCCATTTTTTGATGCTGTCATCATCTGATGAGTCTAATGTAGTTTTTGTATGTGTCTGTGTAGTTACTGGACTCAACAAAGGTCTTGGTTTTTGAGGCACATTTCTGTATATTTGATTCCGACTCGAGGTGGTATGTTGAGGCCGGTTCATGATTGAGCCTATCTTTTTAAATTCTGTGTGTGATGCTGAAAGAGACGAAGAAGATAAACTGTGATGATCATCTCTGTGCACAGACAGCACCCGTGCCTTCTGGATAGTTCTCACGCGATGGTTGTTATGTTGTCTTTCGCTTGTTACAACTGTAGTGGTGGTGGAACTAGGACGGAAAGAGGTTACTTTGGCAGGTTGGATTGGGAGAGAAGAAGGAACTTGAGTACATGGAGAAATTATATTGGGGTTGCGGAGAAATGGATGTGGAGGCTTTTTTATAGGCATGGTTGATTTCTTGAATGATTTCCTCTGGGCCTTCCATGTCTCGTCCTTGTCAATAGCATGGCAATGGTCGGTTGATGACATGCCGTTACCCCAGTAGTTACAAGGTGCAGAAGAATCACAGACGAAACAATGGCACTGAAGTTACAAAGTCATGATTAGATAAATTTGTATAAATGGCAAAATTGCAAGACCACCCCTCCCCAACCTTTGCCAGTACAGCAGGATGCCAACATTTGTTTTTATTTTTTATTTTTTATTTTTCCTTTTTGGTCTTTATTTAAAACCTGCATTCTGCACTCTATTTTAATGATAGTTAACTTTCTCCATTTACCTTTTTTGTTCCCATTATACCTCTTGTTAAAAGGATTAATTATTAAAAGTTGCGGAAAATCAAAAGTATTCTGCGAATAAATAGGGGGGGGGGGGGGGGGATAAAGGTTTTTCTTGACAGAGGGTAGTATTTTGCTATACAGGAAAAACTGAGGGTTCTAGGAATTTAGCCTTTTGAAAAACTTAGATGTAGGATACTATACAGAATGCATCTCCTTACCATGTTACAGTGCTTCACATGGGAGGTGGAATTGAAGGGGAAGTTGGCACATAAATGCCGGGAATGAGGGAAATCCCTGCAAGCTACCTGTACAAAGAAGAACATGTCAACATATCGACAATTCAAGATTTCTACATCTCATGGATTAGACCCTTGAGTAAAGAAAGGGCCTAAGGTATCTATGAGGGTATTATTAACCTGTAATATGACTTCCTTGACATATATGGCCTTCAAATTGGGTGCCATTATATGTATAGTTGTATACAAGTAAAACTGCAGCATGGTTTTAAATCTTAGCTGATCCTAATCCAAGATGGTCAATTCCGATCCCAAAAATGATTGTCCGAGATCCGATACCAAACTTGATACTAAGATTTTAAACCTCCGTACGCGGTATACAAATTAATTATTGAGGTTTTAGTATTAAGATTTATAATGGGTTAGTGGGTGTATTAAGGGTGTATTAACAGGTTAATGGTTTTATTAATGGACTATCGGTTTGTTTGACATATTTTATTACTAAAAATGGTCAATAAGTTAATAGTTGTCTTTCAAACCGTATTAAAAACCCGCTCTTGATATCAATATTACTTTGACATACGTCAAATTGCTTATAGTTGTTTTTGCTATTAATTTAATTTTTTTTAACTAATTATCATAAATTCATTTAGTCAGACAATAAGACATCTAAATTTCCGATCCGAGAAGAATGATACACCCAAGATGGTCGATATTGATCCCAAAAAAATGATCCAAAAACACTTAATTGATACAGGTATTGATAGCAAAATTTTAAACCATGCACAACAGGTTAGGGAAATGGTATAAGGAATGTGAACTTGCAGTTCGATAATCTTAATATGAAAAAGCGCAAACTTAAGTTTTCAGTATGATAACTTTAAATCCTAATGAAAGTGGGTTCGCAAAATGGTTTTTTACGCCTAACGAGAAGATAGATTGCTTGCTTGTTCTACCAAGTAGTAAAGATAAGTAACTTGTACGCTAAAGGGCTAAAGAGCACACATTTCATGCATCCTCAAACACAAGAAAACTTTACAAAAACCATACATAGCATTTGTTAACATCAATGCATGGATGGCACAGACTCCTTCAGCTAGTGTACAAAACTCTTGAATGTTACGCCTCCAAGCATGACTCAAAAGGAAAACTCAAATAAAATAAGGAATCATCGAGTTTGAAGCTTGTAAGATCATCGAGAAGATAGTCGGCGTATAGGGATATAATATGCCCCTAAAATATTGTATAATTAAGTTGTAATTTAAACATCTGTCCATGCTTCTCTATTATAAAATTTAACTAATATTGATTTAACACCCGGCTAGTCTTCCCCACAAGAATGTGCGGCATACACCGCAAATGAAATAATATACCACATGGCAATTTTCTCTGAATTTGTAACCTTCTTTCAAATGTCATCATTATCTAAGCATTTTCCATCAAAATGAAGCTGGCTAAAAAGCAAGGTACTGCGAGAGATTTGACAGTTCTACAAGGAGTTATCAACCTGATGCCAATCCTCTTTTAAGCTGCAAAAAATTCCTGATGAAGTTATGAACAATGGAATGGCTTGCCATTATCCTAAATAACCAAACGGTGACCTTAAATTCTCCAAAACTAGAAAGATAAGTCTAAAGAAGGGGAAAGCCCGTTGACTTGCGATAGAAATTTATCTCAATTCCAAGTCACAAATAGAGTCCAGAGCGAAGAAACAAAATTCCACCACCTTCTTTCAAGCATATGGAAGAAAAGGCATGATAAGTGATAGGTGAAAAGCTCTCAAGTACAGAGAATTCCATTAAACATCCACATTTTAAACTGCCCGTAAAGACGGAAACCATACAAACATCAAGCTTGAGAGTAACATATTAAACCACACTAGTGATATCAAGATTAACTCTTAGAATTGTACTTAAGAGTTTTATTCTTTCACTGTCTATACCAATCCAAGTTAAGAAAAGGGGGGTTATGTTAGCCAGTCAACGACCGGCATAATTTATAATGGGATCTTTTAAAATGAATCCTACGAGCATACTCTGATACATCTCCACCATAAAACATTGCAAGGCACCAATACAAAGATTGCACAAAAATATGAATAAATAGCTAAAATAACGAGTACCTGTCCCTTCTGCCCAACAATTTGCAAATCATCAGACTCATCTTCTACATTCCTCTTATCCTTACCAACCGCAGCCGGCTTATCTGGGTCTCCATCCAAAACCATGCAATCATCATCCGATTCAGCTTGCATAACAGTACTCTTCGGTCTCAAAGAACCAGAACTCTCCACAGAACTTAAATACTGATCCACATCCACAACATCATTCCCAACAACCTCCTCAACATCACCATTGAGCCATCCAATGATAGACCCATAAGATGCATCCAAGGGCTTTTTACATCTAACTTCATCAGGCTCTTCGTCTGAGCTAATATCGATCACTACGATCCCCGAATCCATAATTACAGATCGATCCAACTGCAACAAAGTTAAAACTTTTAAGGGTTTTAGGCCCAATTACTGAAATTGACTTGGGGTTCTTTGGTAAACGCATGCAAGAAACAAACTTTATTTCATCAAAGTTGGTATGAAAGGATTTGGTTACATGGGTTTCAATCAGGTTCTTCTTCAAATTGAACAGAGACTAGAAAAGGATAAAAATGATCAAATAAAGACAAAAAAGTTGGGGGTTTTAGGGCAAACCTGAAAGGGGTCAATCTGATACTAACAGGAGGAGGAGGAGACCAAATGAAGATGCGCCTCAAAAAGCCAGCACCTTGCGAGAAGAAGAAGAGAAATAATTTAAATTCTCTTCACTGTAAATGGCTCAATTTTTTTCTCCCTTTTGAGCGAAGGAAAAGGAATTTCTGAAAACAAAACCCTAATTTTGGATCATTTTCATATACGAGTTATGATGAGACTTCCTAAGTTCTATGGTCTTTGTTCACTTTTCATATATACCTTCTTAATCCTTCATATTATATTAATGGTTTTCAGAACGAATAGCCTCCAAAACATACCAAATTACTTTCTATCCAAAAAAGCCTTGGTATTTACTTTTTACCTCCAAAATTAATATTATACATCATTTTACCCCTTTTATAATTTCCGTCTACTTTTAACAGCATAATATCAGTTTCTTTTTTAAAATATCTCAACTGCTCTTCTTCTTTGGAAATACTCAATTTCTTTCTTAAATTGAAATTAAGGTTTAGCTTTCTGCTGCACTTTTCTCAAAATCGACCATAAAATCAGGAGCATTTTCAACATTCTTCTCTAGCAATGAAAAAGTTGAATGTTTCGGCGGTCTTACTTGTTGTAATCGGGTAAATGGTAAATCTAAAATATATATAGAAAATTAAAGTTAAAGTTAACAGGTTTTTTTCTGACGGAAATCGTAAAGGGTGTAAAATGATGTAGCTTATTAGTTTTGTGGTAAAAAGTAAATACCGAATTTTGGGGGTTAAAAAGAAACTTGCTATATTTAGAGGGGTACAAGCATAGTCACAAATTCCTCGTTCGGGTATAATTCGGCGAGGTCGAAAATTCGGATTCGGAGAACTATTCGGAAAAATTCGGCAGGTATCCGGGAAAGATTCGGTAAGTGTTCGGGAAATGTTCGGGAAGAATTTCAAGCAAGAAATTAATATATGAGACGCTGGGTTTTGATTTTGTGAATTATTTGCTGTTTTTTGAATTATTCGCTGTTTTCTCACATAATTCGGGAATAATTCGTGAATTATTCGCGAATTATTCGGCCCGCCGATTAATTCAGCAATTAAGTCGGCTGATCAAAAATTCACGAATAATTCCCGAGTTATATGACTATGGGTACAAGTTAAAAAACCCTATATTAATAAACCTTCGGTCTAACGTCTTGGGCTTTTCTGTAAAAGACCACTAGTTTCATTTACATTGATAAAACATTTTGTGGTCTTCAAATTTTCAACGTCAAGAATATGGTGGAAGTTTATCAAATCTCAAACTTTTTTCGGTTTTTCGATATTTGCCTTGTTATATAGAAACGAGAACCACGAAATGTAAGAAAGCTCCAAAGAAATTTGTTTTCTTCAAATGTTTAACATTTTGCACACCATAACACACTAATATAACGAAAGTTTTAAAAATCTCAGAACTTTCTTTTTCCTTCAGGTTTTCAATATTTAGCTTGTTTTAACTTACGAGATGTATAAAATCCCAATAAAAATTTATTTTCATCAAATTCCACAACATTTTGGATACAGTAACACACGAATAAAGCAAAAGTTTTAAAATCTCAAGATATTTTTTCTTCGGTTTCTCAATAATCTACTTGTTATACACACATGAGAATCATGAAATCTATAGAAATCCTTAAAAAAATTGTTTTCTTCAATTTTTCAATATTTTGAAAGCTATAGCACGCGAATATGAAGGAATTTTTTAAAATCTCACAATTTTCTTTTTTCTTCTGTTTTTCAATATTTTGATTGTTATAGCACACGAGAATCACGAATGTAAAAAATACCAACAATTGTTGTTTTCTTCAAATTTTCAACATTTCACACACTATATAGCGCACGGATATGGCGAAAATTTTAAAACTCTCAAACAAAAACCTTACTTAGATGTTTCAATATTTTTCTTGTTATAGCACACGTGTTTTTTCAAATTTTCAACATTTTGCATGATAGCACACGAAAATGGTGAAATTTTTAAAAATCACAAAATTTTCTTTTTTCTTCAATTTTTCAATAATTAGTTTGTAATATAGCACAAGAGAATAACATTTCAGAAAGTAGAAAATTTTATTTTTGGAATTTAAATAATAAAATAATAAATTTCACGAATATCACACGGATATAGATTTGAGTTTTAGTAGTATGGTATAATTATATATCTATATTTTTGGAATATAATTGGAATTTAAAAATGAATTATTATTTATGAAAGCATTTAATTGATTTAGACTTTTTATAAATTAATTTATAATTATTTCCATACAAGTTTAATTTAAACTTGATTAGTACTTCACTAATTATGCATTAGACCAAGTCTGATTTGTTAAACCATGTTTAACTTGTCATGACATGTTAATATCTCGTTTTATCATGGTTTTATGTTTTGTTTTAAAAAAGAAAAAGAAAAAAGGAAAGAAAAAGGAAAATGAGAGGACAAGAAAACAAATGGGTATGGATGTGAGAGAGAGCGAGAGAGTGAGATATGGTTGCATTTAACCATCTCTTCTTCACTTTATCTTTCATTATTTTCTCTTCATCATCTTCCTCTCATTTCTCCACCTCCTTCACCCTCTCTACCACCACAAAAAAAAACCTAAATCAACTCAAAACCCCATGTCACCTTCACAAAAATCATTCACAATTTCATCCTAACCATTTTGGTGGGATCAAGTTTGGGTTTTGAGCACCTTATGCCATTTAGGAATTTTCTTGAATTGCTATTTGAGCTAAAACACTCACCTTTCATCACGATTTTAAATTTCCTAACCTCACAAATTAGTTTAGAGCTCAAAATTTTATGTTTAGTGAGCTTGGAAAATTCTAAAATGAGATATAGTGAATTAAATGAGTAGTAGTGGTGTAGTAAAGACTTAGTTAGTGATTACAATCTTAATTAGTGATAGCATTCTTGCCCTAGATGACTTTAAAAGATTCAAACATGAGTTTAGAATTTTCCGATGTCGGTTTTGTGGAGATATTGATGTTCAAATGAAATCTGGAGCAATTGTGGTTCTTTGAAAATTTAATAGAGAATACAGAGAGATATATAGACTCGTAGGAAGCCATCCTAGAAGCTCGAGCCCAAACCTTCAATCTTTGGCCGCAAATAAATGCATTTTGACTGCAAATTGCGGGTCCATCAAGGAATTTGGGTGTGGTTTTTGTTCTGTAGCTTACTCATTAAATAAGTAGCCTTATCATATATGCTAAAATGTCTAAATTCATCTTAAGAAAAATCTGAAGTTATTTTACTAAGTTTTTGTCAATATTTTGCGATATTTGAAAACTTGATTTTTGATATTTGAATTTTGACTCTGTCGTTTGACGTTCGTACGTCGACATCGGGGGTTATTTGTTGTTTTAGCACGCGTTGACCCTAGGTTCTAACCTATATGTACTTCGCTCGTCGTATCGGTTTTTTTTTTGAATTTTTATGCGATACAATATACTTTGATTTGTAGATACAAGCGCGTGGACTTTCGGGACGACGAAGGAGGGCGGGCATCCGTCGGAATCGACTAGAGCAAGAACTGTAACAACTCCAATTTTTGTATACCTAAATTTGAATTAAATTTGAAGTATACTTGGAATATTAATGTTGCTGCTAACTCTTTAAGTATCTATCTCTTTACAATAATTACAAGAAGGAGCTTGTAGCTCATTGGTAATACCTTGCACTGCTGAACCAAGCCACCAGAGTTCGAGTCCCACATCCCCAGCGCCGCCGGCCGGAGTTGGGCCGACGGCCGGGGTCCCAACACGAAAGTTGCTTTGCTGTAGCATTTCTGAATGATAAATACAACCATTTTAATGTCAATTTTAAAGCTTTTTAACTAATTTTTATAATTTTTTTTAAATAAAAGAAGACCCTTCACCTACCCTACCTAGCTACCCTATATATAGACCCCTACCCCCTACCTTCTCATTCCAAAACCCTAGAAAAACTCTCTTGAAATTTCCACAAGAAGTGTGCTTTGAATTCGAGTCTCCCGGCGAAGCCCTGACGGATTCCGGCGACGTGCCTTGAAGCAACCGGCGACGAAACCACTCCTCGACCTTTTCCCCTTGTTCTCTTTACTCTTTAGAAGAGTTTAAAACCCGTAAGTCCCATCCTTCTCACCTTTCTATTTCTTAAAAATACGGAATTATGGAACCCGACGGAAATCGGAACAAACCGATTTCCGATTCGGTTTTTCTACAAAATTTCACTTGTCACCTAATCCACAATACCCTAACATATTCATGTTGACTATTAATCACCTAGAAACCAATTTAAATAAAGTTTCTCACATGAAATGATAGCTTTCTTGTAAAACCGTATTCTTTTCATAAATGTCAAAACATGAAGAGTTTATTTTTCTTGTTCTAATTAATTCCCTCACTTCTAAATATATTTATCTTGATCACTAAACTTGTAGAAATCAATTTGAATGAATTTTCACACATGAAATGATAACGTTTTCAAATACCGTATTCTTGCGCTTTAATACCTTCAAGTTTAATACATCATGTTTAACTTCTAAACTTCATTAAAATTTAAAATAAGTCACGAGGTAATGACCTACCTCTACACACACACAAATATAACCCTAACTGATAAATGTCAAAACATAGAATACGACATTACAGGACTTTTCACTAAAATATCATATTCTTTATAACCTTTACTTGAAAGCTTTAAGTTGTATAAATCTTTTAAAATAAAAGCACGATATGTCATGGACATCGATCGTTTATCTAAACTGTCTTGTGGTGGCTAGGCAAGTGTGTCTAGGCTAGTGGTTTTTAATTAGGCCCACGACTGTGCTTCCTTCCCACTTACCTGGCCGCAATTGACGGTGAAGAGGCGATTTGAGCCTTCTAATGACTTGTCGTTTAGACCTTAGAAATAGGCTAGTTGGCTTAGGAAACCCTAACAACTAAAATACGGAAAACTATACTCCTTTACAAATAAATACCTTATATTTATAAAACCGTTTTTCTAAATGAATAGTATTTGTTAAACCTAAGCAAAGCGCCGCTACAACCCACTTTTGGGGAACCCGTTAGGGAAAGTACGGTTCATCGTGCACCCGCGGGCTAGTAGTGCGAGATTCAGACCTCCGCAAGGAGCATTCGGTCTCGAAAGGTTTAAAATACGGCATTTAAGAAAAATGAGATTTTGGAAAATAAAAATATTATTCAAAATTATTCTTGTATTAATATATATTTAATTATCATTTAAACACCTATTTTATCATAAGATAAATTTTCCATCTTTTTTCTAAAATTACAAGTTTAAAAGTTACATTAAAATACCCTGAGTTTCAAATAAATCAATTAATACGTTTATTAGGATATATTCACTAGAATAACACAAATAAAATTCACACTCATTATAACTATAAAGACGAATAATAAATACTTGAGGTGTATTTTGAAAAATATACAACAGTACTTTTTACATAAAACCTCCTCAAGTTTTATAAATTACAATAAGGCCCCTAACAATTATTGAACTTCAACTCACTTTCTTTTAGTCTGACTCGGGTTAGAGTCTGACTATCTCTGACTTGAATATGATTCAAGTCAATCTATATTCTTTCATACTCCAACTCAAGATGAATACATGAATCCCGGAATCCAGTTAACAATCTATATAACTTGATTGAACCGAACCATGGATATTCCTTTTACATGCTTCCCAGTATTCCATTTACATGATTCTACGGTTATAACCGTTTCCTAATATCATGGTTTCGGTCAGTCAGTCAATCGATCATGCAATCTATACAATTTACAATACAACAATACTGTTAAAACACTACGGGGTTTAAGGGGTAGATTGGTTCGGAAGGTGTTAAAGGTGGCACGAGGTGGTCAGATTAATACACCTAACCTGAATCCTATTGCTGTTGTACCGTGGCATAACGGTTCCTTGTACTACACGTGCCCTAGTCTCTGGCAAGTGAGACTCCCCTCGTATACACTGGCATCCTTCTGTACCAAGCTACAAACAACAGCGTTAACATAACATTACAGCAATAGTTTACACTTTAAAAATGTTTCTTCTTATTCTGTCTTCTCTACTTCCCTCTTACCTTTGGGACTTACCGAGCGATCTGTTCGCTGACGACATTCTGTTCTCTCTTCTTTGAATGTCGTCAGGTGACTTGGACCCGGCAGAAGTTGAGCCAACCCAGGAAGATTTGGAGCATTTTGCCGAAGACCCAGCAGTATAATTTCATTGTACACTTTTCTTTTCAGTACTTTCCTTTTCCTGTTATGCCACTGTTTAGGCATCTTTTATTCCAGTTGTATTTTCTTTTTCATGCATTGTACAAAGAATGTTAATAAATAAAAGTTGATGTTCTTTTATACTCTTGTCTCTTGTGTAGTATTTTATATTGCTTAGTTACGCTTAGCGTATGTACTTCTGAGTACATACGTAGCGGACCTCGCCGCGTCCACTTCGCCGTACACTGGGAAGCGGGGCGTGACAGGTTTTGTTGGTGGCCCATGCAGGTCAGAGCTGTATGAATCCCTGTCATGCAAATCTGGTCTGCGTGAACAACCTAATCAATATAACACAAGAACCAGCAACTAAAACATTCTTTACAATTTATGTTCCTTGAATCTTGCAAATTTCTATTCTTTGAATCTTATCATTTCATGTATTTGAATCTGTCCTAATCCAAATTTTTCTTCAAGGTCATGGATTCCCCGAACAATACTAGCACCAACGTCAACAACACTCCTTTAGCACTACCTCTCACACCAGTTGTTCCGGTACCACCCACTGAGCAAACAATGCTATTTGATGCGATCCGCAGTCTTCTCGAGGGACAGCAACAACTATTGAGCCGTCCTGAGACAGATGAACCGGGAATAAAGCAATTCAGAGCTTTGCACCCAAAGCAATTTTCGGGTAAAGGAAGCCCCCTCGAAGCAGAAGAATAGGCACAAAGCATCGAAGACGATCTGGCAGCAGCTCAAGTGCCAGATAACGCTTGGGTCCGTGTAGCGAAGCTACAGCTCACGGATAATGCTCGCAATTGGTGGAAGGCGGAAGAAACCCGTCTGGTAAGCCGATTGAATGGAAGACATTTCGCGAGAAGTTCGACGCGAAATATTTCCCTGTGACTGCCAGGTTCGCCATGGAGCAGCAGTTTATTCATCTACAGCAAGGATCAATATGGGACAAATCGGTAGATGAATACGATGCTGAATTCACTATGTTGAGCCGGTAAGATATGTCACAATAGTTCAATTTTTAAAATATCACATACTACACAGCTAACACAATCTTTAAACAGATTCGCGGCACACTTGATACCGACGGAAGATATCAGAGCCCGTCGCTTTCAGTAAGGTTTGGACACAGAGATTAAGGCTGCTCTAGCCACATGAAAGTTTTTGACTCATGAAGAAGCTCTAGAAGCTGCCCGCAGTTATGAGGCAGTCATAAAAGAGAGGGGCAGACCTCAGTCTGCAGGAGTCAAACGCCCTGCCAACCAGATGGCAGGTGGAGCCACGTCCAGACCATTTTTCGTGCCAAGGCGACCCGGAGTACCAACCCATCGTCCTAGCCCAGCCTTTTGCACCTACTGCAAAAGAACTAGACATATGATGAAGGACTGCCGTCGAGCTAACCGCCTTTGCTTGATCTGCGGTTCAGCCACTCACGGTATTGGGTCTTGTCCTCAAAGACAGAACCCAGTTGCTGCACCCAGGCCAGCAAATACTTATCAGCAGCGACCAGCTCTTCAGGCACCTACTCCCAGACTTGCACTGCCTGCACCACCCAGGGGACCACAAGCTGCACCACCTCCTCGACAGTTCCATCAAGTTCAAAGGAACGTTCCGAGGAATGCTCCTCAGGCCAGGAGGAATGTGCCAAAGCGCCAGGCTTTCATGATGTCTGTGGAAGAAGCTGAGGCCACTGGCCAAGTCATTACTGGTAAACTTTCCTTCCCAAACTTATCTTTTAGTTTTGTTTATCTACACACTTTCCCTATACCTAAAACCTATCCCATATACCTTAGGTACAATCCTAGTAGCTTCACTACCTGCACTTGCACTGTTTGATACTGGAGCATCCCACTGCTTTATGTCGCAACGGTTTGTCCGAACCCATGCGATTCCAGTCTCACCGCTTGTATCCAGCTGGAACGTCAATTCCGGAAATGGTGTTCTAAAGGCAACTATGGGATACAGCATGTGTCCAGCCATCGTGTAACACCCGAGCCCAATAATACTATTTATACTACTAGTTGAGGGTTGTATATTGCTCATTCCAATTTTCCTGATTTTCTGGTGTTTATTGCTAAATTTTAACCGGTTAAGTCATTTTGGCACATAACAAATTTTAACTCCTAAAATAAAATTTAAAGTGTCCATGTTGGCCTACTCGTCGCCACTAGTCGCGTGGTAGCGCCCGCGTGTCGAGATTCCGTTCCGTTTGGCTAAACGGGCGAGTTTGGACGACTACGCGCGCGTGCAAGTGTCCGACTTGGGGGCATGCATTTTAATCATTAAACACCTCTTTTCAAAATTTGGAACCCGCTTAAAATCCTATAATTTGAATTTGGAACATTTGGACGCAACCCGGGCGCGATTTGGAAATGTTTCATTTCGCGCCAAAAAGGGCCCATTTCAATTTAATACCCTAAACTAATTTATACGAATATATATATATATTCCTTTAACTGCTTCTCTCTCCAACCCATTCAAATCTTAATTCTAAATCCTTTTATTTTTCTCGTGGCCAATCGCAGCATGAGATTACACCCGCGTGGGCCCCGCTCCCTTTCCCTATCTCTCTCTCTCTCTTCCCTCAAATCTCTCTCTCTTTCTCTCTCCAATCTCTTTCTCTCTCTCTCTCTTCCTCTATTTAAATTTCATGCATGCAGCCGCCCCTCACCATCTTCTTCGTCACGAGAACCCAACGAACCCTAACCCTAGCTTCCCGCAACCTCACCGCCGGTTCCCCCGCGACCTCGCCGTCGCCGCCCTCGCCACCACGAGACTCACCGCACCTTCCTCCCCTCGTTCTCCCGCCGATCCCCGCACCTGCACCCAACCCGACGACGCCTCCACCCTCGCAGACCTCGCCGTCGACGCCACCTCTCGTCGTCGACGACTCCCGCGACTCCCTCTCACTCTCCTCGTCCCGACCTCGTCGTCGCTGGCCTCCTCCCCTCGCCAGAACACCAACCCGAGCCCTAACCCATCACCTACCCTCCGCTGTTCACCGGAGAACGCGCCGGCGACCTCGCCGTCGTCACCAGGGCCGCCTCCTTCTCCCCCTCGACCACCAGAGCCGACCACCCTTCCTCCAGCTCGCCACAGCACCCTCTCCCGCACACCCGAGGCCTTCAGCCCTTGCAGCCGCCGCCGCCGTTGCCTCGCCGGCGTCCCATCGCCGTCGAGCCCGTCGTGGCCGTCCCTGGTATCTCTCGGTGAGCATCCCTATCTCTCCTTTGTGCGAAGTCTTCACCCCCGCTGATCGCTTTGAGGTTTTTATGTGTTGTTAACTTGTTGTCGCGTTTTGCCGGAATCCGACCGTGCCGTCTTGGCGAACCCGACGCAACAGCGAAGCCCCCTGGTCCGTATGATCCCGTTGATCTCTGTTGGGACTCGATCCGTGGCCCGTGCTTTCATATCGCATTTTCTGCCGACATCGCATCCGTGTTCCAGATTTCAGAACCGTCGAGGCAAGTATCTGAATACTTGCTCTAGCATGCTAGCGTGCGAGATCTAGTCTCGCCACGCATTTGAATTCATACTATAAAACAACTTAATGATGGTAATGTATATCATAGTGTTGCAGTTATCTTAACCTGGACTCGTTACAACAGTTCCTCGTAATTAATCAACCCACATCAACCCGTATTTCAACTAATAAACGACTGAATCATATCTGCTTAAACTGTTAAATCATTAATGAGACAATTATTATATTTAGTATAATTTCATGTAGTTTCCTTAATTTATAATTGTGGATATTGCTCCACCTTGTGGCGATTGCACCCTAAGATGATTGAACCGGTTAATAAGAGAATACAAACATCACTGTGGTTATATGGAATATTGTGGTTAATTACTGTTTCCTGCTGCTGTTCATTATTGATTGTATACCTGTTGTGAGCACTTACCCGATTGCACGACATATTGACCTGACCCTGCTACACCTGACATATACATACATACCGACTCATCCTGTTGTACCATGACATTACTTGTCTCATGATTTCATGCCTAATGCCGACAAACCTGACCATTCCTGCTGTCGATCCAGACAGACCTACTTCTACTTGATTTTGTGTTGGCATTAGTCCTTGACTACTGAATACCTGACCTGACATACATAGCTTGGGGGTATGGGGAAATCAAAGGTGAAACCGACTTGTAACTCAACAGTTCGATACTTGTTCTGATCAGTCTTACGGGCTTGGCCAGCTCCGGAGTGGTGATGCTGACACTACTCGTCCATCTTGCTACCTTTTACTGCTTAGCGGCACGTCTCGGATTCAGCCCCGAGGGTCATGACCGTGGTCCCGGGCACGCACGGGATACTATTGAGTTACATCGACGATTCATCAATTGGTTTCAAAGACTATAGAGTAGAAAACCTGATAGGACAGTTTAGCCACCATTGCACATTACCCTGCTTGTTATCTCTTATTATTGCTTCATTCATGTTCATACTTGCATTGCTTATTACCATGTTTATACTATATACTTGATATCATGACGCGCTGACGTCTGGGTTTTGCATGGCCCAGATTCCGTACCTTTGTCGACGACCGAGCAGGAGTACTTCAGCCAGCAGGCTGAACAGTGAGTCCTTAGGGTTTGGTTTACTTATTGCTTTTCATTTCCAGATGTGAGCCCGCATTATGGGACGTACTGTTTATTCATTGTATTGGATCATTAGCTTCCGCACTTATTGTTTATTGATTCTTGTTATTATGGATTTGGACATGTATTGGATTAGTTTTATCTTGTTCTTGATATCCTTACAACCGTAATGTGACTGTGGATGGATACTTCCTACCCACAGGTAGCATGGTTGGCTATGTCGCGTGCCCAATCTTGCGTACTCTGGGAAGCGGGGCGTGACATGGTTCTTTTGGTATCAGAGCCATAGGTTAATTGGGTTGATTCCTTGTAGTTGGGTATCGCACCCGATGCACGAATCATAATCCCCGTGATTAGGAAACATGTCCTGCCACTTTGACCGTGTTACCATCCTTGAATCATTCTTCCGGATCATGTCGATATGCAAACTTACTTTGCATTGTCAAACTCGAAAACCTAATTTCTTGTTATCTCTAGGACTTAGGCGACTTGGGTGGAGTTAAGTAATTGCGGCTATGATACCGCGGCATAGCTACAATGCAGCACTCTATTTAAGTATCTTGGAGTTCTAGCCTTGATCTATACTCAAAAACTATCATCATGCTAATGTTGGGTACTTTGATTTCCAGGAATATGGCCGATCAGAATTTGAAGATGGACCCAGGGCGTGCGGTCTTAGCCGCCAGGCGTAGAGTGATAAGGGGATTGCTGGAGAAACTAAAGGAACAAGTCGAGCTGGAACCAGCATTCGCACTGAACCACACGTCCGTACGTAGAAGTATTCCGGTGAACAGGCGCAGCGTAGCACCAATGAAGAAAACAAGTGTGGGTGATCGGAAGGGGAGCGTGATCTATAACTACTGCCATAAACCCGGACATGTGCGAAAGAAGTGTCGTTTGAGGCTGGGACTCTGTTTTAGATGTGGAGCGGCAGATCACACCGTTGATGCTTGTCCGTCGAAGCCTCCGCAGGGACCGTTCCAAGGACAGGAACCGCTTACTCAAGGACCCAACCAGGGTCGAGCTTTCACCTTGACAGCTGAGGAAGCCAAGGCATCAGGAGAAGTGATTTCAGGTACTGTACTCGTTCGTGGTTTTCCCGCATTGGCATTATTTGATTCCGGAGCATCCCACTGTTTTATGTCATCCAAATTTATAACTACACACTCGATCACCTGCACGACCCTGTCTAGTTTCTGGGACATACACACTGGGAATGGGAAAATCATAGCTAGTAAGGAATGTAGAGATTGTACAGTTGTTGTTTGTGGACGGGAGCTTTTTGCAGATTTCTTGGTGATTGATACGGGCAGTTATGAAGTAGTCTTGGGAATGGATTTTCTTGGCACTTTCCACGCACACATTGATTGTAGGGCAAGGAAAGTAATTTTCCAGATTCCCGGACACCCTGAGTTTACTTTCATTGGAGGAAGCAGTTCTGTCGGGCCAGTCGAGTTTAGGGCTAGGCCGACGAACAATGTTCTTGCGGCTTGGTAGTGGAGAGTAATGAAGAGCCGGCAGTTGTCCGCGACTTTATGGATGTGTTTGAAGATATTTCGGGCTTACCGTCGGAGCGAGATGTGGAGTTTGCGATTGACCTTATTCCTGGTGCAGTGCCAGTATCAAAATCTTATTATCCGATGGCACCGGTGGAATTGGAAGAAGTTAAGAAACAGGTGGGTGAATTACTCGAGAAGGGATGGATTCGAAGCAGCAACTCACCTTGGGGGGCTCCAGTTCTCTTAGTAAAGAAGAAGGATGGCACAAGGAGGATGTGCATTGATTATCGAGAATTGAACCGGGTGACTGTTAAGAATAAGTGCCCGATCCCTCGCATAGGAGAATTCTTTGAGCAGCTTAGTGGCGCGAGGGTATTCTCGAAACTGGATTTGCGATCCGGATATCATTGGGTCCTACAGATGTGGAGACAGGAGAAGCTTTATGCGAAGATGAGTAGTGCGAATTCTGGCTGGAAGAAGTGAAATTTCTGGGACATGTCGTGTCGGGCGATGGAATCGCCGCCCATCCCGAAAAGATTGCAGCAGTTCGAGATTGGCCTATTCCAAGGAATGTAGCTGAGATAAGAAGTTTCCTTGGAGTAGCCGGATACTACAGAAGATTTGTGGAGAACTTCGCTCGTTTAGCTGAGCCGTTAACCAAGCTTACGCGTAAGGAGGTACCGTTTGTTTGGACGGATGGATGTGCATTGGCCTTCGAGACGTTGAAGCAGAAGTTGATAACCGCCCCGATCCTGACCGTACCGGATAATTCAGGAGGACTGGTGATTCATAGCGACGCATCTGGAAAGGGATTGGGATGTGTTTTAATGCAGAACGGGAAAGTCGTCGCTTACGCATCGAGACAGCTGAAGACTCATGAGAAGAACTATCCGACTCATGACTTAGAGCTTACAGCCGTGATCTTCGCCCTGAAGATTTGGAGACACTACCTTTTGGGCGAGAGAGTCGAAGTCTTTACAGATCACAAGAGTCTGAAGTATGTGTTCACTCAGAAGGAGTTGAACATGAGACGACGCAGATGGTTGGAGCTGATGGCCGACTATGACCTCGATCTTAAGTACCATCCGGGAAAGGTCAACGTCGTGCCGGATGCGCTGAGCCGGTTACCAGCAATTCAGATATTGACTGCACAGAGAGAGATCATTGAGGATTTTCGGAGATTTGACTTGGAGGTTGTGCTACCACATGCTACAGGACAGTTGATGCAGTTGCAAGTACAATCGTCCTTAGTTGAGAAGATTAAAGAGACACAATCGCAGGATCCTAGACTGCAAGGGTTTCGAGAACAGGTTGGAGCCGGACTACGAACCGATTTACTGATTCATGAAGATGGTTCGTTGAGATATGGTAGCCGTGCGTGTGTGCCAAAAGGAGATGTGCGTGAAGAGCTTATGAAGGAGGCACACAGTTCAGCTTACTCTGTACATCCAGGAGGGACAAAGATGTACCGAGATATTCGACAACACTTCTGGTGGGAAGGTATGAAACGGGAAATTGCTCGCTTCGTGGCTAAGTGCTTGGTGTGTCAGCAGGTCAAGGCTGAACACCAAAGGGTTGCTGGTTTGTTGCAACCACTTCCGATTCCTCAGTGGAAGTGGGAACATATAACCATGGATTTCGTGACGGCTTTACCGCGGAGTCCAAAGGGCAACAATGCTGTATGGGTGATTGTCGATCGGTTGACCAAGGCAGCTCACTTCATTCCGTTTCGGGTTGGTCAATCGACGGAGACTTTGGCAGAGCGGTACATGCAGGAGATTGTCAGATTGCATGGAGTACCGGTAAGCATCGTGTCCGATCGGGACACTCGGTTCTTGTCGCACTTTTGGAGGAGCTTACAAGAAAGTTTGGGGACTCGATTGAAGTTTAGCACAGCTTATCATCCTCAGACTGATGGACAATCAGAGAGAACGATCCAGACCTTTGAAGATATGTTGAGGGCTTGCATGTTGGACTTCAAAGGTTCTTGGGAAGATCATCTACACCTGGTGGAGTTTTCGTACAACAATAACTTCCAAGCAACTATTCAGATGGCCCCGTTTGAAGCACTGTATGGTCGTAAGTGCCGTTCACCTGTTTGTTGGGATGATGTTGGTGAACGAAGGTTACTAGGACCAGATTTGGTGGTACAGACAGTCGAGAAGGTGAATACAATCAGGAAGCATATGAAAGCAGCTCAAGACAGACAGAAGAGTTGGGCCGACACGTCAAGAAGACCTCTAGAGTTCGCCGTGGGTGATTTGGTATTCCTGAAGATATCACCGACTAGAGGGGTGATTCGCTTTGGCAGTCGGGGAAAGCTTAGTCCTCGATTCGTTGGACCCTTCGAGATACTGGAGCGTGTTGGAGAGGTATCGTACCGGTTGGCGTTACCACAGTCTTTAGCAGGAGTTCACGACGTGTTTCATGTGTCTCAACTACGGAGGTATGTTCGTGATGAGACTCATGTCTTGGATCATTCGGAGTTGACCGTTCGGGAGGACCTGACTTTTGAGGAGCGACCAGTTGAAATCAAGGATCGAAGAGAAAAGGTTCTTAAGAACAAGGTTATCCCTCTTGTGCTAGTTTCTTGGGGTAACCGATCGCATGGAGAATCCACTTGGGAGCGAGAAGACGAGATCCGACAGAAATTCCCTCACCTTTTCCAGCAGTTAGCTATCTTGTATCCTTGGAATTTCGAGGACGAAATTCTTTTGTAGTTGGGTATGATGTAACACCCGAGCCCAATAATACTATTTATACTACTAGTTGAGGGTTGTATATTGCTCATTCCAATTTTCCTGATTTTCTGGTGTTTATTGCTAAATTTTAACCGGTTAAGTCATTTTGGCACATAACAAATTTTAACTCCTAAAATGAAATTTAAAGTGTCCATGTTGGCCTACTCGTCGCCACTAGTCGCGTGGTAGCGCCCGCGTGTCGAGATTCCGTTCCGTTTGGCTAAACGGGCGAGTTTGGACGACTACGCGCGCGTGCAAGTGTCCGACTTGGGGGCATGCATTTTAATCATTAAACACCTCTTTTCAAAATTTGGAACCCGCTTAAAATCCTATAATTTGAATTTGGAACATTTGGGCGCAACCCGGGCGCGATTTGGAAATGTTTCATTTCGCGCCAAAAAGGGCCCATTTCAATTTAATACCCTAAACTAATTTATATGAATATATATATATATTCCTTTAACTGCTTCTCTCTCCAACCCATTCAAATCTTAATTCTAAATCCTTTTATTTTTCTCGTGGCCAATCGCAGCATGAGATTACACCCGCGTGGGCCCCGCTCCCTTTCCCTATCTCTCTCTCTCTTCCCTCAAATCTCTCTCTCTTTCTCTCTCCAATCTCTTTCTCTCTCTCTCTCTTCCTCTATTTAAATTTCATGCATGCAGCCGCCCCTCACCATCTTCTTCGTCACGAGAACCCAACGAACCCTAACCCTAGCTTCCCGCAACCTCACCGCCGGTTCCCCCGCGACCTCGCCGTCGCCGCCCTCGCCACCACGAGACTCACCGCACCTTCCTCCCTTCGTTCTCCCGCCGATCCCCGCACCTGCACCCAACCCGACGACGCCTCCACCCTCGCAGACCTCGCCGTCGACGCCACCTCTCGTCGTCGACGACTCCCGCGACTCCCTCTCACCCTCCTCGTCCCGACCTCGTCGTCGCTGGCCTCCTCCCCTCGCCGGAACACCAACCCGAGCCCTAACCCATCACCTACCCTCCGCTGTTCACCGGAGAACGCGCCGGCGACCTCGCCGTCGTCACCAGGGCCGCCTCCTTCTCCCCCTCGACCACCAGAGCCGACCACCCTTCCTCCAGCTCGCCACAGCACCCTCTCCCGCACACCCGAGGCCTTCAGCCCTTGCAGCCGCCGCCGCCGTTGCCTCGCCGGCGTCCCATCGCCGTCGAGCCCGTCGTGGCCGTCCCTGGTATCTCTCGGTGAGCATCCCTATCTCTCCTTTGTGCGAAGTCTTCACCCCTGCTGATCGCTTTGAGGTTTTTATGTGTTGTTAACTTGTTGTCGCGTTTTGCCGGAATCCGACCGTGCCGTCTTGGCGAACCCGACGCAACAGCGAAGCCCCCTGGTCCGTGTGATCCCGTTGATCTCTGTTGGGACTCGATCCGTGGCCCGTGCTTTCATATCGCATTTTCTGCCGACATCGCATCCGTGTTCCAGATTTCAGAACCGTCGAGGCAAGTATCTGAATACTTGCTCTAGCATGCTAGCGTGCGAGATCTAGTCTCGCCACGCATTTGAATTCATACTATAAAACAACTTAATGATGGTAATGTATATCATAGTGTTGCAGTTATCTTAACCTGGACTCGTTACAACAGTTCCTCGTAATTAATCAACCCACATCAACCCGTATTTCAACTAATAAACGACTGAATCATATCTGCTTAAACTGTTAAATCATTAATGAGACAATTATTATATTTAGTATAATTTCATGTAATTTCCTTAATTTATAATTGTGGATATTGCTCCACCTTGTGGCGATTGCACCCTAAGATGATTGAACCGGTTAATAAGAGAATACAAACATCACTGTGGTTATATGGAATATTGTGGTTAATTACTGTTTCCTGCTGCTGTTCATTATTGATTGTATACCTGTTGTGAGCACTTACCCGATTGCACGACATATTGACCTGACCCTGCTACACCTGACATATACATACATACCGACTCATCCTGTTGTACCATGACATTACTTGTCTCATGATTTCATGCCTAATGCCGACAAACCTGACCATTCCTGCTGTCGATCCAGACAGACCTACTTCTACTTGATTTTGTGTTGGCATTAGTCCTTGACTACTGAATACCTGACCTGACATACATAGCTTGGGGGTATGGGGAAATCAAAGGTGAAACCGACTTGTAACTCAACAGTTCGATACTTGTTCTGATCAGTCTTACGGGCTTGGCCAGCTCCGGAGTGGTGATGCTGACACTACTCGTCCATCTTGCTACCTTTTACTGCTTAGCGGCACGTCTCGGATTCAGCCCCGAGGGTCATGACCGTGGTCCCGGGCACGCACGGGATACTATTGAGTTACATCGACGATTCATTAATTGGTTTCAAAGACTATAGAGTAGAAAATCTGATAGGACAGTTTAGCCACCATTGCACATTACCCTGCTTGTTATCTCTTATTATTGCTTCATTCATGTTCATACTTGCATTGCTTATTACCATGTTTATATACTTGATATCATGACGCGCTGACGTCTGGGTTTTGCATGGCCCAGATTCCGTACCTTTGTCGACGACCGAGCAGGAGTACTTCAGCCAGCAGGCTGAACAGTGAATCCTTAGGGTTTGGTTTACTTATTGCTTTTCATTTCCAGATGTGAGCCCGCATTATGGGACGTACTGTTTATTCATTGTATTGGATCATTAGCTTCCGCACTTATTGTTTATTGATTCTTGTTATTATGGATTTGGACATGTATTGGATTAGTTTTATCTTGTTCTTGATATCCTTACAACCGTAATGTGACTGTGGATGGATACTTCCTACCCACAGGTAGCATGGTTGGCTATGTCGCGTGCCCAATCTTGCGTACTCTGGGAAGCGGGGCGTGACATGGTTCTTTTGGTATCAGAGCCATAGGTTAATTGGGTTGATTCCTTGTAGTTGGGTATCGCACCCGATGCACGAATCATAATCCCCGTGATTAGGAAACATGTCCTGCCACTTTGACCGTGTTACCATCCTTGAATCATTCTTCCGGATCATGTCGATATGCAAACTTACTTTGCATTGTCAAACTCGAAAACCTAATTTCTTGTTATCTCTAGGACTTAGGCGACTTGGGTGGAGTTAAGTAATTGCGGCTATGATACCGCGGCATAGCTACAATGCAGCACTCTATTTAAGTATCTTGGAGTTCTAGCCTTGATCTATACTCAAAAACTATCATCATGCTAATGTTGGGTACTTTGATTTCCAGGAATATGGCCGATCAGAATTTGAAGATGGACCCAGGGCGTGCGGTCTTAGCCGCCAGGCGTAGAGTGATAAGGGGATTGCTGGAGAAACTAAAGGAACAAGTCGAGCTGGAACCAGCATTCGCACTGAACCACACGTCCGTACGTAGAAGTATTCCGGTGAACAGGCGCAGCGTAGCACCAATGAAGAAAACAAGTGTGGGTGATCGGAAGGGGAGCGTGATCTATAACTACTGCCATAAACCCGGACATGTGCGAAAGAAGTGTCGTTTGAGGCTGGGACTCTGTTTTAGATGTGGAGCGGCAGATCACACCGTTGATGCTTGTCCGTCGAAGCCTCCGCAGGGACCGTTCCAAGGACAGGAACCGCTTACTCAAGGACCCAACCAGGGTCGAGCTTTCACCTTGACAGCTGAGGAAGCCAAGGCATCAGGAGAAGTGATTTCAGGTACTGTACTCGTTCGTGGTTTTCCCGCATTGGCATTATTTGATTCCGGAGCATCCCACTGTTTTATGTCATCCAAATTTATAACTACACACTCGATCACCTGCACGACCCTATCTAGTTTCTGGGACATACACACTGGGAATGGGAAAATCATAGCTAGTAAGGAATGTAGAGATTGTACAGTTGTTGTTTGTGGACGGGAGCTTTTTGCAGATTTCTTGGTGATTGATACGGGCAGTTATGAAGTAGTCTTGGGAATGGATTTTCTTGGCACTTTCCACGCACACATTGATTGTAGGGCAAGGAAAGTAATTTTCCAGATTCCCGGACACCCTGAGTTTACTTTCATTGGAGGAAGCAGTTCTGTCGGGCCAGTCGAGTTTAGGGCTAGGCCGACGAACAATGTTCTTGCGGCTTGGTAGTGGAGAGTAATGAAGAGCCGGCAGTTGTCCGCGACTTTATGGATGTGTTTGAAGATATTTCGGGCTTACCGCCGGAGCGAGATGTGGAGTTTGCGATTGACCTTATTCCTGGTGCAGTGCCAGTATCAAAATCTTATTATCCGATGGCACCGGTGGAATTGGAAGAAGTTAAGAAACAGGTGGGTGAATTACTCGAGAAGGGATGGATTCGAAGCAGCAACTCACCTTGGGGGGCTCCAGTTCTCTTAGTAAAGAAGAAGGATGGCACAAGGAGGATGTGCATTGATTATCGAGAATTGAACCGGGTGACTGTTAAGAATAAGTGCCCGATCCCTCGCATTGGAGAATTCTTTGAGCAGCTTAGTGGCGCGAGGGTATTCTCGAAACTGGATTTGCGATTCGGATATCATTGGGTCCTACAGATGTGGAGACAGGAGAAGCTTTATGCGAAGATGAGTAGTGAGAATTCTGGCTGGAAGAAGTGAAATTTCTGGGACATGTCGTGTCGGGCGATGGAATCGCCGCCCATCCCGAAAAGATTGCAGCAGTTCGAGATTGGCCTATTCCAAGGAATGTAGCTGAGATAAGAAGTTTCCTTGGAGTAGCCGGATACTACAGAAGATTTGTGGAGAACTTCGCTCGTTTAGCTGAGCCGTTAACCAAGCTTACGCGTAAGGAGGTACCGTTTGTTTGGACGGATGGATGTGCATTGGCCTTCGAGACGTTGAAGCAGAAGTTGATAACCGCCCCGATCCTGACCGTACCGGATAATTCAGGAGGACTGGTGATTCATAGCGACGCATCTGGAAAGGGATTGGGATGTGTTTTAATGCAGAACGGGAAATTCGTCGCTTACGCATCGAGACAGCTGAAGACTCATGAGAAGAACTATCCGACTCATGACTTAGAGCTTACAGCCGTGATCTTCGCCCTAAAGATTTGGAGACACTACCTTTTGGGCGAGAGAGTCGAAGTCTTTACAGATCACAAGAGTCTGAAGTATGTGTTCACTCAGAAGGAGTTGAACATGAGACGACGCAGATGGTTGGAGCTGATGGCCGACTATGACCTCGATCTTAAGTACCATCCGGGAAAGGTCAACGTCGTGCCGGATGCGCTGAGCCGGTTACCAGCAATTCAGATATTGACTGCACAGAGAGAGATCATTGAGGATTTTCGGAGATTTGACTTGGAGGTTGTGCTACCACATGCTACAGGACAGTTGATGCAGTTGCAAGTACAATCGTCCTTAGTTGAGAAGATTAAAGCGACACAATCGCAGGATCCTAGACTGCAAGGGTTTCGAGAACAGGTTGGAGCCGGACTACGAACCGATTTACTGATTCATGAAGATGGTTCGTTGAGATATGGTAGCCGTGCGTGTGTGCCAAAAGGAGATGTGCGTGAAGAGCTTATGAAGGAGGCACACAGTTCAGCTTACTCTGTACATCCAGGAGGGACAAAGATGTACCGAGATATTCGACAACACTTCTGGTGGGAAGGTATGAAACGGGAAATTGCTCGCTTCGTGGCTAAGTGCTTGGTGTGTCAGCAGGTCAAGGCTGAACACCAAAGGGTTGCTGGTTTGTTGCAACCACTTCCGATTCCTCAGTGGAAGTGGGAACATATAACCATGGATTTCGTGACGGCTTTACCGCGGAGTCCAAAGGGCAACAATGCTGTATGGGTGATTGTCGATCGGTTGACCAAGGCAGCTCACTTCATTCCGTTTCGGGTTGGTCAATCGACGGAGACTTTGGCAGAGCGGTACATGCAGGAGATTGTCAGATTGCATGGAGTACCGGTAAGCATCGTGTCCGATCGGGACACTCGGTTCTTGTCGCACTTTTGGAGGAGCTTACAAGAAAGTTTGGGGACTCGATTGAAGTTTAGCACAGCTTATCATCCTCAGACTGATGGACAATCAGAGAGAACGATCCAGACCTTTGAAGATATGTTGAGGGCTTGCATGTTGGACTTCAAAGGTTCTTGGGAAGATCATCTACACCTGGTGGAGTTTTCGTACAACAATAGCTTCCAAGCAACTATTCAGATGGCCCCGTTTGAAGCACTGTATGGTCGTAAGTGCCGTTCACCTGTTTGTTGGGATGATGTTGGTGAACGAAGGTTACTAGGACCAGATTTGGTGGTACAGACAGTCGAGAAGGTGAATACAATCAGGAAGCATATGAAAGCAGCTCAAGACAGACAGAAGAGTTGGGCCGACACGTCAAGAAGACCTCTAGAGTTCGCCGTGGGTGATTTGGTATTCCTGAAGATATCACCGACTAGAGGGGTGATTCGCTTTGGCAGTCGGGGAAAGCTTAGTCCTCGATTCGTTGGACCCTTCGAGATACTGGAGCGTGTTGGAGAGGTATCGTACCGGTTGGCGTTACCACAGTCTTTAGCAGGAGTTCACGACGTGTTTCATGTGTCTCAACTACGGAGGTATGTTCGTGATGAGACTCATGTCTTGGATCATTCGGAGTTGATACCTCTCCAAGGGAAGCAGTAGTTGCAGCAGCTCAGGCAGAGGAAGAATCAAGACCGGAGGTAGTTCGAAAGTTCGATGATGTATTTCCTGACGATATATCAGGTTTGCCTCCTGATCGAGCTCTTGAATTCAGTATTGACTTAGTACCAGGAGCACAACCAGTGATCAAAGCACCGTATAGACTAAGTCCGGAAGGTTTGAAGGAAGTTCGAACACAGTTGGACGAATTACTGGCGAAAGGATGGATTCGACCCAGCACTTCAAGTTGGGGAGCACCTGTACTATTGGTGAAGAAGAAGGAAGGTTCATACAGAATGTGCATCGACTATAGGGCCTTGAACGAAGTTACTATAAAGAATAAGTATCCACTCCCGCGCATCGATGATTTATTCGATCAGCTAAGTGGATCTTGCGTCTTCTCTAAACTAGATCTTCGTTCAGGTTATCATCAAGTGAAGGTCAAGGAAGCTGATATTCACAAAACAGCTTTCAGAACTCGCTATGGGCATTATGAATTTTTAGTAATGCCATTTGGAGTGACCAATGCACCAGCAATCTTCATGAACCTTATGAATCAAGTCTTCCGGGAGTATTTAGACAGGTTCGTTGTCATCTTCATCGACGACATCCTGGTATATTCTAAGAATCGGAAAGAGCATGTGGAGTACCTACGAATTGTCCTGGAAACTCTTCGACAACATAAGCTTTATGCCAAGTACAGCAAATGCGAATTTTGGCTAAATCAAGTTGGTTTTCTTGGACACATCGTATCAGGAGAAGGGATTTCTGTGGACCCAGCAAAAGTTTCAGCAGTCAGCGAATGGCCTACGCCAAAGTCAGTGAAGGATATTCGGAGTTTCTTGGGCTTAGCTGGATATTACAGAAGATTCATTGAAGGCTTTTCAAAGATAGCAACACCCCTGACCAAGCTCACACGAAAAGATGAAGAATTTGTATGGTCAGAGGCATGCGAGCAAGCTTTCGTAGAACTCAAGTCAAGACTGACCTCTGCACCTATTCTCGTCATACCGGATCAATCTGGAGGATTCGAAGTGCATTGTGATGCATCCGGTAAGGGATTAGGATGTGTTCTACATCAGCACGGTAAGGTTGTGGCTTATGCTTCAAGACAACTGAAAACTCATGAGCGCAATTATCCGACGCATGATCTGGAGTTGGCAGCCGTCATTTTTGCTCTCAAAATTTGGCGCCATTACTTACTTGGTGAACGAGTGAACATCTACACAGATCATAAAAGTCTGAAGTACGTGTTTACTCAGAAGGAGTTGAATATGCGGCAGAGAAGATGGTTAGAACTTATGGCGGACTTTGACATCAACTTGCAATATCACCCAGGAAAGGTGAACGTAGTACCTGATGCTCTTAGTCGCCAACCATTAGCAATGAATCTCACCGCCCAGTGGAAGCTTCAGCAAGACCTACATCAGATGGAGATTGAACTAGTCATGCCAGGTGATGTTTCGAGTTTGATGAATCTACAAGTTCAATCAACCATTGTCAATCAGATCAAAGCAGCTCAAACCAGCGATGCTAAGTTGCAAAAGATCAAAGAACAAGTGAAGAATGGACTCAAAACAGATTTTATCATCCATGAAGACGGATCTTTGAGATACGACAGCAGATTGTGTGTACCAAAGGGTCCTGTTCGGGAAGAGTTAATGAAAGAAGCTCACAGCTCTCCCTATTCAGTACATCTTGGAGGTACCAAAATGTACAAAGATCTACGTCAGAATTATTGGTGGCATGGAATGAAGCGTGAAGTAGCCAGAAGTGTCGCAAAATGTTTGGTATGTCAGCAGGTAAAAGCTGAACATCACAGGACAGCTGGACTACTTCAACCGTTACAATCCCAGAATGGAAGTGGCAGCACATCACGATGGACTTTGTAACTGCCCTTCCTCGCAGCACAAAGGGTAACGATGCGATTTGGGTCATTGTGGATCGACTCACAAAGTCGGCCCACTTCATCCCATTTCGAGTTGGCCAATCAACTGAGACATTAGCGAAGAAGTACATAGAGGTAATAATCTAAATTAGATTTAAAAACTCTTCATAATGTACTATCTCTGATACCCATGAACTCATACAGGAAATTGTGAGACTTCATGGAGTACCGGTCTGCATTGTCTCCGATCGTGACACCAGGTTTCGATCGCAATTTTGGCAGAGTCTGCAAGCTAGCTTGGGAACAAGTCTGAACTTCAGCACGGCTTATTATCCACAAACAGATGGTCAGTCGGAACGAACTATTCAGATCTTGGAGGATATGCTCAGAGCATGTATGCTCGACTTCGAAGGATCGTGGGAAGATCACCTGCATCTGGTGGAGTTTGCATACAGCAACAGCTACCAAGTAAGCATAGGAATGGCACCTTTTGCAGCATTATATGGAAGAAAGTGTCGATCACCATTAAGTTGGGACGACATCGGAGATAGGGAACTTCTTGGACCAGAGATGATAGTAGCGACCGTTGATGTGGTTCGTACTATCAGGGAAAGAATGCGCATAGCCCAAGATAGACAGAAACACTGGGCTGATGCAAAGAGACGACACTTGGAGTTCCAGCCAGGAGACCATGTATTCTTGAAGATATCTCCGAACCGCGGAGTGATCTTATTTGGAAGACGGGGTAAGCTAAGTCCGAGATACATTGGACCGTTCGACATACTCGAACGAGTCGGAGAAGTGGCATACCGATTAGCGCTCCCACCATCATTGGAAGGAGTGCATAACGTGTTCCACATATCCCAACTCAGAAGGTATGTGAGTGACCCCAGCCATGTACTTGATCATTCCGAGCTCACTATACAGCCCGACTTATCTTGTGAGCAACAGCCTGTGGAGATCTTGGATAGGAAAGTGAAGACACTTCGGAACAAGGAAGTTAATCTGGTCCGAGTAATGTGGAGAAAAGACACTCCAGGAGAATCCACGTGGGAAAAGGAAGATGAGATGCGTGCAAGATATCCGCACCTTTTTTTAACTAATCCTCAAATAAAAGTTGTAAATTTCGAGGACAAAATTTTTGTAAGGAGGGTAGATTGTAACAACTCCAATTTTTGTATACCTAAATTTGAATTAAATTTGAAGTATACTTGGAGTATTAATGTTGCTGCTAACTCTTTAAGTATCTATCTCTTTACAATAATTACAAGAAGGAGCTTGTAGCTCATTGGTAATACCTTGCACTGCTGAACCAAGCCACCAGAGTTCGAGTCCCACATCCTACATTATTTTTAGCACTTTTTTCTTTAAAAATTCCTGGAAGTCCAAAAGTCTACAGGCCATAACTCCCAAACATTGAACTGAACCCAAAATTTGGAGTATACCAAAAGCCTAGTCAGGAGACCCCCCACCCGACGCCAGCCGAAATCGGCCGGAATCGGCCAACTCGGCCGGCGGCCGGCCGGAGTTGGGCCGACGGCCGGGGTCCCAACACGAAAGTTGCGGCTTTTAGTCTTCTGAAACTCATGGTATACTCCATTTTTACTGTAGCGTTTCTGAATGATAAATACAACCATTGTAATGTCAATTTTAATACTTTTTAACTAATTTTTATAATTTTTTTTAAATAAAAGAAGACCCTTCACCTACCCTACCTAGCTACCCTATATATAGACCCCTACCCCCTACCTTCTCATTCCAAAACCCTAGAAAAACTCTCTTGAAATTTCCACAAGAAGTGTGCTTTGAATTCGAGTCTCCCGGCGAAGCCCTGACGGATTCCGGCGACGTGCCTTGAAGCAACCGGCGACGAAACCACTCCTCGACCTTTTCCCCTTGTTCTCTTTACTCTTTAGAAGAGTTTAAAACTCGTAAGTCCCATCCTTCTCACCTTTCTATTTCTTAAAAATACGGAATTATTGAACCCGACGGAAATCGGAACAAACCGATTTCCGATTCGGTTTTTCTACAAAATTTCACTTGTCACCTAATCCACAATACCCTAACATATTCATGTTGACTATTAATCACCTAGAAACCAATTTAAATAAAGTTTCTCATATGAAATGATAGCTTTCTTGTAAAACCGTATTCTTTTCATAAAAATACCATAGAGTTTATTTTTCTTGTTCTAATTAATTCCCTCACTTCTAAATATGTTTATCTTGATCACTAAACTTGTAGAAATCAATTTGATTGAATTTTCACACATGAAATGATAACGTTTTCAAATACCGTATTCTTGCGCTTTAATACCTTCAAGTTTAATATATCATGTTTAACTTCTAAACTTCATTAAAATTTAAAATAAGTCACGAGGTAATGCCCTACCTCTACACACACACAAATATAACCCTAACTGATAAATGTCAAAACATAGAATACGACATTACATGACTTTTCACTAAAATACCATATTCTTTATAACCTTTACTTGAAAGCTTTAAGTTGTATAAATCTTTTAAAATAAAAGCACGATATGTCATGGACATCGATCGTTTATCTAAACTGTCTTGTGGTGTCTAGGCAAGTGTGTCTAGGCTAGTGGTTTTTAATTAGGCCCACGACTGTGCTTCCTTCCCACTCATCTGGCACTTACCTAGCCGCAATTGACGGTGAAGAGACGATTTGAGTCTTCTAATGACTTGTCGTTTAGACCTTAGAAATAGGCTAGTTGGCTTAGGAAACCCTAACAACTAAAATACGGAAAACTATACTCCTTTACAAATAAATACCTTATATTTATAAAACCGTTTTTCTAAATGAATAGTATTTGTTAAACCTAAGCAAAGCGCCGCTACAACCCAACTTTGGGGAACCCGTTAGGGAAAGTACGGTTCATCGTGCACCCGCGGGTTAGTAGCGCGAGATTCAGACCTCCGCAAGGAGCATTCGGTCTCGAAAGGTTTAAAATACGGCATTTAAAAAAAATGAGATTTTGGAAAATAAAAATATTATTTAAAATTATTCTTGTATTAATATATATTTAATTATCATTTAAACACCTATTTTATCATAAGATAAAGTTTCCATCTTTTTTCTAAAATTACAAGTTTAAAAGTTACATTAAAATACCCTGAGTTTCAAATAAATCAATTAATACGTTTATTAGGATATATTCACTAGAATAACACAAATAAAATTCACACTCATTATAACTATAAAGACGAATAATAAATACTTGAGGTGTATTTTGAAAAATATACAACAGTACTTTTTACATAAAACCCCCTCAAGTTTTATAAATTACAATAAGGCCCCTAACAATTATTAAACTTCAACTCACTTTCTTTTAGTCTGACTCGGGTTAGAGTCTGACTATCTCTGACTTGAATATGATTCAAGTCAATCTATATTCTTTCATACTCCAACTCAAGATGAATACATGAATCCCGGAATCCAGTTAACAATCTATATAACTTGATTGAACCGAACCATGGATATTCCTTTTACATGCTTCCCAGTATTCCATTTACATGACTCTACGGTTATAACAGTTTCCTGATATCATGGTTTCGGTCAGTCAGTCAATCGATCATGCAATCTATACAATTTTACAATACAACAATACTGTTAAAACACTACGGGGTTTAAGGGGTAGATTGGTATGGAAGGTGTTAAAGGTGGCACGAGGTGGTCAGATTAATACACCTAACCTGAATCCTATTGCTGTTGTACCGTGGCATAACGGTTCATTGTACTACACGCGCCCTAGTCTCTGGCAAGTGAGACTCCCCTCGTATACACTGGCATCCTTCTGTACCAAGCTACAAACAACAGCGTTAACATAACATTACAGCAATAGTTTACACTTTAAAAATGTTTCTTCTTATTCTGTCTTCTCTACTTCCCTCTTACCTTTGGGACTTACCGAGCGATCTGTTCGCTGACGACATTCTGTTCTCTCTTCTTTGAATGTCGTCAGGTGACTTGGACCCGGCAGAAGTTGAGCCAACCCAGGAAGATTTGGAGCATTTTGCCGAAGACCCAGTAGAATAATTTCATTGTACACTTTTCTTTTCAGTACTTTCCTTTTCCTGTTATGCCACTGTTTAGGCATCTTTTATTCCAGTTGTATTTTCTTTTTCATGCATTGTACAAAGAATGTTAATAAATAAAAGTTGCTGTTCTTTTATACTCTTGTCTCTTGTGTAGTATTTTATATTGCTTAGCTACGCTTAGCGTATGTACTTCTGAGTACAAACGTAGCGGACCTCGCCGCGTCCACTTCGCCGTACACTAGGAAGCGGGGCGTGACAAGAACAGTATGTGAGTAGATATATATCTACAGGGGAAGTCGGGTGGATGGCGTATAGCATCCCCGCAACCATAGTACTAGGATACTAGATATATAATTATATATATACCTAGCCTATAGGGTCATTAGAATTCTATATGCGATGGTAGTAGACTTAGTAGAAGTTACACCCTAAGTGTTGTTCCTTAACCTATGAACTATATCTACTTATATAAGTATATATATATGATGATATGATGAGATGAGAATATGATCTGATTTGATAATACGAGTCGATATGATTGGATACTATGATATGAGGCGATATGATATGATATGATATATGATGACATGAGATGATATGAGATGAGATGATGTATGACGATAGATCCATACTATTAATTTGATGATAACGTACGATGGATTATTCCGTACGTGATATGATGAGGATAAATCGCCGATATTTATTTGACTCGAGAAAAACTTGTTTAAATTTACATAGTAGATATTATGATATGTTTAGAGCCATACATATTTTTAAAACTAACGAATCGTTACGCACTTTTAAATGATAATTTCAAGAGGACGCTACGACTTTTCAAAATTGTATCTTGTCAAAAATATCGCAGCCCTCTATTTTCTAAAACAACGATTCATACTATTTTAAACTATAACTGTATGGCTCATACGTAGTTGCGTATTTTTATACTGTTCACGTTACGATTGCTTATTTCTGTTTACGCTTGCATTACGATTTCTTATTTCTGCATACGCTCATATTATTTTCATTTACGATATATATACTATATTTCACACCCTTATATTTACATGACTTCGTTTGTTATGACACATGCACCATTACCGATGATGCACATGTTGCACGTATACATACTCGCCGGCTCACATACACATCATCAGTAATTGCCATACCACGTACACAGATAGAAATCGTTATGTTATCATATCACCTTATAACATGTTAGTATTTTAGTTACTGTTTAGTACCCAGTACCACATACTAGTTCAGATATTGCACTTTCTTTACCTTACTACACGACACGCTCATATAAACACACTTGCTGAGCATTACGTTATTATTCCGTGCCTGTACATATTATTTCATTTCTACCATACTTTCATGAGATTTCTGGATTTGAGAAATCGCGAATATTATTTAAAAAAACTTGTGATTGTTTTAAAAACGCGGTTTCTCTTAATATGATATTTCGACGTCCACCGTGAGATTTCTCGATGCTGAGCTATGATGATTATCCGAATCGATGCAGGGAGAGAAACTGATTGTGGATACATGGTGGACCCGGTACGGTACCCGGGACAAGAAGATCGTATAGAAAGGCGTTGAGCCTGGCAGGGGAACACTACCTACCGGTGACAGTACTGGACTTAGCGGATATCTGGAGGATACCGACCGGAGTAATATGAGACAGATGGATATAAGGACTGATCTGATGAGATGGTGCCTGAGATATGAGGGCCGATCCGATGAGACGGCGCCTGAGATATGAGAATTTACATGTCGATGCTGGACACGGGTTTTATGATGATTTCGAGTGTCGATGCTGGACACTCAAGATTTTATATTAATTTTGATATGTCGTTGATGGACACACGTTGGATGATACATATATACATGACATGGATGACATGGTAGCATATATTGACACAGGCATGAGTTTATATATATTTATATACATATGTATACACGATCACTTTTGTCACGCCCCGCTTCCCGGTGTACGAGAAGGAGACGCGGCTGGTTCGCTACGTATTTACTCCGAAGTAAACATGCTAAGCGTATCTAAGCAATATAAAGTAAAATGTACACAAGAGATAGGAATATCAATGAACAACAACTCTATTTATTAAACATCCTTTTACAGGTACAACTGGAAATGTAAATACATGGATAGAAAGCAATGCCTAAACAATGGCATAAATGAAATGAAAAGTATATACAAGTAAAGTATAATGCTCAAGGTCTTCTGTGTACTGATCCAAATGATCCTGGCTGGTCTCGATTCTAGTGTGTCCGATCCACCTGACAACATTCCAAAGAAGAAGAGAAATAGGAATGTCGTCGGCGAACAATCGCTCGGTAAGTCCCAAAGAATGAGAGATGTAGAATAGACAGAAAAGAGAGTATAACTAATATAATATTTGATTGTTAGGTTAACATAGTGTTTGTAGCTTGGTACAGAAGATGCCGGTGTATACGAGAGGAGTCCAACTTACACCGTGGACTTTGGTAACCCGTAGTACAAGGCTTCGTCGAAAATACCACGGAACAACGGCATGGATGTAATTACGTCTTAAGTGACCACCTCGTGCCACCTTTAATATGTTTCGTACCAGTCTACCCCTTTATAAACCCCGTAATGTTTATTGTATTTATTGTACTGATTGATTGTGTTGTCTTGCAGTAAATGGAAGACTTGTCGAAACCATGATATCAGTAAATGGAATGGATGTAAATGGATAATCATGTAAATGAAGTATATCCATGGTTCGGTTCAGTCAATATAGATTGATATAGATTGAATAGACGGATTCATGGATTTAGATTGTATTGTAGTTTATACTTGAATCGCATTCAAGTCAGATTGATAGTATACTGCCCGCGACTCGAACTGAGTCAAACTTTTAAACAGAATTGAAGTTCTAATTGTTTTGGGAGTTATCGGTAACAGCTGCATATGGACGGCAGGATTTGTGTCTTTTTCCAAGGCAATTACCGTGTTGATAACACCATTGTTATATTTTCTATCTTAAATAGGCAAGCACCCATATTCTCCGGCTTCCTGAGACTCAAGAGAACTGGTCCCGCTTAAACCTATATTTACTAGGGTCTTTATTGTAAATTAGTATAACTTGAGGGGGTTTATGTAAAAATAGTTTTGGTATAATTTCAAAATACACCTCAAGAATTTAATTATCATCTTTAGGGTTTTCATAGATGTATATTTTATAAAAGTGACATTTCTAATGAGTAGAACCTAGTTTTCATGTATATGGTATTTTAATGAAATATTTGAATTTGTATTGAATTTGGATGGTAGTTTCACATAATGGTGATTCCTTTGATTTAGAAAACTTGGAACATTTGTATAATATACTAAAATAGGTCTTTTGATATTATTCATATATATATTTATAAATTTTATTTATTTTCTAGAAATCTCATTTTCTTAAAAATAGCATTAAAAATTCCATCGAGATCGAATGCTCCTTGTGGAGGACTGCATCTCGCTCTACTAGGCCTGAGGATGTGCGATAACCCGCACCATCCCGATCGGGGTTCCCCAAAATGAGTTGTAGAGGCGTATTTGCAAGGAATTAGATAATACTTTTTCTAAAGAAAACGGTTTTATAATAGTTTAGGGTATTTTATTGTAATTCGTGATATTCCCAAAAACATTGCCCAAAAGTAAATCGTGCTATATCCAGTATGTGTGTTATGATGAGGTAGGTCCTTATCTCATGAGTTTTCTAAAGTTAATACAAGAAAATATAAGATTTATGGCAAAATGAAAAGTATATGGTATTTTACCGTAAAAATACGATAAAAGTTGCATAAAAGATTCTTTTGAGATGAAACTTGTTTTAATGTGTTTATTAATGTTTGTTAAACATTATATGAGAATATGGTAATTATTGTTTAAGAAAAAATAGACTTTTTAAAGAAAAACCGAATCGGAAGTCGGATTAACTCCGTTTCCGTCGGGTTTTGAAGAATGAAAGTTTTAGAATAGAACAAGAGAGGGGAAGAAGGAACTTACAGGCTACAATGTTAGAGGGGATAAAGGAGAATCTAGGGAAGCGTCGGGGCATCATTTCGTCGCCGGAAACTCCTTGGAACTTCGTCGGAACTTCAACCTTCGCTAACCCCACTTGCACACTATAAGGACTTAAGAATTTTTGAGAGTTTTGGCACTTGATTTCAGAATGAGGAGTGCCAAAAGATAGGGTTGTATTTATAGGATAGGATTAGGGTTTAGAGGGTTAAAGAATGCATTAAAATTGGATTAAAGGGTGTTTTATTGTTCTCTGAAAAATGTGCAGAGAAAATAAACAATATAGGAGTAGTGGAGGAGTCCAAGGGGCTAGGGTTAGCAATATGGAGCATCGCCTATGGAGGGGGCCGGCGACGCCGGGGAAAAAGAGAATCTCGCCGGTCCATTCCTAGTGAGGAGTGCTTGGATCGTCGCCACGTGTCCCTCTCGCTTCATATATCCCAGCGCATGTGTTTGTTTATTCTGTGTCTCTTCAATTTACGTGTAGTGCACGTATAAATCCTTGGGCTTCTAAAAGATTAAAAGAAAAATACAATAAAAATATATGTGGCTGGGGGGATTCAATCACAAGGGCTACGTCACAGCAGTGCAAGGCTTTACCAATGAGCTACAAGTGCTTTCTTGCTGTTCAAATGCAAATTAAATTTATAACTTGTGCTCAGGCTAAGGTATTCCTTCTGTATTTTGGAAAAAAATTGTACAGAAAGTTTAGGATTGTTACATTCTACCCTCCTTATAAAAATTTCGTCCTCGAAATTTGTAGAAGGAAAGTGTAACAGATTCAAAACAAATTGGTGATCGTGATTGTGAAAGAAATACTGGTATTGCATGAAAAGTAACAAGATGATACAAGGGTTTGGAAAGATTGAAAGGAATTACCAGTGTTACCTTGGTCTACAGTCTCGGTTTCTACGGCCGCTAATGTGTAAGCCTGACGCCGGGATACATTCCTCCTAGCTCGAGGCACATTCCTTTGTCCTTGGGGCATGTTTCTCTGCCCTCGAGGCATGTTCCTCAGTGCTTGATGGAATTGGCGTGGAGGCTGTGCAGGAGGTGGAGCTGGGAGTGCAAGACGAGGTGCAGGAGTCTGGATAGCTGCCGCTGCGGATAGTTGATGGGTGTGTGAGCTGAGTTGCGTCTATAAAGACAGGTTCCAATTCCGTGATTGAACGCACTACAAACTAAGCACAGGCCTCTTGCACGCCTACAGTCTTTCCACAAATGTCCATCCCTCTTGCAGTAGAAGTAAAAATCTGGACTCGGCTGGTTATTGGTTTCTTTCGGTCTCCTGGGTTCAACAATTGGCCTTGAAGAGGCTTCTCCTGCCATCTGAGTGGCAGGACGCTTCACTCCGGAAGATTGAGGTATGCCCTTCTTCTTCACCACTGCCTCATATCGACGGGCAGCTTTCAAAGCCAAATCATGGGTTGGGAAATCCCCTGTAGCTAATGCAGCTTGGATCTCCTGGTTCAACCCTTGCTGAAATCTTTTAGCCCTGATCTCAGCAATCGGTATCAAGTGTGCCGCGAACCTGTTGCGGTCTTATATTAGTTGTGTAATATGTAATATTTGAAAATCGAATATTGAGACATATCTTACCTGCTGAGCATGGTAAACTCAGCATCATACTCATCCACAGATTTGGTCCACATCGAACCCTGTTGTAGATGGATGAATTTCTGTTCCATGTCAAATCGGGCAGTCTCTGGAAAGTACTTCATGTCGAACATGTCGCAAAAAGTCCTCCATTCGATCGGCTAGTCAAGACAGCTTTCTTCCGCCTTCCACCAGACTCGTGCATTGTCAGTGAGTTGCAGTTTCGCAACTCGAACCCAAGCCATCTCTGGCACTTGTGTTGCTGCCGGATCATCCTCAATACTTTGAGCCCATTCTTCAGCTTACAGGGGGCTCTCTTTTCCTGAAAATTGTTTTGAGCGCAATACCCGGAATTGCTTTACTCCGGGCGCTTCCACTTCTGGACGGTTCATCAAGATAGCAATCTGCTGCTGCTGTCCTTCCAGGAGGCTACTGATTGCCTCAAGCAGTACCGTCTGCTCATTGATCGGAGCAGCGACGGTAGACGTAAGCGGTAGAGGTGGTGGAATGTTGTTGAAGTTGGTGCTAGTGTTGTTTGGAGAATCCATAACCTTGAAAGAAAATTTGGGTTAGGACAGATTCAAAATATATGAAATTGTAAGATTCAAGAAATATAAAATGTAAAGAATGATTTTAGTTGCTGATTTTTGTGTTATATTGCTTAGGACTTCATGCAGAATTGACCCGCATATCCATGCAGAGCTGACCTGCATGTGCATACAGAGCTGACCTGCATGGGCCGCCAACAAAACCTGTCACGCCTCGCTTCCTGGTGTACGGGAAGGAGACGCATGTATTTACTCCGAAGTAAACACGCTAAGTGTATCTAAGCAATATAAAGTAAAATGTACACAAGAGACAGAAATATCAATGAACAACAACTTTATTTATTAAACATCCTTTTACAGGTACAACTGGAAATGTAAATACATGGATGGAAAGCAATGCCTAAACAATAGCATAACTGAAATGAAAAGTATGTACAAGTAAAGTCTAATGCTCAAGGTCTTCTGTGTACTGCTCCAAGTGCTCCTGGCTGGTCTCGATCTCTAGTGCGTCCGATCCACCTGACAACATTCCACAGAAGAAAAGAAATAAGAATGTCGTCAGCGAACAATCGTTCGATGACTCCCAAAGAATGAGAGAAGTAGAATAGACAGAAAAGAGAGTATAACTAATATAATATTTGATTGTTAAGTTAACGTAGTGTTTGTAGCTTGGTACAGAAGATGCTGGTGTATACGAGAGGAGTCCAACTTACACCGTGGACTTTGGTAACCCGTAGTATAAGACTCCGTCGAAAATACCACGGAATAAAGCATGGATGTAATTACGTCTTAAGTGACCACCTCGTGCCACCTTTAATATGTTCTGTACCAGTCTATCCCTTTATAAACCACGTAATGTTTATTGTATTGATTGTACTGATTGATTGTGTTGCCTTGTAGTAAATGGAAGACTTGCTGAAACCATGATATCAGTAAATGGAATGGATGTAAATGGATCATCATGTAAACGAAGTATATCCATGGTTCGGTTCAGTCAATATAGATTGATATAGATTGAATAGACGGATTCATGGATTCAGATTGTATTGTAGTTAATACTTGAATCACATTCAAGTCAGATTGATTGCATGTTGCCCGTGACTCGAATTGAGTCAAACTTTTAAATAGAATTGAAGTCCAGATTGTTTTGGGAGTTATCGGTAACTGCTGCACATGGACGGCAGGATTTGTGTCTTTTTCCAAGACAAATACCATGTTGATAACACCATTGTTAGATTGTCTACCTTAAATAGACAAGCACCCATATTCTCCGGCTCCCTGAGGCTCAAGAGAACTGGTCCCGCTTAAACCTATATTTACTAGGGTCCTTATTATAAATTAGTACAACTAGAGCGGTTTTATGTAAAAATAGTTTTGGTATAATTTCAAAATACACCTCAAGAATTTAATTATCATCTTTAGGGTTTTCATAGATGTATATTTTATAAAAGTAACATTTCTAGTGAGTAGAATCTAGTTTTCATGTATATGGTATTTCAATGAAATATTTGGATTTTTATTGAATTTGGATGGTAGTTTCACGTAATGGTGATTTTTTTGATTTAGAAAACTTGGAACATTTGTATAATATATTAAAAATAGGTCTTTTGATATTATTCATATATATATATTGTCACGCCCCGCTTCCCAGAGTACGCAAGATTGGGCACGTGACATAGCCAACCATGCTACCTGTGGGTAGGAAATATCCATCCACAGTCACATTACGGTTGTAGAGATATCAAGAACAAAATAATAAGCTACTCTAATACATGTCCAAATCCATAATAACAAGAATCAATAAACAATAAGTGCGGAAGCAAATGATCCAATACAATAAATAAACTGTACGTCCCATAATGCGGGCTCACATCTGGAAATGAAATGAAATAAATAAACTAAACCCTAAGGAACTCACAGTTCAGCCTGCTGGCTGAAGTACTCCTGCTCGGTCAACTGCAGTGGTAAGGAATCTGGGCCATGCAAAACCCAGACGTCAGCGCGTCATGTCAACCAAATAATATAATATAAATATGGTAATAAGCAATGCAGGTATGAACATGAATAAAGCAGTACTAAGAAATAACAGAGCAGGGTAATGTGCAGTGGTGACTAAACTGTCCTATCAGGTTTCTACTCTATAGTCTTTGAAATCAACTGATGAATCGTCGATGTAACTCAATAGTATCCCGTGCGTGCCCGGGACCACGGTCAAGGTTCTCTGGGCTGAATCCGAGACGTGCCGCTAAGCAGTAATAGGTAGCAGGATGGATGAGTGATGTCAGCATCATCACTCCGGGGCAGGCCAAGCCCGTAAGACTGATCAGAACCGGTATCGAACTGTTGAGTTACAAGTCGGTTTCACCTTTGATTTCCCCATACCCCCAAGCTATGTATGTCAGGTCAGGTATTCAATAATCAAGGATTAATGCCGACATAGGATCAGGTAACAGGTCAGGTTTGTCTGGATAGACAACAGGAGTGGTCCATGAGGACCCCAAGTCAAGTTTGTCGGCATTAGGCATGAGATCATGTAACAAGTCAGGTCATGTTTCACAGGTTGAGTCGATATGTATGTATGTGTCCAGTGCAGCATAGTCAGGTCAATATGTAATGTGATCGAGTATATGCTCTCAACAGGTGTACGATCAACTAAGTAACAGCAGCAAGAAAGTAATTAACAATAACGGTTCACTTAATCACAATGTTACAAGAATATAATGCAGCTGTACTAGGCTAGCAGGTTCGAGCACCCTTGGGTGCAATAATCACAAAGTGAAACGATATCAACAACATAACGTAATGAAGCTACATGAATTAAACTAAAGCATAATAATTGTATCATGGGTGATTTAACAAATGAAGCAAGGATGATCTACTTAGTTTAGTTAGTTAAAGTGTGGATTGATAGCAGACCGATTAATTTCAAGAAACTACTATAATGATTCCATGTTAAGGATAACTGCAACTGTCAATTCTAAGTTATAATATAATATCGATATTACCATCATTAAGTTGTTGGGTTATATAATATGATATTCAACTGCATAGCAAGGCTAGACCCTATAAATTTTAAGTTATAATAAATAGTGTGATGATTAAGTTTATAGCAAGACTTGATCTTGTGTACTAGCATGTTAAAGCAAGTATTCGGGTACTTGCCTCGACGGTTTCGCAAACCGGAAAGCACGGATGCGGTGTCGGCAGAAAACACGAGACGGGTGCACGGGTTACGGGTCGGGTCCAACAGCGAACAGCGGGACCACACGGACCAGAATACTTCGCTGGGGAGTCGGGTCCAAGCGACGGCACGACCGGAATCCGGTGAAAGTCAAAGGCGACGAAGTTAGCAAACCCGATATACGCATATTTAAAGATCAGCGGGGGGGGTTTAGCACAAAGGAAAGATAAAGGGATGCTTACAGGGGAGAACCAGGGCAACCACGACGGGTTCGACGGCGATGGGGCGCCGGCGAGGCAGCGACGGCTGGAATTTTCTGGGTTCGTTGGAAAGAGGGTGCTGCGATGAGTAGAGGGGTGCTGGCCCGCTCTGGTGATCGAGGGGAGACGGAGGTGGTCGGAGGTGGCTCTGGCGACGACGGCGAGGACCGACGGCACGTTTTCCAGCGACCCGGGGGTTGGTGCTAGGGTCGGCTCGGGTTCTGTGGTGGTCCGGCGAGGGGAGGAGGAAGAAGACGACGAGGTCGGGACGAGGAGGAAGAGAGGGAGTCTCAGGCGTCGTTGGTGACGGGAGGCGGCGTCGACGGCGAGATCTGCGGCCGGGTGATGTCGTCGGGGGTTGGGTTGCAGGCTCGGGAAGGAGGGAGGAGGGTTGCGGTCGAAGCTGTGGAGGTGTGGATGATGACGGCGAGGTCACGGTGAGGCCGGCGGCGAGGTCACGACGAGGTTAGGGTTAGGGTTAGGGATTCGCGATAGTTTCTCGTGGGTTTGAAACGAGGAACAGTGGAGAGAATATATATAATAGAGAGAGAGAGAGAGAGAGATGGGATAAGGGGGCCCCACGAGAGAGAGCCTCGCGATTGGCTGGGATGAACAGAAGAATAAAATTTAAGAGATTTTAGAAAGGATTCAGCCGTTAAAAGAACAGTAATATATATATTATATAGTTTTAATATATTTAATTAAATGGGCCTTTCGGCGCTAAATGAAACATTTCCAAATCGCGCCCGAGTTGCGCCCAAATGCTTCAAATTCAAATTATAAGATTTTAAGCGAGTTCCAAATTTTGAAAAGAGGTGTTTAATGATTAAAATGCATGCCCCCAAGTCGGACACTTGTACGCGCGCGTAGCCGTCCAAACTTGCCCGTTTAACCGAACGGGAAGAAATCTCGACACGCGGATGCTACCACGCGACTAGTGGCGACGAGTAGGCCAACATGGATATTTTTAATTTCTTTTTAGGTGTTAAAATTTGTTATGTGCCAAAATGACTTAACCGGTTAGAATTTAGCAATAAACACCAAACAATCAGGATAACTGGAATGAGCAATGTATAACACTCAACTAGCAATGGAAATAGTATTATTGGGCTCGGGTGTTACATCAAACCCAACTACAAAAAGAATTTCGTCCTCGAAATTCCAAGAATACAAGATAGCTAACTACAGAAAAAGGTGAGGAAATTTCTGCCGGATCTCGTCTTCTCGCTCCCAAGTGGATTCTCCATGTGATCGATTACCCCAAGAAACTAGTACAAGAGGGATAACCTTGTTCTTAAGAACCTTTTCTCTTCGATCCTTGATTTCAACTAGTCGCTCCTCAAAAGTTAGGTCCTCCCGTACAGTCAACTCCGAATGATCCAAGACGTGAGTCTCATCTCGGACATACCTCCGTAGCTGAGATACATGAAACACATCGTGCACTCCTGCCAATGACTGTGGTAACGCCAAACGGTACGCTACCTCTCCAACACGCTCCAAAATCTCGAAGGGTCCAACGAATTGAGGACTAAGCTTTCCCCGACTTCCAAAGCGAATCACCCCTCTAGTCGGTGATATCTTCAGGAATACTAAATCACCCACGGCGAACTCTAGAGGTCTTCTTGACGTGTCAGCCCAACTTTTCTGTCTGTCTTGAGCTGCCTTCATATGCTTCCTGATTGTATTCACCTTCTCGACTGTCTGTACCACCAAATCTGGTCCTAGTAACCTTCGTTCACCAACATCATCCCAACAAACCGGTGAACGGCACTTACGACCATACAACGCTTCAAACGGAGCCATCTGAATAGTCGCTTGGAAGCTATTGTTGCACGAAAACTCCACCAGGTGTAGATGATCCTCCCAAGAACCTTTGAAGTCCAACATGCAAGCCCTCAACATATCTTCAAGGGTCTGGATCGTTCTCTCCGATTGTCCATCAGTCTGAGGATGATAAGTTGTGCTAAACTTCAATCGAGTCCCCAAACTTTCTTGTAAACTCCTCCAAAAGTGCGACAAGAACCGAGTGTCCCGATCGGACACGATGCTCACCGGTACTCCATGCAATCTTACAATCTCCTGCATGTACCGCTCTGCCAAAGTCTCCGTCGATTGACCAACCCGAAAAGGAATAAAGTGAGCTGCCTTGGTCAACCGATCGACAATCACCCATACTGCATCGTTGCCCTTTGGACTCCGCGGTAGAGCCGTCACGAAATCCATGGTTATATGTTCCCATTTCCACTGAGGAATCGGAAGTGGTTGCAACAAACCAGCAACTCGTTGGTGTTCGGCCTTGACTTGCTGACACACCAAGCACTTAGCCACGAAGCGAGCAATCTCCCGTTTCATACCTTCCCACCAGAAGTGCTGTCGAATATCTCGGTACATCTTTGTCCCTCCTGGATGTACAGAGTAAGCTGAACTGTGTGCCTCCTTCATAAGCTCTTCACGCACATCCCCTTTTGGCACACACACACGGCTACCGTATCTCAACGAACCGTCTTCGTGGATCAGTAAATCGGTTCGTAGTCCGGTTTCAACTTGCTCTCGAAACTTTTGTAGTCTAGGATCCTGCAATTGCGACGCTTTAATCTTCTCAATCAAGGACGACTGTACTTGCAATTGCATCAACTGTCCCGTAGCATGTGGTAGCACAACCTCCAAGTCAAACCTCTGAAAATCCGCAATGATCTCTCTTTGGGCGGTCAATACCTGAATTGCTGGTAACCGACTTAGCGCATCCGGCACGACGTTAACTTTTCCCGGATGGTACTTAAGATCAAGGTCGTAGTCGGCCATCAGTTTCAACCATCTGCGTTGCCTCATGTTCAACTCCTTCTGAGTGAACACATATTTCAAACTCTTGTGATCTGTAAAGACTTCGACTCTCTCGCCCAAAAGGTAGTGTCTCCAAATTTTCAAGGCGAAGATCACAGCCGCAAGCTCCAAGTCATGAGTCGGATAATTCTTCTCATGAGTCTTCAATTGTCTCGATGCGTAAGCGACAACCTTCCCATTCTGCATCAGAACACATCCCAATCCTTTTCCGGATGCGTCGCTGTGAATTACCAGTCCTCCTGAATTATCCGGTACAGTTAGGATAGGGGCGGTTATCAACTTCTGCTTCAACGCCTCGAAGGCCAATGCACATCCATCCGTCCAAACAAACGGTACCTCCTCTCGCGTGAGCTTGGTTAACGGCTCAGCTAAACGAGCGAAGTTCTCCACAAATCTTCTGTAGTATCCGGCGAGTCCAAGAAAACTTCTTATCTCCGCAACATTCTTTGGAATAGGCCAATCTCGAACGGCTGCAATCTTTTCGTGATCGACTGCGATTCCATCGCCCGACACGACATGTCCCAGAAATTTTACTTCTTCCAGCCAGAATTCGCACTTACTCATCTTCGCGAACAATTTCTCCTGTCTCAGCGTCTGCAGTGCGATCTTTAAATGCTCAGCATGCTCTTCCGGACTCCTCGAGTATACCAGAATATCGTCAATGAATACCACAATAAACTGGTCCAGGTATGGTGAAAAGACCCTGTTCATCAAATCCATGAATATTGCCGGCGCATTCGTTACTCCGAAGGGCATCACCAAATACTCAAAATGTCCACACCGAGTTCGAAACGCCGTCTTGCAAATGTCTTCTGCTTTTACTCGGACCTGATGATATCCTGATCGCAAGTCCAGTTTTGAGAATACCCTCGCGCCACTAAGCTGCTCAAAAAGTTCTCCAATGCGAGGGATCGGGTACTTGTTCTTAATAGTCACCCGGTTCAATTCTCGATAATTAATGCACATCCTTCTCGTGCCATCCTTCTTCTTTACTAAAAGAACTGGAGCTCCCCAAGGCAAGTTGCTGCTTCGAATCCAACCCTTCTCGAGTAATTCACCAACTTGTTTCTTAACTTCTTCCAATTCCACTGGTGCCCTCGGATAATAAGATTTTGATACTGGCGCTGCACCAGGAATAAGGTCAATCGCGAACTCCACATCTCGCTTCGGCGGTAAGCCCGATATATCTTCAAATACATCCATAAAGTCGCGAACAACTGTCGGCTCTTCATTACTATCCACTTCCATTATCGCAAGAACACTGTTTGTCGGCCTAGCCCTAAACTCGATTGGCCCGACAGAATTGCTTCCTTACCGCAACTGCTGTCTGCATCGTTGGCTGCGAAAGGTCCAGCGAGACTTCTGAGTCTCGTCCATTCTGCTGCATGCGCATCCATGGCGCTCCCTTCTGCCTTGGTCCGATGAACTTCTCCTTCATTCCTCCCGTGCAGTCCGCGGGAAGAATTTCTCCAGGAAACTTTTAGAGAAATCAGCCCAACTGATTGGCTTGGGCAAGCGGGTCTCCTCCACAAGCCATCACTCTTGGCGTAAACCACTAGCTGAAAGCGCACCACAACAACTCTCTTGTCCTCTGGGATCTGTGCCGCAATCAGCAAATTCTCCGTGTCACTAGCCTCTGCTCGGCTGGTAACAGCTCCTTTAAACCAGTAAATGTAGACGGACCCAAAGTCTGAAATCTGCTACGGTCCTTACTCGTTCGACTGGTCCAGTTCCATCGTTGTTTACAGACTGCTGAACGATCTGCAAACCTTCCTGAAACGAATCTGCTGTTGCTGGATCAGCTCAGTCTGTCTCTTTGATTTCCAGCATTCTTCTTATCACTCCAAGCATGGCGGCTTCGTTCACACGCCTCCGGTACGTCTTCAACCTCTTACCTGTCATAATCCTGAACTCAAAACACTCAACATTAGCATGATGATAGATTCTGAATGTGGATCAAGGCTAGAACTCCAAGATACTTAAATAGAGTACCGCATTGTAGCTATGCCGCGGTATCATAGCCGCAATTACTTAACTCCATCCAAGTCGCCTAAGTACTAGAGATAACAAGAAATTAGGTTGTCGAGTTGACAAATGCAAAGTAAGTTTGCATGTCGACATGATCCGGAAGAATGATTCAAGGATGGTAAAACGGTCAAGGTGGCAGGACATGTTTCCTAATCACGGGTATTCTGATTCGTGTATCGGGTGCAATACCCAACTACAAAGAATCAACCCAACTAACCTATGGCTCTGATACCAAAAGAACCATGTCACGCCCCGCTTCCCAGAGTACGCAAGATTGGGCACGTGACATAGCCAACCATGCTACCTGTGGGTAGGAAATATCCATCCACAGTCACATTACGGTTGTAGAGATATCAAGAACAAAATAATAAGCTACTCTAATACATGTCCAAATCCATAATAACAAGAATCAATAAACAATAAGTGCGGAAGCAAATGATCCAATACAATAAATAAACAGTACGTCCCATAATGCGGGCTCACATTTGGAAATGAAATAAAATAAATAAACTAAACCCTAAGGAACTCACAGTTCAGCCTGCTGGCTGAAGTACTCCTGCTCGGTCAACTGCAGTGGTAAGGAATCTGGGCCATGCAAAACCCAGACGTCAGCGCGTCATGTCAACCAAATAATATAATATAAACATGGTAATAAGCAATGCAGGTATGAACATGAATAAAGCAGTACTAAGAAATAACAGAGCAGGGTAATGTGCAGTGGTGACTAAACTGTCCTATCAGGGTTCTACTCTATAGCCTTTGAAATCAACTGATGAATCGTCGATGTAACTCAATAGTATCCCGTGCGTGCCCGGGACCACGGTCAAGGTTCTCTGGGCTGAATCCGAGACGTGCCGCTAAGCAGTAATAGGTAGCAGGATGGATGAGTGATGTCAGCATCATCACTCCGGGGCAGGCCAAGCCCGTAAGACTGATCAGAACCGGTATCGAACTGTTGAGTTACAAGTCGGTTTCACCTTTGATTTCCCCATCCCCCAAGCTATGTATGTCAGGTCAGGTATTCAATAATCAAGGATTAATGCCGACATAGGATCAGGTAACAGGTCAGGTTTGTCTGGATAGACAACAGGAGTGGTCCATGAGGACCCCAAGTCAAGTTTGTCGGCATTAGGCATGAGATCATGTAACAAGTCAGGTCATGTTTCACAGGTTGAGTCGATATGTATGTATGTGTCCAGTGCAGCATAGTCAGGTCAATATGTAATGTGATCGAGTATATGCTCTCAACAGGTGTACGATCAACTAAGTAACAGCAGCAAGAAAGTAATTAACAATAACGGTTCACTTAATCACAATGTTACAAGAAGATAATGCAGCTGTACTAGGCTAGCAGGTTCGAGCACCCTTGGGTGCAATAATCACAAAGTGAAACGATATCAACAACATAACGTAATGAAGCTACATGAATTAAACTAAAGCATAATAATTGTATCATGGGTGATTTAACAAATGAAGCAAGGATGATCTACTTAGTTTAGTTAGTTAAAGTGTGGATTGATAGCAGACCGATTAATTTCAAGAAACTACTATAATGATTCCATGTTAAGGATAACTGCAACTGTCAATTCTAAGTTATAATATAATATCGATATTACCATCATTAAGTTGTTGGGTTATATAATATGATATTCAACTGCATAGCAAGGCTAGACCTTGTAAATTTTAAGTTATAATAAATAGTGTGATGATTAAGTTTATAGCAAGACTTGATCTTGTGTACTAGCATGTTAAAGCAAGTATTCGGGTACTTGCCTCGACGGTTTCGCAAACTGGAAAGCACAGATGCGGTGTCGGCAGAAAACACGAGACGGGTGCACGGGTCACGGGTCGGGTCCAACAGCGAACAGCGGGACCACACGGACCAGAATACTTCGCTGGGGAGTCGGGTCCAAGCGACGGCACGACCGGAATCCGGCGAAAGTCAAAGGCGACGAAGTTAGCAAACCCGATATACGCATATTTAAAGATCAGCGGGGGGGGGGGGGGGTTTTAGCACAAAGGAAAGATAAAGGGATGCTTACAGGGGAGAACCAGGGCAACCACGACGGGTTCGACGGCGATGGGGCGCCGGCGAGGCAGCGACGGCGAACAGCGACGGCTGGAATTTTCTGGGTTTGTTGGAAAGAGGGTGCTGCGGTGAGTAGAGGGGTGCTGGCCCGCTCTGGTGATCGAGGGGAGACGGAGGTGGTCGGAGGTGGCTCTGGCGACGACGGCGAGGACCGACGGCACGTTTTCCAGCGACCCGGGGGTTGGTGCTAGGGTCGGCTCGGGTTCTGTGGTGGTCCGGCGAGGGGAGGAGGAAGAAGACGACGAGGTCGGGACGAGGAGGAAGAGAGAGAGTCTCAGGCGTCGTTGGTGACGGGAGGCGGCGTCGACGGCAAGATCTGCGGCCGGGTGATGTCGTCGGGGGTTGGGTTGCAGGCTCGGGAAGGAGGGAGGAGGGTTGCGGTCGAAGCTGTGGAGGTGTGGATGATGACGGCGAGGTCATGGTGAGGCCGGCGGCGAGGTCACGGTGAGGCCGGCGGCGAGGTCACGGTGAGGGTTAGGGGTTCGCGATGGTTTCTCATGGGTTTGAAACGAGGAACAGTGGAGAGAATATATATAATAGAGAGAGAGAGAGAGAGAGAGAGATGGGATAAGGGGGCCCCACGAGAGAGAGCCTCGCGATTGGCTGGGATGAACAGAAGAATAAAATTTAAGAGATTTTAGAAAGGATTCAGCCGTTAAAAGAACAGTAATATATATATTATATAGTTTTAATATATTTAATTAAATGGGCCTTTCGGCGCTAAATGAAACATTTCCAAATCGCGCCCGGATTGCGCCCAAATGCTTCAAATTCAAATTATAGGATTTTAAGCGAGTTCCAAATTTTGAAAAGAGGTGTTTAATGATTAAAATGCATGCCCCCAAGTCGGACACTTGTACGCGCGCGTAGCCGTCCAAACTTGCCCGTTTAACCGAACGGGAAGAAATCTCGACACGCGGACGCTACCACGCGACTAGTGGCGATGAGTAGGCCAACATGGATATTTTTTATTTCTTTTTAGGTGTTAAAATTTATTATGTGCCAAAATGACTTAACCGGTTAGAATTTAGCAATAAACACCAAACAATCAGGATAACTGGAATGAGCAATGTATAACACTTAACTAGCAATGGAAATAGTATTATTGGGCTCGGGTGTTACATATATATATTTATAAATTTTATTTATTTTCTAGAAATCTCATTTTCTTAAAAATAGCATTAAAAATTCTATCGAGATAGAATGTGTCACGTCCCGCTTCCCAGTATATGGCGAAGGGGATGCGACCGGTCCGCTAGTAAATACGCTTAGGGTATCTAAGCAATATAAAGTAAATACACAAGAGACAAGATATAATAAAACAATAACTTTATTTATTAACATTCTTTTGTACAATGCATGGGAAAGTAAATACATGGAATAAAACAATGCCTAAACAATGGCATAACAGAAATGAAAAAGTACTGAAATAGAAAGTGTACAATGACTAGAGCTCGGGGTCTTCACTGAACTGGTCCAAGTCTTCAGCAGTGGGCTCGATCTCTGAAGTGTCCAGTTCACCTGACGACATTCAAAGAAGAAAGAAAGAGAATGTCGTCAGCGAACAGGTCGCTCGGTAAGTCCCAAAAATAAGGGAGAAGTAGATAGAATAAGAGGTAACTTTTATAATTGTATTATATTGTTATAATGTTGTGTTAACGCTGTTCTTTGTAGCTTGGTACAGAATGATGCCAGTGTATACGAGAGGAGTCTCACTTGCCCCGGAGACTAAGGTATCAGAAACTCAAGGAACTGTTGGGCCACGGTACAACAGCAACGGAATATAGGTTATGTGTCTTATGGTTGCCATCTCATGCCACTTCTAACACCTTCCGTACCAATCTACCCCTTAAACCCCGTAATGTTTTGATTGTATTGTTGTATTGTGTTGGATAGATTGTATAGTTGAATGACTGACCAAAACCATGATATCAGTAAACAGATGTAACTGTATAATCATGTAAATGGAATATCTGGAGAATCATGTAAATGGATGTATATCCATGGTTCGGTTCAGTCAATGTAGATTGAATGTAATGAATAGATTGAATATAGGGATTCATGTTGAATCAGAATATTGTAGATTGTAAATTGTAGATTATAGATTGTATATTGTTGATTGTACTTGAATCATGTTCAAGTCAGATTATAATGAAACTCAAAGTAAATTGAAGTCCTGATTGTTTTGATATTATCGGTAACCGCTGCACATGGGCGGCAGGATTTGTGTCTTTTTCAAAGACGATTACCTTTCTGATAACACCATTGTTAAGTTGTCTAATTTAGATAGGCAAGCTCCCACTTCTCCGGCTCCCTAATGCTCAAGAGATTGGTCCCGCTTAAACCTATATTTACTAGGGTCCTTAGGGTAAATTATAGAACTTGAGGGGTTTTTATGTAAAATACTTTTGTATAGTTTTCAAAATACACCCCAAGTATTTATTAATCGTCTTTAGAGTTGTAATAATTGTAGATTTTATAGTTGTGACAATTCTAATGAGAATAACCTAGCTTTCATATCATATGGTATTAAAGTGTAATATTAAACTTGTATGGAATTCATGGTATTTTAAGGTAAATTGATTCTTGTGATATTTTAGAAAAATGGAATATTTATATCATAACAAAAATAGGTATTTTAATGATAAATATACATATATTTATACAAAAATAATTTTAATATATATTTCATATTCTGAAAATCTCATTTCCTCAAGATGTCATATTTTAAATCTTTCGAGACCGAATACTCCTTGCGGAGCTCTGAATCTCGCACTACTAAGCCCGAGGATGTATGATAATCCGCACCATCCCGAACGGGTTCCCCAAAATGGGTTGTAGTGGCGCTTTGCAAAGATTGTATAAATACTAAATCCTTTTAAAAACGGTTTTATTAAGTAAATGGTATTTATTTGTAAAGATGTCAATTTCCCGTATTCTATGTCCTAGGGTCTCCTAAGTCAACTAGACTGCTCCTAACTGGTCCAAAGAGACAAGTTGTGAGATATCTCTCAAATCGCCTCTTCACCGCCAATTATGGCCAGGTAAGTACAAGTGAAGAAAGGAGGGATCCACTCACGATCCACTGTGAGACGGGCCTTTTAAAGTTACCTTTCTCACTTGTCTAGCCTAGACACCACAAAGTCAGGTTTAGATAAACGACTAAATGCTCACAACCTTCCTATGTCCTAATGAGTGCGACAGTCCTTAATTGGCTGAGTCTAGATATTTTTTATTATTAGCTCAAAGGTTATTTATTTGTAAAGATATATTAATACTGAATTTTTTAGAAATGGTTTTATTAAGTAAAGGGTATTTAAATGAAAATATTTGTTTTCCCGTATTCTAAGTTCTCGAGAGTATCGTGTTATATTGCATATGAGTGTGTGAGGAGGTAGGTCATTACCTCGTGGTCTACTTAAAGGTATAGCAAGTTTAATGAAGATAAATGTAGAATTGAAACAATGTGGTATTTAAGTGAAAAATACGATAAATTAAAATAGCCACCATTTTATGAAATGAAACTTGATCAATTTGGTTGATTAGTGTTTAATAGTCAACATGAGAGAGTTTAAGCATAATTGAATTAACGAGATATGAAGTTTTATAAGCAAACCGAATCGGAAATCGGATTTGTTCCGATTCCGTCGGGTTTTGTAAATCCGTATTTTTAGAATAGAAAAGAGAGATAGAAAATGGGACTTACGGGTTTTGAACAACTAGAAGAAGGAGATTGAACGGGAGGAGTCGCCGGTGCGTCGTTTCGTTGCCGGGAGCTCCTAGGATGATCGCCGGAAGTTCGCCGGAAATTTCGCCGTAGCTTCGCTTCGTGCTCGTTTTCAAAGTACACAAGTTTTCTTGAGAATTTTAGAGAGTTGGCTCAGAGTTTTGGGGTGAGAGGGTAGGGGTTTATTTATAGGGTTAGGCTAGGGTTAGGGTAGATGAAGGGTTTTGATTTAAAAAATGTAAAAATTTAGGAAAAATGTATTAAAAATAAAGTAAATGAGAGCTAATGGGCTCTTTGGAAACGATCTGGAGAAATAAAGTATGAAGGGGAGTTGGGAAGACCAAGAGACACCTTTCACCTTCAGGCGACTCGGCCGTCCGGCCGGCGGCGCCGGCCCGAGTCGGCCGGTCCGCCGGCCCGAGTCGGCCGGTCCGCCGGCCGAGTCGGACCGAGTCCGGTGCCTAGGAGGTGGGGGGTCGCTGGAGATAGTCACTGGTACTTTCAGTTTTATGGGTGTAGTGGGAAAATATGGAGTTATCACGTGTTGACTGTTGGGCTTCTATAAAATTTAAAACAAAATAAATATTAAAAATAATGTGGGGCATGGGATTTGAACTCTGGTGGCTTGGTTCAGCAATGCAAGGTATTACCATTGAGCCACAAGCTCCTTCTTGTAATTATGGAGTTATTTAATTACTTAAAGTAGTTACAGAAAATGTAAATACCCCAAGTATACATTAATTTTCAAGCAAATTTTTGTACACTAAAAATGGAGTTGTTACATTCTTTTAACTTGTAATTAAAATGCAAAATAATTACTTATAACTTGTGCTCAGGCTAAAATACCCCTTTATGGATTTTGAAAAAAATTATTTGAAAAAAATATGTATAGGAAAAATTAGGATTGTTACAGAATGTTCCTTGCGGAAGACTGCATCTCGCTCTATTAGGCCCGAGGACGTCCGATAACCCGCACCATCCCGATCAGGGTTCCTCAAAATGGGTTGTAGAGGCGTAATTGCAAGGAATTAGATAATATTTTTCCTAAAGAAAACGGTTTTATAATAGTTTAGGGTATTTTATTGTAATTCGTGATATTACCAAAAACATTGCCCAAAAGTAAATCGTGCTATGTTCAATATGTGTGTTGTGATAAGATAGGTCCTTACCTCGTGAGTTTTCTAAAGGTAATACAAGGAAATATGAGATTTATGGCAAAATGTAAAGTATATGGTATTTTACCGTAAAAATACGATAAAAGTTGCATAAAAGATTCTTTTGAGATGAAACTTGTTTTAATGTATTTATTAATGTTTATTAAATATTATATGAGAGTATGGTAATTATTGTTTAAGAAAAAATAGAATTTTTAAAGAAAAACCGAATTGGAAGTCGGATTAACTCTGTTTCCGTCGGGTTTTGAAGAATGAAAGTTTTAGAATAGAACAAGAGAGGGGAAGAAGGAACTTACAAGCTACAATGTTAGAGGGAAGAAGGGGGAAGCTTGGGAAGCATCGGGGCGTCGTTTCGTCGCCGGAAACTGTAAATCCCCAGTTCCGTATATAATTTTTCCGTATTTTTCCAGATTTTTCTTGAAATTTTTTCTATTTTATATATTTTTTATTATTTTATTTTAATTATCACCTAAACTACTTAAATCTAAACCCAGTTCCTAACCAAACCCGACCCATGCCCGACCCGACCCGCTTTCCCCCTTCTTCCTCCCTCGCTCGTTCTCTCTTCCCGCCTTTTTCTCTCCCCCCAACGTCGCTCCCCACTCCTCGCACCTACGCCCCTGCGACTCGCGCTCGCTAACTCCCCCGTGCCCCGCTCGCTTCCCCAACGGCCACTTCCCCCACGTCTCTCCCCGCTACTCGCACCCAAGCCGCAACGGCCACGACTCTTCACCCAAAACCCACGACGCTCTCTCTCTGCCTCACCCTCTCTACTTCATTCCCTCTCTCCCTCGCCTCTCTCTTTCTCTGTCACCCTCACTCTCTCTGCTTCATTCTCTATCTCTCCCGCTCTGTTCCGCCACCGAGCCCCCGCATCTCCAAGCTCCGACCAAGCACTGATGATCTCCCCGGCGACCCTATTCCCCCAAACCGTGACCGCCCGTGCACCACCGACCCCGATCATCCCCGGCAGCACCCCGGAGCTCCCTTGCATCCATCGTCGCAGCCGTCACCGTTCCCGTGCCACGCCAGTGCCAGCTCCGTGCCGCGCCGTGCCAAGCTCCGTGCCACGCCGCGCCAAGTTCCCGTGCCACGCCGTGCCAAGTCGAGCGTGCATCGTGTCGTGTTCGTGCCGTGATCGTGCCGTGTTCGTGCCGTGATCGTGCCCGTGTCGCGCCATCCACCATCATCGCCGCTCCCGTGCCACCTTCGCCAAAGGCAAGAGAAACCCCATCTCTTGTAATTTCATGCTATTTAATATCTAGGCTAGATAATAATATTAGATTATTTTGTAGGGTAAATATGTGTTATCGACCGTTTACCAAACCATGCCTAGTGTTCGATGCGAACTATAATCTAAGACATTTCTCATTATAGGGGAACCTGTGATAGTTAGGCTCCTTTATTGATTTCAAATATCGTATAGGAATTTGGGTGCAAAATACTGTGTTTTTAATCATGTAAAGTCGCCCCTAAAAGGCGACACAAAATCTGAACCTTACCGCGCATGTTACCTTATTAAAATCGTTGTAAATTTATTATAGATTGGAACGTAACGTTTTATGGCTCATATCGAAGACGACTCGATAACCTAAAACCCCCTATAGTTTAATTCTCGACGGTTATAGATTCCTGTGACGATAATTCTGTTAGGATTCCTTAGCACCCTACTGGGTTTTCACAGCAACTACCATACCAAATTAAAAAATTCTAAGGTGCTAATCAATCCTAAACTAGGATCAAGCTAGAGTAAATAGACAAAACCAAACATGTAATCTACCATTACACTAAGTGAATGAGGAATACAACCTTTGTAGACCAGTCCTTCACTTCTAAAGCTCTATGTAGAAGTCCCTTCGCTACGAGTGTCGATCTCCTGAACTCTAGTATGGGTTCCCTTGGAGAATTGAACAAGCTTGCTCGAAGTCTTCAAAGCCGAGGACGATCTACGTCGAGGAGACTCAAAACCCAAGCTACCTCTTCACTAGGTCAAGAACTTTGTGAAGAGAACACCCTATACTACCCAAACAAGTGTGTAGGATGTTGAAGTAGGAAGTGGGCTCACTTTAGATTTTATTTTCTCATTCATTTTCACCATTTACCAAAAACCTAGAAAGCTTTTGGGTTGAGATGAAGAAGAAGAAGAAGGAACTCATGAATGAAAACTAATGAGGTGAGAATAGCAACCATGGGTGAGTTAGTGTCATAAACTAACCCTTGTAGAGACTTAACCATATGTTAGGATAATGGTTAGGTTAATAAATATCTTAAGCAAGACAAATTAGTGGACTTAGTCAATGGATTCTACAAGCTTCTCCAAGCTTCATCCATAAACTAATTTCCAACTAATTTGATTAACTTAAAATAAATAAAACCCTCCATTATCATATAACATGGTGTGAGTCTCATACACCCATGTTGCATGTGGTATCAAGCATGATACAAACTATGTACACAAGTATATATCACATATACACTTAATGCACAATCAAGTGAGAAAAAATAATCTTAAGTAAGCCAATACTAGTTAATGTAAAGTAATATATCAAATATATAATTATACATTAAATCATTAAATCAACACTTGATTTAATGCTCCGGTCATATCGCATATAACGGACTAATATCATGTGTATCAATTTATCGAATCAACACTTGATTCGATAACCCAGCTATATCACATATAACCGACCAATGACACAAATCGCGAGAATAGAGTATGGTATCATATACTCGCATTAATCTCGATCCCGCACATATCTCATATGTGCTCCTACTTCGTTTCGCCAGAGCCAGCAAACATCTATGTAGGACTCTAAAGACTCGTCAATACGCCGGCAGTAGGTGATGATCATATCAAACACCCACAAGCCGCAAGAGGCGTGCTAAACGTAACGGCCACCCGGGTATTGAACGATCAGAAGATCAACAAGCAAGCCTGCTCATACTCCTGCGAATCCAATTAGTAACACTACCGTACAGTCCGGTCTGTTCGTCTGATATGTCGCATATCTCGCCTAGGGGTGGTAAACGTCAGACCCCAATATCTTGATAAGTCATGCCGATGTAAGGTCCATAACGGGCGAGAAACTACTGATAACTCTTACCAGTAAATCTTATCTACCCTGGCCAGGGATTTCAGTTATGACCAATCGAGCATAGCGCAACATCAACCCCCAATACCGGGAGAGATGAATCCCCTTCTATCGCTCATTGCCTCCATGTGACTCGGGACTGTACCCCAAAACCACCTGTTTGCACGACTCAGTAGAGCCGTGGTAGGGTGGAAATTAAAGCACAGTGGGAGACACACAAGACTCTATGAGGATCTCGGGTCGACAGACTAACTTGTACCAGTGTCACCAGAGAACTGCTATCTGACGTGAGGTATAATACCATCTAGGAGTTCTCGACGAGTCCGTTCAGTGTACCCAATCTCCACTGAGCACCCGTATACCATCTCTGATGTCAAACACCAATGGATATAGGATTATCCATCGCCCATCACATAGGTCGAGAAGATATACGCTAGTCTACTCTGGAATATCGATGCCCCGTCTCGATATTACCACGACTAGGAACATTGAAGGATGAACTCATAGACTACCCAGGCCCCACTAGTATGATCTGCATCATAATCCTGAAAGTCAAGTACACATCCTAAGGGCTTTATCAACATGTAACAGAGAGACAGTAAGTGTACATGTTAAGATAAAGAGCAATCAGATAGCATACTATCATGTCGAGCAAGAAAATCCTCCCTATATATGTCCAAGCATCCACTATAATATACATCTCATGTACAATAATGGCCTCTAGGGCATACATACAACTAACAAATTGGCTGCGAATGCAGCACTGGACTGCAGTCCGGGGCAACATTTCGTTCGGATACCTGACCTTGAACACTTGTACACCCCTGATTTGAACTGAAAATGTGCGGATCCCCATATGGTCGCGTAGATATTTTAGTTAGCTAACACATGAAACTGGTACCGTGCTGTTTCACTATCGTTTGATATTAAATTTGTATTTTTGAGGGTCGCTGTGTTCTGCAGTTTCTGCAGTAACGTTTCCTACACCGTCACATTAAACAGAACATAACTTTTAATATAGAACTTCTATCGATAATCCGTTTGATGCGTTGTAAACTTAACTGATAGAAATATATTTTATTCAACTGAGGAAACATCTGAATTTGAACACAATCACTGATAAAACGCGCGTGAAGTTGGTCTTCCAGCTCTGAAACTGGAATTCTAGCAATCGATCGCCACCTTCAAATGATGATAATTCCCTAACTTGAATTCCGATTGAAATGAAATAAATTTTAATGTTTAGATAATCAAGTGTTCTTCATACGTCCTTTATATTATTTTGGTCGAATCCTTGCGTATGATTTATCGTAAATTTTGCAAGTCGTATGGCATTGGTCGTCATAAAATAGGGAATATCTGTTCAGTGCATTTCTGCTTATTTTTCGTGTTTGCTTGATACCTGCTGCATAGTGATCATTCACGTTGAAAACTAGCAACTGATTTGCATTGTCGATATATATATCATTGTTAGTGATTGTGTTGTGGCAAATACGACAGTGATATTGATAAGTGGAAAAGTGATTGAAAGTGACAGCGATACGTATTTGTTCACAACCTATCTAATACCAGAGTGCATACTATAACCTGGGGAATGGGGAAATCAAGGTGGAATTGAACTCGTATTTAGCAAGGCACGATGATTTAAAGGATGATCATTCGCTATTAGTGATATACATATATATACATTAGGTTGTGGGCCTAGCGGCACGGCTGACAGGATTATGTCCCGGGCACAGCGGACCGTAGTCTCGGGCATACACGAGACCCTTGTTAAACACGGGCATCCTTTCCACCTATTGATTTCATTGACTTAGTGACTGATAAATAGTGACATACGCTTTGCTTAGTTTACTGACATGATAGTTATACCATACTGTTCATATGCACGATATCCTTGATTTCATGTTCCGCAATCTGTTGCACTATTATGTTTAATAACATTACATGCCTTTATATAATTATTGCTATGTGTGTCGCCCTGACGACCTGAGTGTGCATGCTCAGAGAACGAAGTGGATCCAGCCCAGGAGCAGGACCTGCCCTTCGAGATCGCGGAGATCTAGACTGCTTCATTAGCGCCTTCTCTTTTGCTTTCTGCACTTGTTTGTTGGTTAGTTTATTTTTATTCTGTAAAATAAATGTACTTTGAACTCTTTAATTTGCAATGTAATAAAGTTATGAACTATGATTTTCCTTTACTCAAGTACTGATTACTGACTACCATGTAATGCTAGAAGCCGAAGTGTGACTGCGGCGGGATTATTCCCTGGCCGTAGGAGCATGGCTGGCCTAGTCATCCCTCGTATTCCGTATTTTGGGAAGCGGGGCGTGACATGATTTTGTTGGTATCAGAGCCAGGTTTTGGATGAAATTACAGTTTCGTAGAGGGACCTCTAGATTGAGTTACACCCTTAGTGTATGCCTTATTACATTTATTCCTCACTTCTAATCATCGTTGAATCATCGTGTAGCCTTCCTTGAATCCGATTTCTTTTGATCTTTTCAGGAATATGGACTCCTCAGGCAACTCCTCCGGTGCCGGGCCCCACGATCGTCCCGAGAAGATCCTTAGCACACTGACGACCCCGGCCCAAGCCCAAGAGAAGAAGACCGATATCCTGGCCGAGGGATTGAAGGCGGTACAGGAGACCGCAATTACCGCCCTGGAGAGATCTACGGCTGTTCCCGCCGCTCCCATGGGGAACGCGGACACAGGTGGTGCATGGTTGTCGTCAGCTCGTGCCATAAGGTGGTGGGTTAAGTCCTCCTAGAGTAGCTGTTAATACGAATAACAGAAACTCTGTTATAGCCATTTCTGTACATTCAATGTACTCTACGGATAGAGGAATACATAAAGTTGAACACAGTAAAATAAGAAATTGAAAGATTTCGTTGAAATTGTTCGTTTGAAAATTTCCCGAAAAGCTAATTATAGGTTCTTCTTTCCATCGGAACAATAGGTTCCCCGGTCGACCATTTTTGGCCACTTCCAATGCTGTAATCAACTGTCGCAACGACGCCATTTGATTGAACGAGGTTTCGTGCGTGCGTGCTCTTTTAAAAGATGAATCAAAGAATTTTAACCGCAATCAAGAACGGCGTCACTTGGTAGCTAGCCGGTGAGTACGGGTCGGTCCACAGGGATTTTGTGTATTTTCTATTTGTTCTAACGAGTTAATTCCAATTGTGGTGGATTGGATTATCACTAAAAACTGAAATGAGTTTGATTAGGATTAAAATCTTGCTAGGGTTAGGTTTAGGTTAAGTTTGGAAGTTCAATATTTCTCACCGCTTTCTATGCCCTAATTAAGATCTTTAGGTGTTAAGGTAATAATTAACAAAGTGGATTAGTACCATCGGGAAGAAACTAGGTTTCTTCCTCTAGGTCCTTGTCCGTCATTTCTTAACTCTTACCCTAACCTCCATGGAAAACATACACAACCGGTCTTTTAAACTACGGTATCACCGCTACCTCTTGGGATAGGGTGCCGTAGTGAGCGGTGTGTGTATGTATGCATAGAGTCCTATTTAAAATGTATGATGAGCAAGAAAGGGGTGAGAGATTTTCATCTCTCAAACCTCTCCTATTCCTAACCTTAACAAGTGAGGAACTACTCACTCATTAGGGAATTGTTAAAAGATTTCATTTTTATGATTGTTTTTAATAACCTAATTATCTAATCTACGGCAGATAAATAAAATCTAAACTGGGGCAGATAAATAAAAATTATACTAGGGCAGAAAGGAAAATTAAACTAAGGCAAGGTAAAGAAAACGACTTACTTTTTATTTGATGCACTCTTTAAACATTACAAGAATTAAAATTCTGAAATTGATAATTAAAAAGAGGCATAGGAAGAGGCATGCTCTAAAAAGTGGTTTAGGGTTCCTATTTATAAATTATAGAAACCCTAGAGTTACATCTGATCCCTATCTACATTTACAAAATTACCCTGAGAAGCCTAGTCAACGCGCCGCCGCCGCCGACAAATTTGCACCGACGCGTGTATTGTATGGCCGCGGATCCGCAGCCATATGCCTTGTTTGGCCGCGGATCTGCGGCCATATTGGAGGCTCTTTAGCTGAATTCTTCTGGTGTTCTTTCTGTTGCTTTTTACTTGGCTTTTCTTCACTTGGTTCTTCAGAATGTCTTCTAGTCTCTTCCAGATTTCCACAGTGCATAATGTCGTGGACTTTTACCGTTTACTTCATGTTGAAGTCTTGAATCTTGTGCTACCTTTGTGCAATCGAACTGTTTGCCGATCTTCGTTTGTTCCTCAAACTGTAGGCGGCATGATAGAGATTCTTCTGTTTGTTGGTCGTAGTCTCACTTTTGTAGCGTCTTTTCATCATTTTCACTGTTTTGTTCCGAGAACCTGTAACCTGCAACTATGTAGCAGACATGGATCAAAAGCACCTATTTATTTGTAAAATGATTAAGAATGAGGAATATAATAATGCAAAATTATGATATGAACAGGCGCGCTCGTACCGACTACACAGGCTAGGGTTAGTACCGTTTCAGACTTCAGGAGATTTCATCCAGCAGTGTTCAAGGGATCAGCAAGTCCACTTGAGGCCGAGCAATAGCTCATCAACGTGGAGAACCTCCTGACAGCCGCTCGAGTTCCTGACGATGACAGGGTGAATATGGTGAAGATTCAGCTAGAAGACGAGGCCCGCACGTGGTGGTCCGTAGAGGAGAGCCGGTTAGGGAAACCTATTGGATGAGATACGTTCTCCGCATGCTTCCTGGACCACTACTTTCCGGCTACTGCCAAGGCTGAGATGGAAGAAAAGTTCATTATGTTAAAGCAGAATAGGCACTCAGTGGATGTCTACGCCGCAGAGTTCAATCGGCTAAGTCGCTTCGCACCGTACATAGTAGCCACCGAATCCGCCAGGGCAAGACGGTTCTAGCAAGGGCTCAATATTGAACTGCAACAACTTATCGCGTCTCTCGATCTACCCACCTTTGCCCAAGTATTGAACGCTACCCGGGTACAAGAAAAATTGGCAGAGAAGGCCAAGGGCCAACGATCGATGGACAAGAGACCCCACGTGATTCCAGCACGGCCTACCATCTCCCCCCGTGGAGCGATCCCAGTTCACAGGCCGGGTGTCACACAGATGAAGCGCACCTTCTCACCTCAGCAGCCGCAACGGAGGGCCCTGTTTTGCGATTATTGCCAGCGGCCAGGACACATGCAGAGAGATTGCCGCAGAGCTAAGGGGCAGTGTCTGATTTGCGGATCCAGCGAGCACAGGGTCAGCGGGTGTCCCCAGAGATCTGAGCTACATGGAGGGTTTGAGCAACAACAACCGTCGTACGACACATCAGCTCAGAGGGGTCCACCTCGGGTGTCCCAGCAGCGGTTTTTCGATCAGAGGCAGACTGGTACAGGTCGGAATCAAGGACGGGATTTCACCCTTGTCACGCCCCGCTTCCCAGAGTACGCAAGATTTGGGCACGCGACATAGCCAACCATGCTACCTGTGGGTAGGAAGTATCCATCCACAGTCACATTACGGCTGTAGAGATATCAAGAACAAGATAATAACTAATCTAACACATGTCCAGATCCATAATAACGATAGTCAATAAACAATAAGTGCGGAAGCAAATGATCCAATACAATAAGTAAATAGTACGTCCCATAATGCGGGCTCACATCTGGAAATGAAATGAAATAAATGAACTAATCACTATGGAACTCACAGATCAGCCTGCTGGCTGAAGTACTCCTGCTCGGTCGTCGACAGTGGTAAAGAATCTGGGCCATGCAAAACCCAGACGTCAGCGCGTCATGTCGAACAATAATATAATATGAACAAGGTAATAAGCAATGCAGGGAAATAAACATGAATAAAGCAGTAATATGAAACAAGCAGTGCAGGGTAGTGTGCAGTGGGTAACTAAACTGTTCTATCAGGTTTCTATTCTAAAGTCTTTGAAATCAATTGATGACTCGTCGATGTAACTCAATAGTATCCCGTGCGTGCCCGGGACCACGGTCAAGATTCTCGGGGCTGAATCCGAGACGTGCCGCTAGGCAGTAACAAGTAGCAGGATGGGCGAGTGATGTCAGCATCATCACTCCGGGGCTGGCCAAGCCCGTAAGATTGATCAGAACAGGTATCGAACTGTTGAGTTACAAGTCGGTTTCACCTTTGATTTCCCCATACCCCCAAGTTATGTATGTCAGGTCAGGTATTCAGTAATCAAGAACTAATGCCAACACAGGATCAGGTAACAGCAGGTTTGTCTGGGTAGACAACAGGAATGGTCCAAGAGGACCCAAGTCAGGTTTGTTGGCATTAGGCATGAGATCAGGTAACAGATCAGGTCATGGTACAACAGGTTGAGTAGAAAGTAAAGGGTACCATGTCCGGTGCATCGGTATGTATATATGTCATGTGTATCAAGGTCAGGTCAATATATGACGCAATCGAGGGTGTGCTCACAACAGGTATATAGTCGAATAAGGAACAACAGCAGGAAATAAAGTAAATAACAATAACAGTTCATTTAATCACAATGGTGCATGAATATGGTGCAGTTGTATTATATTAACAAGTTCGAGCACCCTTGGGTGCAATAATCACAAGGTAGTGCAGTATTAATAACAGCAAGTAATGAAGATATAAGTGTACGACTATCGTCCTCTAAATAACAAAATGATTAACAGGTAGTTGTTATTAAGGTTACGGTGGCAAAATACGATTTAGGTTGTCGTATCATGATATTTATCATATTACGTCCAATCGAGAAAAGTAACTATATTTAGTTAACAATGCAAGTTTTATGAGTCAATCATACTTAATTAGGATAACGTAGCATGTAGCAAGTAATACTTGCCTCGACGGTTTCGCAAACCGGAAAACACGAACGCAACGTCGGCAGAAAACACGCGACGGATGCACGGGCCACGGATCGAGTCCAAACAGCGAACAGCGGGACCACACGGACTGGAGTACTTCGCTGGAGAGTCGGGTCAAGTCGTCGGCACGGCCGGAATCCGGCGAAATGTCCAAAACGGCGACAATGTTAGCAAATACAAATCAAAGCGAGAAATCGACCAGTGAAGGGATACATGAAGGGAGATGGTGAAGGGAGGCTTACAGTGGTAGCAAGGGTGCAAACGCGACGGTTTCGACGGCGATGGGGCGCCGGCGGCAGGGAACAGTGGGCGCGGCAAGGATTGAAGGTGGTTAGATCGGGGTGCAGTGAGTAGGGGAGGTGCTGGCCTGATCTGGGTTGCAGGGGGAGAAGGAGGTGGTCGGCGGTGGCTCTGGCAACGACGGCGAGGGTCAACGGCGGCTTTCCCGGCGACTGGAGAAGTGCTAGGGTTCGGCGTCGGGTTCTGTTGCAGCCTGGCGAGGGAAGGAGGAAGACGGTGAAGAGGTCGGGACGAGGGTGAAGGGAGGAAGTCGACGTCGTCGGCGATGGGAGGCGGCGGCGACGGCAGCACGGCGTGCAGGTGGCGGTGGCGTCGGGTGCAGGCGTTTGAAGGAGGGAGAAGAGGAGGAAGGGGGTGCGGTCAAGGCTGTGGAGGCGAGGATGATGGTGGCGAGGTCGCGGGGAGGTCGACGGCGAAGCTGCGGCGGCTAGGGCAAGGCTAGGGTTGGGGTTCGTGGGTTCTGCGATGCGCTTCTCGTGAAGACGAAGGGTTAAAAAAGATTGTAACGTTTTAAAAATAATTAAATAAATAATTAAATAAATAAAATTGTTTAAGTGAATTTTATGATTTTCGGTAAAGCAAAATGTATTTTTCGTAAAATCAAACCGCAATTGTTTTTCATTATAAATTCAAAATACCTATTTAAATTATGTAATTACTAGTAAATAGTGTTTATTTAGCCACTTATAAATTTTTAGTTTAATAAAATATTTTTCCTAAATTAATTATTTTAAATATTAACATAAACTTTATTTTTTACACTAAATTAGTGTAAATTACAAATTTAAATGGTTTTAATTTGTAAAAATGAACCATGGTATGTTAGAATTTAGTATGTATCATGCAAAAATTATTTGCAAATTTTTGCTATTTTCTAGAGTTTTCTTTAGTTGCTATAGTAAATAAATAAATAATTAATTAATTAAAGCATGAAAAGACTTATGTGATGTTTCTTCTCTTGAAAGTTCTACACAACATCACACCCTCTTCTTTCTCTCCCTCACCTCCCACTAGTGGCCGGCCTCATCCATGGCAGCCCCCATTTCCCACTTCATTTTCTTTCAAAATTCATCAAAAATACTTCAAAAATCCAATTTAAATTCCACAAAAACCTAACTATTTCATACCCTTTATTCTCTACTCTTCTCTACATGGATTTTTGAATGGGAAAGCATGTATTTTTGAGGCTCATTTTCAAGTTGGGACATGAGGTTGTGGAGGTATAAATCCTTCTCTTTTGTGTTATTTTTATTAGATATTTCTTTTAAAGCATAATTTGATTAATTAGATAATTCTTGTTGCAAATTCTAAAATTCAAGTTAGGGTTTGAAAATTCAAGAGGTGGTTTTTGTTAATTAATTAGGGTTATAATAACTAGTATAACATATTTAGAGGTGGAAATTCTTGCATGGTTGATATATTGTAATTTGTTCATTCAAATTGCTTAAATCAAGCAATTTTTGTAAACTAGATTTATGTATATTATATTTATTGGTGAGATAAAATTTCAATTAATGTTTGTAACATTAGATTTTTATTTAAATGAGGATATTGACATGTTTAAGGAATGAAAAACTTAATTTGGTTGCTAGTTTTTATTGATAATTGATAAATTGTAAGTAAAATGCTATTTTTGCTAACTAGAAATTGGAAATTCTTAAATTAATGAGATTTAAAATCTAATTTATGGTTTCATTATATTACCATCATTATAAATTGTAGTTTGAAAAGTTAATTCATGCAAAATCAAGTTTTGTTGTGGAATTGTGGAATTTTGCTTGTAAGTTGTGGAAAATTGATAAAATTGCAAACTAGAAATTTATTTGTAATACAAATTAGTGTAATAAAAATATGGTAATGGTTTCTATAACGTAGTTATGTTATTTAATGAATATTATGACCATTAGTTTCATTAAACGTCAAGTTTTGAAGTAAAACGGTGAATTGACATTTTCAAGGTTTTCGGAATTGGATGATTTGATCGATTTTAGGGTTCCGATGATTTGAACCAAGTTTTATATTATAAGTAATGGGTTTTGAAACTACGGGTTGTTTATTGGTTTTTACCTCGATCAATCGGCGTTTGTACGCCGATATCGAGCGGTATTTGGTTCTTTTGCGTGGACGGGACATAGGTTTTAACCTGTGCTTGTTCTTCGTATCGTTTGACTTTTGTATGTGATTCGGTTTACGATGCTATTTACATGTTTGCGTCTAGGTACCCTCACGTGGACTGCGGGCGATGAAGAGGAGGATGGCGACACTGTCTTCGGCAGACATGGACCAGGTGAGTAGATGTATATCTACGGGGGGAAATCGGATGGATGGCGTTTAGCACCCCCACAACGTAGAATAGGAATAGTACTTATTGACATTAGGAAACCAGACGTGACCCTAGTAGGATCCTAGTATTGACCCTAGGCTGGACTAGACTGATTTAGGAAAAACCATATCAGAGGACGAGTACCTTGGAAGAGGTTCTTAGGTTTCAGATAGAAACACACCCATGCACACACTGAAACTCGACATGGGGTACGTGTATGTGTATATATATAGAACTAGATATAGGTATATACATATATATACAACACGTATAGGTGATTCATTGAGGTGATATGATATCCGAGGTATGATGAAACAGTATAACTGGGCTCGATGCCGTGATTCTTGACTATGCAGTCGTAATAAAGTGTTAGCGGATCATTAGGGAATGAGATAATGAACATGAATATATAAGTTATAAGGAGTGGTGGTGATATTGATGTACATGGGACGCTAGAATAGTACCTGGACTGTAACTTGTGACTGATCACTATATGATATATGTTTAACTTGATTACGACATTATATTGGTGTGACCTGATGCCGATATCATATAAGTATGACTTAATCACAATAAGATACATATGACATTATACGAATGAGGAGACACCTAGGAGATACTTGACCGTACCCCGATATTGGGATGCCGTACGATGGATTTTACCGTACGAGGCTTAGATTCGATGATTGATCCGCACTCTTGATTCGAGGAAGCCGTACTACGTACGTGATGCTATTGAGGCGGAATCGCCGACTATTAGAGATAATGATTCAGACCTTAGGTAGACTCTAGTTTCTTACTGACTAGTCTATTGGGTTTAGTTCCTTCGGATGTTAGATGGACACTGGTTTAGGTTCGGCTCACATAGTGGTAGTTGTACTCGTATCTCGCAGAGGAGTGGATAATGCACATCTGTATTTACATTCATACTGTAATCATCATGGTGCATGTTCTTTTATATGTTGCTATAATCAGTATAAACTTTACCTGTTAGGACACCAGCACCATTACCGATGATGCGCATATTGCACGCACACTTATTTGCCAGCTCACACACATCATCATCGGTAATTGCTATGTCACGTACACTTTAGATCATATTATCTTTTATTGATAGAATCAGTTAACAACTAAACCGATATAATATTGTGATCACTCTCTGATGATAAGTATAAGACATGATATTCATTACTTAGACATTCATGCATTCATATTTTCGTGTTATCATGCAGTATTATGGGCATATGCCGACACTTATCATATAGTTACTCATGATTTTGAGATTTGGATTTCTATGAGATTTCTGGATTTTTGGGGAAAACCGCAAAAATATATAAAAACTTCTCTCTCTCTCCTCTTCTCTTTTTAAAATAAGATGCGGTTTTCTCGTGATGTATGTGTTGTCCACCATGAGTATTTCATGTTTTCTGATGGATTTCGAGACCCGATTCGAGGAGTGGATGAACCGTCTCGGGTACATGGTGGGCCCGGTATGGTACCCCGGGGCAAGAAGATCGAGTTGTAGACGATGAGCCTGGCAGGGGAAGGCTACCTACCGGTGATGTCTGGCGCGGCGGATATCCGGAGGATACCGACCGTTGTCGTGGGATTTGATGATATGGGCCGATCCGAACTGACGGAGCCCGACATATTGATACTTGAGGTTACATGTGTTGTGTCGATGCTTGACACGGATTTCCATGGATTTCATTGTTGAGATTTCAGATGCTTATACACACTTTACTATGATAACGGCTAAAGGTTCTCATACATATATATCTGGATTTCAGGATTTTATACTTTACATTCATGGTGCATGCATTTCATTTCATATGACTTAGTACTATATGCGGCACTGACACGACACGGAGTATTTGCACTTACACGTAGTATTACCCTGCTATTACTAGATGTTTGGGATATAGTAGTGTATTATTATGACCTAGGATAGCGTCGTGCATTCGATTTCTTTTCGTAGATGTCTTCTACTCACGAGTTGGCAACTCACCCCCGTTGTGCCAAATTCTTTACAGGTGCGATGTACAGGTTTCCCTTGGCAGTTGCTGGCACATCATTTTCATTTCGGGTGATTTGCACGGTAGGTTGGTTCATTTGTATCTGAACCGCCGTTGTATTTATATTATTTCATTTGTATCTAGAAAGCTCCATCAACCATATTTGTATTACTTGATAAGTTTATTGGACCGGTTGTTTATTTCGACCTTAGAGTCGCGCATGTGTTATTCTGATCTGGTGGTTTGTGTTTTCTTTTGAGATTTGAGCCTCGCCCTTTGGCGTTGTATATTATTGTGATTGTTGTGGTTGTCTCCGCCTGTTGGCGTTGAGTTAGCACCCGTTTGGGGATGCTTTTTTATTGTTTATTCATATTATACTTGTTGTACCCGTTTGGGGGCCAGTTTTTACAGAGGAGACTCTGCCGAAATTTTTGGTAAAATTTGCTGATGTTTTTATACTTGTTTTCTTTTCTTTTCTTCTTTTTCTTCTTTTATGGTTTAGATTTCTGGGCTTCGGCTTACTTAGGTCACGTGGCGCCTCTAGACGCTTCGTAATCTAAGTGCCGGTCACGTTCCGTACTTTCGGGTCGTGACAAAGATAGAGAGAGAGAGATTTTAGGAGAGAGAGAGAGAGAAAAATTAGAGAGAGAGATAGAGAGGGATTGAGAGGGAGAGAGAGAGAGAGGGTTGGTGGGGCCCACGAGGGTTTTAGCCCCTCGTGATTGGCCAGAAGGAAACTCGTGGGAAAATTTTAAAAGATTTAAAAGGATTTTAAACGTTATTTGTGTAACAGTAATATATATATAGTTTTAATATATTTAATTAAATGGGCATTTCGGCGCTAAATGAAACATTTCCAAATCGTGCCCGGGTTGCGCCCAAATGTTTCAAATTCAAATAATAGGATTTTAAGCGGGTTCCAAATTTTAAAATGAGATGTTTTATGATTAAAATGCATGCCCCCAAGTCGGACACTTGCACGCGCGCGTAGTCCTCCAAACTTGCCCGTTTCACCGAACGGGACGAAATCTCGACGCGCGGACGCTACCACGCGACTAGTGGCGTCGAGTAGGCCAGTATGGATATTTTTAATTTCATTTTAGGTGTTAAAACTTGTTATAGGCAAAAATGACTTAGCCGGTTAAAATTTAGCAACAAGCACCAAACAAACAAGATAATTGAAATGAGCAATGTCTAACACTCAACCAGTAACAGAAATAGTATTATTGGGCTCGGGTGTTACATCATACCCAACTACAAAAAGAATTTCGTCCTCGAAATTCCAAGAATACAAGATAGATAGCTACAGGAAGAGGTGAGGAAATTTCTGCCGGATCTCGTCTTCTCGCTCCCAAGTGGACTCTCCATGTGATCGATTACCCCAAGAAACTAGCACAAGAGGGATAACCTTGTTCTTAAGAACCTTTTCTCTTCGGTCCTTGATTTCAACCGGTCGCTCCTCAAAAGTTAGGTCCTCCCGTACGGTCAACTCCGAATGATCCAAGACGTGGGCTTCATCTCGAACATACCTCCGTAGTTGAGATACATGAAACACGTCGTGTACTCCTGCCAATGACTGTGGTAACGCCAAACGGTACGCTACCTCTCCAACACGCTCCAATATCTCGAAGGGTCCAACGAATCGAGGACTAAGCTTTTCCCGACTCCCAAAGCGAATCACCCCTCTAGTCGGTGATATCTTCAGGAATACTAAATCACCCACGGCGAACTCTAGAGGTCTTCTTGACGTGTCGGCCCAACTTTTCTGTCTGTCTTGAGCTGCCTTCATATGCTTCCTGATTGTATTCACCTTCTCGACTGTCTGTACCACCAAATCTGGTCCTAGTAACCTCTGTTCACCAACATCATCCCAACAAACCGGTGAACGGCACTTACGACCATACAACGCTTCAAACGGAGCCATCTGAATAGTCGCTTGGAAGCTATTGTTGTACGAAAACTCCACCAGGTGTAGATGATCCTCCCAAGAATCTTTGAAGTCCAACATGCAAGCCCTCAACATATCTTCAAGGGTCTGGATCGTTCTCTCCGATTGTCCATCAGTCTGAGGATGATAGGCTGTGCTAAACTTCAATCGAGTCCCCAAACTTTCTTGTAAACTCCTCCAGAAGTGTGACAAGAACCGAGTGTCCCGGTCGGACACGATGCTTACCGGTACTCCATGCAATCTTACAATCTCCTGCATGTACCGCTCTGCCAAAGTCTCCGTCGATTGACCAACCCGAAAAGGAATAAAGTAAACCGCCTTGGTCAATCGATCGACAATCACCCATACTGCATTGTTGCCCTTTGGACTCCGCGGTAAAGCCGTCACGAAATCCATGGTTATATGTTCCCACTTCCACTGAGGAATCGGAAGTGGTTGCAACAAACCAGCAACCCTTTGGTGTTCAGCCTTGACTTGCTGACACACCAAGCACTTAGCCACGAATCGAGCAATCTCCCGTTTCATACCTTCCCACCAGAAGTGCTGTCGAATATCTCGGTACATATTTGTCCCTCCTGGATGTACAGAGTAAGCTGAACTGTGTGCCTCCTTCATAAGCTCTTCACGTACATCCCCTTTTGGCACACACACACGGCTACCATACCTCAACGAACCATCTTCGTGGATCAGTAAATCGGTTCGTAGTCCGGCTTCAACCTGGTCTCGAAACCTTTGCAGTCTAGGATCCTGTGATTGTGCCGCTTTAATCTTCTCAACTAAGGACGACTGTACTTGCAACTGCATTAACTGTCCCGTAGCATGTGGTAGCACAACCTCCAAGTCAAATCTCCGAAAATCCGCAATGATCTCCCTCTGTGCGGTCAATACCTGAATCGCTGGTAACCGACTAAGCGCATCCGGCACGACGTTAACTTTTCCCGGATGGTACTTAAGATCAAGGTCGTAGTCGGCCATCAGCTCCAACCATCTGCGTTGCCTCATGTTCAACTCCTTCTGAGTGAACACATACTTCAAACTCTTGTGATCTGCAAAAACTTCGACTTCCTCGCCCAAAAGGTAGTGTCATCCAAATCTTCAAGGCGAAGATCACGGCCGCAAGCTCCAAGTCATGAGTCGGATAATTCTTCTCATGAGTCTTCAGTTGTCTTGATGCGTAAGCTACGACCTTCCCATTCTGCATCAAAACACATCCCAATCCTTTTCCAGATGCGTCGCTGTGAATCACCAGTCCTCCTGAATTGTCTGGTACGGTCAGGATAGGGGCGGTTATCAACTTCTGCTTCAACGTCTCGAAGGCCAATGCACATCCATCCGTCCAAACAAAAGGTACCTCCTTGCGCGTAAGCTTGGTTAACGGCCCTGCCAAACGAGCGAAGTTCTCCACAAATCTTCTGTAGTATCCGGCCAAACCAAGGAAACTTCTTATCTCAGCCACATTTCTTGGAATAGGCCAATCTCGAACCGCTGCAATCTTCTCGGGATCGACGGCGATCCCATCGCCCGACACGACATGCCCCAGAAACTTCACTTCTTCCAGCCAAACTCGCACTTACTCATCTTCGCATACAATTTCTCCTGTCTCACCGTCTACAGTGCGATCTTCAAATGCTCAGCAAGCTCCTCAAAACTCCTCGAGTAGACCAGAATGTCGTCCATGAATACCACAATAAACTGGTCCAAGAACGGTGAAAAGATTCGGTTCATCAAGTCCATGAATATTGCCGGCGCATTCGTTACTCCGAAGGGCATCACCAGATACTCGAAATGTCCATATCGAGTTTGAAACGCCGTCTTGCAAATGTCTTCAGCTTTCACTCGGACCTGATGATATCCGGATCGCAAATCCAGTTTCGAGAATACTCTCGCGCCACTAAGCTGCTCAAAAAGTTCTCCAATGCGAGGGATCGGGTACTTGTTCTTAATAGTCACCCGGTTCAATTCTCGGTAATCAATGCACATCCTTCTCGTGCCATCCTTCTTCTTTACTAAAAGAACTGGAGCTCCCCAAGGCGAGTTGTTGCTTCGAATCCAACCCTTCTCAAGTAATTCACCAACTTGCTTCTTAACTTCTTCCAATTCCTCTGGTGCCATCGGATAATATGATTTCGATACTGGCGCTGCACCAGGAATAAGGTCAATCGCGAACTCCACGTCTCGCTTCGGCGGTAAGCCCGATATATCCATAAACACATCCATAAAGTCGCGACAACTGCCGGCTCTTTACTACTATCAACTTTCATTGCTGCAAGAATATTGTTTGTCGGCCTAGCCCTAAACTTGACTGGCCCGACAGAACTGCTTCTTTACCGCAACTGCTGTCTGCATCGTTGGCCGCGAAAGGTCCAGCGAGACTACTGAGTCTCGTCCATTCTGCTGCATGCACGTCCACGGTTGCTCCATTCTGCCTTAGTCCGATGAACTTCTCTTCCATTTCCTCCCGTGCAGTCCGCGGGAAGAATTACTCCAGGAAACTTTCAGAGAAATCCGCCCAACTGATTGGCTTGGGCAAGCGGGTCTCCTCCACAAGCCATCACTCTCGGGCGTCATCCACTAGCTGAATGTGCACCACATCAACTCCTTTGTCCTCTGGAATTTGTGCCGCAATCAGCAAATTCTCCGTGTCACTAGCCACTGCTCGGCTGGCAACGGCTCCTCCAGACCAGTGAAAGCAGACGGACCCAAAAGTCTGAAATCTGCTACAGTCCCTACTCGTTCGACTGGTCTAGTTCCATCGTTGTTTACAGACTGCTGAACGATCTGCAAACCTTCCTGAAACGAATCTGCTATTGCTGGATCAGCTCAGTCTGTCTCTTTGATTTCCAGCATTTTCTCTTATCACTCCAAGCATGGCGGCTTCGTTCACACGCCTCTGGTACGTCTTCAACTTCTTACCTGTCATAATCCTGAACTCAAAACACCCAACATTAGCATGATGATAGATTCTAAATATGGATCAAGGCTAGAACTCCAAGATACTTAAATAGAGTACCGTATTGTAGCTATGCCGCGGTATCATAGCTGCAATTACTTAACTCCACCCAAGTCGCCTAAGTCCTAGAGATAACAAGAAATTAGGTTTTCGAGTTGACAATGCAAAGTAAGTTTGCACACCGTCCAAGATATAATCAGGAAGAATGTGATTCAAGAATGGTAAAACGGTCGAGGTGGTAGGACATGTTTCCTAAGCACGGGTATTCTAATTCGTGTATCGGGTACAATACCCAACTACAAAAGAATCAACCCAACTAACCTATGGCTCTGATACCAAAAGAACCATGTCACGCCCCGCTTCCCAGAGTACGCAAGATTTGGGCACGCGACATAGCCAACCATACTACCTGTGGGTAGGAAGTATCTATCCACAGTCACATTACGGCTGTAGAGATATCAAGAACAAGATAATAACTAATCTAACACATGTCCAAATCCATAATAACGAGAGTCAATAAACAATAAGTGCGGAAGCAAATGATCCAATACAATAAATAAATAGTACGTCCCATAATGCGGGCTTACATCTGGAAATGAAATGAAATAAATGAACTAATCACTATGGAACTCACAGATCAGCTTGCTGGCTGAAGTACTCCTGCTCGGTCGTCGACAGTGGTAAAGAATCTGGGCCATGCAAAACCCAGACGTCAGCGCGTTATGTCGAACAATAATATAATATGAACAAGGTAATAAGCAATGCAGGGAAATAAACATGAATAAAGCAGTAATATGAAACAAGCAGTGCAGGGTAGTGTGCAGTGGGTAACTAAACTGTTCTATCAGGTTTCTATTCTAAAGTCTTTGAAATCAATTGATGACTCGTCGATGTAACTCAATAGTATCCCGTGCGTGCCCGGGACCACGGTCAAGATTCTCGGGGCTGAATCCGAGACGTGCCGCTAGGCAGTAACAAGTAGCAGGATGGGCGAGTGATGTCAGCATCATCACTCCGGGGCTGGCCAAGCCCGTAAGACTGATCAGAACAGGTATCGAACTGTTGAGTTACAAGTCGGTTTCACCTTTGATTTCCCCATACCCCCAAGTTATGTATGTCAGGTCAGGTATTCAGTAATCAAGAACTAATGCCAACACAGGATCAGGTAACAGCAGGTTTGTCTGGGTAGACAACAGGAATGGTCCAAGAGGACCCAAGTCAGGTTTGTTGGCATTAGGCATGAGATCAGGAAACAGGTCAGGTCATGGTACAACAGGTTGAGTAGAAAGTAAAGGGTACCATGTCCGGTGCATCGGTATGTATATATGTCATGTGTATCAAGGTCAGGTCAATATATGACGCAATCGAGGGTGTGCTCACAACAGGTATATAGTCGAATAAGGAACAACAGCAGGAAATAAAGTAAATAACAATAACAGTTCATTTAATCACAATGGTGCATGAATATGGTGCAGTTGTATTATATTAACAGGTTCGAGCACCCTTGGGTGCAATAATCACATGCCCACACGTGACAGGGGGTCACGCGCCAACACGTGATGGGTTCCTAAGATCTCTGAACTAATAGAATTAAATTTTAATTAAATGGTCAATCGGTGGGGTCACGTGCTAACACGTGATAGACTCTTAAACCTTCTGAACTAATAGATTTAAATTCTAATTAAGAGAAATCAAAACCCTAATATTTCCCTAGATCTTTCCAAACAAAAAGATTGCGCTCTGTAAAGTGGAGCACCGTTGGATTAAAAATCCAATGGTAATTAAAAATCACCAATTTATAGAAAGATTCTATATAAGAAAAGATTTTCCTAAAATCTGCCAGGAACAACAAACAAAATATCTTTTGGATTAAAAATCCAATGGTGTATAAAATTCACCGAGTGGTCTAACAGATCAGATCATGTTGGTTATAAAACCAATAAAATATTTCAATAAAAGATTGATTAAACAAACTGATTCTTTTCTTTCTCCTATAAATAGAAGCCAAGAAGAGAAGAGAAAAAATGGAGATATACAAAAACAGAGAGAAAAAAGAAGAGAATTTAATTCTCCAAAAAGAAGAAAATCTCTTCAGAAAAGAAAGAAACCTTAGGTAAGAGAGGGAAAGAGATCATTCTATAAGCTCCCACGAAACAAAAAGAGAATTTAATTCTCAAACTAAGTGTTTAACTCTTTTGAATAAGAACTTAGTTCTTGTTTTGGTTGAAGATCTGCAGAAGCAGATCTCCCCATAAGTTGAGAATTTAATTCTCATCGGGGAGATTCTGCCATGCAGATCTAAAGCCTAAGGGAGGACTTAAGTTCAAAGAATTTTATTCTCCCACAAAGCACATAGGAATTTAATTCCTCCAACAAAGATAGGGTTTTATCCTTAATATAAGAACTTAGTTCTTCTTCATGGTAATAGATCTGAAGAAGCAGATCTCCCCATAAATTGAGAATTTAATTCTCATCGGGGAGATTCTGCCATGCAGATCCAAAACTTAGAGAGAGAATTGAGTTTAAAGAATTTAATTCTTTCGAACATATAAGAATTTAATTCCTCTAAATAAAATTAGGGTTTAACCCTATAAGAAGAATTTAATTCTTGAATAAGGAATTTATCTCTCCATGCACGTAAAAAGATCAAGTACCCAACATGATCACGTGGCAACACGTGACCCTCCCCTCCAATGACCAAAAGAGAACAAATAAGATTAGGTCACGTGCTCCCACGTGACCATTGAATAGACTTCTCAAAATAAAAAAGGCAGAATCGATTTTGGGTGACTCACGTGTCCCCACGTGACCCCTGACAAACACCTCTTTAAAAAAGAGAAAATGGAAAAAGTTGAAGGATTAATATCCAACGCATGGGCGCCCTCACGTGTCCCCACGTGACCCCTAGCAAATCCTTTTAATATCCAGTGCATGGGTACCCATCACGTGCCCACACGTGATAGCCATAAAGATTAAGTGTTTAACACTTATTTGAATATTCTGAGAATAAAATAAAGAAAGCTTGGCCCAATCCTAGGGCGCCTCACGTGACCTCACGTGAGCGCTTCATTTTTTTTAGTGTTTGACACTATTTTAAGCACTTCATCCCTAGTGTTCAACACTATTTTGCATCACGTGGGAACACGTGATCGCCAAATATGTGCTAGTGTTTAACACTACATTCGAACCAGTCTTAGCCCAAATTAGCTAAGTCTTCCAGAGGCAAGACTTCCCTTTGACTGAACCTTAAATACACCCTTGTCTTCCAAGATTGATCATCTCATATGGCATATGAGTGCTTAGCACTCTATAAAAGATAAAAATCTTGTCAGAACCCATACCCATGCTTAGCATTATAAAAGGGGGGAGCTGAGCCCAGACAAATGTTCAGCAGCCCAAACAAAGGTCCAACATTTTAAACCTAATTGGACCTAGCCCAAGTTGGCCATAAGTCCTCAATTCAGATTTAACTGAGCCCATGTGCTCATAATCTAATTAATTGATCTTAGTCCCAAATTGGACTACAGATCTCCCAACCAAAATTGGTTCAAGGGTACATCTCTGCACTCCTCTGATATATGTCGTTGTAATCCTTCAACGTCTTCAGAGAGGTGACGGGTCCCGACAACCAAATATCCCTTGGACTGTGGGGTTTTTAAGCCCATGGACTATGATATCCTTAACCTCGGACTGTGGAGTCCTTAAACCCATGGACTATGATGTCCTTAACCTTGGACGGAAATGTCCTTAAACTAACAATGGACCGCAATGTCCCTAAACTAAACAACAGAGCCCAAATGCTCTTTTATTGAATCTAAATGATCCTGTTAAGTAGATCTTAGTCTAAAATTAGACTAGCGTATCCTTAACAAATATTTAAGTTGATCTTAATCTCAAACGAGATTAACGATCCTTAAATCAATCCAATTACAGATCCCCCAACCAATATTGGTTCAAGGGTACATCTCTTCACTCCTCTGATATTTGTCGTTGTAATCCTTCAACGTCTTCAGAAAGGTGAGGGGTCTCGACAACCAGACATTCCACGGACTGTGGGGTCCTTAAACCCATGGACTATGATGTCCTTAACCTCGGACTGTGGGGTCCTTAAACCCATGGACTATGATGTCCTTAACCTCGGACTGTGGGGTCCTTACACCCATGGACTATGATGTCCTTAACCTCGGACTGTGGGGTCCTTAAACCCAAGGACTATGATGTCCTTAATCTGGGACTGTGGGGTCCTTAAACCCACGGACTATGATGTCCTTAACCTTGGACTGTGGGGTCCTTAAACCCACGGACTATGATATCCTTAACCTTCGACCGCAATGTTCCTAAACTAAACAATAGAGCCCAAAAGCTCTTTTGTTTGATCTAAATGATCCTGTTAAGTTGATCTTGGTCTAAAATTAGACCAACGTATCCTTAACAAATGGTTAAGTTGATCTTAGTCTAAAATTAGACCAGCGTATCCTTAACAAACGTTTAAGTTGATCTTAGTCTCAAATGAGAGTAATGATCCTTAAACCTAACCCAAACCCAAATCTAAGAAGATACAGATTTGGACTAATCCACGCCCTACGGGCGACAACACAAATTAGTCTCCGTATACAATCCACGGGCAACCGAACATAAAAAAAAAACACACGACACGAAGTGACCATCTGGAGAAGGAGAAAGTGGTTACCGCGATGCGGTAGCGTAATTAACTGCAGGGGCTTGCGCCTGCAGGGAAGAGCATCCCCTCAATCAAAAAACCCCTGAACGAGGGGGAATCTGACGAAGTCTGCTATATCGGCCGCATCCGTTTAAACCTTCGATACATAGTGTCATAAATCAACTTGGCATCTTCGGAGAGGTGGACGGATAGCACCAAATAGCATCTGCCCTCGAAGTTCAGGCCGGACGTCCCAACGTCCTGGTCGTGTCCTTCGGCGGAGAACAGATTCTGGCACGCCCGGTGGGACCTTATCCTCTTTCCACTCCACACTTTGTGTGTCTTGTTTTTCCCATGATCGGATAATCGCGGTGTGTATGTTTGTGGTTGCCCTTAGGGTGTGGATACCGAAGTCGGCGTTTCTTCTCTATGAAGAATGACGTTTGCTCCCACCTTAGTAACTCAGGCTCTGTCATATCTGGTAGAGTCAAGTACGGGTCACTTGCAGGCTCAAATCTCTGCAATTCGGCTCTTCAAGAAATCAACGGGATTCTTTTTGGATCGATACACCCACCTCCCACCCTCGGTGCCTCAACGCCGATGGAGGAATCCCAGAGGAAGTCTGTCTTCCACAGGCCGGTTCCCCAAGCAGCCGCTTTGCCGACAGAATCAGTCCTCAAACAACTGACACATGCCAAGGACCAAGGTCGACGCAGGGGGTAGAATATTCAAGCTCTCAAAGGAAACAGGGGGCAGGCACGGCAAAATCCTGAAGCTAATCAAATCCCAGCCGTAAGAAATGGTCGACGTCGATATCAGCGTCATACAAAATGAGCTGGGGGCAGTTCTCCATATGGTCCTGTTTCAACCCCAGTGGTGAATGTTGTTGTTCCAACTGGGAAAAGCTTCAAATTGTTGTGAAGGGTCAGACAAAGTTCTCCTACCGCAATATTGAAGAGGTCTCCACAGCTCATGGAGATCCCACGAGAGCATAAACGAGTTCGCTCCCCGAGACAACTTTCCTCATCTATATATAAAGTGTGGAAGCAGGTAAAGGGGAATCACCCCAAAACGGATCCTGATACAGCGGTTCCTCCTAAAACCAAAACGGCTTTTCACAAAAAAAGAGAGGCTCAATAAAGCTCAAGTGCCCGAAGCAAACTCCAAAGGCCAAAACTCCAAACATCTCAAGCCTGGGGGTATGGTAGTTCACATAGTCTATGTGGTGAATTCCAAAGACGAAGTTTGAGCTTCTACTAGTCATCGACTTCAAACTCGATCCGTGATAAAAGTTCAACTGCAACGTGAAAAGCTACAGGAGATGCTCGCTCAGGTGGCAGCAAACGCTAATCCATCACCTGAGAAAGATCGACTTGGGGACGGCAAGCGACCCACAGCCAACGTTTGTCAGCGAGATGCTGTCTAAAGAACATGTGGCTACACTCAAAGACGTGCTCATGCAGTATAAAGATTGCTTCGCATGGAACTATTCCGAGATGCCGGGACTAGATCCAGAAATTGCTGTGCACAAATTGGCGATTTCTCCGGACGTCAAGTCGATCAAATAAGCACCGAGAAGAATGCGGCTCGAGCTTGAGATGAGCATCAACGCCGAGGTCAAGAAGCTAATCGACTCCGGCTTCATCCAAGAGGTTCAGTATCCTGACTGGATCGCCAACATCTGTAAGTCCACGTTGCCCACCCCGGTGCTTACGGGGAGGCGGAAAACATAATAAAAATTGGATTTTTATGGACTTAGGCAACATGGACCAAGCATGTGAGGATCTTTGCTAAACATAAACTTGCTAGAGCTAACTACAAAGTAGCTAAGTGATGGAAAGGTTATACCTTTGGTCTTTAGTCCTTCTCTCCTTGCTCCTAGGAATGGTAGAAAGAGATCACCTTGCTTGTCTTCTCCCGTCAAAGAAGGATCCACCCGAAAGCCTCGACCTTTAGCTTCAACTCCAAGCTAGGAGTAACTAGAGTGCAAGAAATGCTAAGACTTGAACCCTAGAAGAGAGTAGAGAAGATCAAGTGAAGGTTTTTCTCAAGCTTTTTGTTTCTCAACACATGAGAGGGAGAGAGCTTGAGGGAGAGGATGAGCAAGAGAGAGAAATGATATATGAGAGAATGAGAAAATAATAGAGCCCTTCTCACTAATATGTGTGAATTAATTTAATTGAATAATTAGCTAGATAATTATCATGGTAAATCATGACATGACCATTATCATTTCAATTTGCAAATATCAAAAAGCATCTTCCAAAAGAAATGATGATGGTCAAAGTGTCAACCTTGGTCAACAAGTCAAAGAAGTCAAATGGTCAACAACCACAACCATGGACAATTATTAAACTAATTACTAATTAACAATAACACACACATAAACATTAGGGTTAATAAAATGACAATAGCCATTAACCCTAATCAAGGTCCTCTCCCTCAATCTCAAGCAACTGTGCATACGCACCCGCATTCGTGATCCGAGGAACACGAACACAATGAGAAAAACCAATCTCAAATCATATACTAGGATCCGGCTTAAACCAAAGCCCTCTAGTATAAACTGTCCGGACAGCAAACGTGCACAAGTGCGCGAATGTGAACGAACCCTGTCGCAAAACCATGCGACCTCTACTCATTTAGCCTAAAGGCGAATAGCTCTCTGTGTGGGACTCTAAAGACTCGACACTACGCTGGCAGTGGGTTTAACCACAGACCGCAAGCGGCACTAGCTGTACGTAACGGTCCCCAGGTAGATGTCGATAAGAAGACTGACGAGGTGAACCCCATCTGCACTCCTACTGAGCCTGTATGTGACAATCTCCGTACAGTCCGGTCTGTTCGTCTGATACATCGCATGGCGGGCCTAGGGGGCGGTAAACGTCAGTCCCCTAATAGCGGTACAAGTCGTGCCGGAGTGAAGCCCAGAACACCCTGAGATAACACTGGAAACCTACCAGTATATCTCGCTTGCCCTGGCCAGGGACTACTCGTGTAATGGCTCTCCTAGACACAGCGCGATGTCAACCCCCAATACCGGGAGAGACGAATCCTGTCTAACCGTCACTGCCTCCAAGTGCTTCGGGACTGCACCCAAAAACTACCTATTTGCACGACTCCTTTGAGCCGTGGTAGGGTAGTAATCAAAGTGCAGTGGGAACACACTCGAGGCGAAGTGACAGTGTCAAGTCAGCGGACTAAGCTGTACTCATGTCACCTGGGAACTGATAACTGACGATAGGTATAATACCAACCAACAGTTCCCGACGAGTCCTGTCCAGTGTACTCGTAACCCAACGAGCACCCGTATACTATCTCAAGTACGACGTACTGACGGCTGTGGGACAGACCGTCTCCCACACTGGGATGAGAAGCGCATACGCTAGTCTACTCCGGAGTATCGATGCCCTGTCTCGATAGTCCAACGACTAGGGACCTGTATAAGGATGTGCTTATAGATTACCCAGTTCCCACGAGTGTGAGCGCCATCACCACGCTGGTAATCAAGCAAAGATCCTAAGGGCTCTACTAATATGTATATCAGCAATATGCTAAAAGAAACACATGCACATATTAAAGCAGAGACAAACCAAGTAGCATACTACCATTTCGAGCAAGATTGTATATACAACTGTGAATATCCCAAGCTTCCATCAAGTAATATACAAACTAGTATGATACAGTAATGGCCTCTAGGGCATATACACTAACAATCTCCCACTTGCACTAAGGCCATGTACTGGCGTATCGAAGACCTATCATCTCGATCAGCCGCTCGAATTGAGTCTGGGGCAAGGCCTTGGTGAATGGATCTGCTGTGTTATCCTCTGATGCAACTCTCCGGACCTCGATCTCCTGGCGATCCACGATCTCCCTGATCAGGTGATACCGCCTTAGGATGTGTCTGGATCTCTGATGGGATCTGGGTTCCTTTGCTAAAGCTATAGCCCCGTTGTTGTCGCAATACAGAGGTATTGGGTCAACAATGGACGGAACCACCTGAAGTTCTCTCAAGAACTTCCTCATCCAGACAGCTTCATTTGTGGCATCAGATGCAGCGATGTATTCCGCTTCCATCGTCGAGTCAGCAACGGTTTCCTGTTTGGAGCTCTTCCAACACACCGCCCCTCCATTGAGGGTGAAGACAAAACCCGACATGGACTTGGAATCATCCTTGTCACTCTGGAAGCTGGAGTCAGCAAAGGCCTCAATCTGCAGGTCTTTTCCGCCATACACCAAGAACATCTCCTTAGTCCTTCTCAGGTACTTGAGAATGTTCTTTACTGCTATCCAATGTTTCTCCCCTGGGTTTGACTGATACCTGCTTACCACACTCAGTGCATAAGCCACATCCGGTCTGGTACACAACATTGCATACATTATAGAGCCTACCGCAGAAGCGTAGGGTATAATAGACATGCGATCCCTCTCCAAATCATTCTTGGGAGACATCTCTTTGGAGAGGGTGATCCCGTGACAAGCCGGTAAATTACCACGCTTAGAATCTTCCATACTGAATCTCTTCAGTATGGTGTCGATGTACCTGGACTGCGAAAGTCCTAATATCCTCTTGGATCTGTCACGGTAGATCCGGATACCCAGAATGTAAGAGGCATCACCCAGGTCTTTCATGGAGAACCTGTGTGACAAGAACCCCTTGACAGATTGTAGCATAGGAATGTCATTTCCTATTAAGAGAATGTCATCCACGTATAAAACGAGGAATACTACAGTTCTCGCTACAAATCTACAATAGATGCATGGTTCATCTGGATTTTTGATAAAGCCAAATTCCTTGACCGTCTCATCAAAACAGATGTTCCAACTCCGCGATGCCTGCTTTAGTCCATAAATGGACTTAAGCAACTTGCACACCTTTCCGCTGCTCCCACTCTGAATGAAACCCTCTGGCTGATCCATATAGACACACTCCTCTAAATGACCATTTAGAAAAGCTGTCTTTACGTCCATCTGCCAAATCTCATAATCGTGGAAGGCAGCAATGGCAAGAAGGATCCGAATGGATTTCAGCATAGCTACTGGAGAAAAGGTTTCGTCATAGTCCAAACCAGGTCGCTGACGAAAACCCTTTGCTACCAGTCTAGCTTTATAGGTCTCAACCTGTCCATCTACACCAATCTTCCTTTTGAAGATCCACTTGCATCCTACGGGTTTTACCCCGTCTGGAGCAATGTCCAACGTCCATACTTTGTTGGTGTACATGGACTCCATCTCGGTCCGCATTGCATCCAGCCATTTTACCGAGTCAACGCTCTGTATGGCTTGCTGGAAGCTAGTAGGCTCATTACAGTCTATGATGCAATCCTCTCTATCCCCGTCAATGAGAAAACCGTAGTATCTCTCGGGCGGATGAGACTGCCTACTACTTCTGCGGAGTGGCGTGGGAATGTCCTGATCTTTCGAACCCTCTGGATCAACCAAGCTTTCAGTAATAGCTCGTGGTTCTGGAATTTCTTCCAGTTCTATTGCGCTCCCACTTGATTCTTTTTCTATGAACTGGTGTTCTAGAAAGTGGGCATGGCGAGAAACAAGGACTTTTTGTTCCTCTTCGCAATAGAAGTAATATCCCTTGGAGTTCTTTGGATATCCCACAAACTTGCACTGTACTGAGCGTGCCTCGAGCTTGTCCGCATACTGCTTTTTTACAAAAGCTGGACATCCCCATGTCTTAATATGATTAAGATAGGGTTTCTTCCCACACCACATCTGATATGGTGTAGTAGGCACAGTCTTAGTTGGAACCCGGTTCAAAAGGTATGCCGCTGATTCTAGCGCATATCCCCAAAAACGATCGCGGCAACTCAGCATTACTCATCATGGACCGTACCATATCCAATAGGGTTCGGTTCCGTCTCTCCGATACACCATTATGTTGCGGAGTGTATGGAGGAGTAAGCTGAGAGAGAATTTCATTCTCTTTTAAGTAACACAGGAACTCGGCACTCAAGTATTCACCACCTCGATCAGATCTCAGTGTCTTTATACTTTTGCCTGTTTGTTTTTCTACTTCATTCTTATATTCCTGGAATTTTTCAAAAGCCTCGGATTTATGTTTCATTAAGAAGACATAACCGTACCTTGAAAAGTCATCCGTAAAAGTAATGAAGTAAGAATAACCGCTTCGCGCATGTGTAGACATTGGACCGCACACGTCGCTGTGTACGAGTCCCAAGAGCTCGCTCGCTCTTTCTCCGTGTCCAGTAAACGGAGTCTTTGTCATCTTTCCCTTGAGACAGGATTGACAAGTTGCATACGATTGATATTCGAACGAATCCAAATATCCTTCTGTGTGTAACTTAGTCAACCTTCTCTCATTGATGTGACCCAGTCTACAATGCCATAAGAAAGTTTTATTAATTTCTGGAGACTTTCTTTTGTGTGTATTCTGGACATTGAAAATCTGTGGTTGGTTTAATACGTATATACCGTTGTTCAATGTACCTGACCCAATCAAAGCTTGATTAAGGTGAATGTTCACTACATTACTTACAAATGCAAATTCATAACCTTCTTTAGATAATAAAGATACAGAAATGATATTACAGGTTGCATTTGGTACATAATAACAACTACGCAAAACCAAAAAATGTCCATCTGACAATCCCAGGTGATAGTCCCCCACGGCCTCAGCATCCATGCTAGCACCGTTCGCAATTCTGAGGGTCATGTCACCTGCCTTCAAAACTCTACGCTTTCTCAACGCCTGCAAAGAATTACAGATATGAGATCCTGATCCGGTATCCAATACCCAGGAAGTAGAGTTTATTGATAGACAGTTTTCAATAACATACACACCTGAAGCTGAAGCTGCAACTCGCTTCAAATCCTGTGTTCTGGCTTTCCAAGCCTTGCAATCCTATTTCCAGTGACCACTTTTGTGACAATAGAAGCATTCTTCCTTCCCCACCAGCTTCCCCGCTATCTTTGTTGCTTTACCTTTTCCCTTCGTATCCACTTTACCGACACCTCCTCTTGGTTTGGCGGGGGCTTTCTTCTTCTTACCCTTGGCTTTCGCCTTGGATCTAGAAGAGGAAGATCCTCCTACAAACAAAGCGGATGTCTCCCTACCTTTCTGTAGGGTGCCCTCAGCACTCCTCAACATGTTCAGAAGTTCGGAAAGTTCTACCTCCTTTCCTTGCATGTTGAAGTTCAGAATAAACTGGGCGTAAGTGGAAGGAAGGGACTGGAGAATCAAATCAGTATAGAGCTCATTCTCCAACGTGGTCCCAAGGTCCGCGAGCTCCTCAATGTAGCCAATCATCTTAAGCACGTGTTCTGCTACCGATGATCCGACGGCCAACCTTGCCGAAAATAGCTTCTTCGACACTTCGTATCTTGCGATACGAGACTACTCCCCATACAGTTCTTTTGTATGAAGAAATATGGACTCTAGGTCCATATTCTCGTGCCTCCGCTGATGTTCATTGTCCATCGAGGCTAATACGAGGCATTTGGCCTTCGCGCAATCTATCTCCCATGTCTTACGGATTTCCTTATCCGCGACGCTGGAGGTGGGACCTGGGACAGGGGGTGCTTTGGTGGTAAGGACATACCCCAACTTGTCGTAAGTGATTGCCATCTTGACATTCCTGAGCCAATCTTTGTAGTTTGGCCCTGTCAATATGTTTTTATCTAGTAATAACTTAAGTCCGGTCATCTTGAATGGTCGCTGCAATTAGGAGAGAGAAAAGAAACACTTTAGCATGATGCTCTTGCAAGTTTAGAGTGGTTTTTAATTTGTCTAAACTGGATGGCTCCCACTGTCTCTCGAATCCCTTCTCAAACCGTAAAGGAAGGATTAGTCAGGATTACTCTCACCGCACAATACTTGCTTAACCGTTCAGCCAGGCCAGTGTCGGTACTTCGAGGGAGGTTTTCCAACGCTTTCGCGAAGTTCCTTAATTAAGTAACCTCTTTTCCCTGTGGGCGTAGCCCCGCTAACACCTTTCTAGACACCTACTAAGTTTATAGCATTGATCGTTAAGTGAGAGTTTTCCCGAGGAGTAGCATATACTCACAGTAGGATCGGGATCCAAATATCATCGCGTGATAAAACCGAAGGAATCCTACCAGAATCATCACACTCCAAATGGTATGCAAATCTAGCAAGTTTCAGTACTTATGAAACTCCCGATGTGGATTTTTGCCCCATGCTCTTATGACCTTGACTTTGGCCAAAATATCATAAGTCACATGTCAAGTTCTACCCGTCATTCTCCTGGTTAATTTGGACCCACCCGTACCTACCCTTGACTTTGGCCAAAATGGCAGCACGACTGTCCCAAACCAACGCATCTATCTATGCTGCACATGAATACCCAATAGCTACCAATCACTATGCCTTGACTTTGGCCAAAATACATAGCTTGAATACTTTTTGACCATTCATGTGGAATGACGGAGGGCTACGGATGGTTTTGGCGAAACCGTGAACGTAGTGAACTTGATCTAATCGATGGAACGAGATAGCTTTTAAAAAGGAGTGGTTCAAGCTCCGCGTTTAAAAGTTTTAGTTTTGAAAAGAACCGAGTGGTTTTCAAAGTGTTCCAATCGACTTTTACTTGGTTTATTTTCTTGCATTAGTTCTTTTAATGCATCCCATCATTTAATCCTACCATTGCAGAAAACAACCAAAATATGACGTACGCTTATGCCATTCGCATTCGCCACGGGGCCCCGTCATCACCCGTTAGGTTACTTAACTAACGACAGAGCGGGGGCTGGGCTAGCGCGGCTGTAAAACATAAGCAACGCCTAAATAGTTATTATATATAAGTATATAGCAATGATAGACATTACAGATCACAGATGAATACATTGGATATACTAGGAATCCGCAATGCGTTCGAGCCTGCAACGTAAAGCGGATTACACGGTCGCGGTGAATAGCCAATACCCCACCCAAGACCCCTACGGGTGCGGCAAACTACCCGCCAAGCACCCGAAGCGAAGCAACCTCCCTCACCACTGTGAGTAGGCCACTCGGCACTTCGAGATACCCGGTAGTTTGTGCACCCCCTCCATGGGTCTATCCTAGGAGCAAAAACAGTAAAAAGAATTATACAATGACGGCTACAACCCCGACCCGGTTGTGCGGCCATACAAATAATATTATTACATCAATTTACAGGTTACAAATGAATGAAAGAAAAATAACGCTCATCTCACATCCACCCCGGCTATTCACCCGCGACAATCCAATCCATTCATATCCACAAACCAATAACAATCACAGATCACAGAGATGTATAACCCCGACTAATCGACTTATAGCGATTAGCCGACGTTCAATACATACAAGCATCACAGATATAACCGATATAGTTAAAGTGTAGTGAAGTTTCGAAAAAATACGGATTTATAGGCCCCCAAAAGTAAATTTTAGTTCTGGAAAATCTGGGCACAAATAACATATCATAAAAATCCCAAAACCAACACAGAAACATACTGCACCAAAAACGATGCAGAGAGGGGACAATACGGCCGCGCTTCCGCGGCAAGAGCTTCCTATTGGGCTAAGTCCACACGTGACAGGGGGTCACGCGCCAACACGTGATGGGTTAAGTCCAAAAACGATGTCAGTCAATTTAATTTAAGGACTTACGACCAAAATTGGGCTAAGTCCAGTTGAAAATGTTCAAAATTTTATTTGCTTTTGCATTGCATTTCTTTTTATTTTTATTTGGGCTTTGCCCAGAAAGGATGCAGAGCATCAATTTGTTTTGGGCTCTGCCCTTTATAAATGATGCAGAGCATCAATTTTATTTGGGCTCTGCCCTTTTATTGCTTTGCAATTTATTTTGGCATGCTTGGTCTTTTTGATTTGGGCCTGGCCCTTTTAGGAAATGCATTGCATTTATCAGGCGCTTTGCGCCAATCAGAGAGCGCAAGCGCTCGTGGTGATGACACGTGTCATGCAGCGCAGTGCGCTGCGCTAGTGCGCTACGCTTGCGCTGCTGACACATGGCGCGCTCTGGTGAGTTGCACCAATTGAATAGAGCAAAGCTCTATTCAAAAGCGCATAGCGCAAATGGTTCAGACGCTGACACATGGCGCTCTCTGGTGGCTTGCGCCAGCCCAAGAGCGCAACAGTGCATATTTATAAGTGCAAAGCACTATTAATTTGAGAATCTTTTAGATTCAAGAACCGATGGTTCATAAGAGAAGTGCGAAGCACTATTTGATTTCTTGATCTAATTTAGATCAAAGAAAAATAAGTTTTTCTTGTTTTTCTTATCTCAGAGAACCAAAGGTTCATGAAAAGTGCAAAGCACTATTTAATTAATTAAAGATCATTGGTCTTCTTTTTAGATCTATGATCTGTTCATAAGAGAACTTTCTCTTTCGCTAAAGGTTTTTACCTTTTTGTTCTTGAGGAATTCTTCAGAGTTCTCTCTTTTTTTTTCAGAAAATGTTGATGCCTTTGAATTGAGGCCTAGGGTCCTTTTTATAGTGCCCATAAATTAGTTAAATTTGTTAAAGAGATCTTTCTCTGAGTGATTTGGGGAATCTCCCTCACCGTTGGATCTTTGATCCAAAGGCCTCTGCTTTACAGAAGAAAATCTTCTTGTTTTAACAAGAACAGAAAGATTTCTTTAAATCTCCATTCTGTTTTGCGCAACTCCCCAGCGCTTGACACGTGTCGTGCAGCGCAGCGCTTGCGCAGCTGTGCTTGCGCAACTGCACAGACACGTGTCGTACATTGCAGCGCTTGCGCAGTTGTGCTTGCGCAACTGCGCAGACACGTGTCGTGCAGCGCAGCGCTTGCGCAACTGTGCTTGCACAGATGTGCTTGTGCAACTGCGCAGACACGTGTCGCGTAATGCAGCGCTTGCGCAGCTGTGCTTGCGCAACTGCGCAGACACGTGTCACGCAGCGCAGCGTTTGCGCCACTGAAACGTTGCTTCCTTTACTTTTTTGTTTTAAACAGAGCTTCGCTCTGATTGGGTGCGCTGCCTGGGACGCTGCGCTAATGCATCTGCGCCAGACACGTGGCGTGTCGCGCGCAGCGCAAAGGATCTGAAGCGTTGCTTCATTTATTAAAGTTTAAATTTTCAAAGCAAAGCTTTGCTTCTGATTGGGGGAAGATGAAGCGTTGCTTCATCTTCCGCCTTGGTATTTGAACAGAGCTTTGCTCTGATTGGGGTAAACAGGGGTGTCGATATAACAACAATATGTAATAATGTGACGTGGTATGCGAATAGATATAGAATTAATGGTATGGATGCACAAATATCGATTAGGGGTTACATTTACAGTTCCCATACTAATTAGGATGCACTTTATTAAGCATGGGGTGTTACTATAATAATAATATGAATTAATTTGATCTATAGATGCAGTTATATATATTTTAAATGATATGGATGCAAACGGATATCCGAAAACAGTAAAACTGTAGAATGGATGCACAATGTGATAAACGGGTAACATTTTACTCATATGGATGCATAATACTATACCTAGCATGTAGCAAGATGATTTAGCATGCGACTAGACATGTAAATAATGATACGGATGCACACGGATGTCCGAAAACAGTAAAATGGTAAAAAATTGTAATGTGGGATGTACAACTAAGCAATATGAAATGTTATTATTCAATGGGGTGCATTATATAGTAGTATAGCATGTAGCAAGATAAACTTGCCTTGGCGAATCGCGATACGGATACGCACGGCATGTCCGATGTCGGTAAAATGTCGCAACGCACGCGCGACACACGGGACGAGTCCAAGCAAGGCAAAAGGGTGATCACGCAGGTAAGGCACGTCTACTGGGTCTTCTGGAACGGCAGCGACGGTCATGGCTCCGGCGATCTCTGAAATTACAAGATTCAAGAACAAGAAAAGAAAAGAAAAAGAAAAGAAGAAGAGGAAGAAGAAAGGATAAGGGTGAGGCTCACAGGGGTTGTGCGCTGGGGTCACAAGAGAGGTGATGGTGGCGACGAGATCAACGGCGGTCCGGCGAGAGTGCAGGGTACAGTGGGGTTCTGTGGGTTAGGGTTTGGTGATGGTGCAGCTGGGGTCGGGTGTGCAGGGGTCTGGTGTAGGAAGGACAAGAGAAGAAGAGAGGGAGAGGAGGAGATGGTGGTGGTGACGGCGAGGTGAGGTGATCGTCGGCGATGGAGGTGCAGGTGAAGAGTTCTGTGGACTTGGGTGTGCAGGGTGATGGGTGCTCGGGAAATGGAAGAAGAAGAAGAAGGTGACGAGGAGGAGGAGAAGGGAAAGGAGGCTCGGTTGAGGTCGAGCTTAGTAGAGGCAGAGGAGTTTTTAAGGTTAGGGTTTGAGGAGTTTGGGTTTTCTCGTGGGGGTGCTCGGGCTTTAAAAGAAAGAAGAAGGAGAGAAAGAAGGGATTTGTGAAGGGAGGTGACGCTAAGCGAGCGGCGGTGACCACACTTGAGAAGGGAACAATGAATGCAAGAGGAGAGAGAGAGGTGCGAGAGGAGAGAGAAAGGAGAGAGAGAGACTCTGCCATGGGAGAGAGGAAAGAGAAAGAGAGTGGAGAGAGGAAGAGTGGGGCTGGGTTGTTAAATAGGTTAGGATTTTATTTAAAAAAATTTGTTAGTTAAATTAAATTTTAAACTGTCGATTTAAATTTAATAAATATATTATATTTAATAAAATTGGATTTTCTGGTAAATACAAATTTAGTTCAAAACACGCCCGGGTCGGGTCTAAAATTCAGTTTTAAAATACGAAAAATATATGCGACGACCAAAATTAAAAATGAATGTCCGGGTAACGAAAATGCATACCCCCAAGAACGGATGCACGTACGTGCGCGTAGCCATCCAAACAAGTCCGTTTCACTGAACGGGACGAGAACAAGATGCGCAGATACTACCACGGGGTTAGGGGTATCATGCAGGCCATGCAATATATTTTTAAAATATTTTATGTGACTTAAAATGTTATATTGTAAAAATGCAAATACCAGATAAAATGTCAGTATGCAGGATGTATAAATTAAAATGAAAGTGCACGAGTCTACACAACAAGTCAGGATAAATCATAAACATGAACCGAGATAGGTTTCAAGCAAGCGGGTCGGGTCGGATGCAAATACAAATGTCAAATACACTATTCGCACAAAAAACACAATAAATCAGGAAAATACCATAAATAAAGAAATACTTGACTACAACTGGTATAAATGAACTAGGGTGTTACAGGATTGGAGAGAAGTCTTTATAGACTACTTCAAATCCCGACGAACACATGAAGATGCATTCTCAAGACATCAGCTCATGAAACGAGCTCTGTCTTTCGCCTTCATCAATGATACTCTGTACAAGAGATCGTTCGACTCTCTATGGCTAAGATGTCTGGGGCCGGAAGAAGCAAAGAGAGTCGTCCAAGAAATTCACGACGGACTCTGTGGTTCTCATCAGGCCGGGCCAAAGATGAAGCTGAAGATCAAAAGGATGGACTACTATTGGCCCACGATGATCCAGGACTGCCTTGAATACGCGAAGCAGGGCCACTCGTGCCAAATTCACGGGGACTTTATCCACTAGTATCCAAATCCACTACATCCAACGGTGGCTAGCTGGCCGTTCGAAATGTGGGGAACCGACATAATCGGGCCCATCGAACCAGCATCGTCCAGAGGACATCGATTCATTTTGGCGACAACTGATTACTTCTCCAAATGGGCAGAAGCAGTACCGCTGAGGGAAGTGAAGACGGAGAATATTCTCCATTTTTTCAAGACACATGTCATCTATCGGTTCGGCACTCCGCGACGGATTATCTCCGATAACGGGCCGGCCTACAGAAGCTATAAAATCAGCCGCTTCGCACAACAGCATAACATAGACTGGAGATACTCTTCGGTCTATAATCCCCGAGCTAACGGTCTAGCTGAGGCTTTCAACAAGACCTTGACGAAGATCGTGAAAAAGACGGTGTTCAGAAATAAGAGGGACTGGCACGAGAGACTGCATGAAGCTCTCTTGGCGTATCGAATCACATTCAAAACGGCCACAAGCACAACGTTGTATGCATTGGTATTCGGCGCTGAAGCAGTACTCCCCTTGGAGATAAAGGTACCCTCCTTACGAGTGGGAGTTCATTACGAGCTAACGGACGACGAGAATGCTCATCTTCGGCTTGAGGAGCTTGATGCCCTCGACGAAACTCGGCTCATGGCGCAGCAAAATTTGGAAGCTTACAAAGCAAAGATGACGCTCTCATATGAGAGACTGACTAGGCCGAGAACATTCCGCCAAGGCGAACTCGTGCTAGTGGTCAAGAGACCCATGATCTCCAATCGTGCCAAACGGGGGAAATTCGATCCGAACTATGAAGGCCCGTACATCATAGACAAAGTTTACCAGGGTGGAGCCTATCTCCTCATGGACATGCATGGCGAAAGACCCTTCAGGCCAATAAACGGTCGATTCCTGAAAAAATACTACGCCTGACGAGTCACGGCCTAGGTCAACGATGGATGACGACGCCTATGTCCGCTCGCCATCTTCCTGAGCACAAACTCTATAAGTAGTAGCCGGCAAACAGACCGAAATGTCCTTAAACTAACGATGGACCACTATGTCCTAAAACTGGCTATTGACCGAGACATCTATAAACTACTACGGACCGCAGCATCCCAAGGCTGACACAAAAAATAAAAAATTAAAAAAAATTAGAAAGAAGAAGAAAGAAAACGGCATGTCCATAAGCGAGATGGGCACGGATGAAAACCCGAAAGGGCTCCGTGAATAAAAACAGCAGGGCTACCGGCGAGTTTTGTGAAAACCCGAAAGGGCGCAATCTCGTTAAAAGACACTTGCAAGGTCCTCTCGACCTTGTGAGGAGAAAATACCTGCGTGAGATCCCTACGAATCACAAGGGAGCAACATATTTAGGGATCCCCACGATTCCTAAGGAGAACTTACACTTACGAGATCCTCACGACTCGTAAGGAGAATTTCCCTTTGAGACCCTCATGGCTCATAGGATTCAAAAGCCTTAAGCTACAGAGATATGAACCTGTTCTTAAGCCATCACAACCTCTAATGCTGCCCTATAAGCGGTTCAATATTGACCCTTGTATACAATCCACGGGCATGAATAAAAATTTCCCTAACAGAGTCCCACCACTGACGAGGGATATCTTCATATGGCGAACGACACTTGTAAGTCCTCTCGACTTATAAGGAGAAAGCACTCTTGTGAGATCCTTACGACTTATAAGAGACCATACACTTAAGAATCCTCACGATTCTTAAGGAGAAAACGCACCTACGAGATCCTCACGACTCATAGGGAGAAATACCTTTATGAGACCCTTACGGCTCATGAAGTCAAAAGCCTTAGTCGACAGGATCTTAACCCTGTCTGCTAAGCCACCTTTGTTCGAACCGACAAAGGCAAATGATGGTTCGCTCCTGCCAATATCCCAGTTGTAGCGATACCGATGCCCAAATCGGTATCAAATTCCAAGCCCATACTCGCGATACAAAAATTAGCGAGTCAAAAATGCATATGAAATAGCCGAAATGATAGGGCAACTTGCAACATAATCAGCAGGTAAAATATATGCATATAAAACAGCCGAAATGATTGGGCAACTCGCAATAAAAGGCAGCAAGTAAAAAGAAAAAATAGCCGAAATGATTGGGCAATCGCGATTTTCGCGATATAAAAAAAAGCTGAAATGATAGAGCATCGGGGAAATATAAAAGAAATAATAACAAAATGAAACTCTTGCCCTACAGGTGAGATCATATCGATCCCTGTATACAATCCAGGGGCACAAACAAAGAGGGAACCATATCATCCCACCATGCTCCATAGGAAAAAGTGCTAAGTCTCGATAGCAACATCTACAGCCTGGAGACTCACAACGGCGTTCCTCCTCATCTCAGCAGGACTCGAACGTGACAATCAAAACAACGGAGCCACGGTGAAGCCCCCAGTTCCAAGCCTCGACGGTTCATCAGCAATCTAGAGACCACCTCGACATTCATCTCGACACAACAGACGAGATGTCACCACAGCGTTCTTCCTCCAACAGGATTCGGACGCGCCAAAACAATGAAGCGAAGGCAATATTCCTAGCTTTAGGGTCTTGACGGCAACTCATATAAAACCCGAAAGGCTATCGGAGATCATCCCACACCAGCACGGAGTGATCACCACCTCGACGTTCGTCTCGATACAGCAGACGAGATGTCACCCCTGCGTTCTTCCTCCAGCAAGATTCAGACGCGACAATCAAACAAAGGAGCCACGGCAAAGTCCCTAGTTCCAAGCCTCGATGATTCACCAACAACCTAGAGACAACTGCGACATTCGTCTCGATACAGCTGACGCAATGCTAGCAAATGAAGCAAAGGCAATATTCCTAGCTTCAGGGTCTTGACGGCAACTCATATAAAACCTGAAAGACTATCGGAGATCATCCCACACCAGCGCGGAGTGATCACCACCGTGACATTCATCTCGATATAGTAGACGCAATGCCAGAAAATGAAGCAAAGGCAATATTCCTAGCTTCAGGGTCTTGACGGCAACTCATATAAAACCTGAAAGACTATCGGAGATCATCCCACACCAGCGCGGAGTGATCACCACCGTGACATTCGTCTCGATACAGCAGACGCAATGCCAGCAAATGAAGCAAAGGCAATATTCCTAGCTTCAGGGTCTTGACGGCAACTCATATAAAACCTAAAAGACTATCGGAGATCATCCCACACCAGCGTGGAGTGATCACCACCGTGACATTCGTCTCGATACAGCAGACGCAATGCCAACAAATGAAGCAAAGGCAATATTCCTAGCTTCAGGGTCTTGACGGCAACTCATATAAAACCTGAAAGACTATCGGAGATCATCCCACACCAGCGTGGAGTGATCACCACCATGACATTCGTCTCGATACAGCAGACGCAATGCCAGCAAATGAAGCAAAGGCATTATTCCTAGCTTCAGGGTCTTGACGACAACTCATATAAAACCTGAAAGACTATCGAAGATCATTCCACACCAGCGCGGAGTGATCACCACCGTGACATTCGTCTCGATACAGCAGACGCAATGCCAGCAAATGAAGCAAAGGCAATATTCCTAGCTTCAAGGTCTTGACGGCAACTCATATAAAACCTGAAAGACTATCGAAGATCATCCCACACCAGCGCGGAGTGATCACCACCGTGACATTCGTCTCGATACAGCAGACGCAATGCCAGCAAATGAAGCAAAGGCAATATTCCTAGCTTCAGGGTCTTGACGGCAACTCATATAAAACTTGAAAGACTATCGGAGATCATCCCACACCAGCGCGAAGTGATCACCACCGTGACATTCGTCTCGATACAGCAGACGCAATGCCAGCAAATGAAGCAAAGACAATATTCCCAGCTTTAGGGTCTTGACGGAAACTCATATAAAATCTAAAAGACTATCGGAGATCATACCATACCAGCGCGGAGTGGTCACCACCTCGACGTTCGTCTCGATACAGCAGACGAGATGTCACCCCAGCGTTCTCCCTCCAGCAGGATTCAGACGCGACAATCAAACAACGGAGCCACGGCAAAGTCCCTAGTTCCAAGCCTCGACGGTTCACCAACAATCTAGAGACAACCGCGATATTCATCTCGATACAGCAGACGCAATGCCAGCAAACGAAGCGAAGGCAATATTTCTAGCTTCAGGGTCTTGACGGCAACTCATATAAAACCTGAAAGACTATCGGAGACCATCCCACACCAGCGCGGAATGGTCATGGCTCATCAGGGCTCCCAAACTGAGCCTAATCTCAAGTAAAAAGCGACATGGAATATCCCTAATGCTTGTTCTTTCGACGGTAATGCTACCTGGAAGATTGCTTGAAGACGTCTTGTCCAGCCCCTGAAGGGATCAGAGACACGACAGTCGCAAGGCTACTCGAACAGCAAAATTGCCTATCGAGGAATACATTAGCCAACACGACGGTATGACGGACACAACCCTAGTACCACAGACCCTGACGGACATCTGTCGTATAGAGCAGAGGTTAACTGTGACGTTAGGACATCCTTGCGAGAACTTCTCAATTCGTCTCGACTCATAAGGCAAACCTTAGGCAATGGGGATTAAAAAACCTGTTTCCTAAGCACTGGAGCCCTGCAAGTCCGTCCAAGATGGACTCTTGCATACTATTCACGGGTCACACTCTCCGAAATCGAACATCGACAAAGAGGGAAACAACCACTTACAAGTCCTCTCGACTTGTAGGCGGGAAAATTCTCTTGTGAGATCCTTACGACTCTCAAGAGAAAACGCACTTAGGAATCCTCACGATTCCTAAGGAGAAAATACACCTACGAGATCCTCTCGACTCGTAGGGAAAAAAAATTTTTTGAGATCCTCATGCCTCATAAAGTTGGAAAGTCTTAGGCAGCAGACCAAAACCTGCTTCCTACGCCATCGATATCCTACAAAAAGGCTAGGACGAAATATTCTCTACGCTTTCCAGAGTAACATAGCGACAATACAGCAAAGAGGAAAAATGACAGAGGGAGACAAGAAAAATATGTCTTTTATTCATGAATCAAAATGAATACAAATTACAATCTATAAAAGAATGAAAATATATATATATATACTCTCATTCAGGAGTATGTACAAAAGAAGAATAAAAAGAAAAATATACAATTTTTCAAGCCGGCGGACGATGTAACAGATTTGTCAGTTCATCCTTTTTCCACTGGGCCTCGGCTTCATAATTTGTTATCGCTACGAGACGGGCCTCCGCTTGAAACTGTTGGTCCTGGTACGAGGCAAGTCGACTTTCAAGCTCCTGTTCAGTGACCTTGTGGGCTTCAACCATCTCCCGGGTAAAAATGACGGCTTTATCAATAGCTACCACCTCCCTGATAGCTTCTTGAAGCACCTGCCAGAGTTCATACGCACGAGTGGTCTTGGCCATAAGTTCAGCTTGAAGTTCCCCCAGCGCATTTGAAGCCAGCTTCCTCTCTGAAAATTTTCGGCTGAGCCTCTTCTCGCATGACAGCATATTTGCGGCGCACCGTTCAATCAGCCCCCGCAAGCTCGCCTTTGCAGCCACAACCTATGAAGGAAGGCATGTACATTCAAGACTATGCAAGCAAGCCTCCACCTGATGACAAAACTCAACCCAGACTTGCACCAATGTTTCGCTATGGTAAGCAGCAAGAAAGGGGAGAGAACTGTTGGCTTCGGCGGCAAATTCTTCGGTCGTGATCAAACTACCAGCACGAAGGTCTTCGATCAGAGCTGACAAACAGTGAAGGCTTAGCTTTGCCATCCGTTCAGAGGCACGTAGAGCATAGGGGCCGGGTGGCATGACGATGCAAGATTCCAGCGTGGTAAGAACTGGCAAAGCTGTTAAGATTTATAAACAATCAGCGAGACTTGCAAGCAAAGAGCAGATGGAACAATGTCGAAACTTTACTTACCCACAGTCATGCAAGAAGGGTCCAAAAGATCCCCAGGCCTGTCAAGAATCTCAACTTCATCATCGGCTTCCAGAACTACAGAAGACATCAGTATCGTTATATGAAATAATAATAATGTCGTGAGAGGCAAATAACACTAACCTTGCCCGGAAGAGAGGACGATGCGTTGAGGGGATATTGCTTGCAGAGCAGCCATCTCTAGCAAACGCTGAAAGGATTTTCTAGGAGACAGATCAGCGATAGACGCCGCCAACCCGCGTAATTCTGAAAAGACAGAAAGGTTCAGATGATGGAGAGATTATTAAAATAAAATATAGAAGGCTACCTTCGATGCTCCTCCCGCTCTGAACTGGAAGGATAGCAGCTTCGGCAGCCTCCTCCATGCCCCCAGGCACATCATCGGGGACATGGGCCGGTATAACAGCTTTCAATTGAGGAGCAGCAGCCACCGCTTTAGGCTCCAATAAAAGGACGGTGGCCTCGACTACCTGTCCTATAGTCTCCGGACCGTCCCCAAAAAGATACATTGAATCTGCGGCCAATGAAGATGCCTCTTCCGGGAGAGCAAGCACCGGAAGAATGGAAGCCGCCAGTGGAAGCTATGCAGCAGGAATAGCGACCGTAGCGACCCCCTCCACACATATTGGTGTTTCATCGGAGATATTTACAGGGTCCGCGGTCAAAGCGCTACTTGAACTCAGATTCTCTGCCATCGCCGAGGTCCCTACAAAGTTTTACGAGGATAAGAATACATAGAAAGCAAAACAAGTTACTTGCCAAAGAAAAAATACAGAAAACATGCTTACCGATACGCCAACATGCCTCTAAGATGGCTTTTTCAAGCCGACGCTCTTTCCTAAGGAGGTATGCTCGCCGAGGTTCGAGGGTAGACTCGTGGCCACCAGTCCGCAACGACAGCGCACCTTCAGCATCGGTCGAGATAGGCCGCTTAAGGGCTATCTCGCCTCCCTCTTCCAAAGGACCTATAAATATCCGCCGTATTGATGGAGGATCTTCGTAGAAGATGACGGCGGGATAAGGCCTCTTCGGGACCCTCATATTTTCAGTCTCATCCTGGAAGCGTCTTATAGCCTCAGCTAATTGTGCGGCTTTCTCGGCAGATGAACCTGGAAAAAGAAGACCACCATCCGGCTCTTGCATAGCTATTGGTTCATCTTGAAAGATAGGCTCAGGTTCCACTAAAAAGTTGAGCAGATTGGTGACTGTCTTCTTTTGCCTCTTTGGCCCAGAACTAACACCAGAAGACGATCGCTTCTTTTCCCTCGGTGCTTTGGTGCGACGTTGACCCACTTCGCCTTCAGTATCCTCTCTCGGCGGTGCTGCCGATGATGACACTGCCATTGCTGACACCGTAGCTAATGAAACTGCTACTGGCGCCTTATCAGAAGCCCTTGCCTGAGCTCCAGTGCGTATCGGCATACCAACTGTCGGAGTCAAGTCCACATCCGTCCGCCTCAGGAATAAGTACGGTACTAGTATCCCTCAAGGGAGGGCGAACCATTGTCCGCGGTCGCGGCGGGACTCCCGTAGCCTGGAGCGGGGTGGGAGCTCTAAGCCCAAAAAGTATCCTCCTCTCCTCAGCAATGATTGGACTAACCTGGTGGCGATACCAACCCGTGAAAGCCCCCATGCACCTCGGAATGTAGTCGGCCTGGGGGATCATGAAATGAGAACCGGTATTCAGCCTCATGAAATGGTGGGTGGCATCATGAACAGCTTCCAAAGAAGGGCTGGGCTCCACTATGAATGCCTCGAAGGGGACACCCTGGTTATATCCCAATTGCCGGGCAAAGCAGTGTGGATTATACCGCATGAAAAGAGTCGCATCGTTTCGACGGAACACCAGATAACCGGGTTTGATCGAATACAAGTGCATGGCTTCCTTGGTCTTCAAGGAGGGTACTCCCTCTTTCGATGAGTCAAAAAGCTGCTGAATAGGTCCCGAAGGAGCAGAGAGGACTCGATCATTAAAAACCATCTCACCTTCGTTGGCATAAGGATTGAGCAGCACACGAAGAGCCCCTAATTGAGACGGGTCAGGAGTAGAAGCGTCCACCAACCTCATGAGCCGCGGAAAGGTATAAGCATCATAAAAGCTGGGTCTCTGGTGCGCAGCAAATGCCCCTAGCACGTGCATCTCAATCCATGACGTAAAATAATGAAGAGAGAAACTCACCACGTTCACACCTGGGGTTGAGGTATTGGTTGCAGTGCTTAGCCTATGGTACAGATGCGACAGCCCTGCAATGCCCACGGCTAATCGTGTCCCTTTGGCAATGCAATGAGCAGGGTAAATGACCGAGGCTCTCATGAATCGACGGTGCGTTGGAACAACAAACCAACTGAGCCAAACACTGATAAAACCGATGAAGAAAGTTTCTTCATCCATGCCGGGAGCTGCGATCGATTTGAAAGGTACAGCCGACAAGACTGGAATGTAGAACTGGGGCAAATCCTCTTCTCTAGCCGGTAGCCTATTTAAACCAAACCTGAATGGGTCGTTGATATTCGCAAACTTCGGATCCGCCTTTGATAGAACGTCTCCACGAAGGAATCAGGCGATAAAGCTTTTAAAAGTGACGCCATGTTCTTCTGACTCTGTGAACAGCTTCTCAAAAATCCCCAGAGTCTTGATTAGACTCGGGTACTTGTGGCGGATGGCATTTTTAGTCGACAAGCCGTCAAGCGTAGCGGGCACAGTCTCGAAGGCATACTCGTCAGAGGGCAAAAATTCTTCGTAAGGCGCTCCCCTGATCGGTAAACCCGAGATCTCGCGAAACTCTTCCAAAGAGATCGAAACTTCGCGGTCCCCTAACAAGAAAGTGTTGGTGGGAAGATTCCATTGATTTAGGAAAGCTTTAACCCACCATACATAGGGAGATTGATAATGGAAGAGGGACGCATACACCGCCTGGTAAAACCCGACCCCCTACAGTCGTGCACGATGAGCGGACAAGATATAACAAGCCCAAAGAAGATAGCCCGTAGGATGGCGAGGGGTAAGCCCTATCTTGTAAACCTGTCCCCAGGGCTAGGCTTCACCTTGGCAGATACGACGCTCTAAGATGTCTATGGCTGGCACAGGATGGTTTGGTATCCCAGTTGTCGACGGCTCAAGCCGGCCCGAAGGGGTCTAATTCAACATCTCCACAGCAAAGGCGGTCGGCGGACGGTCCATCGGTAAGAACGGACGGAGAGGTTCTGTTGGCACCTCGCAAAGAAAGCTTCGGCGACCGCGGATGATATGATCGTACCAGGTTCCCTATAAAAGTAAGTTGGTGCAATCCGGGTCATGAGCCCTGATCATTGCCATCACTTCTTCATCCGACGGTGATTGAGGAAATGCCGCCTCCGAGCGAGTAAAGGGAAAGTATGGAAAAGAAGCCATTGTTCCTGAAATAAAGAAAGGGGAAACTGTTAGTGAAGCCCACACGTGTATAAATATATATATAAGAAGACGATAGAAGAAAATGTCAAACAACTTATTTCATGGGACCATTGGTTACAAAACACATGGGCCCCACAAAATCAATATGGCGTCTCACTAATAATGAGGCTGAGCAATCATCATGAGAACAAAAGGAAGATTCTCAATAAATTCAAACAACTCTACACATTCCCCCAAGGAGAAAACCCATTGCAGAAACTCAGTGCAAATCGAGAAGGATCTCTCCTAAACTATTTTTGCAAGAACTCAGAATGAAAAATCCCAAGAAGTCTTCTTTTAAGAACTAAGTTCTCTAGAGGAATTAAATTCCTTTTGAACAGAGGAATTAAATTTCCAGAATTTTTTTTCAGAGCTAAGCTCTTTGAAATGGAATTAAATTCCAGAAGGAAACAGGTACCATCATTAAACCCCTGAAATCAGAAAATGCCCAACATTTGGGGTTTACTGTCTAAAGATCGAAAAGATGAGTTCTTTGAAGGGAAAAACCCTTGGTGTGGATTTAAAATCCAAAGAGTTTTGTTATATATAAAAGTTCTTCAGTCGTTCAAAACCATTACCTGAAGAAAAAATTCTTTCTTGAACAGAGTTAAACTCTGAAATTTTTGGAACAGAGAACTGAACTCTGAGGAAGATAATTAAATTCTCAAAGGAAAATGAACAAGGAAGAAGATGAAAGAGTGAAGGCGCTTCTGAAGAGACCCTTGCATTCATAGGATGTGATGGGAAACGGTTCATCTGACCCTTCCCTAGGCAAATCCAATGGCCACAAAGATGACAGCGTTGCACTCACGTGCAAACACGTGAGAACAACGCTGTGAGGGCATTTTTCCCCTCATGAGAACTAAATAAAGCGGCAAGGAAATACACAAGAGGGGCATCACGTGTCCACACGTGATCGGGCATCACGTGGGGACACGTGACCTTCTATGAGCAAAGTTATAGGCGATGAGATACACAATTTGAGATGGGGTCACGTGCCAACACGTGATGAGCCTTTAAACCCACTGAAAGGAATTAAAAGGCATAATAAAACAGCAAGAAAAAACCCTAATGGGGCATCACGTGCCCACACGTGATCAGGGGTCACGTGTCGACACGTGATGAGTTCCCGAGTTCTTTAAAATAATGGAATTAAAATCTGGTTAAATGCTTAATCAGTGGGTCACATGCCACCACGTGATAGGGTCTTAAAACTCTCTGAGTTAATGGAAAGAAAACCCTAAATGGGGCATTATGTGCCCACACATGACAGGGGGTCACGTGCCAACACGTGATGGGTTTCTAAGATCTTTGAACTAATAAAATTAAATTCTAATTAAATGGTCAATCAGTAGGGTCACGTGCTAACACGTGATAGGCTCTTAAACCTTCTGAACTAATGGATTTAAATTCTAATTAAGGAAAATCAAAAACCCTAATATTTCCCTAGATCTTTCCAAACAAAAAGATTGCGCTTTGTAAAGTGGAGCACCGTTGGATTAAAAATCCAATGGTGATTAAAAATCACCAATTTATAGAGAGATACTATACAAGGAAAGATTTTCCTAAAATCTGCCAGGAACAACAAACAAAATATCTTTTGGATTAAAAATCCAACGATGAATAAAATTCACCGAGTGATCTAACAGATCAGATCAAGTTGGTTATAAAATCAATAAAATCTTTCAATGAAAGATTGACTAAACAAACTGATTCTTTTCTTTCTCCTATAAATAGGAGTCAAGAAGAGAAGAGAAAAAAGGGAAATATACAACAACAGAGAGAGAAAAGAAGAGAATTTAATTCTCCAAAAAGAAGAAGATCTCTTCAAAAAAGAAAGAAACCCTAGGTAAGAGAGGGAAAGAGATCATTCTATAAGCTCCCACTAAACAAAAAGAGAATTTAATTCTCAAACTAAGAGTTTAACTCTTCTGAATAAGAACTTAGTTCTTCCTTTGGTTGAAGATCTGCAGAAGCAGATCTCCCCATAAGTTGAGAATTTAATTCTCATCGGGGGATTGTGCCATGCAGATCTAAAACCTAAGGGAGGACCTAAGTTCAGAGAATTTTATTCTCCCACAAAGCACATAGGAATTTAATTCCTCCAACAAAGATAGGGTTTAATCTTTAATATAAGAACTTAGTTCTTCTTCATGGTAATAGATCTGCAGAAGCAGATCTCCCCATAAGTTGAGAATTTAATTCTCATCGGGGAGATTCTGCCATGCAGATCCAAAACTTTGAGAGAGAATTGAGTTTAAAGAATTTAATTCTTTCGAACATATAGGAATTTAATTCCTCTAAATAAAATTAGGGTTTAACCTTATAAGAAGAATTTAATTCTTGAATAAGGAATTTATCTCTCCATGCACGTAAAAAGATCAAGTACCCAACATGATCACGTGGCAACACGTGACCCTCCCCTCCAATGACCAAAAGAGAACAAATAAGATTAGGTCACGTGCTCCCACGTGACCCTTGAATAGACTTCTCAAAATAAAAAGGGCAGAATCGATTTTGGGTGACTCACGTATCCCCACGTGACCCCTGACAAACACCTCTTTAAAAAAGAGAAAATGGAAAAAGCTGAAGGATTAATATCCAACGCATGGGCGCCCTCACGTGTCCCCACGTGACCCCTAGCAAATCCTTTTAATATCCAGTGCATGGGTACCCATCACGTGCCCACACGTGATAGCCATAAAGATTAAGTGTTTAACACTTATTTGAATATTCTGAGAATAAAATAAAGAAAGCTTGGCCCAATCCTAGGGCGCCTCACGTGACCTCACGTGAGCGCTTCATTTTTTTTTAGTGTTTGACACTATTTTAAGCACTTCATCCCTAGTGTTCAACACTATTTTGCATCACTTGGGAACACGTGATCGCCAAATATGTGCTAGTGTTTAACACTACATTCGAACCAGTCTTAGCCCAAATTAGCTAAGTCTTCCAGAGGCAAGACTCCCCTTTGACTGAACCTCTAATACACCCTTGTCTTCCAAGATTGATCATCTCATATGGCATATGAGTGCTCAGCACTCAATAAAAGATAAAAATCTTGTCAGAACCCATACCCATGCTTAGCATTATAAAAGGGGGGAGCTGAGACCAGACAAATGTTCAGCAGCCCAAACAAAGGTCCAACATTTTAAACCTAATTGGACTTAGCCCAAGTTGGCCATAAGCCCTCAATTCAGATTTAACTTAGCCCATGTGCTCATAATATAATTAATTGATCTTAGTCCCAAATTGGACTACAGATCTCCAAACCAGAATTGGTTTAAGGGTACATCCCTGCACTCCTCTGATATATGTCGTTGTAATCCTTCAACGTCTTCAGAGAGGTGACGGGTCCCGACAACCAAACATCCCTTGGACTGTGGGGTCCTTAAGCCCATGGGCTATGATGTCCTTAACCTCGGACTGTGGGGTCCTTAAACCCATGGACTATGATGTCCTGAACCTTGGACCGCAATGTCCTTAAACTAACAATGGACCGCAATGTTCCTAAACTAAACAACAGAGACCAAATGCTCTTTTGTTGGATCTAAATGATCCTGTTAAGTAGATCTTAGTCTAAAATTATACTAGCGTATCCTTAACAAACATTTAAGTTGATCTTAATCTCAAACGAGATTAACGATCCTTAAATCAATCCAATTACAGATCCTCCAACTAACATTGGTTCAAGGGTACATCTCTTCACTCTTCTGATATTTATCATTGTAATCCTTCAACGTCTTCAGAGAGGTGAGGGGTCCCGACAACCAAACATTCCACGGACTGTGGGGTCCTTAAACTCATGGACTATGATGTCCTTAACCTCGAAATGTGGGGTCCTTAAACTCATGGACTATGATGTCCTTAACCTCGGACTGTGGGGTCTTTAAACTCATGGACTATGATGTCCTTAACCTCGGACTGTGGGGTCCTTAAACCCATGGACTATGATGTCCTTAACCTTGGACTGTGAGGTCCTTAAACCCACGGACTATGATGGCTTTAACCTTGGACCGCAATGTCCCTAAACTAAACAATAGAGCCCAAATGCTCTTTTGTTGGATCTAAATGATCCTGTTAAGTTGATCTTGGTCTAAAATTAGACCAACGTATCCTTAACAAATGGTTAAGTTGATCTTAGTCTAAAATTAGACCAACATATCCTTAACAAACGTTTAAGTTGATCTTAGTCTCAAATGAGAGTAACGATCCTTAAACCCAACCCAAACCCAAATCTAAGAAGATACGGATTTGGACTAATCCACGCCTTACAGACGACAACACAAATTAGTCTCCGTATACAATCCACGGGCAACCGAACATACAACAAACACACACGACACGAAGTGACCATCTGGAGAAGGAGAAAGTGGTTACCGCGATGCGGTAGCGTAATTAACTGCAGGGGCTTACGCCTGCAAAGAAGAGCGTCCCCATAATCAAAAAAACCCTCAACGAGGGGGAATCTGACGAAGTCTGCTACATCGGCCGTATCCATTTAAACCTTCGATACATGGTGTCATAAATCAACTTGGCATCTTCGGAGAGGTGGACGGATAGCACCAAATAGAATCTGCCCTCGAAGTTCAGGCCAGACGTCCCAATATCCCGGTCGCGTCCTTCGGCGGAGAACAAAGTCTTAAGAGGAGGAACCCCCTATAAACTTGAAGTTCAAAAAGAAGAGCAAGCAAAAAGAAAGCTTTAAGAAAAAGAAAGGAGAATACCTCTCTCCGTGGTAAATAAAAATAATAAAGATCATAGCATCTCTTCCGTATATCTAAGGGTTTAACTCTCATAAAAGAAGAACTTAGTTCTTTCTCCGGATCTGAGATCTATGAGACAAAGTCTCTCACAAGTGAGAATTTAATTCTCATAAGGATGAACTTGTTCTCGGGGAGCAAAGATCGAGAAAAGAACAGAGAATTGAACTCTTCAGAACAGAAAATACAAAGAAAACTCAACACCAAGTGCCTCACGTGCCCCTCACGTGGGCGCTACTTAATAAGGAGTGCTTAGCACTCAGTGCCTGGCGCTCAGCGCCGAGCGCCTCACGTGCCCATTACGTGGGCACTACTTAATAAGGAGTGCTTAGCACTTAGTGCTTGGCGCTCAGCGCCGAGTGCCTCACGTGCTCCGCACATGGGCACCATAAAGAGTGTTTAACACTCCATATAAAAAAAAAAGGTGTTAGAACCCATACGAATGCTCAGCATTGTTGATATGAAAGGGGACCAAGCCCAAGCAAGTGTTTAACACTTTATCCAAAATGATCGAGTGGGTTGAGCCCAAGATTGGCCAAACTCCTAATTGACCAAGCCCATATGCCCTTTATTTTTCCAAATTGGCCTTAGTCCCAAACAAGACCACCAAGCTTCTGATGAATATTCACTGGTTCAAGGGTACATCTCTTCACACCTCTGATACACGTCGTTGTAATTCTTCAACGTCTTTAGAGAGGTGGCGGGTCCCGACAACCTACAGCTTTGGTGCACTTCCCAAGCTTATGTGCACGGGCCAAATCAAATAACACCCTAAACGTAACAAATACACGTGCATGTAGGATGAGCAACGGACCGCAACGTCCTTAAACTAGCAATGGACCGAAACGTCCTTAAACTAATAACGGACCAAAACATTCTTAAACTAAAACAATAGAGCCCAAATGCTCTTTTATTGGATCTGAAGGATTCTAAAACCCCGTTAAGTAGATCTTAGTCTAAAATTGGACTAACGTATCCTTAACAAAATTTAGGTTGATTTTAATCTCAAACGAGATTAATGATCCTTAAATCAACCCAAACCCAAATCTAAGATATACGGGTTTGGACTAATCCAGCCCTACGGGCGACAACATAAATTAGTCTCCGTATACAATCCACGGGCAACCCAAAACAAAACAAACACACATGACACGAAGTGAACATCTGGAGCAGGAGAAAGTAGTTATCGCTACGTTGTAACGTAATTAACTGCAGGGGCTTGTGCCTGCAGGGAAGAGTGTCCACACAATCAAAAACCCCTCGCAAACGAGGGGAAAACTGACGAAGTCTGCTACAACGGCCGCATCCGTCCAAACCTCCGATATACGGTGTCATAAATCAACTTGGCATCTTCGGAGAGGTGGACGGATAAAACCAAATAGTATCTGCCCCTAAATTCAGGCAAGACGACCTACGCGGTCCCGTCTCCCGTTTTTGGCGGTAAACACTCCCCCGCGCCCCGCTCGCTTCCCCGACGGCCACTTCCCCTACGTCTCTCCCCGCTACTCACACTCACGCCGCAACGGCCATGACTATTCGCCCAAAACCCACGACGCTCTCTCTCTGCCTCACCATCTCTACTTCATTCCCTCTCTCCCTCGCCTCTTTCTCTGCCACCCTCACTCTCTCTGCTTCATTCTCCGTCTCTCCCGCTCTGCTCCGCCACCGAGCCCCCGCATCTCCAAGCTCCGACCAAGCACCGACGATCTCCCCGGCGACCCCATACCCCTAAACCACGACCACCCGTACACCACCGACCCCGATCATCCCCTGCAGCACCCCGGAGCTCCCCTGCATCCATCGTCGCAGCCGTCACCATTCCCGTGCCACGCCGCGCCAAGCTCCGTGCCACGCCGCGCCAAGCTCCGTACCATACCGCGCCAAGTTCCCGCGCCACGCTGTGCCAAGTCGAGCGTGCATCGTGCTGTGATCGTGTCATGATCGTGTCGCGTTCATGCCGTGATCGTGTCGTGATCGTATCGTGTTCGTGCCGTGATCGTGCCCATGTCGCGCCATCCACCATCATCGTCGCTCCTGTGCCACCTTCACCAAAGGCAAGAGAAACCCCATCTCTTGTTATTTCATGCTATTTAATATCTAGGCTGGATAATAATATTAGATCATTTTGTAGGGTAAATATGTGTTATCGACCGTTTACCAAACCATGCCTAGTGTTCAATGCGAACTATAATCTAAGACATTTATCATTATGGCGGAACCTATGATAGTTAGGCCCCTTTATTGATTTCGAATATCATATAGGAATTTGGGTGCAAAATACTGTGTTTTTAATCATGTAAAGTTGCCCCTAAAAGGCGACACAAAATCTGAACCTTACCGCGCATGTTACCTTATTAAAATCGTTGTAAATTCATTATAGGTTGGAACGTAACGTTCTACAGCTCATATCGAATACGAATCGATAACCTAAAACCCCATATAGTTTAATTCTCGACGGTTATAGATTTATGTGACGATAATTGGCTGCGAATGCGGCACTGGACTGCAGTCTGGGGCAGCATTTCGTTCGGATACCTGACCTTGAACACCTGTACACCCCTGATTTGAACTGAAAATGTGCGGAGCCCCATATGGTCGCGTAGATATTTTAGTTAGGTAACACATGAAACTGGTCCCGTGCTGTTTCACCGTCGTTTGATATTAAATTTGTATTTTTGAGGGTCGCTGTGTTCTGCAGTTTCTGCAGCAACGTTTCCTACACCGTCGCATTAAACAGAACATAAGTTTTAATACAGAACTGATATCGATAATCTGTTTGATGCGTTGGAAACTTAACTGATAGAACTATATTTTATTCGACTGTGGCAACATCTGAATCTCAACACAATCACTGAAAAAACGCACATGAAGTTGGGATTCCAGCTCTGAAACTGGAATTTAAGCAATCGATCGCCACCTTCAAATGGTGATAATTCCCTAACCTGAATTCCGATTGATGATGCTCAATATCGGTGATCTCCCAGATCATGACACGTGGCAGATGACGTGTCCCAGAGCATGCAAGAAAGGTCTTATAGTGGCCGACCAGACCACGCCTACGCTCGTCCTACCGAGCGAACGCTGGCTCGCCTCCGAGCCCCCTGCACAACTGGCCTCCTCGGCCTCACAACTCGTCTCCGAGATACCGCAAAACCAAGATACTTCGGCTCTCCCTCTCGTCCACAAGCTCTCCCGCCGAGGTCATCTTCCTCGGTCTCATCGACCGACCAACAGCACTGCTTGCAGGCGTAACCGCCATCCCGCGAATCTCGCCATGCGCGAGATCTCCGCCGGCCACATCCCACGTTCCACGCCACCACGATTCCCCATTAACGAGCCTGTCCGCCATTAATGGGCGGTCCCGCTCATCACGCGGGAGTGACATCGGGAGCGTAACGGCCGGCGTGATTCTCGCGCCTGCCCCGCCTGCTGCCACCGCTATATAAACCCCTCTCTTAGACGATCGAGGTAAGCCATTTTTTACTCCACTAAGCCGTTACTCTGCTCGGATATCTAGACTAACTTGATCGTCGGAGGGTCCTCGGTGGTACAACCACCCCAGGACATCCTTGCAGGTAACTTGGCAACCACAACCTTAAACCTATTGAGATCCACACGCTTCAGGAGCGACAGCCTCCAGATCCAATCTCAGCCATCCATCGCCGCCATCAGCAGATCAACGGGAAGCAACATCTGAAGGAGATTCTTGCCTCTATCAGCTGGCGCCGTATGTGGGAAACTAGATTCCACAAAAACAAAAGTTCACCTTCCGATCTCATTCCAATGGCGAGCGATCATCACGACGATCCAAGCACCAATCACCGCCTCCCTCTCAACGGAGGCGCGAACGACCCTCCTCCCCCGAATGCCATCAACGCCATAGCCGTCCGGATAAATCGACTCACGTCCATGGTGGATGCACTCGTCCTTGTCCAAATGGCGGGACAAGCTCCCCAGGTCGCCGCTGCCCCGCCTCGGGACCGGGACCCCTACAGAGGGAAAGAAGACTCTGCTCGCATCGGCGCTGCCGACCACCGCCTCACTGTCTCCCACAGTCGCAGGTCCCCCGGGCCGACATATTCGATGACCCGTTGGGCACCACAAGTCTCGACTCCGGGGTCTTACGCCAGAGAGCTTCGCCCCGAGTCTCATCACACCCCTGTCCCTCTCAAGGAGGTGACGGTCATCTCGCCTGCTCCCAGGCATGACCGGCACCCCCTCCCTCGACGGGGTCGTGCACGCGAGACTCGCCACAGCAGCTCAAAAACGACCTCGCCAGGAGACCTAAGAAGCCCTCACCAAGAGGCAGCCGAGCGGCTACCCTGCTTGGCTATCCCTGGCCGGTAGCTCCCTACCCACAACGCCAGGGTCAAAGCCCTCGCCAAGAGGCAACTGAGCAGCTTCACTACTCGGTCCATCCTTAGCAGGCCTTGCATAGCCCCTCCAGTTCTAAGGATCGAAGCCCTCACCAAGAGGCAGCCGAGCGACTACCCTGCTCGGCTATCCCTGGCCGGTAGCTCCCAACCCCACAACGCCAGGGATCAAAGCCCTCGCCAAGAGGCAGCTGAGTAGCTCCATTGCTCGGTCCATCCTTGGCAGGCCTCCCACGTCCCCTTCAGCGCCAAGGATCGAAGCCCTCGCCAAGAGGCAGCCCTGCAGCTACCCTGCTCGGCTATTCCTGGATGGTAGCTCCCTACCCACAATGCCAGGGATCTAAGCCCTCACGAAGAGGCAGCCCGGCAGCTACCCTGCTCGGTTCACCCTTGGCAGGCCTCCTACGGCCCTTTCAGCGCCAAGGATCAAAGCCCTTGCCGAGAGGCAACTGAGCAGCTTCACTGCTCGGTACATCCTTAGCAGGCCTTTCAAAGAAGAGCGTCCCCATAATCAAAAAAACCCTCAACGAGGGGGAATCTGACGAAGTCTGCTACATCGGCCGTATCCATTTAAACCTTCGATACATGGTGTCATAAATCAACTTGGCATCTTCGGAGAGGTGGACGGATAGCACCAAATAGAATCTGCCCTCGAAGTTCAGGCCAGACGTCCCAATATCCCGGTCGCGTCCTTCGGCGGAGAACAAAGTCTTAAGAGGAGGAACCCCCTATAAACTTGAAGTTCAAAAAGAAGAGCAAGCAAAAAGAAAGCTTTAAGAAAAAGAAAGGAGAATACCTCTCTCCGTGGTAAATAAAAATAATAAAGATCATAGCATCTCTTCCGTATATCTAAGGGTTTAACTCTCATAAAAGAAGAACTTAGTTCTTTCTCCGGATCTGAGATCTATGAGACAAAGTCTCTCACAAGTGAGAATTTAATTCTCATAAGGATGAACTTGTTCTCGGGGAGCAAAGATCGAGAAAAGAACAGAGAATTGAACTCTTCAGAACAGAAAATACAAAGAAAACTCAACACCAAGTGCCTCACGTGCCCCTCACGTGGGCGCTACTTAATAAGGAGTGCTTAGCACTCAGTGCCTGGTGCTCAGCGCCGAGCGCCTCACGTGCCCATTACGTGGGCACTACTTAATAAGGAGTGCTTAGCACTTAGTGCTTGGCGCTCAGCGCCGAGTGCCTCACGTGCTCCGCACATGGGCACCATAAAGAGTGTTTAACACTCCATATAAAAAAAAAAGGTGTTAGAACCCATACGAATGCTCAGCATTGTTGATATGAAAGGGGACCAAGCCCAAGCAAGTGTTTAACACTTTATCCAAAATGATCGAGTGGGTTGAGCCCAAGATTGGCCAAACTCCTAATTGACCAAGCCCATATGCCCTTTATTTTTCCAAATTGGCCTTAGTCCCAAACAAGACCACCAAGCTTCTGATGAATATTCACTGGTTCAAGGGTACATCTCTTCACACCTCTGATACACGTCGTTGTAATTCTTCAACGTCTTTAGAGAGGTGGCGGGTCCCGACAACCTACAGCTTTGGTGCACTTCCCAAGCTTATGTGCACGGGCCAAATCAAATAACACCCTAAACGTAACAAATACACGTGCATGTAGGATGAGCAACGGACCGCAACGTCCTTAAACTAGCAATGGACCGAAACGTCCTTAAACTAATAACGGACCAAAACATTCTTAAACTAAAACAATAGAGCCCAAATGCTCTTTTATTGGATCTGAAGGATTCTAAAACCCCGTTAAGTAGATCTTAGTCTAAAATTGGACTAACGTATCCTTAACAAAATTTAGGTTGATTTTAATCTCAAACGAGATTAATGATCCTTAAATCAACCCAAACCCAAATCTAAGATATACGGGTTTGGACTAATCCAGCCCTACGGGCGACAACATAAATTAGTCTCCGTATACAATCCACGGGCAACCCAAAACAAAACAAACACACATGACACGAAGTGAACATCTGGAGCAGGAGAAAGTAGTTATCGCTACGTTGTAACGTAATTAACTGCAGGGGCTTGTGCCTGCAGGGAAGAGTGTCCACACAATCAAAAACCCCTCGCAAACGAGGGGAAAACTGACGAAGTCTGCTACAACGGCCGCATCCGTCCAAACCTCCGATATACGGTGTCATAAATCAACTTGGCATCTTCGGAGAGGTGGACGGATAAAACCAAATAGTATCTGCCCCCAAATTCAGGCAAGACGACCTACGCGGTCCCGTCTCCCGTTTTTGGCGGTAAACACTCCCCCGCGCCCCGCTCGCTTCCCCGACGGCCACTTCCCCTACGTCTCTCCCCGCTACTCACACTCACGCCGCAACGGCCATGACTATTCGCCCAAAACCCACGACGCTCTCTCTCTGCCTCACCATCTCTACTTCATTCCCTCTCTCCCTCGCCTCTTTCTCTGCCACCCTCACTCTCTCTGCTTCATTCTCCGTCTCTCCCGCTCTGCTCCGCCACCGAGCCCCCGCATCTCCAAGCTCCGACCAAGCACCGACGATCTCCCCGGCGACCCCATACCCCTAAACCACGACCACCCGTACACCACCGACCCCGATCATCCCCTGCAGCACCCCGGAGCTCCCCTGCATCCATCGTCGCAGCCGTCACCATTCCCGTGCCATGCCGCGCCAAGCTCCGTGCCACGCCGCGCCAAGCTCCGTACCATACCGCGCCAAGTTCCCGCGCCACGCTGTGCCAAGTCGAGCGTGCATCGTGCTGTGATCGTGTCATGATCGTGTCGCGTTCATGCCGTGATCGTGTCGTGATCGTATCGTGTTCGTGCCGTGATCGTGCCCATGTCGCGCCATCCACCATCATCGTCGCTCCTGTGCCACCTTCACCAAAGGCAAGAGAAACCCCATCTCTTGTTATTTCATGCTATTTAATATCTAGGCTGGATAATAATATTAGATCATTTTGTAGGGTAAATATGTGTTATCGACCGTTTACCAAACCATGCCTAGTGTTCAATGCGAACTATAATCTAAGACATTTATCATTATGGCGGAACCTATGATAGTTAGGCCCCTTTATTGATTTCGAATATCATATAGGAATTTGGGTGCAAAATACTGTGTTTTTAATCATGTAAAGTTGCCCCTAAAAGGCGACACAAAATCTGAACCTTACCGCGCATGTTACCTTATTAAAATCGTTGTAAATTCATTATAGGTTGGAACGTAACGTTCTACAGCTCATATCGAATACGAATCGATAACCTAAAACCCCATATAGTTTAATTCTCGACGGTTATAGATTTATATGACGATAATTGGCTGCGAATGCGGCACTGGACTGCAGTCTGGGGCAGCATTTCGTTCGGATACCTGACCTTGAACACCTGTACACCCCTGATTTGAACTGAAAATGTGCGGAGCCCCATATGGTCGCGTAGATATTTTAGTTAGGTAACACATGAAACTGGTCCCGTGCTGTTTCACCGTCGTTTGATATTAAATTTGTATTTTTGAGGGTCGCTGTGTTCTGCAGTTTCTGCAGCAACGTTTCCTACACCGTCGCATTAAACAGAACATAAGTTTTAATACAGAACTGATATCGATAATCTGTTTGATGCGTTGGAAACTTAACTGATAGAACTATATTTTATTCGACTGTGGCAACATCTGAATCTCAACACAATCACTGAAAAAACGCACATGAAGTTGGGATTCCAGCTCTGAAACTGGAATTTAAGCAATCGATCGCCACCTTCAAATGGTGATAATTCCCTAACCTGAATTCCGATTGATGATGCTCAATATCGGTGATCTCCCAGATCATGACACGTGGCAGATGACGTGTCCCAGAGCATGCAAGAAAGGTCTTATAGTGGCCGACCAGACCACGCCTACGCTCGTCCTACCGAGCGAACGCTGGCTCGCCTCCGAGCCCCCTGCACAACTGGCCTCCTCGGCCTCACAACTCGTCTCCGAGATACCGCAAAACCAAGATACTTCGGCTCTCCCTCTCGTCCACAAGCTCTCCCGCCGAGGTCATCTTCCTCGGTCTCATCGACCGACCAACAGCACTGCTTGCAGGCGTAACCGCCATCCCGCGAATCTCGCCATGCGCGAGATCTCCGCCGGCCACATCCCACGTTCCACGCCACCACGATTCCCCATTAACGAGCCTGTCCGCCATTAATGGGCGGTCCCGCTCATCACGCGGGAGTGACATCGGGAGCGTAACGGCCGGCGTGATTCTCGCGCCTGCCCCGCCTGCTGCCACCGCTATATAAACCCCTCTCTTAGACGATCGAGGTAAGCCATTTTTTACTCCACTAAGCCGTTACTCTGCTCGGATATCTAGACTAACTTGATCGTCGGAGGGTCCTCGGTGGTACAACCACCCCAGGACATCCTTGCAGGTAACTTGGCAACCACAACCTTAAACCTATTGAGATCCACACGCTTCAGGAGCGACAGCCTCCAGATCCAATCTCAGCCATCCATCGCCGCCATCAGCAGATCAACGGGAAGCAACATCTGAAGGAGATTCTTGCCTCTATCAGCTGGCGCCGTATGTGGGAAACTAGATTCCACAAAAACAAAAGTTCACCTTCCGATCTCATTCCAATGGCGAGCGATCATCACGACGATCCAAGCACCAATCACCGCCTCCCTCTCAACGGAGGCGCGAACGACCCTCCTCCCCCGAATGCCATCAACGCCATAGCCGTCCGGATAAATCGACTCACGTCCATGGTGGATGCACTCGTCCTTGTCCAAATGGCGGGACAAGCTCCCCAGGTCGCCGCTGCCCCGCCTCGGGACCGGGACCCCTACAGAGGGAAAGAAGACTCTGCTCGCATCGGCGCTGCCGACCACCGCCTCACTGTCTCCCACAGTCGCAGGTCCCCCGGGCCGACATATTCGATGACCCGTTGGGCACCACAAGTCTCGACTCCGGGGTCTTACGCCAGAGAGCTTCGCCCCGAGTCTCATCACACCCCTGTCCCTCTCAAGGAGGTGACGGTCATCTCGCCTGCTCCCAGGCATGACCGGCACCCCCTCCCTCGACGGGGTCGTGCACGCGAGACTCGCCACAGCAGCTCAAAAACGACCTCGCCAGGAGACCTAAGAAGCCCTCACCAAGAGGCAGCCGAGCGGCTACCCTGCTTGGCTATCCCTGGCCGGTAGCTCCCTACCCACAACGCCAGGGTCAAAGCCCTCGCCAAGAGGCAACTGAGCAGCTTCACTACTCGGTCCATCCTTAGCAGGCCTTGCATAGCCCCTCCAGTTCTAAGGATCGAAGCCCTCACCAAGAGGCAGCCGAGCGACTACCCTGCTCGGCTATCCCTGGCCGGTAGCTCCCAACCCCACAACGCCAGGGATCAAAGCCCTCGCCAAGAGGCAGCTGAGTAGCTCCATTGCTCGGTCCATCCTTGGCAGGCCTCCCACGTCCCCTTCAGCGCCAAGGATCGAAGCCCTCGCCAAGAGGCAGCCCTGCAGCTACCCTGCTCGGCTATTCCTGGATGGTAGCTCCCTACCCACAATGCCAGGGATCTAAGCCCTCACGAAGAGGCAGCCCGGCAGCTACCCTGCTCGGTTCACCCTTGGCAGGCCTCCTACGGCCCTTTCAGCGCCAAGGATCAAAGCCCTTGCCGAGAGGCAACTGAGCAGCTTCACTGCTCGGTACATCCTTAGCAGGCCTTGCACGGCCCCTCCAGCGGTAAGGATCGAAGCCCTCACTGAGAGGCAGCCGAGCGGCTACCCTGCTCGGCTATCCCTGGCCGGTAGCTCCCTACCCTACAACCCCAGGGATCAAAGCCCTCGCCAAGAGGCAGCTGAGCAGCTCCACTGCTCGGTCCATCCTTGGCAGGCCTCCCATGGCTCCTTCAGCGCCAAGGATCGAAGCCCTCACCAAGAGGCAGCCGAGCGGCTACCCTGCTCGGCTATCCCTAGCTGATAGCTCCTTACCTACAATTCCAGGGATCAAAGCCTTCGCCGAGAGGCAACTGAGCAGCTTCACTGCTCGGTCCATCCTTAGCAGGCCTTGCACGGCCCCTCCAGCGCTAAGGATCGAAGCCCTCACCAAGAAGCAGCCGAGCGGCTACCCTTCTCGGCTATCTCTGGCCGGTATCTCCCTACCCCACAATGCCAGGGATCAAAGCCCTCGCCAAGGGGCAGCTGAGCAGCTCCACTGCTCGGTCCATCCTTGGCAGGCCTCCCATGGCCCCTTCAGCGCCAAGGATCGAAGCCCTCGCCAAGAGGCAGCCCTGCAGCTACCCTGCTCGGTCATTCCTGGCCGGTAGCTCCCTACCCACAACACCTGGGATCTAAGCCCTCACGAAGAGGCAGCCTAGCAGCTACCCTGCTCGGTTCACCCTTGGCAGGCCTTCTACGGCCCCTTCAGCGCCAAGGATCAAAGCCCTTGCCAAGAGGCAGCCCTGCATCTACCCTGCTCGGCTATTCCTGGCTGGTATCTCCCTACCCACAACGCCAAGGATCTAAGCCCTTACGAAGAGGCAGCCCAGCAGCTACCCTGCTCGGCTATCCCTGGCTGGTAGTTTCCCTACCCCACAACGCCAGGGATCAAAGCCCTCGCCAAGAGGCACCGAGCAGCTACCCTGCTCGGCCATCCTTAAGGACAAAAAGCCCTCGCCAAGAGGCACCGGGCGGTAACCCTGCTCGGCCATCCTTAGTAGGCCACTCATGGCCTCTCCCGCGCTAAGGATGAAAAGCTCTCACAAGAGGCAACCGGGACCGCCCTTGCTCGGTTATCCCTGGCTGGTAACTCTCTACCCCAACAAACCAGGGATCAAAGTCCTCACAGAGGAAACCGGGCTCGCCCTTGCTCAGTTATCCCTGGCTGGTAGCTCCCTACCAAACCAGGGATCAAAACCCTCGCCAAGAGGCACCGAGTAGTAACCCTGCTCGGCCAGTCCTTAAGGATCAAAGCTCTCGCTAAGAGGCACCGAGCAGCTACCCTGCTCAGCCCTGTCCTTAGTAGGCCCCTTACGGCCCCTCCCGCGCTAAGGATCAAAGCCCTCGCCAAGAAGCACCGAGCAGCTACCCTGCTCGGCCCATCCTTAGTAGGCCACTTACGGCCCCTCCCGCTCTAAGGATCTAAAGCCCTCGCAAGAGGCAACCGGGCCCGCCCTTGCTCAGTTATCCCTGGCTGGTAGCTTCCCTACCCCACAACGCCAAGAATCAAAGCCCTCACCAAGAGGCAGCCGAGCGGCTACTCTGCTCGGCGCATCCCCAGCGGGCATCCTCCTGCCCATCAGACGCTGAGGATCTCAAACCCTCATCGTGAAGCCGTCGAGTTCCTTCCTGCTCGACGCATCCCCAGTGGGCATCCTCCTGCCCATCAGACGCTGAGGATCTGAAGCCCTCATCGTGAGGCTGTCGAGTTCCTTCCTGCTCGGTGCATCCCCAGCGGGCATCCTCCTGCCCATCAGACGCTGAGGATCTGAAGCCCTCATCGTGAGGACGCCGAGTTCCTTCCTGCTCGGCGCATCCCCAGCGGGCATCCTCCTGCCCATCAGACGCTGAGGATCTGAAGCCCTCTTCACGAGGTCGCCGAGTCCCTTCCAGCTCGGCGCATCCCCAACGGGCATCCTCCTGCCCATCAGACGCTAAGGATCTGAAGCCCTCATCGTGAGGCCGCCGAGTCCCTTCCTGCTCGGCGCATCCCCAGCGGGCATCCTCCTGCCTATCAGACGCTGAGGATCTGAAGCTCTCTTTGTGAGGACGCCGAGTCCCTTCCTGCTCGGCGCATCCCCAGCGGGTATCCTCCTGCCCATCAGACACTGAGGATCTGAATCCCTCTTCGCGAGGCCGCCGAGTCCCTTCCTGCACGTCGCATCCCCAGCGGGCATCCTCCTGCCCATCAGACGCTGAGGATCTGAAGCCCTCATCGTGAGGCCACCGGGTTCCTTCCTTCTTGGCGCATCCCCAGCGGGCATCCTCCTGCCCATCAGACGCTGAGGATCTGAAGCCCTTTTCACGAGGCCGCCGAGTCCCTTCCTGCTCGGCGCATCCCCAGCGGGTAGCTTCCTACCCTACAAAGACACGGATCCAAGACCCACCGAATAACTCATACTCAACGCGCGATCAGCGCCTCAACTCCGGCAAAAGGAGGATACCGACCTTCCCACACTCGTCCTTCGTTCGACACATACTCGATGCGCGACAACAAGAACGTCGTGTTGTCCCCGGACAATCCACCACAAGGAATTACCAGCGCTAAGCCGCACAGAGAGAACCAAGCGGTCCACTCTCGACCTGACCCACAAAATAGATCGGAATGAGAGTGTGGAGCTAGTGATGATGCTCAATATCGGTGATCTCCCAGATAATGACACGTGGCAGATGACGTGTCCCAGAGCATGCAAGAAAGGACTTACAGTGGCCGACCAGACAATACCTACGCTCGTCCTACCGAGTGAACGCTGGCTCGCCTCCGAGCCCCCTGCACAACTGGCCTCCTCGGCCTCACAACTCGTCTCTGAGCTACCGCAGAACCAAGATACCTCGGCTCTCCCGCTCGTCCACAAGCTCTCCCGCCGAGGTCATCTTCCTCGGTCTCATCGACCGACCAACAGCACCGCTTGCAGGCAAAACCGCCATCCCGCGAATCTCGCTATGCGCGAGATCTCCGCCAGCCACATCCCACGTTCCACGCCACTACGATCCCCCATTAACGAGCATGTCTCGCCATTAATGGGAAGTCCCACTCATCACGCGGGTGTGACGTCGGGAGCATAACGGCCGGAGTGATTCTCGCGCCTGTCCCGCCTGCTGCCACCGCTATATAAACCCCTCTCTCAGACAATCGAGGTAAGCCATTTTTTACTCCACTAAGTCGTTACTCTGCTCGGATCTCTAGACTAACTTGATCGTCAGAGGGTCCTCGGTGGTACAACCACCCCGGGACTTCCTTGCAGGTAACTCGGCAACCACGACCTCAAACCCATTGAGATCCACACGCTTCAGGAGCGACAGCCTCCAGATCCAATCTCAGCCATCCATCGCCGCCATCAGCAGATCAACGGGAAGCAATATCTGAAGGAGATTCTCGCCTCCATCACTGATTGACATAAAATAAATTTTACTGTTTATATAATCAAGTGTGATTCATACATCCTTTATATTATTTTGGTCGAATCCTTGGGTATGATTTATCGTAAATTTTGCAAGTCGTATGGCATTGGTCGTCATAAAATAGGGAATATCTGTTCAGTGCATTTCTGCTTATTTTTCGTGTTTTCTTTATACCTGCTGCATAGTGATCATTCACGTTGAAACCTAGCGACTGATTTGCATTGTCGATATATATATCAGTGTTAGTGATTGTGTTGTGGCGAAAACGATAGTGATATTGATAAGTGAAAAAGTGATTGAAAGTGACAGCGATACGTATTTGTTCACAACCTATATAATACCAGAGTGCATACTATAATCTGGGGAATGAGGAAATCAAGGTGGAATCGAACTCGTATTTAGCAATGCACAGTGATTTAAAGGATGATCATTCGCTATTAGTGATATACATATATATACATTAGGTCGTGGGCCTAGCGGCACAGCTGACAGGGTTATGTCGCAGGCACAGCGGACCGTAGTCTCGGGCATGCACGAGACCCTTGTTAAACATGGGCATCCTTTCCACCTATTGATTTCATTGACTTAGTGACTGATAAATAGTGACATACACTCTGCTTAGTTTACTGACATGATAGTTATACCATACTGTTCATATGCACGATATCATTGATTTCGTGTTCCGCAATCTGTTGCACTTTTGTGTTTAATAACATTACATGCCTTTATATAATTATTGCTATGTGTGTCGCCCTGACGACCTGAGTGTGCATGCTCAGAGAACGAAGTGGATCCAGCCCAGGAGCAGGACCTACCCTTCGAGATCGTGGAGATCTAGACTGCTTCATCAGCGCCTTCTCTTTTGCTTTCTGCACTTGTTTGTTGGTTGGTTTATTTTTATTCTGTACAATAAATGTACCTCAAACTCTTTTATTTGCAATGTAATAAAGTTATGAACTGTGATTTTCCTTTACCCAAGTACCGATTACTGACTACCATGTAATGCTAGAAGCCGAAGTGTGACTACGGCGGTGTTCCCCCAATCAGAGCAAGGCTCTGTTTGAATTTTGAAAATTCAAATTTTGGAAGCAACGCTTCAAATTCCGAGCATTGCGCGCAACGCGCCGCGTGTCAGAAGTTGATACGTCAACGCAACGCCCGAGGCAGTGTGTCCAATCAGAGCAAGGCTCTCTTAAAAAATAAATAAAAGTATGCAACGTTCAGATTGCGCAAGCGCTGCATTGCGCGACACGTGTCTGCGCAGTTGCGCAAACCCAACTGCGCAAGCACAATTGCGCAAGTTCCGCACGGCGCGACACGTGTCTGCGCAGCTGCGCAAACGCTGCTGCGCAAGCGCAGCGCTGCGCGACACGTGTCTGCGCAGCTGCGCAAACGCTGCTGCGCAAGCGCCGCGCGGCGCGACACGTGTCTGCGCAGCTGCGCAAGCGCCGCGCTGCGCGGCACGTGTCACGCGCTGGGGGAGTTGCGCAAAACAGAATAAATCTTTTCTGTTCTTGTTAAAATAAGAAGATTTTCTTCTGTAAAGCAGGGGCCTTTGGATCAAAGATCCAACGGTGGGGAAAATTCCCCAAATCACTCAGAGAAGGATCTCTTTAACAAATTTAACTAATTTGTGAGCACTATAAAAAGGACCCCAGACCTCATTTCAAAGGAATCAACATCTTGCTAAAAAAAAGGAGAAAGAGGACTCTGAAGAACTCCTCAAGAATAAAAAAAAAGGTAAAAACCTTTGAAAGAAGAGAAATTTCTCTTATGAACAAGATCATGGATCTTCAATAAATAAATAAATAAATAAATAAAATAAAAATAAAAATAATGCCTTGCACTTGTTATGAACCTTTGGTTCTCTGAAACAAGGAAAAACTTGTTTAGATCAAGGGATCAAAAAGTGCTTTGCACTTCTGTTTTGAATCTAAAAAGATTTTTAGTGCTCTGCACAAATGCAATGCATTTCCTAAAAGGGCCAGGCCCAAATTAAAAAGACCTAGTAGGCCTAATTGAATTGCGGTGCAATAAAAGGGGGCAGAGCCCAAACAAAATAGATGCTCTGCATCATTTATAAAAGGGCAGAGCCCAAACAAAACAAAAATAATGCAGTGCATTATTTAAAAAAGGGACAAAGCCCCAACTCAGGTCTAATAGACCAAAGACCAATAAAAATGTTGAACATCCAACTGGACTTAGCCCAGTCATGGCCATAAGTCCTTAAATTAAATTGACTGAGCACGACTGCTCTTTTAAATTAATTTATGTCCGGTTCGAGGGTACATCTCCGAACTCCTCTGACACCTATCGTTGTAATCCTTCAACGACGTCAGAGAGGTGACGGGTCCCAACGACCATACACCCATATGGACTGCGGGGTCCTTAAACTCGTGGACCGAAACGTCCTTAAACTAATATCGGACCGAAACGTCCTTAAACTAACGACGGACCGAAACGTTCTTAAATTAATGTTGGACCGAAACGTCCTTAAACTAATATCGGACCGAGACGTCCCTAAACTAATATCGGACCGAGACGTCCCTAAACTAATATCGGACCGAGACGTCCCTAAACTAATATCGGACCACCACGTCCCTAAACTGGAATATGGACCACCACGTCCCTAAACTGGCGATGGACCACCACGTCCCTAAACTGGAAAATGGACCACTACGTCCCTAAATTGGAACAATAGAGCCTCCAAATGCTCTTTTGCCGGATCTAAACGGTCCCGTTTAAGTTGATCTTAGCCCCAAATACGGCTAACGTATCCGTAGACATTTAAATGAATGATAAAACTCCAAATCAACTTTGGTTCAAAGGTACATCTCTGAACTCCTCTGACACCTGTCGTTGTAATTCTTCAACGACGTCAGAGAGGTGACGAGTCCTGACGACTATATATTAAATGAATCACTACGTTAAGTTGATCTTAGTCTAAAACAGGACTAACGTATCCTTAACGAACGTTTAAGTTGATCTTAGCCGCAACGCGACTAATGTATCCTTAAACTAAAAACACCAAACCCAAATCTAAGTAAATACGGATTTGGACTAATCCACGTCCTACGGGCGACGGCATTACTCAGTCTCCGTATACAATCCACGGGCAACCACAAACAAAACAAACACACACGATACGAAGTGAAATTCTGGAGAAGGAGAAAGTTGTTACCGCGATGCGGTAGCGTAATTAACTGCAGGGGCTTGCGCCTGCAGGGAAGAGCGTCCCCACAATCAAAAACCCCTCACCCTGAGGGGGAATCTGACGAAGTCTGCTACATCGGCCGCATCCGTCTAAACTTCCGATACACGGTGCCATAAATCAGCTTGGCATCTTCGGAGAGGTAGACGGATAAAACCACATAGCATCTGCCCCGAATCTCAGGCAGGACGCCGAGTCCGCGCCGCCATTCGGAGGGGAACAGATTCTAGCACGCCCGGTGGGACCTTTTCCTCTTTCCACTCCACACTTCGTGTGTCGTCCTCGCGAGCCAATCGCGGTTTATTAAATGGTTGCCTTCGGATTTCAAGTTGCTAAGATTTGGTCTTTTGTCTGGCGCAGAACTCAAGCATCCATGGATTCTAACTGCACCAACTGCGCGAAGTACCACTGCAACGGACGCTCCACCTTATCTAGAGGTGTAGCATATGGGCCCCAAGCGGCCTCTTTCCTCGCTCTGCCAGTAGACCAGGTGACCCAAGCCACCACTGGCTTATTCTTCGGGACCATGGTCCCACCGACAAGCTGCTCTATGCCAATACTTGCACCGGATGTGAACAAGAAGTCGGTCTTCGACCGGATCACTGCCACGACGGCCCCTGTCAACGGGTCGCCCGCTACCAAACCGACAGCCTCTGTTTTCACCAGGCTAAATCAGAACTCTAAATTGGCTGTCCCAAGGAGGGCAACGGCCGCTATTCCGGAAGTCGTTAAGGCGGCTTCTCCCGCCAAAGAGTCAGTCTTTTCAAGACTGATGATTCCTGCTCCTGCCCCTGCACGAAGATCTGTCTTTGACAGATTGGATATTACCCCGTGTTCCCCTCCGAACGGCGGCCTGCGACGTTGGGACGTCACGTAACCTGGGGTTCGGGGCAGATGCTATTTGGTTTTTATCCGTCCACCTCTTCGAAGATGCCAAGTTGATTTATGGCACCGTGTATCGAAGGTTTAGACGGATGCGGCCGATGTAGCAGACTTTGTCAGATTCCCCCTCGCTTGAGGGGTTTTTGATTGTGGGGACGCTCTTCCCTGCAGGCGCAAGCCCCTGCAGTTAATTACGCTACCGCTTTGCGGTAACAACTTTCTCCTTCTCCAGAATTTCACTTCGTGTCGTGTGTGTTTGTTTTGTTTGTGGCTGCCCGTGGATTGTATACGGAGACTGAGTAATGCCGTCGCCCGTAGGGCGTGGATTAGTCCAAATCCGTATTTACTTAGATTTGGGTTTGGTGTTTTTAGTTTAAGGATGCATTAGTCGCGTTGCGGCTAAGACCAGCTTAAACGTTTGTCAAGGATACGTTAGTCCTGTTTTGAACTAAGATCGACTCGACGCAATGATTGATTTAATTATCTGGCCGTCGGGACTCGTCACCTCTCTGACGTCGTTGAGGGATTACAACGACAGGCGTCAGAGGAGTTCAGAGATGTACCCTTGAACCAAAGTTGATTTGGGAGTTTTATTATTTATTTAAATATCTAAGGACGCGTTAGCCGTATTTGGGGCTAAGATCAACTTAGACGGGACCGTTTAGATCCGGCAAAAGAGCGTTTGGGCTCTATTGCGTCGGTTTAAGGACGTGGCGGTCCATTGCCAGTTTTAGGGACGTGGTGGTCCATTATTAGTTTAGGGACGTTTCGGTCCGTCGCCAGTTTAAAGACGTAGTGGTCCATATTCCAGTTTAGGGACGTGGTGGTCCATCGCCAGTTTAAAGACGTGGTGGTCCGTATTCCAGTTTAGGGACGTGGTGGTCCGATATTAGTTTGGGGACGTTTCGGTCCGTTTTTAGTTTAGGGACGTTTCGGTCCGATATTAGTTTAGGGACATCTCGGTCCAATGTTAGTTTAGGGACGTTTCGGTCCGATATTAGTTTAGGGACGTTTCGGTCCGATATTAGATGAGTGGTCGTTGGGACCCGTCACCTCTTTGACGTCGTTGAGGAATTACAACGACAGGTGTCAAAGGAGTTCGGAGATGTACCCTCGGACCGGTCGTGACTTGGTTTACAAGAGGCATTTAATTTAAGGACTTACAGCCAGGATTGGGTTAAGTCCAATTTTTATTTTAGGCTCTGCCCGATTAAAAGAATCAACCTAAACAGGGCTCTGCCCCTTCATTATTTTGCAATCTGATTTGGGCCAGGCCCTTTTAAATAATGAGTTACAAAAACTCAGGAATTTTCTGAACAGGGCTTTGCCCTTTTATTTTCCTGCAATTGGGCTAGGCCCTCTTAAATAATGAGTTACAAAAAACTCAGGAATTTTCTGAACAGGGCTTTGCCCTTTTATTTTCCTGCAATTGGGCTAGGCCCTCTTAAATAATGAGTTGCAGAAACTCAATAATTTTCTTGAGTTGGGCCAGGCCCTTTTGCATGATGAGTTGCACTTGTGCAGAAATTCAAGAATTTTCTTGATTTGAGAACAAAAAGTGCTATGCACTTTTGATCTAAATTTAGATCAAAGGAAAAACAAGTTCTTCTTGTTTTCCTTGATTTTACAGAACCAAGGGTTCATATCAAGTGCAAGGCACTATTTATTATTCTTTGATTTCTCAGAACCAGGGGTTCATATCAAGTGCAAGGCACTATTTATTATTCTTTGATTTTTCAGAACCAGGGGTTCATATCAAGTGCAAGGCACTATTTATTATTCATTTTTTTTTCTCTTGTTCTTCAGAGATTTTTCTCTTTTTTTTTTTTTATTCTTCAAAAAGAAGATTTTACCTCTTTTTTGTTCTTGAATAATGTTCAAGAGTTCTTTCTCTTCCCTTTTTTTTTTCTCAGAAGTTTTTTTCTTCTCTTGATGATGATTCCTCCCCTTAAAATGAGGTGTAGGGTCCTTTTTATAATGCCCATAAATTAGTTAAAGTTTGTTAAAGAGATTATTCTCTAAGTGATTTGGGGAATTTTCCCCACCGTCGGATCTTTAATCCAAAGGTCTCTGTTTTACAGAAGAAATCTTATTGTTTTAACAAAAACAGAAAAGATTTTCTCAAATCTTTATTCTGTTTTTGGAATAAAGAATTTTATTTTATTTTTTAATTTTTTTTTATTTTTTTTTTATTTTTTTTTTATTTTTTGCTTGCGCAACTGCGCGTTGACACGTGTCGCGCAACTGCGCAGTTGCGCACTGCGCAGCTGCGTGACACGTGTCGCGAAACTGCGCACTTGCGCAGTTGCGCAGCTGCGCGACACGTGTCGCGAAACTGCGCAGTTGCGCACTGCGCAGTGGCTGCGCGCCACGTGTCGCGAAACTGCGCAGTTGCGCAGTTGCGCACTGCGCGCCACGTGTCGCGAAACTGCGCACTTGCGCAGTTGCGCACTGCGCAGCTGCGTGCCACGTGTCGCGAAACTGCGCACTTGCGCAGTTGCGCAGTTGCGCACTGCGCAGCTGCGTGCCACGTGTCGCGCAACTGCGCACTTGCGCAGTTGCGCACTGCGTGACACGTGTCGCGCACTTGCGCAGTTGCGCACTTTTTTTTTTTTTTTTTTTTTTAAGAGCTTTGCTCTGAAGCTTTTGTGGAGCATATTTTAACTTTAATTTTCTTTTTAATTTTCAAGACAGAGCTTTACTCTGATTGGAGAAAAACAGAAGTATTGCTTCTTTCCCCGTCTTGGAATTTAAACAGAGCCTTGCTCTGCTTGAGGTAAACAAATGCCCCCCCACCGTTGCGCTTACGTGGCCTCTTAACGTGAGCGCAGCGGTGGCAGACTCCGAACCGTCGCGCCATCTCTTGGAAGCTGAAAGGGCACTTGATGCCTATAAATAGGACTTTTGGTCCCTTAGATGATTCTCATCTCTAAAATTTTACTTTCAGAGCTCAGAGCCCTGCTATCTTATTTAAACACTTTTAAAAGTTCAAACTTTTAGAGAATTTTAGGTAAAAATATTAATTTTAATTAAATTAAATCAATTTTAAGAGCATTGCTCTCAATAGATCCCAGATCTAAAGAGGACCCATTTAGGGTTTCACTTAGTAGAGCTTTGCTCTAAGGGGGTCTATAGAAGACTGAGGAGAGCCCTATTAGAGTTCCATTAATAGAGCCTTGCTCTATAAAAGATTTTTCTTATATCTTCTTAATTAATGGAGTTTTGCTCCTCCCAACTTATATGGCACTTGAGAATATTATTATTATTATATGATTTTTTTTTTTTTCCCAGAGCGGAGCTCTCAATATTTTCAGGGAATTTTCCTCAAATTCTCCTCATAACTGATTTTGACTGGTGTCGCTCCTGTCTGCAGAGCATTGCTCTCGAGGCGTTTAACTTTTAACTTTCTGTATTTTCTTGTTTGTTAATATCCCTGTATTGTTTTCTTCAGGTATTATGGCGGTGCGTCTATACAGCTTGCACGAGTTCATCACTTATGAGGATATCCGTGTACAGGGCCGTCAACAGAACCAGGAGTTTACGGACGCTCAATGTGCAGAGGTCATGGGTCGCCTGAATGCCAGCGGTGGCTGGCTGCTACCTCGTCGTTCGGCCCTTTTGAAAGTCGTGCTGGGGTCAATATGGAGAGCACTCCCAGGTCTTCACGAGGCCTTACCGCTCAATGCGCTAGATGATGCCGAAGACAAGGTGCATTCAGTGTACCTGACGGGGCTGATTTCGAAGAAACGGCGAAACAACCTCGTTGACATCCTACATCAAATCTTTCAGCAGACGACAATCGTTGCTGCTTATCGAAGGCCGGAAGGGCTTGCCGATGATATTGACACCGAGGAGCGCGAGAGGCTGCGCATAAGAATAATTAGAAAGGCCAAAAGAAGTTTGGACGGCCTTACTTTTGAATTCCTTAATCCCTGCCCCGGATCTGAAGTTATTCCATTGTAATAATGTTTTCCTTTTACCGCTTTTCAAAATTGTAAGAATTTTTGCCAATATGAATGGAAACTTTTTACTTCAGCTTCTCTTATCTCCCGTCCTGAGTTTTCTGTCCATGCATAAATGAATGCGTCACGCATGCCAGATCAAATGTAGACTGGATATTCTCTCTGTCATCTTCTTTCTTTTAAAGTCAGCAGGCTGTCTTAATAACCATGGTTGATGGATGTCTAAAACGAGTATTCTGACTTCCTCCGGAAATAGCGATGGCTTAGGCCGTAGGTTCAGGTCTAATGCCTAAGACTTTTCAATTCTATAAGCCGTGAGGGTCTCATAGAGGCTTTTCTCCCTACGGATCGAAAGGATCTCATAGGTGGATTTTCTCCTTAGGAATCGTGAGGATTCCTAAGTGTGGTTTTCTCTTATAAGTCGTAAGGATCTTATAAGAGAATTCTCCCTCTTACGAATCGAGAGGATTCGTAAGTGGTTGTTTCCCTCCTCGTCGAAATTCGACTTCGGAGAGTGAGACCCGTGAATAGTATGCAAGAGACCAGTTTGGATTGACTTGCAGGGCCCCATTGCTCAAAAAGCAAGCTTTTCAATCCTTGCTGTCTAAGACTTTATCTCACGAGTCGAGCCGCCTCGACAATTTTTCACAAGTCGAGACGAATCGAATGTTTCTCGCAAGAACATCTTAACGTCGCATTTAACCTCTGCTCTTTACGACAGAAGCCCGTTAAGGTCGGTGGTACTTAGAGTTTTGGCCATCGTACCGTCGCATAAGCTGATATAGTCCTCGATAGGCAATCGTGCTGTTCGAGTAGCCCTGCGACTGCCGTGTCTCTGATCCCTTCGGGGGCTGGACAAGACGTCTTCAAGCAATTCTCCTTGGCAGTTTGACCGTCAGAAGAGCAAGCGCTAGGAATTTGCCATGCCGCTTTTTACTTGAGGTTAGGCTCATTTTGGAGAGCCCCGATGAGTCATAACCACTCCGCGCTGGTGTGGGGATGATCTCCGATAGTCTTTCGGGCTTTATATGAGTTGCCGTTAAGACCCTGAAGCTAGGAATTTGGCCTTTGCTTCGTTTGCTGGCATTGCGTCTGCTGTATCGAGACGAATGTTGCGGTGGGAACTAGGGATTTTGCCGTGGCTCCGTTTGTTTGATGACGTTACGTCTGCTGTGTCGAGACGAACGTTGGGGTGACATCTCGTCTACTGTATCGAGACGGACGTCGAAGTGGTGACCACTCCACACTGGTGCGAGATGATCTCCGATTGTCTTTCCGGTTTTATATGACTTGCCGTTAAGACCCTGAAGCTAGGAATTTAGCCTTCGCTTCGTTTGCTGGCATTGCGTCCTCTGTATCGAGACGAATGTCGTGGTTGTCTCTAGGTTACTGGTGAACCGTCGAGGTTTGGAACTAGGGATTTTGCCGCGGCTCCATTTGTTTAATGACGTTGCGTCTGCTGTGTCGAGACGAACATTGGGGTGACATCTCGTCTATTGTATCGAGACGGACGTCGAAGTAGTGACCACTCTGTGCTGGTGCAAGATGATCTCCGGTTGTCTTTCCGGTTTTATATGAGTTACCGTCAAGACGTCGAAGCTAGGAATGTGGCCTTCGCTTCGTTTGCTTTGGTGTGTCCAAATCCTGTTGGAGGACGAACGCTGGGGTTAACATTTCGTCTGCTGTATCGAGACGAACGTCAAGGTGGTGACCACTCTGTGCTGATGCGAGATGATCTCCGATTGTCCTTCCGGTTTTATGTGAGTTACCGTAAAGACATTGAAGCTAGGAATGTGGCCTTCGCTTCATTTGCCTTGTCATGTCTGAATCCCTGCTGGAGGAAGAACGCTGGGGTCGACATCTCGTCTGCTGTATCGAGACGAACGTCAAGGTGGTGACCACTCTGTGCTGATGCGAGATGATCTCCGATTGTCCTTCCGGTTTTATGTGAGTTACCGTAAAGACATTGAAGCTAGGAATGTGGCCTTCGCTTCATTTGCCTTGTCATGTCTGAATCCCTGCTGGAGGAAGAACGCTGGGGTCGACATCTCGTCTGCTGTATCGAGACGGATGTCAAGGTGGTGACCACTCTGTGCTGGTGCGAGATGATCTCCGATTGTCTTTCCGGTTTTATGTGAGTTACCGTAAAGACGTTGAAGCTAGGAATTTGGCCTTCGCTTCGTTTGCTTACACTGCGTCTGGTGTATTGAGATGAATGCTGAGGTGGAGCTAGGATTTTGCCATCACTCCACTTTGTTTCGACCATGGGGTCTTTTGTTAACTTTGCATGTACACCCCGCTGGGCTGTGAAGGAACGCCGTTGTTGACATTGCGTCTTTTGTAACGAGACGAATGCTAAGGTGGAGTTGGGATTTTGCCGTTACTCCGCTTGATGGTGTAACATCTGTGTCCTGTTGGAATGAGGAGGCACACCGTTTTTGGTCTCCAGGCTGTAGACGTGGCCATTGAGACCCTGAAGCTCGGGATCTTCCTTTTGCTTTGTCTGTTGACATTATGTCTGGGATATTGCGACAGATGTTGAGGTTGTCTTTGGGTTGTCTATGAACCGTCGAGATTTGGCTTCGCTTTCTGGCGGAGCTTGTTGGGAAGGTATGGTTCCCTCTTTGTTTGTGCCCCTGGATTGTATACAGGGATCGATGTGATCTCACCTGTAGGGCAAAAGTTTCATTCATTTTCATATTATTATTTTATTTCCGCGATGCTCTATCATTTCAGCTTTTATATCGCGAAGGTCGCGATTGCCCAATCATTTCGGCTATTTTTCGCGGTGCCCAATCATTTCGGCTGTTTATTTTATTTTTACTCGCTACTTTTTATTGCGAGTTGCCCAATCATTTCGGCTATTTTTCTTTTTACTCGTGCATCCATTTTTACTTGCTGATTTTGTTTGCAAGTTGCCCCATCATTTCGGCTATTTCGTATGCATTTTTTTTTAGTAGGGGATTTGGGATCTGATACCAATCTTGGCATCAGCATCGCTGTGACTGGAATATTGTCAGGAGCGAATCATCATTTGCCGTGAAAGGACTTGGAATTTGATACCGGTTTAGGCATCAGCATAGCTGCAACCGGGATATTGCCAGGAGCGAATCATCATCTGCCATGAAGGGACTTGGAATTTGATACCGATTTAGGCATCAGCATCGCTACAACTGGGATATTGCCAGGAGCGAATCATCATTTGCCTCTATCGATGTTGAACAAAGGTGGCTTAGTAAACAGGGTTAAGGGTCCTGTCGGCTAAGGCTTTTGACTTCATGAGCCGTAAGGGTCTCACAAAGGTATTTCTCCCTACAAGTCGTGAGGATCTTGTAGGTGTGTTTCCTCCTTGGGAATCGTGAGGATTCCTAAGTGTATGTTCTCTTATAAGTCGTAAGGATCTTACAAGAGTGTTATCTCCTTATGAGTCGAGAGGACTCACAAGGGTTGTTCACCGTGTGGACATATCCCTAGTCACGGATGGGACTTGGTTAGGGAAATGTTTATTCGCGCCCGTGGATTGTATACAAGGGCCAATATCGGACCACTTGTAGGGCAATGTCGAAAGTTGTGGGGGTTGCTTAAGCACAGATTTAGGCCTCTGTAACTTAAGACTTTCAAATCTTATGAGCCGTAAGGGTCCCACAAGAGAGTTCTCCTTACGAGTCGTGAGGATCTCGCAAGTGTATTTTCTCCTTAGGAATCGTGGGGATCCCTAAGTGTGTTGTTCCTTTGTGAGTCGTAAGGATCTCACGCAGGTGGTTTCTCCTTACAGGGTCGAGAGGACCCTATAAGTGTTTCTCAACGAGGTTGCGCCCTTTCGGGTTTTCACAAACACTCGCCGGTAGTCCTGCTGTTTTTACTCACGGAGCCCCTTCGGGTTTTCATCCGTGCCCATTTTGCTTATGGACATACCGTTTTTTTTTATTCTCTTTTTTTTTTTTCTCTCTCTTTTTTTTTTCTTTTTTTTTTTCTTTTTTTTTTTTTTTCAAACGAGGTCGCGCCCTTTCGGGTTTTCACGAACACTCGCCGGTAGCCCTGCTGTTTTTACTCACGGAGCCCCTTCGGGTTTTCATCCGTGCCCATTTTGCTTATGGACATACCGTTATTATTATTTTTTATTTTTATTTTATTTTTTTTTAACGTCAGCCTGAAGATGCTGCGGGTTGGGAGTAGTTTAACGAGGTTTTGGTCATTTGCAAGTTTTAGGACATTGCGGTCCGTCATTAGTTTAAGGACGTCTCGGTCCGTTGTTAGTTTAAGGACGTTTCGGTCCGTTATCCAGTTTTAGGACGTAGTGGTCCGCTAGGCTTTCTCTATGAATGAGCATGATGCCCCCGGCATGTCCATATTTTTTGGAGCATGCGGTTGTGGCGGGTTCACCTTCCAAATTTCGGACAACGCGAACTTGCCCTGTTGGTATTGGTCTTCAACCCAGTTCTTGAAGACGTAGCAATCCTCGATCAGATGACCTACCGTTTGGTGGTAAGGGCAATAATTAGGATTATTAATATCGCCTGGCCACAACGGACGTTTTGGACTCGGCAGATTGATGAGTCTGTTGAACACTGCCAGCTCGAACAGTCCCTTTGTTTTATCTTGCGGAAACGAGTAAGGACGCTTCAACTTTTCTTGGAAGGATTGCTGCTTGTTACTTTGGCGAGCAACCGGTCTAGGGTCACCTGATTGTTGGTGAGCGCTGGCGACGAGGGCCTTTTTTCCTTTTCTTTTATCCTTTTTGTTCGCTCCGTTGTTTGCAGGGCCGGGATTCTTTCCGAGTAGCATGCGACTGCATGGCTGAATGTTCTCGCAGCTTCTTAATTCCTTTATTTTTGAAATAGATTCCCCGAGGGAAGAGTTGGGGGTAGCTTCTTCGTCGGAGTCGCTTCCAAAGGTGATAATTTGTGATCCCTTGAAGTCGGCTATATGACGGTCGGCGGTGGCTCTTTTGCGCTCATCTATCGCATTTTTCCGATGTCCACAAGCTTCACACTTTGTCCTGTCGAAGTGTAGCTTTTGAGCGACATACCCTTGCCACCAACAGTTAAAGGATTCGCAGTCTTCGGTAGGATGTATGATCTTCTGATGATATAAACAGAAGTTAGGGTGCATCTCTACCTCAGAGAAAGGATTTTCTTCGGAGGGCGGTAGCTTCATTCCTACTGATAGAGCTTTGGCGAACCGTTTCCTCGTCTTGAATTTGTTTTTACCCGCAGTGTATGGCTTTTGATTTGACGGGAATACCTTGGTTTTTTCCAGTATGGCCATTTCATGCTCTTGATTGGCTTTTGCTTTCAGACGAATTTCATTTAGGAAGGCATCGATCAACTTGTCTGACGGCCGCGGAATTTCTGTTTCAGGATCCGCCGTTGATTTCTCAGCGCAAGGATCCTCCTCATCATCCGTCAGTGAATGAGAAATCACATGACAAGTCGCTACGTAGTCTTCGGATTCATCCGATAAGTTTTCTCCATCGTTTTCATCCTCGACGAAAGAACAAGTTGCCCCCGGCGTGTCCGTTTTCTTTGGAGAGTGCGGCTGTGGGGGGTTTACCTTCCAGCTTTCAGACAGCGTGAACTTGCCTTGCAGGTATTGATCCTCGATCCATCCCTTAAAGACGAAACAATCCTCAATCGGGTGACTTACCGTTTGGTGGTAAGGACAATAATTGGGACTATTAAGATCGCCTGGCTGCGACAGACGCTTTGGACTCGGCAGATTAATAAGTCTGTTGCGCACTGTCAGCTCAAACAGTCTTCTCGTTTTATCCTGAGGAAACGAGTAAGGACGTCCTAGCCTCTCTTCGAGGGATGGGCGTGGACGCACGTTGTTTTGGCGAGCGGCCGGCTTTGAGTTGCTTGACTGTTGCTGAGCGTTGGCGACGATGATCGCTTTTCCTTTCTCATTTCGGGGAACGGGTCTTGGAGGAGACGGTCTATGGCCCATCTGGTCCATTTGGGCTAATTTGTCGATCAAGGCCTGGAAGGTGGTCGGCCTGAAGAACATCATGAATTGCGAGATGGTCGCTTGCGGATCGAGAGTGCCCACAAACATGCCTACCGCAGGTGCCTCTTCTATGCGTTGTTCGCATTTCGACCATAGGTTCCGCCATCGTGTTGCGTATTGGACCCACGTTTCGCTCGGCCTTATCCTGGCATTTATCAGTGCTGTAATCGGGGTGCGTTCACTAGCACTTGCGAATCTTTGTGTAAACAGCAGCTCCATCTCTGCAAATGTTTTGACAGAGTCGTTAGGTAGCTCCGAATACCATTCAAAGGCTATTTCTGCTAAGCTGCCGACAAATTGACGTAGCAACAATTTGTCATCGCCCCCAGTATTGCCGCATAAGGCCCTGAATTGAGCGACATGCTGATGCGGATTCCCTGTCCCTTTATATACGTGGAATTTAGGGATCGTATATCCTGGCGGGTAATTGATTTGGTCATACCAGCTCGGATACGGTCGTCCGGTTCTAACAATTTGCCCAGCCGCTTCATTCGCCTGATGAACCCGAATCTGCTGAGCTATATATTCATCTAGATCGACTTTGGAGATTGCCTCCTCCTTGGCTGTTGATAGAGCCGGCGGAGGATTTGACGTTTCTCCCTTGTCGTCTTCAAGGACGATCGGAGGATCTTCAGCAGGAGGGTCCGGCTGTAACATCATCCCTACCATATCTTTGAAGAGGAGCGCCATCTGTTTTATGTTTGCCGCCTGCTCTGCAGCTTCTTTGTCCCTCTTTTCGAGGACTCTGCGTAAAAAGTCAGCGTCGGTTTCTTGTTCTTGACGCTCATCCGAAGATGTTTCAGAGCTTTCTTTTGGCTCAGTGAGTGCAGCCATTGTAGTCATCATTTCCTGAAGCTTTTGTTGTTGCTCCTGGGCTTTCGTCACGGATCGGGTGAGCGGTCGGTGGCCCGTAGAAGTGCGGCTTTCCTCCTTTCCAGAAGCCATATAAACAGTATGCACCACCATGCCCCCAGACTTGGGGCGTTTGTGTTCGGTGTCTTTGCGATTTGCCGAAGACACAGGGGCTTTTTGCGGCCTCCTTTTTTGAGTGATTGGAGTTAAGGGAGCCGTTGTAGTGGGCACCCGAGTAGCTTTTGCTTCTTGTGGTTTGACAAAGTAATCCTTCCCCTGCCGAACCTTCATCTTTTTCTGTCGTCGGAGGCAGTCTTGATCGATCACCGACTCTTGAACTTGTCGCCAGACTTTGTAAATTTTAGAGGACAGCCGTTGAAGGGGCTGCTCTAGCTTCTTCTCTGGAATATTCTTCACAGATGAATGAGTTCGCTTTAGCACCGCAGTAGGAGAGTTTCTGCGCACCGAGTTCAGCAACTCAAAGCTGTTCTTGGTTGGAACAGCAGTATCGATCTCCACCATTAGAGTTGGAGGAGTAAGTCCAGAGGGGGAGTTGCCCCCAGCCTTCCTCACTCGACGCCAGTAGCGACGTCGGGCATGTCGTGCTGATGGAGTTGTTTCAGCTATAGGGGTGACCTCCTCATGCCCCCTGTGTTGGTCAGAACATACTGGTACCAGCTTTTTAAAGATCGACGTCCGTTGAACGGGGACGACCAACTTGTCAGAAGCGGACTTCTGAACATGGGAAGCAGCCTTGGTGATTTTGCCAGGAACGGGAGTTGGAATGGCTATCCGCTTCGGGATGACGCCTTCTGGTATGGCATGCTTTTTCATTAGCCTGTTAGAGCTCTGGCCTAGTCCGTTAAAAACTGAAGCAGTGGAGTTGGACGACCCGTTGAGAGGGGTCGCGGCAGTAGTAAGTCGATCGAAGACCGACTCTTTTAGAGCTTCTTGCAATGTCATTGGGGCGTTGAAGCTCATTGGTGGGAGTATGGTCCCAAAAAATAGTCCGGTGGTGGCTTGAGCCATCTGCTCCACCGGCATTTTGAAAAGGGAGGCCGCTTGGGGCCCATAAGTCACTCCTCCAGCAACGGCGGAGCGAGAGTTATCGCTGCGGACGATGCAGTTCGAAGCCATTGATCTTCTGTTTCCTGCACGGAGCAAGACACTAAATCTTAGTACCTTGAATCCACAGGCAATCACAGCAAACCGCGATTTGTTCGCGAACACGACACACGAAGTGTGGAGTGGAAAGAGGAAGAGGTCCCACCGGGCGTGCCAGAATCTGTTCCCCTCCGAACGGCGGCCTGCGACGTTGGGACGTCACGTAACCTGGGGTTCGGGGCAGATGCTATTTGGTTTTTATCCGTCCACCTCTTCGAAGATGCCAAGTTGATTTATGGCACCGTGTATCGAAGGTTTAGACGGATGCGGCCGATGTAGCAGACTTTGTCAGATTCCCCCTCGCTTGAGGGGTTTTTGATTGTGGGGACGCTCTTCCCTGCAGGCGCAAGCCCCTGCAGTTAATTACGCTACCGCTTTGCGGTAACAACTTTCTCCTTCTCCAGAATTTCACTTCGTGTCGTGTGTGTTTGTTTTGTTTGTGGCTGCCCGTGGATTGTATACGGAGACTGAGTAATGCCGTCGCCCGTAGGGCGTGGATTAGTCCAAATCCGTATTTACTTAGATTTGGGTTTGGTGTTTTTAGTTTAAGGATGCATTAGTCGCGTTGCGGCTAAGACCAGCTTAAACGTTTGTCAAGGATACGTTAGTCCTGTTTTGAACTAAGATCGACTCGATGCAATGATTGATTTAATTATCTGGCCGTCGGGACTCGTCACCTCTCTGACGTCGTTGAGGGATTACAACGACAGGCGTCAGAGGAGTTCAGAGATGTACCCTTGAACCAAAGTTGATTTGGGAGTTTTATTATTTATTTAAATATCTAAGGACGCGTTAGCCGTATTTGGGGCTAAGATCAACTTAGACGGGACCGTTTAGATCCGGCAAAAGAGCGTTTGGGCTCTATTGCGTCGGTTTAAGGACGTGGCGGTCCATTGCCAGTTTTAGGGACGTGGTGGTCCATTATTAGTTTAGGGACGTTTCGGTCCGTCGCCAGTTTAAAGACGTAGTGGTCCATATTCCAGTTTAGGGACGTGGTGGTCCATCGCCAGTTTAAAGACGTGGTGGTCCGTATTCCAGTTTAGGGACGTGGTGGTCCGATATTAGTTTGGGGACGTTTCGGTCCGTTTTTAGTTTAGGGACGTTTCGGTCCGATATTAGTTTAGGGACATCTCGGTCCAATGTTAGTTTAGGGACGTTTCGGTCCGATATTAGTTTAGGGACGTTTCGGTCCGATATTAGATGAGTGGTCGTTGGGACCCGTCACCTCTTTGACGTCGTTGAGGAATTACAACGACAGGTGTCAAAGGAGTTCGGAGATGTACCCTCGGACCGGTCGTGACTTGGTTTACAAGAGGCATTTAATTTAAGGACTTACAGCCAGGATTGGGTTAAGTCCAATTTTTATTTTAGGCTCTGCCCGATTAAAAGAATCAACCTAAACAGGGCTCTGCCCCTTCATTATTTTGCAATCTGATTTGGGCCAGGCCCTTTTAAATAATGAGTTACAAAAACTCAGGAATTTTCTGAACAGGGCTTTGCCCTTTTATTTTCCTGCAATTGGGCTAGGCCCTCTTAAATAATGAGTTACAAAAAACTCAGGAATTTTCTGAACAGGGCTTTGCCCTTTTATTTTCCTGCAATTGGGCTAGGCCCTCTTAAATAATGAGTTGCAGAAACTCAATAATTTTCTTGAGTTGGGCCAGGCCCTTTTGCATGATGAGTTGCACTTGTGCAGAAATTCAAGAATTTTCTTGATTTGAGAACAAAAAGTGCTATGCACTTTTGATCTAAATTTAGATCAAAGGAAAAACAAGTTCTTCTTGTTTTCCTTGATTTTACAGAACCAAGGGTTCATATCAAGTGCAAGGCACTATTTATTATTCTTTGATTTCTCAGAACCAGGGGTTCATATCAAGTGCAAGGCACTATTTATTATTCTTTGATTTTTCAGAACCAGGGGTTCATATCAAGTGCAAGGCACTATTTATTATTCATTTTTTTTTCTCTTGTTCTTCAGAGATTTTTCTCTTTTTTTTTTTTATTCTTCAAAAATAAGATTTTACCTCTTTTTTGTTCTTGAATAATGTTCAAGAGTTCTTTCTCTTCCCTTTTTTTTTTCTCAGAAGTTTTTTTCTTCTCTTGATGATGATTCCTCCCCTTAAAATGAGGTGTAGGGTCCTTTTTATAATGCCCATAAATTAGTTAAAGTTTGTTAAAGAGATTATTCTCTAAGTGATTTGGGGAATTTTCCCCACCGTCGGATCTTTAATCCAAAGGTCTCTGTTTTACAGAAGAAATCTTATTGTTTTAACAAAAACAGAAAAGATTTTCTCAAATCTTTATTCTGTTTTTGCAATAAAGAATTTTATTTTATTTTTTAATTTTTTTTTATTTTTTTTTTATTTTTTTTTTATTTTTTGCTTGCGCAACTGCGCGTTGACACGTGTCGCGCAACTGCGCAGTTGCGCACTGCGCAGCTGCGAGACACGTGTCGCGAAACTGCGCACTTGCGCAGTTGCGCAGCTGCGCGACACGTGTCGCGAAACTGCGCACTTGCGCAGTTGCGCACTGCGCAGTGGCTGCGCGCCACGTGTCGCGAAACTGCGCAGTTGCGCACTGCGCGCCACGTGTCGCGAAACTGCGCAGTTGCGCACTGCGCAGCTGCGTGCCACGTGTCGCGAAACTGTGCACTTGCGCAGTTGCGCAGTTGCGCACTGCGCAGCTGCGTGCCACGTGTCGCGCAACTGCGCACTTGCGCAGTTGCGCACTGCGTGACACGTGTCGCGCACTTGCGCAGTTGCGCACTTTTTTTTTTTTTTTTTTTTTTTTTTTAAGAGCTTTGCTCTGAAGCTTTTGTGGAGCATATTTTAACTTTAATTTTCTTTTTAATTTTCAAGACAGAGCTTTACTCTGATTGGAGAAAAACAGAAGTATTGCTTCTTTTCCCGTCTTGGAATTTAAACAGAGCCTTGCTCTGATTGAGGTAAACACCCCGCAAGGGACAACCTCAGTCCATAAAAGGTTAACACCGGCGGTGCCTCATTCAGACAGGGGGCAAAAAGAAGTTTTCTCTATCTCTGAGCCAATCCCAACGGCTCGTCGTGCTCGACGTCGCCATTGGCAACGAGTGAGGAAGGCAGGGGGCAACTCCCCCTCAGGGCTAACTCCACCGGCTCCAGTGGTGGAAGTCAACGCTGCTGTTCCAACTGGGAACAGCTTTGAACTGCTGAGGAGGGTACGTAAGAATTCTCCAACCGCTACACTGAAAAGATCTCCTCCGCCTGCGGAGAGAGCTCCGGAAACAAAACAAGAACAGCCCCCTCAACGGCTGTCTTCAAAGATTTATAAAGTTTGGCGAAGGGTTCAAGACTCTGTGATTGACCCAAGTCACTTTCGTCGCCAGAAAAAAGCGAAGGTGGAAAAAGACAAGGATTGTCCCATTAAACAGCAGGGGACAGCAGCTGCTAGGGTGCCCCCTTCAATGGTTCCTTCAACCTCAACGGCCCACAAAAGAAGGAGGCCAGAGAAAACCCCCGCGTCAGCGGCAAAAGTTAAAAATGGTGAACCTAAACGCCCCAAGTCAGGGGGCATAACAGTTCATACGGTTTACATGGAATCAGGAAAAGAAGACAGCCGTACATCCACGGGTCATAGACCGCTTACACGGTCAGTGACCAAGGCTCAAGAGCAGCAACAGAAGCTCCAGGAAATGATGAATGCTATGGCCGCACTTACAGGGCCGAAAGAAACCCCGGAAACATTCTCAGAAGAACGTCAAGAACAAGAAACGGACGCCGAATTCCTTCGGCGCGTGCTAGAAAAGAAAGATAAAGAAGCTGCGGAGCAGGCAGCCAACATAAAGAAAATGGCCCTCCTGTTCCAGGATATGGTGGGTATGATGATTCAACAAGATCCACCTGCTGGAGATCCCCCGATCATTCTTGAAGACGATAGGGGAGAGACATCGAATCCTCCACCGGCTCTATTCGCAGCTAAAGAGGATACCATATCAAAAGCTGATTTGGATGAATACATCGCCCAGCAAATACGGGTGCATCAGGCGACTGAAGCAGCCGGTCAGGTCGTAAAGACGGGGCGGCCATATCCGGGTTGGTACGATCAGATTAAGTACCCGCCAGGTTATACAATTCCTAAGTTCCATGTCTACAAGGGGACGGGCAATCCTCATCAACATGTTGCCCAGTTCAGGGCGCTCTGCGGCAACACCGGCGGTGACGACAAGCTGTTGCTTCGCCAGTTTGTTGGAAGCTTATCAGATACGGCGTTCGAGTGGTATTCTGAACTCCCAAATGACTCTATTAAAACCTTCGCGGAGATGGAGCTGCTGTTCACTCAGCGTTTTGCAAGTGCCAGTGAGCGTACCCCGATGACGGCACTGATTAACGCCAGGGTAAAACCCGGCGAGACGTGGGTTCAGTACGCTATACGATGGCGGAATTTATGGTCAAAATGTGAGCAGCGCATTGAAGAAGCTCCCGCAGTGGGTATGTTTGTAGGAACCCTCGATTCACAAGCAACCATCTCACAATTTATGATGTTTTTCAAGCCAACTACCTTCCAGGCGTTGATTGACAAATTAGCGCAAATGGATCAAATGGGCCATAAACCCCCTCTTCCAAGGCCGGACTCCCGAAATGACAAAGGGAAGGGAAAAACGATCGTCGTCGCTAATGCTCAACAACAACCAAGCGACTCGAAGCCAATGGTTCGTCAAAATAATATGCGCCCGTACGTACCCCTTGAGGATAGGATGGGACGTCCTTATTCCTTTCCCCGCGATAAAACGAAGAGGTTATTCGAGCTGGCGTTGCGCAACAGACTCATAAATCTGCCGGATCCAAAACGTCCGTTGCAACCAAGTGACGTCAACGAGCCCAACTACTTTCCTTATCATCGAGTACTAGGCCATCCGATCGAAGACTGCTACGTTTTCAAGAATTGGCTCGAAAACCAGTACCGACAGGGCAAGTTCGCGTTATCTGACAAATGGAAGGTGAGTCCGCCACAACCGCACGCTCCGAAGAAGACGAATACGCCGGGGGCAACATGCTCCGTCATTGAAGAAGCTCCTTGGGAGGTTGTATTATCAGCCAAGGCAAATGGAATGCTAAACGATCTTCAGGCATGTCCAGCAATCAAGTGGAAGAACCCGTTGGAACCGTAGGTCATTGAAGGGATGTTGAAACTGCGTACAACTCCAAAGACTGATGGTGGTGGCTCAAACACTCGCAACCAGCCGTCAAAATCTTCGAAAAAGAAGAGGAAGAAATCTAAGAAACCCGTGAAGCCTGGCGACAAGCGCACGGACTTACAAAAGCAAATTGACGCGCTAGATGAATACAACCAAAAGGCGCGGACTCCCATTACGCTCCAAGAGTTCCTCAATCACGTCTTTCAATAGGAAGACGAGGGAGAAAGTTCATCGGATGAATCCGAGGAAAATGTAGCGAGCTGTCATATGATCTCCCATTCGATCACGAACGATGAAGAGACTTCTGGCACTAAAACGCTGGGGGCAGATACCGAATCAAAAATTCCGGAGCTATCGGTCGAAATGATTGACGCGTTCCTTAACAAAGCTCGACTGAAAAGTAAAGCTGATCGAGAACGCGAAATGGCTATATTTGAAAGGGCCAAGCGCCGGCGACTTGATGAAAGAGCTGAGATAATCCCGCTGGAGCGAAATGCCTCCGCCGTTGACAAAAGCCAATTCAAGATGAGGAAAAGGTTCGCTAAGGCCATATCAATGGGCATGAAGCTACCATCCTCTGAAGGAAAAATTACTGGTGAAATAGAAATGCACCCCTCCTTTTGCTTATATCATCAGAAGGTTTCGCACCCCACTCAAGAATGCAAAGCTTTCGATAAATGGTGGCAAGGATATGTTGCTCGTCAACAACGCTTCAAGCGGGAAAAGCGTAAAACTCGTCGAGAGCAAAGGGATACGACCGAAGAGCTTAAAAGAACTACCGGCGATTGTCGCATGGTTAACACTGCCGGGTCACAAGTGCCTACATTCGGGAGCGATTCTGATGAAGAGCTGGAACTCGCCCCTCTCTTTAAAGAGTCGACTTCGGGAAAAGAAGAAGAGCCAAAGGTTTGCGAAAATATCCAGCTACGCAATCGGACGTTACCTGAATAGAATCTCGGACCCTTAAACAAGGAAGATAAAGGGAAAGAAAAGGTTTCTGAGGATATTACTCTAGATGACCAAGTTGCGGAAGAGCTAACCGCCAAGAATCCGCCAAAAAGAAATAAGGTGGATTACAATGTCTTGGCGCATCTGAGGAAGCTGCCCTCACAACTCAGCGTTCTTGATGCCCTGTTACTATCAAAAGAGGTGAGGGATTCTTTGATTAAAGCGCTACAAGATCCGGACCAGTTCCAAGCCTTCCTGGCCGAAGAAAAGATGAAGGATGAGTTGGAAGAGGTGCACACGGCCGACGTTGCTTTTGGCGATGACGACCTTCTCCTTGGGACGCGCGAACACAATCGCCCTCTCTATGTCTCAGGATACTGCCATGATATAAAGATAGGCAAAATCCTAATCGATAATGGGTCGTCTGTTAATCTCCTCAACGTGCGGGTGTTGAAGGAAATCTGCATGAGCGTCCAGCACCTTGCGCGGGACAAGATCACCATCTCCGGGTTCGACTCCCAATCGTCAAAGACTCTTGGATCTGTGATATTGACGTTACGCTTCGGGTTGCTCGTCACAGATATTAAATTCCATGTCATAGACGCCAAGACATGTTACAATGCTCTGCTCGGCCGACCATGGTTACACGAGTACAACATCATCCATTCTACACAACATCAGTGTATGAAGTATTTTAAGAATGGTTTCGAGTATACCGTGACGGGAGAACTGAACCCGTTCTCTGTGAACGAGGTCCGCAAATACGAAGACGCCAAATACTTCTTACCGTATTTCGAAGACACGGAGAAGTGTCATAAGCCGGAGAACAAAACTAACGCAACCATCCTTGTCTTCGGCAGCGATACCGAGGAGGAGGAGGATATAGTTTATTCGGGTCCGCCCCAATACACCGAGCCGGGACCATCCGCCCCTTCACTGATCTTTGGTAGTGATTCAGAGGACGAAGTCCATGCTGTATTCCCTGCTCGGCTTTCAATACGAGCTTCTGCTGATGAAGAGCGAAGTCTGCAGATAGCCATGGTGCCGCTTGAACATTATAAAGAACCGGATGCACTCGACACCGACAGCGTGGAAGAATTGCAGACCTTTTATATCCCTCCCGGACGAAAAGGCGAGAGGGCAATCCTATTCTACCGTTCCGAAGAAACCAAGGTAGAAAAAGAAATCTGGCATGGCGCGGATTCTACGCTCGACAGGCTTCAGCCTATCCGTCTCCCCAGATATTATACGGAAGGTTTGAAAAAGCTGCTGAAACGCCAGGGGATATCCTTCAAGCAGACCGTTCGAAAAGCCAAATTCTATGACAGGGTCTGGAATGTTTCCGGGACTCAACGCAAGCTGCCTAACGGGAGAATGGAAACAAAAGGGCTTGGATACATCCGGTCGAAGAAGCGAGAGTTACTACCTGGCTGTTACGTCGTATATGACTTTGATGAAGAAGCGGATGCTCAATGGGAGGACGTTAATCCTAAGCCAGTGAAAGTTCCAGATGCAAAGGAGCCCAGTCCGTCGTTCGAGGAACAAATGGGCAAACTCATAAGGGAAGCGGGTCAAAAAGTCCGAGATGATCACAATCGTGAAATGGCAATCTACGAGAAAGCCAAAACGCAGCGCCTCCTTCAACAGGCAGTAAAAGACGAAGATGCTGCCCCATGTCAACCTGATACAAAAAGGGCTCGACGCGGAGGCAGAAACAAGCCGAAAGGCCAAAGAGGCGCTCAACAGCAACAAAGCAGGGCTAAGAAGCCACGCAAACGGGAATCGAGCGTTATTGATCTATCCCTCATGAAGAAAATGGGTCGAGCATACTTGTTTCCTCGGGAAAAGACGAAGAAGATACTCGATCTTGCCCTAAAGCATCAAATGCTTACATTGCCGGAGTCTAAACACCCCGAACAAGCGGGTGAAGCCTCACACCCGGACTATTGCTCTTACCATCGAGTGATAGGTCATTCTCTTGAAGATTGCTTCACCTTCAAGAATTGGGTCGAAGATCAGTACCAGCTTGGTAAATTCGCTCTGTCCGACAACTGGAGGGTAGCACCACCACAAAAGCACGAACCCAAGGCCACGAAAGAAAAACCAGTTCCACATTGGGACTGGAAGCGAATTCGTACCTGTCACATGATAACAATACTAAAAGGAGAACCCGAGAACATGGACAGCCTTCCTTGGTGCCTCGAAAACAGCAATGATGAGGTAATCTCGGAATTTCCCCCAGCTCCGAAAGAACTGGAGGATGGAATACATACCACTGCAGATAGCCTCAAGAAAATCGAGTTGGGGACGGTAAACGATCCGCGACCGACATTCGTCAGCGAGCTGCTGTCTGAAGAGAGGGCGGCTGCGTTAAAAGACGTCCTTGTGCAGCATAAAGATTGCTTCGCATGGAACTATTCCGAGATGCCGGGACTAGATCCAGAAGTTGCTGTACATAGACTAGCAATATCCCCGAACATCAAGCCAGTCAAACAGGCGCCGAGAAGAATGCGACTCGAGCTTGAGATGAGCATCAATACCGAGGTCAAAAAGTTAATCGACTCTGGCTTCATCCAGGAAGTTCAATACCCTGAATGGATCGCCAACATCGTCCCAGTGATGAAGAAAAATGGGACAGTGCGCATATGCGTAGACTTCCGGGATCTTAATAAAGCTTGCCCGAAGGATGATTTCCCAGTGCCAGTCACCGAACTGATGATAGACAATACATCCACTCATGAGGTTTTCTCCTTCATGGATGGCTCATCAGGGTATAATCAGATAAAGATGCATCCCGAAGACCAGAAACACACCGCCTTCAGGACCCCTCTAGGTATATTCTGTTATAAAGTGATGCCCTTCGGTTTAAAGAATGCCTGTGCCACTTATCAAAGGGCCATGACAAAGATCTTCGATGACCTTATACACGAAATCATCGAATGCTATATCGACGATCTCGTGGTTAAAAGCAAATCATACGAAGAACATCTCGAGCATTTGAAGACCGTATTTCAACGCCTTCGGCAATACAATTTGAAGATGAATCCTCTTAAATGTGCGTTCGGGGTTTCCTCGGGCAAATTCCTGGGATTCATCGTCCGACACCGAGGTATTGAGATAGATCCGTCTAAAATCAAGGCGATCATGGAAATGCCTCCGCCGAGAACTCTTAAACAGCTGCGATCTCTACAAGGAAAACTCGCATACATTCGGCGGTTTATCGCTAATCTTTCAGGAAAGTGACGTCCTTACAGTCACCTGATGAAGAAGGGAACCCCATTCGTTTGGGATCACAAATGCCAAGGCGTACTGGACGAGATCAAGCAGTATCTGCAAAACCCTCCAGTGTTGGCTGCTCCAGTTAAGGGAAAGCCTCTCATTCTTTACACGGCCGCCCTTGAAGGTTCTTTAGGCGCATTATGGGCACAAGAGAATGACCAGGGGAAAGAAAGAGCACTCTACTACTTAAGTCGGGTTCTGCTGGGGGCAGAAAACAATTACTCCCCCATTGAAAAACACTGCCTGGCGTTGATCTTCGCAATAACAAAGCTTAGACATTACGCATTAGCGCATGAAGTCCATCTCATTTCAAAGGTGGACCCTCTCAAATATCTAATGTCAAAGGCCATATTGACGGGACGACTCGCTAAATGGGCCCTGCTCTTAATGGAGTTCTCGATAACGTATCGACCCCTCAAGGCAGTGAAGGGTCAGGCCATAGCCGACTTCCTTGCTGAGCACCCGATACCTGACGATTCTCCCCTGAATTGCGATTTGCCAGACAAGCATGCGTTTGACGCAATCGACGGTGGTGATACCCGTTGGGAACTTTATTTCGATGGAGCATCTTCCATGAAAAAGCACAAACAAAGTACATCAATGATCAAATCGGGAGTAGGCCTTATCTTCGTGACCCCACAAGGAGGAATAATGCGCTTCGCCTTCTCCTTAACAGAGCCGAGAACAAATAATGAAGCTGAATATGAAGCTTTGATAGCAGGCCTCGAGATCGCCATTGACATGGGAATTGAAAGCCTCCTCATATATGGGGACTCCCAGCTAGTCGTCAGTCAAGTGAACGGCGATTACCAAACATGCAAACCGGAATTGGTAAAATACGGTGAAAAGGTGCAACAGCTGCTAACCCAAATTCCCTCCTATACTTTGGAGAGCATACCGCGCGCGGAAAACAGCATTACTCAGTCTCCGTATACAATCCACGGGCAACCACAAACAAAACAAACACACACGACACGAAGTGAAATTCTGGAGAAGGAGAAAGTTGTTACCGCGATGCGGTAGCGTAATTAACTGCAGGGGCTTGCGCCTGCAGGGAAGAGCGTCCCCACAATCAAAAACCCCTCACCCTGAGGGGGAATTTGACGAAGTCTGCTACATCGGCCGCATCCGTCTAAACTTCCGATACACGGTGCCATAAATCAACTTGGCATCTTCGGAGAGGTAGATGGATAAAACCACATAGCATCTGCCCCGAATCTCAGGCAGGACGCCGAGTCCGCGCCGCCATTCGGAGGGGAACAGGCAGGATTATTCCCTGACCGTAGGAGCATGGCTGGCCAAGTCACCCCTCGTATTCTGTATTTTGGAAAGTGGGGCGTGACAGAAACTCCTTAGAATTTCGTCGGAATTTCACCCTTCGCTAACTCCACTTGCACACTACAAGAACTTGAGAATTTTTTAGAGTTTTGGCACTTGATTTCAGAATGAGGAGTGCCAAAGGATAAGGTTGTATTTGTAGGGTAAGATTAGGGTTTAGAGGGTTAAAGAATGCATTAAAATTGGATTAAAAGGTGTTTTATTGTTCTCTGGAAAATGTGCAGAGAAAATAAACAATATAGGAGTAGTGGGGGGAGTCCATGGGGCTAGGGTTAGCAATATGGAGAATCACCTACGGAGGGGGGCCGACGATGCTGGGGAAAAAGAGAATCTCACCGGTCCATTCCCGGTGAGGAGTGCTTGGATCGTCGCCACGTATCCCTCTCGCTTCATATACCCCAGTGCACGTGTTTGTTTATTGTAACACCCGAGCCCAATAATACTATTTCCATTGCTAGCTGAGTGTTATACATTGCTCATTCCAGTTATCCTGATTGTTTGGTGTTTATTGCTAAATTCTAACCGATTAAGTCATTTTGGCACATAACAAATTTTAACACCTAAAAAGAAATTAAAAATATCCATGTTGGCCTACTCGTCGCCACTAGTCGCGTGGTAGCGTCCGCGTGTCGAGATTTCTTCCCGTTCGGTTAAACGGGCAAGTTTGGACGGCTACGCGCGCGTACAAGTGTCCGACTTGGGGGCATGCATTTTAATCATTAAACACCTCTTTTCAAAATTTGGAACTCGCTTAAAATCCTATAATTTGAATTTGAAGCATTTGGGCGCAACCCGGGCGCGATTTGGAAATGTTTCATTTAGCGCCGAAAGGCCCATTTAATTAAATATATTAAAACTATATAATATATATATTACTGTTCTTTTAACGGCTGAATCCTTTCTAAAATCTCTTAAATTTTATTCTTCTGTTCATCCCAGCCAATCGCGAGGCTCTCTCTCGTGGGGCCCCCTTATCCCATCTCTCTCTCTCTCTCTCTCTCTCTCTATTATATATATTCTCTCCACTGTTCCTCGTTGCAAACCCATGAGAAACCATCGCGAACCCCTAACCCTAACCCTAACCTCGTCGTGACCTCGCCGCCGGCCTCACCGTGACCTTGCCGTCATCATCCACACCTCCACAGCTTCGACCGCAACCCTCCTCCCTCCTTCCCGAGCCTGCAACCCAACCCCCGACGACATCACCCGGCCGCAGATCTCGCCGTCGACGCCGCCTCCCGTCACCAACGACGCCTGAGACTCCCTCTCTTCCTCCTCGTCCCGACCTCGTCGTCTTCTTCCTCCTCCCCTCGCCAGACCACCACAGAACCCGAGCCGACCCTAGCACCAACCCCCGGGTCGCTGGAAAACGTGCCGTCGGTCCTCGCCGTCGTCGCCAGAGCCACCTCCGACCACCTCCGTCTCCCCTCGATCACCAGAGCGGGCCAGCACCCCTCTACTCACCGCAGCACCCTCTTTCCAACGAACCCAGAAAATTCCAGCCGTCGCTGTTCCCCGTCGCTGCCTCGCCGGCGCCCCATCGCCGTCGAACCCGTCGTGGTTGCCCTGGTTCTTCCCTGTAAGCATCCCTTTATCTTTCCTTTGTGCTAAACCCCCCCCCCCCGCTGATCTTTAAATATGCGTATATCGGGTTTGCTAACTTCGTCGCCTTTGACTTTCGCCGGATTCCGGTCGTGCCGTCGCTTGGACCCGACTCCCCAGCGAAGTATTCTGGTCCGTGTGGTCCCGCTGTTCGCTGTTGGACCCGACCCGTAACCCGTGCACCCGTCTCGTGTTTTCTGCCGACACCGCATCCGTGCTTTCCGGTTTGCGAAACCGTCGAGGCAAGTACCCGAATACTTGCTTTAACATGCTAGTACACAAGATCAAGTCTTGCTATAAACTTAATCATCACACTATTTATTATAACTTAAAATTTACAGGGTCTAGCCTTGCTATGCAGTTGAATATCATATTATATAACCCAACAACTTAATGATGGTAATATCGATATTATATTATAACTTAGAATTGACAGTTGCAGTTATCCTTAACATGGAATCATTATAGTAGTTTCTTGAAATTAATCGGTCTGCTATCAATCCACACTTTAACTAACTAAACTAAGTAGATCATCCTTGCTTCATTTGTTAAATCACCCATGATACAATTATTATGCTTTAGTTTAATTCATGTAGCTTCATTACGTTATGTTGTTGATATCGTTTCACTTTGTGATTATTGCACCCAAGGGTGCTCGAACCTGCTAGCCTAGTACAGCTGCATTATATTCTTGTAACATTGTGATTAAGTGAACCGTTATTGTTAATTACTTTCTTGCTGCTGTTACTTAGTTGATCGTACACCTGTTGAGAGCATATACTCGATCACATTACATATTGACCTGACTATGCTGCACTGGACACATACATACATATCGACTCAACCTGTGAAACATGACCTGACTTGTTACATGATCTCATGCCTAATGCCGACAAACTTGACTTGGGGTCCTCATGGACCACTCCTGTTGTCTATCCAGACAAACCTGACCTGTTACCTGATCCTATGTCGGCATTAATCCTTGATTATTGAATACCTGACCTGACATACATAGCTTGGGGGTATGGGGAAATCAAAGGTGAAACCGGCTTGTAACTCAACAGTTCGATACCGGTTCTGATCAGTCTTACGGGCTTGGCCTGCCCCGGAGTGATGATGCTGACATCACTCATCCATCCTGCTACCTATTACTGCTTAGCGGCACGTCTCGGATTCAGCCCCGAGAACCTTGACCGTGGTCCCGGGCACGCACGGGATACTATTGAGTTACATCGATGATTCATCAGTTGATTTCAAAGACTATAGAGTAGAAACCTGATAGGACAGTTTAGTCACCACTGCACATTACCCTGCTCTGTTATTTCTTAGTACTGCTTTATTCATGTTCATACCTGCATTGCTTATTACCATGTTTATATTATATTATTTGGTTGACATGACGCGCTGACGTCTGGGTTTTGCATGGCCCAGATTCCTTACCACTGCAGTTGACCGAGCAGGAGTACTTCAGCCAGCAGGCTGAACTGTGAGTTCCTTAGGGTTTAGTTTATTTATTTCATTTCATTTCCAGATGTGAGCCCGCATTATGGGACGTACTGTTTATTTATTGTATTGGATCATTTGCTTCCGCGCTTATTGTTTATTGATTCTTGTTATTATGGATTTGGACATGTATTAGAGTAGCTTATTATTTTGTTCTTGATATCTCTACAACCGTAATGTGACTGTGGATGGATATTTCCTACCCACAGGTAGCATGGTTGGCTATGTCACGTGCCCAATCTTGCGTACTCTGGGAAGCGGGGCGTGACATGGTTCTTTTGGTATCAGAGCCATAGGTTAGTTGGGTTGATTCTTTGTAGTTGGGTATTGCACCCGATACACGGATCAGAATACCCGTGATTAGGAAACATGTCCTGCCACCTTGACCGTTTTACTATCCTTGAATCATTCTTCCGGATCATGTCGACATGCAAACTTACTTTGCATTTGTCAACTCGACAACCTAATTTCTTGTTATCTCTAGTACTTAGGCGACTTGGATGGAGTTAAGTAATTGCGGCTATGATACTGCGGCATAGCTACAATGCGGTACTCTATTTAAGTATCTTGGAGTTCTAGCCTTGATCCACATTCAGAATCTATCATCATGCTAATGTTGGGTGTTTTGAGTTCAGGATTATGACAGGTAAGAGGTTGAAGACGTACCGGAGGCGTGTGAACGAAGCCGCCATGCTTGGAGTGATAAGAAGAATGCTGGAAATCAAAGAGACAGACTGAGCTGATCCAGCAACAGCAGATTCATTTCAGGAAGGTTTGCAGATCGTTCAGCAGTCTGTAAACAACGATGGAACTGGACCAGTCGAACGAGTAAGGACCGTAGCAGATTTCAGACTTTGGGTCCGTCTACATTTACTGGTTTAAAGGAGCTGTTACCAGCCGAGCAGAGGCTAGTGACACGGAGAATTTGCTGATTGCGGCACAGATCCCAGAGGACAAGAGAGTTGTTGTTGTGCGCTTTCAGCTAGTGGTTTACGCCAAGAGTGATGGCTTGTGGAGGAGACCCGCTTGCCCAAGCCAATCAGTTGGGCTGATTTCTCTAAAAGTTTCCTGGAGAAATTCTTCCCGCGGACTGCACGGGAGGAATGAAGGAGAAGTTCATCGGACCAAGGCAGAAGGGAGCGCCATGGATGCGCATGCAGCAGAATGGACGAGACTCAGAAGTCTCGCTGGACCTTTCGCAGACAACGATGCAGACAGCAGTTGCGGTAAGGAAGCAATTCTGTCGGGCCAATCGAGTTTAGGGCTAGGCCGACAAACAGTGTTCTTGCGACAATGGAAGTGGATAGTAATGAAGAGCCGACAGTTGTTCGCGACTTTATGGATGTATTTGAAGATATATCGGGCTTACCGCCGAAGCGAGATGTGGAGTTCGCGATTGACCTTATTCCTGGTGCAGCGCCAGTATCAAAATCTTATTATCCGAGGGCACCAGTGGAATTGGAAGAAGTTAAGAAACAAGTTGGTGAATTACTCGAGAAGGGTTGGATTCGAAGCAGCAACTTGCCTTGGGGAGCTCCAGTTCTTTTAGTAAAGAAGAAGGATGGCACGAGAAGGATGTGCATTAATTATCGAGAATTGAACCGGGTGACTATTAAGAACAAGTACCCGATCCCTCGCATTGGAGAACTTTTTGAGCAGCTTAGTGGCGCGAGGGTATTCTCGAAACTGGACTTGCGATCAGGATATCATCAGGTCCGAGTAAAAGCAGAAGACATTTGCAAGACGGCGTTTCGAACTCGGTATGGACATTTTGAGTATTTGGTGATGCCCTTCGGAGTAACGAATGCGCCGGCAATATTCATGGATTTGATGAACAGGGTCTTTTCACCATACCTGGACCAGTTTATTGTGGTATTCATTGACGATATTCTGGTATACTCGAGGAGTCCGGAAGAGCATGCTGAGCATTTAAAGATCGCACTGCAGACGCTGAGACAGGAGAAATTGTTCGCGAAGATGAGTAAGTGCGAATTCTGGCTGGAAGAAGTAAAATTTCTGGGACATGTCATGTCGGGCGATGGAATCGCAGTCGATCCCGAAAAGATTGCAGCCGTTCAAGATTGGCCTATTCCAAAGAATGTTGCGGAGATAAGAAGTTTTCTTGGACTCGCCGGATACTACAGAAGATTTGTGGAGAACTTCGCTCGTTTAGCTGAGCCGTTAACCAAGCTCACGCGAGAGGAGGTACCGTTTGTTTGGACGGATGGATGTGCATTGGCCTTCGAGGCGTTGAAGCAGAAGTTGATAACCGCCCCTATCCTAACTGTACCGGATAATTCAGGAGGACTGGTAATTCACAGCGACGCATCCGGAAAAGGATTGGGATGTGTTCTGATGCAGAATGGGAAGGTTGTCGCTTACGCATCGAGACAATTGAAGACTCATGAGAAGAATTATCCGACTCATGACTTGGAGCTTGCGGCTGTGATCTTCGCCTTGAAAATTTGGAGACACTACCTTTTGGGCGAGAGAGTCGAAGTCATTACAGATCACAAGAGTTTGAAATATGTGTTCACTCAGAAGGAGTTGAACATGAGGCAACGCAGATGGTTGGAACTGATGGCCGACTACGACCTTGATCTTAAGTACCATCCGGGAAAAGTTAACGTCGTGCCGGATGCGCTAAGTCGGTTACCAGCAATTCAGGTATTGACCGCCCAAAGAGAGATCATTGCGGATTTTCAGAGGTTTGACTTGGAAGTTGTGCTACCACATGCTACGGGACAGTTGATGCAATTGCAAGTACAGTCGTCCTTGGTTGAGAAGATTAAAGCGTCGCAATTGCAGGATCCTAGACTACAAAAGTTTCGAGAGCAAGTTGAAGCCGAACTACGAACCGATTTACTGATCCACGAAGACGGTTCGTTGAGATACGGTAGCCGTGTGTGTGTGCCAAAAGGGGATGTGCGTGAAGAGCTTATGAAGGAGGCACACAGTTCAGCTTACTCTGTACATCCAGGAGGGACAAAGATGTACCGAGATATTCGACAGCACTTCTGGTGGGAAGGTATGAAACGGGAGATTGCTCGCTTCGTGGCTAAGTGCTTGGTGTATCAGCAAGTCAAGGCCGAACACCAACGGGTTGCTGGTTTGTTGCAACCACTTCCGATTCCTCAGTGGAAATGGGAACATATAACCATGGATTTCGTGACGGCTCTACCGCGGAGTCCAAAGGGCAACGATGCAGTATGGGTGATTGTCGATCGGTTGACCAAGGCAGCTCACTTTATTCCTTTTCGGGTTGGTCAATCGACGGAGACTTTGGCAGAGCGGTACATGCAGGAGATTGTAAGATTGCATGGAGTACCGGTGAGCATCGTGTCCGATCGGGACACTCGGTTCTTGTCGCACTTTTGGAGGAGTTTACAAGAAAGTTTGGGGACTCGATTGAAGTTTAGCACAGCTTATCATCCTCAGACTGATGGACAATCGGAGAGAACGATCCAGACCCTTGAAGATATGTTGAGGGCTTGCATGTTGGACTTCAAAGGTTCTTGGGAGGATCATCTACACCTGGTGGAGTTTTCGTGCAACAATAGCTTCCAAGCGACTATTCAGGTGGCTCCGTTTGAAGCGTTGTATGGTCGTAAGTGCCGTTCACCGGTTTGTTGGGATGATGTTGGTGAACGAAGGTTACTAGGACCAGATTTGGTGGTACAGACAGTCGAGAAGGTGAATACAATCAGGAAGCATATGAAGGCAGCTCAAGACAGACAGAAAAGTTGGGCTGACACGTCAAGAAGACCTCTAGAGTTCGCCGTGGGTGATTTAGTATTCCTGAAGATATCACCGACTAGAGGGGTGATTCGCTTTGGAAGTCGGGGAAAGCTTAGTCCTCAATTCGTTGGACCCTTCGAGATTTTTGAGCGTGTTGGAGAGGTAGCGTACCGTTTGGCGTTACCACAGTCATTGGCAGGAGTGCACGATGTGTTTCATGTATCTCAGCTACGGAGGTATGTCCGAGATGAGACTCACGTCTTGGATCATTCGGAGTTGACTGTACGGGAGGACCTAACTTTTGAGGAGCGACCAGTTGAAATCAAGGATCGAAGAGAAAAGGTTCTTAAGAACAAGGTTATCCCTCTTGTACTAGTTTCTTGGGGTAATCGATCACATGGAGAATCCACTTAGGAGCGAGAAGACGAGATCCGGCAGAAATTTCCTCACCTTTTTCTGTAGTTAGCTATCTTGTATTCTTGGAATTTCGAGGACGAAATTCTTTTTGTAGTTGGGTATGATGTAACACCCGAGCCCAATAATACTATTTCCATTGCTAGTTGAGTGTTATACATTGCTCATTCCAGTTATCCTGATTGTTTGGTGTTTATTGCTAAATTCTAACCGGTTAAGTCATTTTGGCACATAACAAATTTTAACACCTAAAAAGAAATTAAAAATATCCATGTTGGCCTACTCGTCGCCACTAGTCGCGTGGTAGCGTCCGCGTGTCGAGATTTCTTCCCGTTCGGTTAAACGGGCAAGTTTGGACGGCTACGCGCGCGTACAAGTGTCCGACTTGGGGGCATGCATTTTAATCATTAAACACCTCTTTTCAAAATTTGGAACTCGCTTAAAATCCTATAATTTGAATTTGAAGCATTTGGGCGCAACCCGGGCGCAATTTGGAAATATTTCATTTAGCGCCGAAAGGCCCATTTAATTAAATATATTAAAACTATATAATATATATATTACTGTTCTTTTAACGGCTGAATCCTTTCTAAAATCTCTTAAATTTTATTCTTCTGTTCATCCCAGCCAATCGCGAGGCTCTCTCTCGTGGGGCCCCCTTATCCCATCTCTCTCTCTCTCTCTCTCTCTCTCTCTCTCTCTATTATATATATTCTCTCCACTGTTCCTCGTTTCAAACCCACGAGAAACCATCGCGAACCCCTAACCCTAACCTCGTCGTGACCTCGCCGCCGGCCTCACCGTGACCTCGCCGTCATCATCCACACCTCCACAGCTTTGACCGCAACCCTCCTCCCTCCTTCCCGAGCCTGCAACCCAACCCCCGACAACATCACCCGGCCGCAGATCTCGCCGTCGACGCCGCCTCCCGTCACCAACGACGCCTGAGACTCCCTCTCTTCCTCCTCGTCCCGACCTCGTCGTCTTCTTCCACCTCCCCTCGCCGGACCACCACAGAACCCGAGCCGACCCTAGCACCAACCCCCGGGTCGCTGGAAAACGTGCCGTCGGTCCTCGCCGTCGTCACCAGAGCCACCTCCGACCACCTCCGTCTCCCCTCGATCACCAGAGCGGGCCAGCACCCCTCTACTCACCGCAGCACCCTCTTTCCAACGAACCCAGAAAATTCCAGCCGTCGCTGCCTCGCCGGTGCCCCATCGCCGTCGAACCCGTCGTGGTTGCCCTGGTTCTCCCCTGTAAGCATCCCTTTATCTTTCCTTTGTGCTAAACCCCCCCCCCCCCGCTGATCTTTAAATATGCGTATATCGGGTTTGCTAACTTCGTCGCCTTTGACTTTCGCCGGATTCCGGTCGTGCCGTCGCTTGGACCCGACTCCCCAGCGAAGTATTCTGGTCCGTGTGGTCCCGCTGTTCGCTGTTGGACCCGACCCGTAACCCGTGCACCCGTCTCGTGTTTTCTGCCGACACCGCATCCGTGCTTTCCGGTTTGCGAAACCGTCGAGGCAAGTACCCGAATACTTGCTTTAACATGCTAGTACACAAGATCAAGTCTTGCTATAAACTTAATCATCACACTATTTATTATAACTTAAAATTTACAGGGTCTAGCCTTGCTATGCAGTTGAATATCATATTATATAACCCAACAACTTAATGATGGTAATATCGATATTATATTATAACTTAGAATTGACAGTTGCAGTTATCCTTAACATGGAATCATTATAGTAGTTTCTTGAAATTAATCGGTCTGCTATCAATCCACACTTTAACTAACTAAACTAAGTAAATCATCCTTGCTTCATTTGTTAAATCACCCATGATACAATTATTATGCTTTAGTTTAATTCATGTAGCTTCATTACGTTATGTTGTTGATATCGTTTCACTTTGTGATTATTGCACCCAAGGGTGCTCGAACCTGCTAGCCTAGTACAGCTGCATTATATTCTTGTAACATTGTGATTAAGTGAACCGTTATTGTTAATTACATTCTTGCTGTTGTTACTTAGTTGATCGTACACCTGTTGAGAGCATATACTCGATCACATTACATATTGACCTGACTATGCTGCACTGGACACATACATACATATCGACTCAACCTGTGAAACATGACCTGACTTGTTACATGATCTCATGCCTAATGCCGACAAACTTGACTTGGGGTCCTCATGGACCACTCCTGTTGTCTATCCAGACAAACCTGACCTGTTACCTGATCCTATGTCGGCATTAATCCTTGATTATTGAATACCTGACCTGACATACATAGCTTGGGGGTATGGGGAAATCAAAGGTGAAACCGACTTGTAACTCAACAGTTCGATACCGGTTCTGATCAGTCTTACGGGCTTGGCCTGCCCCGGAGTGATGATGCTGACATCACTCATCCATCCTGCTACCTATTACTGCTTAGCGGCACGTCTCGGATTCAGCCCCGAGAACCTTGACCGTGGTCCCGGGCACGCACGGGATACTATTGAGTTACATCGACGATTCATCAGTTGATTTCAAAGACTATAGAGTAGAAACCTGATAGGACAGTTTAGTCACCACTGCACATTACCCTGCTCTGTTATTTCTTAGTACTGCTTTATTCATGTTCATACCTGCATTGCTTATTACCATGTTTATATTATATTATTTGGTTGACATGACGCGCTGACGTCTGGGTTTTGCATGGCCCAGATTCCTTACCACTGCAGTTGACCGAGCAGGAGTACTTCAGCCAGCAGGCTGAACTGTGAGTTCCTTAGGGTTTAGTTTATTTATTTCATTTCATTTCCAGATGTGAGCCCGCATTATGGGACGTACTGTTTATTTATTGTATTGGATCATTTGCTTCCGCACTTATTGTTTATTGATTCTTGTTATTATGGATTTGGACATGTATTAGAGCAGCTTATTATTTTGTTCTTGATATCTTTACAACCGTAATGTGACTGTGGATGGATATTTCCTACCCACAGGTAGCATGGTTGGCTATGTCACGTGCCCAATCTTGCGTACTCTGGGAAGCGGGGCGTGACATTTATTCTGTGTCTCTTCAGTTTACGTGTAGTGTACGTGTAAACCCTTGGGCTTCTAAAAGATTAAAAGAAAAATACAATAAAAATATTTGTGGCTGGGGGGATTCGATCACAGGGGCTACGTCACAGCAGTGCAAGACTTTACCAATGAACTACAAGTGCTTTCTTGCTGTTCAAAAGCAAATTAAATTTATAACTTGTGCTCAGGCTAAGGTATTCCTTCTGTATTTTGGAAAAAATTTGTATAGAAAGTTTAGGATTGTTATAACTTTGATACTACACGGTACGATATTTTTATATTACTGTATGACCTAAGAGATCGTCATACATTCGATTTCTACCTGATGATATTTTCTACTCACGAGTTAGCAACTCACCCCCGTTGTGCCATAGTTTTCTTGCAAGATCAACCACTCGGATCAGTAGCGGTTTGCTGGCACATTGCTTTTTTCGGGTGATTTGCATCGGTAGGTGGGTTACAGTACAGAGCGTAACCACCACTGTATACTTTATGTTCTTTGTATCTAGTTAAAAACTCTATCAACCAGACTATATATATTTGGTAGACTTAGAGACCGGCTGTATATTCTTTGGATTTAGAGTCGATACTTGTATATATTCTTTATATTGGATTGGATGATGATTTTGGGTTTCTTTATTATTTTCTGTGATTGATCTTCATTTTGGACGTCGTATATTTTACTTGCGTGGTTGTGTAATACTCAGTCCCTTGTAAATATTTTCCATATTTATAAATAAATGTTTCCAAGTTTTTTTATTCGAATACTTTCTATAAATGAATTTTCTATAACTTTCTAATAATAATTTCTAAATTTTGTAAAGCTTTAAACCTAACCCCACTCCCCCGAGCCCGGCCCATGACTCATCCCTAACCCAAACACGTTCCCACTTTCTCGACCCGACCTGAACCCAGACCCCCTCTTCTTTTCCCCTTCTCTCTCCCTTCGCTTTCCTCTCATTTCTTTCACCCTCTCTAACGGTTCCCGCCTCCTCGCAACGAGCCCCCCACGACCCGCGCTCCTCTATCTCCCTAGCCAACCGCCCGTGACACCCGCTTCTCCCTCGCAACCTCCACGCATGCCCCGCGCTACTTCACCCTAACGTCCCCCGTACAACACGCCCGCCTCACGACCTCGCCTCAACCCCAAGTACCTTCCCATTTCTCCCCCACATTCCCTTCTTCCGCACCCAAAACGCCCGCTTCCTTCACTCCCGCTGCCACCATCATCAACAACCTTGCTGCAGTACCATCGGAGCCTCTCGCCGACGACTACACCCTTCAACGACCGAGCTCCCCCACACCCTCACCGTCGAGACTTCCTTCCTCTATACCTCCACGTCAACAGCGCCATCAACACTTCCTTTCATCGCCGCCGTCATGCTCTTCTCCATCTCCCATCGCCCTCACCATCACCCATCGCCTACGCCTTCATCACCATATCCATTACCCATCGCCTGCGCCATCACCACCCCTGCTTCCTTATCTCCGTTCACCGCACCGCCGACCCCCCTTCAGCACCCCTGCCGGCCTAGCACTCCCGCTGCCAACACCATCTCCTCGTCTTCATCGCCGGTGCCACCATAACCCTCCGTTAGCCTCCACCTTCCTCGCCTCCCATTAACCGCAACCTTGGCAAACTCCTCTCCCCACCGTTGCACTGCACTCCCTAAACCAAACCCAAACCGCTGCACCCGAGCTCCCTGCAGCGGCCATCTCCGGCGACCTCGAACCCCATGCACCGCTCTAGCCGCCACAGTACACATGGACGCCACTGCACAACCCATAGCCACCTCATAACTTCACCGGGCCACACCACCATCTCCCTCTACCTCCAACTCCTCTCGCTGCCCTCTTCAGCGAACTCACCTCACCGGAGCTCCCTCCGCACCACCGTCGAACACCCACTCCTATCACCTAGCCCCGTTCTCCATCTCTGACTCCCAAACTCTACCACCACCATCGAGCAATCCCCGTGACTCAACCCCACAACACCTGCTGCCACTGCCATCACCTCCTCTCCTCCTCTCACCGACGAGACATCTCCATCGGCCTCATCCACTTTCATCCCCTACGGTCTCCTTCACTGCATCCTCGAACCCAACACCAAACCTTTCACTACCGACCTCTACTCGTCGCCAGAGCTCCCCCGACAGCCGTTGGACCCCGAGCTCACCGCTGCCATCATCGAGTCTTCTCCATGCATACGTGCCCGCTTCGTGCCAGCCTCGAACTACGACGTGCCCACTGCCATGCCCAGCACCATGCCAGCAACCTTTGCAGCCACCCCGTCACAGATCATCGAGGCTAAGCTCAAGCCATGCCGAGGCCGCGCCACGAGCTCGGGCCAGAGCCGGGCCCAAGCTTGTGTTGTTGTCGCTGATGCTGCTTGTGTTGTGTCGTTGCGCCGTGATCGTGTCGTTGCTGTCATTTTCGTCATCACGGTCGTGTCCCCGATCATCTTCAGACAAGTTAAACACTTGTTGTACATGCTATCTATACAAATTTATATATATATATATATATAGTCTACATTTATGCTACCTAGACCCAACTAATTACTGCTAATCATCTTGTTAATTTAACGTTGGGACCTTCTAAAGGTTATTGTCCGTGTTCAAATCAAGTAGGAAATTCATGAAATGATTTTGGTGTGGCTGAATAAAAGAAACCGATAATTCGTTGGAATATCATATACATATATAGCTGAGGTGTTTAATGCGAATCTCATGAGAAAAAAAGTCTAAACTGGTGGAACTCATGATAGTTAGACTCTAATACTGTTAACAAACACTCTGTATAAATTTGGTGGCAAACCAAAGTGGTTTTCACAAATAAAGTGACGCCCTAGCTTCTATATCGAAACTCGCGTTTTACCGAACACTTGACACCGTTAAATTCATAATTAAATCCAGAAAAATCTAATCGCGGTGTGCCTGGATTTGTTGCGAAGGGTACTGCATAATATTTAACACAATATATAGTTTTACTATTAGATATATCCTCTGAATATCGAAAACAAAGAACTTACCTAACTTTGGACTGCAGTCCAGAGCAGGAACTTACCCTTAACATGCATTTATACACCTGAAACCTTAATGTTTAATTGTGATAGTGTGCGGAGTCAATTACCTCTGCGTAGAAAATTGTTTTAGATTTCTAATGGTACTAGTTTCACTAAATTCCAGTATCATTTGGTATTTAAATCATATTTTAAATGGATGACATGTACGGCAAATTTCTGTCATTTCAGTTTGCACCCTTCATCAGTAATCTGATCATAACTCCTAAAAAAAGATGAATATTGTTGATCTGTATCCTGCACTGTAAAGTTAACTCACAGCCCTACAATTAGTTGAACAGTAGAGACGCCTAATTATACTCCCAACAAGGAGTAAAACGTGTTAAGAAACGGACTTCCAGTTCAGAAATTGGATTTCCAGCAGAGAACGCTTAAAATGAAATGACCATAGCTCGTAAACCTAATACCCGATTGACTCAAAACAAATTTTTCTGTAGAGATAATTTAATACGCTGTTTATGCCTTTTATATTGTTTTACCAAATTATGCACGTGTGATTTTATAGGATTTTTTTCTAATCCAACCGACACCGGTTGCTCATATGTATTCAGTAGTGCGTTTACTGTATCCCCATCATGTTGCACGACTATTATACTCTTGTAAATAGCGTTTATTTGCATCAATATCCTAGTGACCGTGTTACATTACCAAGTGATAAATATTAGTGATTGGATTGTGGTAAGTACGTTAGTGTAAAAGTGTGATTGAATAATGGAAGTGACACGTACTTATATACAATCAGTGGAACCAGTTAATTATTGCATTGTCGATACCTATGGGGCATATATAAGTGTAACTATAACTGGTATGGGACGAGTATGGAGGCACTTATATTAGTGTCATAGGTAAGACATCGAGCAGTGTCCATTTATCTTGGATACCAATCGAGACATGCTTGACGGAGACCCTGTCTCCAGTTCTCGCGTAGACCTATCATGGAGCGACTAGTATTTAGATTCATGGTCGGTGTTTGATGTAGACCGTGGGGTGTGGGGTAGTTTGAGTGTGAGTTCGATCAACGGAATCTCAAGAGTCCCACTGCCAGCATATTTAGTGATTTCGGGAGTTGTACTGATAGTGATTCTGATTCTTACTGATAGTGATTCGGGCCCGTGTTCCTTTGCCCCTGGGGCTTACCCTTGGGTTGGGGATACTTCTGCGGTGGTTAACGCTCACACTTGTACCGACGATAAATTTAGTGACTTGGACATTGAGACTTAGAGACTGATAGCTTTAGTGATATGGACATTGCATTGATTACTGATCTGATACATCTGCTTTATCGTTACATATATCGGTTATTTCATGCTCGCATTATTACTCTACACTTACTGTTTTATGTTTATCATCGATGCACATTATATATGTATATATTGCTATTGTGTCGCTCTGACGACCTGAGTATGCATGCTCAGAGTGAGGAGTGGATTTAGCTCGGATCAGGATCTGTCTTATCTCGAGAATACTGCGGACATCTGGAATAGCGACGTCAACGCTATCTTTCCCTTTGACTCTATCTTGTTAGTTTTATATCTGTTTTGATAGAATTAGTGACTGCATTTCTCATTACCTATGCTATTATTACTGATTACCGCGTAATACTAGAAGCCGAAGTGTGACTGCGGCAGGATATTTTCTTGACCATAGGAGCATGGATGGCCTTGTCACCCCTCGTATTCCGTATTTTGGGAAGCGGGGTGTGACAGGTTGTATTTCCACCAATTAGCGAAGAGCTAGCTCCTGCTTGGGCATGTCTATATTATTCATAATATGTACAGGTTTTGGATCAAAATTTACAAAGAAGGTATTGCCCAAATTTCAAACCACGAAAATATTTTCAAACCATAGTATATAGTCCACTTGTATTTCTATAAACTTTACTTACTATTTAAAAGAAAAAAACTTGATTTCCTTTATACCATATTTTTAAACTTCACCTCCACAATATTTTCCTAAAAATGTTTAGACTTTTGGGTTTTCGGCTTATTTGGGTTATGGTGGGATCTTATAAACTTCACGTGATCTAAGTGCCGGTCACGTGCCATTTCCGGGTTGCGACAATCACGAAATGTACAAAAATCCCCAAAAAAAATTATTTGCTTCAATTTTCAACATTTTGCACGCTTTAGCACATGAATATAAAGGCATTTTTAAAATCTCAAATTTTCGTTTTTCTTCTGTTTTTCAATATTTTGTTTCATAAGAATCGTGAAATTTACAAAAATCCCCAAAAATAATATTTTCTTCAAATTTTTAACATCTTGCACGCTACAACATGCATGAATATGGAGGAATTTTTAAAAATCTTACAAAATTCTTTTTTTCTTTAGATTTAAATAGTTTGCTTGTTTTAGCCTTTTTGAATCACGAAATGTACAAAAATCCTAATTTTTTGTTTTCTTCAAAATTTCAACATTTTGCACGCTACGGTATATAGCACATAAGTGCTTTCTCCTTCGGTTTTTAAATATTTATGTTGTTACAAAAAACAAGAATCACAAGATGTGCAAAAGTCCCTAAAAAAATTCTTCGAAATTTCAACATTTTGCACACTGTAGCACAGTATTAAGAAGTATTTTTAAAAATCTTAAAATTTTCTTTTTACTTGGGTTTTTCAATATTTTACTCAGCACACGAGAATCATAAGAAGTACAAAATCAAAAAATCTTTTTCTTCAAACTTTTAACATTTTGCACGCTTGCACACGAACGTGGCGGAATTTTTAAAAATCTTAAAATTTTCATTTTTCATCTGTTTTCCAATATTTAATTAAGTATTAGCATACTAAAATCATGAAATGTACAAAACTACCGAAATTATGTTTTCTTCGAATTTTCTCCCAGAGCCAAATCTTTAGCTCTCTTTGATTTTGACTAAATGATGAATTCGCATTCAACCGCTCTAGTAAATTTTGCATGCATACACATGAATGCGGCGAAATTTTTAAAAATCATAATTTTTTTTTTATTTTTCGGTTTTTCAATATTTTGTTTGTACCATGCGAAAAATCACGAAATATACAAAAATCCAAAAAAAATTAGCTTACTTCAAATTTTCAATATTTTACACACTTTAGCACACTTGAATATGGCGAAATTTTTAAAAATCTCAAAAAAATTCGTTTCTTCGATTTTTCAGTATTTTTCATGTTATATCACACAAGAATCACGAAATGTAAAAAGTCCCAAAATTTTGTTTTCGTCAAATTTTCAACATTTTACATGCCAAAACACACGAATATGGTGAAATTTTTTAAAATCTCAAAATTTCCTTTTTTCCTTCGATTTTTCAATATTTTTCTTATAAGCACATGAAAATCATGAAATGCACAAAAACCCAAAAAGCTCAGATTTTAAACATTTTGCGCATGAATATGACGAAATTTTTTTAAATGTCAAAATTTCCTTTTTCATTCGGTTTTCAATATTTTGCCTATTATAATACATGAGAATCACGAAATGTAAAAAAATCCCACAATTTCTTGTTTTTTCTTTGGACTTTTAATATTTTGCACTCAATAGCACACAAATAAAGCAAATATTTTTTCATTTTTCTTCGATTTTTCGATATTTTACTTCTGGCACACAAGAAACACGAAAAATCCAAAAAATGTTGTTTTCTTTGAAATTTCAATATTTTGCACGCTATAGCACATGATTATGGTGGATTTTTAAAAATTCAAAATTTTTTACTGTTTTTCAATATTTTGTTTTTTATAGCATATGAGAATCACGGAAATTATAAAATCTAATAAAAATTGATTTCTTTAAATTTTCAACATTTTGCATACCTAAAAACATTAAATATGGCGGAATTTTTGTAAATTCAAAAAATTCCGCTTTTCTTCGATTTTTCAATATTCACCTTATTACAAAAACACAAGAATCACAAAATGTACAAAAATCCAAAAGGTTTTGTTACTTCAAATTTTCAACATTTTGAACTCTATATAGCACACGTATGTAGCCGAATTTTTAAATCAAAAAAAATTATTTTCTTCGGTTTTTCAATATTTTATTTGTTCACAAAATATACAAAAATCCCCAAAAAATTGTTTATTCAGATTTTCAATATTTTTTAATCAATCACTAAATTTTATTCCCAAAAAATTTTGAATTTTAAGAATTTTGCACGTTATACCACACGAATATGGAGAAAATTTTAAAATTTTCAAAATTTTATTTTTCATTCGGCTTTTCAATATTTTGTTTATTATGGCACACGAGAATCCCAAAATGTACAAAAATTTCAATTTTTTCTTCAAATTTTCAATATTTTGCAAACTATATTGCACTCGAATAAGTCGAAAGTTTTGAAAATCTCAACAAAATATATTTGATTTTTAAATATTTGTTTGTTTCAACACACGAGACTCACGAAATGTACAAAAATTCAAAAAAATGTTTTATTCAGATTTTCAATGTTTTTTAAGCAATCACTAAATTCACAAAAATCCTAAAAATTGATGTTTTTTCAAATTTTCAATATTTTGCACGCTATATATTTAGGACTCGAATATAGCAGTATTTTTACAATCTATAAGGGTCATGCTGGGATAATGCATGTCGATAACTGTAGTGTCCAGACTGCAGGCCCTTGAGGCAATGAGTAAAAAAGTCTTTAGGCCCATGCACCCTGTAGTGTGGACAGTGCAGCTATGGGCCTCCAGGCCATGTTTGCTCAATTTTAAAAATCTTAATTTTTTCTTTTTTCTTCTTTATTCAATATTTCGTTTGTTATATGGCACATGAGAATCACCAAATGTTCAAAAATCCCAAAAATGCTTTTTATTTCAAATTTTCAGCATTTTTCATGCTTTATATAGCACACAAATAGGTTGAAAATTATAAAAATCTCAGCACTTTATTTTTACTTTGATTTTTCAATATTTTGCTTGTTATACCGCACAAAAATTATGAAATGTATAAGAATCCAAAAAATTGTTTTTTTTCTAATTTTCAATATTTTGCAAGCTGTAGCACATGAATATGGTGGAATGTTTAAAAATTCAAAATTTTCGTTTTTAATATTTTTCAATATTTTGTTTATGCATACGAGAATCAGACTCCAATGTCCCTCTTTTCCGAGCGATAGAGGAAATCTTCGACTCCAAGAAAAGTGCGCAGTTCCTTCTCTTCGATCCAAATGTCACCGCCACCAATGCAGCCAATTTCCCAAACTTCACCAAACCCGCTCACGATGGCAGAACATGACTTCTGTCTTCGTGCTCAAGCTGGAAGCAAACGAATAAGGCTAACTGAACTACGACGTGAACTGAAGCCACGAAAAGTACAAAATCTTTAAAAAATTTGTTTTCGTCAACTTTTCAATGTTTTGCATGTCATAGCACATGAATATGGCAAAAATTTTAAAAATCAAAAAAATTTCTTTTCTCTTCGTTTTTTCAATATTTTGCACGATATAGCACACGAATACTATGGAATGACTAAAAATTCAAAATATCCTTTTTCTGTTTTTCAATATTTTGTTTGTTATAGCATACGAGAATCACGAAATGTACAAAAATATGAAAAAATTATCTTCTTCAAATTTTCAACGTTTTGCATGCCGTGCACACGAATATGACGAAATTTTTTAAAACCTAAAGCTTTTCTTTTTCTTCCGTTTTCAATATTTGGCTTGTTATATAGCACACGAGAATTACCAAATGTACAAAAGTCCAAAAAGATTTGATTTCTTTAAATTTTTCAACATTTTGCACGATATATAGCATACAAATATAGCGGAATTTTAAAAATCTAAAAAAAAACTCATTTTTCAATATTTTGTTTGCTCGCGAAATTGACAAAAATTCAAAAAAAATTGCTTTTTCGAATTTTAAACATTTTGCATGTTATATAGCATACGGATATGTCGAAAAAAAATTATAATTCAAAATTTTGTTTTTCTTTGGTTTTTCAATATTTTGCTTGTTATGGTACACACAGAATCATAAAAAGTACAAAAATTTCAATTTTCTTTAAATTTCCAACATTTTACAAGCTAAATATAGCACATGGATATGTCGAAATTTTTAAAAATCTAAAGATTTTCTTTTTTCTTCGGTTTTTCAATATTTGCTTGTTATGATACACGAGAATCACAAATTGTACAAAATTTCTTTAAAATTTGTTTTCTCAAATTTTTAACACTTTGCAAGCAACACACGAATAAGACGAAATTTTTAAACATCAAAAGAACACTTTTCTTTGGTTTTTTAATATTCTATTTGTTATAGCATATGAGAATCATGAAATTTATAAATATCCCAAAATTTTGGTTTTCTCCAAATTTTCAACTTTTTGCAACCGCACATGAATATGACAAAAAAATTTAAAATTTAAACTTTTTTCTTTTTTGTTCGGTTTTTAAATATTGTCCTTGTTATAGCACATGAGAATTTCTGTTTTCTTCAAATTTTCATCATTTTGCACGCCATAGCTCACGAATATGGCGGAATTTTAAAAATCTTAGAATTTTCTTTTTCCTTCGGTTCTTCAATATTTACTTGTTGCAGCACACGAAAATCATGACATTTAAAAAAATACAATTTTTTTTGTTTTCTTCAAATTTTCGATAGTTTGAATACAACACATGATTATGGTGAAATTTCTTAAAATCTCAAAATTTTCTTTTTTCGGTTTTTCGATATTTCGCTTGTTATATAACACACACGAATCACAAAATGTACAAAAATCCCCAAAAAAATTATTTTCTTCAAATTTTCAATATTTTGTACGTTATATCAGAAGAATGCAGAATTTTTTTACAAATCTCAAATTTTTCTTCTTCTGTTTTTCAATATTTTGCTTTATAGCTCACTAAAATCTTGTAATGTACAAAAATCTCAAAAGAAATTGTTTTGTTTTGTATTTTCAACATTTTGCTCCCTATTGATATAGCAAGATTTTAAAAAATCTCAAAAAAATAAAAATCTTTTCGGTTTTTCAATATTTTCCTTATTATAGCATATGAGAATCATGAGATTTCTATAAAAAAAACGTTTTCTTCAAATTTTCAATATTTTGTAAGCACACGAATATGGTGGAATTTTAAAATATCCCAAAATTTTCTTTTTTCGGGTTTTCAATATTTTCCTTATTTATAGCACACAATGATCATAAATTATAAAAATCCTTAAAATTATTACTTCCTTCAAATTTACAACATTTGGCATGTGATAGGACACAAATACGTCAAAAAATTTAAAATCTTCTTTTTCTGTTTTTGAATATTTTGCTTGTTATACCACGCGTGAATCACGAGATATACAAAATCCAAAAGAAAAAAAATTCCCAAATTTTCAACACTTTGCAATTTAAAGCATACGAATATGACGAAATATTTTAAATTCATAAAATCTTCTTCCTTTTTCGGTTTATCAATATTTTGCTTGTTATAGCAGACAAGAATCACGATGTACAAAAATCCCAACCTTTTTTTTTATTTTTTTCAAACTTTCAAAATTTTACATGCTGTATATAGCACACAAATATGACGAAATTTTCAAAATTTTCTAAGGGTTTTCAATATTTTGCCTATTATATAACACATGAGAATTACGGAATGTACAAAAAACCTGAAAAAATTGTTATTTTCAATATTTTGCACACACAAAGAACATGGAATTTTTAAAAACCTCAAAATTTTATTTTTTTTCTTCGTTTTTTCAATATTTTTCACATGAGAATCACGAAATGTACAATAAAACCCAAAAAATCTATTTTCTTCAAATCTTGAACATTTTGCAGCTATACACACCAACATGGCGGGATTTTTAACAATTCAATATCTTTCTTTTTTCTTCTCTTTAATATTATTTTTTTTCTATATAAAACACAAGAATCACCAAAAGTTTAGAAATCCTAAAAAAAAATCTTCAAATTTTGAACATTTTGCACACCACAAGAACATGGCGGAGTTTTTAAAAATTCAAAATTTTCTTTTTTCTTCCGTTTTTTAATATTTTGTTTATAGCACACGAGAATTACGAAATGTACAAAAATCCCCAAAAAAATTGTTTTCTTCAAGTTTTTAACGTTTTGCACGCAATAGCACACGAATATGGCGAAATTTTTGAAAATCTCAAAAATTCCTTTTTTCATCGGATTTTAATATTTTACTTGTAACACATGAAAGTAACGAAATGTAAAAAAGTCGACAAAAATTTTGGTTACTTTAAATTTCAACATTTTGCAGTAATAGCACACGAATGCGGCAAAATTTTTATAAATCTTAACAAAAAAACCTGTTTCTTTTTTTCAATATTTTGTTTGCTATGCACGTGAGAATCATGAGAAGAACAAAAATCCCAATATATATATTTTTTTTCAAATTTTCAACATTTGCACGCTACAACACACGATCAAGGCGAAATTTTTTAAAATCTTAAAGATTTTTGTCATAGCTTATGAATATAGCGGAATTTTTAAAAATCTCAAAATTTTCCTTTTTTCGGTTTTTCAATAATTTGGTATATACAGGAATCACGAAATGTACAAAAATCCAAAATATGTTGTTTCTTCGAATTTTCAGCGCGTTAAATAAAACCAAAGGAAACGAGGAAAATTACGCAGTTTCGATTTAAAACCAACTTAACTTCGAAATCTATTTTCAAGTGGTTATTAAATATTCTAGTAAGTAAAAGATGGGGAAGAATATATAAGGAGAACTGATTTTACAGTGAGAAAACGGAATAATCGCTCATGATAACAAGTATGCGAGAGAACGAGAAATTTTATGTCATTGCAATATAAACCCGCATAACTTTTAAAATTCATCATAAATTAATTAACAATATTTTTTGCCAAGTCTCGTTGTAGAAACATGTAGTGGTGTTGGGTTAACGCTGGGGAAACATGTAGTGGTGTTGGTGATGCCGAATAAATAAGAGGGAGGGAAAACTTACATCTTTTGAAATAAAAGTTGTTAGAATCTTTGGGTTGTTTTAAAAAGGGAAGCATGCAGGGGTCTAAGTAGCGAATATGCCCGGAGAATTTTAAAGAGGGGCCCTGAAACGCAAGTCGGTATAACAACCTTTAACTTGCCGAGCTTCTATCTCCCAAATCGTAAATCCTTTCGCCTTGAAACTTCTACACGAGATAGGGCTTGGTCTCTATTAATTTTGGGAATTTTTGAGGAATTATCAGAGGAGGAATCGACAGTAAAACAAGCTGGGAAATGGGGTTGTATTTATAGAGTAGTTAGCGGGTCTTGTTACTGGGCTAAAAACCCTCAAACTCGTGACCTGCCTCCGGATCCATTTACTGTCTGTTATTTCATTTTTTAATACTTTATATTGGAATGAGTCAATAGGCAAATGGTTTGACAATTCCTCATGAGGGGATGAAGCAACATAATTTTGAATCATAGCTTTCGATCTTTGTTACCAGATTTTCGACATTAGGCCAAGCCTTTTGAATGAAAAGATTATTAAACCCATTAGAAACCGAAGAATTTGATGTATTAGCAGGCCTTGAAAACCCCTTTTTTTTAATCTCATCATCGCTGACGAATTTGGAAATACCATGGATATGTGCTTCAACTAATTCCGACCCGTTATCAACAAAAGAAAATGAATATCAATGAGATAGATCGAATATAAATTCTTCCTATTTTGTTTTCCGTTTCACCAAATCATCATGTAGATGAAGGTCAACATGTTGAACCAGGATTTCTAAAAGGCTTATTTCACAAAAACCTCCAAATGGTTTGTTCTAGTTTTCCAAAACCGCCTTATAGCTCAAACTCATCATGAAGTCCCCATGAAATTTCAATTCGTTGTACAAAATCCCTCTGCGGCTACTTAAAATTAACATCTTATTTTAATAAAAAAAATACAGATCCTCTAGATGCATTGAACATAAACCATGCTTCTAATGTCATTTATACAGCAATTTGCCCTAATTTGCACCAAAATTGGTGCGGGTGTGGGCCTATAATTGTATTGGCCTTTTCACCCGCTAAAAAACTGGACGGGTGCGGACGAGGTTTCATCTTGAGCCCGACCCATGCACAGCCCTAGGCCGAAGAGCATTAAATTTGAAATTGACCCCTGCTTGTTGAATCATCCCCTCATATTCTCTCCCTTCAACTTGAACCCCCTTTGAAATCGCTTCGCATTCTAGCACACGAAAATAGCGAAATTTTAAAAATATAAAAAAGACCTTTCTTCGGTTTTTCAATATTTGTTTGTTCATGAAATGTACAAAAATCCCAAAAAAAAATTGCATTCTTCGAATATTGAACATTTTGCACATTATAGCCTATGAATATGGAGAAATTTATAAAAATCTTACTACTTTATTTCATTCGGTTTTCCAATATTTTACTTGTTATATAACAAGAGAATAACAAAAAGTACAAAAATCCAGAAATATTTTGTTTTCTTTAAATTTTCAACATTTTTCACGCTATAGCACACGAATATGGAAAAAAAATTGAAATTTCGAAATTTTCGTTTTTCTTCGGTTTTTTCAAAATTTCCTTTTTCAATTTTTTTGAGATTTTAGGAGCTTTTACAATTTTTGCATGCAAAATACTAAAAGAAAAAGAAAGAAAACAGAATATTTTGCGGTTTCCATGTGCATGCAAAATTATGGAAACCCAAAATAAGTAGAAAATATTTGAAAATTTTGTGATTTTTCGTGTGCTACAAGTAAAATATTAAAAAAGCATAACTTTTTTAGATATTTAAAAGTTCCGCGAATTTGGTGTGCTACAACATGCAAAATGTTAAAACAATTTAAAAAGTAAATTTTGGGATTTTTGAAAATTTCGTGATGTATTGCAAACATGAATTTTTTTTTGAAATTCCTTGATTTTCATGTGCTATACACGGAAAAATGAAACAATGAATGAAAATAAAATATTTTGAGATTTATGTTAATGTCAGAATTTTCCTGAGTTGTATAGCATGCAAAATATGGAAAGCAGAAAAAACAGAAAAAATTTGAGAATATATCCGTTTTATTTCGTATATAGCAAAAATAATATTAAACAACGAAAGAAAACAAAAAAAAAGTAGAGGTTTTTGCAATTTTTTGTGCTGTAGCATACAAAATATTGATAGATTTTCGTGTGCTATAATACAAAAAAAATGAAGAATGAAAGAAAAACAAAATATTTTGAGATTTATGTGCTATAATACAAAAAAAAATGATGAATGAAAGAAAACAAAATATTTTGAGATTTATGTAAATGTCAAAATTTTCGTGAGTTATATAGCATACAATTGAAAAGCAGAAAAAACCAAAAAAATTTAGAATTTGTCCGTTTTATTTCGTATATAGCAAAAATAATATTGAATAACCAAAGAAAAAATTTGAGATTTTTGCGATTTTTTTGTGCTGCAGCATATAAAATATTGATAGATTTTAGTGTGCTATAATACACAAAAAAGGAAGAATGAAAGAAAACAAAAAAATTTTAGATTTATGTAAATGTCAGAATTTTCGTGAGTTATATAGCATGCAAAATATTTAAAGCAGAAAAAACCAAAAAAATTGAGAATTTGTCCGTTTTATTTCATATATAGCAAAAATAATATTGAATAAACAAAGAAAACAAAAAAAATGAAATTTTTGCGAATTTTTTGGGCTGTAGCATACAAAATATTGATAGTTCTAAACAAAATATCGCAATTTTTCACGTGCAAGAAAAAAATATTGAAAAACCGAAGAAAACGGAAAATTTTATATTTTGAAACTTTCATGATTTTCTAGAGCTATACCATGCAAAATATTTAAAAATAGAAGCAAACAGAATTTCTTTTGAAATTTTTGAAAATTTCTCAATTTCCATGTGTTATAAGAAGCAAAAAATGAAAAACCGAAGAAAACATAAAAAAAATTATAGCTTAAACAAACCATGCGGTTTTCAAAAAATTTATTTTATTTTATTTTATTACAAAATTTTATATATTAGTGGCAAAAGAAATCATATTATTCCTTTTAAGAAAGTATGTTGAAATTGAGATGAAACACAAACAAATAAACAATTTCTTTTCAATTCCAATAACTAAACTACTTAATACAAAGACATGCATTGCATCTCAGATATTTAAGTTTAATTTCAATGACATACTTCCATGTTTTTTCATTAAATATAAGACTTAATCCTGTAGAATTTGAGGGCATGCTTATAAATATCAGAAAGAAGACAACTTATCAAATGGTAGCCGGAGGTTTTCACGCAATGGATTGAAAGTTAGGAGGGTTTTGGTCAGGGATTCAAACACGCGGTTGTTTTGAGTAAATCAAGTAAACTAAAAGGTGGTTAATTTCTTCGATATAAATCGGTCACATGACCAGATAATTGAATGAAAACATTAAAAAACTAAAGAGGGTTTGGGTGGGTGGGTGGGTGGGTGTGGGGGAAGGGGTTATTATTTAACGGAGTGAAAGTTGGAGAGGTTTGGTAACGGGTTTAAACATGAGGGAGGTTTTGAGCAAGTCAAGTAAACCACAGGATATTTCCATAAAATAGGCCTAAAAACTTATCATATATTTCTACCTTTCTGCATTAGGGACCATTTTTGTCGGGGGCATCTTTCTTTATTAAGATTTTTCTGTTTAATTTGGTCTGAGAATGTAAAGATTTTGACCTTTTGAATTGAAATATTTTTAGCATGAAGAGGATAGTTGAAAGCTGTTTGGAATGTAATTATTGTGCGAGAATTGAGAATATTTATATTTTTTATTTTGTGACTATTATGGTATTATAAGAAAGTTACAACACTTGTTTGTTTTTCAACCTTTGGCAATTTTGATCTCATTGGTCATTGGTGTTACCTATGTACACAACACATTCATGCACACCACATACAAGCACACAACACACATGCACCCAAAAGACCCATGAATTTGCTCCGAAAACGTTAATTTGTGACCACTTCCCCTCTTGAGGTTTAAACGCCACTCTTCTCAAAATGAAAAGTGCCCATACAAATTGAGTTATTGTTGACCAGCGTTTTGCTCGTGCGATGCATATTACATGGTGTTAGTTACTAAGAGATTAGCTCCGTTCTTGCTGTACTTTTTTTTTAACTAAACTGACAATAAAGAAAGAAAGACGGATGCTGTGCTTTTTTAAACTAAAGATCCGTAGCTCCGTTCTTGATCCGTCTAACAATGAATCATTTGGTGCAATATGCACAAACAATCAAGATGGCATGTGAGAAAATAGTGTTTGCATGGAATATATGAAGACGATATTTGAGCAATAAATCATAAATTTTGAACCCGCTCTTGCTAGCATCATACAAAATGGTAGAAAGGCTAGATATTTAAGATCAGACAAGGGCCTATACTTATATCAGGCCACTGGCAAATACATCCCCATCTTCAGCACAGTACGTGCTCCAACTAAAACTAGTACACTTAAATTCATATACCATTCAAAAAGTTTGATATTTGTTATATATACAGTAGGAATACACAAGAAATTGATCAGCAGCTTAAACTTTCATGTTAGAGTCATCGAAGTGGTGACAAGCAGGTGCTTTCATTTCTAGGATCATGCTACCATACCTAAATCAAGAGATAAAAATTACAATAAAAAATAATATCAAGCGAATTATCATTCCAAGGGGAAAAAATTACAAGCAACTTCTCATAATGATATAATCATAATAAAACAAGGTCGAGTTCCATGAAGGGCAGCTTCAGCGGTAGCCCTTTGACATGTGTTCTGCACTTGAACCATAAGAATATCGAAAGTGCCCATGTCCAGAATTGTATTCATCATAAAAAAAATTTAAAAAAAAGGTTGAAGAAATTTGTTACTTTTCAGGGCTTCAATATGAAATATATACATGCCATCATAAAAGATTTTTTTTTTACAAATTTCGTGATATAACAAACTAAATGTTTTGTTAAGCTTATGTAGAGCAAGTACTAAATGCAAAAGCTTTTGCCTCTCCTTTGTTATCTGCATCATGGGGCATCTAAATATATGGCCTTGATAATGCAAACTTTGATGTAAGATTTGCACTATTATAATAAAATGAAAACAAAGTATATAATGATGGTGAGGCAATTTTGATGAAACTAGATCAAGAATTAAACTCACCTGGCGTTTAGTCAAAGAGAGGGTATGACGAGTTACTTGGCTTGCCTCAATAATTAGTGCCATAATACGGTGGAGGCAGGACCAGGGTGAGCCCTATTGCTGAGAAATTGAAGTAGCTGCCACTGATGGTTGGGCATAATTTTGCTGTGAATATTTTAAGAAAACATTAAGACTACAGCAACTTTAATAAATGTACTAAGAGACTCGATATATTTGCTACTCTAGACATATTTAATAGTGAACATGTCAAATTGTGGAGTTATTATACCTATTTAACTAAAAGTGTGCCACTTTTAAAATTTAGTTTACTCGAACAATTTCCAGTTCCAGTCCGATATGACTGGTATAGCTAAGATGGCCAATTCTGGTCCTAAAAATTTACCATTTGATACCTGCACTGAGATTTTGAACCTTGACTAAATTTCCATTGCATAATCTTTATCAGCGACAAGTAGAAGCATCAAACAAATCATTCAGGCGTTATATATATAACACTAGGCAACACCAAAAATACTAAAGAAGCCGAAAACCAACTAAGGAAAATCCCTATTAAATTTTGAGAAAACCGAGTATAAAGTGACGCCGCAAGGTAGGAAATTCCCTACATTTGCGGCTTGAAAATTCAACCTCCCATTGATTTTTCGACGATCACCGGCCATCTTCACCATCATGTCTTCATGTGAATGTCAATTTTCATAGAATTGGATACCGCTCGCCATTGCATCAGATGCTTGCAAATTTAATTGTCTTCCGACAACAATACTACTTATTACGATGCTAAATGAATGGGCAAAGAGCATCTAACCATCATGAAAATTAGTGTATCCCCATAGCTTAGGACATTTAATATGACCGACACCGATCGTCCAAAATTTTTTACGGATGGTTGACTTTTCAAGATGTCGAGGTAGAAAATTTCCGACCTTGCCACTTCATACTCCGCATCCTCACACACTTATATTTTAAGCAATCTGTGCCGCTGACAACTATGACTTCACCCTAAATGTTTTGAATGGTGACGTAATTCAATATCTTTCATTTGAACTTTTTAAAGGTGATCCTTGATTTGATAAACTACATATTTCTTGTATCAGTCTCCAACCATTTATCTTAGGACTACCTGTGTCCTGCTAGCTGACACATCGAACAATTACCATGGGAGCTACCTTGAACTTATAATAGAGGAATTCATTTCTAGTATATATGTTAGAAACTGCTACTCATTTTCTATCTATCATCTCACCTATCAATGCATAGCTAGTTCTTACCTTCTGAAATAGCACTCAATTCATAAAACAATACTGTTGGCCAATAGAAATGGTTGTAGACAAGTTGATGTTTACATCAACAAATAAAAATTTAATGATAGGTTTCAGATTATGTAGTTTAACAACTATACCTATAGGCAATAAAATCTCTACAAATAGATAGTAAAAACTAGAAAGGGATTTCTAAACTATGTTTCTTTGAGCTTCATAACCAAAATAAAACATCCATAGGCTATGTCCATGCAAACTCTCTTGTTTAATGAAAACATAAGAAGAATACCACTAATGACTATCGATTTAATATTTAAAAGAGCATTAAACAAATAAGCTCCTCGAAAGTTGCTTTCTATACTTGGAAAACAAGATAACAAGAACTACAGCGCATTGAATTATTTGCAATATTTTCAAAACCGAGTTATTTGCTTATTCAACCACAAATGTACGAGATGGAAACAGTATGTGGGTAGGAAATGATGGAAGATAAGAGCCATATGCACTGCTCTGCGGAGCAGAAATGGGCACTGGAACCTGTTATGGGCCATAATTGGCATACCCGGTGGCATCATACAACTTGTTATGAATATAATTAGTTTAGATATTAGTTATGGATTGTTGGATATTAGTTATGTGTTGTTAGATCAATTGATATGAGAGATAGTCTATGACCCCGTAGTTGTTAGATCAATTGATATGAGAGATAGTTTATGACCCCGTATATATTTGCATGTAAAACTCATTTATGAAGTAAGCCAATAAAGTATTTTCCTCTTGATTCTTTTCATGGTATCATAGCGTCAATTTTTCTGAAAAGAATCATGAGCGAAAAAACCTAATTTTCCTCACCCGTAGCCGCCGCCGCCCCTAGCCCCCTCGATCTCCATTTCGATACCAGATCTCCCCTCCGCCCCCCTCGAACCCATCCTCCAACCCTCTTCCGGTCATCCCCAGCACCATCGAACCCACCCTCCAACACCATCGACCCCTCAAAGACCCCAGCAGCCCTCGACAGCCACCGGCCCACCATCGGCAGCCCCTCGACAGCCACCAGACCACCATCGACGCCTTAGACCCACCTCCCAGCCATCTTCGACAACTCCCTGCACCCTCGACAACCATCGAAGAACCCTCGGCGACGTCGAAAAACCCATCGCAGCCACCATCAAAGCCCCATACGACTTCTCTAGCGCCATCGAAGCTCTCCACGACCCCTCCAGTACTCCTCCATGATGGGAAACTTTATGTACTCGAAACTCTTAACATGATATCTTCGATTTTGATGATCAATTTAGTCCTTCGACTCACTGTTCTTCGATTTGGTGTCGACTTTCTCGATCGATCTGGTCTTCGACTCTCCCTTGGTTCTTTGTTGGTAATTTGGGAATTTATAATGGGCTTTATTGCTGATTTGGAGAATCTTTTGTTGATTTGTTGCTGCTAAGGCTCTGATCTTGGACATTCTTGGAGATTTGCTGTTTTTGAGTCAGAGTAGAGGCTTCTTGTCGTTTTTGGAGAGTGATTTGTGGTTCCTAAAGTAAACGTGAAGGTATTTTTCTTTCACAATTGAAGTTTTAGCTATTTTTTTATACGAAAATGTGGGGATTCGGTATTTGAGAGTGAATTGTGAACCGCCACCTCCGCCTGGATCTTATTTATTTTGTCGATTGTCTATCTTATTCTTGCTCTCTCGAGATTTACCTTTGCACCATTCTTCATGGATTTTGCTTCGGTTTCAATTGCTGCTCGTGGTCGTTCCCCTATTATTGTTTGTGCTCGTGGTCCCCGTACTCGTAATCGTGGCTGTGCTGACCTTTATTGTTCTTATTGCGGCGGCACTAATCATCGTGTCGACTAGTATTGGGAGAAGTATGGCTACCCTGATGATACACAAACATCTCACCAGACATGCACATCAATTGCTGCTGCCCGATCTTCCTCTTCTGCCAGCAATTTACCTTTATTCAGCGCTGAGTGGGGACAGTTGCGTCGTCTGCTCTTCTCTGTAGCTCCTGCCAACCTTTCTACAACATCAGATATATCCTTCCTTATTCTAATTCATGGATCGCTGATTCCGGTTCCTCAAGTCACATGTCTCGTGATGGACCGTTTGAACTTTGCTTCTAATCCTCACAAGTAGAGATTTCCACGACCAAAGGTAATACCGCACATGTTTCTGGTTATGCTGATTTATCACTCCATCTTTACTTGTGCCATCTTTAAAGCGGAACTTGTTTTCTATTCGCCAGCTTACAAATGATTCTAACTGCTCCGTAACTTTTTATTCATCTCACTTTGTGATACAAGATTTTCTGACGAAGCAGCGGAATGGTGAGGAGCATGAACAGAATGGATTGTATTACGTTGATCACTTTCCCAGTACGTCTGCAGTTGTTTCCACTATCCAGTGATATCGGCGACTTGGTCATCCACCTCTTTCTTCTTTACGTAATATGCTGGTTTCTCTTGAATTATCAGAATTCAGTTGTGAATCATGTATTCTTGATAAACATCATCGCTCCTCTTTTCCTTCAGTTAATAGAAGACATGATTTACCCTTTGCGTTAGTTCACTATGATATTTGGGGTCCGTTTAAAATTCCTAGTATTTGGTTGTAGATATTTTATGACTTTTATCGATAATCATTCACGTATGACTTGGTTGTATCTTCTGCGTAATAGGTCTGAACTTTTGTTTACCTTTAAAATCTTCGTAGCTGAGATTACTAATCAATTTGGTGTTCCGGTAAAGCTTCTTCGTTAAGATAATGCTAAGTATATTAGCGCAGAGTTTAATGCATTTTGTCAGACCAAGGGTATATTGCATTAAGCTTCATGTTCTTATACTTCTCAGCAAAATGGGATTGCTGAACGGAAAAACCGACATTTACTTGAAGAAGCTCGTTCTCTTGTTTTGCATATGCATATCTCTAAAGGATTGTGAAATTTTGTGGTCTTAGCTGCCTGTTTTTATATCAAGCGCATGATTTCTCCGATCCTAGAAAACCGGTGCCCTTCCTCTATTTTGTTTCCACAGGAAAACCCTTTTCTTATTTCTCCTCAAATGTTCGGTTGTCTATACTATCCTCATATACTAGGTCCTCATGTAGACAAGATAGATTCTCGAGCTACTCGTATGTTTCTCCGGTCCTAGGAAACCGGTGCCCTTTCTCTATTTTGTTTCCACAGGGAAACCCTTTTCCTATTTCCCCTCAAGTGTTCGGTTGTCTATACTATCCTCATATACTAGGTCCTCATGTAGACAATCTAGATTCTCGAGCTACCCGTATGGTGTTTGTAGGTTACTCACGATCCTAGAAAGGGTATGTTTGTATTGTCTATGGCCCATCTAAAATTTATACTTTATGTGATGTGACCATAAAAAATCAAGCCTATTTTCCACCAACTATTAAGGACTCCACTCCTACTATTCCTGTTTCTCACGCCCTTCCTCGGAGCTTGATTCGTCCGTTCAACCTATATGATCTGTTTTTAAGCCTGTAACCTCTTTTCCACAGGTGTATCGACATCGTAACGAAGTTATCTCATCCCCTCCTACTGCTATTTCTTCTAACGATTCTTCTGCAGGTACTCTTATACAGTCCCATGTTCCTGATTCTCCACTGCCGCCATCTTCGGAAGATCTTTCTCTTCTGATGGCCTTAGCAAGAGTAAGCGTTCCTGTACTACTGCACATCCGATTTCAAACTTTGTTTCTTATCATAAACTGACACCATCTTCTCGTCAGTTTGTTTCTTATTTGTTTGTCATCACTCTTCCTTTGTTCAGGAAGTTCTTTGGCACTTAGGTTAGTATGCAGCTATGTTAGAGAAGATTGTTGCAATGAACTCTAATCAAACTTGGAAATTAGTGTCTACGCCTTCAGATAAGGTTGTCAGCTGTAGATGGGTCTTTGTTGTCAAGCATAATCCCGATGGAACGATTGACCGTCTCAAAACTCGATTAGTAGCCAAAGGTTTCACTCAGCAGTATGGATTGAATTATGTCAAGACTTTTTCGCCAGTTGCCGAATTGACCTCGGTTTGTGTTCTTATATCCTTGGCTATTTCTAAGGAATAGTCACTTCATCAGCTTGATCTTGATGTGAAGAATGCATTTCTTAATAGCGATATTTCGGATACTATTTATATACAGCAGCCTCATGACTTTGAGTCACCGAGGGAGTATGGTTTGTCTTCTACATAAATCGTTATATGGCTTGATACAGTTATCGCATGCCTGGTTTAAAAAGTTTAATACAGTTCTACGACAGATTGGCTTCAAACGCAGTCGCGCCGACACATTTCTTTACACAATCATTCTCAGGGCAGGGTAATTGTGCTAGATATGTTGATATTATCATTACCGGAGATGATTCTGTTGGCATCTCCAAAATGAAAGAATATTTTGCTTCACACTTTCATACCAAGTACCTTGGGCCATTTAAATATTTCCTTAGAATTGAAGTGTCATGGAACTTTGGTAGATTACAACTTTTTTAACGCAAGTATGCACTTGATATTCTACGGAGACAGGATTTCTGGGATGTAGACCAGCAAACACGCACATGGATTCTTCAGTCAAGCTATCTCAATTGAGCTCTAACTCGGATCTGAATTAGTTTATTAGTTCTAATTGAAAGTCCACTACCTGACCCAAGACGATATCGACGACTAGTTAAGAAACTTATATTTGCTTCATTGAACAAACGAGCCCATATGACTTAACTGTAAGTTCATACAATCATTCCAAGCAGAATCAAACTACTTAACCAAACTTAAAGCACTCAAAATCAGACTGTCAAAGGAATTCAACATACCTCGTTGATGTCATGTTCTTGTTCAATAAAATCCAGATAGTTGTGCCAATTTGCAATCTCTGGGTCCTCAAGCGGCTTGACATGAAAGTATGGCCTTCTCATAGCTGTTCCAAAATCAATGATCTTAGCTTCGAACTCTTTAGCTTTCTTATATAACTATTCCATATGTTCCAAATACTTCTCCAACTCCTCTGCTTCTGTTAAGCCCACGCTTGCAAGTTTAGAAATTTGTTCTACACCGTCAGGATGAACCTCGCCCTTGAGAGATGGGGCATCAATATCCACGGAAGCTGCAGCTGTAATGGAAGCTTCCTCAGAATTCCTTGTTTCCAATAAAGGTCGACTCACAACCAACTCCTTGAAGCTGAAACCAAAGCAGGAATATAATATTCAGTACTTCAAAAACTTAAGAAGCAATATGTGCCGCAAGTCCCCCCACCCCACCCCTCCACCCTTCTCCCCCCCCCAAAGACAAAAGGACAAGGAAGCTAAATGCCCAAGCGAGTTTTTACATGTTTGAAAACTTAATTATCTTAAGTTGATACGCAGCAGTAAAGCCACATGCCCAAGTGAGCTTGTACATGAGCTGATAAGGAAAAAAATAAAATATTGCTTATAAAGAATGGTTTTATTTAGGGTAGGGAAGCATGCTGACAAAAACCGCTTTACCCAAAAACTTAAGTGCTGAGTGTGGGTTCACAGTGTATCTTAAGCTGACATAATTTAAACACGGTTTGATTTAGTATCAGTCCTTTATATAAGTGATCAGTATGAAAAACAGCATACCCTTTGAGATGGCAATGTCCGGTGACACCAATGCAATAGATAAACCCAAGGAGAAAACACATAAGCAACTAGGGAAAATAGTTATAAGATGTAACCGGTTATAATAGCGGTCCAGCTGTTGGATAGGATTTTCAAGTATCCTCATGTAAATCGTAGCAAGATTATTCCATGCCTCGTGTGCCTCTTCGTATCTGATGCACTCGTCCCACAAGGGGTAAGATAGGTAATCTGATCCAACAAATGACAATCCCCTTTCAATTAGCCTGAAAAAAATAGAAAAATGCAAATGAAGGCCTATTCTCAAGGCTGAAGAATAGCATTCTGAACCCATACATGAAAGAGCTGTTCAATATGCTGAATGAGGTAAACATTTCACTCTAATAACATGACACTTGTAAACATATTGCAATTACCTTCCTCGTATAATTGTGCTATGTCCTTGGGTATAATCTTCCCAGCAGCTATTTATATATTCATGAACCGAAAACAGTCTCAGGAGTTTAGTTAAGGTAGCAACAACTCATGAATTACAAGTCTATTATAAGGACCCTTTTTAAATATGTGGGAAGTGACACAATAAACATAAAAAGGCAATAAAATTATAATGAATCAAAACAAGTTATACATGACAAGGGTTCACACATTAGAAAACGAATTTCTAGTGTGTCCCCAGAAAAACATTTCTCCAGATATGTCAGTACAGCTGTTGCATTCCTGCCAAAGTTCGGAACGCCGGATGAATATCATCAATACAGATAAATGCATATTGGTTGGTTGTTTTACCTTCTAATAGTATCTGGGTCTTCATAAGTTGACATCGCAAACACAATACTGCAACCATATATCTACAGAATAGGTCGCTGCAAGAACAGCTCTTTCATACACTTCAACAGCCTTGTCATGACTTTCCAAACGACCCTCATAATCAGCATACTTCTTCCAATACACAAAACACAAGGGAAACTCAGCCAAGAATGCATCATAAACTTTCCGAATCTTTAGAATGTCGTTCTGTAATAGGACAAAAGGCACTATCAGCTCCGAGTCCAACTGAACAATACTATTTGTAAATGAAAAAATAGTAGTGTAATTTTTCTTTAAAAAAAAGAGAGTTGAATTTGTTGTTGCGGCAAAGACGTGTCTGTCCCAATACAAACAGTGATGAAATATTCATAAAATAATATTATTCGCATTCAAGTTTATACAGTAACCATCATAAGAACAGGTTTTTTTATTCCTTCTCTTCTCATGCCACCCCAAACGCTTGGGATGAAGACTTATTGTTGCTTCTCTTCTCATGTCATCATGTCTCTGCCATGTCATTAAAAAAACAATTAAAATGTTTAGGCAACCAGTTCTCAGATATAGAGAGCTTATAATGTTCACGTAACATGAAGACAAGGTTTCTGTTACTTTGAACAGGGCCACTACATGTAACTGAATATACGAGATTAGGAAATTGACTTTTGCCGGGCTGGGGGGCTGGGGGTAAGCTTTTAGTTTTTACAGGCAGAAGGATATCAGTAGATATTAATCAACTTAGAAACATGATAACTGCACGCACGGTTAACTTAAAAGATCAATTGGTGATTGATGTTCCAATAAAGAAGCCATGAACTGGAAAAATAACCATTCATGATGCCTTAGAGACTATCTGTCTCTTCAATGAGGGCTGTCCAAGAATTAAAGTCTAAGCAATTAGCCTTTGTCATACTCCACAACCTATCCACCTCAGATGAGTTCACTGCCACATATAATAAAACAATTAAAATTTCATGTCGAAAAAGGAAAAAATTATTAAATGAAATTTTTAGAATAATATGGACAATCAAACGAGAAGACCAAAAGATCTTTGAAACGTTAAAAGAGGAAGAAGAAGAAGAAGAAGAAGAAGAAAAGAATACCATCTCCGGAACTCTGCTCAACAGTAGATGCACCAGCCTCATTAGATGGAATTTCATTTTCAGCAGCTCTTGAAGAGTTATGAATACACAATTTACAAAACTTTAAATTCAGTGTCTCATGATCATCTGAATGAAATATTTTAGAATATTACAGACAATCAAACACTAAGACTCAAAGGTCTTTAAAACATAAAAGGATAAAAAGAAAAAAGAAAACAACAATACCATCTTCGGAAGTATGTTCAACACATGTACACACTCATCCGTACAAATATACAAACAAACCAAGCAGACTTTCAAACGCCCATTCCACTACCGGTACGTCAAATCCAACCAGATTATGAAAGACAACTTAGATGCAGGCACCCAGTAATTGACAAATCTAACATCTAAGCAGCAACAGATAAAACCAGTTGTTGATAAAGTTTATACAATGCCTTTTATGTTACCAAAGTCGAGGGTAAAGTTTGTGCTTCATACAATGTTGGGTCTAATTCTAGAGTTAGCCGGGCTGGTTCAAATTAGCTTCTACCAAGGCTTGAACAGAAATATAGAACTATTGATCCCGTAATAGATGATCGATAACATCGTGTTAGCATTGAGACAATCAAGACAACTATAAGTGAACTAAAGATACAAATGAAGCAAAAATAAATAGTTTTTTTTTAATAAAAAGAACAGCTTTTTCAACCATCGGCATCTGTTCACATTTTCTTCCACAGTTCATGCACATCATATACAAGAACAGCTCATGGAGACAACATAGCACTTCACGAGTAGTTGCCCTTAAAAAATGCACTAAAAGAGATCTATGAAAAATATAAAAATGCTGTATACAAAACAAAAAAATATATCTAAAGCCCTAGATTGAAACATAAACCCTAGGTCGGCATAACAATTTCAGGAGCTTATATTCGAGATAAAATGTGATGAAGGGATCGTTTAAGGAACGAACCTGGGATTGGAAAATGCGAAAAGGCTTCGATTTTGGTGATCGGAACGATAGAAACGGGGGACTTTTTTGACTTAGGGTTTCCTTAAAAAAAATCCTTGGAAGTTGTGTGAAAAAATCAAACGGAAACCTCTCTATAAAGGAGGACATGAATCCGTACAAGTCACAGGCTAGGTGTGAATCTACCGTACACGTGGCAGATCATGTACGGTTTCACCTCCTCCCTATAAAAAGCCCCATATGATTTTCCCCCCAAATTAGCTCTTTTTAACCGAATTTATGGCTCAAATTTTTCCGTGCATCTAAAATGTATGCCCTTCTCGTATGTTTGAATATCAAACCGGAGCCGCAGCTAAGGAAACCGTGAAGCCAACAATATAGCTCGCTTTTTGTAGCTGAGAAAATGTTTGTCGTGGTATACCTTTGGCTCTCATTGAAGCTTTTGCCGAGCTCATATATATAGCCATCTTATTTCGAATAAAGACATGCTCTCTTTACGCGGGGTGTGGGTTTGTATTCATACGTGTTTCGTCTAACATATACGTGATTGCACATATCCACGACCACGTTACGATGGTTTTCCTTTGTCAACGTGATGCATGGATATCAAAACTCAGTTCGTTTCCTTTAAAAAGCATGCATTGCATATGCCTCATTACAGGCGAACCTATCAGGAAGAATGTCCAAGAAAATCCCTCCAGTTCTATAGATATGGATTCCGGAATACCGAATAAATTTTCACTAATCGCAACAATTAAAGCGGAGGAAGGAAAATGTTAACGGTTCGGGTCAGTAAAATGGGAATACCCGATAGACCCACTAAAAATCTTCATTTTAAATGGTCGCGGCTGTTGCTGCGGCTGCCGCTGCTGCCAAAAAGATTGCGCTCTCTCTCTCTCTCTCTCTCATAAAAAGGAATGCATTGAATCAGCGAGCAGCAGCAGCAGCAAAAAAAAAAAAAAATTAATTTAATAAAAGGAAAGGAGGGGAGAGATAAATCTTGAACCAAATCCCAAATCCCCCTCCCTCTCTCCTCGCAACAAAACCCTAGTCTAGGGTTAGGGTTTCACATCGAGAGATCGACAATGGCGGCACTGTTCCCTGCTCAGGTCGCCGCTCTTCAGGTACCAAAGATCCCAGCTTCAACACACCAAGCGTTTGAATCGAGCATTCTATTGACTTTGATTTTTTATTTATTTTTTTGGTAGGTTGGATCTTATTTTGTGGGGCAGTACTATATTATTATCCAGCAGGATCCGAGCTTGGTTCATCGATTCTACAGCGATGCCAGCACCATGATGAGGTTCGATGGCCCCAGGGCCGATAGCGCTGCTGGAATGCTGGTATCCTTTCTTTTTTTCCCTGAATTTTTTTAACGATTTAAAGTTAGATGAGCATTGTAGTTAAAAAAGACGAACTTTTTAGATGAAGAATCATGTAAAGGCTTAGTTTTTGATAGGAAGAACGAGTTTATTTGTGATTTTCCAGCAGTTGATCTGTAAATTATTCTGAAAAGGAAGAAAAAATGAACTTCTGATGGATAAATTTGCAGCTTTAGTTTTTTTAGGATTTGGGTTTGTGTGGCATTAATAGCGAAAAGTTCCTGATGGAAGTATTTTCAAAGCAATCATGTATATGACATACGATAAGATGTCGGGCAAGTCTTCGTTGTCGTTTTTTGGCACGTGGCAGTCGCAAATTTCTTACCTTTTTGTTTATCATGTCCGTGATGCGCTTGCCCATGCGTGCGCATGTGTGGTATCTTATCTTTTCCTTATCAGCTGGCCACACAAGTTATTTATGATAAAGCAGCAATTCCTTGTAGCTAAATGTTTCATTCATTAGTTGTACTTATTTAACCATTGCCATTCTTACAATTTGTTATTTAGTTATTTATTTTTTAAACATTCTCTTGGTAATTTTCATCACCTAATTTAGAAGTATACCCGCAGCATTGTAGCTATTTAGTCCTGAATCCTGATCCATACCGATACAGACCACAGTATATTTAAATATGGATACCAATTACATTCTGACATTTGACTTCAGAATTCTAGCTTAATGGATAACAATTTTACAAACCATGATTTGATTGCTGAGTATGGTGTTTACTTGGTGTTCCAAAACCCTAGTCAACTGCTCATGCTGAAAATGCAATAGATCACATGCATCCTTCTATTCATTAATTTCAGCCAAAGCATATTCCCTACATCATCATCAAATTTGGAATTTTTTCCGTAATTCTCTCTCTCTCTCTCTCTCTCTCTCTCTCTCTCTTCCGAGTGGAGTCAAAACCTACCTTGTCGTATTCTTAAGACGTCGTTTTGCTTGATTTAGAAACGGTTTATTTTTATTGGCTCATTAGAAGCACTTCTTGCATTTCGTTTACCTTACTTATACAATCCATATTAGGCATTTATTATCTTTATATACATCCCTATTTATGTACTCGGACAATCCACGTTAAGCTCTTTTATATGCGTAAAGAGCCTTTTTTCCTTCTTAATATCAGTAACATCTATGAGAGTTTGCTGATCGTAGACATGAAGTTACAAACATGCAATATTTGCTATTTTCAGTGTAAACAATAGTTTACTGAAGGTTTTAATATGACAGAAAATGAGAGTAGGGTGAATCACCTATATTTTCAAATAATTGGAAGAATGAAATCATGGAAATAATATTGTGATTCCTCAAATGTTCTTGCATTACATGATTCCAATCTTGTCTACAAGGACACCCCCCCTTCCCAGTTAGTCTTGAAATTATTTTGACGCTATATATATATATATATATAGAGAGAGAGAGAGAGAGAGAGAGAGAGAGAGTAGAATTTGAAATTTTGTTGAGCGACAATTTTTGACCTTTCACTTACAGTTTTGCATCATTTGTTGGAGGCTACAAGATTTACAGTCTTAGCTACATTTTTGACACCACAAATATCCTTTTCTGAGCTGTCTAGTAGGAGTCATCTCTCTCTGCTGTATGTGTTTTGCATGTGCTGTGCACTTGCATAAAGGAAGACAAAATATTGAAGGAGTTTTAGTGTTCAATAAAAGATTATAATAGTATTGTATTTGAAACATATTAGTTTTTAAGTATTTATATGCTAAATAATTAAATAATAGGTTAGTAAAAGAACTTTATAGAAGGTGCTACATGTAAAAAGGAATGACCATGTGTCCGTATGGCATTCAATGATGGATGCATTAGGTACCGTTTCGCAATATCCCGTAAAAAGTTTGCATTGTAATAGTCTGTTAGTGTGTGCATGTGTGTGTGTCATTTGCTATTCTAGCTATGATTTGTGGGAATTTTTTTCTTCCTAATCAAGTGTTACAAACTTATGCAGCAAATCCACAACCTTATCATGAGCTTAAATTATACTGGAGTTGAGATAAAATCAGCTCATTCTCTAGAATCATGGAATGGAGGTATTTTGGTGATGGTGTCAGGTTTGGTGCAAACCAAAGACTGCATTGCCATGAGAAAATTTGCACAGACCTTTTTTCTTGCTCCCCAGGAGAAAGGATATTTTGTTCTCAATGATATATTTCAGTTCATCGAAGACGAACAAACGCATCAGCATCCAACGACAATGTTACAAATCAATTATGAGAATGTTGCATCTAATCCTATCTCAGAGCCAGGTAATACCGACTTTTAAATTTTACGGACTTTATTTCATGGTTAATTATCTGTAGTTGCTGGTTGTCTGGTTTTTCCTTCTCATCATGCATATCCTCCATAAAATTGCCCCTAACTATTACTCATTGCCCATGTATTTTTCTATTCTATGTCCTTTTGGAGCCAATTATCACTTTTATATTCCAAATTCCGTTGTTTTCATGTTGGGTCTAATCTCTATCTATCCAATAGTAAATGAAGTGCCTATGACTAAACGTTGTCTTTGCAAGATTTACTGTCTATGAAAATCATGATTTTTCTAAAACTCTCAAGCAATGTTCGTGAAGATATATTTTTTTTTAAAAACATGTACTTTTTCAATGGAAATATTATCAAACATTCATCTTGACTGAGAGAAATTTGTAGTTCTTTTTTGATTCATCTTCCAAGGCATGCATAATCATTTTAATATATTTGCTATAGTACATTGTGCTGGGAATCATACATAGAAATGAGCTTTAAGTCTTGCTTTTAATACTTAAATCGATATCAGAATTGCAGGTGTATTTAACATTTTCCCCATGAGTCCATCGTTATCCGACACTTCATTTCTGGTTTGCTCCATGCTATGTTCATTTGCTTATCTTGCAGAACATAATATGTTTGTAGTTGAATCTAATGATTTTCTTTGTTTATTTCCTTTGACTCGTTTATTTTCTCTTAAGATTGATACTCTCAATGTTGATGGTCTCTGCTATGGGCATGCTATGCATGCATCTAAATTCTTGTTTATACTCTCTTAAAATTGTTACTCTCAATGTTGTCAGGGTCACTCTTGAATCATGGCATCATGGGCTAATTTAGCAACTAACATGATTTTATTTTTTAATGATCAGTCATCGTCAACATATTGAGCTAGGCCATTCTCTCTGCCATATCTCGACTAAAACAATAGCTGTCGTTCATGTTGTGTCGGTACTTGGGCCACTGTTACATTTTATATTTTGGTGTATCTATATGCCATTCTCACGATGCCTTCAAGAAGTGCTCGTCAAGCTTGAGATGACACATTTGCATTGTAGCATGTATGTTTAATAGTGGTGTACTAACGACTTAAGATTGGCTTTATATTTCATAGACTAACTAATCACTTTCTTAATGCTGCATGTGGATATCATCAAGCTTACTGTACCTTGCAGTTTCACTCCTGGCATTTATTATTCCATTCAGATGCTTTATTAATTTGTTTCATCAGCATTTAGTCAGATTGACAACTGGCAATAGAGTTTGTTCAAGGTTGATCCATTTTCTTAAATACATGGCAAAGCTTAGGATATTAATTGGGATTGTTTTGTCTGTCTGTTTTTCTTTTGTAACAACCAGTGGATATCTGTGCATATGTTATATGATATAAAACATTAATTTAGCAGAATCTACGTTCTATAGTGAACATAATTTCATGTTACTAAAAATGACAATGTATAGTTATTTAATTCTGACAATTTTGTGCTTATGCAATATTTTTATTTTATTTGTACTTTTACTATTTAAATAGCCCCTTCATGCTGCAATATTTTTCTCGGCAGTTCCTGCCTACATGTCAAGAGAAGAGATTCAGACCAGAAATTTTGCGGCTCCACTTCCGGTGGAACAAGCCGAGACGGTTGATAAGTATAGCATTCCTGACCCTCCACAGCAAGTACCCGAGTTGATTAATAAACAAGACGAAACTCACACAGCAGAGCCTATGGCCTCAATTACAAACATGGCCAGGGACCCACCTTCTGTCCCTGTCGAGGAGCATGTTGGAGAACCAACCAAGCACACTTATGCTTCCATCGTATGTACTAGATTTCTCTTCTTTCTATTATCAAATTCTCTCTTGGAAATATTGATTCCCCTTTTTTCAACTGTTTAATGACACTGCTTTGAATCTAACAGCTGCGGGTAGCAAAAGGGCAGTCTGTTCCTCATGCAGCTCTTTTAAACAAGACTGCAGTTTCTTCGGGGTGGCAGTTTGCTCAACAAGCTTCTTTTCAGCAATCTCAACCTCCCTCAAACTTTCAGTCTGAGAGACCCAACGTTGAGGCAGTAGAGGAGAGTGTTCCACTCGAAGATGAAGGTAACATCTCATTTTTGTGTTTTCTGTGCATTCTTGTAGGCTACTTATTCCAGTGCTTAACTACCTTATCCACATGGGTGTTTAGGTTAATTGTAAATTTTCATTAGCAACAACCTCAGCAGCAGCAATCCCATACCCGAGCTTCTAAGTTAATTAAAATTTCCACAATGGTAGATAGCACATACATCCAACTTTAAAACAACTTAAATTTTAAAACACGTAACCAGTTCTAGCCATGTGGTTATTTTGGGAATGAATTCCTAATAAAAAATGTGTTCTTTTTTATATTATTATTGTGCTGGTCTTCATAAAGCTGATACAGCAATACTGTTCATAAATTCCACATATTATCCTTTCTCTTTCCCCTGGAAAACAATTTTATGAAAAACAAATATTAGGGTTCCATTTGATTGTCTTGTAATTGTTAATCCAGGTGATGTTGGAATTCATGCATTTAGAGATCAAGGAAAATTTTACTGTTTGGTTTCCTAATAACTGTTTAAGTAAATTATCGTGAGGTAGCAGATTTGTAATTTTGTATGACTTCAGTCGGACTCTTACATGGAATACCCTTAATTATGAGCCATCCTTCTATATAATAGAGAGGCTATAACTGAAGATCCAGATGCAATTGTAAATCTACCAGTTCCAACAAATTACATGTTTATATTTGCTGAAATCCCTGTCTGTGATATTGTAATCAAACCAACTGTTTGTACTTCCTCCAAATTCTGCTGTAGATTCAATTGGTTTTGTATTTTGACATTACTTTTCTTATATTTTTGATGATTTTATCTTACTTTCATAGGGGGGCCAATATCTATTTAAATTGCGACAAATTAAATGTTTGTACTTGCTGCATTCCTGTTATTGGGATTATGACCAAACCAACTGTCTGTACTTTTTCAAATTTGACTGTGATATTCGTTTGGTTTTGTATTTTTTTCATGTAATTTTGATGATTTTTTTTCATACTTCATAGGGGAACCAAGATCTGTTTATGTGGGGAACCTTCCTTCATCTATTACAGCTTCTGAACTTGAGCAGGAGTTCAAGAGCTTTGGTAAATTAAGAGCTGACGGTGTAACAATTAGGAGCCGCAAGGTCTCTTTAATGATCATTACCTTGTCCTTCTTGGTACAGCTTGAAAGGAATGCAATAAGGTAGCTAAATTTGCATTAATTGTGATGTGCAGGAGACTGGCGTTTTCTATGCTTTTATCGAATTTGAAGATGCTACTGGTGTCCATAATGCACTTCAGGTTAGTTTAAGTAATATACCTATCATGTACTGAATTCAGATGCCAAAAGAGGTAGCCTTTTGGAAATTAAATATTCTAAAGATTGGGGCCTTCTCAACAAATAATAATATTCACCCAAAGATTTGTACCATTAGATAGCTTTTTAAAACTCAATGTTCTTTTAACTTTTCAAACCCTAAAAAAGGCTCTCTTGGCAGAATAGGAAGGAAAGAAATACAAACAGAGGAGGAGCATGAAGAATAGGCAAATGAAATCTTTTCTGCATTTTTGATTGCTTGGCAATGTACTTATATTGACCAGAAATCATGCTCCAGCTTTTGCTGTAGTTTTTTTTAATCAACCAATGGAAGTTTTTATATATAAATTTCGTATTTTCTTTATTCTTTATAACCATGCAATAGCGCTAACTCTATCTTTCTTGCCAAAGAAAGAATTAGAGGACTAGACATGTATTGTGCTTGTTTTCATTTCGAAAACGCGTATCCTCCAATCTGGGGGAAATGTATAATTTCATTTTATAATCCATTCAGCCTAGTTTTTAAAATATGCATGACTCAATATTGTTTTTCTACAGGCTTCTCCTGTGCAGTTGAATGGCCGTTCAATTTATGTTGAGGGAAGAAGACCTAGCAACAGCTCCTCTCGAGGAGGAAGTGAGTAATTCAACATCCTTTTCACTATCTATGAGAACTTTACTGCAATGCTTTCCGTTATGATACTCATTGGTGAAGGTATCTAAAATGGAAGGCTAAAGAAAATCTGGGGCAGTTTGGGAATAAACAATTTCATTGATAAAAAAAAAGCTGGGGGCAGATTTTGAACATCATGCTATTTAGCCAAAAACCAGAGTTTTCTTGCATTTAAAAGTAAACTTATTTTTTTAGGTGCATCCATTTTGTCCTGAAACCAATTATTTAGTTCTCCAATTCTCAAACGGTTTAAAACCTTCTTTTTATAATGATTGCGTGCTTATATTTTATTTGTAGGAAGGGGAGGCAGAGGAAGGGGTGGCTACCATTCTGATGCTCCAAGGGGACGTTTTGGTGGTCGGGGCTTCAGAAGAGGCAATAGCGGCGCTTACGAAAACAATGACAGGGATTACAATAATCGACCAAGAGGCAATGGGTACCACCACCGAGCTTCTCGCCAAGAAAGGGGCATTTTGGGGAATCATAACCAGTGGAGTGAACAGAATCAAACCGAAGCTTAGGTTTTCCGTAGCATGACTAAGAATGCCGTTAATCCTCATTTAAGCATTCTGTCCTCATGTTTCTGTTACTTTTAGGGAATCTTACCTGTTGAGGTTTCTGGTATTAACATGAATTTTGAAGGTAGACTTTTCTAAGTTGCAAAGAATTGTAGATGATTACATTTACTGATAGGGCCAAGGTTTTCTTGGCGTTTTATGAACAATTGTTATGTGCACAGGCAAAGTTTTAAGCCATGTTTATTATGTTTTTAGAATTTTATCTTGGAATTAACATGAATTTTGAAGGCAGAGGTTTGAAGTTGTCTTCCAGCGAGTTGCGATAATCTTGGTTGTTGCATATTATCTTCCTGCATGGTTATCTTGTTTTCCTTTGATTTTAGTGCATTTATTTACCATGCATCATGTAACAAAAATGCATATATAATTGTGCTTTGTTTGGATTGCCCTTCTTTACTGAGCTTGACTTTTATTAAGCGCCTTTTATTTGTGATTTATATTCGGATCCTAAATGAACATGATCATCGTATTTTGTTTGGCGTTCACTGATGTTGTTTTGTTAGTATAAATTTAACTTATGAAGTTTTGTGTCTTTCCAACTTTAGTGACTGCATTATTATTGACGTAAAAAGATGCAGCTTCTCTGTTTGGCGTTCACTGATGTTGTTTTGTTAGTATAAATTTAACTTACGAAGAGTTCTTGTTTTGTGTCTTTCCAACTTCAGTGACTGCATTATTGTTGACGTAAAAAGATGCAGCTTCTTCTCTGTTCGTCTCCGCTTGAAACACATAATGAAAGAATATTGAAAATCCACACATTCTTTACATCGTGATTCCATTGCATCTGATTTCAGAATTTCATCGTTCTCAGTAATATATATGTATATGCACAGCGGCTGCAAACAGTGTTGCTTGTGGCGGCAATCTTTCATGCTCGAGTAATGCTACCAGAATGAAACACAAGCAGCATAGAAAGACTTGTATGGCAGTTATCGTATTCGCAGGTGAATGAGAAATTGAATTAAAATTCTAACACAAGTCAACTTAATGAGCTAATTTACATTTCACATAAAGGTTTCCAAAACAATTTTAAAATTATTTCTACTATGGCTAAGAACTTCAGCTGCCCATGAAAGCCATTCATACACATCTCCTTTATTTCCCATAAACACATTCAACATGTTAGCTTTTTAAAATAGCAATGTCAGCACAAGCTCCTAAATAACCAATGTTCAAGCCAAAATTTTGTGGCGTGCTGGGGCTCCATAGTAATCTTGAGAATGTTCGTCGTCAGCTTCTTCATTGCCATCCTCTATTTCCCATAGGAAATAGCCGTATGCTGCAAGAACTTGGCTGGGAAAAAAATGATATTTATTAGTATTTGTACCAAATATGTTGTTCGACACCCTCACGATTTTAGAAGTAAAAAGGGGGAAAGGCTTAATTCTATTAAACTACCAGAAACTATACCTGTATCTCCACTAAACTATAAACACTTGGTATTCAAGTGTCTATCAAAAACTTCCATGTTGACACTTCTAGTGTTTTCACTACAGTTTTACAAATCTTGTCGACACAATTATATTAGCTTTGTAGAATATTGGTAGAATTCATTAAAAATGGGTCCTGTTTCTATGGCAGCTAACACAGTTTTTGTAGCTTAGAGAGAAAACAGGCAGTGTTTTTGGTAGTTTTGTGAAATTAAAGCCAAATAAGAATAATGTGGCTTTTGAGATGCAAACCTGTTATGAGGTGTAGCTTGAACAGCCTGCTCAAAGTAGCTGGATGCACGCTCCTTATCATGGTGCAATTCCCAAACTAGTTTTGCATATTGGGATAAGATTTCACCATCTCCGGGTTCTGCAAGAATCGCGCGAGAATAGTACTCCTCGGCTCTTTTAGCATCTCCCTTGGACTAGCAAGCATAAATTTAAGTAAATTAGAAGGAGAGAAATTGATGTGTGAATTTTCTCAACTAGTTTCTAAAGGAACAAGCAATGAGAATCACCTACAAACAATTTCTACTTGTGCTATTAAAAGATTTTCCTAATTGATGTTTCATTTCTAATCAGTTTTGAAGTTCCTGGTCTATATCACATATTTTCTATGTTTAAAACAATCTTTATTTCAATCTTCAACTACTTAAATGTATGTTTGAAGTTTTTCAGCTTCTCAACTACATGTTATTTAGAGAACAAATAATTTGATGTCATGTCCTTTTTTGGTGAAAAAATCAATTTCAACTCGGACATCTTTCCCCTTAGTTATGAACCTCCTTTCTGTGGTGCTTGAGCACGCATGGTTCTCTTAAAGGTGTGAACAAATAATTTAATATCATGCCTTTTTTTAAGTGAAGAATACCATTTTGACACTTTTGTTTTTTCAAATCCTCTGCTTATACAACTTCTTTTGTTTCCTGACACAAATCTTCAAGAAAACCTCAAGTACTTTAAGTTTAACCAAAAACCAAAAATCTACTTTCTTTCTATTTTAGTTCCTTGTTCTTTTCACTTTCCAATTGCCAAACGACATCAAAGAGAGATTGCTCAAACAAGAAAACAAACCCAGAAGTTATGCTAACATCAACTGCTCCTGACATGCACACACGCGAGCATACACGCTAAGATGACACCTGAAGGAACATTGTCCAAGTTCACACACTAATTTGACACCTGAAGGAAATGATATACTTCATGTTCTAAAGCGGCTCACAATTTTGGGGCACAAAAGGAAATAACATAGTTAAGGTATGGGGTTAGGAAAATGGAGTTTATTTTCAAGTAGATGCAAACTCTAGTTTGCAGCCCCCAATTTCCACCTGAAAATAAACTCTGGTTATATTATGTGACGTGTGTTAGGAAAAAATGGAATTTTGTAAACTTATATCAGATTGGAGTTGAGATAAATGCAGTTATCTCATCTCAGCTCCAACGTAAATAACAATCATGGTAAAGCTAGCATTTTGGAGCTAACTTTTGCTAACTTTACGAAAGTTTTTAAACCTTGACTTCATTCCCAAACAGGGAATTAAAAGGTTTAAAACAACTCAAAATTTTTGAGGTATAGATAGTTTATTCGATTAGGGCATATCCTAAACCACAAGTTCACATGATCAATTCATCAAAAGCTTACAACTCGAGAATTTATCATCAAAACAAAGTACCCCTACTAATCAAATATAAAAAATCTATATCTTCAAACTTATAGATATTAAATAGAAATTAGTGATAATTGCTCAAATTGGAAAGAAAAGAGATCTCACCTGATATAGAAACTGAGCATAATTGCTCAAAAACAGAGCATTGCTTGGATTCTCATCAACCATCCTCCTATAATAATTCTCGATTTCAGATCTCTCTCCTCCATTGCCATTGCCATTGCCATTATCACCACCAACACCACCAACATTCAATAGCCCAGATCCGATTCGATCGATCCCGAGGCCTCTAGCAAGAAACAGAGGAAGAGCATTACCCCCCATCCCGTTACCGTCATCTCCAGATTTATCAACCAAGTTGAGATTTTGATCTCGACCCATGAACCCAAACCGCTCCCTTTCCTCAATCTCAATAGCATCAGCATCCTCTTCTTGCACTTCATCGGGGCTGTAAAATGAAAAGGATGGGATCGTGTCAAGAACAGGGTTGGCTCCATGGTCTGTAGAGAGGAGGGAATGGAGATTGCCAGCGGATCGAGCCCTTCGAAACCCGAGGGGTGATGATGGGTCCTTTCGATTTGGTGATGAGAAGTTGCAAGAGAATGAGGGTTTGGGGGCATGAGAGAATGAGGAAGAAGAAGAGAGAGATGAGGATTTTTCTATGTGATGGTGGTGGTGGTGGTGGTTGGGGCTTTCATTGAAGTGGGGAGATGAGGAAGAGGAGATGAGGGAGCTTAGAATTGGGGTTGATGAACTCCTTAGAAGCATCCTCTTTTTTCTCTTCTTCTCTTCTTCTTCTCTTTTTTATTGATCTCTTTTTTGTGATCTTTGGGAGAAGAACAAAGAACAAATAAGAGGAGGAGGAAGAAGAGGTTGGTATTTATAACGGTTTGTTGAGATTTTTTGTTAAGAATAAGATATTTGATTTGCACGTGGCATGCACGTATATGATTGTTGAGTAATTATGCATAAATAATGAATAGTAAATACCATTTTATATTACCAAAATATAGCGATTCAAAAAGAGAGAACTTTAAATTACCAAAAAACTAATAATCTTAAATTGATTTATTTTTATAGTCTGACACTGGCTTTTGATAAATAAAAAAAAAAAAAGCCTAGGCTTGACATGATAATACTTTTAATGATTAGATTGTTTTGTTTTTGGGAAAATTATTATTCGTTGCTATTATCCAAAATTTAAACAAGACATCTTTAACTTCGAATTTTATAAAATTCGGTTTCAATTTACCCTTTTATGATATATTTAATTACGTTGTTAAACTGTAAAGATCCTATTATCGAACATGAGGCCATGTGAAGATGTTATTACTAGTTTTTTTATGCAAATAAAGTAGAAACCAATTGAAATGATATTATGGGAACTAGTGGGAAGTCGAGAAAACCAAACAAACACATCAAGTTGAACTAATTATGCTAAATTAACTCTTAAGATATAAAAAAATTTATTAAAAAAAAGGCCAAAAGAAATTAAACAGAAGAAACAAGTTGATGGAGTCATTAATCTTTAAGCTTCTTTTCCAAAATATATGGATCGTTCACCAGATCTCATGGTGAGATACACGAGGTTTACAGCTATACATTCCTATCAAATTTAATAATCTCACCGCCCAAAGCTTTACACATGCATGAAGCCCACCTGAAAGTACATCAGACCCGATTGATACATGAAATGGAAGATTATCTGGAATTCACACGGCATGAATATGATCACCTGTCATGAATGCGGTGAATATTGTATTTTAATGTAATGATATAATTTGATCACTTCTTGTAGGCATGTGATGTCCGACAACAAGTAGGTAGCGGACGATAGGGTCGACGGTGGTACCGGAAGAAAGTCATTATTCAGATAGACGTACACCGATATATGGGAATATTGTTCCCATGATTTGTGAAAATCTAGCATCTTCTTATGTTACAATCCATTAAACATTACTCATATACGTTGCGTGCCTGATCAACCCAACACATAGGTTCATGGGTTTACCCATTCGGTGACCCGACCAACCCGACCAACGGGTTCATAGGTTTATCATATTATTCTTCTAGTCATCCATCCGCAAATTTTCATGTTAATTAAAGTTATATCACGGATTCTAAGTTGTTCTTAGAATGTATACAGGTTATCCATACACCTCCCGCCGTGTATATGGATTGGATGATGGACACAAAATCAGCCCCGTTTAAATCTAAACGTTTTTATCAATATCCATTTTACCTGCCAACTGTAATGGCATGCCTCCAATCCGCATTTTTCTCACCTCTATGTTTGGTGAAAGCTCGGGAATATATGTATAATATATAGAGATGTTGAATAGTCCGATTCTTAACATACAGCTAAGAAAAGGAGAAGAAAAGTCAAAGAGAGGAGCTATCAACGGTCACAATTAGTAGCCAGATGCTCTTTCTCTTTCGCTTGCATCAATTACAAATGGAAGCATCCATTGCATGCATGTGATCAAGTACAAATGCATGCATGGTCAATAAATATGAAACATGTATATAGGTGTTTGCCATCTGATCGGACAATAAAGGTCGGTGTAGTACAAATGATCACTCATCTTAAATTGAAACTAGATTCTTCATACAGAGAGAGAGAGAGAGAGCCGGACAGAAAAAGAAAGAGCTCTCTCTGTTCGTGGTTCTCAAGCAGAAATTTAAAAAAAGAAGAAGATATGTTTCTTATACCGAGTAGAGAAATAAAAATAGAGTAACATAAAGGCGCATGTAAAATCTCTGGAAATGCCCTCTGTTATACCCGGTTATTTTGTACTCATCAAAAATCCGTATTTGAAATAAATATCCTTTTCAAATTATTCTCCCTACATTCTATTTCGTCTTTCCTATCTCTTTTACCATTTAAATCCTAAACCATAATTTAAATAAAACCCTAGTTAAACCCTAACCCAAATTTCTAATCCTATCCTAATTTCCAAGAGCCCAAACTCCTTTTGTCCCATTCTATTTTTCCCTAGCCCGGCCCACAAGCTCACTCACCAACTGTAAATCCCCAATTCCATGTATATATTTTCCGTATTTTTTTTATAGAATTTTCCGAGTGTTTTTGCACATTTTTAAATATATTTTTAAATTATTTTATTTATTATATTTTCTTACCCAAACCCTAAACTATCCAAGCCCATTTTACTAACCTAACCCGACCCGACTCCTTTCTTTTTCTCCTTCTCTTCTTTTCTTCCGCCACAAACCCAACGGCTTTCCCCCTCGACTCGCGCAACCTCCGCCTCGTGACCCGCGCTCGCCCACGCTCTCGCCTCGTCGCCAACAAACTCCGAGATCACCTCCTTTGAATCCCTAACCCTCTTTCCCTTTCCCCAACGGCTTCCCTCCCCTTTTTCCCTCGCCGTGAGACCCATTCACCCACAACCCAACTCTCGATCCTAACCCCTCCGTGATCGCCTCCCTCAAATCCTCCCTCGAAATCCCTCACCTCCAAGCTCTCTTCCCCTATTCAAAACTCTTCCTCTCTCGTTCTCCCTCTCCCCCCTCTCATTCTCACTCCACAAACCGAGCCCCGTCCACTGCACCCTCACCGTAGACTTCGTCACCGACGATCTCCCCTGCGACCTCGTCCCCTTCAACCGGCAACCTCCATCTCCTTCATTCCTCCCCCTCTCAACCCACAACCGAGAACCCAACACCCATAACCGATCACTATCACCGCCGACGTCATCGTCCACAACCATCGCCGTCGACCTCCTCAACATCACCTCAACCACCAACACCATCGCCTCCATCTTCATCATCACCAACCTCAAGCACACCCAAGCCTTCCTCCTCTGCAAAACTCCATCGAGCTCCACGTCTAAGCCACTGCAACTATTGACAGAGCGCCATCGTCGCTGATGAAAATATTGCACATTTGATATAATATTTTCCTTACTTTTCTTAAATATTTAAATGTTTTTATTATAAATAGAGAACATATGTAGGTTTATCTGCAAAATACTCTTTACCATATATTTATATATTATAACTAACATTATAAAGAAAAATATATGCATATTATATTTATATAATATTTTCGTAGTTGAAAATATGCATATCATATATACTGTTCTTAATCAAATTTCTTAAACATTTATTACCATATAAAATGATTAAGATTATATCTTTAAGTTAACAAATATTACTAATATTATTCATGAAAATATTGTGCAGATTTAGCTCAGGTCAGGAGATCAAGATATTCAAGATGTCAGGATCAAAAATTTGCTAATAAAATCGTAGAATCAATACTGGCAGAGACTCGTAAAATATTTCCAAAATCCAGATATCTAGAAGATCTCCATGTGTCAACATGAGGCCACGGCAGAAAAACCAAACCCTAATCCCACCAAAGCGCGGCGGCTGCACGGCAAAAACCCTATTTGTGCGGCGGATCCGTGGCCCCTTTGTGGCCGTTGGATCTGAGATTTTTGGTAGGTGATCGTGATTGCATATCTTAACTTATGAGATCTAAGGTTTCTAATTTGAGAGAGATATAAAAGACCGAGGGCTAAAGTTAAAACTCATCACCTTTAACACGAAGCAAATCATCGTCAAAAAACAAGAGATCCACGACATGTCCGCGATTCGACGTGATAGAGCAACGTGAATATCGACGGAGCAAATACTTCCTACGAGACAGAGATCAAGAGCAACTTCTTCCTTTTGTAATCTAAATTCGAAGGATTTGTACTTGTAACGTTGATTAATAAAGATATATCATTAGTTTAATTATTTCGCATTTATTTTCTGCATTTACATTATGATTTCCTTCTCTATTCTTTCTTCTTCATCTCCCACCATGCGTGAGTAATTGTCACGCCCTGCTTCCCGGTGTACGGTGAAAGGGACGCGACTGGCCGTTACGTATTTACTCAGAAGTAAATACGCTAAGCGTAACTAAGCAATATAAAAGAAATATACACAAGAGACAAATGTAATGAACAACAATTTTATTTATTAGCATTCTTTTACAGTACACGGAAAAGTAAATACATCGAATGAGAAGCGATGCCTAAACAGTGGCATAACAGAAATGGAAAGTACTAAAGTGAAATGAAATAAGTACAAGTGGCTACAGCTCTGGGTCTTCGGTAAACTGGTCCAAGTCTTCAGTGCTGGTGGGCTCGATCTCCTGAAAGTCCGATCCACCTGACAACATTCCAAAGAAAAAAGAGAAGGAATGTTGTCAGCGAACAATCGCTCGGTAAGTCCCAAAAATAAGCGAGAAGTAGAATAGACAGAGAGTATGAGAGAGAGTGTAGCTTTTAAAGTTGTATTATATGATTATACTGTTGTATTTATTAACGATGTTGTTAACGTAAGTTCAATAGTGAATGTCAACCAATCTCAAGAGTGTTCTCGAACCCAACATGCTGTAATCTAAGGGTAGGGAACCACGGTCCCGAATCAAATGTTAGTAACGGAATTTCAACCTAGTGTTGAAGTATTCCAAACTCAACAGGCTGTAATTCAGGAGCATGAAACCACGGGCCTTCATGATAGCATGAAAACACGGACCCACTACCGTGTCACGCCCGCGTCGTCACCATGCCCAGTACCGGATCTTCACGCATTACGCTCGCTCCATGCACCGTGTCCAGCATCGCATCGTCTCGTGTGTCGAGACAAAGTCCGCAGGCGGTGTCGCTTCTATATCAGCGACCGAAGGCAAGTGAAAATTCGATCACTTGCTTTACTTGCTATCACTACTTTAAATGGATCGATAGGTTTTAAATCGTAATAATAATATTGTATATATTTACATCGTCATAATCGCCGCGTTGTGAACCTATAACCCATCGATAACGCCTACAGTGGAGGGAACGTGAACATGGAATAACTATTGTTTTAATTGATTGGAATAAATGGACTCCTCATTTAATACTCGCACACTAGTTAATTTCTTGACACAAAATCCTAGAGCAAAACATATCTTAATATGGCAGAACTTGTGATATTTATATCTCTTTACTTTTTACGAATATCGCGTAGAGATTTGGATGCAAAATATCGCGTTTATGATCATGTAAAGTCGCCCTTAAAGACGACACTAAATCTGGAATGCACCGTATATGTCACGTCGAAAAATATATATTAAATCAAATACAGATTGGAATGTAATTTTCTATGGCTCATATCGAAGCCGACTTGATAATCTATAACTCTCTAAAGTTTACCCTTCAATACTGATGGGCCACTGTAACGGGAATTGACTGGGAATGCAGCTCTGGACTGCAGTCCGAGGCAGCATTCCTCAAGTATACCTGCATTTAAGCGCTTGCACGTCCCTACATAAAACTGAAAATGCATGGAGTTCTATATATTCACATAGATAATTTAGTTATCTAACATATGGATCTTGTCTCTTTCAGTTTAACAGTCGTTTGATATTTTTTTTGTATTTTAGAATGTCGACATGTTCTGTAGTTTCTGCAGTGACATTTCTTTCACCTTCACACTAAACAGGACATATCTTCTAGTAGAAAGGCTATTATTAATCTGTTTGATACGTTGGAAACCTAACAGATAGAAATATGTTTTATTCAACTGGAGCAACACCTGAATCTAAACACAATCCCTAGTAAACTGCATGCGAAGTTAGACTTCCAGTTCTGAAATTGAAATTCCAGCAATTGATCGCTAATTTAAAATGATGATAAGTCCCTAACCTAAAATTCTATTGGCATGAAACCATTTTTACCAATTAGATAATCAAGTATACTTCGTAATCCTTTTATATTGTTTTGGTTGATTCTATACGTGTGATCTATGGTGAATTTTGCAAGTCAAATGGCGTTGGCTGTCATAATTTAGTGAATATCTGTTCAATGCATCTCTATCTAATTTTTGTGTTTGTTTTATACCTTCTGCATAGTGATCATTTACATTAAGACCTAACGACTGTTTTTCATTGTCGATTTATAAGTTTTAGTTATTGGGTTGTGGCAAGTACGAAAGTGAACCAGTGATTGAAAGTGATATTGATAAGTGGAAACATGATTGAAAGTGAAAGCGATACGTATTTGTTCACAACCTATCTAATACCTGCATACATACTATAACCTGGGGAATGGGAAAATCAAGATGGAATTGAACTCGTATTTAGCGAGTTACAGTGACTTAGAGAATGATCATTCGATATTAGTGATAGACACATGCACACACATTAGGTCGTGGGCCTAGCGGTATGGTTGTAGGGTTATGTCCCGGGCAACAGTAGACCGTAGTCTCGGGCATGCACGAGACCTTTGTTAAACACGAGTATTTTTTCCACCAATTGATTTCATTGACTTAGTGACTGATAAGAAATGACATACACATTGTTTGGCGACTAACATGATACATATACCGCACTGTTCATATTCACATGACGATATTTATTCTTGTGTTATTGTATTCTGCTGTGCATTCATGTTTAATAACATTGTACCCATTATATATATTTATTTCTATATGTGTCGTCTTGACGACTTGAGTGTGCATGCTCAGAGAACGAAGTGGACCCAGTCAAGGAGCAGGACCTGCCATTCGAGATCGAGGAGGTCTAGACCGCAACATCCGCGCCGCCCTTTTTCTTATAAGCATATTGTATTTCGTTGGTTAGTTATTTTCTTATGCAAAATAAATGTATCTCGAACTCTATTATTGTAATATAATAAAGTTGTGAACTGTAATTTTCTTTACTCTAGTACTGTTTACTGACTACCATGTAATGCTAGAAGCTGAAGTGTGACTACGGCGGGATTATTCTCCGACCGTAGGAGCATGGCTAGCCTATTCACCCCTCGTATTCCGTATTTTGGGAAGCGGGGCGTGATAATTTCTCTCCCTCAAACCCACATCCCCTCAACCCATTGGAGCTTCGCCATCATTGCCATCCCTTTCCTCTATTGTCGGTGGCCCATCCTCTATCCAACCTCCCAACTCCTTCCACCACTACCTCCTCCGGACACCTCAGCCTTGCCTCCACCATCCACTTCCTCCCTCGAAACTCCAACAACCACCGTGTCGCCTCCGCTGCACCGCCGCCTTAGCCCCTCCATCGTCCAAGCTCTATGTCGCCTTCCTCCTCCAGTGAGTCCCATGCCTAGCTCCGGCCTGATGATACTCATAAGTGGGGATTTTCCATATCACGACATGTAGCAGATGACGTGTCGTCTACGTAAGCTCACTAGATTCCTGGGGGCTATGGAGCTGAAATAGGTATGATACAATGGGGACATTTCTCGGTGCCCCGCCTTCGATGTAGCACCCGACCTCTAGGGGCTTCCCCTGAGTACGTTCCTTCTTCGACCAACCACCGGTCAATAGCCCATCTCCGAGCTATCCTAGAGCTGAGTTTCCTCAGCCCTCTTTACCGTCCCGACCAGCTCAGGAGCGGTAGCACAAAGCACGAGCTTTCTCAGATTAAGCTTCCTCAACTTCTCTTTACTAAGCTTCTTTGCTTGTCTCCGAACTAACCTATACCTGAGATTCCTCAGCATCCCTGTTTGGCCGGGAACATGGAGCATGAGCGTCTCCGTAACGGCTCAGTGTATCTCGCCGCGACGAGATCTCCGTCACTCCACGTCCCGCATCCCACACTAGTGTATCCCGCCATTAATGAGCATTTTCCGCCATCAACGCAAATGTGATGCATAGGCAAAACGGTCGTCAAGAATATCGCACCAGCACGCTCCAATACGATCCCTATATAAACCCCTTCTCCAGACGATTCAGGTAACTCGAACTCAATTTAATACGCCGCTACTCTGCCCAATTATTTCCCAACACTTGCTTGATCGTCAGAGGGTCCTATGATAGTTTCCCACATCGGGACTTCTTTTAAATGTAGTTCAGCGTCAACACCAATCAATAACCCATTGAGATCCACAAGCTCAACTTTCCACAGCAAATCTCAACCGTTCAGCCCTGTTGGCCACAAGATTGACAAAGAACAATATCCAAAGGAGATCCCGACCTCCATCACGGCTTGACGAGCCCCAGCTACCGCGATAGCCACCTAACTCCTCGTCCTCTCCGCTGCAGCTCTAAGCACTCACCTAGCCCCTTGCAGTACCGTCACCTGACGCCACTACACCTACCATGACCAGGCCCCCAGCACCACCACTTTGCCGAGACCTATCAAAACCCACGACTCCAACCCCCATCGCCTTCTCCTCCTCCAACCCGACCTCCCCCCACTGCCACCTCCGCACCATCAGCGGACTCCTCTGCACTCAACGTTGCCGGCCACCTTCACGCCAACTGAAGCTCCTCGCACATCGCCACCGCTGCCACTATGCCCAGCCGAGCTCCCAGCCGAACCTTGGTGTTGCCGTGTCGTGCTTAGCCCGTGCGTGCGTCGAATCCGTGCCATTCGTCATCGTGATCGTCGCTAGGCAAGTTAAATACTTGCTTTACATGCTATCTAGAAAAATATATATGCATATACAACCATTAATAACAATCGAAACTTAATTATATTTCATGGAGTCTGATAAATGTGGTGAACCGTATTCATGCGTTGCACGATGAACTGAAAAGATAATGAGTCTAATATCCCATGGTTGATATATAAAGTTCACAGGGATTGAATTCCGTTCATATCCATGAGATAAACCAAATCCGCTATAGTTTCGAAATGGTGTGCTAAATGCTCGATGCGAACCTTATGAGAAAATATAATCAAAATGGCGGAACCAATGATATTTAGATCCTAATACTGTTAACAAACACTCTGTAGAAATTTGACTTCAAACTGGCATCGTTTCGCACCTAAAGTGATGCCATACCGAAACTCGCGTTTTACCAAATACTTGACACCGTTAAATTCATAATTAATTCCAGAAAATCCAATCACAACATGCTTAGGTTCGTTGCGAAGTGTACTACATAATATTTAACACAACATATAGGTTTACTGTTAGATATATCCTCTGAACATCAAAAACAGAGAATTCACATGACCTTGGACTGCAGTCCATAGCAGGAATTCACCCCTTAACCATGCCTTTACTCATCTGAAACCTTATTGTTTAATCGTGATAGTGTGTGGAGCCACTTACCACTACATATAAAATTGTTTTATCTTTTCAATAGTACCGGTTTCACCGAATTTCAGTATCATTTTATGTTTTAAATATATTTTAAACCGATGACATGTACGGCAGATTTTCTGCCAATTCAATTTGCACCTTTCATCAGTAAACCGATCATAAATCCTAAACGAAGAATACTATTGTTGATCTGCCTTCTGCGCTGTAAATTTAACTCATAGCCTTACAAATAGTTGAACTGTAGCGCCGCCTAATTGTGATCTCAACAGGGAGTAAAATATGTTACGAAACGGACTTTCAGTTCAGGAACTGGATTTTCAGCAGTGAACACTTAAAATGGAATAACCGTAACTCGCAAACCGGAAACCTGATTGACATGAATCTATTTTTTTGGGTTTCTGTTTAAGTTTATTTTCTATCCCTATTGTATCATTTTGCCTAATTATGATCGTACAATTTAATGTGATTTTCTGAACTCCTAAGATACGTAGTGATTCATATAATACATGATTTGATTCATACTTACTCAACCATGGTACTTTTAGTGATAGAGAGCGCTCTTATTGATTCTTGGCGCTTATTGCATTGCCGAACGTGAGTGGTATCGAATTAGTTGTGTTAAGTATGCCAGTGAAAAGTGAATGTTTCGGGAATATGAATAGTGCGGTGAAAAGTGAATAAAACAGTGTTAATGATGCATATTTGTACACCATTAGCCCTATACATGTAGTTATTAAAACCTGGGGAAATGGTAAATTCACGGTGGAATCGAACCCGTATTTAGCGAGGTTTTTAATGCTTTAGAGGATGATCATTCGATATTAGTGACAGTGATACGTGTAGGTATTTATGCTTAACGGCACGGCTGACAGGGTTATATCCCGGGCATATTTTTGACTGTTGTCTCGGGTATGCACGAGACCCTTGCTAAATATGAGGATACATTCCACCGATCGATTTCAAATGACATAAAACCTGTTGGTTTAGTGACTTACATATTAACCTAGATTACTGCCATGATTGACACCCACTACTGCTATCTGTTTATGTTATTTTATACATTCATGTTAGTGTTTATTATCGCCGTTTCATGCTTCACTATTTACTGTCGCTTGTTTAGTATTATTATATTATAATATTATGTCGCTCTGACGACATAAGTATCCATGCTCAGAAGAAGAGTGGACCTGCCTTATTTCAAGAAGATTGCGGAGGTCCAGACCAATGAACCAGCTGTATCATTCCTTTGATATCACTAGTTAGTTGTATCATTTGTTTGTATCTATTGTGCTCAGTTTTCTTTATATCTGATAGTTTTAGTGACTGTATTATCTCATGATCTGATTTAGATTATTGCTACCATGTAATGCTAAAATCCGAAGTGTAACTACGACAAGATTATTGCTTGATCGTAGGAGCATTGCTGGCCTTATCACTCTCGTATTCCGTATTTTTAGTAACGGGATGTGACACCTCTCTCTTTCTCTTCTTTGTTTAGAAAATTTACACATACCGAAATTTGTCTTGTTTCTTATGGTCACCACCATTTAATTAATTATTTTCCATCAAAACCTCTGTTATCTATTTCTCGATACCCATAATTCAGTAACAGAATTAAGAATAATAACTTGTTAATTTCATACTCATTGATGGAGCTCCTTTTCGGGCCTCCGTCAGATGTTGTCTTCCGTAGATCTCGCGGTGGACTTAGCTGATTATCATTCGTTGCGTGCGGGTCTCAATGGGTTTTTGGAGGAAGAGGTGAGGTGTGGAAACTATCGCCGAGCACCTGTAAAGAAGTCCAGGGGTGGTTTGGTACCACCGAGGACCCTCCGACGCTCAAGTTAGTGATGAGATCCGAGCAGAGTAACGACGTAAAGAGTAAAGAATTGCTTACTTGACCCCTCTGTGATGGGGGTTTATATAGTGGTGATGGCGCACAGCAGCGGGCACGAGAATCTCACCGTCAATTACGCCTCCGACGTCACGCCCGCGTAGAGAGCGGATCGCCCATTAATGGGGATCGCGGAGGCGTGGAACGTGGGATGTTGCTGGCGGAGAAGTCGCGCATGGCGAGATTCGCGGAGCGGCGGTTACGCCTGTATGCGGTGACTTTGGTGGGGGGGGCCAAGGAAGATGGCCTCGGCTAGGAGCTCGGGATGAGTGGGGAGGCCGAGGAGTCCGAGTCTTGCGGCAGCTCGGTGTGAGCTGCGGGAACAAGGAAGCCAATTTGCAGGGGGGCCCGAGGTGGGCCAGCTGGTGTTTGCAGGTCGGGTACAGAACAGCCGGGTCGACCCCTTGTGGGCCCTCTTCTGGGTTCTGGACACGCCCCCTGCCATGTCTCCTGATCTTGGAGGTCGCCAATATCGAGCATCATCATTAGCCCCCACTCTTGCCCCGACCAGCTAGCGGGTCGGGTCAGGAGTGGACTGCCGGGCCCCCCGAGGTGAGCTCCTTCTCAGAGCTATGTCGGGATGAGTCCTCGAGCCGTCAGTTGTCTTTTCCGCTAGCGAATCGAGGTGAGATCTTTGCATTTAATAAGGGTGCGCCGGTTCGTGCACTCTGCAGTCGAAGCGACAACCCACGTGTCGAGCGCCAATTAGCTGATGCGATGCGCGCAGGTCTGCGGCGTCTGATGAGACGCGGTCTATCGCTGGGCTGCCACGTGGCGCGATCGGGGCCGCTGAGCGCAAGGCGCTGTTTCGGCGGGAGACTATGGGCGCCATTGGATGAGGTCATATGCGGTAATAAATATGGGTGAGGCCCGCCCTAGGGCCCTTACTCTCTCATATTTCTCTTCCTCAAGCCCCAGCTGCTCGGCGCTCGTCTCCCCTCTTTCGTTCCCAACCTTTGAAGAATTTCTTTCTCAGGTTAGATGTCTTCCCTTGTAGAATCAGTATACGTTGTAGGAGTAGATGTTAGGGTTCCTTTAGATGTGTCCGGTCTCCTCGGGGAGTAGGGGCTGGGCCCTCTCCCCGAGGCCGTGAGGCGGGGGCCGCCTCCAGGGAGGAGGCGGTAGATGTAGCCCCCAGCACCCCGTGCTGGGTGAGGCATGAAGACGAGATCGCCAACGCTCGAGCTCGCTTCCACATTCCCCCACGTTACACGCTTTGTCTGGCCGAGGAGGGAGAGAGGGCAGACCAGGTACGGGGCAGGGAGATTGCCCTGTATTTGGAAGCTTTTTGGGGCAGAATACGCTTTCCCTTCTCTCCTAAGGTCATCGCCGCTCTGAATTTCTTCGGCTTGGCTCCCGACCAGTTAGTGCCGAACGCGTGGAGGATCCTCCTTGGGTTCCTGATCCGCCTGAAGCTGCAGGCGGTTCCTTTCAGCCTTTCCCTTCTCGATTCCTCCCTTGCTTTCAAGAGTCACCCCGACGATCGAGCTGGCGATCCGAGGTGAGTTTATTTTACTTTTAGGAAGCGGCTCGGGGTCGCTGCCGGGACTGGGGTCATGGCCTTGCCCTCCTCCATTCATGACTGGAAGAAGAATTTTTTCTCCGTCTCCCCTCCCGAGGGTGAGGACTGGCCGGTGCCCACCAAATGGTCGATGGAGAAGAGTCTGCCGGGGAACCTGTCCGATGACCCCGCCGCGGTGAGAGTGGCATCGTGGGAACCCATCCCTCGATACAACGTGCTGCTGTCCGAGAGGGTTTTGAGCTGGGACGGGCTTAGCCCCCCGTCGAGTTCGTCGGTAAGTTAGGCTTGCTTTCTGGGTTTATGTTTTACTCGCGTTGCTGATCAGTTGGGTGTTTGTTTCGTGCAGGATCCATGGACTTCGGCGTTCTCTGAAATGCTATGCGCCAACCGAGGCAGCCTGCTAGGGCTGGGGGCGCCAGCTCTTCCCGGGCGCAGCCTGCCCCTGCTCCCACCTCCCCGGTGGCGGTTCCCTGGGGACGCTCGGCGGTGGATCCCGCCCCGGGCCCCAGCAGAGCGTCGGATCGGAAGCGGGCCCTGATTGTGGAGGACACGGTCTCGGAAGAGGAGATCGGCTCCCCTTCGGAGCCGCTCAAGAGGAGTTCCCGGAGACCTTCCCGGGGCCGGTCTTCGCCGACCGTAGTGGAGGAAGGGGGCTCCGGTTCGCGGTGCCGTCCGGGCTGTCGGTCGTGGACAGCCTCCTCCACGAGATAGAGACCTCGGCCGGGGGTCGGGTTCTTGGCGGAACCCTCAAGGCTCAGCTGGCGTCGATCGCCCAGGAGGCCGTGCAGGTAAGCCCCCAGTGCGCGGTGAGATTCAGTATTTTCCTTCATATTTCTGATCCTTCTCTTGTTTTATGTCTTTCCAGACTCTCCAGCACGTAGCCCTCGTCCTTCGCATGGAGACCGAGGTGGTTGCACTGGCGGTGGAGGCCGCGGGCTAGCTCGCCGCGTTGCAAGAGAGCTCCAGGCGAGAGCAGAAGGCGATGTCGTCGAGGATCGCCGCCCTGGAGGGCGAGGTGGATGCCGGGAAAAGGGAGGTTGCTCGGCATCGCGAGGCCGCCGCGATCGCCGAGGGCAAGCTCGAGGACTCCCAGGTGCTCACCGGCAACTTGAAGAAGACGGTGAAGACCCTCCGGAAGGAGCTGGGTGCGGCGTCCGAGGCCTATAAGTCGGCTGGATCGAGGGCCGTGGCGAGCTACAAGGGCTCGAGGGACTTTTATGATGAACTGGCCATGGCCACGACCCGCATTTGGCACGACGCCCTTGATGCCGTCAAGTCTCGGATGCCAGAGTTCGACGACGCGGATCTGCGGGCTGAGTTCCCCCTCGTGGGCGCCGACGAGCAAGGGGGAAAGGCTCCCGGCGGGGAGGGGCCCGAGGACCCAGCGTCCCCGGTGGTGGAGGTCGCGCCCAGGCCTGAGGTGTAGACCCCCTGCTCCCCTACCTTCATTTTGTTTTTCTTTTGACTTTTGTAAGGCTGAGGAGCCCAAAAAATACCTTTGTAAAAACTTATCTTTGGCGGTAGTAATAAAGTTTTTCTTCTTCAGCTGTGATAAATTTTTCCTTTCTGCCATCTGTTTGTGAAGAATGCTCGCTTGGGATATATTTACTTGCGCCGTTGTGCTTTCATGTCAGATTGGCCCTCTGTCTAATGATCGTCCATCGAGCTGACTGCAGTTGCTTGCCGACGAGCGTCTCCGAGGAGGTATCTCCTTGGGCCCCGAGGTCGAGAGGAGATCGTTTAGGCTTGGACAGACCTGACATCCATTTCTGATTTAGAGTATCGGCCGTCATCTGGGGGTGACCGGGCAGGGTAGCTGCGCCGTCATCTCCTGCTAAGGCTTCATGCATCTGTCGCGGCGGTGGGGGATGAGCGGGGTAGTCGCTCCGATGCCTCTTGTGAGGGCTTTTGATCCGTGGCATAGAGGGTAGGAGCCGGAGTTGGACCGAGCAGGGTAGCTGCTCGGGTGCCTCTGTATGAGGGCTTTTGATCCTTAAGGACGGTGGTAGGAAGATGCCAGCCGTCGATGGCCGGGCAAGGACCCGACTGTCTCGGGGAAGACTTTTTGATCCCCGGCGTGTGGCAGGGAAGCTTCCCGCCGAGGATAGCCGAGCGAGGGAACCTCGAGCTCGGCTGCCTCTGGGAAGGCTTTCAGATCCTTCAGGACAGGGACCGAGCAGGGTTACTGCCCAGTGCCATTTGGCGAGGACTTTGATCCCTGTCGGTTGTGGTAGGAAGCTACCAGCCGGGGATAGCCGGGCAAGGACCTGACTGCCTCTTGGAGGACTTTGGCCCTTGGCGCGAGGAAAGATATAAGGCTGTAGGAAGCCCACCAAGGACCCTTGGCCGGGCAGGGTTACTGCCCGGTGCCTCTTGCGAGGGCTTTTGTCCTGAAAGATAGCCGAGTGAGGGAACCTCTGGCCTCGACTGCTTCTGGGAGGGCTTTTTGATCCCCGGCGTTGTGGCAGGGAAGCTGCCCGCGGGGGATAGCCGAGTGAGGGAACCTCGGGCCTTGACTGCCTCTGGGAGGGCTTTTTGATCCCCGGCGTTGTGGCAGGGAAGCTGCCCGAGGGGGATAGCCGAGTGAGGGAATCTCGGGCCTCGACTGCCTCTGGGAGGGCTTTTTGATCCCCGGCGTTGTGGCAGGGAAGCTGCCCGCGGGGGATAGCCGAGCGAGGGAACCTCGGGCTCGGCTACCTCTGAGAGGGCTTTTTGATCCTCGGCGTTGTGGCAGGGAAGCTGCCCGCTGGGGATAGCCGAGCGAGGGAACCTCGGGCTCGGCTGCCTCTGGGAGGGCTTTCTGATCCCCGGCGTTGTGGCAGGGGAGCTGCCGGCCGGGGATGTCTGAGTAGGGTAGCTGCTGAGTTGAATCTTTGACGAGGCGCAGCCTGGTCGTTCGGCTGTAGGTGCGGGGAATGGGAACGGTCGGGGCAACGGCGCACGCATCTAGTGCATTGAATGCGGGGGGAGGCGAAGCGACAGGGGCGCGTCGCTTCGTTTCCACCGGGTAACGTTCGATGGAGGCCGCGTGGCGCGTCGATTCGTTTCCACAGGGTAACGTTCGATGGACACCGCGTGGCGGCTGTTGGGCAGCACAGTGGGCTATATAAGGAGTACTGGTTCTTCCCCCTTCGCAGATAGGCCATTGGAAATGGAGGATTTCCCGTTCACTATCCCCGAAATCATCAGTTTTGCAGATGTGTATCTTTATGACCGCGACCGCACCGAGGACACGGTGCAGTTGGTTCTTGCTCGCATTGAGGAGCACTTCGGTCGGCTGCTCCCTAGGCGCTCCCCCCTGCTGCAGTTACTGATGTACTCCATCTGAAGGGCATCGCCGTGGCTTTACAACCCCCTGTCGAAGCAGCTCTTCGACGAGGCCGTGGGCAAGCTGCGGTCTTTGAGGCGCTTCGGCTTGATCTCCGCGAACCGGCTGGCGCGCTTGGAGGCGCTCGTCCGCGAATGCTACAAGCTGAGGCTTTGGGTCAACGCCCGTGGGGGGAACCGGGAACAGAGGCTGGAACTTACGTGGCCCCGGTTGGTGGAGATCTTCGCCGGGTACCACGAACAGTGCTCGCTGCACCCCTTACCCCCGCTATTGTAACTTTTTTTTTGCATGTGTGGCCGAGGAGCCCATAATACCCTTTGAATAAACAAAGATTTTCTTTCTTTTTCGCAATGCTCCATTGATCTTTATTAAGTCAACAGTAGATTCTAGGAAGAATTTACATTGCTTTAAAAAAAAGAACAGGTACAGGTTAAAGGATGACTTTGTTGGCTTGGGCCGAGCTCCCTGAAGGGCTGCCGGCCTCCGTGCTTGGCATAGGGCATGGGGCTCCCTGAGCCCCGGGCTGGCTGCCTGCTGAAACAAGCATGATTTGGCCGATGGTCAGGTCGGTGGGAGGGTGATGCTGCTCCTGCTCGCGGTCGGTCTGCCGTTTGTCCCTTAGGTAGGTGGCGAGGTGCCCAGACCGGATGAGCTCCTCGATGTAGTCCCTCAGTTGTTTGCAGTCCTCCGTAGCGTGGCCCAGTACCCGGTGGAAAGCGCAGTAGGGGCCCCGGGTTCGCTTAGCGGCCTGACGTGGGGGGAACTTGAAGAACCCCTCATTCTGGGCCTCTTCCAGCAACACCGCGAGGGAAACGTTGAGGGCGGTATACTCCTGGAACTTCGGGTGGTAGGGCTACCGACGCACCGGCCTGTCCTCCCGAGTCATTTTCTTCTGGTCGGGCCGATCCGCCCGGGGAAGGTTAGCATTCACTTCGGATTCCAGCCGGACCTCGCGCTCGGTCTACGCCTTGACTTCGGCTATGGTTTTAGGTTGAGCCAGCGCGAAGGAGCGCAACCATTCTTTGTGCCTCAGATCAGATCTGAGTGCCGTTATAACGGTCTCGTCCTGGTGCTAGGGCACCTCGAGGAGGGCGTTGTAGAAGCGGGTAATATATGTTGGTGATAGTGCCCTCAGAGTCAATTATTGGATCACAGGCACTTGATTGCAATGATTGAGGGAGGACCTATGTCGGTAGGACAGCCTTACTCAAGATGATAGTATACTATCTGGTTTATCTTTATCATCGTGTACTGCTTTAGGTGACCTTATAGGTCACTATTGCGCGTTGATAGAGCCCCTAGGATTCTTGCTTGACTGCCAGCAGTATGAGGGCGATCATATACGTGCGAGCTGGGGTCTATAAGCACATCCTTAAAAGGTCCCTAGTCGTGGGAGTTTTGAGACAGGGTATCAATACTCCAGAGTAGACTAGTGTATACAGTCGAGACCCCGACGAGGGGCGGTAGCCGGTCTCACAAGCAACTGGTGTCAGTTGGTTCACCTAAGATGTATACAGGTGCTCATTGGGTTATGAGTACACCGGACATGACTCGCCGGGAATATGCTAGTTGGTCTTATACCTGACATCAGATAGCAGTTCCCTGGTGACATGTGTACAGTTTAGTTCATCGACCTGAGATCGTCATTTGTCTCGTGTGAGTTCCCACTGTACTTTGATTACTATCCTACCACGGCTCAAAGGAGTCGTGCAAACAGGTTTTAGTTGGGTACAGTCCCGAGCCACATGGAGGCAGTGAGCAGATCTGCAGGGGTTCGTCTCTCCCGGTATTGGGGGTGAGGTCGCGCTGTGTCTAGGAGAGCCATTACACGAAGTCCTTGGCCAAGGCAGGAGATTTACTGGTAGGTATTCCAGTAGTATCTCAGGGTGTTCTGGGCTACACTCCGACACAACTTGTACCGCTTTTGGGGGTCTGATTTTTACCAACCCCCTAGGCCCGCCATGCGATGCTCATAGACGAACGGACCGGACTGTACGGATATTGTCACTGACAGGCTCAGTAGGATGTTAGGATGAGTTCGCTCATCGACGTCCCTTTTGGTCAATACCTGGTAGCCCGTTACGTATGGCTAATACCTCTGACGTGCTAGTGGTTAAATCCACAGCCAAAATGTTGACGGGTCTTTAGAGTCCCCCACAGACCGTTTCTCAATTTTCGGACAAAACGCTGTAGAGGCCGTATGGAGATATGGCAGGGTTCGATCATATACGTGCGGTATTGCACGGATCATGATCGGACGGATAATATTAGCGGGATTTGCTTTAAGCCGGATCCTAGTATTGTACAGTGTAGATTTTGTCTCATTGCATTTGTATTCGGTCGGAATACAAATGCGGGTATGTATATACAGTAGCGGGGTTTTCCTGTAATTTATTATGGGATCTTTTTTCTGAAGTTGCCAGTTTGCATTCCGTTTCGACCATTTTCCTTTGTTTATTTCTTTGGCTGAAAATTGGTGTGGAGGGGCTTATTTGCAAATGTGCAAATTAGCCAAGTGGAGGGTGGTTTTTGGAAATTGTTGTTTCATGATGGTTATAGCTTCCATTGACTTCATTTGTTCATCATGACTTGATATGATTAGGTGATGGAGTGGAGATTTGGTTGTGATCATTATTCTTCATGATTATCATTTTCTCTCTCTTGTATTATTGCTTACTCCACTCTCTCTCATTCTTGAAGCAAGGGGCCAGCCATTCTTAGTGTGGGGTTGTCACAATTTTTGTGGTGTGGCATTTTTGTTTCTCATTTGCTTGCAAAGGCTCTCTAGTTCATCTCCATATCTCATTCCTCCACCCAAAAAGGCAACTTCACAACCCTTTGAGACAAAGTAATCCACACTTAGCCTACAACATTCTTGGACACGTCGACTCGCCAACTTCGTGCCCGAGTTGCCCCGGTCCAGAGGTGGGAGCCCGTAAAAGAACCCGGCGATGTGGTGCCCTTCCGACGAGGAGATGAAGACCGGAGATTCCGCGGGGAGATCGGGATGACGACGAGAAGACCGAAGGACACGGATCGCTCGGTATATCTCTCTACCCCTTTTCTAGTTAGCTAGGAGTAGATTAATGGCCCGATCCGGGTTCAAAGAACGCGGTAGCGCCGGTTCTAGTTTATAGAAAAGTTTTTGTATTCCGCATTTTGGCCTCGGAAAGAAGGCCGGGGCGCTACCGTGCACTTACAATATAGGCCTTGAACGTTTCCTTGTCCCCGCTCTTAACCGTGAAGAGGTAGTCGACCGTGCGCTTCTGTCGACGGTTCCCCACGAAATGGCCGAGGAACTGGGTAGCCAGCTCGTCGAAGGTCGAAATTGAGCGGGGCTTGAGCCCCCGGAACCAGTCTCGACCCGCGCGGATGAGGGTGGCCGGGAAGGCCCTGCACTGGGCGGCATCGGAGTGATCTTGGAAGCTCATTCCCACGGTGAAAGCGTCCAAGTGTTCCTTCGGGTCGGTTTTCCCATCGAACAGAGAGACCTTCGGGGGCTTATTACGTGAGGAGACGCGCACGGCGAGCAGTTCCTCGGTGAATGGCTTTGTGAGCGAGTCGGAGGCGTACTTAGCCCCGTCGCTCAAGAAGTGAGCTTCTCGGCGCATGCCCTCGATCTTCTTCTCGAGGGCGTCGAGCCGACCGTGGTACCTCGAGGAATCGGCGCCTCGGGATTCCCGGGCCTCGCTGCGGGTGGACTGCGTCTGGGAGTGGCCCCGGTTTCTGTCGATGAGGTGTCTCAGATCCCGGGATGGGGTAACTCTTGAGTCGCCGGGGCAGACCCCTTCTGTGCGTTCCCGCCAATCATGGTGGGGTCGGCGACGCTCATGGATTGGAGAGGTGACCGACATTTGCTCAGGGGGGTAAGGGTCGCGAGGAGGCTCGGGGCGAGGCCCCCTGGTGGCGGATATCGGCGTGGAGCCCTGGGGTGCCCAGCGGGCCTTAGGGAGCACCGGTTCGAGGGACCGACGGTGAGGGGATGCAGCCTGCTTGTCACGACCCGAAAGAGCACGTGACTGGCCCTTGAACCATGTGAAGTCTATAGGACTCCATCTGATCCAAGTAAGCCAAAAGCCCAGAAATCTAAAACCATTTTTAAGAATAAGTAAAGAACTGGTTTAAAGAAGTGAAGAAAACATGTTTGAAATCAAGGTTTTTAAATAACTAAGCCGAATATGTATTTTAAAAACAGTACAGTCTTTTCTAAAAATTTCGGCAGAGTTTCTTTTGTAAAACTGGCCCCGAATGGGGTACAACAAAGATAACAATGTATATATGCAATGATAAAGGCATTCCCAAGCGGGAGCTAGCTCTTCGTCAATTGACGGTCACAACCACACATGCAACAATGATATAATATACAACGCCAAGTGGCGAGGATCAAGTCCAAAGAAAGCTCAAAAGCAACAAGAAAAACCGCAATACAACTAAGCGCGACTCTAAGGTCGAATAATACATCACTAAGGTCTAGGTCTGAAACAATATACAAGTTTTGGTTGATGGAAATTCTAGATACAATGAATAAAATAAATACAATGGTGGTTCTTGATGCAAAAGAATCCACCTACCAAAAGCAAATCACCCGCAAGATCGTAGTGTGCCAGAAATGCCGCAATGGAACCTGTACGGCAGAACCTGCAAGAACTGTGGCACGACGGGGGTGAGTTGCCAACTCGTGAATAGAAATATCTACAAGCAGAAACCGAATGCAAGACATAAACCTAAGTCAACGATCAGTAATATAATCCACAAGAGTACATCTGAGTGTAATAAGGTGGCAAGGTAACATCTAATCATGTATGTGGTGCCAAGTACTCAAGTAATAACATGTCATCAGTATAAGGTATGTCTGCATGAAGTAATTATGATGAAGTATCAATGATATCAATACACATATATTAGCGTCCCATACCACTAATATTGGTGTAAGGGTATATATAACAGCGCCCTCATACCCTGTTATATATACAAATGAAGTATGATCAGTGTAAATCCAGTCTGTATATGATCCATGTCTGTATATGATCTATGTCTGTATATGATCTATGTCGGTATATACGTGGAACCCGTCCACCCGTCACCCAATGACAATAAACGTGGAACCCGTCCACCCGTCAACCAATGACAATAAACGTGGAACCCGTCCACCCGTCAACCAATGTCAATAAGCATCATGTATGCAATATGAGGATATAAACAAAATCATGGAAAAACATCATGAAAACCCGTGCCAAGCATCGGCACGCAAATCCTCATCCACGATATGGGGTTCCGTCTGCGGTATCGGCCCTCGGCCCCGGCAGTACGGGTCAGCCCATGTCCATCTCTGGGCTCCGTCTGCGGTATCGGCCCTCGGCCCCGGCAGTACGGGTCAGCCCATATCCATCTCTCAACTCCGGTCGGTATCCTCTAGATATCCGCCGAGCTCAAATACAATCACCGGTAGGTAGTAGTCCCTCTGCCAGGCTCACCGTCTACTACACAGCGAAACCGTTCTCGCCCCGGGGTACCATACCGGGTCCACCATGTACCCGTAATCGGCCTCAACCGCCTCCTCGATTCGGGTTTTCATATATCACTCTAGCCCCGAGAAAACACATGGTGGACGCACCGAAATATCATATCAAGGGAACCGGGTTTTTAAATGATTACATATTTGAAATAGCCACGGTTCCCAAATCCAGAAATCACATATAATCCAAACCAAAATGTAAGTCAATGATCCGATATGATATGTGCGTCAAATATAGATATCATGTCAAGTTATATAAAGGTAAGCTATACCATAATGATCCGATGTGATATATGCATCAAGTATGAGTAGTATGTCAAGTCACATATAGATGAGCTACAATATGATGATCCGATGTGATATAAGCATCAAGTATGAGTAGCAAGTCAGGTCACATATAAATGAGCTACAATATGATGATCCGATGTGATATAAGCATCAAGTATGAGTAGCAAGTCATGTCACATATAAATGAGCTACAATATGATGATCCGATGTGATATAAGCATCAAGTATGAGTAGCAAGTCATGTCACATATAAATGAGCTACAATATGATGATCCGATGTGATATAAGCATCAAGTATGAGTAGCAAGTCATGTCACATATAAATGAGCTACAATATGATGATCCGATGTGATATAAGCATCAAGTATGAGTAGCAAGTCATGTCACATATAAATGAGCTACAATATGATGATCCGATGTGATATAAGTATCAGGTATGAATATCAAGTCAAAATCATATATGTTTGTGTACAGATATATGTGTACAATATGCCATGCGGAAATCCTATCATGAATGCGGCGGTACTACAGTGTAGTGGCATGGCAATTATCGATGATGAAGTGTGTGAGCCGGCAAATAGTGTACGTGGAACATACGCATCATCGATAATGGTGCTGGTGTCCTAACAGCATGATATCAGTATAGCAATAACATATGCAGACAATATGAATAGCATGAATATGCGGAAGTCAAATAATCAACACTACAGTGAATAAATTACATCAATATTTATAAGTCTTGCAGTGATGCCCTTTTGAAATAAGACGAATCAGGGTTTTAGTAAAATAAGGGATGCGAAGTTTTTAAGAAAGGATACGCCTTTTAAGTATTCGCAAAATCCCTTTGTTTGTCTTTTAAGATACCCCTGATTCATAGCTTTTGAAATAGGTATGCCTCGGTCTAGTCTAACATCTACTATGCAAACTACAGATCTAAGTATCAAGTAAATCAGGAGGGGTATGGAAACCACCTAAATCTGAGTCGATATATATATAGATATAATAGTCGGTGATCCCGCCTCAATAGTATCGCGTACGATACAGTATATCATATGACATCCTCAAGTCATGAGCGCGGATCTATCATCAATATCGGCTCGTACGGTAAATCATCGTACGGCATCCCAAAAGCTGGGTAGGGGCCAACATCTCACAATCTCGTCACATAACAGGTATCACTATCATCAGATCATATAATCTGGGGTACTACTCTATGTCTAGTACAAATCGATACCCTCAATAAAGTATGCATGCGGGGGTAAACACACATCCCAAGCCCGCAAGAATCACAAGTCATATCCCACATATGAATCATATCAAATCACCGATCTCACGGCATCAAGCCCACATCATCGACTCATCTCCAAAGTCATCCCATATAATCAAACACAGTGCGAGTATAAGTAATATGCAAGGGTGTGTGTGTAGGTGTAATTCTATCCTAGGGTTCGCGACTATGAACTACACTAGTCACTTCTAACCCTACACTATCCATAATACACCTATTATCACAATAAACTACATAGTATTCTATCTACGGACTGCGGGGGTGCTATACGCCATCCACCCGACTTCCCCCTGTAGATATAATCTACTCACCTTGCATCATCATTTGCGGACATCACCATGCATTTGCTTGTCGTTCCGAAGTCCTCATAGGTACCTACACATCAACATATCGTATATGCGCATTAAAACCAAATCCAAGCTAAAACGGCGCATGAAATCCAAAACGATACGATAAGGGGCCTATAGGTGAGAACCTATGGCACGCCTTCAAAAACCATCAATAAATCCTCTATATCGTCGTATAAACGACAATTAGTCGAGGCAAAACACAATACACCAATGCAGAAATGAAAATACGGAATACGGAAACTAAGATCCAAAACAGCAACTCATGAAATATGTCCCAGATTTTACCCTAGATCACTTTACACAAATCTATATATACCAGGGGTCTAACATAAGCATGTAGGAGCTACAGAACCAATACGAGCCAAGAAGGTGGGACCCAGGCCGCAAATTGCGGCCAATTGGGAGAAATTGGCGGCCGTACGGATGAGTTGGGGGCTAGGGTTTGGGGTGTTGGTTCAATGGTGCCTGCACATCTCACTGTCCACTCAATATTCTTTTAGGAGTCTCGGGGTGAAAGCAGATCCAATAAACACTGCACAGATTTCACATTTTCCCCGATATCGGTTTCTAAAATCCGTATTCTGTTTTTAAGCTTCAGGTTTTGGGTTCCAATTCATACACTAAGGTGTTGGTAAGACCTCTACTGAGCTCAATTTCATAATACAACACCAATTCCCTCAAACCCTAACTAGGTTATCACCAAGTCCATAATATCACACAATATCGGTTAAATCTTAACATGGGGTTATAGGAAAGGCTATAATTAAGCTAATGGTTCAGTAATTACCTCCATTAGCAACTCAAGAAAATTCTTGAATTGCCCCTAGTGGCCAAAATCCACGCTTTCTTGGTCCATTGCGTAGATCTCGAGCTTGTGCATCTTTTTCGTGAAAGGGATGTGAGGTTTTGAGATAGATTTTGAGGTGAAGTGAGGAGTTGAAGAGGGAGGGATAAGGGGTGCAGGAGCAGCAGCAGGAGGAGGGAGGAGAGGAAGGGAAAATGATGGGAGAAAATGGCTAAGTCCCAAGGTCAAAGAGCCCATGCCCCTCTCTCTCACCTACTCTCATTCTTTAATCTTTTTCTTTTCTTTCCCTTTTCTTTTTAAACCATAATCCTTCTCACAAGAATAGTAAACCCCAAATATCATGAAAGAAAATGCACAAGTGTGAGAAAAAGTGATATGTGCAAGTTTTGCACAAAATTGCCAAAAAACCCGAGTAGCGATTTTAATCGCGATTAGCACTAAATTAGTGTCAAACTAATCACAAAAACTTAAAAATGTCATAATTCACTAATTCACCCTATTTTAGAATTTTCCAAAATTTTTCATAGTTTTTCTAACATTTTTCCTATTTATTTGCATTTAATTATAGATTTAATATTAAAATAATCAATAAAATAATATTAAATTATAAAAATTCCCAAAATTAATATTTTATACTTTTGAAAATGTTACAATCTACCCCCCTTAAAGAAATTCGGTCCCCGAATTTAAATTTAAACTCCCAATACTAAAACAATTTCAGTACAATCCATTTTGTCGGGGCTCCGAAAACGTCAACACATAGAGAATATCATAAAAAAATGTACTGCTCTACTAGAAATCAATCCCCAAAAATGCATACATAAGAATATCCTATGCGTCTGGTGCGCAAGGAATCAAAATCCATATATGTGTCAAACAGGTGTACAAAACAACATCTAGGTGCAACGGGTGTGCACGAAACATCTGTCGTAGGCAACGTGTGTGCCTGACAGAAAAATTAGGTGCATGTGACATGCACGAAGAATCCCGATTCAGTGCATCTGGTGTGCACCAGGATCGTGTACCAAAACACTAAAGGTGCATGAAAACTATGCTGGAAGTATAAATCAAATCACTGAATACAGTAGGCATGAAATCTCAATCAATATCTCAAATGTAATAACTCAGCGCAAAATATATAAATATCCAGTGGGTGCATGAAACCAATATCATGAAACTCAGTCATCAAAACTAAATCATGCAAACAGAACGCCCAAAATACCGAAATCCAAAATGACGGATACGTGATCATCGAATCACAAAATCACAAATCATAAATACCGTCGTCGGTAGTTCCTCCTTCGAGGTCGAGAAGGAGTCGGTGCAATCTACTGCTAGCAGCGCAGGATATCTACTTGCCTCTTGCTCACGGTCTGGCGTCCTCTGACTCTGGGTCCTTACTTTCCTTGCGGATTTCCTATCTCGCAGTCAATCGGCTCATCGGCCCTGTCCGGTGTGCTAACGGGGACTATTCCGTTCTGGCACTTCTCTGGTCACCTCTCGGTCAATCCTCATGACCACTCGTAAGGCAGCATATCACTGGCGTCGGCCTCTGGCTCTCTGAATGCACGTCACACATCTGATCCTGGGTGCAAACATCATTGCAGCAATATCCTGGAAGGAATCCTGCTCAAGGTCTCTTCCAAACATGCCTATGCCGATCTGTACAGAGGCTGGCTCTCTTGTACTACCTCTTCTCGCTTGATAGACATCTGTATCCTCAGCACAACATTTCTCGGAAATTGGTCACATCCCAACGTCTCTGTAAGCATATCAGATTTCTAGTCTCGACGGGAAGTAATGGCAGCTCGTCAGTGTCTCACGCGAACCTCTCGTTCCACTTTTCTGTATCGTCGTCCACTATGACGCCACGCCATGCTATCTACGCACTGCACTGTTCTCGGCCACGGTCAATCTGAAGTCTCTCGCACGGACTCGAAATCGCGTACTCTGTAGCTTCATCATTCTGTAGAAGATGTCAGGCCAAACTGGTTCTCGGGAACACGTCCCAACCATCGGAGGAATACTCATCGATCGACCGTCCTTGCTCAATTCGCAACGCATCTGGGTAAGTTCCTTTATCCGAACCTGGTCAACTACCTCGTCGACAATGCCGAACTCTGGCCTGCTGGGTGTGCGCAATATGACCACCCTTGGGTCTAGGTCTTCTCGTATCGTACTCCAGAAGGTCCGTCGAGGTTCCTCTCTCAGATCTCAATCCTGCCGAATTGCCCGGAAGTCACCATCCATTGCTGAAGCAATTTCTCATTCCGGAACGGCTGTACACTTATCGCGCTTCTCTCGGGAAGATATATCCATATACCACGCCTCTGGGTGCGTATCACATCTCTAATGTCAGCGGAGTGGGACGTCATCTCGTCGAAATCTCATACGAACTCTTTTCTTCACTCTGCTCAAATGTCGACTGATTCGGACTTATCTCATCGTGGCTACACGAACTGCGCTCCGACGGCTACGCTCGCATCTGGAGTCTCCCAAGCAGTGTCCTATCACGATATCCGAAAGATGTCGAACCATCCGATCGACTCGTCAGATCCTCATAATCCCCCAAGAGCTCACATCTCGGGTACAGTTTAATAGTATCGAGTACACGCCACAGCGTCGGTGGTCCAGCCGTAGAAGGGCAAACCCAAGCCTCACTAATGGTGCCGCGGAACTGCCGCAAACCCTAAGGTTCAAAGGCTTTCACACGGTCATTAAGTCGAGTTAGGGTTTCATTCTTCTAGAGGGTCCATAGAATCACCTGCATGTCCTTCCGTATACTTTAAACTTGGAAAATGGGCTCCTGACATTCGATCGTCTCTATCGACTCTCAACGAACCTGCGTGAAGTCGTCTCTAGCTGGAAACAATCTATCTGATGACCTCGCATCGGTAACCGAACGAACCACATGTCCTAGTCATTTATCCTCAGGTGACTAGCGACTCACTATCACGTCTCCAAGAACATGCTCATGCTGCAGTAGCTCCAACCATCTGGGCGATATCTCATCATTTGCAGCAGCAACTGGCTCATTCGCCTGTACGCCGAACAGCGCCTCAATCCTCCAGGAAAGTCAATACATAGGCGGTCATCTCTGAGTCGGTCTGCTCTAGATCTGAGTAAGACTCTCCACACTGGAAATCTTCAACTCACTGGGCACGCTCTGGCGCAAAATCGGACGAATCACCTTCGTCTCTCAATCGGGTAGACTAGCTATCATCTGTCTCATATCTGCCTGAAAGCTACGGCAATCTCAGCTCGTAAGCTTCGGAAGCGACATCCTGTCAATCTCAGCAATAGCTGGTCCATCTGTCTGCACGGTAGGCGACATCACAATCTCTGAGGTATGCTGTACATCAACAGTCCTCTCTCAACTGGCAGCTCTAACAATGGCCCGATCATCCGGTGCAAGACCAAGCACTCGCCTCCACTAGAGGTCACAATCACCAACACTGACTCGAGACGTTCCCATGTCACCAGAAAACACAATGGTCGGCCCTCGTACCAAACGAGCTCACACCGGCCGTAACCCTAGCAGCAGCCCAAACTGCGCTCAAACATGGTGACAGGAACCTCAGTCGAGTATCAAAAAGAGCACATCGATGGCAAGAAAGGAAACAACAGATCCAAAATGGATACATGATCATAGGAAGGAACAGCATCAATGAAGGTATGATCATGAAACTAATAGAATCGGGGATCTCAAACGGATGTATAATCATGGATACGAAGAGAATCACTGATCTCGAAAGTATGTACATCCTAAGGTTCCTTAAGCGGAGTGGCGTGTCGTAAGTATGCCGCGGAACATACCAACGGTACGTCACTCTACTTTAGTCACCTATTCCATCAACCAAGGGTCATCCTAATACGACGAAAGTTCGGGTCTAATACCCCCTCGACTAAGTCTAAGTTCCGTAAGGTCAAGCCTAAGTTCCGTATATATATAAACGTTCTAGGCTCCACATAGTCAAACTTAGACTCGAACCAAGGTCAACCTAGCGCTCTGATACCAACATTGTCACGACCCGAAAGAGCACGTGACTGGCCCTTGAACCATGTGAAGTCTATAGGACTCCATCTGATCCAAGTAAGCCAAAAGCCCAGAAATCTAAAACCATTTTTAAGAATAAGTAAAGAACTGGTTTAAAGAAGTGAAGAAAACATGTTTGAAATCAAGGTTTTTAAATAACTAAGCCGAATATGTATTTTAAAAACAGTACAGTCTTTTCTAAAAATTTCGGCAGAGTTTCTTTTGTAAAACTGGCCCCGAATGGGGTACAACAAAGATAACAATGTATATATGCAATGATAAAGGCATCCCCAAGCGGGAGCTAGCTCTTCGTCAATTGACGGTCACAACCACACATGCAACAATGATATAATATACAACGCCAAGTGGCGAGGATCAAGTCCAAAGAAAGCTCAAAAGCAACAAGAAAAACCGCAATACAACTAAGCGCGACTCTAAGATCGAATAATACATCACTAAGGTCTAGGTCTGAAACAATATACAAGTTTTGGTTGATGGAAATTCTAGACACAATGAATAAAATAAATACAATGGTGGTTCTTGATGCAAAAGAATCCACCTACCAAAAGCAAATCACCCGCAAGATCGTAGTGTGCCAGAAATGCCGCAATGGAACCTGTACGGCAGAACCTGCAAGAACTGTGGCACGACGGGGGTGAGTTGCCAACTCGTGAATAGAAATATCTACAAGCAGAAACCGAATGCAAGACATAAACCTAAGTCAACGATCAGTAATATAATCCACAAGAGTACATCTGAGTGTAATAAGGTGGCAAGGTAACATCTAATCATGTATGTGGTGCCAAGTACTCAAGTAATAACATGTCATCAGTATAAGGTATGTCTGCATGAAGTAATTATGATGAAGTATCAATGATATCAATACACATATATTAGCGTCCCATACCACTAATATTGGTGTAAGGGTATATATAACAGCGCCCTCATACCCTGTTATATATACAAATGAAGTATGATCAGTGTAAATCCAGTCTGTATATGATCCATGTCTGTATATGATCTATGTCTGTATATGATCTATGTCGGTATATACGTGGAACCCGTCCACCCGTCACCCAATGACAATAAACGTGGAACCCGTCCACCCGTCAACCAATGACAATAAACGTGGAACCCGTCCACCCGTCAACCAATGTCAATAAGCATCATGTATGCAATATGAGGATATAAACAAAATCATGGAAAAACATCATGAAAACCCGTGCCAAGCATCGGCACGCAAATCCTCATCCACGATATGGGGTTCCGTCTGCGGTATCGGCCCTCGGCCCCGGCAGTACGGGTCAGCCCATGTCCATCTCTGGGCTCCGTCTGCGGTATCGGCCCTCGGCCCCGGCAGTACGGGTCAGCCCATATCCATCTCTCAACTCCGGTCGGTATCCTCTAGATATCCGCCGAGCTCAAATACAATCACCGGTAGGTAGTAGTCCCTCTGCCAGGCTCACCGTCTACTACACAGCGAAACCGTTCTCGCCCCGGGGTACCATACCGGGTCCACCATGTACCCGTAATCGGCCTCAACCGCCTCCTCGATTCGGGTTTTCATATATCACTCTAGCCCCGAGAAAACACATGGTGGACGCACCGAAATATCATATCAAGGGAACCGGGTTTTTAAATGATTACATATTTGAAATAGCCACGGTTCCCAAATCCAGAAATCACATATAATCCAAACCAAAATGTAAGTCAATGATCCGATATGATATGTGCGTCAAATATAGATATCATGTCAAGTTATATAAAGGTAAGCTATACCTTAATGATCCGATGTGATATATGCATCAAGTATGAGTAGTATGTCAAGTCACATATAGATGAGCTACAATATGATGATCCGATGTGATATAAGCATCAAGTATGAGTAGCAAGTCAGGTCACATATAAATGAGCTACAATATGATGATCCGATGTGATATAAGCATCAAGTATGAGTAGCAAGTCATGTCACATATAAATGAGCTACAATATGATGATCCGATGTGATATAAGCATCAAGTATGAGTAGCAAGTCATGTCACATATAAATGAGCTACAATATGATGATCCGATGTGATATAAGCATCAAGTATGAGTAGCAAGTCATGTCACATATAAATGAGCTACAATATGATGATCCGATGTGATATAAGCATCAAGTATGAGTAGCAAGTCATGTCACATATAAATGAGCTACAATATGATGATCCGATGTGATATAAGTATCAGGTATGAATATCAAGTCAAAATCATATATGTTTGTGTACAGATATATGTGTACAATATGCCATGCGGAAATCCTATCATGAATGCGGCGGTACTACAGTGTAGTGGCATGGCAATTATCGATGATGAAGTGTGTGAGCCGGCAAATAGTGTACGTGGAACATACGCATCATCGATAATGGTGCTGGTGTCCTAACAGCATGATATCAGTATAGCAATAACATATGCAGACAATATGAATAGCATGAATATGCGGAAGTCAAATAATCAACACTACAGTGAATAAATTACATCAATATTTATAAGTCTTGCAGTGATGCCCTTTTGAAATAAGACGAATCAGGGTTTTAGTAAAATAAGGGATGCGAAGTTTTTAAGAAAGGATACGCCTTTTAAGTATTCGCAAAATCCCTTTGTTTGTCTTTTAAGATACCCCTGATTCATAGCTTTTGAAATAGGTATGCCTCGGTCTAGTCTAACATCTACTATGCAAACTACAGATCTAAGTATCAAGTAAATCAGGAGGGGTATGGAAACCACCTAAATCTGAGTCGATATATATATAGATATAATAGTCGGTGATCCCGCCTCAATAGTATCGCGTACGATACAGTATATCATATGACATCCTCAAGTCATGAGCGCGGATCTATCATCAATATCGGCTCGTACGGTAAATCATCGTACGGCATCCCAAAAGCTGGGTAGGGGCCAACATCTCACAATCTCATCACATAACAGGTATCACTATCATCAGATCATATAATCTGGGGTACTACTCTATGTCTAGTACAAATCGATACCCTCAATAAAGTATGCATGCGGGGGTAAACACACATCCCAAGCCCGCAAGAATCATAAGTCATATCCCACATATGAATCATATCAAATCACCGATCTCACGGCATCAAGCCCACATCATCGACTCATCTCCAAAGTCATCCCATATAATCAAACACAGTGCGAGTATAAGTAATATGCAAGGGTGTGTGTGTAGGTGTAATTCTATCCTAGGGTTCGCGACTATGAACTACACTAGTCACTTCTAACCCTACACTATCCATAATACACCTATTATCACAATAAACTACATAGTATTCTATCTACGGACTGCGGGGGTGCTATACGCCATCCACCCGACTTCCCCCTGTAGATATAATCTACTCACCTTGCATCATCATTTGCGGACATCACCATGCATTTGCTTGTCGTTCCGAAGTCCTCATAGGTACCTACACATCAACATATCGTATATGCGCATTAAAACCAAATCCAAGCTAAAACGGCGCATGAAATCCAAAACGATACGATAAGGGGCCTATAGGTGAGAACCTATGGCACGCCTTCAAAAACCATCAATAAATCCTCTATATCGTCGTATAAACGACAATTAGTCGAGGCAAAACACAATACACCAATGCAGAAATGAAAATACGGAATACGGAAACTAAGATCCAAAACAGCAACTCATGAAATATGTCCCAGATTTTACCCTAGATCACTTTACACAAATCTATATATACCAGGGGTCTAACATAAGCATGTAGGAGCTACAGAACCAATACGAGCCAAGAAGGTGGGACCCAGGCCGCAAATTGCGGCCAATTGGGAGAAATTGGCGGCCGTACGGATGAGTTGGGGGCTAGGGTTTGGGGTGTTGGTTCAATGGTGCCTGCACATCTCACTGTCCACTCAATATTCTTTTAGGAGTCTCGGGGTGAAAGCAGATCCAATAAACACTACACAGATTTCACATTTTCCCCGATATCGGTTTCTAAAATCCGTATTCTGTTTTTAAGCTTCAGGTTTTGGGTTCCAATTCATACACTAAGGTGTTGGTAAGACCTCTACTGAGCTCAATTTCATAATACAACACCAATTCCCTCAAACCCTAACTAGGTTATCACCAAGTCCATAATATCACACAATATCGGTTAAATCTTAACATGGGGTTATAGGAAAGGCTATAATTAAGCTAATGGTTCAGTAATTACCTCCATTAGCAACTCAAGAAAATTCTTGAGTTGCCCCTAGTGGCCAAAATCCACGCTTTCTTGGTCCATTGCGTAGATCTCGAGCTTGTGCATCTTTTTCGTGAAAGGGATGTGAGGTTTTGAGATAGATTTTGAGGTGAAGTGAGGAGTTGAAGAGGGAGGGATAAGGGGTGCAGGAGCAGCAGCAGGAGGAGGGAGGAGAGGAAGGGAAAATGATGGGAGAAAATGGCTAAGTCCCAAGGTCAAAGAGCCCATGCCCCTCTCTCTCGCCTACTCTCATTCTTTAATCTTTTTCTTTTCTTTCCCTTTTCTTTTTAAACCATAATCCTTCTCACAAGAATAGTAAACCCCAAATATCATGAAAGAAAATGCACAAGTGTGAGAAAAAGTGATATGTGCAAGTTTTGCACAAAATTGCCAAAAAACCCGATTAGCGATTTTAATCGCGATTAGCACTAAATTAGTGTCAAACTAATCACAAAAACTTAAAAATGTCATAATTCACTAATTTACCCTATTTTAGAATTTTCCAAAATTTTTCATAGTTTTTCTAACATTTTTCCTATTTATTTGCATTTAATTATAGATTTAATATTAAAATAATCAATAAAATAATATTAAATTATAAAAATTCCCAAAATTAATATTTTATACTTTTGAAAATGTTACACTGCTGGTGGTTGGCCGTCCAGACAGGGACAGAGTCTTCTGGAGGCGGTGGAGCAGCGATCTGAGGCCCGGGCGCGGCCGTTTGGACGCGGACGAGGGCCTCCACGAGAGATTGCAGACGATATATCCGGCCTGCGAGGGCGTTGATGACGGTCATGGGGGAAGGTTCATCCCCGCCTTCGGTGAGTGGAAGGCGGCGGCTGGTACTAGGATCCCCAGGATGGTCGTCCGCCATGAGAGAGGAGATAGGAAGGCCAACTTTGTATTTTGTGGAATTTATCTTCCCACAGACGGCGTCAACTGATGGAGCTCCTTTTCGGGCCTCCGTCAATGTTGTCTTCCGTAGATCTCGCGGTGGACTTAGCTGATTATCCTTCGTTGTGTATGGGTCTCAATGGGTTTTTGGAGGAAGAGGTGAGGTGTGGAAACTATCGCCGAGCACCTGCAAAGAAGTCCCGAGGTGGTTTGGTACCACCGAAGACCCTCCGACGCTCAAGTTAGTGATGAGATCCGAGCAGAGTAACGGCGTAAAGTGTAAAGAATTGCTTACTTGACCCCTCTGTGATGGGGGTTTATATAGTGGTGATGGCGCGCAGCAGCGGGCGCGAGAATCTCGACATCAATCACGCCCCCGACGTCACGCCCGCATAGAGAGCGGATCGCCCATTAATGGGGGTCGCGGAGGCGTGGAACGTGGGATGTTGCCGGCGGAGAATCCGCGCATGGCGAGATTCGCGGAGCGGCGGTTACGCCTGTGTGCGGTGACTTTGGTCGGGGGGCTGAGGAAATTGGTCTCGGCTAGGAGCTCGGGACGCGTGGGGAGGCCGAGGAGTCCAGGTCTTGCAGCAGCTCGGCGTGAGCTGCGGGAACGAGGAAGCCAATTTGCAGGGGGACCCGAGGTGGGCCAGCTGGTGTTTGTAGGTGGGTCAGCTGGTGTTTGCAGGTCGGGTACAGAACAGCCGGGTCGGCCCCTTGTGGGCTCTCTTCTGGGTTCTGGACACGTCCCCTGCCACGTGTCCTGATCTTGGAGGTCGCCAATATCGAGCATCATCAACCATAGACAGAAAATATTAGAAAAATTAAAAATCATAAAATTTGTCATAAAAAATGTATGTTCAACTGTCTCCGCTATAATTTAGTTCAAATTGTTGGTTGTTTATGATTATATATAGTCCAAGATACAAGAAAGCATATCGATAGAATGGCAAAATATAAAAACTTTGCTATGATTTCGGTCGGCCACAACCAACTCAACATACAACTCCTCTGGAAGGACCAGACCGCTACCAAGATGAGTACGTCCTATTAGAATCGCACAACTCATGTGCTCACAAATCATAAGAAAGAAGTTTATTTGGCTGTGCCGATCACACGCGTTCGTACAAAAAATACACGCTCACTCATTTTTTCCGACGATCGGCACCCACCATCTTCATTGTTATCATCTAAGATGTGGATACACCAAATGGTTGTAGAATCACATAAAATTTGGTGTACCCACATCTTAGATGATAACGATGAAGACGATGGGTGCCGATCGGCGGAAAAAATGAGGGAGATATTTTTTCGACGCCATAGGAGGAAGTTCCCTCCTATGGCCTCTTTCCTTCATTATTCTCTTCTCTTTCTCTGTAGAAATATATTTTGAATATTAGGTACACGGGTCCTAAAAACTAAAAATCTAAAACTAAATACAACATGCAACGAGTCCTAACAAACAAATACAACATGCAAAATTCAAAACAAATTAAGAAAAACTAAAAACACACAACTAGCTCATTTAATTTGCTCACACATTAATCAACCAATAATCGATCCCCCGCCCCCCAAATTTAACCAAGTCAACCAACAAACTCTCCAACCGTTATAACCGCCGGCCCTTCTCCATGCCCATGCATCTATCTCCACCTCCACCATTCCTCCCCTTCCCCTCCCTCATTGCCTCGCACGTGGGTCCCACACCACGACACTCGGCCCACCACCGGCCGGTCGGGACCCACGACACAATGCCGGTGGTCGACCTGGACGAGGACGCCTTCCGCCTCCTCCAGCAGATCCTTCCCCCGCCCCCGGTCCCCGCCCCGGTTCACTTCTTGGAAGTCACCGTCATCTCGGCGCAGGATCTGCACCCGGCCATCAAGTCGTCCATGCACACCTATGCGATAGCCTGGACGGACCCTTCCAGCAAGCACCAGACCGCAACCGACGCCTTCCACCACACCGACCCCGTCTGGAACCAAAAGCTCCTCTTCCACCTTGACGACCAGACCCTCCGCTCCGACACCGCCTCCATCAACTTCGACATCTTCGCCGTCCGCTCCAGGCTGCGCCCGGGTTCTGACACCCTCCTCGGGACTGCCCGGGCTCTGCTCAGCACCCTGCAGCCGACAATGTCGGTCAAGTTCATGGCCCTGCAGGTGCGCCGGCCGAGCTCGCTGAGGCCGCAGGGGATATTGAACATTGGGGTCAAGCTCGTGGACGCTTATGCCAAGAGCATGCCGTTGAGGGGGCCAGAAACGGCGACCAAGGGGATGAAGGCCATCTTGGCGCGGAGCCCGTCGGTGAAGGAGATGGAGAAGAAGCTGGAGATGTGGAGGGGGGAGCTGCCGAGGGCGAAGGAGAAGGCGGCGCCCAGGGACGCGACGGAGAAGAAGCTGGAGAAGTGGAGGATGGAGCTGCCGACGGTGAAGGACGAGACGGAGAAAGAGAGGGTGGTTAGGTTCGGGAGGGGGTTCAGCCGGAGGACAAAGTCCGGGAAGATACCATGGTTCGGAAACGGATCAGAAGGGAAAGAAGGCGGAGGCGAAGACATGCAGGAGCGATCCTAGAATCCGAAAATCTAATCTATCTATCACACGACACGACATATATAGATACCTGCAAGGGTCCGTTTTGTTTTTGTATTAAAAAGGTTGGCTGTATGCTTTAAACATTTGAACTAAATTAATTATTGTCACGGTTCAATGCATTAACAATTCTCCCTCTCATATATGAAAAGCTTTTGTCGTATTGTTTTTTCCTTTCATTTTGACAATGTTGTATAGAAGCGGTAGCTGAGATTCCTTCATATCGAGAGTGTTTTGTTTGATTATCTAGCTATAATCTCTTCTTTTAATTATATGTTGAAAATTTAACCGATCATCTCCTTCATCTTGTGCTGACGTGGAAGATGTGTACATGTGGACAATACCGGTTGGACACAAGAGGATGAGGTTTACTATCTGCCTATAATAATCCCTTGGTGCTAATCCTCAGCCACAGGTAATTAGCTAATATCCTGTATGCAAATTGATCAAATATATATAATACCATAGCTAGGGATATTCACCCTTTCTGTTGCAAAATATACAAATTAATCTGAAACCTTGATCAATCTCCTTCTCCTTCCTCAAGTTGCAAAAATGGCCACCATCTCTGCTTCTACAGTGATTTCATCACTCACTGGCACCGCCGTCGAGCGACCAAGCTGCAAAATCTCATCTTCAACCGTGCTAGGTAAATTTTTTCCCTTCAAGCAGTTCACACTCATATTTAATCAACACAGCTTCAGAGTTGTGGTAGGATGTGTGGGTGTCATTTGACATGTACATGTCTTGAGAACACATCAGGTAATTCAAGAACTCCTACGTTCAAATCTGTAATCATTGTCAATTATGTTGGTTTAATTCACATCTGGTACGTGCTTAGTTGTACCGTATATAATTTTAACTGCAGGGTTGCCACGGATAGATGGGATGAAGGGAGGAAGGGTGAGGTGCTCGTCGGACAAGGCGCCAAAGGGGGCGGCGGGAGCATCGCTGTTGGCGGCGGCGAGCGTGATGAGCGTGTCGAGCCCGGTGCTGGCGCTGGTGGATGAGAGGATGAGCACAGAAGGGACAGGGCTGAGCCTGGGTGTGAGCAGCAACCTGCTTGGTTGGATCCTGGTTGGCGTGTTTGCTCTCATCTGGTCCCTCTTCTTTGTCTACACTTCCACTCTCGAAGAGGGTGAGGATTCTGGGCTTTCTCTCTAAATAAATTCACAACGATGCATGTTTTTTTTGTGTACGTTTAATTTAGTTGATGCATTGAGAATGCATCGAGTATTTTCAATTCTAATGGATTCGTTTGCAAGCCTGAGAATGTTCTTGGAATGGTCAACAAATTACCAATGAAAGGTGTGAGAAACCCTCAATAGATCATCTCAACTTTGGAATTCTGGGGTAACATATTATATGGTATTGGAGCAGCTCACAGTCAATTTTCATGAACATATGTTATATTGGCGGAATATTAATTTAAATTAAAATTATTACTGTGCAGGAGCCCATATTTTGAAGCGGGCCTCTAACATGCAAAAGTTTGCTTGGATACAAATTATGAGAAAACAGGCAGTGGGCCTCACCCCGACTGTTACAGGCACTGCAATCTCTTCATAAAATATATATTCTTGTAATGTTTGAAGTTTTGATATAGCAGCATGACATTTATAAAAAAGCCAGTAATTTAGAACATAGATAAAATACACATAAAGGTTAAGAAAATGGGGAAATTTTAAGCTCCAAGTCCAAGGGGAATCAAATATATATATTTTCTTTTGGGTGCCAGGCTTTGGATTTTATACAACAACAACAACAACTGAGCCTTTTATCCCAAGCATATGGGATAGGCTACATGAACCAACATGAGAATCATGCCGGGTCCAGCACATGAATCATCTGTCTCCACTCACTTCTATCGAACAATATACTTTCATTGAGTCCTTTGGCAACCATATCGTTTCGTATCACCTCCATCCATGTTTTCTTCGGTCTCCCTTTTGCCCTTTTGCCATTACCCATATCGAGAGTATCTATTCGTCGAACCGGTGCTTCCATAGGTCTGCGTCGCACATGACCAAACCATCTAAGCCGGTTTTCCCGCATCTTCTCCTCCACGGGTGCTACACCAACTTTTGCACGAATATCCTCATTTCGCACCTTGTCTTTTCTAGTGTTACCGCACATCCAACGAAGCATGCGCATCTCCGCTACGTGCATCTTCTGTGTATGATGCTTCTTAGGAGCCCAGCATTCTGTACCATATAATAAGGCAGGCCGAATAGCGCTCCGATAAAACTTCCCTTTCAATTTTAACGAAAAGTTACGATCACACAAAATCTCTGTTGCACTCCTCCATTTCAACCAACCAGCTTGGATCCTTTGATTAACATCACTATCGATCTCCCCATTCCTTTGGATGATGGAACCTAGATATCTAAACTGGTCGCTCGGTGATATCTCTTGCCCTTCCAATGTTATACCAATATGGTTTTGACTTCTCTGGCTACTAAATTTGCAGTGCATATATGCTGTCTTGGACCTGCTCAATCTGAATCCCCGAGATTTCAATGTTTGTCTCCATAATTCCAATTTGGCATTAACCCCTGCTTTCGTCTCATTTACTAGAACAATATCATCAGCGAATAGCATACACCAAGGGATCTCATCTTGGATAGTTCTAGTAAGCTCATCCATCACGATGGTAAACAGGAAAGGACTTAATGCAGATCCTTGATGTAAACCAATAGTAATCGGAAAATCACTTGTTAAGCCACCGCAAGTTCTGACATTTGCCACTACTCCGCCGTACATATCCTTGATTATGTCAATATACTTGACGGGGACCCCCTTTTTCATCATTGTCCCCCATAATACCTCTCTAGGTATCTTGTCGTACGCTTTTTCTAAATCAATAAATATCATATGCAAATCTCTTCTCCTCTCTCGAAAGCGCTCGACAAGTTGACGAAGCAAATGAATCGCCTCTGTCGTCGATCGTCCAGGCATGAACCCAAACTGGTTCTCTGTTATCTTAATATCCTTCCTTAGCCTGTGTTCAATCACTCTCTCCCAAAGTTTCATGGTGTGACACATTAGTTTTATTCCACGGTAGTTTGAGCAATTTTGAATGTCACCCTTAGGCTTTGGATTTTATAAACCTTGCAAAATTCCAAGCCACATGCACCAAGAACAATGAAGGGTCAACATAGACAGAGGGCATAATCTTTTTTATAAATTTTACAGCATTGATGCGTTCATTCAAATAGTCAGAGATAAAGAATTGGATTTGCAACAGAATTTCCATTGGTCTCACCTCTTGGGTATTGTTGTATTTTTATTTATTTTACACAAAATCATGACTGCTGAGACTGACTTGTAATGTTCATTTTTATTACTGCTCAATCTTAGGCTGGTAAGGAATTTGAATAAATTTTAAAACTAATTTGATGTTCGCATGTTATTGTTACATCTTACTTCTTCTCATTGTTTAAGGAATTAGATAGATTTTTTTCCCAATAATAAAATACAATATATATTTTATTCCAGTTCACTCGAAACAAATTAAGCAACAATGAAATAAAGAAAAGAATTGATAGTTTAAAGAAAAAGGAATAATGAGGAAAGTGAAAAGGAAGAATGAATCATTGCGAGCACAAGGTAAAGATGAGCCTCCCCAGAAAAGATGGTCAATTATATTTGATGTCAATTCTGATTGGTGAAATATTTGACTTTGAGAATAGCCCGAACAGCAGTGTGACGAAATTGATATTAAAAGGGAATAATTCTCCACCAGTTAACTATTCATTTTGTTTAATATAACGACCATAGTAATTTTCATCATTGACCGTTCGATATATTTGCTTGGATATAAAATAACTTAGAGTTTGGAAGGTGATTTATAAAATCTACCCTAAAACTATAATAAAACTCCTGTAAGGAGGAAGCAAGGAATACCTCATCCCCGTCGAAAAAACTAGTATATCCTTATTTCCATGGAAAAAACTAGTATGCAAGGACTTGCATGATGTAAAACACTTGCGATCTTTAGATGACTTTGAATTTTATACAAGAAAAGCCATCAAAGTACTTAAAGTGGCTAGAAACATGCAAATCCTTGCATTGAGAGTTTTTTCCACCCACACCCCTTCAATCAAAAGGAAGCTAGACAAAAACAAAAATCCACAGGACCATTTCACACCAAAAGCTCTCAAGAAAGTGTAAAGAAGAGAGAGAAAGAGCCAGACACTGAAATTTCTGCTGTTCTAGAGAGAGAAACAAACCCTAGATTAATTAGATGGGCATTCCCAAACCCCTCTCACTCCCAATTCTCATCATCATCTCCTTCCTCCTCCTCCTCATTAATCCCACCTCATCAGCTGACCTCCTCACTCTCATCTACAAAGGCTGTGCCAACAATGGAGGTGGTGGGTCCTCTGCATCTCAGCAAGCCCTGCAGTCCCTCACCTCCTCCCTCGTTGCTCACTCTGCAAGCTCCAAGTTCTACAAGACCACCACCACCACCTCCTCCTCCTCCTCCTCCTCCTCCTCTTCTTCTTCTTCTTCCATGGGCGGTCAGCCCATCTTTGGGCTGTTCCAATGCAGAGGAGATCTCAGCAACAACGATTGTGCTGCCTGTGTCCAGCATGTCTTTCCCATGTGGTCTAATCTCTGCGGCTCCTCTGTCGCCGCTAGGGTTCAGCTCACAGGCTGCTATGCTCTCTATCAGGTGCATGACATTTACTTTCCTCCCAAATTTGATAATGGTTTCTTGTGTGTTCAGCTCACTGGGTGCATGATTTGTTCAGGTATGGTTTCATTTTAGTTTATTTGAGAGATTCGCCAACCAATTAATATTGACGGTGGGACATTGATTACAGCTTGTTTAAATTTTTTATACGGAGATTGATTACATTTCAATTATGCTGCTTTTAGTAGTGATCTTTGAAAGGGACCTTAATGGGTATTTGTTCTTGTGATTGTAGTATAATGTTCTTTGGGTCATAATAATAATTCATGTTTTATTGTTGTAACATCACATTATGGAATTTCACGAGTATTTTCAATTTGTTTATACTGATTCACATAATTACTGGAACAAGGCATCAATGTATTTTTTTAAAGGAAATATTTGAAAATTTATGGAATTAACCTATTCGTCTGTCGCTGATCCAGGTCCAGGGGTTCCCTCCAGTGTCAGGCACCCAAATGCTCTTCAAGACTTGTGGCTCTGGTAACCCTGGTAATGAATTCGAAGAAAAGAGAGACACGGCATTTGCAAATCTTCAGAGTGGGATAACAAATTCCAATGGATTCTACGCCGCGAGCTATCAGTCGGTGTACACCATGGCTCAGTGTGAAGGGGACCTATCATCGTCGGATTGTGGTGAATGCGTGTCTCAGGCGGTGCAGAAGTCCGAGGTTGAGTGTGGAGGAGCGAGCTCGGGTCAAGTTTATCTTGATAAGTGCTATATAAGCTACAACTATTATCCGAATGGGGTGCCTGGTGGTGGTGGTGGAGGAGGCGGAGGTGGTAGTAGTGGAATAGGTGGGTTGGCATTGGATTTTCGATCGATTTTGGCATCTGGGTATTCTTTAATTTTGAACTAATTTTTACGTTGAGTTGGAATGAGTTTTCTCTTCTCTTTCCTATGCTCATGTTTGTTATAATGCAGTTGATGTGCTTTAGAGTTTTAGGCATTTTATTTGATCGCTTGAATTTGAGCAGGTTTGATGTTTAAGCTAAATTACACTAAACTACCGTTGCCTATGAATGATTTCAGTTAACCATCTTAAAGTTCTTTTATTGCACTAAACTTCCTTAAAGTGCTTCGCTAAGGTATTTTTGTGAAAAATACTCTTTAAGACCAAAGTTTAAGGGAGATCATTGTAAGAAGAGAACAGCGGTAATCAAGGGTAGTTTAGTGTAATTTAGCCCTATGCTTGTATCTCATCAACTTTGTTTATGCTGAATACGAGTTAATTAGAGTTTATATCTAAATGTGCATACACTTTTCTTTTTGTAATAAAAAGTTGAGCCGTAGTTCACCTCGACGGTATATTAATAATAAAAGAAGCTTGACCACATCAAAATTTAAACACGCATATGATTTTATTTTCTGCATGTTAATTTCATGGAAACAGGGGGGCAAACAGGGAAAACAGTGGCCATAGTGGTAGGAGCAGCAGCAGGGGTTGGATTTCTAATCATCTGCCTTCTATTTGCTAGGAATCTCATGAAGAAAGATGGTGAGCTCTTCTTCTTTATTGTGATCTTGATGATGATTCTTTCAGAAGTGAAACATTCATGTATGTTGTCATTGTTACTAAAAGCATAAGATTTTGTCTCTGTGCTCATTCATTGTGATGCAGATTTTTGATGGCTACAGAGACTTGAGGGCATCATACAAAATTTTGAAAAATTAACGGCTCCTCTCTTTTTGGCTCATTCATTGGCCATGTGGGTGTCATGCATCAAAGAGATATTGCTGAAAAGAGAGTTACAGAGATTCACTGGATTCTTTTGATTGGGTTAGAATACATGTTTAGGGCTCTAACTATGTGTTTAATTTTGTTGCTATTATGCCAATTTTGATTACTTGGTGATTAGGGTTTTTAAGAAGAGGGTCCGTTATCAGTAGCTTTTTAATGTTTGTAAATGTACCTATGTTGATCTAGTTTGTTATAAAAAGTTGATTTGATAATGATAAATACAAAGATGCTTTTGTTAGTGCTGCAAATGGATTTGCATTTGGATCAAGTTGTCAATGGATGACCAGCTGCAGAGGTTCTGGATTTGAAAGTGCGTAGCAACTTGGATTTTTGCATTAAAATTAAACCGTATCGCTTTTGTCCGGCTATTATACGACCGTTTTATGTATCATCAGAAACCTACACTTTATATGCATCAACGTCAAACTTTCGGCGGTTTGTCCGCGTTTCTTCTAACGGTGGCTAGCGATTAATATTTTTATTTCATATTTCAATAGAGAATTATTTTGGATATCACATAAGACTTGAAATCACCATATAATCAACCACTAGCTTCTCTTATGAGAGGTAGGAGCAAGTTCTTTGAAGAGTGGAATTCAAATTTTGCCCTTCCATTGTCATTTTGGGCAATGTAGAAGCCATGTGGTAGCTCTCTCATCTCTGGCCCTGCTTGTTTCCTGATGTTTATTATAGTACTTCTCTTCTCACCAACTGGTCATTAAGTGGGTTATGGCAGGATCGAAAATCTGTATTTAACGTTGTCTAAGTAACGGATGTATAAAGTAAGACATGCTTTTTGATATTCCAAGGCGAAGAAAAGTGCTACTAATGTGAAACATAGGGAGTATTAATAATGATGATCGCGCAAGACAATTAGTGCAATGGTTGGAACCCAACCATGTAAAGTTGTTACAGTTTTCATGCATGCTTCCTAGATTTCAAGATTCAAAATGGATACAAAGCCATGAGCAAAGTGACAAAACTAGAGTCCAAAGTTGTTTTTTTGGCATCCATGTGTTTTCAAAGCAAATGGAGGGTTTAGTTGTTGTTGGTCTTTGGCCTGGCCTTCCATTCAAGCAGGGCAGTGTAGTAAATATAAGCTCGATGATCCATTGGAGCACTAACCTTCACAATATTTTCTAGGGTAAATGGTCAAAAAGACCTCGGCCCTCTTCAAAGTTGTGTAAAAATCAGTAGGCTTTTTTCTCCTGTTAAAAAACACATGGGCCGAATAAAAAATCCTTATATACCAGTTGCCTATAATATCTAAGCAGTTGCATGTAATATCTATGCAGTTGCAGTTGCTTATAATGTCTAAAGTTGCATGTAATATCTAAGCAGTTGCATGTAATATCCAAGCAATTGAAGGAATACAAGTCCTAAATGAAATAAAGCCCAGGATTTTTTCATAAAGATTTCAAACTGTCACGCCTCGCTTCCTAAGATACGGGGGAGGAGACGTGACGAAGCCCGTAACGTAACTATACCAAGTAGATACTCTACATGATACAGTTACGCTAAACGTATAATATGCAGGAGTATACAAAAGCAAGAAAAAACTTTTATTCATTAACCAACATTTATTACAAGCTAAGTTCACATTAAAGTTTTATTACATCAAGTGAAATAAAGCTCTAAATATGTGGGCGTTAAAGGAAACAAAGACAGACGGAAGCCATGGTGAATTAAAGTATAGTATAAGACAATTAGAACAATAGGTGTAGTGACGCATAAACATGTATGTAAGAGCGCGGGTAAGATGTCGTTTAGTACTATTATCTGTATTTTTGCTTGTTTTAGTTTGGTCATAAAGATGCACGTGTTCTTGAGAGTATTTCGTTGCACCACGGAACAACGATAACGGGAATAAGGTTGGCATTCCGTTCCCCCACGGAAACACAGTGACAAGTATGGAAAGTTAGTATTCCGTTCCCCCACGGAACCACGGTAACCAGAGAAGACTCTCGAGATTACATCGTACGTCCTTGCTATCCAAACTATCCAACCTCACATAACGATTTGTTGTATATAGATTCGATAAGGTGTTAACGTGTAGATCTTCTAGGCATGGAAACATGAGGGGTTCACTTTCCATATCAGACATATCTGAATATCAGATCTTTCTATCATCACCTCATACCTAGGATCCTTGCGTCATACCCTAATCGTACAAGTAACCATGTTATGATAGGATTCATCGAGTTTGATTAAGAAGCCATATTCAAGTTGTGGTAGGGTTTGCAAAAGCTAGTCGAGTACGTATAGGATATTAAAGTGTAAAACATAGGATTTTGGAAAGTCGATATGTTTTTATGAAAATACGACTTTTATAAAAGTCGAGGTATTGATTTGAAAATACGACTTTAGATGATGTCGAGGTATTTATTTGAAAATATGAATTTAGATGAGGTCGAGATATTTATTTGAAAATACGACTTTCGGAAACTTAGGGTATTTTAGTGAAAATACGATTTTCTAGAAAGGTTATGGTAGTTTAGTGGAAACGGTTTCCTAGAAAGGCTATATTTTAGTGAAAATATGGTTTTCTAGAAAGTTTATGGTGTTTCGAGTCAAAAGTGGTCCACATCTTTGTTGGCTACGGTGTCCTCAAGGCAATTATTGTAATCGAAAGTAGGCGATTATGATAATTGAAGGAGGACCTATACATGTAGAACAGTCTTGCTCGATATGATAGTATGCAATCTGGTTTGTCTTTATTATTGATATGTATATGTTTTACTGGTTATTACGTATCGCTAATACATAATGATAAAACCCATAAAATCTTTGCTTGAATACCAGAGTTATGATGACGATTATATTTGTGAGAGTTTGGTAGTCCATAAGCACATCTGTAAATATCCCTAGTCGTAGGAGTATCGAGACTGGACATCGATATTCTAGAGTAGACTAGTGTATACATTTCTAGACCCTGACGAGTGGCGGTGGTAGGTCTCATAGCCATTGGTGTGTTACACCTAAGATTGTATACATATGCTCACTGGAGGTGAGTATACCGGACAGACTCGCTGAGAACTTCTAAATGGTACTGTACCTATCGTCAGATAGCAGTTCTCAGTTGATATGAGTACAGGTAGTTTTTTGACCTGAGATCATCATTTTTCTCGTGTGAGTTCCCACTGTACTTAGATTACTACCCTACCACGGCTCTACCGAGTCGTGCAAATATATTTTAGTTGGGTACAGTCCCGAACCATATGGAAGCAGTGAGCGATCGTCAGGGATTCTTCTCTCCCGGTATAGGGACCGATGTCGTGTTGTATTCTGTTGGCCATCGCTATAAGTCTCTGGTTAGGGTGGATGGGATTTACTGATTGGAGATCAATACTTTCTCGATTTGGTAATGGGCTTGACACCGACATGACTTATCGGGTTATTAGGGATATGATGTTATCCACCCCTTAGATCCGGTATGCGATACTATTAGACGAAGAGACCGGACTGTACGAAGATTTTCAGTTACAGGCTCAGTAGGGATACAGATGAGTTTGCTCATCGACCTTCTTTTCGTTCAATACCTGGGTAGCCGTCACGTACAGTTAGTGTCGCTGACGTGCTTGTGGTTAAACCCACTGCCAGCATATTATCGAGTATTTAGAGTCCCACACAGAGGGTTTTCTGGTTCAGGCGAAACGATTTAGTGTGTGCGTATTTTGATACGCACTTAGGTTCGATTAAGTACGTGTATTTAGTGCACGTATTTTAATCGGACGTTTTGATAATACTGGAAGATTTGAAAGATAGTCGGGTCATTGTGAGCTAGTATTATATTTCTTATTATCTCTTTTTTGGGTATTCGTATTTTGACACGAATACAGTATTTATATGAATACGAGTATTTGTATAAATACGTGTATTTGTATCTTAATACGAATACGGGTATTTTTATCTCTGTACGAATATGGGTATTCGTATTTTTATATGAATACGGTTCGTAATTTGATACGAATACGGATATATGTATTTGATGCATATTTTGGTTATACGTATATATGTATATATGTGTGTATACATACACACTTTCTCATTCTTTGGAGAAGTTTTTAGATGAGTGTAGGCTCATAACTCATGTCATGAGTCACATGGTGACTCACACTCTCTTGATTAAAAGAAGAGAGGAAAAGAAAACGGGATAAAAAATTTATTCATAACTTCTTCTTCTTCCTCCTCTCTTTTCTTTAACGGTAAGTTTTTTCACCTGAGAATGGAAAATTTGAAAAGAAAAAAAAATGAGATAACCACCACTATATTAGTCTCACCATCACTTCCCAGCAAGTTGTGATCATGAGTAGCCTCACTTGATTTTTAGTGTGAGCTATAGCATGTATCTGGATTTTTCCAGGTGGATCATCTTTGACGAGAAAGATCGGCGTCCAAACTCGTTCCTGACGACTTCGGAGCCTTGCGAGCATCCTTGGAGCGATATAGGGGTCTTCCGTAACTGTGCACGCTAAAAAGGTAGCTAGCCCCCCTTAACCTTGTATATTTAGTTATCTAGTTAAGTATTTGGAATCGATTGTAGGGTATAAGTCGCTAGTGCTTACTATAATTTTTTGTTTTCTCTTCCGCCTTTACCGCGAGTATTGCGACGTAAGCACTAGGGTCCTTACAGTGGTATCAGCGCCAAACCAAACACTAGAACTTGATTAGACGATATTTTAGTTTCGAAACCGAAAATTTACCCGTATTTAGTTTTGAATTCTAAGTTTCTGTCCATTTCAAAACGGCACCTGAATTTTGTTTTATATATTAGTGGACTACATTTTAACAAAGAAAACTTGGCATAAAATTCGATGACAAACGGACAATTTTTGGCCGAGATCCTCTTCCAATTTTTCTCTGTTTATTCTTAAATTTTGTCAGTTGCTTGGAATTGTAGAAATTAAATTTTTGGTATACCTCTTTTTGCCCCATATTTTGTTTTGTACTGTTTGTACATACGGGTAATACGAGACTGTTTTCGGTCGAAATGTTAGCATCGTTTATGATCCGTTGTTTTGTATATGTGTTGGTTAACGTCATCTAATTGTTATATGTTCGATTAGATGGGGTTGCACACTTGTTACTTGTGTTATGGGATATATCTTGTTTATGGTTTAGATGGATTGTCGTGACGGATAACCCATCGTGTGATTTGATTGTACAATTGTGATTTATATTGTTGTATTCATTTGTTCGGGACGAGCGACAGAATTGTAGCCGTCATTACCGCTTGATGTATATACATTTTGGGACACGTCCAGCTTGCGGGCGTAGTCATCGTTGTATATATATTTCATTACTTGTACTAGGATACGGAGTGCCAGGGTAGCCAGATTCGAGAAAGCAGAGGGTGTTGAGACCCGGCTCATTCTCAGATTGGTGGGTTACTCGCCGCACTTATAGGGGGGTGTAGCTCTGACTCACGGAGGAGTGCTCAAGTTACCGGATTTCAAGAAGTGCCGGGTGGCCTACTCATGTGTAAATCCCCGTTCCAATCAATAAAAGTTTTTCTATTTTCCTAGTTCCCTGATATTCCCTCCTCCCTCGTAAATCTTTGTGTGAAGCCGTTGTTAGGTTTTTCAGTATTTAAATTTTTCCTGAACCCTTAAAACCTAAGCAAACCCACACAATTAATTAAAACCAAAACAAACAAAATTTCATTAACTGCTCCAGCCCAAACAAATCCATATATATATATATATATATATATATTCTTCCCCTTTAAATTAAGCCCGTTCCCACCAAAACCCCATCTCAGCCAAACCCAAGAACAAAACAAATTAAACCAATGAACTATGCCCCATAATCCTCAGCCCAGCCATGAAACTAAAAAAAATCATTTAAAATTAAATAACCCTCTGGCCCAAGCCCAGCACCCTTCCCCTCACCGCGCCCGCTACACCAAACCCGACCCGCTTCGACTCCTTCTCCTTCTCCCCAACGTAAAATTTTTCCCGATCCACTTCTCGCGCCGACCTTCGCGGCCACGTCGCCTTGCCGTTGCCCCACAACCCGCGACCTCATCCACAACTCCCCCGAGTCCCTCAACCTCAAACCCTTACTCCTCACTCCCTCAATCACATCTCAACTCCTCACACTCTCTCTCCACACGAACCCACTGCAAACTTCACCTCCTCCTCTCGACGATGAACCTCTTCCAACCTCCTCCCTCATCACCTCACCCTAACCTCCTCCTAAAGACCTCACCTCCACCTCATCGAGCCTCCCCTGCATCTTCAACCGCTGAACTCACCCCCTCGAGCCCCCTGTACACCCACGGCCACTCCCTCGCACTCGACACCGGTGAGCCCCCAACCGACCAGAACCACCTCGTTGACGCCCCAACGTCATCAGCATCATCACCATCACACCAAACCGAGCCCCACTATCTCTCTCTCTCTCTCTCTCTCCAAAATACCAAAAACCCTAACCACCAAGCCGGCGAACCCCCACTGATGCCCGTAGCCGGAGCGACGCCGCCGGCCGTCGTCGACCCCAGCACATTCGCTGAGATCCACTGAGCACCCCTTTCGCTTCCAGCAAGCACAAGCCATCTCCGGGCAACTCCGACGTCGCATCCGAAGCGCGAGCCGAGGTCGCGAAATCCAAACCACGTCGTTCGTCGCACGTTCGTGACGTTTCCACTGTCGTGCATCGCCCAAAGCGGTTCCAGGCAAGTACCATACTTCCTACATGCTAATTTATGTCTGTTACAAACTAAAATTGTATAAATTCCGTGTTTACAATTCACGATAAATTATATGACATAACTGTTCGATGCAAGATCCCAATGAAAATATTCATTTTATTTGACGGAACTCATTTGCATAGTCTGGCCCGTATTGTGTATAAATTTCACTGGAAAATATGACTGTTAATGACTAAAACGAACACCCCCCAAATACATCCGTAGAACTGGGAATTTCCCACATCTGAAAATTGTTAAAATCACCATAAATCATGTACATATTGAAATGATGCGTTCGAGGGCTCAAATCGAAGCCGACTCGACGACCTGTAACCCTATGCAAGTTTATAATGGTTTCTGTACTGGAATTGTGACGATAATTGGTTCGGAGAGCGGCTCTGGACTACAGTCCAGAGCAACTCTGGTTATTGTTTTGTGTCCCGTAATGTTTACTACCATTCTTCCTGAACTCGTATGTTGCGATACCCTACACCTTATTGAATATGAATCTTTTAGATAAATAACACAAGTGGTTTCACCCCGTTTCATCGCTGTTTGCTATTTAATCTGTAATTTGAAAGAACAGGACGTATAACAGTCCAAAACAGAATCAGAATTGACATACTAGTGTTGAACAGTACATAACTTTTGACGTACAAACGCGATTGAGAATCCGTCCATTGCGTTGAAAACCCTATTGAAAACCCTAGATTTATTTCAACTGTAGCGTCACTAAATTCTGATCCCAACTGGGTGAAATTCGTGTCGCGAAACGGACGTTCAGTTCAGAAACTGAATTTCCTGCAGCGAGCACTTAAAATGAAACGGCTGTAACTTGAATACCGAAAACCCGATTGAACTGAAACCAATTTTGATGAACTGCTGACAGAGTGTACTTGTTATCGTATTTGTATCACTTTGTTGAATTCTGAACATATGAATTACTGAAATTTTCATAAATTTATGACGTGCATATTGGTTCATAATATACATGACTTGTTAACGGCATAAATACACATATCTTACCCAATTGCCATATACATAGTGTTAGTGCGTGTTAGTGTTCAGTAGACATTGCATTATCGTGCGTGAATGATATTGGTTTAGGAGTGTCAAGTACACCAATGGAAAGCGAATGATTCGTGACAGTGATTAATACAGTGAACAGTGATAAAACCGTGCTATTGGTATACTTGCACACGACTAAATCATAATCATCAATAGTGTAAACTTGGAGGAAAAGGGGAAATCGAAGTGGAAAGAGTATCGTATTTAGCGGGACCGTGTTTTAGAGGATGATCATTCGAGCAGTGATATATATATTAGGTAGGATCTAGCGATCCGGCTGACAAGGTTATGTCCCGGGCGTGTGGGCCGTTGTCTCGGGTATGTACGAGACTCCTGTTAAACATGATCCTCCTTTCCACTATACGATTTCAAATATGACTTAGAGACCAATAGGGACACAGATCATACCTTGCATCATTTAGTGACATAGTGATTAACTGCATTTTACTTTCACTGTTATTACCTTATTTACCCGTTTCACATCATTACTATAAAAATCGCTATCACGTCGCTCTGACGACCTGAGTGTGCATGCTCAGATTTCGAGGAAGAACCAGCGCAGGAGTCGGATCTACCTTTCGAGCTGACGAAGATCTAGGCTGGAGTACCTTTTCTTTCTTTTCAGCTTTCCCTAAAAGAGATCGTGTAATTGAACTTGGTTAGTAGCTCTTCTTGTTTAATTGTAAATTTGTGAACAATGGACTTTAATGTAATAATTTAGTGATATATTTCCTTTACTGCTGTGCTTTGTTTACTGATTATCATGTAATGCTAGAAGCCGAAGTGTGACTACGGCGGGATTATTCCTGGACCGTAGGAGCATGGCCGGCCTAGTCATCCCTCGTTTTCCGTATTTTGGGAAGCGGGGCGTGACATAGTTTTGTTGGTATCAGAGCCAGGTTTAGTAATAAGGGATAACATTAACTACATTGTATTACATTATTTTCGCTTCACTATTCTTGATTTTCATCCTTGAATCTAAACTTATCCTTTTGAATCTTTCAGCGATATGACGTCCCCGAACGACCACTCCTCAGACTCGAGTTCTCAGGACCGCACGGAAAGAATACTCAGTGGACTGACCTCTCTCGCTGAAGCTCATGAGAGGAAGACGGATTTACTCGCCGAGGGACTCAGGGCTATCACCGCTCCAGGAGGACCCTCCGCACTCATTACCGCCCCCGAAGGCACTACTCCACCAGCTTACCCTGCTAGGGCTGGCACCGTATCAGACTTCCGGAGGTTGCATCCAGCTACATTCACAGGGCTAGCTGAACCCCTCGAGGCCGAGCAATGGCTAGTGAATATGGAGAACTTACTGACGGCCGCCAGGGTACCAGATGAAGATAGGGTGAACGTGATAAAGATCCAATTGAAAGATGAAGCCCATACATGGTGGTCAGTGGAAGAAAGCAGGCTAGACAGACCGATTGAATGGGGCAAATTCAAGGAGTGCTTCCTAAACCATTATTTCCCTTCCACCGCCAAGGCAGAGATGGAGGAAAGATTCATTCTATTGAAGCAGAATGGACGTCCAGTGGACATTTATGCGGCAGAATTCAACCGTCTGAGCCGTTTTGCTCCATACATGGTCGCCTCAGAGGCCACTAGGGCTAGACGCTTCTTGCAGGGATTTGATTTCGAGCTGCAGCAGTTGATCGCATCACTGGAGTTGCAGACTTTTGCACAGGTACTCAACGCGGCGAGAGTTCAGGAGCAATTGATCAACAAGTTCAGGATGCCCCCAGTCATTCCAGCACGTACCCTTGCACCTTCTCGAGGAGCCATACCGGTTCACAGGCCTGGAACAGCATAAATGAAGCGTTCGTTCATGCCACAACATCGTCCCCAGAGACGAAACGTAGTTTGCGGCTACTGCAATAGAGATAGGCATACCTAGAAGGACTGTCGCCGCGCCAAGGGACAGTGCTTGATTTGCGGATCCAGTCAGCACAGGATCAGCGGTTGCTCCGAGCGAGCAGAGATACAGGGAGGTTCTGGACCGCAACAGCAGAGGCCACAGGAGCAGAGGCAACCATTTACAGTCGCGGTCAGGGACGGGCTTTCACCCTGACCGCCGAGCAGGCAGAGGCTTCAGGGGATGTTGTTACAGGTACTCTACTCGTACATTCCTTGCCATCTAGAGTATTATTTGATTCTGGAGTATCGCATTGTTTCTTGTCTGAGCATTTCGTTGATACACACTCCATACCACATGAACCACTAACCAAGGGCTGGGAGATACATACGGGTAATAGCATTATAATATCTAGTCGAGAGTATAGATCATGTCCGGTTGTAGTGTGTGGCAGGGAATTCTATGCGAATTTCCTTCTGATTGGGATGGGCAGTTACGACGCAATTATCGGGATGGATTGGATGAGTACCTTCCATGCAGTTATTGATTGCCGTGCAAGGAATGTGATCTTCCGCATTCCCAATCACCCGGAGTTTATTTTCGAGGGCGGAAGCGAATCTTTAGAGCCAGCCAAGTATAGAGTCAAGCCAAAGGAGCTGACAGCTATGGAGATTGATGAGAGCGCAGCCCCAGAGATTGTTCGGGACTTTCTGGACGTGTTTCCTGAAGATTTACTAGGTATACCACCTCCACGTGTCTTGGAGTTCTCGATCGATTTGGCTCCAGGTACGACACCTGTATCCAAGGCCCCGTACAGAATGGCACCGGTTGAGTTGGCGGAGTTGAAGAAGCAAATTGAAGAACTATTGGAGAAGGGATTTATCCGGCCGAGCGTTTCACCGTGGGGTGCACCAGTTCTGTTAGTGAAGAAGAAGGATGGATCGCTGCGGATGTGTATAGATTATCGGGAGCTGAACAAAGTCATAATTAAGAACAAGTACCCAATCCCGCGCATCGACGACTTATTCGATCAGCTAAGTGGGGCCAAAGTATTCTCGAAGTTGGATCTCCGTTCTGGATATCATCAAATCAGAGTAGCAGCCGAGGATGTATGCAAGACGGCTTTCAGGACCCGATACGGACACTACGAGTTCCTTGTGATGCCGTTCGGTGTTACCAATGCTCCAGCGATATTCATGGACTTGATGAACAGGGTGTTTGCAAAGTTCTTGGACACATTTGTCGTTGTATTTATCGACGACATACTTGTTTACTCGAAGACCAGGGAGGAGCATGTCGAGCATTTGTGCACGGTTCTACAAATTCTTCGGGAAGAGAAACTGTATGCGAAATTAAGCAAGTGCGAATTCTGGCTCGACAAGGTTCAGTTCTTGGGACACATCGTTTTGGGCGAAGGCATCTCAGTGGACCCGGCAAAGATAGAATCTGTCAGAGATTGGCCAACGCCGAAGTCAGTGGCCGAGATCAGGAGCTTTCTGGGATTGGCAGGTTATTATCGGAGCTTTGTCCAAGACTTCTCAAGAATCGCTGAACCATTAACGAGGCTGACATGGAAGGATGTACCGTTTGGATGGACAGAGGAGTGTACTCAGGCCTTTGACACACTGAAGCAGAAGTTAACCACGGCGCCTATTATCACAGTACCGGATGATTTCGGTGGTTTGGTAATACACAGTGATGCCTCAGGGAAGGGTTTAGGCTGTGTTCTGATGCAGCACGACCGAGTGGTTGCTTACGCCTCTCGACGGCTGAGAAATCACGAGAAGAACTATCCTACGCATGACTTGGAGTTAGCTGCAGTGGTTTTTGCGCTAAAGATTTGGAGGCACTATCTTTTGGGCGAGAAAGTGGAGGTGTACACGAATCACAAGAGTCTAAAGTGCGTCTTCGCTCAAAAGGAACTAAACATGAGGCAGCGTCGATGGCTAGAGCTGATGGCAGATTATGACTTGGACCTTCAGTACCACCCGGGGAAAGTGAATGTTGTACCAGATGCGCTCAGTCGCAAGCCAGCTGTCATGATGTTGACCAGTCAGAGGAGCATTATTAAGGACTTTCCGAGACTCGAGCTTGAAGTCGTTACACCGAGTGTACTCGGTCAACTTTGGCAACTACAGGTGCAGTCTTCCCTGGTGGATCGCATCAAGGCTGCACAAGCGGATGATCCCCGATTGCAAAAGTTCAGAGCGCAAGTGGAAGCCGGGCTGAGAACGGACCTAATCATACATGAAGATGGTTCTCTGAGGTACGGTAGCAGACTTTGCGTACCCAAGGGGGATGTTCGAGAAGAAGTACTGGCCGAGGTGCATAGTTCAGCTTATTCTGTGCATCATGGAGGTACAAAGATATATCGAGACCTAAAGCAACATTTTTGGTGGAACGGAATGAAGCGGGAAATCGCGAGGTTCGTATCCAGATGCTTAGTATGCCAGCAGGTGAAGGCGGAACATCAGAGGACAGCAGGATTGTTACAACCACTTCCGATACCAGAATGGAAGTGGGAGCACATTACCATGGATTTCGTGACGGCCTTACCACGGAGCCCTAGGAGCAAAAACGCCATTTGGGTTATCGTCGACCGACTCACGAAAGCTGCACATTTCCTACCTTTCCGAGTGGGACAGTCGACAGAGTCACTGGCAGAGAGATACATGCAGGAGATAGTGCGGCTTCACGGTGTTCCAGTTAGCATTGTGTCAGATCGAGACACCAGATTCGTGTCGCACTTCTGGAGGAGCTTACAGGAGAGTTTGGGTACCCGCCTCAAGTTTAGCACAGCTTATCACCCGCAGACGGATGGACAATCCGAGCGTACGATTCAGACGCTCGAGAATATGTTGAGAGCCTGTATGTTGGACTTTCAGGGTTCCTGGGAAGACCATCTGCATCTAGTCGAGTTTTCCTATAACAACAGTTACCAGGCTAGTATCCAGATGGCTCATTTCGAAGCACTTTACGGGCGGAAATGTCGATCCCTAGTGTGCTGGGATGATGTGGGAGAGCGAAGATTACTGCGTCCCGAGCTCATTGTTCAGACAGTCGATAAGGTCCAAATGATCAGGCAGCGAATTAAGACGGCCCAGGATCGACAGAAGAGTTGGGCAGATACTAGCAGGAGAGCACTAGAGTTTGAAGTCGGAGATCACGTGTTCCTGAAGATTTCCCCTACCCTTGGAGTTATCAGGTTCGGAGGTCGGGGAAAGCTTAGTCCCCGTTTCATCGGACCTTTTGAGGTGCTAGAGCGAGTAGGAGAGGTGGCCTACCGACTCGCCTTGCCTTCATCGCTAGCCGGTGTGCACAATACCTTCCACGTGTCACAATTGCGGCGTTATGTTCGGGACGAGATCCATGTCCTGGACTATTCGGAGTTAGTTTTGGGTACCGACCTATCCTACGAGGAGCAGCCCACCACCATCCTCGACCGCAGAGAGAAAGTGCTGAAGAACAAGGTCATTCCGTTAGTCCGAGTGTCTTGGGGCGGTCGTTCCCCAGGAGAATCTACTTGGGAGCGGGAGGAAGATATCCGTACACGTTTTCCACACCTCTTGGTTTAGTATTTGGTTTCCTTGTATCCTCGGTAAATTTCGAGGACGAAATTTTTTGTAAGGGGGGTATGATGTAAATCCCCGTTCCCATCGATAAAAGTTTTTCTATTTTCCTAGTTTCCCGATGTTCCCTCCTCCCTCGTAAATCTTTGTGTGAAGCCGTTGTTAGGTTTTTCAGTATTTAAATTTTTCCTGAACCCTTAAAACCTAAGCAAGCCCAAACAATTAATTAAAACCAAAACAAACAAAATTTCATTAACTGCCCCAGCCCAAACAAATCCATATATATATATATATATATATATATATATATATATATATATTCTTCCCCTTTAAATTAAGCCCGTTCCCACCAAAACCCCATCTCAGCCCAACCCAAGAACAAAACAAATTAAACCAATGAACTATGCCCCATACTCCTCAGCCCAGCCATGAAACTAAAACAAATCATTTAAAATTAAATAACCTACTGGCCCAAGCCCAGCACCCTTCCCCTCACCGCGCCCGCTACACCAAACCCGACCCGCTTCGACTCCTTCTCCTTCTCCCCAACGTAAACTTTTTCCCGATCCACTTCTCGTGCCGACCCTCGTGGCCACGTCGCCTTGCCGTTGCCCCACGACCCGCGACCTCGTCCACAACTCCCCCGAGTCCCTCAACCTCAAACCCTTACTCCTCACTCCTTCAATCTCATCTCAACTCCTCACACTCTCTCTCCATACGAACCCACTGCCAACTTCACCTCCTCCCCTCGACGATGAACCTCTTCCGACCTCCTCCCTCATCACCTCACCCTAACCTCCTCCTAAAGACCTCACCTCCACCTCATCGAGCCTCCCCTGCATCTTCAACCGCTGAACTCACCCCCCCGAGCCCCCTGCACACCCACGGCCACTCCCTCGCACTCGACACCGGCGAGCCCCCAACCGACCAGAACCACCTCGTTGACGCCCCAACGTCATCAGCATCATCACCACCACTCCAAACCAAGCCCCACTATCTCTCTCTCTCTCTCTCCCCCCTCCAAAATATCAAAAACCCTAACCACCAAGCTGGCGAACCCCCACTGCTGCCCGTCGCCGGAGCGCCGCCGCCGGCCGTCGTCGACCCCAGTGCACTCACTGAGATCCACTGAGCAGCCCTTCGCTTCCAGCAAGCACAAGCCATCTCCGGGCAACTCCGACGTCGCATCCGAAGCGCGAGCTGAGGTCGCGAAATCCAAACCACGCCGTTCGTCACGCGTTCGTGACGTTGCCACTGTCGTGCATCGCCCAAAGCGGTTCCAGGCAAGTACCCTACTTGCTACATGCTAATTTATGTCTGTTACAAACTAAAATCGTATAAATTCCGTGTTTACAATTCACGATAAATTATATGACATAATTGTTCGATGCAAGATCCCAATGAAAATCTTCATTTGATTTGACGGAACTCATTTGCATAGTCTGGACCGTATGGCAGTGAACCTTGTGTATAAATTTCACTGGAAAATATGACTGTTAATGACTAAAACGAACACCCCCAAATACATCCGTAGAACTGGGAATTTCCCGCATCTGAAAATTGTTAAAATCACCATAAATCATGTACATATTGAAATGATGCGTTCGAGGGATCAAATCGAAGAAGACTCGACGACCTGTAACCCTATGCAAGTTTCTAATGGTTTCTGTACTGGAATTGTGACGATAATTGGTTCGGAGAGCGGCTCTGGACTGCAGTCCAGAGCGACTCTGGTTATTGTTTTCTGTCCCGTAATATTTACTACCGTGTTTCCTCAACTCTTATGTTGCGGAAACCTACACCTTATTGAATATGAATCTGTTAGCTAAATAACACAAGTGGTTTCACCCCGTTTCATCGTCGTTTGCTATTTAATCTGTAATTTAAAAGAACAGGACGTTTAACAGTCCAAAACAGAATCAGAATTGACATACTAGTGTTGAACAATGCATAACTTTTGACGTACAGACGCGATTGAGAATCCGTCCATTGAGTTGAAAACCCTATTGAAAACCCTAGATTTAGTTAAACTGTAGCGTCGCTAAATTCTGATCCCAACTGGGTGAAATTTGTGTCGCGAAATGTACGTTCAGTTCAGAAACTGAATTTCCTGCAGCGAGCACTTAAAATGAAACGGCTGTACTTGAATACCGGAAACCCGATTGAATTGAAACCAATTTTGATGAACTTATGATAGAGTGTACTTGTTATAGTATTTGTATCACTTTGTTGAATTTTGAACATATGAATTACTGCAATTTTCGTAAATTTATGACGTGCATATTGGTTCATAATATACATGACTTGTTAACGGCATAAATACACATATCTTACCCAATTGCCATATACATAGTGTTAGTGCGTGTTAGTGTTCAGTGGATATTGCATTATCGTGCGTGAATAATATTGGTTTAGGAGTGTCAAGTAAACCAATGGAAAGTGAATGATTCGTGACAGTGATTAATACAGTGAATAGTGATAAAACCGTGCTATTGGTATACTTACACACGACTAAATCATAATCATCAATAGTGTAAACCTGGGGAAAAAGGAAAAATCGAAGTGGAAAGAGCATCGTATTTAGCGGGACCGTGTTTTAGAGGATGATCATTCGAGCAGTGATATATATATTAGGTAGGATCTAGCGATCCGGCTGACAGGGTTATGTCCCGGGCGTGTGGGCCGTTGTCTCGGGTATGTACGAGACTCTTGTTAAACATGATCCTCCTTTCCACTATACGATTTCAAACATGACTTAGAGACCGATAGGGACACAGATCATACCTTGAATCATTTAGTGACATAGTGATTAATCGCATTTTACTTTCACTGTTATTATCTTATTTACCTGTTTCACATCATTACTATAAAAATCGCTATCACGTCGCTCTGACGACCTGAGTGTGCATGCTCAGACCTCAAGGAAGAACCAGCGCAGGAGTCGGATCTACCTTTCGAGCTGACGAAGATCTAGGCTGGAGTACCTTTTCTTTCTTTTCAGCTTTCCCTAAAAGAGATCGTGTAATTGAACTTGGTTAGTAGCTCTTCTTGTTTAATTGTAAATTTGTGAATAATGGACTTTAATGTAATAATTTAGTGATGTATTTCCTTTACTGCTGTGCCTTATTTACTGATTATCATGTAATGCTAGAAGGCGAAGTGTGACTACGGCGGGATTATTCCTGGACCGTAGGAGCATGGCTGGCCTAGTCATCCCTTTCCATATTTTGGGAAGCGGGGCGTGACATCATGACATTGAGTGTGGGTTGCCTCACTTCTAGAATTGGTGGGTAACTTGTCGTGCTCGTGGGGGTCTTGGTTCAAGATTGTACGGGCTATCCACACGACCGGGGAATGTTGGTTTTCGTTTGCGGCTCAAACAAAACACATGGCTCCTATTTTATCCACTATTCCATATTGTTGTTTATCGCATGCCTGTGATATTTATTACTTGCCTGTGATATATATATATATATATATATATATATATATATATATATATATATATATATATATACTTCTATATGTTTTGCATCCGTGTTAGCCCTGTCCCTATCCCTGCCGTAAGTTAAGTAACCTCATGGTGAAGACCCGGGACCCAGTGGCGAATGTGGATGGCATATAAAAACATGCTATTCTGGTTGTTTCTGTGTGGCTTAGAAATATAAATTGATGGTATCACATTATATGTTTAATGCAAGAAAAACAAATTTAAATGATGTTGTCGAAACCAAATTTTAAAACTACTCGGTTTTCTTCAGAACCACTTGTTTTAAAGGCGAAGCCTAAACCATTCCTTTTCAAAGCCACTCGAGTTCTTTCAACGATATCAAGTTCATTATGTTAAAGGTTTATTCGCCTAAAACTAGCCGTAGCCCTCCGTTATTTCAGACGAGTAGCGCTTAGTATTCATGCTATATATGTTGGTCTTCGTCAAGGCATAGTTTATGGTAGCGCTATGTGTTACTTTTCTGCAGCATAAAAATGCATTAATTTAGGACAGTCGTACAACTATTTTGGCTTTCGTCAAGGGTTAATACGGGTGGGTCTAGATTAATTAGGATAATGACGGGTTGAACTTGACTTGTGACTTATGATATTTTGGCCTTCGTCAAGATCATAAGATGCTTTGGGTAAAAACCATATCGGGAGTTTCAAACATAAAGGAAACATGCCTAATATGCGCATACCTTCTGGAGTGTGGTAATTTTGGTCGGCTTTCGTCAAAATTATCACACAATGATAGTTGGGTTCCGATTTCCACTGATGAGTAGATATTACTCCTCGGGAGATTTTCATTTCACAATTAGCTAACCTATTATGTTTCTAAAAAGTGTTAACGAGGTTACGCCTTTGCGAAAACATGGTTATTTAATTAGTCCATGCGAAAGTATGGGAAGCCTCCCTCGGAGTACCAACACTGCCTGGCCGAACGGTTAGCAAACTTGTAAGGTATAAATGATCCCGAATAGTTCTCCTTTCATGGTTTGAAGAAGAATTTGAGAAAACAGTGGGAGCCATCTTGATTAAATAAAGTGATTAATCAATCTAATCTTGAAAGAGTGCATACTGGGTGTTTTCTCTCTCTCTCTCTCTCTCTCTCTCTCTCTGGCATCGACCATGACCGAACTTAAACTAAAACTCATAAACCAAGTTGACCGAACCTTTTTTACAAACCTGGTTTTAATTTGTCATGATTCACGGCTAAATCGTATATATTCTTGTCGCTCTTATTTTACCCTTTGCTTTCTCCAGAACACTCCTTATCACTATGGATATCCATATTGCTTGGAACGACCATCTCGTATGGTTACATACGAACTCGAAGAAATTTATTTCAGTCCGAGAATTGTTATGGGTTCCAGAGAAATTGAATTATACAATTCGTTTGTCTCCCCTTATTCACTTTCTCTCAAGTTGAGAGCTCCTTATATTAGGATAGTACACATGTTCCGCTTGTTGAATAGTTTTCTTTCAAATCTTAGGCAGGTGCCGACAGATAGGAAAGGAAGAAAACCAACCATCCTAAGTATGGTGTATAGAAGATAAGATGTAGAGACATATAAAGGGATTGAAGTAATGGCAAAGAAAATTGCAACTACTGTCGTAAATATAGGCATTGGAAAAGGCATTACTAGGATTACCCGGCAACCCCCCTCGAAACATTTTAATGTTTCAGTATTCCTGTGCGGTAGTGATTGAAAATTGCTTTCCCAGTTACATTCTGACTTCAGAGTATGTATATACCGGTTGAGATTCTCATATTTATATGGCGTTACAGATGATGAGTGGGAGCAGATTATTGGGAATTGGGTGATTAGATTCTCAATATCATAATTCTTATTTGAGACTTGAAGTCTCAGGTCTTTTATATAGTACAGGCAAATTATTAATTAGTTTGAGAAAATCTCTCATTTGAAAGATATCAATTGATTTAATTGGTCTCAAAATTTGTTCATGAGATTTTATCCACCGTTGGATCTTTGATCCAATGATTTTCTGTTCTACAGAATATTTTTTTTTAACAAGATTGAGGAAATATTTTCCATATATACAGAATTTTATTCCGTCAAACAGTGATTTTTAATCACCATTGGATTTTAATCCAAAGGCTCTCTGTTTTACAGAGAACAATCTTTCTTTGTTTAGAAAGATTGGGGAAATATATTCCCAAAAAAATAGAATTTAATTTTATCATTGGATTTTTGATCCAACCGAGAATATCTTTCTCACTTAGAAAGATTAGGGAGATATTTTCTCCTAATAGAATTTTATTCTATTATTTGATGATTTATCATAACCACTGGATCTTTGATCCAACGGCTCTGTTTAATAGAGAATATCCCAATTTTTTTAGAGAAATAATTCTCATGTAGAATTTAATTCTACCTGTTTTAGTTTGGATGCCGGCGCTCACGTGTCATGCACGTGGGCGCCACTTAAGAATTAAATTCTTATTTATGATCGACGCTCCTGTGCCTTGCGCATTGGCGCTCACGTGAACTTCACGTGCGGCGCCACTATAGGATTTAATCCTATAAGACCGGTGCCGGCTCCGGCGCCGGCGCTCTCGTGGGGAGCATGTAAGGCGCTTACTCATTGGAATTTAACAGAGCTTAACTCTTTTATTATATTTAATTATTATGGGAACAAATGCCCCCCACCGTTGTTTTCACGTGGCTTACACGTGAGTATAACGGTGTCACTTTTATAACCGTTGGATCACCTAAGAAGTTGAACCGTCCCCCCCCCCCCCCCCGTCTGTAACAACCCTAATTTTTCTATACACTTTTCTATACAAATTTTTTCATCCATAAAGGAATATTTTAACCTAAGCACAATATATAAGTAATTATTTTGTTTTTAAATAACTCCATTTTTAATGTACAAATAATTGATTTAAATTCAAAGTATACTTGGAGTATTTAATGTTGCTGATATCACTTTAAGTATCTATTTTCCCACAATAATTACAAGAAGGAGCTTGTAGCTCATTGGTAATACCTTGCACTGCTGAACCAAGCCACCAGAGTTCGAATCCCATGCCCTACATTATTTTTAGATTATTTTTCTTTTAAAATTCTTGGAAGCCCAACAGTCCACAGGCCATAACTCCCAAATGTTGAACTGAACCCTAAAAATGGAGTATGCCAAAGTCTTAATTAGAGAACCCCGCACCCGACCGTTGCCGAACCCGGCCGGGATCGGCCGTCCGGTCGAATCGGCCGGCGCCGCCGGCCGGACTTGGTCGAACGGTCGGGGTCCCAAAACGAAAAGTTTGCCTTTTCGTATTCCATAACCCCCTGTTAACTCCAAATTATTATATCAGTTCCAGAATTCTTAATACACCCTAATTACTACAAAATTTTAATGATTTTTCTTAAATTTTTACAATTTTTTAAAAAATAAAAACCTTTCACCTACCCTACCCTAGCCTACCCTATAAATAGACCCCCTACCCTCTACCCTCTCATTCCAAAACACTAGGTTTACTCTCTTAAAATTTTCACAAGAAATGTGTGCTTTGAAACCGAGTTCACGGCGAAGCGCTGACGGATTTCCGGCGACGTTCTTTGAAACAACCGGCGACGAAACAAAGCCTCGACCACTCACCTTGTTCCTCTATACTCTTTAGTATAGATCGAAGCCTGTAAATCCCGTTCTTCTCTCTTTTCTACTTCTCAAAATACGACTTTATGAAACCCGACGGAAATCGGAACAAACCGATTTCCGATTCGGTTTTTCTACAAAATTTCACTTGTCACCAACTCCATAACACCTAAACATATTCATGATGACCATTAATCACATAATAATTAATTTGGACAAAATTTCTCACATGAAATGATAACTTTTCTGTGATATCGTATTCTTTTCACATTAATACCATAATGTTTATTTTTCTTATTCTAATCAATTCCATCATTCCTAAACATTCTCATCTTGATCACTAAACTTGTAAAAATCAATTTGAATGAGTTTTCACACATGAAATGATAAATTTTGCAAATACCGTATTCTTTCACCTAAATACCCTCATGTTTAATTTATCATGTTTAACCCCTAAACATCACAATACCTTAAAATAAGTCACGAGGTAATGACCTACCTCCACACATACGCAAATACAACCTTAATTGATATCATCAAAATTTAGAATACGAAAATACAAGACTTTACATTAAAATACCATAATCTTCATAAAACCATTCTTAAAGATTTTAGATTTGTTACACTTTTTAGTAAATAGTTCTTACTAGGAAAATACGATAAGTTGTGGACATCGATCGTTTATCTAAACTGACTTTGTGGTGTCTAGGCTAGGCAAGTTGAGCTTGGGTAACTTTAAAAGGCCCGCCTCACGATTCGTGAGCGGATCCCTCCCTCCTCACTTGTACTTACCTGGCCACAATTGGCGGTGAAGAGGCGATTTGAGGCTTCTAACGACTTGTCGTTTAGACCTTAGAAATATGCTAGTTGACTTAGAAAACCCTAGAAACTAAAATACGGAAATTGACATCTTTTTACAAATAAATACCTTATCTTTATAAAACCGTTTTCTAAATGAATAGTATTTATTAAACCTTTGCAAAGCGCCACTACAACCCACCTTTGGGGAACTCGTTAGGGATTGTACGGTTTATCGTGCACCCTCGGGCCTAGTAGTGCGAGATTCAGACCTCCGCAAGGAGCATTCGGTCTCGAAAGGTTTAAAATACGACATTTAAGAAAAATGAGATTTTTGGAAAATAAAATATTTATATAAAATTATTCTTGTATTAACATATGTATATTTATCATTTAAACACATATTTTATTATAAGATAAAGATTCCACCTTTTTCTAAAAATTACCAGATTAAAAGTTACATTAAAATACCATGAATTTCAAATAAATCAATTAATACCTTTATTAGGATACTTTCACTAGAATAACACAAGTAAAATTTACACTCATTATAACTATAAAGACGAATAACAAATACTTGAGGTGTATTTTGAAAACTATACAAAAGTACTTTTTACATAAAACCCCCTCAAGTTTTATAATTTACAATAAGGACCCTAACAATTATAGAACTTCAATTACATTTCTTTTAGTCTGACTCGGGTTAGAGTCTGTCTAATTCTGACTTGAATATAATTCAAGTCAATCTATATTCTTAATAATCCAACTCAATATGAACACATGAATCCATGAATACAATTACCAGTTTATACAATCTGGCTGAGCCGAACCATGGATATATTCCTTCTACATGATTTCCAGTATTCCATTAACATGACTCTACGGTTATAACCGTTTCCTGATATCATGGTTTCGGTCAGTCAGTCAATCAATCATACAACCAATACAGTTTACAAGATAACAATACTGTTAAAACACTACGGGGTTTAAGGGGTAGATTGGTACGGAAGATGTTAAAGGTGGCACGAGGTGGTCAGATTAAGACACCTAACCTATATTCCGTTGCTGTTGTACCGTGGCTTAACGGTTCCTTGTACTTTCCGTTTGCCCTGGTCTCTAGCATATAAAGACCCCCCTCGTATACACTGGCATGCTTCTGTACCAAGCTACAAACAACAGCGTTAACATAACATTACAACAATAGTTTATACTTTAAAATGTATCTTTTTATTCTGTCTTCTCTACTTTCCTCTTACCTTTGGGACTTACCGCGCGATCTGTTCGCTGACGACATTCTGTTTCTCTTTTCTTTGAATGTCGTCAGGTGACTTGGACCCGGCGGAAGTTGAGCCATCACAAGAAGATTTGGAGCATTTTGCCGAAGACCCAGCAGTATAATTTCATTGTACACTTTTTCTTTTCAGTACTTTCTATTTCCTGTTATGCCAATGTTTAGGCATTTTTATTTCAGATGTATTTCCTTTTCATGTATTGTACAAAGAATGTTAATAAATAAAAGTTGCTGTTCTTTTTATACTCTTGTCTCTTATGTAATTATTTCTATATTGCTTAGCTACGCTTAGCGTATGTACTTCTGAGTACATACATAGCGGACCTCGTCGCGTCCCCTTCGCCATACACTGGAAAGCGGGGCGTGACACCGTCTTATAAATAGGGTGTTTGGCCCTTGAGATGACTGATGTCTCATCATCTTCTTCCTTGAGCCTTATTCTTCTTTTGAGAATTTAGTTCTCGTTCCAGAAATTAGATTTCTGTCCTCACGAACTTTTCTGAGCAGAGTATACTCTGCCAGATTTCTTAGTAAGGATTATGAACAGAGCCTAGCACTATAACTTCTTTTGAGTATATGTATTTTCTTAGTTTTGGATTTTAAGTCCATTATCAGATTCGAAAGAGCTTAGCTCTTTTTTTTAATCGATCTTTTGGAGATCTAAAAAAAAACCTTTTTTATATAGATCGTGGATTTTGATATCCACATCCAATACTTGAGAATTTTTTATTCTCTTCTTTAGGATTTTACCCTACTGTCAATCTTGACATTTGAGATTTCATGGAATTTGATTCCATCATTCATCCCATAAGTTTTTCTAACATAGGGTTCTCTGGGATTTAATCCCACTATTTGGGGGAATTTAATTCCATTTTTTTTGCAGAGCTTAGCTCTGATTTGGATCTTAAGAACTTTGGGAATTTTATTTCCTTTACTGTTCTTGGATACTTTCTTTCCCTTTTTATAGATTTTTTGGGGTTTTAATCCCTTTTTTATTTTTTTTATTCATAGATTTGAATCTGTTACCTGGTTTTCTTTCAGGTATCATGACTGGTCATCTGTATGATCTTGAAGAGATTATCTCTTATGAGGAGATTCGTATTCAGGGTCGTTGTCAAGGCCAAGAACACACTATGGCCCAATGTAAAGAGGTGATGCGTCGCTTTGACGATTACAACGGTCGATTGCTCCCCCGCCATTATGCCCTTTTGAAGATCATCGTTGGGTCGATCTGGGACGCTATACCTAGACGTATTGAGGTTATGCCGCTCTAAGCGCTCGATGATGCTGAGAACAAGGTGCATTCTGTGTATCTGATGGGGTTGATTTCGAAGAAACGGCGAGATACTCTTATCTCTATCTTCCACCGTGTCTTTCAACAAAAAATGATAGTATCAGCATATCAGAAGGTGGAGGACATCGGTGGTGACCCTGACACTTGCATCCGAGAGAAGATGCACAAAAAGATGGTTGATGAGGGTGAACGTGCATTACTCAAACTTGCTTTTGAGTTTGATAATCCATATCCAGAGTTCATTGTCTTACCATTGTAGATATTTTGATGATGTTTATTTCTTTCTCTTTTTTATCATCCTCATTACCAATGTATAAATTTCTTTGAAGTATGAATGACAAAACCACCCCTTATTCTTTTTTTACGCCAACACTCATATGTGCTTCACATGAGGCGCTGTTATATATAAAAACTAGTGTCGGCGCTCACGTGTCATGCACGTGAGGCGCTGTAATCCTAAAAAAACTAGCACCGGTACTCACGTGAGGCGCTGCTATAGGATATGAGGGAATCGTTTCACCTTCTTGCTTTGCTTTTTATGAGTCAACTCTTTCTTTTCCAATGCATTCTTTTTGTCAGAACTTGGAAATAGTTCCACCATGCACAATATTTTCTGTGCCTAGACTTAAATGCTTCTCTTTATATTCTGAATCAGTGTTCTTTTTCTTCTTCACAAGGAAAAAACCATTTTTTTAACAGATCAAAGGTTATGTCTTGTAATCGTCCACATGCTCGTCGGCAACCATAGGAGGTGCCCATCGAGGGAATTGTTCCTCGTTTTGCTGCACGCTTGGTGAATCACGTTCTCACGAATGATCAATGCGACACGGTGATGTACGAGCTCCAGACTTATAGAGGATCTCCTCTTCCCATCGGCTCCATTTGGCTCCGGATGATCTTCCTGTCCGTGCTCGCCGACATTCTCCTCATCCAGCGGAGATGACTCCGGCGATGCTCGACGCAGCAGAGGACAAGATCAAGTGCTTTCATGAGGCACATTTGATTACCCAGCCTCCGAGGGATCGCTCTGTTCAGCAGCTAAGCCAGATATGGGCTCAGCGGGCCATCATGTCTGCCTTCGCCGATGGGCATGGCGCTGACCGATAGGGAGTGACTCTTCGCGAAGATCGCCGCTTCGATATAGTGGAGAAGGCTGAGAGGGGTTTAGAAAACTTTATTTATAGTTTTGTAAACCCTTGTACTTTTGATCCCATGTTTGTGATCTATTTCCTGTAGAATAAAGTGTTTATTTAAATCTGTTTCTTTATTGTCCACTGAGGAGCCCGTGTACTTTGTCCACTGAAACATTGTCCACTGAGGAGCCCGTACGGCCGCGGTTCCGCGGCCTAAGCATGCTTATGCCGCAGAACCGCGGCCCTTTAGTGGAGTTAGGCCATGAAACTTGGTGGTTTTCTCCTGTTTGTTGTTGTATGCAGTGTGGTATATGTTTTTTTCTCAGAAACTCTTCACAATATTTCCAGAATTTCAGCAGAACAAAAAGTGATGTGATGTGGATCTTTTGCCATGATTTCCTCGAGCACCGCGTAGATATGTTGGATCTTGTGTTGACATTGAGCTTTGTGCATGAAAATGACATCGATTTGCCATTTTGTCCCTTAAACTGGTGTGCGGCAACATACGGATAGAGACCGGAGACCCGTGTTTTATCTGTGGTTGGCAGTAATCCGGAATTTGTCGTGCTTTTCCATGAATTTCATTGTTTAGAGCTGAGAACCTGTATCCTGCAATTAACTAGCAAACATGGCTCAAGAGTACCTACCGATAAGTAATGTGATAAAAATTGGGCGGTATAAAAATGCAAAAATCTGATATGAACAAATACCCCCCAACTTATCATTTGCTCGTCCCGAGCAAAGCCAATTTATTCACAAAAATTCCTAACCTCACTTTCGCAGGGAACGCGATTGCACTGAGCATGTGCAACAAGCCGTTAAACCTCTAGGTGTCCCTAGTAGGAGGAGTGTTGTCTCCTGAGGGTTTTAAGCGGGTACTACCCACAAAATCCGGTCAAGCTAGTTTTGCAAAATAACTACGATTCAAAACCCCTAAAGTTTTGTTTCAGAAAATAACAATTCTATTATCCTGAGTCTAGACTATCGAACCTTTATTTTTCACACCTCGCTTCTTATTTAACTTAAGATTTTATATGTCTTTACGTGCAGTGCAAATAGTGTCGTTAAGTTCCAGAAGGGTCGAATAAAGTCATGTCATACAATAAAGCCCAGATAAATTTTTTTAAAGGATCACATAAGTTTTATAAAGAGTTAAGCATTTTTCAAGTTTCGTTTTCCAGTAAGGTTTCAACTTCAGAATTTCTATCTTCCTTAACAGGAAACTAGGTCTTATTTTTTTTCACTCCACCTTTTTCTTGTTCTCATTTCATACACACCTTTGTGAACGTGCAATAGTCTTTATTATAGAATAAAACCTTCATATCTCCGCTAGAAATATTTTTTTATAAAAGCCTGTCTTTTGTCAAGATTATTCTCACATAAAGAACTGTTAGGAATATTAACTCGGAGAGAATACTTGCTTGACTTTGTTTTAATCTGGACTTTCTAGGCTTCTTAACGAGCTTTGGACCAATGCACCCAAACCAGTTGGTTTTAGGGCATTAGGTGTAGAGACACCCCAGCGGACTTAATTACTCAAGTTACCTAAGTCCAAAAACAAAAGACAATTTTAGCGTGAAAATCATGATGATTCAATACAAACGGAGATATAACCGGCAGTTCAATTATTTTTTTGGATAAAAGACGTGTTTAGTGGGTTCGGTGTGTAATCATTCCAATCAAGTTCCAGATGGGTTATTTTTCAGACTTAGTTCCAATTAAGGCATCAATAACATTCCTTCATATTCACTTCACTTCAGAAACTATTCTTGATATTACTTATTTCAGAACAAACCTATTTGATCCTCAGAAAATCATTTATCCATTTAAAAGTTCTTAGACATAAAAGACTTGTCGTCTAATTTCCAAAACTCACGACATTTGTAGTGTGATGTAAAGACGTATATCAGCTATAGTTAACTTCAAAAGAGAGTTATCTTTCAGGTTTTCAAAATCTAAAAATAAGATTTAGTTATTCTTATCTTATCAAACAAAACCGTCGAAAAGTTGAATCAAAGTTCTCCCACTAGCTAACTTGACAGAAAAGTTTTTATGTTTTTAGAAAATTTTCTGATTTTTATGGATTTTAATATGCAGATGCAAAATATACATATGAATGCGAAGGTTAGAAATACGTACCGAGAGTACCCCCAAACTTAAACTGGACAGTGTCCTCACTGTCATTGCATGAAGAGATCATTGAAGGGTCAAAATTGTCCGTTAGATATACATATTTTTTTTTTTGGTTTTGTTTTTAAAAAGTAAAAAAAAAAAAGAATATCCAAAAATAAATACAAAATGGTATATACATACCCCTAAACTTATTTAGAACAGTGTCCACTGTTCTTGGCTGGATAACCGAAGTTTGGTGGTAGGCAGAGGAAGATTATGCAGGGTAAACCGGCTCCTATAAGACCAGGAGCTCCTCTGTTGGTTCGGCGCTAAGGTACGGTTTAAGTCGGTGTCCATTTACTTTGAAAAATAAACCGTCCTTTGGATTCTCCAAATCCACAGCGCCATGCGGATACACATTCCGCACAAAATACGGCCCTTTCCAGCGAGATCTGAGCTTTCTTGGATAGAAGTGTAGCCGGGTGTCGTAAAGCAGTACCTGTTGACCAGGTACGAAAGTTTTGCGCAAAAGGTGTTTATCGTGAAACACCTTCGTTCGGTTTTTAACGACAACCGCGTTATCGTAAGCCTCATCCCTAAGCTCGCTCAATTCGTTCAATTGCAGCTTCCGATAGCTGCCCGCATCTTCGAGAGACAGATTCAGTTCTTTTATCGCCCAAAATGCGCGATGCTCTATTTCGACAGGGAGGTGGCAAGCCTTTCCGTACACAAGCAGATAAGGAGACATGCCAAGATCGGTCTTATAAGCCGTTCGAAATGCCCAAAGGGCATCAGTGAGTTTCAACGACCAATCCTTTTGGTTCTTGGAAACCGTCTTCTCCAGTATCTGCTTGATTTGCCGATTTGAAACTTCGGCTTGCCCACAGGTTTGGGGATGGTAGAGCGTAGATAGCTTATGATTAATGGAATATTTCCGCATCAAGGCCTCGAAAGTCTTATTGCAGAAATGAGTTCCATTGTCGCTAATGATCGCTCGGGGGTGCCCAAACCGGGAGAAAATGTTTTCTTTAAGAAACCTAACGACAACCTTGTTGTCATTAGTCCGGCTGGGCACAGCCTCGACCCACTTAGAGACGTAATCAATAGCGAGAAGGATGTACAAGTTCTCGAAAGAGCTGGGAAACGGCCCCATGAAATCTATCCCCCAAACGTCGAAAATCTCCACAACCAAGATTGGTTGGAGCGGCATCTCGTTCCTCCGGGATATCCGGCCCAAGTGTTGGCACCGGGAGCAAGTCTTGCAATAGTCATGAGCGTCTTTGAAGAGTTGTAGCCAGTAGAAACCACATTGCAAGATCTTGTCAGTTGTTTTTCTGGGGCCAAAATGCCCGCCACATGCTTGATCGTGGCAAAATGACAACACACTCTTGAATTCATTGTCAGGGACACACCGACGAATAATCTGGTCGGGACAGTACTTGAACAGATAGGGTTCGTCCCAGTAAAAGTGTTTTACTTGGGATAAGAATCGAAGTCTGTCCTGACTTGACCATTCAGTTGGTAGTAGCCCTGTGGCCAAATAGTTCACAATATCTGCGAACCAGGGTTCGCGAGATACCGTCAAGAGCTGTTCATCCGGAAAAACGTCGTTGATCGGAAGTTGAGGCGACGGCGAAGAAGGAAGTCGTGAGAGATGGTCGGCGACTACGTTTTCACATCCTCTTTTGTCCTTGATGATAAGGTCAAACTCTTGAAGTAAGAGGATCCAACGTATTAGCCGAGATTTGGCATCTTTCTTCGCAAAAAGATGGCGCAGAGCAGAATGGTCTGTGTAGACAATGACTGGAGAGCCGATGAGGTGGGGCCTGAACTTTTCTAAAGCAAATACAACAGCCAAGAATTCCTTCTCAGTTGTTGTATAATTAAGTTGGGCGTCGTTCAGGGTTTGGCTAGCATAATAGATTATGTGCGGCATCTTGTTGATGTGTTGTCCAAGGACAGCACCAATGGCAAAGTCGGATGCATCGCACATAATCTCAAATGGGTGCGTCCAGTCAGGTAAAGAAAGAACGGGAGCAGAAGTGAGTGAGCTTTTTAATGACTCGAACGCAGTCACACAGCTCGAGTTGAAGTCGAATGGCGTGTCCTTGGCCAGTAGAAGAGTCAAGGGCCTAGCAATCTTGCTAAAGTCCTTGATGAACCGTCTATAGAAACCGGCATGGCCAAGGAAGGCTCGGATATCTCGGACGCATCTGGGAGGAGGGAGATTGGAAATGACCTCAATCTTCGCTTTGTCAACCTCTATGCCATTTTGCGAAATGATATGTCCTAAGACAATACCTTCGCGCACCATGAAGTGGCACTTCTTCCAATTCAAAGTGAGGTTCTTGTCCTTACATCGGGTAAGGACAGCGTCAAGATGCAGCAAACACTCGTTAAAAGAATCGGCGAAGATGGAGAAATCGTCCATGAAGATCTCCAGGAATTTCTCCACCATGTCTGAGAAGATTCCCATCATATACCGCTGGAAGGTAGCGGGCGCATTGCATAACCCAAAGGGCATGCGACGATATGCAAACGTGCCGAAAGGACAAGTGAATGTGGTCTTGTCCTGGTCTTTTTCGGCGATGGGAATCTGATTATAGCCGGAGTAGCCATCAAGAAAGCAGTAGTACTCGTGTCCGGCCAATCGTTCAAGCATTTGGTCAATGAAAGGTAGCGGAAAGTGGTCTTTCTGCGTTGCGGCGTTGAGTTTTCTGTAATCGATGCATACTCGCCACCCAGTTTGGGTGCGAGTAGGGATTAACTCGTTCGCCTCGTTAGTAATGACCGTTATGCCTGACTTCTTGGGGACAACGTGAATGTGGCTAACCCACTGGCTATCAGAGATAGGGTAAATGATATCACTATTCAGACACTTCACGATTTCCTTTTTCACAGCCTCCTTCATGACTGGGTTGAGTCGCCTTTGTGGATCCCTGGCTGGTTTAGTATCATCCATCAGATGAATGTGATGTTCAACGATCAGGGGACTAATCCCCTTGATGACCGCCATGGACCAGCCAAAAGCTTGCCTATTGCTGTGCAAGACCGCAAGAAGGGCTTTCTTTTGCTCTGGAGCTAGAGAAGCCGAGATGATAACAGGGAGGGTCTCGTTCTCACCCAAGTAAGCGTACTTAAGGTGAGACGGCAAAGGCTTGAGTTCGAGCGTTGGAGGTGAAACGATTGAAGGCAAGATTGGTGAAAAGGTCTCGAACTCAAAGGATTCCAGCAAAAGTTCAAAACGAGTGTAAGCGACCGAGTTGGATGGTTCAGGTAACTCATCCAGAAATTCGAAGGATTCAAACTCGGGTGATGAGTGGCTAAGATCGTTCGAGAAAGTGAAACACTCGTAGTCATTGTCGGGCGCAGAAACAACAGCAGGTTCGAAGAGGAACGCACTAGTGGCGTTAAGGTTATCGTGATTGAATAAAAACTCCTCGAATTCACACTCTTCTGGGGTGATCTCCTGGATTGAGCAAACGTCTAGTATATGAGCATTAGGTTCGGTGGGCTGATTCCCCAACCTAAAAATGTTGAGTTCAATTGTCATGTTTCCAAAAGATAGGTTCATCGAACCATTTCGACAATTGATCACAGCATTTGAGGTTGCAAGGAATGGGCGACCGAGTATCACCGGAATTTGATTCCGGGGGTTAGCTACAGGCTGTGTGTCTAAAACAATGAAGTCAACGGGGAATATGAAGTCCCCAACCTTGATTAACACATCCTCTAGCTCACCCCTAGGATGCGTGATCGATCGGTCGGCCATTTGGAGAGTACAGTGTGTGGGTTTCAGCTCTCCTACACCTAGTTGCTCATATACTGAGTACGGAAGCAGGTTAACACTGGCACCAAGATCTAATAGTGTGCGGTTGATGTTCTTATCCCCAATGGTAATAGAAATCGTAGGACAGCCAGGGTCCTTCCGTTTTTACGGTAAAAATTGGGTAAGAGCATCACTCACAGCACTAGCCAAGAAAACTTTCTTGGGTACCCGAGACTTCCTCTTTTTCGTGCACAAGTCCTTTAAGATTTTCGCGTAGGACGGGACTTGTTGGACAACATCTAAAAGGGGAATGTTGATGTTAGCCTGCTTAAACAACTCCAGAATCTTCTCCATTTGTGGATTTTGTTTATTGGACCTCAACCGGTTTGGAAATGGAACGTTTTTAAAATTGGTTGAGTCCAATGCTTGTGAAGGAGATTGTGAAGCTGGAACGGATCCCAGAGCCGGTGCTTTCGTGGAGTGAGAAGTGGGTCCGTTCAGAGAAGAAGAAGAAGAAGAAGAGCCTTTTGAAGAATGGAGAATAGGCTCAGAAGACGAAGAAGAAAAAGAAGAAGAAGAAGAAGAAGCGGCCGGGGTGTCATTATCCTCAATTGCTGTGCCGATATTGTTGTGCAGCATCCTTCCCGATCTCAATATAGTCACGGCACTCACATTAATGTTATGTTGTTCAAGAGCAACATGTACATTATGTGGATGACCGGGATTTGGGAGTGGTTGAGATGGAAGCTTTCCCTTTTTCTCGCTCGCTTAACGCCGCATTCAGCTGTGCAATCTGGGCTTCGATGGTCTTGATGCTTTGCCCGTGTGCAGCAGTGTGTTGCACCAAAGACTGAATAGACGACTGGATGTTGGCGGTGGATTGTGATTGTTTAACGAACGCCTCGAGACTTCGTTCTAGCGAGGAAACCTTATCGTTGTTTGACGGAACAAAGTTGTTTTGTGGAAAAGAATTGTTGGGTGCAAAGTTGTTCATTTGATTTTGAAAATGTTGGGGTTGGAAGGGCTGCTGAAACTGTTGTTGAGTTTGTTGTTGCGCTTGTTGTTGCGGAGGAGGAGGCCTCTGGAAATTGTTGCCTTAGAATTGATGCTGATCTGATTCCAGGCGAAATTGGGGTGGTTCTTCCAAATGGGATTGTAGGTGGAAGAGTATGGATTATTCCTCGGTCTTTGCTGAAATGCAGCATTAACCTGATCCTGTCCTTGAGATGGTGGATTGTAAGGACACTCTTCGGTTAAGTGAGAAGGATCGGAACAACAAGCATAAATGGTACGAAGGGGAAGAACGGGGGCAGGAGCAGGAGATGAAATTTTGCTTTCTATCGCTTCGAGTTTTCTTGTTATTGCAGCCATTTCAGCTTTCATCGCAATAGAGACATCGAGTTGGTGAATTCCTACCCTAGAATGACCAGTAGAAGTGGAGGAGGAAGAAGAAGAAGTTGGTCTGGTGCTCTCCCATTGAAGCGTTTGTTCCGCAAGGTCGTCGAAGAATTGCCACGCTTCCTCGTCAGATTTCGATAGGAAGTGGCCCTGACAAATGGTTTTCAACAACTGCTTGGTTGCTGGGTTCAGGCCCTCGTATAAGGTTTGGCAAAGTTTCCATTTCTCGATACCATGGTGAGGACATTGAACAAGAAGGTCTTTATACCGGTCAAAGCACTTCCAGAAGGGTTCAGTAGGAAGCTGAGAGAATTGGTTGATTTCATTACGGATCCTTGCGGTTTTATGATTCGGATAGAATTTCTTGAGAAACGCTTTCACAAACTCGTCCCAACTGGTTATGAAGTGGGAAGCGGTGCTATACAACCATTTTTCAACAAGATCGCATAAAGTGAACGGAATGACCCGTAGCCGTATAGCATCGTCCGACAGCTGGGTAGTTTTCATCATGGCACAAACATTTTGGAACTTGTTGATGAAGATATAGGCATCTTCAGATTCAAGCCCATGAAATTTCGGAAGCATGTTAATGAAGTGGGGCTTAATTTCAAAATTATCCCCATTGGCCGGTAGAAGGGAAAGACAGCTGGGAAGTGCAGAACGGGTGGGATAGAAACGATCCTGGAGCGCGATTCGCTGCGGCGCTACAACAGGCGGTGGTGGGGGGTTATTTGCATCCGTAGGAGGTGGAGTCAATCCCGGGGGAGTCAAAGAGATGTTTGGATTAAATCCTGACATCGCGGAAGAAGAGGTTGGTGATGGTGAAGGTGAGGATGTATGAACAGAATTCCAGTCAACGTAAGAGTTGGCCGGCAAAGGTAAGGGTGAAAGAGGCGTGGACGGAGTTTCGACGTCTGAGTCGATCGCGTAGTCGGTAGCGACTAACGTAACACGGACTAGGCGGGCGCTAGTGTCCCGAGTCTAAGCGGACATACACTAAACGAGTTTAGTATAGTCAAAGCGAAGAAGGTGAGGGTAAGAAAACGTCAATGAAGAAATATGATAGGAGGTGGGTAAAAAAATGGGATTTTGGCGACAAAGGGCAAGTTTTTATAAAAGTTTTTTGGTTTTTTTTGGTTTTTTTTTCTTTTTAGAAAGAGCTTTACAGAAATTTGTACGGACTTAAGGCTTCAAGCAATCACAAACAAGATATGCACAATCACACTTAGATCTAGGGTCACCTAGGTCAGCTAGACAGCTCCTAACTGTTCCAAAGGGCTAGAAATAGGACCTCAAACCGCCTCTTCTCCGCCAATTGCGGCCAGGTAAGTGCCAGGTAAGTGGGAGGCTCCCCACTACGTAAGTAGCGGTTTTAATTAAGTAACCACTTGCCTTGGACACACTTGCCTAGACACCGCAAAGTCAGGATAGGATAAACGGCCGATGCCTGTAACTAGTCCTCTGTCCTATTGAGCGCGAAGTCCTTAGGACTGAGTCTAGTATTTTTTTAATTAAACAATGGTCAATGCATATGCTTTTTGTGATTTCTGGGGTCCTGGGAAGGGTGATGAAATCCCCACCCATTCTGGATTGGTTTCAAGCCCCTTAAAGTCTGTATTAATAAATGCAAAGCAGTAACAATCATCTGCAATCAATTTTTATTTTTTTAGCGCGGCGCAAAGAATCTTGCACAAGAACAATTTATTGAAAGGGGGAAAAGAATTTACGCAAAGAATGCTGCAGAAAACACAGTTTAGTAGAGTTCAGAGGAGTGGGGGAGGAGATAAGGAACACTCACAGGGAATTTGGCACCCTGAAGGCACCAAACGGCCGCGGTTCCGCGGCCTTATGCCGCGGTTCCACGGCAGTAAGGGGGCTTTGGGGCTTCAAAAATTCTGTAGATCCTTCTTTGGTTGTCCTATTCTTGTCTGGATTTCCTGAATCTTGATTTGCTCACTGTATCTGCTCCAGATTTTTACAGTAGACCGTTGGCTCCGTCTTGATCCGTCGCGGTGTAGCCGCGAGATATGGGTCTAACTTCCCACGTCTTTGGCACTGAACTCGACCGACTTTTTATCCTGCACACTTGCACAAAAACTAATCAAAAATAACAAGATGGTTTTTTACAATGTATATATATTTTTGTTTTGTTTTTCGGTTAGATTTATATTCACAAATTAACCCGAAATTACACAAAGAAATAAACTACCGTCTCCCCGGCAACGACGCCATTTGATTGGTAGAGTTTTTGCATACTAAGTTTATTACCGCAATCAAGACGGTTTCGCTTGTAGCTAGCCGGTTGAGTACGGGTCGTCCGCAGGGAGATGGGAATCTTTTTCTATGTGCTTTAACGAGTTAAGTCCAAATGTTCAGGTTTGTTTTGAGATTAACTATATGCTAAAATGATATATAAAGAGAGTTTGTTAGGGTTAGGATTATGTTAGTTTGAGTTAGGAGTCGCTCACTTCTTTCGTTGCCACTCTTAATATCGGTGTTATGGTAATCGGCAACAACGGGGATTAGCACGACTAGGAAGGAACTTGCGAGTATAAGCTAGGCTTTCCAACGCATAAGTTCTTCCTTTTGGTGCTTGTCCGTCCGTTCTTGGCTCTTAGCCTTAACCTCCGGTTAATTCAACCACAACCGGTCTCACTAAGGAATCACCGCTATCATGTAGGATAGGGTGCCGTAGGGAGCGGATTGTGGTTCAATTAACGGGAGTCCGAATTAAGATGTTGGGCAAGAAAAGAGTGAGAGAGATTTCCTTCTCTCAAACTTTCCTTATCCTACCCTAACAAGTATGAAAACTACTCACCCATTATAAGAAAAAGAAAATAAAACAAAGGAGGAAGATAGAAAGAAAGAGGTTAGAAGATTACAACTAGCTATTTGAGACCTCATCTTGGCAAGGATCAAGCTTAAGCATCATTGTTGTTTAAGGATAAAGAAAAAGAGAACAAGAAAGAAACAAACAACAAATAACAACAACTAGATTAGCAAATGAAAATTACAAGCAATTATAATTAACAAAAGAACAAGACAACCATGATAACAAAGAGAACTCTTTTATTCATTCTTCACTCACAAAAGCTCACTACAAGTTTTTAATGGAGAAGAGATGAGAAGAGAAAGAAGAATAACACCATATATTCTAAAATCTAAATACAAGAATAAGCACCCTTGGCTTTGGCAAGTTCTAGACTATTTATAGGCAGGGAAATGGAAACCTAGGGCAACAAACTGCCTCCGTATAGAATGACCAAAATACCCCTGAAACATCGTCCACTGAGGAGCCCGTACGGCCGCGGTTCCGCGGCCTAAGAATGCTTATGCCGCGGAACCGCTGCCCTTTAGTGGAGTTAGGCCATGAAACTTGGTGGTTTTCTCCTGTTTGTTGTTGTCTGCAGTGTGGTATATGTTTTTTTCTCAGAACCTCTTCACAATATTTCCAGAATTTCAGCAGAACAAAAAGTGATGTGATGTGGATCTTTTGCCATGATTTCCTCGAGCACCGCGTAGATATGTTGGATCTTGTGTTGACATTGAGCTTTGTGCATGAAAATGACATCGATTTGCCATTTTGTCCCTTAAACTGGTGTGCGGCAACATACGGATAGAGAGCGGAGACCCGTGTTTTATCTGTGGTTGGCAGTAATCCGGAATTTATCGTGCTTTTTCATGAATTTCATTGTTTAGAGCTGAGAACCTGTATCCTGCAATTAACTAGCAAACATGGCTCAAGAGTACCTACCGATAAGCAATGTGATAAAAATTGGGCGGTATAAAAATGCAAAAATCTGATATGAACAATAGACGTTACTTATGTTTTACACCCGCGCTAGCCCTGCCCCGCTCTGCCGTTAGTTATCTAACCTAACGGTGCATGAGGGGACATCGAAGCGAATGCGGATGGCATAAGTGTACGTCGTATTTATCTGTGATGTTTAGGTGACTTAAATGATGGGACTTCATTAATGTGATTAATGAAAGAAAAGAAACCTAAAAGATGTTGTAGAATCAAATTTTCAAAAAGGGTAGCTACAGTTTTTGCTTTGCATAGCGATATATATGATATATCCTGCACCTTATTCGATGAGGAAAGAGCCGAGATCCCTTCACCGGAAGTGACCTCTTTAGCAAAACTGGCAGATGCTACAACACTCGGTTTGTCTTTTGATTGCTTTTGGAGTTTTTGTTTTGTATAGCGATGTATATGATATACCCTGCACCTTATTCCATAAGGAAAGAGCCGAGATCCCTTCACCGGGAGTGACCTCTTTAGCAAAACTAGTGAAAGCCTCAAAATCACTCCATTTCAAAATTCACTCGATTCTACAACGATATCAAGTTCATTACGCAATAGGTTTTCAGAAAAACCTATCGTAGCCCTCCGTCATTTCAGATAAGTTGTATATAGTATTCGTGCTGCATTTGTTGGCTTTCGTCAAGGTGTAGTGTGCGGTAGCTATATGCTACTTATCTGCTGCATATGATACGATTGGATTAGGGTAGTCGTACGGCTTTGTTGGCTTTCGTCAAGGGTCGTTCGGGTGGGTTTAATTCAGTCAAGAAATGCACGGATTGAACTTGACTAGCAGGCTATGCTTTGTTGGCTTTCGTCAAGGTCATTGCACGTTAGGGGCAAAATATTATCGGGGATTTCAAGTGTTGAAATTTGCAATGAGATTGCATACCTTCTATGAGATAGTTGGATCCCGATACCTACTGCGAGTAATTGTTACTCCTGGGAGAGTTTTATACAGGACAATTAGCCGATCAAGTAGGTGTCTAGAAAGGTGTCAACGGGGTTACGCCTCTGGGAAAACGAGGTTTACTTAATTAGGTCCGTGCGAAAGCATGGGGAACCTCCCTCAAAGTACTGACACTGGCCTGGCTAAAAGATTGGCGAAATTGTAGGGTGTAATTAATCCCGGCTAGTCTTTCATTTTAGGGTTTGAAGGAAGATTTGATAAAAACAGTGGGAGCCATCCTGATTAGATAAAATAATAACCAATCTGATCTTGCAAGAGCATACGCTAAAGTGTTTTCTTCTCTCTCTCTCCAGGTAGCGACCATATCATGCCTTAATAAAGATAATAATATGGATGTATTGACCGAACCCGCATGTTATATTGTGCTGGGGAACGTTGGTTCCGTTCTTTCTTATAAAAGTTATAAGACTGAACAGGATATAGGGAAATACCAGGATTCCCATGCCACCCGAATGAAGAAAGTACATGTTGATGCATTTTCTTCGGGTGTGTTCGTTACAGAGAACTGTTTCTCTATTTGCTCTACGTCCTGGGTATTAGATACCGGGTCAGGATACCATATATGTAATCAGTTACATGGGCTTAGGAAAGGTAGAGAACTTGGAGAAGATGATAAAGACATAAGGGTTGGAAATGGTGCAATTGTTGAAGCTAAAACCGTCGGGGAATATCACCTTGTATTACCAACTGGTAATACATTGATTCTGAACGAATGCTATTACATGCCGAATATGATATGCAACATTATATCGGTTTCTTTACTGAGTAAAGAGGGATATAATTTTGTATTACAGGATAATGTTATGAACATTTTTCTAAACCAAAAGTTGGTTGGATCAGGCACGTTGTGCAATGGCATTTATGTTCTAAATCAATCAACAGTTCTGAGCATAACAAACACACACAAGAGGAAGAGTTCAGAACTGAACGGATCCTTCTTGTGGCATTGTAGACTAGGTCACATCAATGCGACACGGCTAGCTAAGTTGCATAAGGATGGATATTTGAAACCGTTCGAATTTTCATCTTATGACACTTGCCAGTCATGTCTCAAAGGCAAGATGACCAAAACTCCGTTTACGGGACACGGAGAAAGAGTTACAGAACTCTTAGGACTGGTACATAGTGATGTATGCGGTCCCATGTCTACACATGCCAGGAATGGTTCTTCGTACTTCATTACATTCACTGACGATCTCTCAAGATACGGACATGTGTTCTTGATAAAACACAAGTCTGAAGCTTTTGAGAAATTTAGAGAATGTAAACAAGAAGTCGAGAACCAAACCGGGAAAAGTATTAAAATCCTTCGATCTGATCGAGGAGGTGAATACTTGAGCAATGAATTCCTGGACTTCCTAAAAGATAATGGGATTCTCTCTCAGCTGACTCCTCCATATACACCACAGCACAACGGTGTATCGGAACGGAGGAACCGCACCCTATTAGATATTGTGCGCTCTATGATGGGCACAGCTGAGTTACCTATTTCCTTCTGGGGGTATGCGCTAGAGACAGCCATACATCTATTGAATATGGCCCCCACCAAATCTGTGCCTACCACTCCATATGAGATATGGAAAGGGAAGAGACCATGTCTTAACTATGTTAAGATATGGGGTTGTCCAACCTATGTCAAACGACAAAATCCGGACAAACTCGAGGCACGGTCTGTTCTATGCAAATTTGTAGGATATCCCAAGAATTCATTAGGATATATCTTCTACCACACTGAGGAACAAAGAGTGTTTGTTTCTCGGCATGCCACCTTTTTAGAAAAGGAATTTCTTGCAAAAGAGATTAGTGGTCATGAGGTAGAACTGGAAGAGGTTCCAGCTACAAAAGCTGCAACAGAAGATCTGGTGGAACCAGAGGATTCGGTAGTTCCTGATGAACCCCAGCCACTCCGTCGATCTAGTTGGGTTCCTCACCCACCAGAGAGATACTAGGGTTTTCTCATGGATGGTGGGAGCGAGGATTGCATCATGGAGGATGATGACCCAACTAGCTTCGAGCAGGCCATCACGAGTGGGGACTCAGTGAAATGGCTGGATGCAATGCGGTCCGAGATGGAATCCATGTACACCAACGAAGTATGGACTTTGGAAGATGCTCCTGAAAGGGTAAAACCCATTGGGAGCAAGTGGATCTTCAAGAAAAAAATTGGTGTAGATGAGAAAGTGGAGACTTTCAAAGCTAGACTTGTTGCAAAGGGTTTTCGTCAAAGACCAGGTGTGGATTATGACGAAACCTTTTCTCCAGTGGCTATGCTTAAATCCATCCGGATCATGCTTGCCATCGCTGCATATCATGACTACGAAATCTGGCAAATGGAGGTTAAGACCGCCTTTCTAAACGGTGATTTAGAAGAGAGCGTGTACATGACTCAGCCAGAGGGCTTCGTAGCTAGTGGGAGCAGCGGGAAGGTGTGCAAGCTGCTTAAATCCATTTATGGATTAAAGCAAGCATCGCGGAGTTGGAATATCTGCTTTGACGTCGTTATCAAAGAGTTTGATTTCATCAAAAACGTAGATGAACCTTGTATCTACAAGAAGGTGGCAGAGAGTAAGGTTGTCTTCCTCGTATTGTACGTAGACGACATACTCTTGATAGGAAATGACATTCCTATGCTGCAATCGGTCAAGCTCTTCTTATCACAAAGATTCTCAATGAAATATCTAGGTGATGCCTCCTGCATATTGGGAATTATGATCTATAGAGATAGATCTAAAAGGATATTGGGATTGTCCCAATCCAGGTATATTGACACTATACTAAAGAGGTTTAGTATGGAAGAATCCAAGCGTGGGAACTTACCCACGATCTCTGGACTCACTCTCTCCAAAGAGATGTCTCCCAAGACTGATTTGGAGAGAGCTCGCATGCAGGGGATACCCTATGCTTTGGCAGTAGGCTCTATCATGTATGTGATGCTATGTACCAGACCCGATGTAGCACACTCACTAAGTGGAGTGAGTAAGTATCAAGCTGATCCTGGAGAGAGTCACTGGACAGCTGTGAAGAGCATTCTCAAGTACTTACGAAGGACTAAAGAGATGCTCTTGGTGTATGGTAACGGAGAACTCCAAGTGGAGTCCTTTACCGATTCGAGCTTCCAGAGTGATAAGGACGACTCTAAGTCGCACTCGGGATTTGTCTTTACCCTTTACGGAGGGGCGGTTAGCTGGAAGAGTTCCAAGCAGGAAACCGTGGCGGATTCGACGATGGAGGCTGGATACATCGCTGCCAACGATGCTGCCAAAAAGGCTGTCTGGATCAAGAAGTTCATTACTGAACTTGGAGTGGTTCCATCCATTGAGCATCCAATACCTTTGTATTGTGATAACAATGGAGTGGTGGCTTTGGCCAAGGAATCTAGGTCCCATCAGCGATCCAGGCATATTCTGAGGCGGTATCACCTGATCCGGGAGATAGTTGATCGCCGGGAGATCGAGGTCAGGAGGGTTGACACGAAGAACAACACAGCGGATCCACTCACGAAGGCCATTCCCCAGATACAGTTTGAAAGACTCTTCGGGATGCTTGGTATGCGATACTACAGCAGCTGGCCCTAGTGCAAGTGGGAGATTGTTAGTTGTATGTATGCCCTAGAGGCCAGTATTGTACAGATGATGTATATTATATTGGATGCTTGGACATATATAGAGAGGACTTTCTTGCTCGATATGATATTATGCTATCTGGTTGCTCTTTATCTTAACATGTATACTTGTCTCTTGATACTGTCTTATAGTTACATGTTGGTAAAGCCCTTAGGATGTGTACTTGACTATCAGGACTATGATGCAGATCATACTAGTGGGGCCATGGTAGTCCATAAGTACATCCTTTAATGTTCTTAGTCGTAGGTGTATCGAGACAGGGCATCGATATACCAGAGTAGACTAGCGTATATGCTTCTCGACCCATGAGATGGGCAATGGATGATCCGATATTCATTGGTGTTTGACATCAGAGATGGTATACGGGTGCTCAGTGGAGACTGGGTACACTGGACGGACTCGCCGAAAACTCCCAGATGGTATTATACCTCACGTCAGATGACAGTTCTCTGGTGACACTTGTGCAGGTTAGTCTGTAGACCCGAGATCATCATAGAGTCTTGTGTGATTCCCACTGTGCTTTGATTTCCACCATAACACGTCCAAGAGGGCGTGCAAAACGGTGTTTTTTGGGTACAGTCCCGAGTCGCATGGAGACAATGAGCGATAGGAGGGGTTTCGTCTCTCCCGGTATTGGGGGTTGATGTTGCGCTGTGCTCGATTGGCCATAACAGGGAAGTCCCTGGCCAGGGCTGATTTAGAGATTTATTGGTAAGAGTTACCAGTAGTTTCTCGACCCGTTATGAGCCTCACATCGGTACGACTTATCGGTTATTGGGGTCTGACGTTTACCACCCCTAGACTTGATATGCGACATATCAGACGAGGAGACCAGACTGTACGGGAAGTGTTACCGGCAGGCTTTTACAGGAGTTGGAGCGGGCTTGCTTGCTGATCTTCTGATCGCTCAATACCCGGGTAGCCGTTACGTCCAGCTAGTACCGCTGACGGCTTGTGGGTGCTTGATGTGATCATCACCTACTGCCGGCGTATTGACGAGTCTTTAGAGTCCTACATAGAGGTTTTACTGGCTCAGGCAAAACGAAATAGGAGCACGTATGTGATATGTGCGGGACCGAGAATAATGCGTGTATGTGATACCGTATTCTATTCTCGCGACTTTTTTGTATCGGTCGGTTGTATGTGATATAGCCGGGTTATCGAATCAAGTGTTGATTCGATAAATCGATGCATTGAATGTTAGTCGGTAATATGAGATATAACCAGATAAGTCAAGTGTTGATTTAATAATTTAGTATATAATTGTATATATGATATACTAATTTACATTAACTAACATTTGTTCACTTAAGGATTTTTCTCACAAGTGCACAACTTTAATATATATGTGATATATATTAAAATGTGTTTTCTTTTTGTATCGTGGTTGATGATACATCATACATGGGTGTGCAAGACATACACCATTCTATTTTAAATGGTGGTTAATAATTATATAAGGTAATTACAAATTAGTGGAGATTTTGTCACAAACATGAAGCTTGTAGAAGCTTATGGATGCTTTGACAAAGTCCACTAACTTTGTTTTACTTTAGATTTTTATTAACCTAACCATTTAGGATTAGCCATGGTAATGTCTCTACATGAGTTAGTATATGATACTCACTCACCATGGTTAGCTCTCTCACTTGATCATTATCCTCATCTTTTCTTTTGTTCATCTTCTTCTTCTTCTTCGAGCAAAAGAAAAGCTTGCTGGGGTTTCTAAAAAGAGAGTGAAAGATTGTGAGAAATCAAATTCTAAAGAGAACCCACTTCCTATTTCTCCATCCTCTACTAGACTATTAGGGTGTTTGCTTCACTAATTCTCTTGTTAGTGAAGTAGTAGCTTGAGTCGGTATTCCCTCGACGTAGATCATCTTCGGCCTCGAAGACTTCAAGCAAGGACGCATCTTTCGCCTCGTGAAGCCATGCAAGAGCCCGGGAGAACCATGATAGCAGCGAAAGGACTACGACAAGAAGCCTTAGAAGTGAATGACCGATCTACAAATGTTGTATTTCGTATTCACTTAGTAGTATATGTCTTTTACTAGCATGTGAAACCCTAATTATCTAGCAAAGATCTTGTTTAGGGTTATTCGGCACGGCTAAAATTTTAAACGGGCATGGTTGATTCCTGGTAGAACCTTATTAGAGTGCCTAGTAACCCTACACGCATCACGAGCATTCCCGATGCGCGCCTTGGAGACCCTTCCCGTCACCTGACCACGGGCGGCGCGGGTAAGCCTAACTCTACGAGGGGAATCCGACTCGGATGGGGCAGAGGAGGAAGCAGAAGAAGACTCCCTAGACTCTACCCTGATTATCTCAACAGACTCCTCAGAGGAAGACATCTAACATGATTCAAAGAAGGAGTCTTCCGAGGGAAGAGCGCGAAAGATCCGATCTAAAGGAAAGAGCACCGAGCTATCTCTCGTAGAAATAGGGAAATGATGGCGAAAGTGTGGACCTAGGGTGGATTCCCCCCTATTTATAGCGTTTTGGAAAACACATCCAACGGCTCAGATTGTTTCCCGCCAAAACGACGCTTCGTGCTCGCCAGCCGTCGACGCTCCACGTGTCGCACAACCATTGGAAACATCCCTTCCAGCGCAGAAGACAGTGACCACCCGTCACGTCTGCCAATCGGCGTCGGATATGTTGCCTGTGCCTCAACGAACGTACGATCGAATCGGCGCTCCCTCTTTAACGCATGATCTCCTCTCTAATCCGCTGAAGTCATCGAGGATACGCCTAACCGCCTCGAAAATCCGCACTGACGTCCTTAACTACGAACTAAGTCCGGGGGACCGATCAGACCACTCTCGACCCGACCCATAAATAGATCGGGATGAGAGTGGGGGGCTAATGATGATGCTCATGTTTATCGCCGAAAACCGGGAAGACAAATGCCTTGCCTGAATTTGGGGGCAGATGCTATTTGGTTTTATCTGTCCATCTCTCCGAAAATGCCAAGTTGATTTATGGCACCATGTATCGGAGGTTTGGACAGATGCGGACGATGTAGCAGAATTCGTCGGATTCCCCCTCATTGTTTGGGGGTTTTGATTGTGGGGACGCTCTTCCCTGCAGGCGCAAGCCCCTGCAGTTAATTACGCTACCGCATCGCGGTAACCACTTTCTCCTTCTCCAGATGGTCACTTCGTGTCGTGTATGTTTGTTTTATTTTAGGTTGCCCGTGGATTGTATATGGAAACTAATTTATGTTATCATCCGTAGGGCGTGGATTTGTCCAAATCCGTATTTTCTTAGATTTAGGTTTGGGTTGGGTTTAAGGATTGTTAATCTTATTGAGATTAAGATCAACTTAAAGGTTTGTTAAGGATACGTTAGTCTAATTTTAGACTAAGATCTACTCAACGGGGGTTCAGGATCATTTAGATCTGATAACAGAGCATTTGGGCTCTATCGTTTTAGTTTAGGGACGCTGCGGTCCATTGGGATTAAGGATATCATAGTCCGTGACAGTTTAAATACATCATAGTCTGTAAAGTTTAAAGACATCATAGTCTATGAGTTTAAGGACCTCACAGTCCATAAAATTTAAGGACATCATAGTCCATGAGTTTAAGGACCTCATAGTCCATAAAGTTTAAGAACAACATAGTCCGTGACAGTTTAAAGACATCATAGTCTATGAATTTAAGGACCTCACAGTCCATAAAATTTAAGGACATCATAGTCCATGAGTTTAAGGATTTCATAATCCATAAAGTTTATGGACATCATAGTCCATGAGTTTAAGGACCTCATAGTCCATGGGGTTTTGGTTTAACCAGCTTGGGGATGCGCCAAAAGTTATTGGTTATTGGGACCCTCCATCTCTCTGAAGACGTTGAAGGATTACAACGACATGTATCAGAGGTATGAAAAGATGTACCCTTGAACCAGTGAATGTTCATCAAAGATTTGATAATCTTGTTTGGGACTGAGTCCAATAAAGAGCGCATGGGCTCAGTTGACTATGAGTTTGGCCAACTTGGGCTGAGCCCACTGAGTCTCTATCATTTCTCTTCTTTTTTTTTATAAAGTCTTAGACACTTGTTAGGACATAGTCCTTTCTCTGTGCACATACTGCTAAACATTTATTGGGGTACTGACACCCACTTTCTTTTTGTTTTTTTATTGAGTGTTGAACACTCTTTATGGCGCAGAGCGCTTGGCGCTGGACGCCAGACTTGGAGCGCTAAGGCGCTTCCTTCTGAAATAGCGCCAACATGGGGAGCACGTGGAGGCTTGGCGCTGAGCGCCAGATTTGGAGCGCTAAGCGCCAGATTTGGAGTACTAAGGCGCTTCTTCTGAAATAGCACCCACGTGGGGAGCACGTAGAGCGCTTGGCGCTGAGCGCCAGATTTGGAGCGCTGGAGCGCTAAAGCGCTCCTTTTAGAATAGCGCCCACGTGAGAAGCACGTGGCACGTTTGGGGCTGAGCGCCAGACTTGGAGCGCTAAAGCGCTTCTTTTTAAATTGGAGCGCTAAGGCTCCTCTTTGGTAGCTCTGATCAGTTCTGTACTCTGAGAATTAAATTCTTAGTTTATAAGAGACTTTGTCTCATGTATCTAAGAACTAAGTTCTTCTCTTTTTGAAGAGATGCTATGATCTCTTTGTTTTTGTGAAAAACATTGTCTTATGGATCTGTGATATAGAAAAAGAACTGAGTTCTTATGATGTGAGAGTTAAACTCTCAAAAAAATCGAAGAGATGTTATGATCTCACTTATTATCATTTACCTTGAAGAAAATTTCTTCTTCTTAGAGCTTGCTCTTCTCTTTTTCTTTTCTAAGAACTTGAAGTTTATAGGGGGTTCCTCTATACAAGACTTGAAGTCTTGGGTCCTTTATATAGGGGTGGCTGATTTGTTGAATCGGTTAAGGAAATCTCTAATTGAGAGATTTCTAATTGATTTGGGGGTGTTTCCCACCATTGGATATTTTATCCAAGAGCTTCTGTTTTACAGAAGACATCTTCCTTGTTATTAACAAGATTGGGAAAATATTTTTCCATATAGAGATTGTTCTGTATCTTGGTGATTTTTAATCACCATTGGATCTTTGATCCAACGGTGCTCTGATTTATAGAGCACAATCTTTCTTGTTTGGAAAGATTTGAGGAGTATTTCCTCAACAGAATTTGATTCTGTAACTTGATGATTCATTCATCTCAGTTGGATCTTTGATCCAATGGTGGAGAACATTTAGTTCTAGCGCTTGGCGCTCTCGTGCTTTGCACGTGAGGCGCTGCCTCAGAGTCTTTGACTCTTAGCGCTGGCGCTCTTGGCACGAGCGCTCTCGTGCTTTGCACGTGAGGCGTTGCCTCAGAGTCTTTGACTCTTAGCACTGGCGCTCTTGGCACGAGCGCTCTCGTGCTTTGGACATGAAGTGCTGCCTCAGTTCAAGATTCAAATTTTGAACAGAGCTTTGCTCTGATTGGGGGAAACATCTCATGATCGGGAACTCCCCAGATCATGACACGCGGCAGATGACGTGTCCCGAGGCACATGGAAACAGGGCATGAACCACGCATTGGAGGCGTCCCCCCGGCTATCGTCCCGCTGTTTGGACCCGACCTCCGAGGATGCCCTGAACGTTCCTGCGCTCGCCATGTAAACGGACATTGGCTCGCCTTCGAGCCCTCCTACACGCCAAGCTCCTCGGCCCTTCACCTCCGAGCTATCACAGAACCGATCCAGCTCGGCCTCCCACCCTCTTTTAGGCCTCTCGCCAAGCTAGGTCTCTTCGGTTCTATCGGGCGACCTGGAACGCGGGTCACAGACGCTTCCGCCATGGCTCCGCGAATCTCTCCAGACGCGAGATATCTGCCGCCCCACGGTCCCGCATTCCACGCCATCGGATCCCCTATTAACGAGTGTATCTCGTCATTAATGGGGCATCGCGCCATTCACGCAGGCGTAACGCCAGGGGCATAACGGCCGGCGAGGATCTCGCGCTAGCTAGCCCATGGCAGCCGCTATATAAACCTCTCTCTCAGACGACTCGGGTAAGGCAATTTTACCCCAATAGGCCGTTACTCTGCTCAAATACCTCGGCTAATTTGATCGTCGGAGGGTCCACGGTGGTACAACCATCCCGGGACTTCTTTGCAGGTAGCTGGGCTTCACTCCAAATCAAGCCCACTGAGATCCACACGATTCAGGAGGCAACCCTCAAACCCAATCTCAGCCGTTCATTAACGCTCGCGACAGATCGACGGAGGACAACATCTGAAGGAGATCCTGACCTCCATCAGTTTTCGTCAAAGACCTGGTTTGGACTATGATGAAACCTTCTCTCTAGTGGCTATGCTCAAATCCATTCGGATCCTTCTTACCATTGTTGCCTTCCACGATTATGAGATCTGGCAGATGGACGTAAAGACCACTTTTCTAAATGGAAATTTGGAAGAGTGCGTCTATATGGATCAGCCGGAGGGTTTCAATCAGAGTGGGAGCAGTGGAAAGGTGTGCAGGTTGCTTAATTCCATTTATGGACTAAAGCAGGTATCACGGAGTTGGAACATCTGTTTTGATGAGACGGTCAAGGAATTCGACTTTATCAAAAATCCAGATGAACCATGCATATATAGTAAATTTGTAGCGAGAACAGTGGTATTCCTCGTCCTATACATGGATGGCATTCTCTTGATAGGAAATGACATTCTTATACTACAATCAGTCAAGGGATTCTTATCATAGAGGTTCTCCCTGAAGGACCTGGGTGATGCCTCATACATTCTGGAGATCCAGATCTATCGTGACGGATCTAAACGGATGTTGGGACTCTCACAGTCAAGGTACATCGACAGCATACTGAAACGATTCAGTATGGAAGATTCTAAGCACGGTAATCTACTGGCTTGTCACGGAATCACCCTCTCCAAAGAGATGTTCTCCCAATACTGATTTGGAAAGGGCTCGCATGTCTATTATACCCTACGCTTCAGTGGTAGGCTCTATAATATATGCGATATTGTGTACCAGACCAGATGTAGCATACGCCCTGAGCGTTGTAACCCGGTATTAGTCGAACCCAGGAGAGAAGCACTCGACAACAGTAAAGAATATTCTCAAGTACCTCAGAAGGACTAAGAAGATGTTCTTGGTGTACGGCAGGGAAGACCTCCAGATCAAGGCCTTCGCCGAATCCAGCTTCCAGAGTGACAAGGATGACTCCAAGTCCATGTCGGGTCATGTCTTTACCCTCAATGAAGGGGCGGTTGTTTGGAAGAGCTCCAAGTAGGAAACCGTTGCTGACTCGACTATAGATGCGGAGTATATTGCTGCATGTGACGCCGCGAAGGAAGCAGTCTGGATCAGAAAGTTCGTGATAGAGCTTCATGTGGTTCCATCCATTGTTGATCCAATACCGCTGTATTGTGACAACAACGGCGCTGTAGCTTTGGCGAAGGAACCAAGGTCCCATCAGAAGTCCAAACACATCCTGAGGCGGTTCCACCTAATCAGGGAGATCATTGATCGACGGGAGATCAAGGTGCGGAGAGTAGAGACAGAGAACAACACTGCAGATCCACTCATAAAGGCCATCCTCAGACACAGTTCGAGCGGCTAATCAAGATGTTAGGTCTGCGATATGCCAATACACGGCCATAGTGCAAATGGGAGATTGTCAGTGATATATACCCTAGAGGCCATTATTGTATCATACTGGATTGTATATTACATATTGGAAGCTAGGGATATTCACAGTTATAGTAACAGTCTTGCTCGACATGGTAGTATGCTACCTAGTTTGATTCTACCTCAATATGTGCATGTGTTTCTTTTAGCATATCGCTTATACATATTGGTAGAGCCCTTAGGATATTTGCTTGACTATCAGCGTTGTGATGGCAGTCACACTTGTGGGGGCTGGGTAGTCTATAAGCACATCCTTATGCAGGTCCCTAGTCGTTGGATTATCGAGACGGGGCATCGATACTCCGGAGTAGACTAGTGTATACGATTCTCATCCCAGCAGGGGATATGGTCTGTCCCACAGCCATTAGTACGACGTATTGGAGATGGTATGCAGGTGCTCATTAGGTTATGAGTTACACTGGACAGGACTCATCGGGAACTGCTGGTTGGTATTATACCTATCGTCAGGTAGCTATTCCCAGGTGGCATAAGTACAGCTTAGTCCGTTGACTTGCCATCGCTACTTCGTCTCAAGTGTGTTCCCACTGCACTTAGATTACTACCCTACCATGCTTAAAGGAGTCGTGCAAACAGGTAGTAGTTGGGTGTAGTCCCGAAGCACTTGGAGACGGTAGCGATCAGATAGGATTCGTCACTCCCGGTATTGGGGGTTGATATCGCGCAGTGTTCGAAAAGCCATTATACAAAGTCCCTGGCCAGGGAAGTCGAGAAATGCTGGTTAAGTACTCCAGTAGTTTCTCATGGTGTATTAGGCTCTCCTCCGGCACGACTTATCACGTTGTTAGGGGTCTGACATTTACCATCCCCCTTGGCGGATATGCGAGTATCTCAGACGAACAGACCGGACTGTATGGAGATTGTCACAGATAGGCTCAGTAGGAGTTCGGATGAGCTTGCTCATCGTCCTTATTAACAGATACCTGGGTAGCCGTTACGTGCAGCTAGTACCGCTGACGGCTTGTGGTTAAACCCACTGGCAGCGTACTGTCAAGTCTTTAGAGTCCCACACAGAGGGTTTCCCTGCTTTAGGCAATTGATGTAAACACTGTATGGTTTTACAGCAGGGCTTCGATCACATACGTGTACTTGTACACGGATGCTGATCGGGCGAATGGTAATGGTGGGCTTTGGTTTAAGCCGGATCCTAGTATTGTATTATTGGATTGTTATTGTCTCGGTGTATCCGTATTTTTCGGAATACGGATATGCGTATGTATATACGGTGAGGGGCATTCTTGTAATTTGTCAAGGCATACTTCTAGAAGGAGCCATCTCATTATTTGTATTATCCAATTTCCTAAATGGATTAATGAGGTGGAAATGGAGGAGACTTTGGAGGCATGGTGTAAAGAATGGCCATGGATTATTTTATTTGGTTTGGGATCACTATTGAGGCATGGCTCATATTTTCTATTGGGATTTATTTCCATGGCTCAATGAGTGAGCAATATACTTGGCCATTCTCTACACTTTGCTTCACACTTAGTCATTTTTATTTTCTTGAGTTGCTCTCCTCTTGCTCTCTTGAGTTTCTCAATCTCCTTCTTCCTCTAGTCTAAACCCTAATCATTCACATGTGTTGTGAGCCATAGGGTTTAGTGAGACTACACAATCCATTAGACTTTCTACATCTCTTAGGCTAGTTGGATTAGCGAACCTTCTACCCTAGTTACCTCATTTAGAAGTTGGAGCTTGGAGCACATTCTCTCGCGGTGGATCATCTTTGACGTAAGCAGGCCGATGGAGCTTTCGTCATCCGATCACCGAGAAGCCTTGGAGAGGAGCACTAGAAGACCCAAAGGACCGTATCTTGGAGGTATAACCATTCTACCAAAGTAGTTAAACCTCTAGATAAATTAGCTAGTTAAGGCTTTAGTAAAGATCCTGGAGTTTTAGCTGGTGTTGCGTAGTCAAACATTATCGTTTTTCAAAATTCTGCCTCCCCGCGAACCGCGGGGTGCGCGACATCGGCTTACAGGTGCGAAGGTGGGCACAGTAGAAGGCACGGTGTTATGCACGGGGTGGCATGAAGGTAGGCACGGTAGAGGGCACGATGCTCAGTACGAGGTGGCACGAAGGTGGCGACTGCTAGATTTGAGGGTGCTCGGTTGAGCTTTGAACGCAGAGGAGCAAACGAGGTGGCGCGAGTTCATCAGCGACGGTTGTAGGGTGCTCGACGGCGCAAGGTGATCGGCCGGCGGGTCGAAGGTGGGTTCTTAAGTTGAAGAAGAAGAAAAAGAAGCAGGTAGTGAAAAAGATAGCGGTTCAGGGGACCTGCGACGGTGAGAGGAGGAGGTGAAGGTGAGATGGTTGGCAGCGGTTGTTGCAAGTGAGAGGTGAACAGCGGCGATGGAGTTCGTCGGTGGGTTTTGATGAAGAAGGAGGAGGTGGCTGGTGGTTGTAACAGCAGGGCGATGGCCGGGATTGGGCTCACAGGTGATAGGTGATGTAAATTCCCGTTTCCATCAATAAAATCTTTCTATATTTTCCTAGTCCCCCGAATGTTTTCCTATTTTTTCTCATAATTTTGTGTGAAATTGGTTGCTTAGGTTTTTAATATTTGATTTTTCCTAAACAAATAAAAGCCCAAGACAAAATTTTAATTAAATAAATAAACCCAGCCCAACCTCTTTTCCCCAAGCCAAGCCCAACAGAATAAAAACAAAAACTATATATATATATATATATATATATATATATATATATATATATATATATAGTTTAGCCCAAAGAAAACAAAAAGCAAATAAATTAAACTAACCCTTTTCCCGGCCCATGCCCCGTGACCAAACCCGACCCGACCCGCCTCCATCCCCTCTTCCCCACTTCGTTTTCATTTTTCCCGCTCCTTCTCTTCTCCCCCACGTCTCCGCCTCTTCGCCACGAACCCCACATCCCCGCCTCGTTGCCATACGTCCCCACTCTTCGACGAGACCACACGCACGCTCACGAGCTTCTCAAGCCCACCCCGTCTCTCTAACTCTCTCCCTCCCCACCCTCGTTTTCCCTTTCTTCTCTCCTCACTCCAAAAAAATAACACCCTGCTTCATCCCCTACACCCCGCTGAGCCACCACCACGACAACGACGACGACGACCACCTCAGCCACCTCCTTCCACTAAACCCTCGTTCCTCTCTCCAAAATGCCCGAGCCCCTCCACTACCTCGCTGCAACCCCAACTCCGAGCTCCATCAACCCGAGGCGACCCCCTCGTTGCACCCTCTCCGGCGTCCAACTGCCGACCAAACTCCAGCCGAGCCTAACTCCTACAGCCACTGTCTCCATCGCCTTCATCTTCCAAGACCAGAGCCTCTTCGAACCTGAACCCCTCAACTGCCCACCGAGCTCGTCGTGCCGTGTTCGGGTCGCGTTCGCGCCGTTGCCGCTGTCATGCATCGTCAACGCGTCTTCAGGCAAGTTACATACTTACTTCATGCTAATTGTTTCTATTAAAATTAGAAATACAGTTAAATTCCGCATAAACGCTTCGTGCGATTTAATATAGTGTATGTGTTCGACACAGAACCCGAATGAAAAACTCCCATTAAACTGAAGGAAATTGATCGCATGCGTTGGCCCGTATAGTGATGAATATCTTGTTAAAACTTGGCTGAAAAATACCGTCGTTACTGATGTGAATGATCATCCCCAATTCCACCTGTTAAAACTAAAAATTTTCCGCGTCTGAAACTTGTAAAAATCATAACTCATTGTTTATAAATTGGAATGATGCGTTCGAGGGCTCAAATCAAAGCCGAATAGACGACCTAGAACCCTATAAAAGTTTTAAATTGTTTCTATGCTGAAAAGATGACGGAAACTGGTTCGGAGAGCGGCTCTGGACTGCAGTCTAGAGCAGCTCTGGTTGTTGATTTCCATCTCGTAATGCTTACCCTTTTGCTGCTTGAACTTGTTATATTGTGGAACCCTACACCATAGTGAATATGAAACAGTTAGATAACTAATGAAAGTGATTTCACCCCTTTTCACTGTCGTTTACTATTTAAATTGTAATTTAGAGTAACAGGACGTATAGCAGTCCCAAACAGAAACAGAACTGATGCCCCATTGTTGTACAGTACATAACGTCTGATGTAGAGGCGCGATTGAGAATCCGTCTGGTGCGTTGGAAATCCTATTGATAAACCTAAGTTTCGTTCAACTATAGTGTCGCTAAATTCTGATCCAACAGGGTGAAAATTGTGTTGCGAAATGGACGTTCAGTTCAGGAACTGAAATTCCAGCAGCGAACACTTAAAAAGAAACGGCTGTAACTTGCAAACCCGAAATCCGATTGCACCGAAATAAATTTTTCTGATCTGCCGACTGAGTTTACTTGCTACCGCCTTTGTATCATTTTACTGAATTTTGAACGTATGATTTAAGGCAATTTTTATAAGTTCATAAGGTGCATAATATTTTATATTACACATGACTTGTTAACTGCATAAATGCACATATCTTACCCGATTGCCATACACATAGTGATAGTACGCGTTATTGTTCAGTGTACAATACATTGTCGTGCGTGAATGGTATTGGTTTAGGGGTGTCAAGTACGCCAATGAAAAAGTGAATGATTCGTGACTGTGAACAATATAATGAACAGTGATAAAAAACCGTGTTATTGGTGCATACTTGTACACGACTAGACCCTACTCATAAATAGTGTAAACCCGGGGGAAAAAGGGGAAATTGAAGTGGAAAGAGCATTGTATTTAGCGAGGACAGTGATTTAGAGGATGATCATTCGAACAACGACTCTTATATATTTTAGATTGGGCCTAGCGGTCCGGCTGACAGGGTTATGTCCCGGGCGATAGCGGGCCGTAGTCTCGGGTATGTACGAAACCCTCGTTAAACATGATCCTCCTTTCCACAACTCGATTTCAAAGATTACTTAGAGACTGATAGGGACATAGATCATACTTTGCATCGGTTAGTGACATATTGATTACCTGCATTTTACTTCCACTGTTATTACCTTCTTTGCTTGTTTCTCGTCGCTATTATAATATTGCTATTACGTCGCTTTGACGACTTGAGTATGCATGCTCAGACCTCGAGGAAGGACCAGTACAAGAGTCGGACTTGCCCTTCGAGCTTGCGGAGATTTAGTTGGGAGTACCTCCTTCACTTTTACTGCTTTCCCTAAAGAAACCTTGTATTCGAACTTGGTTAATAGTTCTTTTCCTTGTTTTATTGTAAATTGTGAATAATGAAAGTTGATGTAATAATTTAGTGATATATTTTCTTTACTTCTGTGCTTTGTTTACTGATTACCATGTAATGCTAGAAGCCGAAGTATGACTACGGCGGGATTATTCCTTGACCGTAGGAGCATGGCTGGCCTAGTCATCCCTCGTTTTCCGTATTTTGGGAAGCGGGGCGTGACATGGTTTTGTTGGTATCAGAGCCACGTTTAGTAGTAAGGGATAACATTAACTACACTTTATTGCATTATTTTCGCTTCACTATCCCTGACTTTCATCCTTGTATCTAATCATATCCTTTTAAATATCTTCCAGCGATATGGCGTCCCCAAACGACCACTCCTCGGACTCAAGTTCTCAGAATCGTACGGAGAGGATCTTGAGTGCACTGACGTCCCTCGCAGAAGCTCAAGAGAGAAAGACAGACCTACTCACCGAGGGACTCAGGGCTATTACCGCAGTAGGGGGACCCTTCGCCCTCATTACCGCCCCCGAGGGCACTGCTCCACCAGATTTTTCTGCCATAGCGTGTCAGATTTCCGGAGGTTACATCCAGCTGCATTTACGGGACTAGCCGAACCACTCGAGGCCGAGCAATGGCTGGTTAATATGGAGAACCTACTGACGGCCGCCAGGGTACCCGATGAAGATAAAGTAAATGTGATAAAGATCCAGTTGGAAGACGAAACCCGTACTTGGTGGTCAGTTGAAGAAAGCAGACTAGAAAGGCCAATCGAATGGAGCAAATTCAAGGAGTGCTTCTTGGACCACTATTTCCCTTCCACCGCCAAGGCAGAGATGGAAGAAAGATTCATCCTACTGAAGCAGAATGGCCGTCCCGTGGACGTATACGCGGCAGAGTTCAACCGTCTGAGCCGATTTGCTCCGTATATGGTCGCTTCAGAGGCCACCATGGCCAGGCGCTTCTTACAGGAACTCAATTTCGAGTTACAGCGGTTGATCACGTCACTCGAGTTGCAGACTTTTGCACAGGTACTCAACGCGGCACGAATTCAGGAGAAGCTGATCAACAAATTTAGGAAGCCCCCAGTTGTTCCAGTGCGTACCCACACACCTTCTCGAGGAGTCATACCAGTCCACAGGCCAGGAACGACACAGATGAAGCGTCCATTCGTGCCCCAGCATCGCCCCCAAAGCAAGAACTTAGTTTGTGGCTACTGCAACAGAGATGGGCACACCCAGAAGGACTGTCGCCGCGCCAAGGGACAGTGTTTGATTTACGGATCCAGTCAGCACAGAGTTAGTGGTTGCCCCGAGCGAACAGAGTTAAAAGGAGGGTCTGGACCGCAGCAGCAAAGATCACAGGAGCAGAGGCAACCCTACACAGGCCGCGGTCAGGGACGGGCTTTCACCTTGACCGCCGAGCAGGCAGAGGCTTCAGGCGAAGTTGTCACAGGTATTTTACTCGTACATTCCATTCCAGCTAGAGTACTATTTGATTTTGGAGCATCGCACTGTTCCATATCTGCACATTTCGTTGATACACACTCCATACCACATGAACCATTAACCAAGGGTTGGGAAATACATACAGGTAATGGTGTTATAGTATCTAGTCGCGAATGTAGATCTTGTCCAGTTATAGTGTGTGGCAGGGAATTCTATGCGAATTTCCTTCTGATCGGAACAGGCAGCTATGACGCCATTCTCGGGATGGATTGGGTGAGTATCTTCCATGCAGTTATTGATTGCCGAGCAAGGAATGTGATCTTCCGCATTCCCAATCACCCAGAGTTTATTTTCGAAGGCGAGAGCGAATCTTTGGAGCCAGCTAAGTATAGAGCCACGCTAAAAGAGTTGACAGCTATGGAGATTGTTGAGAGCCCAACCCCAGAGATTGTTCGGGACTTTCTGGACGTGTTTCCTGAAGATTTACTAGGTCTACCACCTCCACACGTCTTGGAATTCTCGATCGATTTGACTCCAGGTACAGCACCAGTTTCCAAGGCCCCGTACAGAATGGTACCGGTTGAGTTGGCAGAATTGAAGAAGCAAATTGAAGAACTCCTGGAGAAGGGATTTATCCGGCCAAGCGTTTCACCGTGGGGTGCACCAGTTCTGTTGGTGAAGAAGAAGGATGGATCGCTGCGGATGTGTATAGACTATCGAGAGAGCTGAACAAAGTCACAATAAAGAATAAGTACCCAATTCCGTGCATCGACGACTTATTCGATCAGTTAAGTGGGGCCAAGGTATTTTCGAAGTTGGATCTCCATTCTGGCTATCATCGGATCAGAGTAGAGACCGAGGATATATGCAAAACGGCTTTCAGGATCCGATACGGACATTATGAGTTCCTTGTGATGCCGTTCGGTGTTACCAATGCTCCAGCGATATTTATGGATCTGATGAACAGGGTGTTTGCGAAGTACTTGGACACGTTTGTCGTTGTATTTATCGACGGCATACTAGTCTACTCGAAGACCCGGGAGGAGAACGTCGAGCATTTGCGCACGGTTCTACAAATTCTTCGGGAAGAGAAGCTGTACGCGAAATTGAGCAAGTGTGAATTCTGGCTCGACAAGGTTCAATTCATGGGACACATTGTTTCGGGCGAAGGTATCTCAGTGGACCCAAAAAAGATAGAATCTGTCAGAGATTGGCCAACACCGAAGTCAGTGGCCGAGATCAGAAGCTTTCTGGGATTGGCAGGATATTATCGGCGGTTCGTCCAAGACTTTTCAAGAATCGCTGAACCTTTGACGCGACTGACATGGAAGGAGGTACCGTTTGTGTGGACAGAGGAGTGTACCCGGGCATTTGAGACACTGAAGCAGAAGTTAACCACGGTGCCCATTCTTACAGTACCAGATGATTCCGGTGGTTTGGTGAACATAGTGATAACTCAGGGAAGGGCTTAGGCTGTGTTCTGATGCAGCACGGTCGGGTGGTTGCTTGCGCCTCTCGACAGCTGAGAAATCACGAGAGGAACTACCCTACGCATGACTTGGAGTTAGCCGCAGTGGTTTTTGCATTGAAGATCTAGAGGCACTACCTGTTGGGCGAGAAGGTGGAGGTGTACACGGATCACAAAAGTCTAAAGTACGTCTTCACTCAGAAAGAACTAATTATGAGGCAACGCCGATGGCTAGAACTAATGGCGGATTACGACCTGGACCTTCAGTATCACCCGGGAAAAGTAAATGTTATACCAGATGCTCTCAGTCGCAAGCCAGCGGTCATGATGTTGACCAGTCAGAGGAGCATCATTGAGGATTTTCAGAGACTCGAGCTTGAGGTCGTTACACCGAGCGCAATCAGTCAATTTTGGCAACTACAGGTGCAGTCTTCTCTTATGAATCGCATCAAGGCTGCACAAGCGGATGATCCTCGATTGCAAAAGTTCAGAGCGCAAGTAGAAGCCGGGCTGAGAACGACTTACTCATACATGAAGACGTTTCTTTGAGATTCGGTAGCATAGTTCAGCTTATTCTGTGCATCCGGGAGGTACGAAGATGTATCGAGATCTAAAGCAGCATCTTTGGTGGAATGGGATGAAGCAAGAAATTGTGTGGTTTGTATCCAGGTGCTTGGTATGCCAATAGGTGAAGGCGGAACATCAGAGGACAGCAGGATTGTTACAACCGCTTCCGATACAAGAATGGAAGTGGGAGCACATTACTATGGATTTCGTGACGGCCTTACCCCGGAGCCCTAGGGGCAACAACGCCATTTGGGCTATCGTCGACCGCCTCACGAAAGCTTCACACTTCTTACCATTCCGAGTGGGACAGTCGACAGAGTCACTTGCGGAGAGATACATGCAGGAGATAGTGCGACTTCACGGAGTTCCGGTTAGCATTGTGTCAGATCGAGACACCAGATTTGTTTCGCACTTTTTGGAGGAGCTTGCAAGAGAGTCTGGGTACTCGCCTCAAGTTCGGCACAGCTTATCACCCACAGACGGACGGACAATCCGAGCGTACGATTCAGGCACTCAAGGATATGCTGAGAGCTTGCATGCTGGACTTCCAGGGTTCCTGGAAAGATCATCTGCATCTAGTTGAGTTTTCTCATAACAACAGTTACCAGGCTAGGATTCAGATGGCTCCTTTCGAAGCACTTTACGGGCGGAAGTGTCGATCCCCAGTTTGTTGGGATGATGTGGGAGAACGAAGATTACTGGGTCCCGAGCTTATTGTTCAGACAGTCGACAAGGTCCAAATGATCAGGCAGCGCATTAATACGGCTCAGGATCGACAGAAGAGTTGGGCGGATACCAGCAGGAGAACAATAGAATTTGAAGTCGGAGATCACGTTTTCCTGAAGATTTCCCCTACCCGCGGAGTTATCAGGTTTGGAAGTCGCGGGAAACTCAGTCCCCGTTACATCGGACCTTTCGAGGTGCTAGAGCGAGTAGGAGAGGTGGCCTATCGACTTGCCTTGCCTTGCCTCCATCGCTAGCTGGTATGCACAATACCTTCCACGTATCTTAGTTGAGGCGTTATGTTCGGGATGAGAGCCATGTTCTGGACTATTCGGAGTTAGCTTTGGGTACCGATCTATCTTACAAGGAGCAGCCCACCACCATCCTCGACCGCAGAGAGAAAATGCTGAAGAATAAAGTCATTCCGTTAGTCCGAGTGTCTTGGGACGGTCGTTCCCCAGGAGAATCTACCTGGGAGCGTGAGGAAGATATTCGTGCACGTTTTCCACATCTCTTTGTTTAGTACGGTTGTTTCGTTGTCTCTTTTTAAATTTCGAGGACGAAACTTTTGTAAGGAGGGTATGATGTAAATTCCCGTTTCCATCAATAAAATCTTTCTATATTTTCCTAGTCCCCCGAATGTTTTCCTATTTTTTCTCGTAATTTTGTGTGAAATTGGTTGCTTAGGATTTTAATATTTGATTTTTCCTAAACAAATAAAAGCCCAAGACAAATTTTTAATTAAATAAATAAACCCAGCCCAACCTCTTTTCCCCAAGCCAAGCCCAACAGAATAAAAACAAAAACTATATATATATATATATATATATATATATAACATCGAGCCCAGCCCAAAGAAAATAAAAAGCAAATAAATTAAACTAACCCTTTTCCCGGCCCATGCCCCATGACCAAACCCGACCCGACCCGCCTCCATCTCCTCTTCCCCACTTCGTTTTCATTTTTCCCGCTCCTTCTCTTCTCCCCACGTCCCCGCCTCGTCGCCACACGTCCCCACTCATCGACGAGACCACGCGCGCGCTCACGAGCTCCTCAAGCCTATCCCGTCTCTCTAACTCTCTCCCTCCTCACCCTCGTTCTCCCTTTCTTCTCTCCTCACTCCAAAAAAAACACCATGCTTCATCCCTTACACCCCGCTGAGCCACCACCACGACAACGACGACGACCACCTCAGCCACCTCCTTCCACTAAACCCTCGCTCCTCTCTCCAAAACGCCCGAGCCCCTCCACTACCTCGCTGCAACCCCAACTCCGAGCTCCATCAACCCGAGGCGACCCCCTTGCTGCACCCTCTCCGGCATCCAACCACCGACCAAACTCCAGCCGAGCCCAACTCCTACAGCCACTGTCTCCATCGCCTTCATCTTCCAAGACCAGATCCTCTTCGAACCTGAACCCCTCAACTGCCCACCGAGCTCGCCGTGCCGTGTCCAGTCGTGTTCGCGCCGTTGCCGCTGCCGTGCATCTTCAACGCGTCTTCAGGCAATTTACCTACTTGCTTCATGCTAATCGTTCTATTAAAATTAGAAATACCGTTAAATTCCGCATAAACGCTTCGTGCGACTTAATATAGTGTATGTGTTCGACACAGAACCCGAATGAAAAACTCCCATTAAACTGATGGAAATTGATCACATGAGTTGGCCCGTATAGTGATGAACATCGTGTTAAAACTTGGCTGAAAAATACCGTTGTTACTGACGTGAACGATCATCCCCAATTACACCCGTTAAAACTGAAAATTTCCCACGTCTGAAACTTGTAAAAATCATAACTCATTGTTTATAAATTGGAATGATGCGTTCGAGGGCTCAAATCGAAGCCGACTCGACGACATAGAACCCCATAAAAGTTTTAAATTGTTTCTATGCTAAAAAGACGATGGAAACTGGTTCGGAGAGCGGCACTGGACTGCAGTCCAGAGCAACTCTGGCTGTTGATTTCCATCTCGTAATGCTTACCCTTTTACTGCTTGAACTTGTTATATTGCATAACCCTATACCATAGTGAATATGAAACATTTATATAACTAATTAAAGTGATTTCACCCCTTTTCACTGTCGTTTACTATTTAAATTGTAATTTAGAGTAACAGGACGTATAGCAGTCCCAAACAGAAACAGAACTGATACCCCATTGTTGTACAGTACATAACATCTAACATAGAGGCGCGATTGAGAATCCGTATAGTGCGTTGGAAACCCTATTGATAAACCTAAGTTTCGTTCAACTATAGCGTCGCTAAATTCTGATCCCAACAGGGTGAAAATTGTATTGCGAAATGGACGTTCAGTTCAGGAACTGAAATTCCAGCAGCGAACACTTAAAAAGAAACGGCTGTAACTTGCAAACCCGAAATCCGATTGCACTGAAATAAATTTTGCTGAACTTCCGACTGAGTTTACTTGCTACTGCCTTTGTATCATTTTACTGAATTTTGAACGTATAATTTAAGGCAATTTTTATAAGTTCATAAGGTGTATAATAGTTCATATTACACATGACTTGTTAAATGCTTAAATGCACATATCTTACCCGATTGCCATAAAGTGAAAGTGCGCGTTATTGTTCAGTGTACAATGCATTGTCGTGGGTGAATGGTATTGGTTTAGGAGTGTCAAGTACGCCAATGAAAAAGTGAATGATTCGTGACTGTGAACAATACAGTGAACAGTGATAAAAACCGTGTTATTGGTGCATACTTGCACACGACTAGACCCTACTCATAAATAGTGTAAATCCGGGGAAAAAAGGGGAAATCGAAGTGGAAAGAGCATTGTATTTAGCGAGGACAGTGATTTAGAGGATGATCATTCAAATATCGACTCTTATATATTTTAGATTGGGCCTAGCGGCCCGGCTGACAGGGTTATGTCCCGGGCGATAGCGGGCCGTAGTCTCAGGTATGTACGAGACCCTCGTTAAACATGATCCTCCTTTTCACAACTCGATTTCAAAGATGACTTAGAGACTGATAGGGACACAGATCATACTTTGCATCGGTTAGTGACATATTGATTACCTGCATTTTACTTCCACTGTTATTACCTTCTTTGCTTGTTTTTCGTCACTATTATAATATTGCTATTACGTCGCTCTGACGACCTGAGTATGCATGCTCAGACCTCAGGGAAGAACCAGTACAGGAGTCGGACTTGCCCTTCGAGCTTGCGGAGATTTAGTCGGGAGTACCTCCTTCACTTTTACTGCTTTCCCTAAAGAAATCTTGTATTCGAACTTGGTTAGTAGTTCTTTTCCTTATTTTATTGTAAATTGTGAACAATGAAAGTTGATGTAATAATTTAGTGATATATTTCTTTTACTTCTGTACTTTGTTTACTGATTACCATGTAATGCTAGAAGCCGAAGTATGACTACAGCGGGATTATTCTTTGACCGTAGGAGCATGGCTGGCCTAGTCATCCCTCGTTTTCCATATTTTGGGAAGCGGGACGTGACAGGTGAAGAGGGAGGGGCTCGCCAGCGGTGCTCAGGGGGATGTAGGCGATGGGTTTGGTCGACGGCAAGGGGTGTCAAGGATGAGATGTAAGGGGACGTAGCGGAGGAGGAGAGGGCCCATGTTGGTCGTCAGAGGCGGTGGTGAGGAGCCAGAGGTGTGGCGGCGGCTCCAATAGGATTTGGGTGTAGTTTTGAGAAGGAAACGAGAGGGAGAGGGAGATCAAGATGAGAGGGGGAGTGAGTGAGTGAGGGATAGAGAGAGAGATTGTGTGAACAGAGAGGGAGGGAGAGTTTAAAGAGTGAGAGAATTTGAATTAAGTATGGATTTAATTGAATTAATTTGGGCATTTAATTGCGAATTTGATTTGGGTGTTAAAGGGAATTTATGGGGATTAATAAGGGTTAAGGGGGAAATCAAATGGTGAATAATGGAATTTATTTGGAGAATTAAAATGTAGTTTAATGAGATAATGAAAGAGAGATTTGGTTTGGGAATTTAAAAAGAAATAAAAGAAGAAAAGATATTGTTGGGGAAAAAAAGGAGAAAAGAGTTTGGGTTTGGGCCATTGGATTAGGGTTAGTGAAAACTATGTGGGTAAAAAAATATAGATTAGGGTTTTGAAAATAATTAAAATAAATAAAAATATAAATGGACAAAACTTGGAAACAACACTTTATTTAAATACTGATATTATCGTACAAAAGGAACTGTGTATTACAGGTATTTTCATCTCACATCTCAAGTGAACAAATAGTTTTGTTCATCTTCGCGGTTATTACAACTTTCTTTTTAGTATACTATATGTTTAGACTCTTTACTTTCATCTTATATTTATTCTTCAGACATACTGTATCAGTTGAAAATTAAGAAATCTTGAATGTAATATATCGATGTTGGATTTTATTGCTCTTGTTATTCTTGCACTTTGTTATATTGCTTACTTACACTTAATATATTTATTAAGGGAAATGAACTTCTCATAATAAATACATTGCGGGCTTGCCATGTCACCGTTTCCGTCTACTGGGAAGCGAGGTGTGACACGGACCTAGGCTGCTTTTTAAAGAATTGTCCATATATGGACTGAATTGCCTTGATATCACCCTCCGTCAGCTTAACCCGTCTTGTTCTATAATTCATAGTTGGATTCATCACAGACTCCGTCTTGGCAGTCAGCTTAACCCGTCTTGTTCTATAATTCACAGTTGGATTCATCACAGACTCCATCTCAGCAGAGCGTTCTATCCCAAGCACGTAGCCTATTGCATACATGAACACCGATTCCAAATCCATGGCATATGGCAACGCCTCTTCCATAATATCGACCGACCACCTCTTACTCACATTCTTGTGGATCCTCCTGTCGTTTGGGTAAAACGCATGAGCCAATATTTTCTCCCTGAAGGGCCTACATTTCTCGTGTTTTCCATTGTAAAAACTCACATTTATGTCCCCTGAATTGAATACTCCGGCAGATTTGAAGGTTATCAAGATGACATGATCCCAGTGACCAAGAGCCCGAGCAAGTGCAGCATTGATATTTTCCTTATCAATATAATCAATGGTGTTGGTTGAAGAGAGAGCCTATGTTAGAATTATTGGCCTCGGACGATCAATCCCATCGCTTCTGCTTCTCCACAGGCTTTTGTTGCGGCTCGACCAAAGGCTTTGGCATTGACAATGTTGTTAGCCATGCATTTGTTTCAGCTCTTTCAGCTCGAATACTTTTCCGACTACTTTTTCATGACTTCTCTTTCGATTTATGGAGAAGCGGCAAAGATTATATATTCTATATATAATGGAAAGAAGATTAAGCTTATGAGTTCTTGTCATATTTTATTTTAGGGTTTTTTTTATATGCAATCCTTAAAGATAAGGGATTTTGAAAAAACTCTCCTGAAGATCAAAATTTTTAAAACAACCCCTAAAGACATTAAGTTAACTAAAAAATACCCTGAAGTCAACTTCTTTTACTAACGGTGTTAGAACTAGTTGATGGGTTTGTAAAAGAGATTTTTACCCCTCCTTTAACATTCTCAGCTCCAACTATGTGTTGAGTTTTTTTTCCTGATGTGACGGTGAATCAAGTGGTGACAGAGAAATTTAGAGGAGATGGAGAGGGTCTTATGTAGGAGATAAGAAAGGAACGAAGGGGTGGATGAAAGCGGCGTGGCGGATGAGAGAGTTGAGGATGAAAAGTGTTCCTAAGAGAAAGGAGAAGATGAAAAGGGCTATGTAAATATTGTTTGAGATTGTGGGTTTGAGTTGGAGGAGGACTTGAGTGATTGCTTGCTTTTAGGAAAAGGAAGAAAGAGCGGAAGCTTAGGTTTTTGCATGATGAGATGGAGATGGGGCATGATTTTTTAGATGATGGGATCTTAGAGATTGAGAGTAAACTGGGCATTTAATATATCTAAAGATATCCCAAATAACCATGCTTAATCGTAAACCAGGATCAAATATGAGTACGTGTAACATAGGGTTGTATTTAGTTGTCATGCCCTGCTTCCCAAGATACAAAAATTCGGGACGTAACACGGCCAGTCATGCGGCCTACGGTGATGAATTATCCTTCCATAGTCACATTAAAGTTGTCATGCAATAATTAAGCACATCAATAAATATCCCTATCACTAAACATATATCCTAAACCACAATAAACAATAACAAAATGGAAATCAATAGTGGAAGCAAATGGAATAACAAGTCTCAATGATCCAAGGAATAAATAAGAAACAATAACTGTACTTTGTCCCTTATTGGCTCGCAAAAGGAATTCAATAACTAGTTCGATACTTAAATCATAAATAACTAGATAAACGAGAAAACTCTTCACTGCTAGGCAATTTTCTTGAAGTACTTCCTATCCTGTGAAGCTAAGGCCAAAAGGTCCGGGTCATGCAAAACCTAAACATCGGAGCGTCATAAATAATATCATAACGACAACAACCGGATATGTGATATAATATAATATATCATTAGATAAGAAACAATGTCAGTTAATTAAACAATAAACAGTGGCAATAACAGGCAATAAAACAAGCAAGGTATAGTAATACAATCATATCATGTGGATCCTATGCGTCTATGTCTCTAAGTTATCTATCATATAGGTATTTGAAACCAATCAATGCAATTGTTCGATATTTCAGTCAGGGTCGAACTTATGACCCATGGAAAGACAATACAGTATAATAACCAAGATATACAAGAATGGACTATCGAATGATGTTAGCGCATCATTCCAAGACACGAGTGTCTATCTTCGCAACGTGTGTGCCATCAAATGATATTAGCGCATCATTTCAAGACATGAATGTCTATTTTCGCAATGTACCATTGAATGATGTTTGCGCATCATTCCAAGACATGAATACCTATTTTCGCAACAAGTGGATAAATGATATCAGCTCATCATTTCAAGACACGAATGTCTATTTTTGGGTGATCAATCTCTAACTACTGATTCTAGAACATGCAGGTAACAAGTCATGTCTATCAATCAAGTCAAGTCATGAGTATCATGAATACGTTGGTATCGGACTACTATTATATGGCATGAGTCCTAATATAGTAACTTATGAACACATTCAAGCATAAGTACAGGTAACAATCAAGCACAATATTAACAGGAATATCATGATCAAGGAATGCATAGTCACATCAACTTAAATACAGGAATCATTTCAGATAACTTGTTAGGTAACATATCTCATGTGTATAAGACGATTTAACAGATCAGGTAGCATGCCAGGTGAAATATCAATATGAGATGGCTCGTGTATAGTTGATACGGCTCATGTGTGTTAGAGACGGTTCATGCAAGGTTGAGACGACTCTTAGGTCGTTTGTAGTTATCATATGTTCTTTGGCTGCAAGAGACATCTCATATCTATCTTGAGCCGGCTCGATCCTATCTTGAGCCGGCTCAATATATTTTGAGACAGCTCATTGTATGCTTGGAACGTATATTATCTTTCTGTGTGTATGAGACGGCTCAATGTTATGTTGAGCCGGCTCATGGACCTTTTTTCCTGATATGATCAGATTTCTTAAGTTTTGATTCTTTAAGTTCATACAGGTAATAAAACAAGCGTCATATACATTAAATTCTCCATATTCAATATATCCATTAGAACTATCATAAAAGTGATAACTTTAGCGATCAACGTCCGTGTATTATAACTAGATTGAGATTGTCGACATATCGTGATTAAGATCTCGATATATCGTTAACTATAGTTTCATATAGACACATATACAATTTAATGACAATAAATATGTTACGCCGGATCTGATCTGATCGTAACTAGCATGCAACAAGTATTCAAAAATACTTTCATCGATGAAAAACGGAGACGACGAGACTTTGAAGACGAAAGCATGATCTTGACTTTAGATCTGCAGTTGAGTTGATGAGACCGTGGCAGGGATCACATCACAGCTGTAAGTAGAAGAAGGCGATGACGACGAAGACACGATCACGAAACCCACACAACGATGAACTTTCCGCAAAGAGAAGAAAGGAGATGACCGTGACAATGATGGCGACGAAGAGATCGGCCACGAGATGATGCTTGCTATGGTTAGGGTTCAGTTGGATGAGGTAAGAGGAGGGTAGGGTTTTGTGAGGAAATTACAAGAATATGGGTTTGCATGAAAGTCATGGGGGTATAAATAGTATGAGTTAAAACATGGGCCGAATATATCACGAGTCCAATACTTAAGACGGCTCAAAGATGCTTGAGCCAGCTCAAGAGTCTTTCCTAGCAATCAATTCTCTCTGTCTACATGAGACGGCTCAGGACATGGTTGAACCGGCTTGACCTTTCTCTGAAGAAACAATAATTAGAATACCCATTAATAGTTTATCGAACAAATACCGTACACAAGTTCTAGGTTGTTACATTAGTTAAGGGTCAATTTTGGTGGGTTGTTCTTAAAAAATTTAATCTTGGAGTTGTTTTATCAAAATCCCTCATCTTTGAGGGTATATATTAAAATAACCCTTTATTTTATATATTTATATCTATCTAAAGTATTCCTTACAAAAATCAAATCAATTTTTTGTGATATCAATATTTTCTGAAACAAAGGAAAATCCTTTCAAGATAAATATAAATCTTATTTTTATAAAATCAAATCAAATTTTTGGTTAAAAATAAAATCAAATTTGTTATAAGGTATAGATCCAATTTTGGTACAAACTTAAATTACTTAATTGTAATCTTCATAAATCTTTAAATCATAATAGTAGATTTTTTGGCACTTAGTTGCACTAAAATTATAGAAATTTTTATGATAAATTTATGTATTTATTTAATTACATGTGTTGCACTTGTAAAATAAAAATGACTTGGCAATTTGATTATGTGCATCGCATTTGTAAAATAATAATGATGTGCCATTTAATTACATGCATTGCATATAAAACAATGGCGCTTTTTTGTTTGATTTCTCCTAAAAATAAGATGTCATATCACCAATCAATTTGAAAATTAAATGATCTCCTTTCTTTTGTCCTATAATAATAAAGATGGAGATATTTTCTGAAACAATTTTTAAAAAAGAAAGAAAAATAATTCATTGTATTTGTTATGATATCAGGTAATTTGTTGCTTATTTGCTATCTTTTTAAAAAAAATTATCTTCCTTCGCTTGTTTTCCTTGGTTGTTTAATTGTGATGAAACTACTATATGCTATGTACGTAGCATGTACAAAAAAACTAGCATGTAGCAGATAAATTTTTCACTGTATCATAATTAGAAAACTAAGGGGATGTAATGGCTATCACATTTAATTTGAATCAAATATTTCAAAACTAGAAAAATTATTGATTCTAAGATGGTCCATATCATCTACAACTTTGATGAGAAAATAATATGTTAGAAAATAACCGTACGAACATAAAAAAATAGTTTTTACAAAATGTATTTAAAAAGATTATCAAAGTTATCAAAAGCTTTACAGCTATAAGAAATTTAAAATCTATTTTCATAAGCAAACTTTCTTCAAAAAATAAAAGATAGCAAATTCTATTCTTAAAGATGGACAATCAATTACACCATATAGTTCAAAGTTATTCCCAAAATGACATGTGGCATATCTAATGCTTTCGAAACAATATGTAAACAATCCTAAACTTCTCAAATCTTCTTAAATCTATTAAAATAATAAATTATTATAAAATTAAAGTAATAATTATAAATGTATTTAATAATACCTTCTTTTTTTTTGTATCTTATCAATATAATCATGTACCATAATGTAAGTTTATGTCTCCTATTGCAACTAGAAAAAAGGAGGTTAGGTTTGTAAGCATAGATTGATTTAAAGATAAATTAATAGAAAAAATAAGATTTTTTTTTTATTTTAAATTGTACAGCTCATCTCATAATTTTGGGGGGGAAGTGCTTAAAAAATTCATAACTAACTTTACCAATTTTATCATATCATTATAAATCTCTACTAAATTCTTTAAAAATATGCATTATCTTAATAAACGATTTTTAGAAATATTTATTATCTCTACTAATATTTCGTAATAATCTTCTCAATTCTTTTGTCTTTTAACATATATACATGTGCATGAGGAGAAAATCCTATAGAATTAATAAATATATAATACCCTAATAAGTAGATTCAAACAAGAAGAATTAACTAAGGTGATTGTTTTGTTTTTTAAACTAGGGCTCAATTTATCTTCTATCTTAAACTTTCTATCCAATACCCCTCTCCAATATGCCAATATGAAGCCAAGATTGAAATCATTAAGCCATATCCCTAGATATGTAAACGGATCAGATATAGAACGAATACGGAACGGATATATATATGTCTGTATCTAATAGTCGTAGATAGATTCGAATAAGGATAGCCGTCATTAATGAGAATTACTCTGCGTATATGGTAAACATCAGATACCAATGCGGAAATGAAATGAATATAAAAATGAAAGCACTCGCCGTAATAACCACATATCCTTACAAGAAACTACCACAATCTTATCTCAGTTACCAGTCACCATATTCATCAAATCCTCTTCCCTCTTCTTGACCTTCACCAACAATCCATTCCTCATATGAAGTATGATAGAATCCTTAGGCTCAACAACATGTCCTTCAATCACTTCCACATCAAAATTTTACAGCATAGCAGCCACCACAGTTTTCATCTGAGTAAAAGCTATCTCGTAGGTCCGGAATTAAACAATAGAAACTCATGTGACGGCTCGTGCCTTAGCCTCCCTTTTTCTGAGATTCATCTTTCAGGCTTAAACTCTGGACAGTCTCTTTCCCATACCCCTTCCATTATCCCCATCGAATATGTCGAAAACATAGCCTTCTCTTTCAGGATGGCTCGATCACCCGATGGGAGGATCTCAGGTTGCAATGGAGCTTTGTGCTCGAAGGGAACCGAAGGAAAAGGCCTCAGAGTTTCACACAATGCTGCATGCAAGTAAACAGACTTTGAAATCTCTTCGTTCTCTTTTAATTCTCTAAGGATCTTCGATTTTACTTCTGGGTTCTTCGCCAGGAGCCAAAAGAACCATGCAAGAGCCACACCCATGGTATCTCTTCCCGTGAGCATGAGGTTCACCGTCGTGTCCCTAAGAAACTTATCAACTTTTTCTTCGATATACGACTTCAGCAAGTCCTGTTTGTATATTTTCTCCTCTTTTTTCTTCAATATAATTTGGGCTACGAAATCGTCAATCACTTTCCGAGACCCGATCAATTTCTACTCTTGGCAAATTCTTAGCCACCCCATCAGCTTCCACCAAGACGGAGGCACGAGGTGCCTAAAAAACAAGGCCTCCATAGCATCATCCATAGCCCTCGCAAACGGTAACAGCGGAAATCCTTCAGACAGGCATTCAAGATCAACACCAAACACCAGGTCGCAGGTCAGATCGAACGTCCACCTAAGAAACACATCTTGCAAACCCACCACATGTCCCCGTTCCACGATTTCCCTCAAAAGAGGAACAAGCACATTCTCAACCTTACCTCGACTACAATCCGCAACGAAACCCCGAAAACCCGGGCTACTCATCGCAGCATGAGCCATCTTCCTCTGCCCCTTCCAACTCTCGTTGTCGGCATTGAAAATTCCGTCGCCGAGAATATCGAATATCTCCAAGAATTCTTCGCCTTTTGGTTAATTCAAAAAGTTTACGTTGAACACGTGATTGACATTGGCCGGATCACACGTCAGCAAGAAGTCCATGTTGGAGAGCCACGGGCCGTGGATCTTGAAGCTGCAACCGGACTCGCGAAGGACTTCAGTCATCTAGTCATGGAAGTGATGGAGGTTCCAAACAAGGCCAGGAAGCATGCCAAAAAGAGGCCAATTGGTCGGGGCCATGGATTTCGGACGAAGCTCGAAGCCGAGGAAGAGGAAGATGAGGAATGCAGCTGCTAAGAGAATATCTGGGTAAGAAGGTAACAAGGAGAGGAGCGTTGAAGCCATTGATGAGAGGTTGTATGCAAACTCGAGCTGAACATAAATAAGATGATGGTGTGGGCTGAAATTGTCCAAGTACAGAAAAGAACAAGAGGCCAGAAAGAGTAGGACAAAGTTGTCCAAAAAAGTCGATTTCAAGGTTTAATTCAACAAATTTCTACAGGGATTTTTGGTTGAAAGCTTTAATACTATTACGTTTCTATCCAATAATAGTGCGACGGTATCAATTTAATTATTGCAGTCTCATGATCTGATGTATCAATGCTATGATCAAAATTTTCTTGGATAAATTGTCAAATAAAAAAAACCTGGTCAGACTTTCCCGCCTTTAAAAAACCGTGGACTCCAACCCATTCTCCTGCTGTAAAAAAAACCAGGCTGCAATATCTGTGACGTTTCCTATAAAATCGAGTTAACTTACATATCTGTATAGTTATCTGCAATATATATAGAGCTAACTTACATATTCGTATAGTTTCTTGCAATATGTGCATAGCTAACTAGATATTGCAGAAAACTATAAAGATATTGCAGCCAAGAGGTTTTTGACAGCATGTGATTAGGCCGTGGGTTTAGTCATTGGGCCACAAGGTTTTTTTGACAACGGGAAAGTTGGTCAAGGATTTTCAACAAAAGTCCGCAATTTTCCTACAAAACAAACTATACACACACGAACATTTAGTATGGGACTGACGCAATTAGATGGAGGGCCCATTGATTTTCTAAGTGTTGCATGGTTTGTTAAGTAGAAAAAGGTTGTGTAAGCACCCTTTCTACTTTTGACAATTACTGTAGCAATCTTGGACAAGAAAAATGTTATCGCCTAATACACATTTATAATATTAAATCTGAATCTTAAACAATATTTTATACCTAGCTCAACATATTAAGCATTTCACAATAAAAGCAGCAGCTAGAAATTAAAACCACAAGCTGCAAGCCATATCATCAATTAAGTAGAACATTGGTTCTGATAGCAAAGTTTTAATATCAAAAATTCAAAATACAGGAAATAAAAGCTTGTAACTTGAAAATAAAAAACAATAATGTGATGAGTCTTAACTTGATCAGACAATATCTAGATAAAACGGCGACAAACTGCGGCTTAAGATGAAGTAGCTGCTGCAGCCTTCTGCCTAGGTGCAGCTTCAGTTCCTGTATTAAAAGAAGGCTAATTAGAACTGAAACTTGTAAGATAGAGAGCCATAATGGCTTAAAACTAATTTATATGTTTCGACAGTTATATTGAAAATGTTCCTGGCGTCAAAAGATAAGTACAACAAATTTCAAAACGAATGGATCCAAGGTGGGTCATGCTTAAGAAATCAAACCAGCCAACTAAATTGAGAATTTGCATTTGTGCAAGTAAATGGGTTGATATGTACAAAAACACAAGTTACCATTTTGAAAAATAGTTGTAGGTTAAGAATTGTAACACTCATATCTTCTCTACGATATTTGTTGTGAACAAACATTTACATGTATGTTTAACTAATTGAATAAGAAACTTTAATTTAAGTAGCATACAGAACAAGAGTTGGTTGGCGGTTGCTTTGAGGTTTAAGCAATGGGTGCGGTGCGTACAAGCCAAGTGGCTCAGGGCTTCTCTAATAAATTTTCATATATAACATTTTCAAAATTTTGATCCACCAAAAATAAAGGCTACCACCAAGACTGTTTCAGGAGGACAAATGATAGAATGATTGTAATCCAAATAGTTTCCCTAATCAACATTTAACATGGCAAAAACAAACTACAGCAGCTATCCATTATACAAATGGACCTAGCTAGATGATGATATGTACATGTATCCAATTACAAATATCCATTAAACCAATTTTGTTAAGTAGGCTAACGAACTACGAACATGACGTCACCATAATGGATGCCTACCCTTCATGCCAATACCCCACTTAATACATATACTAAACAGGAGTTGCAGGATAGAGGAATGAAAAAAAACAGAGTTTTCAATAATGGTATAGAGTACCTTCTCTGAAATTGCTCTTGAACCTTCGAGGCAAATGACGAAGATACCTCATCCTCCCCGTTCCTGTTGTCTTCCTCCTAATTGCTTTCACACTCCAATTATCTATTCCACGACATGGATAGAGAGATGAGAAAGCAGGCTACAACTATAATAATTTTAAAACAAAAACGTATTTAAGAAAAAGCAGGATGGCTAGTTCAATGAAATGAATAAATCAATACAGCACAGTGGTAAAGCGACAAACAAAATCATGGAGCATCCACCAGCTTCATACTCTTGTAACATCCATGTCATTATAAACTAAGTGATGAGCAACATTTAAGATTTCAGCTCACAACCACAAAGTTTAACAAGGCAGGGGCATTCGGAAAACGGTAAATCTAGTGCTGTAAGAACAAATTGTTTTAATACCAGGCACAAGAATTTATACATAAATGCAGGAGTTGGAAGGATTGAATATGTTCACGGATATATGTATATAAGATTATTCTACCAGATAAACCCTATAGTAGCATGGTCTTAGAATAATAATATAGCCAGTCATATTATGCGCTGCCACAATTTCATATTCAAAATCATATTTGCATCTTCCAGCATAGATGCATTTTTATGAATCAACGCATAACATAGTATATACCCCATTAACAAGGAATACAGCATTGGATTCACAAGCACACGTTTATCAAAGAAGAATTAATCTGAAAGGTGCATGAATGATTTCGAGTATTCGTAAATCATATACATCCTAGCGGGGGTTCGAGGAATCTGGTTACTCTACAGGGTTAAGTTACACCGATATATTTAAATTAATGGTTGCCTCACGGTCATGAAATCCTCAAGGTTCCACGAGTATGTAAAAACAAAACACTGTTCATAATCTCATATAGTATCCAAGTTGATGCATATAATGTGATCTAGAATTTCATATTGGGCATTCGATTTCAGCATGCTCATCAAAGGAAATTTTCATTGCCAAGCAAACTTCATACAATATATCAATCAATCAATCAATCAAAGTCCTAAATTTGTAATTTTTTTCAGGTAGCGTTGATAAGTATATGAAAATGGCCGAATTTTCAATTATAGGATCAAAATTTCAGGTGTTACTTCAAGATCTCTCAAATTCTTCCAACGTCTAGCGAAATTATAATCAAAAAAATTCTAATAAAAAATAGCTCAAGATCGCAAAAGAGAAGCAGATAGGGTGAAACTCACACTTGCGGATTCGGGCGGCAGGGAAGCCGCAGGAACCGCAGCGGCTCTTCTGGAGATGGAAGCTGCGGCGGCCGCAGCGGACGCAGAGGGTGTGAGTCTTGTTCCTCCTTTTCCCAAAGCTCCCCGTTCCTTTGCCCTAATTCAAAGAAGACGAAGAAGAAGAAGAAGAAGAAAGTTAATGAGAGATTTCATTCATTTAGAGCTAGAGAGATCTCAAATTAGGGTTAGCGTTTTTGGAAATTAGCTTACCATTTTGGGATCAGTGTTCTTCTAATGGCGGCAGAGGAGAGAGAACGCACAGTAAAACCCTAGCTTTGTGAATTTATAGGTACCTGAGTTGTGGATTAGCCCTGGATGTATCTATAAATTACGTCAATGCCACTTTTCTGTTAATGGGCTGGGTCTTTCTAAGCTATAATTATCTGGACCCGGTCAGGTATTTTGTATTCTGCATGGTACAAACATCAAGAAACTCGAATTTTTCAGATACAAGAAGCTGCACATCAAGATAAAACAGTTTCATTTATACTAATAATGCTAAAGGTGTCTATATGAATCAAAATCGACAAGGTCATATATCAAAATACAGATCATGTTTTATGGAAACATAATAAAAAGTTAATATGGATAATGGACTCGAAGTTTTCCGCGTGCACTACAACACATGTTGTTGCCTATATGAATGCGACATAACACCGTTCCGTTCCATTGTGGCTTATTATTGAAAGCTAATATATGAGGTAAAAGTATCAGATTGTGCCATAAATATGCCATAAACTAAGGTCAAAAGAGGGCTGCAGCATCCCTGCAGCCGGCAGCCTCGGTGCGTTTAAAGTCTTGGTCATCTATTTACATGACCTACTAACAATGAAGTAAAATGCCAACTATGACTTAATATCTTTTTATATATAAAAAAAATAATAGGAGGAGCAAAGGAAGCAAAGTACATGGTATTTGTGAGCAAAAAGATCCAAAAGAGTCCCCAAATTGTTTGGTTTATTTTATTTTCAACATTTTGCTTTGAAACCACGACATCATCATTCTCTGCTTACATATTTCCGTGTTCTCACCACCGCACTATATAAGCAAACCCCCCGCAACGTATCCTTCTCTCACCGCAGACCATTGTCGGAATCTCTTCGTCGCCTAGGGATCTCTTAGGGTTAGGGTTTGTTTTGCTCTTCAGATCCATTTCAGATCTCGATTCGAAGACACGATGCTTTCGTGGAAGGACAGGGTCGCCGACAAGCTCTCTCGTCTCCTCGCTGATTCGCCATCGCCTCCTCCTCTCGATTCCTCGCCTGCTGCTCGATCTGAGCCTCATCATCAGGTAATTTTCAAGTTTTCGATCTATTTTTGTTTGCTTGAATTTGACGCTACGTTGCCTTTTCTTTGCTCCAATTGATCTTATCTTTCGTTTCAATGAGGTCGACAATGATGAATTTTGTCTGAGAAATCAAGATTTTGATATTATACATGGAATAAAAATACTGTTTTCCTTCTTAAAAATAGATTAAAAAAATCTGAACTGATATCGAGTGTAGATCTTAGTTGCATGCTTTATGTTTTATGTGTGTGAATGGTTGCTGAAACTAGATCAGCGTTCACCGATCTTCATCTGTACCGAAGAAGAACATAGTCTTTTTGTCTGAAATTGAAATTAAGCTTATACATTCGTAAATTCCAGTTTTAGCAAGAATGCATGATGTTGGTGGGCATTGAAATTAAGCTCATCAACTAACTTGATATGCCCAGCCGAGGTTGCCAGATTGGGCGATTGATCATTTTGGATTTTGGTAAACTTGTTCGTCATTTTTATGATTTATAACTATTAAATGCCACTGTAGTACGAGGGAAAAAGTTTCTCCCATCCAGCAAGAGATCTAGGGTTCAAATTCCTCTTTCTTTAGGTTACGAGCTAATATTTCACACGCGCGCTCTTAGATATTTTTTTAAGTGATTTTCAAACCATCAACTTCGTTTTACATTTCATTTGTTATAAAGGCTTTTAAGCTTTTTCATTAGTTGTTTTCGAATTCTAAACTTCTTTTCAGGACTAACATCATATTTAGACTTTTTTTAGCCCAAATATCAATGTAACCTCTATGTAGAAATCGGCCATGTTTATTAACTTAGAGTTTGCAATTGTGTACGTCGGCTGATACCATAAACCAAAACCTTGTCAGCTTCTGCTGAATTACCAACAGATGTTAACTCAAATCGCAGTTAAGGTATGCATAGGGATTTATCTATGCGGTGTGAGATTATCATTTGAGGATACAACAACTACAACAAAATTTTGGGGCTGTTTACAGTAATATTTCTTTTCTTCCACTTAGCTAGCTGTGTTAAGGACCATATCATGGAATAATTTGGGGATTATCTTTTGCGGATGAATGTTTTATTTCCTATTTATACTTCATTTGATTTGTTCATGTACATTGTTGGTGTATAATTTTTTTTTATAGAATGAGTGACATGCGTTCAAGATTAATGTTATCGGCTATTATTTAATTATGTTATTTCTCATATTTAGAAACCCGATCTTCACAACAATAATATTTGACATGTGCAGGACATATCTATTTCTATGGAAGAACTTTTTCCTAACAAGAAATCAACTTTCTCTTCCTATGTACTTTCTTTTCTCCCTGCGGCGCTTTCTAGCACTGATGTGTCAAGCAGACCAACAAAACCTATGCCGTTTCGATCACTTCCCAGAAGATGGAAAATGAACAGCTTCTCGGCGAAAGATAAGCCATTGGAATGCAATACAGACAGCAGAACTGACACTGAGAGTGATAGTGCAGATGAATTCACTAAAGAAAATCTAGATCATGTGCCCCAAAGGTCTTGCAATGGTTGTCATGAAGTTGAAGGAGAATCTACATTACATAGCTCTGGAGAGTTTCAATCTTGTCTTACAGAAAAGTCTGCATTTATCTCTGAAGATTTATTTGATTTCTTGCAGTCATCCCTGCCTAACATTGTTAAAGGGTGCAAATGGGTATTGTTATATAGGTAAAATATTATTATATTGATGCTTGATGTTTCTTTATTGTGCATGTCTTTTTTCTGATTTGACTTTGCTCTCATCAAATGAAGGGCAGTACTTTGAAACATGGGATCTCTCTACAAACTCTTCTCCGGAAGAGTGCCGATCTTTCTGGTCCATGTCTATTGGTATGCCACAAATAAAGAATATCTTGGTGTTTCATCATTCCTTTTTTTGGGGGGGGGGGGGGATATTCAGGTGTGGGGAAGGTCACCAATGTATTTTTTTTTTTTATATTTTGCATAAGCTTATGAAATTGTTTTGATTGTTTTGCTCGTCAGATTGTTGGAGACATGCAAGGTGCTATTTTTGGTGGTCTGTTGGATGGTCCCTTAAAGCCTACACCCAAAAGAAAATATCAAGTAAGCCACGGCAACCATTTTAGTCCGTAAATTATAATAGTTTCTTTACACTATAACTCCTATGTTAGCTTTTCTTATTTTGTAGTTGTTAGGGTCATAACTCCTATCATGTCTTTTATGTGGATAGGGAACAAACAAGACATTTGTGTTCACTACAATTTATGGGGAGCCAAGGCTCTTCAGAGCAACAGGTATAGGTTTCAGTAAATAAAATTCTTTTTACATTCTTTATGCAAGCATTATCCGTGAAGATATTCGACTTTCCCCCTAAATTGTGATTATCAGCTTATATCTACATATAACATATTGTGTGGCTCATGTCGACAAGTAGATTGTTGACATTAATATGTCCATAGGCTTTAATTTTCAAATCTTGTGAAATATTTTGCCATGACAATTTGTAAATGGCAGGCTATAAACTGAAGCTGAGTTGTTTCATCAATGGTATTTGCTGTCATGTTCTTAATACTTACCATGCCTCTCAACCGCAAAAGCGTACCACTATTTGATTTGATATGCAGTAAATTTTAAGAATGAAGTATCTTTTGTAAAGCTTATAGTTTTAAGTATATATTCCATATGAATGAGACCTAAAATTGTTAATGCAGAAATATAAGAAATCTAATTTACAAAGTCATTGTACATCTACCTCTCCCAACTATCTTCTTGAGGACAGGGACTAAACTTGGATCCTTTGCACCAAAAAGGAGAATGAGATTCAAAAATACGTCTATGTATCATATGGCCTGTAATGAGAAGAGAAGAAGTGACAGAAATTTATACTAGGGATGTCATCTTGATCAATAATTGAAATCAACGTTGCAGCAAAACTATTTATGTATGTTGTTAACATATTTCAATTGTTCTGATATATTGCATGCAGGATGTAGGATTAGCAAATAGATAAAATATGCTTCAAATCCTTTGAAATAATGTTTTCAGAATTCAAGATCTTTCCTAAGAAAAATAATTTGCAAAATCCTGTACATTCTCAAGAAGCGCTAATACTTATAATTGTATGAATACGAATCTGACACAAAGCTCTTGAAAGATACCTCGAGAAGAGCAAGGATAGTATAACCTCAATTGTCTATAAAAGTTGTTTGCTTTGGAAACTCGTAGCATTGATAATGGAGATGACAAACATTAAAATAGTTTCTATGCAAGCTTGATGATGTTTGGCTGTGAAGGGGAGATGTGCAATCTTAGCCTCCATGTAATTCCATCATAACCTTCCATCACGATGCTCTACCTGAACCTGAATCAATCTTCTTTATTTTACTAATCTTCACTAGAATCATCTTCTTGTCATGAGTACTTGTTCTAAGTGTTAATTAGGTAACTACTTCATAGCATTGCTGGAATGCCATATTTAAAAAATAATATGTTGAAAAAGCTTATGGCAGAGTGTGAATATCATTTGTGTTTGAGACAGGAGCATATGAGATTTAAGGTATTGTTGACACAAAAAATAATGCAAAATACATTAATATCATATATCCAACTCATATATACATGTCGTGTACATGGTATTGAGGGGAGAACGTTTGTTGGAGTAAAAAAATATTGACTCTCATAAGTACTCAAACCGGATACTTATGCATCTGCACATAGGCTGAGTTCAAAGGCTTATAGATTCTTGCACACTTAATCACTTGGGACAAATGAGGATTCATTTGAAAACTCATTGAGTCTAGTTTCCAAAAAAATCAAACGATGCATCGTTTGGACTTTCTTAGAGAAAGTTATGGCCAAAACATTGAACCTGTGCATGCAGAATTGGACTGTTAGGAGCTCCTTTTTTGCTCCGGGACCCCTCCTTTGAGCTTCGGGAGCCCTCTTTTGGAAGTTTGGGACCCCCTATCGGGACTCCTTTTGGGGGTCTCGGAAGCCCCTATCTTAGGTGTCGGGACTCCTTTTTGGGGTCTCGCGAACCCCTATCTAAGAGTCAGGACCCCTAAAAATAGGTAATTTGGCCTATTTTTAAGGGCGGGTGGGGGTTATCTCCTCCCACTCACTTTGAGAATATGGAGAACAGGTTTATAACTACTCCCTTCCATAAAAAAGTATATATACTTTTAAGTAAAGAAAAGGAGAGGTGAATGAAGAGATAGAAATTCGAGAGAGAATTTCCAAGTGCTGATAGCTTTTGAAGAAGAAGAAAAAGGTGAGGGCGATAGAAATAGAATTCTCATACCTCTCTTCTCTTCTCATACTCTATTTCTCTATTTTTATCTCTCTGTCTCTGATCAAGGATCAATAAAAGATCCATGAAAACTTATACAAGTTTTAATCTCCAATGGAGGAACTTGAAAGCCATGGCCATAAATTTCTTCAAGAAGATGAAAACATAGAACACAAACCATGTGTTCTTCACCTATGGACTGAACCTAGAACATGGGCTAGAACATGGGCCATCCCATGTTCTGTATATTATAAAATAGGCCATCCTATTTTTCTTCATATTCAAGAAATGAGAATAAACTCATTTCCATTCATAAGAACGAAAATTATGGGTTGAAACCCCTATGTTTTCTAACAAAATATATATGAAGAGGGAAGTTCTATTCATTTCACCAAGACATAAAAACTATACCTCAATATAATAGAATCCAATGTGGTTAAACACATTATATTCTTTCATTGTCACGCCCCGCTTCCCAAAATACGGAATACGAGGGATTGACAAGGCCAGCCATGCTCCTACGGTCAAGGAGATATCCTGCCGTAGTCACACTTCGACTTCTAGCTTTACGTGATAATCAGTAATCAATGCACAGGTAATGAGAAATGCAATCACTAAATCAAAACAGATACAAGAACTAACCAGATAGGGACCAAGGAAGTATAGCTCTGAGTCGCTGATCTAGATATCCGCAATGTCTTTGGGATACATCAGGCCCTGGTCCGAGCTAAATCCACTTCTCACTCTGAGCATGCATACTCAGGTCGTCAGAGCGACACAATAGCAATAAATAAAAATACATGTATAACAAGTGTAATAATGATGAATATGAAACAGTATGCATGAAGTGATGATTTGAGCATGAAGGAGCCAGTACATGTAAACAGTAAAGTGGGTAAACAGTAAGGCATGTGTATCGAATCAGTAATTAATGCATGTCACTAAACCTATCAGTCTCTAAGTCTCACTGTCTAGGTCGCTAAACCTATCGTCAGTCCAAGTGTGAGAGTCAACCACTCGTGAGTATCCCCCACCCAAGGGTAAGACCCCAGGAGCAAGGGAACACGGGCCCGAGTCGCTAATAATCAATAATATCACCCATATAACTCCCAGAATCGCTGTGTATGCCGGCAATGGGACTCCCGAGCTTCCGTTGAACTCACACTCAAACTACCCCACACCCCGTGGTCTACATCAAACGCCAACCATAAACTCAAATACTGGTCGGTCCATGACAAGTCTACGCGAGAACTGAAGACAGGATCTCCATCAAGCATGTCTCGACTGATACCCAAGATAAATGGACAGTGTTTGGTGCCTTACCTATGACACTAATATAAGTGCTTCCATAACCGTCCCATTCCAGTTATAGTTACACTTATATACGTCTCATAGACGTTGACAATGCAATAAATCAACCGGGTGCGCTGATTGTGTACGAGTACGTGTCACTTTCACTTATTCATTCACACTTTATCACTACGTACTTGCCACAATCAGAACACTAATACCTAACACTAGGTAATGCACATGATCACTAGGTTGCCAATGCAATGATATCTACATGATATGATGAGAATACAATAATTACGATATGAATAGAATGCCAGCAACCAGTGTCCAGCCACTTGCATAATTCACAATAAATCATACATACAAAATTAAACGAAACAATGTAAAAGGGGTAAGCAGTATGTTTAATTATCTATCCATCAAAATTGGTTTCGCGTCAATCGGGTTTCAGGTTTGCTAAATGCGGCCATTTCAATTTAAGTATTCATAGCTGGAAATCCGATTTCATAATTGGAAGTCCGTTTCGTAACATATTTTAATCCCAGTTGGGATCGTAATTAGACGACGCTATAGTTGAACAATATTTAGGATTATCAGTTAGGTTTCCAACGCAATTGGTGGATCAGTAATATCCTAAATCCACAAGGAGTTATGGCCAGGTTTAGGTTGATGTGTAAAATCTGTCACTGCAGAATTTAGCTAGACACGTCGACATTATAAAATGTGTTAAAAATATCATACAGAACAGGAATCCAGTGAAACCAGTGGAGTAAGAAAGCTAATTTAATTTTCTACGTAACGATATAGGGTTCCGCACATTTCCGCATTTGAGCAAGGAAAAACAGTGAGTTAAAAAATAGGGGTTATCTGGAATTATCGCTCTGGACTGCAGTCCAGAATCGTAATTCTCCGCAGTTTTCTCTATCATAACTAGTTCAATTTTAGATATCAACTATAGGGTTCTGTAGCTTATTCCGTTGGCTTCGATACGAGCCATGGAACGCCAAAATCCGATTCGTAAAAGATTTAACGTGAATTTAACGGTCTAGCATGTTCAGGAAATTCAGATTTCGTACCGACTATCAGGAGCAGCATTACATAGGTGAAACGACCGTGGTTTTCAACTAAATTTCTACAGCATATCGGTAAACAATAGGCGAGTTTAATGATCACAAGTTCCGCCATTTAAAGTCCGGCTTTCACATATAGTTTCGTATCAAACAGTTGCATCATATTGGTTTGCACGAATTATATATACACGACATTAATTCGAAATTGGGTTAAATACATAATAATAGCATGAAGCAAGCAATATACTTGCCTGACGAAGTATCGACGATGGTACGACAACGACGATTCAGGCATGGCACAACAGCAACACGAGTTTCGATTTTGGCTCGAGCTTGAGTTCTTGGCATCGACGGCTACGGCACAAGCAGCAGCAGCAACAAGGGGTGCTCGGCTATGGAGAGGAGCTTGGCCTAAACACAGTGAAGCTCGGGTTGAAGGAGGATGGGGCGATGGCAATGACGATGATTGTGGCGTAGAGAGGAGGTGGTGATCGGCGATGGTCCAAGGAGCTCCGGCGAAGGTGGCAGCAAGGGCTCGGCTAGGGGCTTGCCGGTGAGGTTTCTGGTGGTGGAGGCGATGAGGAGTAGGTCGGGGTCGGGGAGATGGCTAGCGGCGAGCTCTGGTGTGCAGGTGAGAAGGTGTGCAGTGGGGTTTTTTCTGGAGAGAGGAGAAAGGAGGGGGTTGCAGTGAGGTGGCCTCGGGGTTTTGGCGAAGGGAGCTAGGCGATCGCCGATGGTGAGAGGGGGTGCAGTGGGGAAGCTCGGTGAAGGGGGTGCGGTGAGGAGATGGGTTTTGGTGAGGATGGAAGTTGTGGCTCTGCTTAGTAAGGGGGGACGAGGTCGTGGGACAAGGGCGCGGGCGCGCATGCGAGATCGTGGTCGCGGTCGCGGCGGGGAGCGGCGACGTGGGAGTGAGGCACGGCGACGTGGGAGTGACAGCGAGGCGACGAGGCGAGTTAGGGTGGTTGGGGAAGGAGGTGACGGCGAGGTGGGTTTGCAGGGTGCAGCAAGAGATGCTCGGTGGTTGCAGGGTGTAGCGAGTGATGCTCGGTGGTGTTGGGTTCGCTCGCGATCGACGTCGACGGCATGGAGGCTCGGCGATGGATGTGCAGTGGGTTTGAGGTTGCAGTCGGGGATGGAGAGAGAGGGTGTGAAAATAGAGGATGAATGAGAAGGAGGGGGTGAAGCAGGGGGTCATGGCCGTTGGAGCGCGATGGAGGAAGGGACGTTGTGAGGAGGGAGCGAGTCGTGGGGGTTCCTGGGTGGAGGGCTTTTGCGGGGAGGGCGCGAGAACAAGGGGGAGACGTTGGGGGCGAAGATGGGGTCGCAAGGTGCGGGTCATGGGCAAGAGAGAAGCGGGAGCGAGGAGGGAGAAAAGAGCGGGAAGATGAAAGCGAAGGAGGAAGAAGGGAAAGAAGCGGGTCGGGTTGGGGGAGTTGGGCCGGCTCGGGGGGAGAGAGGAAAATGAGTGGGGGGTTTTAGGGAGTGGGCCGGGACTTGGGCCAGGAAAAGGAATAAAAAGAAAGGTAGAGAGGGAGTGGGCTGGACTGAGGGAGGCGAAAATAAAAAGGGGAAAAATAGGGTTAGGGTTTAAAAATAAAACAAAATAAATATAAATATAAATAAATAAATTTTGTAAGTAACACTTTATAAAAATACGGATATTGGTGTACAAAAAGAACTGGGTATTACATTCATAGAACTTGTTTTAATTCATATTCTGTTTTGAACAAAAAAATGTGTTCATGTTGCACACAAAATTATAAGAATGATAAGTTATATCATTCTTATATTGTGGAGGAAATTCAAATACATAAATTTCCATTCCGTTAAGTTTCACAAAATAAACTTCTCCCATTCTGGCTAAAACAAGCCAGAGAAAACCCTAAAATGAACCTTTTGTGCACCATCAGGACCTCTCCCGATGGGTCAGGACTCCTCTCTCGAACTCGGGAGGTCCCATTTTCATGCACAAACATGCATGAAACATGTTTGTTTCATGTAATGGCGGTCCCTATCTAGGATGGTCCCATTTTATTCACCTTGGCTATAATGTAGCCCCGACATAAGGCAATGCCCATTCATATATGTCAAAACTTGACACTAAAATATTCCCAAGCATACAATTAAACTCTTAAATTAGAGTTTTCTCACACTTCTGTACTTTTTGCAATATCAATGTAATTTACATTCAAATTGTACACAAATATAAATGTAATATAATGATATTCCTTTGTATTCTTTATCATTCTCTATTTGTAAGTATTTTATATTCCTAATGTGATCTCGGTGATGTGATTTGAGTAACCTAACAAGCTATCTCGTCTAGGTAACTCCTTAGACAATAGGGTGTAATTAACCATAAGTGCTTTCGCCTATGGAAAGTCTCGAACTTGGAACCGGTCAAATTTTAAAACTCAAATACTTGTTTTGTTTAAACTCCACTTATTCTGAATGCCCATTTCATAAAGGTCCTAAAGAGGGTAAACATGTATGTCTGCTGTTTAGTCTATATAACGTTGCTAAGAAATTTGATCTCTCAGTCAAGTATCAAGGTGCAGTCAGATCAGGATTGAAAGCTCTAGCTGTCAAAATTTGCTTATTCTAATGATATGTCATGAACATTCTGGAACCAGAAACCTGGGCTTTAAAGAATTTGCGATGTTCCACGCTAGATTTAAATCATAGCATGGGTGCTGTTTTCCTGCACATCTTAGTGGAAATTGGCCTTGTCATAATTGAGATGATTTTGTTGTGGAAATATATAATGACCATGCGATAAGTTTTGGCTCTATGATTCCCTGGCTTGTTTATCTTTATAGAGCAAACTAATTGTGGATACTGCATAGGTGCAAATAGGTATTATTACATGTGTGTGAACAATCTACTGGCTTTTGGAGGGGGTGGGGGCTTCGCATTATGTCTGGAGGAGGGTCTGTAAGTGATTCTGTTTTTTTCTTTTTTTGTGAGGTTTATATTTTGAACATTTTCCACATTTTTACAAGTTAGCAGTTAAAATGGAAGGGTTTATCAACTATTGCAATTTCCTTGATACCTAAACTACCAACTTCGTCCCGACTCCTTTACTAACATCTTTCTCTTTGTAAAATAGATTACATGGAACGAGCGGGCCATCTGAAACATTTGGAAACTTATGCTTGGCTCACAGCCCAGAGTTTGAGTTGAAGAACGTCGAGGTAACTTCTTGATGTCAAAGAAATCTAATAAACTATAATAGTTTGGTGTTAATTTTTGTTTATTGCCCTTTTATTCGTGTTTTATTTAGATGGAAGATGTTGAGATAATATGTGGATTTGGAAATATAAAACTTATTGATAAAGTGCTACAGTAGCCATACAGCCTCTTAGTATCTGTCAAGTAATTCTTGGTGACTAATAAAAAGTTGGCTTTGCAGGTGTGGGGTTTTACTTATTATTCGCGCTATCTCACCTGATTCAAGAAAGCATAGACGTCTACAAATTCCTTTTATGTTGTATAAATTGATTGATGTTCGGTCATTCATTTTTAGTATATTCATATTTGTTAAGGTGAGATATTATGAGAATTGAGTTTTATTGGTTGTTTATGACTTATTACCACAAAACCCTGTATACCCTGAAAAATTAGTTGACGGCGTTAGCAATTATGTATTGGTTCAGCTATGAATGTAGAAGCGACAAAGAAGATTCGATATTACATCAGATTGTTCTTTCGGAATGAATCAAACCATTTAAATACTTGATTTGCTAGTAGTCGTCAAGACTGCAACACATGACTGCTCATCAGGGGTCTATCCCAAATGCAGCACTCACTCTTCAGGGATTGGATTTTATTAGCGCCTCAAGACTACAAAACTCGAGGGCTGGGATCTCACTCTGGATATTTACGGAGAAGTTATAGCCTCTGAGCACATTATTCAAACGATGAAATCGTGCCCATGTTCTTTCATCATTTGACTATGAAGACCAAAGATCTGAAGGTTGCGATCCATGGAAACCTAAGGCAATGTATTTTGCATCCCCTTCCAATCTTCACGCTCGTCACTTTCTTCATCCGTAGAAGACAATTTGTGAATCAAGATACATATCAAAGAGAATGGAAGATAAACTGATCGGGCAAGAAGTATATTTGGGGTGATGGATACAAAGATATTTTAGCATGCCTGTAACCTGTGCCGGATAAATCTGGAAATGTTTTAAAAGGATTCACTTCGGCCTTTTCGTGCGCAACTTTTTTTTTCCTTTGGATTTGGTCCGTAAACCCTAATCTATGCTCACAATACATCCATGCACACAACACACAGGGGACCCATGAATTTGTCCTGAAAGCTTTAATTTGTTTCCCTTTGGGTTTCCATGATTGGAACCGGTCCCCTCTCATTTCCCTTTTTGGGTTTCCAGGGTTGGAACCTGTCACCTGCCAAGAGAGGGAAAGTGCCATGCTAATCTAGAGGAGATGATGTTGTGAAGTATATGTAATATTATTGAGAGATCACAATCAAACGGAAGTTTCCGTAGCATAGTGGTAGTGCGTTCAAAAGTTGTGAGTTTGATCCTCGCCGGGAGCCCTACCTCTGTTTTACTGATTCTTGCGCCGCCGCCTGCCACCCTCTCTTTGTTAACTCTCTTTTAAAATAAAATAAAAAAAGAATCTCTTCTAAATCTCCACCACTCATTAAAAAAAAACCAAAATATATAACTTTCTCTTCTAACCCCAAAATATATAACTTTCTCTTCTAAATCTCCACCACTCATTAAAAAAACCCCAAAATATATAACTTTCTCTTCTAAATCTCCACCACTCATTAAAAAAACCCCAAAATATATAACTTTCTCTCATCGATTTCACTGAAATCCTCCGCCGATCCTTGCGCCGCCGCCGGCCACCCTCTCCGTCTCCGTAGCATCAATGGAGATTGTTGATGTTCCTCTGCCCTTGGACAAGCTCTCCATCCCCCCTCCAATTGTTGATGATCCACAACTACTTGGCTCCTCCTCCTCTAATGCCCTCTCCAGGTGATAATTTTCTCATCCCCAATTCATTTACCTTTTCCATGCGATTGTATAATTTTTTTTATCTAGTTCCTAAACTAGTAGCAGCTCAATTTTTTATAAAAAAAAATTAAATTTTTTCATTCCAAATTATCACACGAGCAACTCCAAAAATCCCTCCTTTACATATTTGGGGATGAATTTATTTGAAGATTTAGTTAAAATTAGACATCCATTCATTCAATTTTTTTGCTAGTATACTTAAAATTCAATTATCAACCTGCTCCAGAGACCGACATTTGATGGCAAGTGTTATGTACTAAAGAATGAATTTTATCCAATGTTACCTGGAACACGGAACGTTTCGTAACGGGTATGTGGAACGCCACTTGTTGTGGAACCCAGTACAAAAATGCCATATGCTTATATAAGCGGAAGACATACTCCTGGAAAGTGAAGTATTTGTGGATCATTATATATGTATGAATTATCTATAATATACATATATTTATAATTCAATTTCTTTTGCTAAAACATACATCTTTTTTAGCATAATCTAACACAAATCTAATTGTATGCCTCGTTTAACTTGAGTTTTTTTACGGGTTCGATCGCAACAGTGATTTTTCCGGTCCGGAGCGCTAGTATTCCCGAATTGGGAACGGTAGTTCCGATTTGCAATTCGCTAGTGGTATACCGATTTATGGTTACATAGGTATTATCCTTCTGTTAGTGCCATGGGGATTATCAATCGTTTTGAGTGCATATTATTAGCTGCTTCTTTTTTATTAGTTCGAATGTAATGAAGATATCTTCTTTCCTGATATTTATTTCTCTCTCTTTCAATTGCAAACTCTAGGAGCCAGAGATTTGTTGTTTTGCTATCGCCAGGAAGCTTCAATCCTCCAACTTATATGCACTTACGCCTTTTTGGTGAGCGTTATCGTTTATTCCGTTATATCCTTTATGATGAATTGATAGTCTTTGTCGATGTCTATTAGAAGATTCATTCTCTTATCTCTTCTCTTCTTTTATATCCCATAGGTGTATGGATCTGACCTAGATAAATTATAACTACCCCATAAGGTAAATATATTTTACATCTGCAATCTATAAAGTACAAACTTTAAAGCGATTCATTTTAGATGACTATTCTCACTGTACCTTTTGCATGCGCCCTCACGAAAATACCATTTGCTAACAATTTTCGATTTCGATTTCGTGTGCCTTGCACATATGGTTGAAATCTTTTTTTTTTTGGAGTACTAAATTGAGGTCTCATGATACAATACATCATACAGTTACTGTTATAGACTTCAATCTTTCAATTTGAAATCCGAAGGAAGTCATATAGTTTATTGTTTTCAACCAACTTCTAGAGCTGGCGAAAGATGCATTGCATGCGAGGGGATATTTTGTTATTGGAGGCTTTATGTCACCCGTGAATGATGCATATAAGAAAAAGGTTGGTTGTCTTCTGCAGTATTTTATCACATTTAAATATAAAAAACAAAGTCCTTACCATTAGTTTCTACTCACCAAAGTTCCGGTACCAACTTATTTTTCTTGCTATTTTTATAATTCTTTTTTCTCTCGATATTGATATTTCATTAGACTATCCTATGTTTATGTATGTTTTTTTATAATCTTATCTTTGCAATTCTAAAGGAAATAGCATATCTTCTTTCTCTTAGGGCCTTCTTTCATCCACACATCGACTCCAAATGTGCCAGCTGGCTTGCAAAAGCTCTTCATTCATTATGGTGGATTCATGGGAGGTAATTCTTTTTGGCTTTGTTTAATAATCTCTCACAGTGACTTTAATTGCAATCTGGTTATGTGATGCTGAATTTTTATACTCGGGATGTATATCAAACATACTTTAGAAGCTGATTTATAGTACATATTGGTCCATCTTTACAGATGATCTGAGCTTACTAGTTGATTCTGACGCGTATAAGTCATTGATATCAGCTTATATTATAGGGATGGTTAAAGATGATGATCTTTCAGTTGAATATTTACCCTTTTGTTTTTTGTTGTAGCTTAAATATAAAGGAAACGTGCATGGATTAATATTTTACTCCATTGGAATGCAATATATACGATAAACTAGTACCATATGCTTATTAAATAAGGACTGTAAAAATTATGGGCGTCATTAAAATAGTTCAAGCCAAGAGGAGTGAAAGTACGCAGTGATAAACATTGACAATTATTATCTGCATGAATTAATATTTTTTGTTGTGGCTTATTGTATGATATATTGATATTTTGCCAAACTCTACGTATTGAATGTTATGTCCACTGGGTCACCATCGGTAACAAGGATGTTTATTCTCATTGGTAACAATTGTATTTTCTTTAATTTCTTTGCAGGCAACACAAAGCAGCTTCCAGCGAACAGTCTCTGTTTTGTCTAGAGTCCATAGTTCCTTGATTAAGAATGGATTTTGTGGCCAAGGTAAAGAGATGCCTGTACAGTACTTGTAAACAAGCTTTTGATCTTATTAAAAACAAAAGATAATTAAAAGTCGAAACATCGCCCTTGACCAAGCATCAACGTGCAGTTTGTTTGCATATAATCAGGCACTGGTCTGTTATGCATTTGCTTAGTTATGTTATAATCTGAAGTTTTATGGCTTATTTAAATGGCATTGACATTTCCAACAAATATTAGTACACAGAACGATAACAATACTCAAAACATTATTATTAGGCTTCTTAGGTGTTAGGACTAGTCAGTTGAAATGGACTGCTTTTGTCTTGACCATAGAACTGTTTCTAGGATCATATGTAATAATATACATTTATGATTGCATATTCAGGTGACATACCATGCTATATTAAAATGACTGGCGGACTATTTGTTAAATTTAATGTCAAATTAGCTACTTAAATCAGTGACATCAATTCTTAAGCAGCTCCTCAGCTTCCAAAACAAACCCTCCTCAGCTGACATCATTCCATCAAAATTCAGTTTCTACACTTTTCTTAAGTTTATTCAATACTATATTATGAAGCATGTCTTAGGATGTAGGACTGTAGGAGTTTATTTTGCCGCCTCTATTCTTCAAACTAAATCTAAATACGAATATCAAAGTTTCTATGTTTTGGCCTTTTTAAGGAATATATATACAACTGTATGATTATTGTTTTATGCTTGTGCTCCCTAGGTGGTAAAATTGTAAGTCCAGCGACTAGCATTCTATAATATTCGTGAGAGAATTGAATTGTTTTATTATTATTTTACACTCAATCCATGTGTTTTCACACTTGAGTAGCCGATGCTTATTGAAAAACCCTTTCTTGTAGAATCTGTTAAAGTCATGCTTATATGTGGTTCTGATATGCTCGAATCATTCAGCATTCCTGGATTTTGGATTCGGGATCAGGTAATTATTGCTAATTTTTTTGTGGTTACCTCAATAATCATATTATGCTTTTATGTCATTCCAATAGTGTTGCCACTTGCCATCATATAATAAATCTTACAGAGTCCAGATCTTTTACTAGAGACCTTAGTATTTAATCTTTGATAAACCTTTCAGGTTCGAAGCTTATGTAGAGATTTTGGTATTGTTTGCATTCGTAGAGACGGGAAGGACATTGAGAAAATCATATCCAATGACGCAATATTACATGAAAATAAGGTTCCAATCTTCTATTTTTCAATATTTCTTTTGTTAAATTAATACTAGATTTATTCAAGCAGGGGTGGATCTATATGGGGCCCAGCGGGGGCAATTGGTCCCACTAAATTTTTACTAGAAAAACAAAAGATTTATATCAGTAACGAGAAAGTATTATATTTTGGAATATACTTTACACATACACACGCTATTAAACATCAAAATTGGAGTCTAGCATAAATGGCAAGTTACACAATTGTCTAGGTGAAGGTCATGGATTCAATTCCTAGTGTTTGCATTATTTATTTTTACTAGATTATTTGCATTGAGACATGTGCAAAATGAATGTAAAGCAGAAATTTAGAGAGGGAGAGGGAAGAGAGTCTAAGAAGTAAATGCAAAGCACAAATTTAGAAAGAGAGAGAGAGAATTTTGTTCTCTCCTTTTTTTGGATTTTCTTTAAAAAATGAGAAGATGGTGGCATATAATTTCTAGTTATAATAGTTAAGATGCTTCATGTTAATGGTATGGGTTCCAATATATCTTTATAATATGGAAATTTTCAAATGCTTAAATAATTTTAAAGATTATCTCTTACTTTTTAAATTGTGTAATGTTTTTATATATTATTTAGTATGATTTTTTAATAGAACATCATTGTCTTTATTTTGCCCCCACTGACCAAAATTTCTGCATCCGTCCTTGTCTTCAAGCATCTAAATTAAATTTTTTTACCCCATCTTTAATACAGAATAACATCATTGCAGTGGATGAGATAATCCCCAACCAAATCAGTTCAACAAAAGTGAGGTAGGGCTCTTCATGATGCAATATTTAATATTTATTTTGTTTAAACATTAATATATATTTCAAATATTGTTATAGGGAATGCATAAAGAGAGGGCTTTCAGTGAAATACCTCCTTCCTGATGAGGTTATCAATTATATCAGGGATCATACGCTCTATTTGCAGTCGGAAAATGAATAGCTATGCATGTTTCTTTTAGCTCCGCCTTTCGCAAACAAGTTGAGGATTTGCTTGGAAGCAGAAATCTGGGCCTTTTGGAGCCTATGGAGAACGATCAAAGATTTATTAAGATGTTATCACTGGAGAATAAAAGAGGAAAAATAAATAAATAATCATTACCTCTGTGTTTTGCATTTGTATATAGGAGCAGATATATTTATTTGGAAAATAACTGATTATACCTTGTATTAATTTGGAAATGCCAGCCCTGGAATGCATAATTTGAGATTAGTCTACATATGGAGGCATAAGTTCGCTTCTATTTTCGATCATATTTGACCGAATAGAAATTGTGTGTCAACCAGGCCGATTGATACTAATATCAGAAGTTCTATGTAAAAGTGAGACCAAGGCCCTGGCAGACAATGGTGTTAAGTTTAGATAACCGGAGTTTCATAAAGTTATATAAACTTAACTCTAAAATCTTAACTATGTCATGTTTGAATCTCATTTTGGAGTTTAGAAAACTTTGGTTATCTAAACTCAAAAGTTGAGATAACTGGAGTTTACTATCCAACTAGAGTTTTCTGAACTCCAAAAAAATAAGAGAAAACATGGAGTTTAGACAAAACTTAGGAGTTTAAATTTAAAGCGGAGGAAGGGCCTTGTAAACCTGAGTTTGCAGCTCAACTTAAAAAAAAAAAACCGGTTATCAAAAAATTATTTAAAAAAGAAGGTGGCATCAGCAATACTCGGAAAGAAAATATTATTGAAATAATTATAATTGGCCCATACAGGTCTCGAACCTGTGACCTTCGTGTTATTTGCACGATAACCAGCGCTAATAGATTCTGCTATCTCGCTGAACAATTAACTACAAGAAATTTCAGCATTTTATGTATTCGCCGGAAAATAAATAAAACAATGAAATACCGAAAACAAGGAAACATATGAATGCAGCATACCAAAATAAACATGCAAAGCCTGTAAACTGAACCAATCAATGCGGCACTGAGCATATATATATCACCAATAAATTCAACTGCCACCAGATCGTATTGCACACCAAAATATTCTTAGGCTCACAATCCATTATAAGAACTCATAGACAAGCTACTCAAGTCTTGTCATAAAAAGAAAACATCACAAACAAACATCTCAAATAAAATCAACACAAAACTGGTCTCGAACATAATGGTCGACTTAAAGCTCATCCGAAGTAAAACTGTTCTCACGCGTTAAAGCTCCACTCCAAAGTAGGCAATGCACCGGTTACCTGCGGTAGGAGGAAAAAACTGCAAATACAAAGCCAGAATAAATTACCACCATGTGACAACCATGTTTGAGAAAACCAGACAAGATATATTATTTGGACATGAATGTGATATTAGTATTTAATTCAACAAAAGCACACTAAACTATCACAGCTTCTCACCAAAACACAATAATAAAGCTTTTTACTAGGCAATCGCCCTGGTTCTACAGACGTTATTTTAAGAAAATGCAGCCTATTACTGATAACTCCAAGGCCATTCTTGCAAAGTTAAACATTCATGATATTGTTACACCTGAATACAATAAAAAGAATCATTGTAACAAAGTGGCTGCTACCACCCAAAGGCAAGCATAAAATGAACCGGATGGTGCTCATTTAAATGAATCAGGGAACGCTGCAGGAGGAGCTGTTCTCAGGGACTATAAAGGATATATAATCTTTGCAACTAAATTTACCTATGGCAATCATTCTATTCTAGGAAGCTGAAACCAACGTAATTCTGGATGGTCTTTTATAATGCCACTAAATGAAAATTCATGATATTGAAATTGAAACCGACTCTAAACTCATTGTAGATTTTATACATGGGACTCGTAGTACGACTTTGAGACTATGGTACATTATCAAAGCTACAAGGTATCAGATGCATAATTTGAATGCAGAGGTAAAGCACATTTACAGGGAGAATAATAAATTGGCAGAATACATAGCAAAAGAAGGGCTAACTACACATTGCTCAAGCTCCTACGTCCCTTATCAACTTCCTATCTGCATGCAGAAGCTAAGGAAATTAGATTTGTCTGTATTACCAAATTTCAGAATTGTAAAAGGATGATCTGTACATTGTTGATTTTTCCTTGTTTTTCGTGTTGAAGTTTCCGAGTCCTTGTAGCCTATATGGCCAAAGTTGTTGTGTTGTCTCTTTGTAATTTTCCATGTCTGTAGAGAAAGTAGTAGTACTCCTCCAAAATTGTAACATTCTCTCTTGATCAATAAAGGTTATGGGCTGGCTGGGGTCCAAGATAAATTCCAGCTTAAACCAAAAATTTTTTTTAAAAAAATACACTAACATGCAAAGACTTCAAGGGATCTTACCGTCATTGAAAAACGATAGTTTAGTGGGAACAGTGATAGTTAAGGGAGGTTTAGTGTAATGCACCAGCCATTAATTGCATACCTTAACGCCTGTCGGTCTTCCCATTGGACCGTTTCCCAGAATATAGATGCTTCGGCTTCAAGTTAGGAATGACTCTATCCGCCTCTCCTTTCTTTGCATCTCTGTTCCTAAGCTTCACCGACTTCCTTGCAATCTGAATCGCTTTAAGCTTCTGAGCCGAGTCCTTAAACCCTTCTCCAGGCACAACTTCACCTGGCGGCCTTGAGCCCGATCTTGACCTAGCCATCGACATTGACCTCGATCTCGACCTAACTCTCATCTTCTTATTAGACCCATCACCGCCATCAATGTCCATATCACCATCACCATCTCTAACCGCCGACCTGTCTCTTTTATAACCTTTTCTAGAGAGAGACCTGCCTCGAGCACGATCAATGGCAGCAGATGGATCTAAACCTAGAGTAGAAAGCTGTCTTCCCATTCGTTCTGATGTGAATTTTCGGTCCTTATCGAATTTCCTTGGAACAATGGGCCTGCTCTCAGCTGTGCTCTTCTTGATTCTATGCTCGTGGATTAACAAGCTCTTCTTTTTTCGGATTTTGGCCAAAGCTTCTTTCTCTTCCGCGGTCAATTCCAAATCCATCTCAAAGTCTTGTTCCCCTCCTTCTGCTTCGACCCGAAGCCCCTCTTCTCGCTCCAACTCTTCCAGTCTCTGTAAAATATCAGCATCCACAAAGTCATACACATTGTGTCCATCTAGAATCTCAGGCATTATATCCTCCTTCCACTCAGCACTAGCTAATATGTAATGCTTCTTGAGACTGGCAGAGTAAACACCGGCCCCACCATTTTCTTCCTCGAAATCCTTTTCAAGCTTCCTCTTCTCTTTCTCCGCATTTTTCTCTGCACGCGCTTCAAGAACCGCTTGAGGGATGCAAGCTGGCCGCTCCTTGTTATCTCGAGGTTTTGGTTGTGCAACATGGAAACGATTCAAGCAGTTGCTCATCCTTTTCGAATTCATCTTTATCTGCACCCTTTGATCCAAGAGGCGCTCACAAGCAGCATTTTTCACGGCAATCACTCCATCATCGGTCAACGTACTCATGGTTAGTAGGACCTCATCTTGGTTTGCCTCGCCACCTTGAGATACTATAGTCTTTGCCGCCTCGGCCTTCATCTCCGTGACAAGCTTCATATCCTCTTCTGGGAGAGCTTCAAGTTGATGTAGATCGATCTTGTTACACACAATAATCAGCGGCTTGTTCATAAAAAGGGATTTTATGCTATGAAAGAGGGCCGCCTGTTGTGCAATATTGTACCCACAAGACCCAGAGATATCCAAGAAGAAAAGCACTGCAGCCCTTAAATGTGCAAGGGCCGTGATGCTGCACATTTCGATGATGTTCCGGTCCTCGAACGGACGATCTAGAATCCCAGGAGTATCGATCACTTGATAGCGGAGGTACTTGTAATCGGTGTGGCCAACAAAGAGCGACTTCGTGGTGAAAGCATAGGGTTGCACATCCACGTCAGCCCTGGTGATTTTATTAGTGAATGAGCTCTTACCCACATTTGGATACCCACAAATCAAAATCGTTCGCTCATTGGGGTCGATAGAGGGAAGCCTTGCCATATGCTGCCGAATCTGCTCTAAATAAGCCAAGCTCGGGCCGATACGCTTTAGTACAGTTGACATTCGACCTAGGGCAGCAATTTTCAAGCACTTGCAACGATAGAGAGAATCGCCATATTTAAGAAGCTTGACATAGTCTTTCGAGATTTTGCTGATGATATTTCTAGCTGTGTTGATTTGGCCTAGGGCAAGCTTGTAGTGGTCCTTGTTGTACAGGACATGGAGGAGATCACCATAAAATGGATGGATGTCGTCCAAGCGAGGAAACTCATCGATGATGGCGGAGAGCTTCTCATGAAAGTTTTCTTGTGTGAAACGAACTTTTCGCATGTAAAACTGGCGGATCCGAGATATGGCATATCCTTTGTGCACAACAGTGGGAGTTTGCCTTTGGGTACGAGAGAGGACGATGTCGATGAAGTCCTTGCATGATGGGACAACGGTGATCTTCTTGAAGTTGTATTGCACCATCGTTCAAATATGTACTGATAAAAGAACAAGATTCAGGTTTCAGCTGTGTGAGGTGCTAATAATGAGTGAAGAAACATGAAAACGAAAATTGAAATTAGATAATATCATATTTCATGTGGCGCGCTAATAATGAGTGAAGCTGGTGGGGAAATATAACCTATACAAAAATTTTATCAATGGAGTTAAAAGTTGCTAGATTATCACGAAATTCAGGAAATAAATAATCAACTGTGGCATAAAATCGACATCAGTGCCACCCACACCTAAAGATGTCCTTGATCTTACCATAAAGGCACAGAGTGATATTAAACAAGAAGTGTCAAAAAATGTACATAGATGAGTGCTCATTTAGGTGTAAAAAGATTGTGCAACGTTTGGTCTGAAATAAATATGGGAACAAGTTTGTACATGCAAGCATCTAAGAGGCCACTAACTTTTAATTACTCATCACAAACAAAGCAGAAGACTATATTCTAAAGATAGGACCATAGAAGCTGTGCGCCAATAGTAAGCTGCATGACTTAAACAATATATATCAACTTCTAAGTTTTGAAAAGAAGTGAAAATTGTTAAACTACGATATGTATTCTTTACATGGCAACATTTTTAGAACCTAAATCTATGCATAACTGGTGGCTAGAATATTGGTTTCCCAGAAATTTTGATATTCAGTGACGGAACATAATGAGACATTTTAACCGAACCTACCAATTTTAAATAGGCTTGTATATTTATTTAAATCAGGATTTTATAGTACTGTTGTGTTCTTCAAATTCAATACTACATTTTAGTTTTGAATTCTAAGCCCTGGTTTCTAAATACCTAGCGTAAGCATCTGCATTACGAAAAATCAATAGAACTTACTAAATTAGTGATAGCACATTTATCTTCACAAATTTATAATCATTCCACTAGTTAAGCAAGTAAACCATTAAAATTAAGATGTGCCCAAAGCTTAGACTTTCTTCCACGATACACACACACACACACACACAGAGACAAACGATAAATTAAAAACAAACCAAGCATATATTTCATGTTCAAAAACCCTCCATATGATTTTATGGTACAAAACAAATAGATTTAACAACAAAATCTAATTTTTATGAGGTAGAACAAAACCAAGCATGTGCAAACTAAACCTGCTAAAACAAATGGCTACGATAAGAATTTTCACATTAAATAAATTGAAAGGAAGTGGATGTTAATCGATAATAAAGAAAAGAATTTGCAAGAAAACCAGTTCTTCCATCTATAACATCCAATTTAACAATCAAAGATCCAATTTTTAGGTAAACCCTACAAAATAAATCGATCAATTCAATACAAAGATCCAATTTTTCAACAAAAATAATGAAGAAATACAAAGATCGATTGCAGAAAGAGCAAAAATTATAGCTTACAGATCAAAGATGGCCGCTGAGAATGGACAGGGCCAAAGGTAGCGAGAGCGTGAAAAGAGGCGAGATTAGGGTTTTAGGGTTTCCGATTTATAAGAGGCGAAATTACATGTATATTTCTAACCCGATTGATCCTATCCAGCACCCGAATCCGGCCCATTAATTGACAACCATCCCGAACCATAGCTCGGGCAGCCAAGAAGCGGATGGGAGGTCCTGTGTTCGAATCCCGTCTTACAGTAACAACAGATAAATTTTCGATCGAATATATGGAACAAAATTTCCACTGGACGTAGGGTCCAACCCCAAACCCAAAAAGTTGTTCCTTCAGGTTAGAGGGCACTGTGTTGGAGTTTTATAAACTAAGGATGTTTTCTTGCAAATCGGACAAAAGTGAGGAGGGTTTCTATTATTTAGGCATTTATTTATTTCAAGGCTAGTTTTCTTAAACTATTCATAGCTTGTTTTCTTATGTCATAACATTTTTTATCCTTCCGGTATCTCGACTTGTTGTATTGTTATCCAAGAATGTAAAAGGTTACATATAAATTGCCCTTTCAATTATTATTTCCGAGCTTTGCAAAATTTTTAAAAAATATTAAATTTCGTTTCGACCCCCTCCTCCCCCCGCCCACCCACCCACCCACCCACAAAAAAGTAAATGAAATACAATTTAAGGTAAATATATTTCTTTTTCTCGGAAGCAATCTTTAAAAACGCAAACATATCATCTCTTGCTTTAGACAGTAAGTTAGAATTTCGGGCTCTTTAGTTTGGTATTGGACGCACACCCAAAAAAACCCTTTCCTTCAACAAACCTAACATCATGAAGTTTACTAAAACAGAAGCCAAACTTTTCTAGTTAGAGAATGTTATATTGGCAAAATTATCTCAGATTCAAGCACAAAAATATTACACTAAACAATTTAAAAAACCAACATAAAAAGATAGGAACATTTACAATCAGATAAAGAATCAATCTGTGACAAATCAGAAATTACAAGAGCAATTAACAAATTTCACAAAATAAATTTCCCCTCTAGCCAACAATGGCCATTATTCTCCCTAATTAAGAAGGGGAAAAAATATTTAAAAAAATAAACAAGCAATTTTTTTTTCAATTTCTATGCATAATCTTCATCAACTCCTTCAAAGATGGCATTGGTGCTCCTGCTTCCCCATAATCCATCCACTCATTTGGAGCAGGATTTGGTGCGTATGCCTCATTCATCCACTCCTTCAAATATTGTGCCTCAATCTTTTCCAGCTGCTGCACTAATATTTACAAAACAGGGGGGGAAACTCAACAAGCTAAAATATAGTGTGAAATTTGATTGCAGTAACTTAATGACTCAAATCACAAGAAGGCTAGAAAGAAAAAAAGAGGAAATTGGTATGACATGAAAGTAGAAATGGTAATTTTCATATGATAAAATTAGTTATTATTACTACCTGATGAGTCTAACTAAATTATGAGCTGAAATTATTTTGACCCCTACGAGTCTGATTTCTTTAAGCAATGGAATCAAATTTGGATGTTTTTATATCCCTGCCAAGCATTGATTAGAGAAGATGAATTACAACACAAGTAAAGCATTACTTGACAAAAACTACTATTGCTTATGAAACCCCTATTATACTCAACTATCCAAATGAATAGGTTAATTCGTAACACCAGGTACAACTTTCTATTCGAAATGACTTATGGAAGTTTATAACGTAACGGAATGTCTTGCTTAAATGGGCGGGCTTTCATATTCATTGCGTCTGTAGCGCAGAGCATTTGTGTGCGAATTCAGAAACAAACAAAGTAGTTACCTGTTGCCTTGGGTGTAAGTATGTTGCATACTTTCGTGCAAAATCCTTCGCATTGAAAAAAGCATATGATCAAACATCTGATCATGCATTCTTCACGAGGAATTGATTGGGATGGTGTTGCCACAAGAAGCAAACATAGCATCACCATTACATGTAGTTACCTGTTGCCTTGGGTGCAAGTATGTTGCATACTTTCGTGCAAAATCCGTCGCATTGAAAAAAGCATATGATCAAACATCTGATCATGCATTCTTCACGAGGAATTGATTGGGATGGTGTTGCCACAAGAAGCAAACATAGCATCACCATTACATTCCTCAATATATTTCCCATCTCTCTCTCTCTCTCTCTCTCTCTCTCTCACACACACACACACACACACACACACATATATATATATATATATATATATATATATATATATATATATATATATATATATATCAGTGGAAAGATTTGTACAGTTCCACAGGACTATGACATTCAGTTGACAGCTCAAAGTTTATAAACATTATATTGGACGGACGCATTGGAGTTTGGGCTTTGTCTTGAACGGCATTAGTTCACTGAAATTTAAGCAAGAAAGGCTTGAATCTTGACTATTTCCCATATATAAACAAGAGATTGACTATTACCTGTAAGAAACAAGAGGATCATATATCAGCCATATGCTGGATTTATGAGAGAATATACAAGAGAGATGTTGACGGTTTACTTATTTTATCACATAAAACCTTGGATAGCTGGGACAGAGAGCAACTCTGGCCAAGGCAAAAATTTAGCTGGGAAAATAGAATACCATTTGAGACATAAGAAAAAATGTTAAAAGTTTGTCCTGCAGGGGCTTACTGTTGGTTTGCAAGATAAATGTTAAAAGTTTTTTGGTGATAGAAAACATAATGCCAATCTATACAACAACAACAATCCTTCATCCCAATTTCTGGGCTCGGCTATATGAATCCTTCTTTTCCATTCTACTGCTGTCTGATAAGAAATTTTCCAATCTATCATATAAGAACTTTTCCGCAATGCCTGTCAAAACATTGAATGTTTTTGTAACACCCGAGCCCAATACTACTATTTTCAGTTACTGTTTGAGCATAATGTGGTACTCATTTTATTTAACTTGCTTGTTTGTTGCTTACTGTAAAATTTACCCGGCAAAGTCATTTCTACATATAACAAATTTTGGCATCTAAAATAAAATTGAAAATATTCATCTTGGCCTACTTGACACCCCTAGCCTCGTGGTAGCGTCCGTGCATTGTGTTCTCGTCCCGTTCAGTGAAACGGGCGAGTTTGGACGGCTACGCGTGCGTACATGTGTCCGTTTTGGGGGTATGCTTTTTAATCATAAAACATTTAATTTTAAAATTTGGATCCCGCTTAAAATCCTATTATTTCAATTTCAAATTTTTGGACCCAATCCGGGCGCGATTTGGAAATGTTTCATTTAGCGCCAAAATTCCAAATTAATAAAATATTCAAACTATAATATATGCATAATCTTACTGTTCATTTAACAATTAAAAATCTTTTAAATATTCTTTAAACCAACGAATCTCTCCCCTGGCCAATCAGGGAAAGTTTAATTCGTGGGCCCCTCTCCATTTTATTCCTCTCTCTCTCTCTGTCTCTAACGTCTCTCTCACTCTCTCCCCATCTCTCTCTCTCTCTAACTCTCTCTCTCTCCTCTATATATATTCTCATCCTCCATAATATTTCCAGAACGCGAGAAACCCAGGGCGCCCTAACCCTAGCCGCCTCGTCACCGCCGCCGTCGTCGCCGCTCTCAACCTCCTCGCCTCCTTCTCCTCTCTCTCCTCCTCGCACTCATCCTCGAGCTCTCCCTTGCACGACCCAAACCAACCCCGCAGCCTCGTCGCAACCCTCGCCTGCACCCATCATCGCCCGCACACCCCGTCTCCACCGCCGGCGACCATGCTCGTCGACCTTCTCCTTCACCTCACCTCCTATCCTTCCCCTATGAATCCCGATCACCCGACTTCTTAAAACATACTACAACCATCACCCGATCCCTGCACGTCTGCGACCCTCGCTGTCCTCGTCGCCGGAGCTCCGACCTCGCCGTCGCCTCCATGACCCCGTCTCCCCTTCCTTTCCCTCATCACCTCTGACCTTCACCAGTAAACCTTAAACCTTACACACCTCGATCCCCGACAATCATGAAAACCCCACTGTCATCGCCGACCTCGCCTTTTTCCACTGCCGATCACCCCCCATTCGACGCGACTTCGAGACGAGAACCGAGGCTCCAGTGTGTGTCTTGCATTTGCGTGAACGAAGTGATCATTTCTCTGCCTTTAGATCCCCTTTCCGTCCGTGTTCGATTGTGCGTGCAAAGTGTTCGATGAAATGCCCCAGTGGAGATTTTCCGTCGTTTTCTCACATTCCTGCTGCGTGCCGTGCATCCGTGGATTCTCGAGGTAAGTATCACTTGCTACATGCTATACTATACAATTATATATGTTTGACTCATTAAACCTGCAAAACTTAACTCGGTATAGTTATTTTCTCATTTGGTTGCAATATGACATATATCATTTTACAGTTAACATAGAAATTACAGTTTGCCACTTTTAACTTAAGAACCAAGTTTACCTGTTAATCACATTTTACCGTTTAATAGATTGTAGCACTTTCCCATGTAGTTCTATTACATTCGGATATTCGTATTCAAAGGCTTGATATAACTGTATTGCATCATCATTTAAACTGTTGCACCGCTAAGGGTGCCCAAAACCTGTTAATATAATAAAACGGCTGCACTATATTAATGCACTATTGTGATTGAATGAACTGCTTATTGGTGTTTAATTTATTGGTTATTTCCTGCTGTTAATCCCCTATTCGATTATATATCTGTTGTGAGCACGCCCACGATATTGTTACATCTTGACTTGACTTTGTTACACATGATATATATTGATACACCTGACATGGTATTGTACCGTTTACTATTGACTTGACCTGATGTACCATGACCTGACCTGTTACCTGATCTCGTGCCTAATGCCAACAAACCTGACATGTAGTCCTCATGGACCATTCCTGTTGTCTATCCAGACAAAACCTGCTGTTACCTGATCCTGTGTTGGCATTAGTTCTTAATTACTGAATACCTGACCTGACACATATAACTTGGGGGTATGGGAAAATCAAAAGTGTAAACCAAAGTGTAACTTAAAAGGGTATTACTTGATCCGTGGTCCCGGGGGGTAACGGGGCAGAGCCATTCGTGACTCTTACATTTTCCTGATCCGTGGTCCCGGGAGGTAACGGGACAGAACCACTATTGGTTCACATATTCCTGATCCGTGGTCCCGGAGGGTAACGGGACAGAACCACTATTGGTTCACATATTCCTGATCCGTGGTCCCGGGGGGTAACGGGACATAACCTTTGAGTTACATGGAGGATTACTCAAATTGATTTCAAAGACTTTAGAATAGAAAACCTGATAGAACAGTTTAGTTACCCACTGCACACTATCCTGCACTGCTTGATTCACATCATTGCTACTCTCGTTTTATTCATGTTTATTTTGCATTGCCTGTTACATTGTTCATATTATTACTTGATGACGTGACGCGCTGACGTCTGGGTTTTGCATGGCCCAGATTCCGTATCGCTGTCGCTGTCCGAGCAGGAGTACTTCAGCCAGCAGGCTGAGTTGTGAGTTCTGTAGTGGTTAGTTTTATTTACTGCATTTTTATTTCCAGATGTGAGCCCGCATTATGGGACATACTTTCCGTTATTGTATTGGATCATTTGCTTCCGCATTTATTTTTCATTGACTCTTGTTATTCTGGATTGTGGACATGTTTTATATAGTTTTATCTTGTTCTTGATATCTCTACAGCCGTAATGTGACTGTGGACGGATACTTCCTACCCACAGGTAGCATGGTTGGCTATGTCACGTGCCCAATCTTGCGTACTCTGAGAAGCGGGGCGTGACATGGTTCTTTTTGGTATCAGAGCGATAGGTTAGTTTGGGTTGATTCTTTTGTAGTTGGGTATTGTATCCAATACACGAATCAGAATACCCGTGTTTAGGAAACATGTCCTGCCACCTTGACCGCTTTACCATTCTTGAACCACATTCTTCCTGATTATATCTTTTACGATGTGCAAACTTCCTTTGCATATCGACTCGAAAACTTGATCCCTTGTTATCCCTAGGACTTAGGCGACTTGGGTGGAGTTAAGTAATTGTGGCTATGATACCGCGGCATAGTTACAATGCGGTACTCTATTTAAGTATCTTGGAGTTCTAGCCTTGATCTATATTCAGAATCTATCATCATGCTAATGTTGGGTGTTTTGAGTTCAGGAATATGGCCGGTAAGAATTTGAAGACGTACCAAGGCGTGTGGACGAAGCCGCCATGCTTGGAGTGATAAGGGGAATGCTGGAGAATCAAAAGAAACAGACCGAGCTGATCCAGCAGCAAGCGGACTCGTTTTAGGAAGGTTTGCAGATCGTTCAGCAGTCTGTGAACAATGTTGGAGCTAAGCCAGTTGACCGAGTAGGGACAGTAGCAGATTTCAGACGTTTAGGTCCGTATACATTTACTGGATTGGAGGAGCCGTTGCCAACAGAGCAGTGGCTAGTTGACACAGAGAACTTGCTTTTTGCGGCACAGATTCTAGATGACAAAAGAGTTGATGTGGTACGCATTCAGTTAGTGGACTACGCCCGAGAATGGTGACTTGTGGAGGAGACCCGCTTGCCCAAGCCGATCAAATGGGCGGATTTTTCTAAGAGTTTCCTGGAGAAGTTCTTCCCGCGGACTGCACGGGAGGAAATGGAAGAGAAGTTCATCGGACTAAAGCAGAAGGGAGCACCCGTAGATGTGCATGTAGCAGAATGGACGAGACTCGGTAGTTTCGCTGGACCTTTAGTTGCCAACGATGCAGACATGGCACGGAGGTTCATGCGCAGACTGGACGTGGACATCCAGAGGCAGATTGTCTCCCTGGGTTTGATCACTTTCTCACAAGTACTTGCGGCAGCCGAAAGCAGCAGAGTTTATCTGGGATGAAGGGGAGTTTTTCTGTCGGGCCAGTCGAGTTTAGGGCTAGGCCGACAAACAATATTCTTGCAGCAATGGAAGTTGATAATAGTGAAGAGCCGACTGTTGTTCGTGATTTTATGGATGTGTTTGAAGATATTTCGGGATTACCGCCGAAGCGAGACGTGGAGTTCGCAATTGATCTTATTCCTGGTGTAGCGCCAGTATCCAAAGCGTATTATCCAATGGCACCAGTAGAGTTGGAAGAAGTTAAGAACCAAGTTGCTGAATTGCTTGAGAAGGGTTGGATCCGCAGCAGTAACTCACCTTGGGGAGCTCCAGTTCTTCTAGTAAAGAAGAAGGATGGCACAAGAAGAATGTGCATCGACTATCGAGAGTTAAACCGGGTGACTATCAAGAACAAGTACCCGATCCCTCGCATTGGAGAACTTTTGAGCAGCTTAGTGGCGCGAGGGTATTCTCGAAACTGGATTTGCGATCCGGATATCATCAAGTCCGAGTGAAAGCAGAAGATATTTGCAAGACGGCGTTTCGAACTCAGTATGGACATTACGAGTACCTAGTGATGCCCTTCGGAGTAACGAATGCGCCGGCAGTATTTATGGACTTGATGAACCGAATCTTTTCACCGTTCTTGGACCAGTTTATCGTGGTATTCATTGACGATATTCTGGTTTACTCGAAGAGCTTTGAGGAGCATGCTGAACATTTGAAGATCGCACTGCAGACATTGAGACAGGAGAAATTGTATGCGAAGATGAGTAAGTGCGAATTTTGGCTGGAGGATGTGAAGTTTCTGGGGCATGTTGTGTCGGGCGATGGAATCGCCGTTGATCCCGAAAAGATTGCAGCAGTTCGAGATTGACCGATTCCAAAGAGTGTAGCTGAGATAAGAAGTTTCCTTGGTTTAGCCGGATATTACAGGAGATTTGTGGAGAACTTCGCTCGTCTGGCAGAACCGTTGACCAAGCTTACGCGCAAGGAGGTACCTTTTGTATAGACGGATAAATGTGCGTTAGCTTTTGAGACGTTGAAGCAGAAGTTGATAACCGCCCCTATTCTGACCGTGCCATACAATTCCGGAGGATTGGTGATTCACAGCGACACATCTGGGAAAGGATTGGGATGTGTTTTGATGCAGCATGGAAAGGTTGTAGCATACGCATCGAGACAATTGAAGACCCATGAGAAGAATTATCCGACTCATCACTTGGAGCTTGCGGCTGTGATTTTCGCTTTGAAGATTTGGAGACACTACCTTTTGGGCAAGAGAGTCGAAGTTTTTACAGATCACAAGAGTTTGAAGTATGTGTTCACTCAGAAGGAGTTGAACATGAGGCAGCGTAGATGGTTGGAGCTGATGGCCGACTACGACCTTGATCTTAAGTACCATCCGGGAAAAGTTAACGTCGTGCCGGATGCGCTTAGTCGGTTACCAGCAATTCAGGTGTTAACTACGCAGAGGGAGATCATTGCAGATTTTCGAAGATTTGACTTGGAGGTTGTGCTACCATGTTCTACGGGACAGTTGATGCAGTTGCAAGTACAGTCGTCCTTGGTTGAGAAGATTAAAGCGGCACAATCGCAGAATCCTAGACTGCAAAAGTTTCGAGAGCAGGTTGAAGCTGGACTACGAACAGATTTACTGGTCCACGAAGATGGTTCGTTGAGGTATGGTAGCCGTGTATGTATGCCAAAGGGGGATGTTCGTGAAGAGCTTATGAAGGAGGCACACAGTTCAGCTTATTCTATACATCCAGGAGGCACAAATATGTACCGTGATATTCGACATCATTTCTGGTGGGAAGGCATGAATCGGGAGATTGCTCGCTTTGTGTCAAAGTGCTTGGTGTGTCAGCAAGTTAAGGCTGAACATCAAAGGGTTGCTGGTTTATTGCAACCACTTCCGATTTCTCAGTGGAAGTGGGAACATATAACCATGGATTTCGTGACGGGTTTACCGCGAAGTCCAAAAGGCAACCATGCTATATGGATAATTGTTGATCGGTTGACCAAGGCAGCTCACTTTATTCCTTTCCAGGTTGGTCAATCAACGGAGACTTTGGCAGAACGGTATATGCAGGAGATTGTAAGATTGCATGGCGTACCGGTGAGCATCGTGTCCGATCGAGACACTCGGTTCTTATCACACTTCTGGAGGAGTTTACAGGAAAGTTTAGGGACTCGATTGAAGTTTAGCACAGCTTATCATCCTCAAACTGATAGTCAGTCGGAGAGAACGATCCAAACTCTTGAGGATATGTTGAGAGCATGCATGTTGGACTTCAAGGGGTCTTGGGAGGATCATCTACTTTTGGTGGAGTTGTCTTACAACAACAGTTTTCAAACAACTATTCAGATGGCTCCATTTGAAGCTTTGTATGGTCGTAAATACCGTTCACCTGTTTGTTGGGACGATGTCGGTGAACGAAGATTATTGGGACCAGATTTGGTTGTGCAGACAGTTGAGAAGGTTAACGCTATCAGAAATCATATGAAAGCAGCACAGGACCGATAGAAGAGTTGGGCAGATACGTCAAGAAGACCTCTAGAGTTCACCATGAGTGATTTGGTATTCTTGAAGATATCACCGACTAGAGGGGTGATTCATTTTGGAAGTCGAGGAAAGCTTAGTTCTCGATTCGTTTGACCCTTTGAGATCTTGGAGCGTGTTGGTGAGGTAGCGTATCGTTTGGCGTTACCGCAGTCCTTGGCGAATGTGCACGATGTGTTTCACGTATCTCAACTCCGTAGGTATGTTCGAGATGAAACACACGTATTGGATCACTCGGAGCTAACAGTACGAGAAGACTTGACTTTTGAGGAGCGACCGATTGGAATCGTGGATCGAAGGGAAAAGGTTCTTAAGAACAAGGTTATCCCCCTTGTGCTTGTTTCTTGGGGTAATCGCTCGCATGGAGAGTCCACTTGGGAACGAGAAGATGAAATCCGGCAGAAGTTTCCTCACCTTTTCTTGTAGTTATCTATCTTTGTATTCTTGGAATTTCGAGGACGAAATTCTTTTTGTAGTTGGGTATAATGTAACACCCGAGCCCAATGCTACTATTTTCAGTTACTGTTTGAGCATAATGTGGTACTCATTTCATTTAACTTGCTTGTTTGTTGCTTACTGTAAAATTTACCCGGCAAAGTCATTTCTACATATAATAAATTTTGGCATCTAAAATAAAATTGAAAATATTCATCTTGGCCTACTTGACACCCCTAGCCTCGTGGTAGCGTCCGTGCATTGTGTTCTCGTCCCGTTCAGTGAAACGGACGAGTTTGGACGGCTACGCGCGCGTACATGTGTCCGTTTTGGGGGTATGCTTTTTAATCATAAAACATTTAATTTTAAAATTTGGATCCCGCTTAAAATCCTATTATTTCAATTTCAAATTTTTGGACCCAACCCGGACGCGATTTGGAAATGTTTCGTTTAGCGCCAAAATTCCAAATTAATAAAATATTCAAACTATAATATATGCATAATCTTACTGTTCATTTAACAATTAAAAATCTTTTAAATATTCTTTAAACCCACGAATCTCTCCCCTGGCCAATCAGGGAAGGTTTAATTCGTGGGCCCCTCTCCATTTTATTCCTCTCTCTCTCTGTCTCTAACGTCTCTCTCTTTCCCCCCCCTCTCTCTCTCTTTCCCGATCTCTCTCTCTCTAACTCTCTCTTTCTCCTCTATATATATTCTCATCCTCCATAATATTTCCAGAACGCGAGAAACCCAGGGCGCCCTAACCCTAGCCGCCTCGTCACCGCCGCCGCCGTCGCCGCTCTCAACCTCCTCGCCTCCTTCTCCTCTCTCTCCTCCTCGCACTCATCCTCGAGCTCTCCCTTGCACGACCCAAACCAACCCCGCAGCCTCGTCGCAACCCTCGCCTGCACCCATCATCGCCCGCACACCCCGTCTCCACCGCCGGCGACCATGCTCGTCGACCTTCTCCTTCACCTCACCTCCTATCCTTCCCCTATGAACCCCGATCACCCGACTTCTTAAAACATACTACAACCATCACCCGATCCCTGCACGTCTGCGACCCTCGCTGTCCTCGTCGCCGGAGCTCCGACCTCGTCGTCGCCTCCATGACCTCGTCTCCCTTTCCTTTCCCTCATCACCTCTGACCTTCACCAGTATACCTTAAACCTTACACACCTCGATCCCCGACAATCGTGAAAACCCCACTGTCATCGCCGACCTCGCCTTTTTCCACTGCCGATCACCCCCCATTCGACACGACTTCGAGACGAGAACCGAGGCTCCAGTGTGTGTCTTGCATTTGCGTGAACGAAGTGATCATTTCTCTGCCTTTAGATCCCCTTTCCGTCCGTGTTCGATTGTGCGTGCAAAGTGTTCGATGAAATGCCCCAGTGGAGATTTTCCGTCGTTTTCTCACATTCCTGCTGCGTGCCGTGCATCCGTGGATTCTCGAGGCAAGTATCACTTGCTACATGCTATACTATACAATTATATATGTTTGACTCATTAAACCTGCAAAACTTAACTCGGTATAGTTATTTTCTCATTTGGTTGCAATATGACATATATCATTTTACAGTTAACATAGAAATTACAGTTTGCCACTTTTAACCTAAGAACCAAGTTTACCTGTTAATCACATTTTACCGTTTAAAAGATTGTAGCACTTTCCCATGTAGTTCTATTACATTCGGATATTCGTATTCAAAGGCTTGATATAACTGTATTGCATCATCATTTAAACTGTTGCACCGCTAAGGATGCCCAAAACCTGTTAATATAATAAAACGGCTGCACTATATTAATGCACTATTGTGATTGAATGAACTGCTTATTGTTGTTTAATTTATTGCTTATTTCCTGCGGTTAATCCCCTGTTCGATTATATATCTGTTGTGAGCACGCCCACGATATTGTTACATCTTGACTTGACTTTGTTACACATGATATATATTGATACACCTGACATGGTATTGTACCGTTTACTATTGACTTGACCTGATGTACCATGACCTGACCTGTTACCTGATCTCGTGCCTAATGCCAACAAACCTGACATGTAGTCCTCATGGACCATTCCTGTTGTCTATCCAGACAAAACCTGCTGTTACCTGATCCTGTGTTGGCATTAGTTCTTGATTACTGAATACCTGACCTGACACATATAACTTGGGGGTATGGGGAAATCAAAAGTGTAAACCAAAGTGTAACTTAAAAGGGTATTACTTGATCCGTGGTCCCGGGGGGTAACGGGACAGAGCCATTCGTGACTCTTACATTTTCCTGATCCGTGGTCCCGGGGGGTAACGGGACAGAACCACTATTGGTTCACATATTTCTGATCCGTGGTCCCGGGGGGTAACGGGACAGAACCACTATTGATTCACATATTCCTGATCCGTGGTCCCGGGGGGTAACGGGACATATCCTTTGAGTTACATGGAGGATTACTCAAATTGATTTCAAAGACTTTAGAATAGAAAACCTAATAGAACAGTTTAGTTACCCACTGCACACTATCCTGCACTGCTTGATTCACATCATTGCTACTCTCGTTTTATTCATGTTTATTTTGCATTGCCTGTTACATTGTTCATATTATTACTTGATGACGTGACGCGCTGACGTCTGGGTTTTGCATGGCCCAGATTCCGTATCGCTGTCGCTGTCCGAGCAGGAGTACTTCAGCCAGCAGGCTGAGTTGTGAGTTCTGTAGTGGTTAGTTTTATTTACTGCATTTTTATTTCCAGATGTGAGCCTGCATTATGGGACATACTTTCCGTTATTGTATTGGATCATTTGCTTCCGCATTTATTTATCATTGACTCTTGTTATTCTGGATTGTGGACATGTTTTATATAGTTTTATCTTGTTCTTGATATCTCTACAGCCGTAATGTGACTGTGGACGGATACTTCCTACCCACAGGTAGCATGGTTGGCTATGTCACGTGCCCAATCTTGCGTACTCTGGGAAGCGGGGCGTGACAGTTTTACTCTTAAATCTAACGATCGACATGGTGAATGTTTCGATCTAATTCCTAATATATCAATTTTCTGTGATCTCAGTGTTCTCTGTTCATAGAGAGAGAAAAGGAAAATTTCCTTTCATGACATCTGAGATTCCATATCCCTGTAAATATCTAACACTGCAGAATTAGTTAACTCCTAGTCTATCGTCTGCAGTTAGTATAGCATTTTTTGGGGGGGCAGGGGGTGGGGGGTTGATTTGAGGTCGAAACTATAGGGTGGCTATACATAGAAAATTTTAGGTTTTATGTAGTCCCAAGATGCTCTTAAGCCCACAAGAATCCACAGATTTAGGTGCTTAATAGCACTCAACTTGTGCCGGGCTCGCACAAGAAGCTCATAGCTCTGTTCTTCAAGTTATAATTGTAACACCCTAGCACGGTCGTATGTTGTTAAATTATATTAAATAAATATTTTGGCATTTATATTATTATTGTTATTGGGTTATGATTGATATTTGGATGGTTATTATGATAATCGTATTTGTTTTACCTTGCCTTCATCCCTAATTCGAATTGATATAATATTGGTATCCGACCCACATGCATGTTAACCTATAATATTTTGTTAGTATTTAAGTTTTATTTCTAACCGTATATATCTTATTCATATAATATATGTTAAAATATAATGAGATAAGAAATGGGTATTATATTAATAGAATATGTTTATGTTTATCTAGTTTGTTAAATAAAGGATAATTAGTATAAAATATTTTGTTTGCTAATCTATTAACATCCGTTTTAATATCCATGCAATATATTATCAAATATTATTTTTGTAATAAAAAATATTATGGTTATCTAAGTATTTAAATATATGATAATTAGTTTTAAGTTTGTTTGCTAGTCTAATAATATCTTATTTTAATATTCATATAGTATATTTAAATATTAGATATATTAATATGTTCTTTTAACAAAAAATATATTTTGGTTTGATAATTTTAAAAGAGATATTTTATTGTGGTGGTTTTCAATAAAACATATACTTAATATTGCCAAACTTTTGAGTATCTTTAGGTGATCCTTAAACAAATATTTTGAGGTGTGTTGTGGGAAGTTTAAGTTTTTTTTTTGGGGGGTATTTGAGATTTGCATTAATATCTTTATATATATAATAAACCTAAACGGCCCCTTTCATCCACGTTTTCATCTACTCCAAACCCATCATCCTCGACCGCTGCAACGACCAACCCTGTCACGACCCACCCCCAACACAGACGGTATTCTCAGCTTTAGCGGAAGCCGCACGGTTTTGTCCTTCGGAACGAACTGGACCCGACCAGAGGCCACTTCCCAGAAGGTCACCCATCCTAGAATTTCCCTGGCTCGAGCACGCTTAAGCCGCACATTTTGTCCTTCGGAGCAAACCGGACCCGACCAGTGGCCACTTCCCAGGAGATCACCCATCCCAGAATTTCCCTGGCTCAAGCACTCTTAACTGTGGAGTTCTCAAGCTCTTGTAATGCCGGTTCACTTAAAAGTCGCATCTGCATTAAAAAGTGGTATCATTCCATTTATAGTACAGATCTGCCCTCTTTCAGAACGTATACCGAAAATTCCTCATTGCTCTACAGTGGGTCCCACGGACTCAAAAGGTGGCCCTCACGGATTCAAGAAGCGGCCCCATCTTTTGACGTAGCACTTTGTTCCGTATGACACTTTATTCCGTAAGTAAGGACTGGAGCCCGACAGACCCCACCTCTAGACGAAACTGATCACCATCAAATCGCAGCCATCTTTCTCGCCTTCGTCACCAAGACAAGTATCTAATACTTGTCCATACATTCTAGCTACAATGACAATTACGATCGTCGTAATATTATTTATCTATAACGGTTAAAATTAATATATAGTTTAAGAGAATAATCATGCTTAATTAATGTTATTTTGATAGATATTGATTGTTGCATATTGTTAACTAATATTGTTTACGGTTTAATATTTGAATATATATATATATATATATAACACGTTTTGCTAACTGTTGCAACCTGAAACTAAGCTCAAGTCTTTTCGGGAAATAGTGTACATAATAATGAAATCCTTATTGAAACTCATATTATGATCATTAGTTTATATTAGATATAATAATTGCTGTTGCAAAATATAGTTTAGAAATATTATACTTTACACATGAAACGTCATTACCAAGCGGATACGACAAATCTGGAATTTACTGAACACCTTACTTTATAAAATTCATTATAAATCATAAAAAAAATCATTAGCACATGTTCTTTAGTTCGTTATGAACCTAACTCAAAATACTGTAATCCTGTGAAAGATTTACCTGCAAAATAAATTGTTTAAATAACGTAAACTGCAAATTAAAGTACCTATGGACTGCTGTCCAGGAAAATTTCAGCAGCAAACTTTCAATTTCAAACGTTCATAACTTTTTGTAAGAACAACCTGAGATGCTTTAACTTATAAAAATGAAAACCTTATTGAATTAGCTTTGTTTTGGTATATGACACGTCTCTTTTTTAGGACGTTTATTATTTTTAAGCTATTTTACAAATCAGGATGACGCTAGATTTCTGAACGAAACTTTCTTGTACATGGTTAATCAACACCACTTTTATTGTTATTAATCGGATTGAATATACTACCCTTATTAATGTTATTATCTTGATCTGTATATGATATGATTACGTTATCCCTGACATACTTGTATACCGTTTTATGACATATCACTACTATCTTGTTACTTTTACTGTACTGTTATCGTTATCATGCCAGTACATACTTGTCATGTAATGTTTACCAATACCAACAATCCTGATATTGACTTGATTGAACTGACGTGTTGCCCTGATGGACGTAACATGTATATGTTTGTTCCTATGTTGGCATTAGGTAGATATTATTTCTATACTTGACATGAACATGAAAACCTTGGAAAAAAAGAAGATCAAGAATGAAACCCGACTTGTAATTCAACAGTTATTGATTGTTAGAGACTGATCAGTCGATACGAGTTTCGGGTTTCGGAATGGTGATGCTGACATCATTCATCTATACATGACATTGTTTTACTGTCTGTTGGCACGTCTCGGATTCAGCCTCGAGAATCATGACTGTGGTCCCGGGCACGCACGGGATACTATTAAATTATATCGAGAATTCCATTGATTGGTTTCAAATACCTTTAAGATAGATAATCTAACGACATAGACGTTTAGGATACACATGATATGATTGATATTGATTATTGTTTATACTCATGTCATCGAGTTTATTAGACGCTTAGGATACACATGATATGATTGATATTGATTATTGTTTATACTCATGTCATCGAGTTTATTACATATGGTATACTATATTTCATACTGGTTATATTATTATTATGATATCTATGATGCACTGACGTCTGGGTTTTGTATGGCCCAGGTCCTTTGACTTTAGCACAGGAGGATCGTGGGTATTTCGACAGCATTGCCGAGCAGTGAAGAGCGGTTCATTGATTTAGTTTTATTGATACTTTAGGTTTCTTTCTAGTAGTGAACTTGTCGGTTTATCATTGTAATCACATAAGGCACAACTATTATTTCCTTTAGTTATTCGGATCATATTGCTTCCGCTATTGTTTCCTGTTATTATTTCTTGTGGCTATTGAACATATGATAGATAAATTTATTATTTTCTTGTTCTTGATCACTCATTATCAGCCGTAATGTGACTATGGAAAGATATTTTCTTTGTTGGTGGCATATGCCCTAGAGGCCATTATTGTATAGTATTGGTTTGTATATTATATTTTGAAAGCTTGGGATATACACAGATATAATAACAGTCTTGCTCAAAATGGTAGTATGCTACTTGGTTTGATTCTACCTCAATATATGTATATGTTTCTTTTAGCATATCGCTAATACATATTGGTAGAGCTCTTAGGATCTTTGCTTGACTACCAGCGTTGTGATGGCAGTCACACTAGTGGGGGCTGGGTAGTCTATAAGCATATCTTTATACAGGTTCCTAGTCGTAGGATAATCGAAACGGGGCATCAATACTCCAGAGTAGATTAGTGTATACGCTTCTCATCCCAGCAGGGGAGATGGTCTGTTCCACAGCCATTGGTACGTCGAACCGAAGATAGTATACATGCGCTCATTGGGTTATGAGTTACACTGGACGGACTCGTTGGGAACTGTTAGTTGGTATTATACCTATCGTCAGTTAGAAGTTCCCGGATGGCATGAGTACAGATTAGTCCGTTGACTTGACATCACTATTCATCTCGAGTGTGTTCCCACTGTACTTAGATTACTATCTTACCATAGCTCAAAAGAGTCATGTAAAAAGGTAGTGGTTGGGTGCAGTCCCAAAACACTGGGAGGCAGTAGTGGTTAGATAGGATACGTCTCTTCCGGTATTGGGGTTGATATCGCGCTATGTTCGAAAAGTCATTACACAAAGTCCCTGGTCAGGGCAAGCAAGATTTACTAGTAGGTACTCCAGTAGTTTCTCAGGGTGTATTGGGCTCTACCCGGCACTACTTATTACGCTATTAGGGGTCTGAAAGTTACCATCTCCTAGGTCCGATATGCGAGTATCTTAGACGAACAGACCGGACTGTACGGAGATTGTCACAGATAGGCTCAGTATGAGTTCGGATGAGTTTGCTCATCAGCCTTCTTATCGACAGATACCTGGGTAGCCGTTACGTGCAGCTAGTACCGCCGACAAACTTGTGGTTAAACCCACTGCCAGCGTAATGTCGAGTCTTTAGAGTCTCACACAGAGGGTTTCTCTGCTTCGGGCGAAACAATATAGAGGCCGTATGGTTTTACGGCAGGGTTCCGATTATATACGTGTACTGGCTACACGGATGTTGTCCGAACGGATAATACTGGTGGGCTTTGGTTTAAGCCGGATTCTAGTGTTATATTATTGGATTATTATTATCTCATTGTATTCGTATTTTTCAGGATACGAATACGGGTATGTATATACGGTGAGGGCATTCTTGTAATTTCACAAGAGATACTTCTAGAAGGGGACACCTCATTATTTGGATTTATCTATTTATAGAAATAGATTAATATAGTGGAAATTGGAGATATTTGTAGCATGATGAAGCATGGCTCATTTGATTTATTTATTGGTTTGTGTTTAATATTGAAATATGGTTGTTATTTTTTATGAGAAAATAATCCATGCTTCATGTGAGAAGTGTATGAGCCATCTACACCAAGCCTTACTCTTGATCATTTGCTCATTTGCTTTCTCTCTTCAATTTTTCTCTCCTTCCTCCTCAAGACCTAAAATCTTCACATGTGTTGTGAATCATTAGGTCTATTAAGATTAAATACTCCATTAGACTATCTACATCTTCTAAGCTGCCTAATTTAGCAAACTAGGTACCTTAGTTACCTCGGTTTAGAGGTTGGAGCTTGAGGTATAGACTCTCGGGTGGATCATCTTCGACACGAGGAGGCCGACGATCAAGCGCGATCCGGATCTACAAGGAGCTCAAGGAGAGGAGGAGAAGAAGACCCGAAGGACAAGAATCAAGGAGGTATAAAACTCTTACCAGGTAGTCAAACCTCCAAGTAGTATAGCCAGTTAAGGTTTCTGTTAAGATCCTGAAATTAAAGTTGGTGTTGCATAGTATGAAAAAACGTTTTTTGTAAATTCCACCTCCCCACAAGTGTGTGGGGTGTGCGATATCGACTTACAGTGGTATCAGAGCCTACTAATCCTTAACTAGCTTATTAGCAAGTGATTAAAACTTCGATCGACGGGAAAATACCCGAAATTAAATTTCCGAGTAAAACTGTTCAAAAAATTATTTCAGTGATCTTAAAAATACATGCAGGCATTTTTAAGACCTAGAAAAAAAATCCGAGCACCTAACCCATCAACTTTGCGGCGGAACAGCCGCCAAATAGGTCATTTGGCGGCGGAACCGCCGCCAAGTTGTAGCCGAGTTGCTCCTAATTTTTTCTATGGTTTTGGTTCTTGGAATTATGATTTTTGGTATATTTGGTTTTTACCCAAATTGTTTGTGTACTGATTTATGCATGGGGTAAACACGGATAAGTATTATCGATCGAAATTCGAAATTCTTGGCTAATCGGTGTTTCTGTGTTTATATATGTGTTGCTAAACGTCTGCTAATCGCTATATGTCGATTAGTGGGGGTTGCACATATCTGTATTGTGATGGTTTGTGTATATGAAGTATTGGATCGTCGTGGATGAATAGTCGGGGATGTGAGAAGAGTGTTTTATTTTCTTTCATTTATATAAATTTGTAAATTGATGTAATATTATTTTTGCAGGGCACATCCGGGTTGAGGTTGTAGCTACCATTGTATTATTTCATTTATTTTTTCTTGCACCTAGGATAGACCCAAGATGGGTGCATAAACTACCGGGTTCTTGAAGTGCCAAGTAGCCTACTCATTTTATTGAGGGAGGTTGCTTCACTTCAGAAATTTGGCGGATAGTTTCTGCACCCATAGGGGTCTAGGGTGAGATTTGGCTATTCATCACGACCGTGGAATCCGTCTTTCATTCTAGGCTAAAACGAATCACGGAATTCCTAATATATCCAATATATTCATTTTTTATCTGGAATGCCTATTATTGCGTGAGACGAATGGCTATATATATATATATAAATATATATATATATATATAAACATTGCTTATGTTTTGCACCCGCGCTAATCCAGCCCCCGCTCTGCCGTTAGTTAAGTAACCTAACGGTGCATGACGGAGCCCCGTGGCGAATGCGGACGGCATAAACGTACATTCTATTTTCGTTTCTTTTCTGCAATTATAGGGTTAAATGATGGGACCGCATTAATATTGATTAATGCAAGGAAAACAAACCAAAATTTAAATTGTTGGAACAATTTCAAAACCACTCGGTTTTCTTGAAAAACAACTTTTAAATGCGGAGCCTAAACCACTCCTTTTATAAGCTATCATGGTTCCTTCGACTATATCAAGTTCATTATGTTCATGGTTTCGCCAAAACCATCTATAGCCCTCCGTCATTTCATATGGGTATTCAGTGGTATTCAAGCTATATATTTTGACCTTCGCTAAGGCATGGTGATTAGCAGTTGTTGGGTATTCATCTGTAATATAAATAGATGCGTTAATTTGGGACAGTCGTATAGCTATTTTGGCCTTCGTCAAGGGTTTGTACGAATGGGTTTAAATTAACCTGGATAATGACGGATAGAACTTGACTTGCGTCTTATGATATGTTGGCCTTCGTTAAGGTCATAAACGCTTGGGGCAAAAATCCACATCGGGAGTTTCAAAGGAAAATAAAACTTGCTAGTGTTGCATACCATTTGGAGTGTGATAATTTTGGTAGGATTCCTTCAAGTTGGATCTCGATCCTACTATGAGTATCCGTTACTCTTCGAAAGATTTTTTCACTAAACAATCAATACTATAAACCAAGTAGGTGCCTAGAACGGTGTTAGCAGGACTACGCCTCCAGGGAAAAGAAGTTATGGAATTATGGAATTTCGCGAAAGCGTTGGAAAACCTCTCTCGAAGTACCAACACTTGCCGGGCCAAAAGGTTAAGCAAGAATTGTAGAATGGGATTAATCCTGACTAATTATTCTTTTATGGTTTGAAGAAAGATTCGAGAAACAGTGGGAGCCATCATGTTTAGATAAACTAATAACCAACCTAAACTTGTAAGAGCATCATGCTGAGTGTTTCTTCTTTCTCCTAATTGAAGCGACCAAAACGACCGAGCTTAAATTACTGCTAGATAATAATAAAATGACGGGGCCAAACTATAAAGATTGGCTAAGGAATGTCCAAATGGCCATTACCTATGACAAGCTGGGCTACCTCCTTAGTACTAAAGTCCCCGTCGTCTCAGGTCCAGATTCCACCGTCGCGGATGTTGAAATTCGTATGACATGGGAAATAGACAGTGCGAGAGCCAGGTGCCTCGTGTTGGCCTCAATGGATAATGAACACCAGAGGCGGTACGAAAAGATGGACTTAGCTTCTATCTTTCTCTATACCAAAGATTTATATGGAGAGCAATCTCGTAGCGCAAGATATGAGATCTCGAAGAAATTGTTTCGGCGAGATTGGCTGTCGGGTAATCTGTAGGAGACCACGTCCTTAAGATGATCAACTATATTGAAGAGCCCGCGGACCATTCGACCACGTTGGAAAACGAGTTATATACAGACTTGATTTTACAGTCCCTCCCCTCTATCTACGCCCAGTTTATCTTGAATTTTAATATTCAGGGTAAGAAAGTTTCACTTCGAGAACTTCTCAACATATTGAGGAGTGCAGATGGCACCCTATAGAAAACTAGGGAAACACCCGCTCTGCTTATTGGGGAATCTTCCTCTTCTAGATCCAAAGAGAAAACCAAGGGGAAGAAAAAGGCCCCCACCAAGCTGAAAGGCGGTGTCAGTAAAGTAGAGAGAAAAGGCAGGGAAAAAGTTTCAGGGCTGACAGTAGGGAAGGAGGAATGTTTCTATTGTCAAGGGAAAGGTCATTAGAAGAAGGACTGCAGGGCTTGGAAAGCTAGAAACCAGGATTCGAAGCACGTTGTGGCTTCGACTTCATGTGTGTTTATGATTGAAAACTGTCTGTCAATCAACTCTACTTCCTGAGTATTGGATACCGGATCAAGATCTCATATCTGTAATTCATTGCAGGCGTTGAGAAACCGTAGAGTTATCAAGGCAGGTGATATGACTCTCAGGATTGCTAACGGAATGAGCGTAGATGCTGCATCCGTAGGGGATTATCACATAGGATTGACAAGTGGGCAGATTTTGGTTTTGCGTAACTGTTTTTATGTACCTAGTTTGACATGTAATATCATCTCTGTATCTTTATTATCTAAAGAAGATTATGATTTTACGTTTGTAAGCGATGTCGTCCACATCCACCTTAATCATGCTTTGATTGGATCAGGTACACTAGACAACAGTATATACGTATTAAATCAAGCTCCGGTTTTCAACGTCCAGAACATGCTTAAAAGAAAGTCTCCAGAATTAAATCAAGATTTCTTATGGCATTGTGGACTGGGTCACATTAATAAAACACGGTTGACGAAATTACATAAAGAGAGATATTTGGATCCGTTTGAATATCTGTGTTATGCAACTTATCAATCATATCTTAAAGGAAAGATGACAAAGACTCCGTTTACTGGACACGGAGTAAGAACCACCGAGCTCTTAGGACTCATACACAGCGACGTGTGTGGTCCAATGTCTACACATGCAAGAAGTGGTTATTTCTACTTCATTACTTTTACGGATGACTTCTCAAGGTATGGGCATGTATTCTTGATGAAATATAAATCCGAACCCTTTGAGAAATTCCAGGAATAAAAGAATGAAATGGAAAAACAAGCAGGGAAAAGTATCAAGACACTTAGATTTGATCAAGGTGGTGAATACTTAAATACCGAGTTCCTGGATTATTTAAAAAAGAATGGAATTCTCTCTCAGCTTACTCCTCCACACACCTCAGCACAACGGTGTATCGAAAAGGTGGAACCGCACCCTATTGGATATGGTGCGTTCCATGATGAGTAACGCTGAGTTACCGCGATCTTTCTGGGGTTATGCACTGGAATCTGCTGCATATCTTTTGAACAAAGTTCCTACTAAATCTGTGCCTACCACACCATATGAAATGTGGAGTGGGAAGAAACCATATGTTAAGTATTTAAAGATATAGGGATGTCCAGCTTTTATAAAAAAGCAGCTTGCGGACAAGCTCGAGGCACGCTCAGTACTGTGTAAGTTTGTATGATATCCAAAAAACTCCAAGGATATCTTTTCTATTACGCGGAGGAACAAAAGGATTTTGTTTCTCGGTATGGCCACTTTTTGGAAACTCAATTTCTTGAAAAAGAAATAAGTAGGAGCGCAATAGAACTGGAAGAAATTCCAGAACCACAAGCTATTACTGAAAGCATGGAGGAACTAGTAGTTTCGAAAGAACCAAACATCCCTGCGCCACTCCGCAGGACTAGTAGGTAGTCTCATCCGCGCGAGAGATACTACGGTTTTCTCATAAAAGGGGATAGAGAGGATTGCATCATCGACGATGATGAGCCAATTAGTTTCCAGCAAGCCATTATGAGCAGAGACTCGGTAAAATGGCTGGATGCAGTGCGGACCGAAATGGAGTCCATGTACACCAACAAAATATGGACTTTGGATATTGCTCCAGAAGGGGTAAAACCCGTAAGCTGCAGATGGATCTTCGAAAAAAAAATTGGTGTAGATGGACAGGTTGAAACCTATAAGGCTAGACTTGTTGCAAAAGGTTTTCGTCAAAGACCCCGTTTGGACTATGATGAAACATTTTCTCCAATGTCTATACTTAAATCCATTCGGACCTACTTGTCATTGTTGCCTTCCAAGATTATAAAATTTGGCAGATAGACGTAAAGACCGCTTTTCTAAATGGAAATTTGGAAGAGTATGTTTATATGGATCAGTCGGAGGGTTTCGTAGAGAGTGGGAGCAGCGAAAGAGTGTGTAAGTTGCTTAAATTCATTTATAGATTAAAGCAGATATCGCAAAGTTGGAACATCTGTTTTGATGAGACGGTCAAGGAATTCGACTTTATCAAAAATCCAAATGAACCATACTTTTATAGTAAAATTGTAGCGAGAACTGTGATATTCCTCGTCTTGTACGTGGATGACTTCTCCTGATAGAAAATGATATTTCTATGCTACAATCAACCAAAGGATTCTTGTCACAAAGGTTCTCCATGAAGGACTTAGGTGGTGCCTCCTACATTCTGGAGATCCAGATCTATCGTGATAGATCTAAAAGGATATTGGGACTTTCACAATCAAGGTACATCGACACCATACTGAAAAGATTTAGTATGGAAGATTCAAAGCGCGGTAATCTACCAGCTTGTCACGGAATCACCATCTCCAAAGAGATGTCTTCCAAGACTGATTTGGAAAGGGATCGCATAATTATTATACCCTCCGCTTCTGCGGTAGGCTCTATAATGTATGTGATACTGTATAACAGACCAGATGTAGCTTACGCACTGAGCGTTGTACGCAGGTATCAGTCAAACCCTTGGGAGAAGCATTGGACAGCGGTTAAGAACATTCTCAAGTACCTGAGAATGACTAAGCAGATGTTCTTGGTGTACGGCAGTGAAGACCTCCAGATCGAGACCTTCACCGACTCCAGCTTTCAGAGTGACAAGGATGACTCCATGTCCATATCATGTTATGTCTTTACCCTCAATGGAGGGGCGGTCTGTTGGAAAAGCTCCAAGCAGGACACCGTTGCTGACTCGACGATAGAAGCAGAGTATATCGCTGCATGTGACGCCGCAAAGGAAGCAGTCTGGATGAAGAAGTTCATTACAAAACATCATGTGGTTCATTCAATTGTTAATTCAATACCTCTGTATTGTGACAACAACGGGGCTATAGCTTTAGCGAAGGAACCAAGGTCCCATCAGAAGTCCAGACATATCTTGAGATGGTATCACCTGATCAGGAAAATCGTGGATCGCCAGGAGATCGAGGTGCGGAGAGTAGATACGGAGAACAGTATTGCAGATCCACTCACAAAGGCCGTCTCTCAGACACAGTTCGAGAGGCTAATCGAGATGATAGGTCTGCGATATGCCAATACATGGCCCTAATGCAAGTGGGAGATTGTTAGTGATATATGCCCTAGAGGTCGTTATTGTATAGTACTGGTTTGTATATTACATTTTGGAAGCATGGGATATACACGGATATAATAATAGTCTTGCTCAAAATGATAGTATGCTACTTAGTTTGATTCTACCTCAATATGTGTATATATTTCTTTTAGCATATCGCTAATACATATTTGTAGAGCCCTTAGGATCTTTGCTTGACTACCAGTGTTGTGATGGTAGTCACACTAGTGGGGGCTGGGTAGTCTATAAACACATCCTTATACAGGTCACTAGTCGTGGGATTATCGAGACGGGACATCGATACTCCATAGTAGACTAGTGTATACGCTTCTCATCCCAACATGGGAGATGGTCTGTCCCACAGCCATTGGTATATCGTACCGGAGATAGTATGCATGTGCTCATTGGGTTATAAGTTACTGGACACTCGTTGGGAACTGCTGGTTTGTATTATACATATCGTCAGGTAGCAGTTTCCGGATGGCATGCGTACAGGTTAGTCTGTTGACTTAACATCACTATCCGTCTCGAGTGTGTTCCCACTGTACTTAGATTACTACCCTACCACGGCTCAAAGGAGTCGTGCAAACAGGTAGTGGTTGGGTACAGTCCCGAAGTACTGGAAGGCAGTAGTGGTTAGATAAGATTCGTCTCTTCCGGTATTGGGGGTTGATATCGCGCCGTGTTCGGAAAACCATTACACAGTCCCTGGCCAGGGCAAGCGAGATTTACTGGTAAGTACTCCAGTAGTTTCTCATGGTGTATTGAGCTCTACCCCGGCACGACTTACTGCGCTATTAGAGGTCTAACGGTTACCATCCCCTTAGACCCGATATGTGAGTATCTTAGACGTACAGATCGGACTATACGAAGATTATGATAGATAGACGCAGTAGGAGTTCGGATGAGTTTGCTTCTCGGCCTTCTTATCAACAGATATTTGGGTAGCCTTTACGTGCAGCTAGTACCGCTGACGGACTTGTGGTCAAACCCACTGCCAGCGTGCTGTCGAGTCTTTAGAGTCCCACACAGAGGGTTTCTCTGCTTCGGACGAAACGATGTAGAGGCCGTATGGTTTTAAGGCAGAGTTCCAATCATATACGTGTACTGGCTATACGAATGTTGTTCGGACGAATAATACTAGTGGGTTTTGGTTTAAGCCGGATTCTAGTATTATATTATTGAATTATTACTATCTCATTGTATTTGTATTTTTCGGGATACGAATACGGGTATGTATATACGGTGAGGGCATTCTTGTAATTTCACAAGAGATACTTCTAGAAGGGAACACCTCATTATTTGGATTTATCTATTTATGGAAATAAATTAATGAGATGGAACTTGGAAATATTTGTGGCATGGTGAAGCATGGCTCAATTGATTTATTTATTGGTTTGTGTTTACTATTAAAGCATGGTTGTTATTTTAATCCATGGTTCATGTGAGAAATGTATGAGCCATTCTACACCAAGCCTTACCCTTGATCATTCCCCAATTTTTCTCTCCTTCCTCAAGACCTAAAACCTTCACATGTGTTGTGAATCATTAGGTCTATTGAGATTAAATACTCCATTAGACTCTCTACATCTTTTAAGCTGCCTAGCTTAGCAATCTAGATACCTTAGTTATCTCGGTTTAGAGGTTAGAGCTTGAGGTATAGACTCTCGGGTGGATCATCTTCGACACGAGAAGGCCGACAATCAAGCGTGATCCGGATCTTCGAGGAGCTCAAGGAGAGGAGGAGGAGAAGACCTGAAGGACAAGAATCAAGGAGCTATAAAACTCTTACCAAGTAGTATAGCTAGTTAAGGTTTCTGTTAAAATCCTGAAGTTAAAATCGGTGTTGCATAGTATGAAAAATCTTTTTTTTTGTAAATTCCGCCTCCCCACAAGTGCATGGGGTGTGCGACATCGACTTACATTATTACCGTAGGTAGCATGGTTGGTTTTGTTACGTTCTGGTATTCGAGTATATTAGGAAGTGGGGCGTGACAATAATTGTGAATTTTCTAATCTTTCGTCATTTCTGAGAAGCAAATATTTAGCTATCATTGTCTCATCCAATAAACCTATGGTATATAAGGAGCAAATCATAATATAACGGCCAGAAGATTGCACAATACCTGTATGATGCTCCATTATACAATGAATGGGTAAAGCTAGAATAATTCCATCTAAAGCTTAAAACAATGGATAGTGAGCTATTTTCATCATCATAACCAGCCGTTACTTTCGTTAACATATACAACTCATTTCATACAAACGGGGCTTTTGCTAGAACTATGTATATATTAGAGACTGTCCAATTAAACGACAAAAAATATTTGGTTATGCCATGGACAATTGACTTATGGGTGAACACAGTAAAAAGATTTCACTAATTAACTCATCCAAGCCCTTAAAAAGAACAAAGCACGTTACTGAGGAATATATTTTCAATAAGAATTGACATAAATTGAATATTGTGACAGTTTCTTGGTTTAACACATGCAACCATGGCAAATGATATAATGGATCTGCCCTATAATAAATCATACGTATGACATGCTTTTTTCTCAAGTTTAAAGCAATTACAGTTTGAGAAACAAAATTAAAAGAAGAAAAATGGAAGTTTATTTACCAGTAGCAACAGTGTAGAGTGTTTTTCGTCATCCCATTGAGATGGGAATACGCGTCGCTTGTCAGGCGTACTACAGATTCCCCCTTGCCTAGAGTAGGCGGGGATTTATTGATTGTGGGGATCCGAAACTCCGGCAGCCGCGGACTAAGTTGCCGTTAATTACCCCTCGTCTTTGAAGCGAAGGAATCTCCGATTGACAGGTCAAACTGATCATGCGAATTCAATATGCAGTGCGCGTGTGTTGTGTTTTGAAAGGGGGTTTTGGATATATCGGGGGCCTCGCAGAGTTTACGGGGGTCCCGCTACCCGGATAACGGGCTGGGATCAAGAAGACTAGCAGCCCCGTTGCAGGTTGCGGGGCAGCGCCCCGTTAGAAAAAATTTCCTAAGGAGGGACGTGTTTCTGGTGTGGAGTGCACGGAAAATGAGGGGTGAGGAGCGTCTTAAAGACGCGTGCCTGGCGCGTGGGCGCTGGGCGCCCGTGGGTTAAGTGCCTGGCGCGCGGGCGCTGGACGCAGCACGCGACCGCTGGGCGTTGAGCGCCCGCGGGTCACGTGAGGTGCACGTGACCCGTTGGCGCCCAGCGGTCGCGTGCCCTGCACGCGACCGCTTGGGCCTTCTGGTCACGTGCACGGCACGCGACCGCTGGACGCCCGCGAGTCACGTGCGCGGCACGCGACTGCTAGAAACACCAGCGGAAAAGGGGTTTAGCCCCTGGATTAGGAGTTGAACTCTAAAGCGGATTTGGAGTTGAACTCCTAACAGGGATTATGTATATATTTAGAGTTAAACTCTAACAGATCTTGAATGGAGTTAAACTCCTAGAAATCTTTGGATTTTCTTTTGAACCTCGGATCCTCCCGGAATGGGATTTTTATAGATGGGTATCTTTCTTCTTCCTCTCTGTTGGCTGGATCTTGGGGGGAAAAGGGGAGGTGGACTTAAAATATCCTCTTTTAGGGATTTGATGGCAGATCCGAGCTCCCTTTCAAGGGTTTTATGGTGAAAAGTTATTTTTTTTTTAGAAAAGGAAGAGTTAAACTCTTGATTTAATTCAAAATAAATGAAGAAGGTTTAGAAGCTTGAGGAATGAGGAGGAGATACAAACCATAGAATTTTAGAATGGAAAAGTTATATATTTTATTTCATTATCATGTTGCCTTATATAGGCTTACAAATTTACATATAGCCCCTTGGGCTTTACAAAATGGTATTTTGCCCATCTCTTGCCTCATGTGCTCATTTCTTTTGCACATGAGCCATGGGCTTTACAAAAATTTGGCTTTATGCCCATTTTTCTTACATTCATGCATAAAAATTACATCAAAATTATTTATTACATGATTTCATTTTGACATGGGGGAGGCCGGCCGCGGGGCTCAACTTGAGCATGGGCCCACTTGATCTGGGCTTGGGCCCGCTTACTTGTGGTTGACTTTGACTTTGACTCGGTCAACCGGGGTGTAATTTTTTACCCCATCAAAGTGCCCCCCATCAATAAATACACACCGTGTATATGAGTTGTATGCATGAAATTGATGGATCTTGGAGTTGGACTTCAGGGTGGAACATCATTCCGGGGGCGAAGTATCATTCCGGGAGCATAATTCCGGGGAACGGAGCATAATTCCAACGAGCGGAGTATAATTCCGGGGATCGGGGTATAATTCCGACGAGCGGAAGACATTCTGACCCAAGCATAATTTTGATGCAGAGGTTGATTCCCAGGTGAAGCATAATTCCGACAGCGAAGGCAGATACTCCGAGACGAAACATGATTTCGATACGAGGTACATTCTGAGACGAAGCATGATTTCATCGCAGAGCTTGTTGGTTGACGTGATTCCGAGTCGGGGCATAATTCCAACGGGGAAGTCGTTGGTTGACTTAATTCCGAGTCGAAGCATAATTTCGACTAAGAAGGCAGATACACCGAGGCGAAACATGATTTCGACACGAGGTACACTCTGAGACGAAGCACGATTCCGACGCAGAGCTTGTTAGTCGACTTGATTCTGAGACGGAGCTCAATTCTGACGGGGAGATCGCTTGTTGACTTGATTCCGAGTCGAATCATAATTCTGACAGGGACGTCGTTGGTTGACTTGTTGACGGCACGGAGTGTCTGTGGTCGACGATTCCCCGGCACGGAGTGTGACTGGTTTTGATGTAGAGGCTGATTCCCAGGCGAAGCATAATTCCGACAGGGAAGGTAGATACTCCGAGGCGAAGCATGTTTTCGACACGGGGTACATTCTGAGACGAAGCATGATTCCGCCGCAGGGGTTGTTGGTTTGATTTGATTTGGGTTGACATCAGAATCGCTGCACTGGAATATGGTACCAGGAGCGAATCATCATTTGCCCTGAGTGGATTTGGGAGTTTTGGTTTTGGTCTGGCATCAGCACCGCTGCACTGGAATATGGTAGCAGGAGCGAATCATCATTTGCCATGAGGGGATTTCCCTCATTCCTAGTTTAACGACTTAGGAGTCATCTATTCCCAGTTTAACGACTTAGAGGTCATCTGTTCCCAGTTTAAAGAATTAGGGGTCTATTGGATCGGAAGTTTGGAATTTTGGGGTAGGGGTCAGTATCAGCGTTGCTAACACTGAAGCATTGCTAAGAGCAACTCATCATTTGTCCCGAGAGGACTTGGGATTTTTTTTGGTCAGCATCAGCACCACTAACACTGAAGCAATGCCAGGAGCGACTCATCATTTGCCGTTGCCCGTTGGGGAGCGATGGCTTAGGAGACAAGTTTAGGTCCCTATCACCTAAGACTTTTCAATTTTATGAGCCGTAAGGGTCCCATAAAAGCATTTTCTCCCTACGAGTCGAGAGAATCTCGTAGGTGTATTTTCTCCTTAGAAATCGTGGTGACTCCCAAGTGTGTTTTTCCTCTGTAAGTCGTAAAGATCTCACGAAAGTGTTTTCTTACGAGTCGAGAGGATCTGTAAGTTTGTTCTTCTCATGTATCGTGAGGACACATGAGTGGGTCTTCCCAAATAGAGCATAATTTCAAGGGCGGAGATTGGCCGCTGGACTGGTGATTGCGATAGGGTATGGGTATGATGAGAATTATTTGAGCCCGTGGATTGTATACGGTAGTCAGTTCGGGGACCAACCGTAGGAATGGGAGAATTTTGGGATTTTGTTGGCGTCTGTATCGCTGCACTGGAATATGGTACCTGGAGCGACTCATCATTTGCCATTTGGGAACTTGGATTTTGCTTGGCGTCTGCATCGTTGCACTGGAATATGGTACCAGAAACGACTCATCATTCACCGTTGGGACATTCAGAGATTTGAAATTTTGGTTGGCGTCTGCATCGCTGAACTGGAATATGGTACCAGGAGCGACTCATCATTCGTCATTTGGGAACTTGGATTTTGGTTGGCGTCTGTAGCGCTGCACTGGAATATGGTATCAGGAGCGACTCATCATTCGCCGTTTGAAAGGTTTGGATCTTGGTTGGCGTCTGTATCGCTGCACTGGAATATGGTACCAGGAGCGACTCATCATTCGCCATTTTTTTATTATACATCTTTTTTATTTTGTTACCGCGATTGCTCTATCATTTCAGCTTTTCTTATCGCGAAGGTCGCTTTTGCCCTATCATTTCGGCTTTATTTATTCGCGGTTGCCCCATCATTTCAGTTTTATTTTTCATCTTTATTTTACTCGCTGATTTTTATTGCGAGTTGCCCCATCATTTCGGCTTGCTTTTTTTCTTTTTTCTTTTTTTTATTTACACATTTTTTTATTTACACGCATTTTTTTTATTCACACATTTTTTTACATTCCCGGTTCAACGACTTAGGGATCGTTTGTTCCCAGTTTAATGACGTGGCGGTCATCTATTTTGCACGAAATTGGCGGTCGCAGCTTGACTGTTTGTTAACACGCCTTTAGACAGTTCTATCTCTCCTGCCTCGTATTGTTTTTCGGCCTAATCTTTGAAGACGAAGCAGTCCTCAATAGCATGACTTATCACTCTGTGATAAAGGCAATATTTAGGGACGTCGGTCATATTCGCTTCTTGCGGTCTCTTTGATTCTGACAATTGTAAACCGTTTCTCTGGGCGTCCTTGAATATCTTGTGGACATGTCCCTTCTGAAGGAATAGACCTTATCCAGTTTCTCTTTCAGTGGAGATTCTCCTCCCTCTCCGAACACTGGCTACCGAGGCTGGTTGGCATTAGGCCCGCTCATCCCTCGCTTATTTCGGTTAGCCTAAGTGTTAAAAGATTCAGTATCATCGGAATTTCCGCCTTTACGATTATCGTCCTTTCGGTTTCTCCAGAACCTATTGTTATTTTGGGAATCCGGGAAGGACTCCTGTTTTGAGCACTCCAGCATCTGAACTTTCCTGGTCAGCTCTTGGAATGTTTTGAGACCCGTGGTGCATATGTTCCCGCCAAAAATTTCTGCGCAAAAGAGTCCAAGGTATCAAATGGCAGCGATACGCTTAAGAAAATGGGAACCAGTATCTTCCGGGCTGTTTTTTGACAAACTTCCGAATGAGAAACAGATAAATTCTGATGGTATCGAAAGCGGCTCGAAAAAACCTTCGATTTGATATATTATGGGCCTCGTAATTCATCCGGGATCAAAAGTTATGAGGAATTACGTGTCCACACGTGATGGACTTTTAAGAACCCGCTGGAGGAGTTAAAAAATATAATAAGAACTCAGAAAAGACCCCAATGGGGCATCACGTGCTCACACGTGACCATGGGTCACGTGCAGACACGTGATGGGCTTTTAAGGCCTCTAAAATAATGAATAGAATTTAATTCTAAAAGTCAGAAAATACCTCAACGAGGTATCACGTGCTTACACGTGACCAATGGTCACGTGTTGACACGTGATGGTTAAAACAACAACATGAACAAGCGGCTGTTAAAGGAACCAATTTGGGGGTCACGTGCTCACACGTGACCAAGGGTCACGTGTCAGCACGTGACTGGCTTCGAAAGCCTTACAGTTAATAGAATTAAATTCTAAAAGCTTCCAAATCTTTCCAAATGGAAAAGGTCTATGGGGACCGTTGGATTAAAAATCCAAGGGTGATTAAAAATCACCAATTTATGGAAAAATCTTGGACTTGGAAAGATTTCCCCCCTAAATCTGACAGAGATAACAAATGGATATCTTTGGATTTAAAATCCAATGGTGAATAAAATTCACTTAACAATCTAAAGGCCCAGATTAATGATGAATGCAAATCAAATCTCTCAACATACAAATCAAATCTCTTAATGAGAGATTTGTTAAACAAATTGATTCTCTTCCTCCTCCTATAAATAGGAGCCAAGAGAAGAGAAGGAGGGATCTACCAGGAGGAGAGAAAAAACAGAGGGAGGAGAATTTAATTCTCAAGAGAAAAAAGAAAAGAGAGGAGAATTTAATTCTCTGCAAAAGAAAAACCCTAGGTAAGAAAAGAGAGGCTTAAAAAAGAGAATTTAATTCTCAAAAGAGTTTAACTCTTATATAAAGAAAAGAACTTAGTTCTTTCTCTGGTTGAGGATCTGCAAAGTGCACATCTCCCCATGAATTGAGAATTTAATTCTCATTGGGTTGAGATCCTGCCATGCAGATCTAAAACACAGAGGAGGAATTGAGTTTTGAGAATTTAATTCTCCCAAACTCACAGGAATTTAATTCCTCCTAAAATGAAACTAGGGTTTAACCCTAACCAAGAATTTAATTCTTTTACATATCTGGGAATTTAATTACTTTAAAAAGAAATCAGGGTTTTATCCTAAATAAGAATTTAATTCTTTCACGATAGGAATTTAATTCCTCCAAAATCATAATTAGGGCTTAACGCTACAAAGAATTCAATTCTTAAAAGATCTCTGTTCATGAAAAGAACTAGGGTCACGTGCCCCCACGTGACCCTTGAAAAGATCCCCCAAAAATGAGAAGAGGAAAGCTTTGAGACAATGTCTCACGTGCTCCCACGTGACCCTCATTATATATGGAACAAAAGCAAAGGCAGAAACAATTCTGGGCGCTCTCACGTGATACCACGTGACCCCTAATAAATGTTCTAATAAATCAGGGCATGAGTATACATCACGTGCCCACACGTGATGGCTATGAAAATTAAAAGTATTTAACACTTGTTTGCAGAACAAAATCAAGGGGATCTGGCCCCACTTTTTGATGCCATCACGTGCTCCACATGACCCCCGAAACATAGAAAGAAAAAGCAAAGGGAATGAAAGCTTTGGGCGCTCTCACGTATTATCACGTGACCCCTCAGCAAATGCTTTAACAATTGGCGCACAGATCCCTATCACGTGCCAACACGTGATGCTCTAAAATAAAAATAAAAGTGTTTTAACACTTATTCGCAGATTTGAGGATAAACCAAAAGGAGATCCGGCTCCACATTTAGGACGCCCTCACGTGTCACCACGTGACCCCTAATGAGCATTCTAACAGACCAGAGCGGGGGCCTCCATCACGTGCCCACACGTGATGGCCAGGAAATTAAAAGTGTTAAACACTGATCTACAGAATAAAATAAGGGAAATCAGGGCGCTCTCACGTGTCCGCACGTGACCCCTCCCTCCTTAGTGTTTAACACTAATTGGAAAACTCTATTTGCAGTGTTTAACACTGATTATCTTTTAGTGTTTAACACTAATTTGCTAATCTTATTCCCAGTGTTCAACACTGTTGGTCTGTAGTGTTTAACACTAGCTTTAGCCCAATTGGCTAAGTTTTTAGAGGCAAAGCCTCTTCTTCAATGGACCAACTGAGGGCCAATATTTCAAACATAGTTGGACTTAGCCCAAACTGGCCATAAGTCCTCAAATCATCTTGAACTGAGCACATCTGTCCTTTCAACCAACTCATTGGTTCAAGGGTACATCTCTGAACTCCTCTGATATTTGTCATTGTAATCCTTCAACGTCTTCAGAGAGGTGACGGGTCCCGACAACCACACATCAACACGGACTGTGGGGTCCTTAAACTCATGGACTTATGCGTCCCTAAACCAAGATACGGACTGTGGGGTCCTTAAACCCGCGGACTTATGCGTCCTTAAACTAACGGATTAATGCGTCCTTAAACACACCCATATGGACTGTGGGGTCCTTAAACCCATGGACTTATGCGTCCTTAAACTACCAATGGACCACCATGTCCCTAAACTGGCAATGGACCACTACGTCCCTAAACTGGAAATGGACCACCATGTCCCTAAACTGGAGATGGACCATCACGTCCCTAAACTGGCAATGGACCACCACGTCCCTAAACTGGAACAATAGAGCCCCAAATGCTCTTTTGTCGGATCTAAATGATCCTGTTTAAGTTGATCTTAGCCTCAAATATGGCTAACGTATCTTTAAACCTTCAAACAGACTTTAGTCCCAAATTGGACTCTAGATCCCCCAATCAACTTTGGCTCAAGGGTACATCTCTGAACTCCTCTGACATCTGTCGTTGTAATCCTTTAACGTCGTCAGAGAGGTGATGGGTCCCGACGGCCATAAATTTAATGGACCACTATGTCCCTAAACTGGAACATTAGAGCCAATTGCTCTTTTGTCGGATCTAAACGATCCCGTTAAGTTGATCTTAGTCTCAAACTGGACTAACGTATTCTTAACAAACGTTTGAGTTGATCTTAGCCTCAAATATGGCTAACGTATCCTCAAACCAAAACCCCAAACCCAAATCTAAGAAAACACGGATTTGGACTAGTCCACGCCCTACGGGCGACGACATAAATTAGTCTCCGTATACAATCCACGGGCAACCACAAACAAAACAAACACCCACGACACGAAGTGACCAGCTGGAGAAGGAGAAAGTTGTTACCGCGATGCGGTAGCGTAATTAACTGCAGGGGCTTGCGCCTGCAGGGAAGAGCGTCCCCACAATCAAAAACCCCTCAAGCGAGGGGGAATCTGACGAAGTCTGCTACATCGGACGCATCCGTTTAAACCTTCGATACACGGTGCCATAAATCAACTTGGCATCTTCGGAGAGGTGGACGGATAGCACCAATTAGCATCTGCCCCCGAATCACAGGCAAGACGTCCAGTCGAGCCGTCTTTCGGAGGGGAACAGATTCTGGCACGCTCGGTGGGACCTCTTCCTCTTTCCACTCCACACTTCGTGTGTCGTGTTCGCGAACGAATCGCGGTTTGCTGTGGTTGCCTGTGGATTCGAGGTACTAAGATTTGGTGTCTTGCTCCGTGCAGAAAACAGAAGATCAATGGCTTCAAACTGCACTACCCGCAACTACAACTCTCTCTCCGTCCTTGCTGGAGGAGTGACTTATGGGCCCCAAGCGGCCTCCCTATTTAAGATGCCAGTGGAGCAGGTAATTCAAGCCACCACTGGACTATTCTTCGAGACCATGCTCCCACCGATGAGCTTCGATACCCCAACGACGTCGCAAGAAGCTCCAAAGAAATCGGTCTTTGATCGGCTTATAACTACCGCGGCCCCTCTCAACGGGTCACCCAACTTCAATACCTCAGTTTTCAACAGACTGGGCCAGAATGTCTATAAGCCCGCGATACTCGAAGCTGCCATCCCAAAGCGGATAGCCATCCCGGCTCAAGCGGACAAAATTATTGGAAAGGTTCCTCCTTCCAAGAAGTCAATTTTTACAAGGCTGGCCATTCCGGTTGCTGCTCCAGGCGAGATCCTCAAAGCTGCTTCCCCTGCCCAGAGGTCTGTCTTTGACAGATTAGACATTGCTTGTCAACGTGTGTCAGTCTTCGACAGGTTAGCACCAATAACGGTCTCTCCTCAAAGCAGGGGGCATGACGAAGTCGCCCCTACGGCCGAAACAACTCCATCCGCACGACGCGCTCGACGTCGCCACTGGTGCCGAGTAAGGAAGGCTGGGGGCAACTCCCCCTCTAGATTTACTCCACCAGCCCCAACGGTGGGAATCGATGTTGCTGTTCCAACCGGGAACATCTTTGAGCTGCTGAACAGGGTGCACAGAAACTCTCCTGCAGTGCTGAAGAGATCTCCTCCACCCGTGGAGAATGATACGGAAAAGAAGCTAGAGCAGCCCCCTCAACGGCTGTCCTCTAAAATTTACAAGGTCTGGCGTCAAGTCCAAGACTCCGTAATAGATCAAGACTATCTCCGCCGACAGAAAAAGATGAAGGTTCGGCATGAGAAGAATTACTCTGTCAAGCCGGAAAAAGCAACAGCTGGATGGGTGCCCACTGCAACGGCTCCCTCAACGTCAATCACTCAAAAGAAAAGGTGGCCGCAAAAAGCCCCTGTGAACATGGCGAACCATAAAAGCGCTGAATCTAAACGCCCCAAGTGTGGGGGCATGGTGGTGCACACTGTTTATATGGCTGCCGGAAAGGAGGAAAGCCGTGCTTCGATGGGTCACCGACCGCTCACCCGATCCCTGACAAAAACAGCAGAAGTTTCAAGAGATGATGACTGCGATGGCCGCACTGACCGGGCCAAAAGAAAGCCCGGAAACATCATCAGAACAGCGTCACGAACAGGAAACTGACGCTGACTTCCTACGCAGAGTCCTCGAAAAGAAGGACAGAGAAGCAGCAGAACAAGCTGCCAACATAAAACGAATGGCGATTCTCTTCCAAGACATGGTCGGAATGATATTACAGCCGGATCCTCCAGCTGAAGACCATCCGATCATTATTGAAGATGACCGAGCGGAGACGTCAAATCCCCTTCCGGCTTGTTCAGCAGCCAAAGAGGAGACCATCTCAAAAGCTACGCTTGATGATTATATTGCTCAGAAAATACGAGCTCACCGAGCGAACGAAACGGCCGGCCAAGTTGTTAAAACTGGGCGACCATATCCGGGATGGTATGACCAAATAAGTTACCCGCCGGGATATACGATCCCTAAATTCCATGTGTACAAGGGGATAGGCAATCCCCACCAGCATGTCGCTCAATTCAGGGCCTTATGCGGCAACACTGGAGGTGATGACAAACTGCTGCTTCGTCAATTCGTCGGCAGCTTAGCAGAAACAGCGTTTGAATGGTATTCGGAGCTACCTAACGACTCTGTCAAAACATTTGCGGAGATGGAGCTACTGTTTACACAAAGATTCGCGAGTGCTAGCGGACGCAGCCCGATAACAGCGCTAATCAACGCCAGGACAAGGCCAGACGAAACGTGGGTTCAATACGCAACACGATGGCGGAATCTGTGGTCGAAATGCGAACAACGCATCGAAGAAGCACTTGCGGTAGGCATGTTCGTGGGCACTCTTGATCCACAAGCGACCATCTCGCAATTCATGATGTTCTTCAAGCAAACTACTTTCCAGGCCTTGATTGACAAGTTGGCCCAAATGGATCAGATGGATCATAGATCATCTTCTTCAAAGACGGATCCTCGGAATGAAATGGAGAAAGGAAAAGCAACTTTCGTCGCCAATACTCAACGACAGCCGAGCAACTTAAAGCCAGTTGTCCGTCGAAACAATATGCGTCCACGCCCATCCCTCGAGGAGAGACTAGGATGTCCTTACTCGTTTCCTCAAGACAAAACGAGAAGACTGTTCGAGCTGGCAGTGCGCAACAGACTCATTAATCTGCCGAATCCAAAACGTCCGGTGCAGCCAGGCGATGTCAACGATCTCAATTATTGCCCTTACCACCAGACGGTAAGCCACCCGATCGAGGATTGCTTCGTCTTTAAGGGATGGATCGAGGATCAGTACCTACAAGGCAAGTTTGCGCTGTCCGAAAAGTGGAAAGTAAACCCACCACAGCCGCACACTCCTAAGAAGACGGACACACCGGGGGCAACTTGTTCTTTCATTGAAGAAGCTCCATGGGAAATCGTGCTTTTAGCAAAGACCAAAAGAATCCTGAATGAGCTTCAGACATGCCCGGCGATCAGGTGGAAGAACCCGCTGGAACCCCAAATCACTGAAGGGATGCTGAAGCCGCGCCCAACTCCAAAGATCGGTGGTGATGGCCCAAGCACTCACACCCAGCCGTCAAAATCTTCAAAGAAAAACAAGAAGAAATCCAAGAAGCCCGTGAAGCCTGGCGACAAGCGCACGGATTTGCAGAAACAGATTGACGCGTTGGAAGAATATAATCAGAAAGCGCGGACCCCAGTCACACTCCAAGAATTTCTCAGCCACGTCCTTGAGGACGGAGATGATGACAATGGAGAAGACTCGTCGGATGAATCTGAAGATTATGTGGCAAGCTGCCATGTGATCTCTCACTCGTCAATAAATGACGAAGAAGCTCCTTACACAGAGAAGCTGAGGGCAGATCCTGAACCAGAACTTCTGTGGCCGTCAGACGAGATGATCGATGCCTTCCTGAACGAAGCCCGTCTTAAAAGCAAAGCCGATCGGGAGCGCGAGATGGCCATATTTGAAAAGGCCAAACGCCGGCGACTGGACAAAAGGGTCGAAACACTCCCACCAGATGAAAGTACATCCGCCGCAAATGAAAGCAGGATCAAGACAAGGAAACGATTCACCAAAGCCATATCGATGGGGATGAGGCTGCCCTCTTTTAGAGAAAATTCTCCTGGTGGTATACATTTTGATGAAACGGACGTACACCCTAACTTCTGCTTATATCATCAGAGGATCGCACATCCTACTGAAGACTGCAACTCCTTTAAGTGTTGGTGGCAAGGATATGTCGCTCATAGACAACACGTCAATAGAATAAAGCGGGAAGCTCGTAGACAGCGAAAAAATACGACAGATGAGTATAAAAGAGTTGCCGGCAATCGTCATAGGGACGAGCCCGGGGGATCATGAGTTCTCACCTTTGGAAGCGATTCTGACGAAGAAGCCGCCCTCAACCCTCTCTTCAAGGAATTCATTTCTAAAACAAAAGAATTGGAGAGTTGCAAGAACGTTCAGCCGTACAATCTCACGCTACCCGGAAAGAATCTCGGACCCGCAAACGACGGAGCAAACGAAATGAGAAAGGAAAAGGAAAAAACGGCCTTTGTTGCCAACACTCAACAACAGCCCAGTAACTCGGGACCGTTTTGTCGTCAAAACAACAAGCCGCGATACCTCAATGAGAAGTTGAAACGTCCTTACTCGTTTCCCAAAGATAAAACGAAGAGATTGTTCGAGCTAGCAGTGCGCAGCGGGCTCATCACTCTGCCAGATCCAAAATGTCCATTGCAACCAGGTGACGTTAACAATCCTAACTATTGTCCCTACCATAGAGTAATGGGTCACCCACTCGAAAATTGCTACGTCTTCAAAAATTGGGTTGAAGACCAATACCAACAGGGCAAGTTCGCGCTGCCCGAAAAGTGGAAAGTAAACCCGCCACAACGATATGCTCCGAAAAAGGTGGATATGTCGGGGGCATCATGCTCATTCATACGAAAAGCCCCATAGACCGAAAAGTCAGTAAACTAGAGATGCGTCTCAAATACGGCGACGGCGGACTGAAACGTCCTTAAACTAACGGCGGACCGCAATGTCCTAAAACTTGCAAATGACCGAAACGTCGTTAAACTACTCCCAACCCGCAGCATCTTCAGGCTGACGTCGCTAAAAAAAAAAAGGGTACGTCCACAAGCAAAATGGGCACGGATGAAAACCCGAAAGGGCTCCGTGAGTAAAAACAGCAGGGCTACCGGCGAGTGTTCGTGAAAACCCGAAAGGGCGCGACCTCGTTAAAAAAAAGAAAAAAAAAAGAAGAAAAAGAACGGTATGTCCATAAGCAAAGTGGGCACGGATGAAAACCCGAAAGGGCTCCGTGAGTAAAAACAGCAGGGCTACCGGCGAGTGTTCGTGAAAACCCGAAAGGGCGCGACCTCGTTAAAAAAAAAAAAGAGAGAATAAAAAAAATAAAAAATAAAAAGAACGGTATGTCCACAAGCAAAATGGGCACGGATGAAAACCCGAAAGGGCTCCGTGAGTAAAAATAGCAGGGCTACCGGCGAGTGTTTGTGAAAACCTGAAAGGGCGCAACCTCGTTAAAAGACACTTACAGGGTCCTCTCGACCTTGTAAGGAGAAACCACCCGCGTGAGATCCTTACGACTCATAAGGGAGCAACACACTTAGGGATCCTCACGATTCCTAAGGAGAAATTACACTTGCGAGATCCTCACGACTCGTAAGGAGAACTCTCTTATGGGACCCTCACGGCTCATAAGATTTGAAAGTCTTAAGTTACAGAGACCTGAACCTGTTCTTAAGCAACCCCCACAACCTTTTGGCCCTACAAGCGGCTCAATACTTACCCTTGTATACAATCCACGGGCACGAATAAGCATTTCCCTAACCAAGTCCCACCCGTGACTGGGGATATGTCCATACGGTGAACCCTTATAAGTCCTCTCGACTTGTAAGGAGAAAACCCTTTTGTAAGATCCTTACGACTTGCAGGGGAACATACACTTAGGAATCCTCACGATTTCTAAGGAGAAAACACACCTACGAGATCCTCACGACTTGTAGGGAGAAATACTTTTGTGAGACCCTTACGGCTCACGAAGTCAAAAGCCTTAGTCGACAGGATCCTAACCCTGTTTACTAAGCCACCTTTGTTCAACATCGACAGAGGCAAATGATGATTCGCTCCTGGCAATATCCCAGTTGTAGCGATGCTGATGCCTAAACTGGTATCAAATTCCAAGTCCTTTCATGGCAAATGATGATTCGCTCCTGGCAATATTCCAGTCGTAGCGATGCTGATGCCGAGATTGGCATCAGATTCTAAGTTTCACACTCGCGATAAGAAAAATCAGCGGGCCACGAATGCATATGACATAGCCGAAATGATGGGGCAACTTGCAACAAAATCAGCAAGTAAAAAAATATATGCATGCAAAATAGCCGAAATGATTAGGCAACTCGCAATAAAAAGCAGCGAGTAAAAATAAAACAAATAGCCGAAATGATTGGGCACCGTGAAAAAAAAGCCGAAATGATTGGGCAATCGCGACCTTCGCGATATAAAAAGCTGAAATGATAGAGCATCGCGGAAAGAATAAAAGAAATGATGGAAAAATGAAACCTTTTTGCCCTACAGGTGATGCTACATCAATCCCTGTATACAATCCAGGGGCGCAAACAAAGAAGGAGTCGCACTCTTCCTCCCCAGGTTTCATTAGAAGAAGAAGCCGAATCTCGACGGGCCACAAATAACCTAGAGACCATCTCAACACTCGTCTCATCACAGCGGACACATCATCAAGCAAGGCGGAACAGCAGCAACTCCCAGTTCCATGGCTCGGCGATATACATATCACCAAGAGTCAAACCTCCATTCCGTGAAATGCGGATATAATCAGCGAAATTCTTGGTCACGTGGAACACGGATAACGTCACTCTTCGACCCTGTGGAAAACGTCCAGAGCGGATCCTGGTCCTCGCAGAGCACGGCAGTGAACCCGTGTGAAGCATCCAGAGCGGAGCCTAGTCCTCGCCTAACGCGGCAGTGAACCCGTGTGAAGCATCTAGCGCAAAATTCCTGGTCACGTGGAACGCGGATAACGTCACTCTTTGACCCCGTGGAAAACGTCCAGAGCGGATCCTGGTCCTCGCAGAGCACGGCAGTGAACCCGTGTGAAGCATCCAGAGCGGAGCCTAGTCCTCGCCTAACACGGCAGTGAACCCGTATGAAGCATCTAGTGCAAAATTCCTGGTCACGTGGAACGCGGATAACGTCACTCTTTGACACCATGGAAAACGTCCAGAGCGGATCCTGGTCCTCGCAGAACACGGCAGTGAACCCGTGTGAAGCATCCAGAGCGGAGCCTAGTCCTCGCCTAACGCGGCAGTGAACCCGTGTGAAGCATCTAGAGCAAATTCCTGGTCACGTGAAACACGGATAACGTCACTCTTTGACCCCATGGAAAACGTCCAGAGCGGATCCTGGTCCTCGCAGAACACGACAGTGAACCCGTGCGAAGCATCCAGAGCGGAGCCTAGTCCTTGCCTAACGCGGCAGTGAACCCGTGTGAAGCATCTAGTGCAAAATTCCTGGTCACGTGGAACGCGGATAACGTCACTCTTTAACCCCGTGGAAAACGTCCAGAGCGGATCCTGGTCCTCGCAGAGCACGGCAGTGAACCCGTGTGAAGCATCCAGCGCGGAGCCTGGTCCTCGCAGAACATGGCAGTGAACCCGTGCGAAGCATCCAGAGTGGAGCCTAGTCCTTCCCTAACGCTGCAGTGAACCCGTGTGAAGCATCTAGAGCAAAATTCTTGGTCACGTGGAACGCGGATAACGTCACTCTTCGACCCCGTGGGAAACGTCCAGAGCGGATCCTGGTCCTCGCATCAACATGGAGTGATCACCACCGCGACATTCGTCTCGATACAGAGGACGCAATGCCAGCAAACGAAGCAAAGGCTAAATTCCTAGCTTCAGGGTCTTAACGGCAAGTCATATAAAACCGGAAAGACAATCGGAGATCATCTCGCACCAGTGTGGAGTGGTCACCATCTCGACGTTCGTCTCGATACAGCAGACGCGACATCACCAAAAGGAGTCACGGCAAAATCCCTGGTTCCAGATCTCGACGGTTCAGCAACAACCTAGAGACAACCGTGACATTCGCCTCGATACAGTAGACGCAATGTCAACAATAACGTTCTTCCTCCAACAGGATTTGCACATGACAAAGCAAACGAAGCGAAGGCCAAATTCCTAGCTTCAACGTCTTAACGGCAAGTCATATAAAGCCTGAGAGACAATCGGAGATCATCTCGAACCAATGCGGAGTAGTCACCACCTCGACGTTCGTCTCGATACTGCAGACGCAACATCACCAAAAGGAGCCACGGCAAAATCCCTAGTTCCAAATCTCGACGGTTCATCAGCAACCTAGAGACAACCACGACATTCGTCTCGATACAGAGGACGCAATGCCAGCAAACGAAGCAAAGGCCAAATTCCTAGCTTCAGGGTCTTAACGGCAAGTCATATAAACCCTGAAAGACTATCGGAGATCATCCCACACCAGCGCGGAGTGGTTATGACTCATCGGGGCTCTCCAAAATGAGCCTAACCTCAAGTAAAAAGCGGCATGGCAAATTCCTAACGCTTGCTCTTCCGACGGTCAAACTGCCAAGGAGGATTGCTTGAAGACGTTTTGTTCAGCCCCCGAAAAGATCAGAGACACGGCAGTCGCAGGGCTACTCGAACAGCATGATTGCCTATCGAGGAATATATCAGCTCATGTGACGGTACGACGGCCAAAACCCTAAGTACCACAGACCCTAACGGACTTCTGTCGTAAAGAGCAGAGGTTAACTGTGACGTTAGGATATTCTTGCGAGATCTGCTCGATTCGTTTCAACTCGTGAGGAAATTGATGTCTTTGCGAGAACTTCTCGATTCGTCTCGACTCGTGAGATAAAGCCTCAGGCAATAGGGATTAAAAAACCTGTTTCCTAAGCACTGGGACCCTGCAAGTCGGCCCAAAACGGTCTCTTGCATACTATCCACGGGTCACACTCTCCAAAGTCGAATCTCGACAAGGAGGGAAACAACCGCTTACGGGTCCTCTCGACTCGTAGGAGGGAAAACTCTCTTATAAGATCCTTACGACTTATAAGAGAAAACACACTTAGGAATCTTCACGACTCCTAAGGAGAAAATACACCTACGAGATCCTCACGACTTGTAGGGAGAAAAGTCTTTATGAGACCCTCACGGCTCGTAAAGTTGAAAAGTCTTAGGTGACAGATCCTACCCCTGTCTCCCAAGCCATCACTGCCCTGCAAAGAGGTCAAGATGGACCATCTATGAGCCACACTTGCCAAATCTACATGCCACGGAAATGAAGAAGCTCATGAGCATATAAACTACTTCCCGCCAGAGTAAGACATAAAGAGATAGAAGGGTGCGGCTCATGGAGTTAAGGGTTTGGAACTATATCTCTTAAGAGTCAAGATTTGAGTCAATGATAAATGACGACGCTTGTGTCCGCTCGTTATCTTCTCAGATCAAGATTCTGAAAGTTATATACCAACCCGAAACTGGTCATACGCTATGCATTACTCTGCACTACTTCACCCACGTATATGCTTACGTGGGCAAAGTAGTGGGGGGCATTTGTTCCGGCCAAAAATTTCTGCGCAAAAGAGTCCAAGGTATCAAATGGCAGCGATACGCTTAAGAAAATGGGAACCAGTATCTTCCGGGCTGTTTTTTGACAAACTCCCGAATGAGAAACAGATAAATTCTGATGGTATCGAAAGCGGCTCGAAAAAACCTTCGATTTGATATATTATGGGCCTCGTAATTCATCCGGGATCAAAAGTTATGAGGAATTACGTGTCCACACGTGATGGACTTTTAAGAACCCGCTGGAGGAGTTAAAAAATATAATAAGAACTCAGAAAAGACCCCAATGGGGCATCACGTGCTCACACGTGACCATGGGTCACGTGCAGACACGTGATGGGCTTTTAAGGCCTCTAAAATAATGAATAGAATTTAATTCTAAAAGTCAGAAAATACCTCAACGAGGTATCACGTGCTTACACGTGACCAATGGTCACGTGTTGACACGTGATGGTTAAAACAACAACATGAACAAGCGGCTGTTAAAGGAACCAATTTGGGGGTCACGTGCTCACACGTGACCAAGGATAACGTGTCAGCACGTGGCTGGCTTCGAAAGCCTTACAGTTAATAGAATTAAATTCTAAAAGCTTCCAAATCTTTCCAAATGGAAAAGGTCTATGGGGACCGTTGGATTAAAAATCCAAGGGTGATTAAAAATCACCAATTTATGGAAAAATCTTGGACTTGGAAAGATTTCCCCCCTAAATCTGACCGAGATAACAAATGGATATCTTTGGATTTAAAATCCAATGGTGAATAAAATTCACTTAACAATCTAAAGGCCCAGATTAATGATGAATGCAAATCAAATCTCTCAACATACAAATCAAATCTCTTAATGAGAGATTTGTTAAACAAATTGATTCTCTTCCTCCTCCTATAAATAGGAGCCAAGAGAAGAGAAGGAGGGATCTACCTGGAGGAGAGAAAAAACAGAGGGAGGAGAATTTAATTCTCAAGAGAAAAAAGAAAAGAGAGGAGAATTTAATTCTCTGCAAAAGAAAAACCCTAGGTAAGAAAAGAGAGGCTTAAAAAAGAGAATTTAATTCTCAAAAGAGTTTAACTCTTATATAAAGAAAAAAACTTAGTTCTTTCTCTGGTTGAGGATCTGCAAAGTGCACATCTCCCCATGAATTGAGAATTTAATTCTCATTGGGTTGAGATCCTGCCATGCAAATCTAAAACACAGAGGAGAAATTGAGTTTTGAGAATTTAATTCTCCCAAACTCACAGGAATTTAATTCCTCCTAAAATGAAACTAGGGTTTAACCCTAATCAAGAATTTAATTCTTTTACATATCTGGGAATTTAATTCCTTTAAAAAGAAATCAGGGTTTTATCCTAAATAAGAATTTAATTCTTTCACGATAGGAATTTAATTCCTCCAAAATCATAATTAGGGTTTAACCCTACAAAGAATTCAATTCTTAAAAGATCTCTATTCATGAAAAGAACTAGGGTTACGTGCCCCCACGTAACCCTTGAAAAGATCCCCCAAAAATGAGAAGAGGAAAGCTTTGAGACAATGTCTCACGTGCTTCCACATGACCCTCATTATATATGGAACAAAAGCAAAGGCAGAAACAATTCTGGACGCTCTCACGTGATACCACGTGACCCCTAATAAATGTTCTAATAAATCAGGGCATGAGTATACATCACGTGCCCACACGTGATGGCTATGAAAATTAAAAGTATTTAACACTTGTTTGCAGAACAAAATAAAGGGGATCTGGCCCCACTTTTTGATGCCATCACGTGCTCCACATGACCCCCGAAACATAGAAAGAAAAAGCAAAGGGAATGAAAGCTTTGGGCGCTCTCACGTGTTATCACGTGACCCCTCAGCAAATGCTTTAACAATTGGCGCACAGATCCCTATCACGTGCCAACACGTGATGCTCTAAAATAAAAATAAAAGTGTTTAACACTTATTCGCAGATTTGAGGATAAACCAAAAGGAGATCCGGCTCCACATTTAGGGCGCCCTCACGTGTCACCACGTGACCCCTAATGAGCATTCTAACAGACCAGAGCGGGGGCCTCCATCACGTGCCCACACGTGATAGCCAAGAAATTAAAAGTGTTAAACACTGATCTACAGAATAAAATAAGGGAAATCAGGGCGCTCTCACGTGTCCGCACGTGACCCCTCCCTCCTTAGTGTTTAACACTAATTGGAAAACTCTATTTGCAGTGTTTAACACTGATTATCTTTTAGTGTTTAACACTAATTTGCTAATCTTATTCCCAGTGTTCAACACTGTTGGTCTGTAGTGTTTAACACTAGCTTTAGCCCAATTGGCTAAGTTTTTAGAGGCAAAGCCTCTTCTTCAATGGACCAACAGAGGGCCAATATTTCAAACATAGTTGGACTTAGCCCAAACTGGCCATAAGTCCTCAAATCATCTTGAACTGAGCACATCTGCTCTTTCAACCAACTCATTGGTTCAAGGGTACATCTCTGAACTCCTCTGATATTTGTCGTTGTAATCCTTCAACGTCTTCAGAGAGGTGACGGGTCCCGACAACCACACATCAACACGGACTGTGGGGTCCTTAAACTCATGGACTTATGCGTCCCTAAACCAAGATACGGACTGTGGGGTCCTTAAACCCGCGGACTTATACGTCCTTAAACTAACGGATTAATGCGTCATTAAACACACCCATATGGACTGTGGGGTCCTTAAACCCATGGACTTATGCGTCCTTAAACTACCAATGGACCACCATGTCCCTAAACTGGCAATGGACCACTACGTCCCTAAACTGGAAATGGACCACCATGTCCCTAAACTGGAGATGGACCACCACGTCCCTAAACTGGCAATGGACCACCACGTCCCTAAACTGGAATAATAGAACCCCAAATGCTCTTTTGTCGGATCTAAACGATCCTGTTTAAGTTGATCTTAGCCTCAAATATGGCTAACGTATCTTTAAACCTTCAAACAGACTTAGTCCCAAATTGGACTCTAGATCCCCCAATCAACTTTGGCTCAAGGGTACATCTCTGAACTCCTCTGACATCTGTCGTTGTAATCCTTTAACGTCGTCAGAGAGATGATGGGTCCCGACGGCCATAAATTTAATGGACCACTATGTCCCTAAACTGGAACGTTAGAGCCAATTGCTCTTTTGTCGGATCTAAACGATCCCGTTAAGTTGATCTTAGTCTCAAACTGGACTAACGTATCCTTAACAAACGTTTAAGTTGATCTTAGCCTCAAATATGGCTAACGTATCCTCAAACCAAAACCCCAAACCCAAATCTAAGAAAACACGGATTTGGACTAGTCCACGCCCTATGGGCGACGACATAAATTAGTCTTCGTATACAATCCACGGGCAACCACAAACAAAACAAACACCCACGACACGAAGTGACCAGCTGGAGAAGGAGAAAGTTGTTACCGCGATGCGGTAGCGTAATTAACTGCAGGGGCTTGCGCCTGCAGGGAAGAGCGTCCCCACAATCAAAAACCCCTCAAGCGAGGGGGAATCTGACGAAGTCTGCTACATCGGACGCATCCGTTTAAACCTTCGATACACGGTGCCATAAATCAACTTGGCATTTTCGGAGAGGTGGACGGATAGCACCAATTAGCATCTGCCCCCGAATCACAGGCAAGACGTCCAGTCGCGCCGTCTTTCGGAGGGGAACAGCATAGAAACGGGGCCATCCAATTATTAAGATTTCCGATGAGGAAGCTGACAGATTGGTCTTGTTCTTCGGCGTTTCGCATTTGATGGAGAGATTGGGCCGTCGGGTTATAAAATCCGTGCTGCTTTCGTTATTCTTTGGCTTGGTCCTTATGAGGTCGGCAATGGTGATCTTATCACTGACACTCATGAACCTTTGTCGGAACAGAGATTCCATCTGGACGAAAGCAGTAACGGAGCCATCCGGTATGCTCGCGTACCAGTCGAAAGCGACATCGGTCAGGCTATTAACAAACTGGCGGAGGAGAAGCGCATCATTTCCCCCAGTATTTCCGCATGAGGCCTTAAAATGGGCGATGTGCTGATTCGCATTTTCCATCCCATCAAATCTTCCGAATTTGGGGATGACATATCCACTAGGAAATTCTACCAGATCATACTGAGCAGGATATGGTCTCCCACTACTGCTGATATCTTTTTGCGCTTCGGTTTCGACTACTAATGTTTTCGCTTTGTTGGCAACCAAATCCATGATTTGATCTTGAGTTAGCGGGCTACTGTCATCGGTAGCCAAGACATTTCCCGAGATAGGATGCGACTGACTTTCATGCGGTCCGCCCACCTTTGGATTTGAGGGAATATGCATAAGCTGTTTCAGGACACTGTTTCCCAGTTCATGAGCAGAGCCATGCGCTTGATTGGACGGATGAGAGGCAAGTTGGAACGTAAGCTGTAAGACGACATTTGTCAAGTCGTCAATTTTTTAGTAGAGCTTGGCCATCTCCTCGTCTTTACTTCTGAGCTGTTTTCGAAGCTCTTGAAGAAGTTGCTGCTCTACGTTCTTAGGACGGAAGATTGGCTCCTCTTCGCTTTCCGAGCCCGACTCCTCATGAATCGAGATCTCTCTGTACTTATCAGCCTCACTGGGAGGATTTTCATTACCTTCCAAAGGATACTGGTCTTGGGAAGTGACAGCCACATTCACACCAGATTGGATTTGAAATGTAGTGGTCACATCCTTGCTCTTGCTGTGCGTGCCTACCATGTAGACAGTGTGGACCACATATCCAGCCGTCTCTTAATCTTTGGCGGGGTAACCCTGTTCTTGAAACCTCATGAAGTTCAGCCTAACATGAGCCCTAGCCCTTTTGTTGGCTCTGTATCTGAGCCTTTTCTGTCATAGCTTCTCGATTTTGAGGGCTTGACGGGCATCCGTCATCCAGGAAGCCATCGTGAGTCGATTGGCAGAGAGAAGATACCTGATTGAGCAGTCGTCAAGAGCGCCACTGGAGCTTTCCCGAGATGCCTTGTTGTTTATTGGTGTTGATGGCCTTGCCACCAGTTGGGGCCAAGGAAAGTCGTTTAAATACCGACTTGCGTTTGGGTAGTGGTGCCCTCGAGATCACCATATTTAGCCTCCTGCCCTTCGAGACCGGTCTATCTGTTACTGGAGCTTGAGAAGCTAGGATGGCGTTAGCTGACATGAACAGAATAGAGCCAAATGGTAGCGGCGGCTCCTCCCACTGTCGCCCGAGACTGGCCCGGAGGATCGTCCTGACGTCCAACTTCATTGTGTAGGAGATGGGAGCCGTATTGAGAGCCGAACTTGTCCTTGGAGACATTGTTGCTGCGTCTGAAGATTGCAATTGGAAATTGTTAACCTGCAAATAGAAACATGATTTCAGTACAGGCAATCGATATATATATTGATTGAGTTCGTATGAACGTTTAACCCGAAATATGGGAGGAGAGAAAAGATCCCATCGGGCATGCCAGAATCTGTAGGGTGTTTTTCGTCACCCCATTAAGATGGGAATACGCGTCGCTTGTCAGGCGTACTACAGATTCCCTCTTGCCTAGGGTAGGCGGGGGTTTATTGATTGTGGGAATCCGAATCTCGGGCAGCCGCGGACTACGTTGCCGTTAATTACCCCTCGCCTTTAGAGCGAAGGAACCTCCGATTGACGGGTCAAACTGGTCATGCGAACTCAATGTACAGTGTGTGTTGTGTTTTGAAAGGGGATTTTGGATATATCGGGGCCTCGTAGAGTTTACGGGTGTCCCGCTATCAGGATAGCGGGCTGGGGTCAAGGGGCTAGCAGCCCCCTTACGGGGTGCGAGACAGCGCCCCGTTAGAAAAAATTTCCTAACGGGGGATGTGTTTCTGGTGTGGAGTGCACGGAAAATGAAGAGTGAGGAGCGTCTTAAAGACGCATGCATGGCACGTGGGCGCTTGGCGTCCGCGGGTCACGTGCCAGGCGCGCGACCGCTGGGCGCCCGCGGGTCACGTGCGCGGCACGCGACCGCTGGAAACACCAACTGAAAAGGGACTTAGCCCCTGAGTTAGGAGTTGAACTTCCAAGGGACTTTGGAGTTGAACTCCGAACATGGATTATGTATAAATTTGGAGTTAAACTCCAACAGATCTTGAATGGAGTTAAACTTTTAGAAATCGTTGGATCTTCTTTTGAGTCTCGGATCCTCCCGGAATGGGATTTTTATAGATGGGTATCCTTCTTCTTCCTCTCTGTTAGCTGGATCTTGGGGGGAAAGAGAAGGTGGGACTTAAAATATCCTATTTTAGAAATTTGATAGCAGATCCGAGCTCCCCTTCAAGGGTTTTATGGTGAAAAGTTATTTATTTTGGGAAAAGGAAGAGTTAAACTCTTGATTTAATTCAAAATAAAACAAGAAGGTTTAGAACCTTGAGGAAGGAGGAGGTACAAACCCTAGTATTTTAGAATGGAAAAGTTATATATTTTATTTCATTATCATGTTGCCATATATAGGCTTATAAATTTACATATAGCCCCTTGGGCCTTACAAAATGACATTTTGCCCATCTCATGCCTCGTGTGCTCATTTCTTTTGCACATGAGCCATGGGCTTTACTAAAATTTGGCTTTATGCTCATTTTTCTAACATTCATGCATAAAAAATTACATCAAAATTATTTATTACATGATTTCATTTTGGCATGGGAGAGGCCGGCCGCGGGGCTCGACTTGGGCATAGGCCCGCTTATGGGCTTGGGCCCGCTTACTTGGGGTTGACTTTGACTTTGACTCGGTCAACCGGGATGTAATTTTTGACCCCAACATACAGATGAAAAGAAGTTGCATAATTTTCTCAAAGAAACAAGCATGGCATCAAACATCTCACCATGCATTCATCATGATCTACCGATTTAGTTGGTGTAACCACAAGGAACAAACACACAAACATCAAAACATGCATCATTTTTAATCCCATATCTCTCTTTTCTTTGTATCTCATTCACCGTTTCACTACTCATGCTGTGTGTACGGTGTACTAACATATATGACGTAATAGAACAGCCAGAGTAATGCGCACACCAGAAATTGAACGGTTTGCACTAGGGCAATTTGGAATAGTTTGCAACAATAAGATGATCGTTCTCGAATCTCGATGGGTCAAGGGTTGAGTCTAAGATACTCCCAGTACCGTTTTCAACAAGCCAATTGATGGAGGTCCTTTTCGGGTCTCCCTCAGATGTTGTCTTTCGTCGATCTCCCGGTGGATTTTGGAAGTGATCCCCCGTTGCGGGTGGGTCTCAATGGGTTTTGAGGGGATTGGTGATTTGGAGGAGCTTAGCGCCGAATACCTGCAAAGAAGTCCCGGGGTGATTTGGTACCACCGAGAACCCACCGACGATCAAATTAGTACGAGATCCGAGCAGAGTAACGGCTAAGTGGAATAAAAATGGCGAATGGCCTGCAAACCCTCCTGAAATGAATCTGCTTGCTGCTGGATCAGCTCAGTGTGCCTCTTCTGATTTTCCAACATTCCACGTATCACTCCCAACATGGCGGCTTCATCCACGCGCCTCTGATACGTCTTGAAATTCTTATCTGCCATATTCCTGAAATCAAAACACCCAACATTAGCATGATGATAGATTCAATATATAAATCAAGGCTAGAACTCCAAGATACTTAAATAGAGTACCGTATTGTAACTATGCCGCGGTATCATAGCCACAATTACTTAACTCCACCCAAGTCGCCTAAGTCCTAGAGATAACAAGAAACTAGGTTTTCGAGTCGACATGCAAAGTAAGTTTGCACGTCGATATAATCAGGAAGAATGTAATTCAAGAATGGTAAACGGTCAAGGTGGTAGGACATGTTTCCTAAGCACGGGTATTCTGATTCGTGTATCGGGTACAATACCCAACTACAAAAGAATCAACCCAACTAATCTATGGCTCTGATACCAAAAGAACCATGTCACGCCCCGCTTCCCAGAGTACGCAAGATTGGGCACGTGACATAGCCAACCATGCTACCTGTGGGTAGGAAGTATCCATCCACAGTCACATTACGGCTGTAGAGATATCAAGAACAAGATAAAACTATCTAACACATGTCCAAATCCAGAATAACAAGAGTCAATGATAAATAAAATGCGGAAGCAAATGATCCAATACAATAATAGAAAAGTATGTCCCATAATGCGGGCTCACATCTGGAAATAAACATGCAGGAAATAAAACTAATCACTACAGAACTCACAAATCAGCCTGCTGGCTGAAGTACTCCTGCTCGGTCAGCGACAGTGGGAAAGAATCTGGGCCATGCAAAACCCAGACGTCAGCGCGTCATGTCAGCCAATAATATAATATGAACAGTGTAATAGGCAATGCATAAATAAACATGAATAAAGCAATAGTATGAAACAAGCAGTGCAGGGTAGTGTGCAGTGGGTAACTAAACTGTTCTATCGGGTTTTCTATTCTAAAGTCTTTGAAATCAATTCGAGTAATCCTCCATGTAACTCAAAGAATATGTCCCGTTACCCCCCGGGACCACGGATCAGGAAGATGGGAACCAATAATGGTTCTGTCCCGTTGCCCCCCGGGACCACGGATCAGGAAAATGTAAGAGTCACGAATGGCTCTGTCCCGTTACCCCCCGGGACCACGGATCAAGTAATACCCTTTTAAGTTACACTTTAGATTACCCTTTTGATTTCCCCATACCCCCAGGTTATAGGTGTCAGGTCAGGTACTCAGTGGTCAAGAACTAATGCCAACACAAGTTCAGGTAATAGTAGGTTTGTCTGGATAGACAACAAGCTTGGTCCATGAGGACTCTATGTCAGGTTTGTTGGCATTAGGCATGAGATCAGGTAACAGGTCAGGTCATGGTACACCAAGTCAAGTCGATAGTAAAGGGTACCATGTCAGGTGCATCGGTATATATATATCATGTGAAGCAAGGTCAAGATGTAACAATATCGTGGGTGTGCTCACAACAGATGTATAATCGAACATGGATTAACAGCAGGAAACAAGTAATAAACTAAACAACAATAAGCAGTTCATTTAATCACAATAGTGCAATACCGTTACTTCCATATCTGACTGTAATAGAACTACCGGTGTAAAGGTTATCATCCATAAACAGTAAAATGTGGTTAACGGGTAAACTTCGTTATTAGGGTTTAAGTGGCAAATTGTAATTTTAGGTTAACCGTGATATGATATATGTCATACTGCGACCAAATGAGAAAATAACTATTCCGAGTTAAGTTTTGCAGGTTTTACGAGTCAAAACATATATAATTGTATAGTCTAGCATGTAGCAAGTGATACTTGCCTCGACGGAACGACGAAAACGGAACGCAACGTCTGCGGGAAAACACGCGACGGACGCACGGTTCACGGATCGAACCCAAACAACGAACAGTGGGACCACGCGGATCTGGGTACCTCGTGGGATTGCAAAGGTTGCAACAGCGATGGGGTCGACGGCGGTGGGGCGCCGGCGAGGAAGCTGCGGCGGTAGGCTAGGGCTGCGGTTGCTGGAGGAGGGAAGAAGGTGAGGAGGGAGAGGAGGTGGTCGGGTCTGGTGCGCAGGTGAAGAGGAGGTGGTCGGAGGTGGCGCAGGTGAAGGTGCTGGTGTCGTCGGCGACGAGTTGCGGCGGTGACGGGCGAGCAGCGATGGGTGCAGGTGGCCGCGGCTAGGCGTAGGGTGCGCGGGGACGTGGGGAAGGAGGAAGGAGGTGGCGAGGTTGAGGAGGCAGGGATCCCGGCGGTGCTAGCGCCGGCGCTGGGGCTCCGGTGGCGACGGAGGAGGCGGCGGCTAGGGTTCTCGCGTGGGTTTCTTCTGCGCGTGGTTTTGAAGAAGGAGAGGAGGTAATATATATATAAAGGAGAGAGAGGGAGATATAGATTAGAGAGAGAGATACAGATTAGAGAGAGAGAGAGATAGAGATTATAGAGAGAGAGAGAGAGGCGGGGCCCACGGGGTTAAGAACCCCGTGATTGGCCAGGGCGTGGAAAAGGGAAAAAATTTTAAAAGATTTCAGAAGTTTTAAACGAACAGTAAAATATATTATGAATATATTATGGTTTAGAATATTTTATTGATTTGTGATTTTGGCGCTAAATGAAACATTTCCAAATCGCGCCCGGGTTGGGTCCAAAAATTCGAAATTCAAATAATAGGATTTTAAGCGGGTTCCAAATTTTAAAATGAAATGTTTTATGATTAAAAAGCATGCCCCCAAGTCGGACACCTGTACGCGCGCGTAGTCGTCCAAACTCGCCCGTTTCACCGAACGGGATGAGAACTCGACGCACGGACGCTACCACGCGGCTAGGGGTGACGAGTAGGCCAAGATAGATATTTTTAATTTTGTTTTAGATGCTAAAAATTTGTTATATGCAAAATTGACTTAGCCAGTTAAAATTTTGCAGTAAGACCCAAACAAGCAAGATAAATGAAATGAGCAATGTCAAACACTCAACCAGTAACAGAAATAGTAGTATTGGGCTCGGGTGTTACATCATACCCAACTACAAAAAGAATTTCGTCCTCGAAATTCCAAGAGTACAAGATAGTAAACTACAGGAAAAGGTGAGGAAAGTTCTGCCGGATCTCGTCTTCTCGCTCCCACGTGGACTCTCCATGCGATCGATTACCCCAGGAAACTAGCACAAGGGGGATAACCTTGTTCTTAAGAACCTTTTCCCTTCGATCCATGATTTCAACCGGTCGCTCCTCAAAAGTTAGGTCCTCCCGTACAGTTAACTCCGAATGATCCAAGACGTGTGTTTCATTTCGAACATACCTTCGTAGTTGAGATACATGAAACACATCGTGCACACCTGCCAAGGACTGCGGTAACGCCAAACGGTACGCTACCTCTCCAACACGCTCCAATATCTCGAAGGGTCCAACGAATCGAGGACTAAGCTTTCCTCGACTCCCAAAACGAATCACTCCTCTAGTCGGTGATATCTTCAAGAATACCAAATCACCCACGGCGAACTCTAGAGGTCTTCTTGACGTGTCAGCCCAACTTTTCTGTCTGTCTTGAGCTGCCTTCATATGCTTTCTGATTGTATTCACTTTCTCAACTGTCTGTACCACCAAATCTGGTCCCAATAATCTTCGTTCACCAACATCATCCCAACAAACGGAAGAACGGCACTTACGACCATACAAAGCTTCAAACGGAGCCATCTGAATAGTCGCTTGGAAACTATTGTTGTAAGAAAACTCCACCAAGTGTAGATGATCCTCCCATGAACCCTTAAAGTCCAACATGCACGCTCTCAACATATCTTCAAGAGTTTGGATCGTTCTCTCCGACTGACCATCAGTTTGAGGATGATAAGCTGTGCTAAACTTCAATCGAGTCCCCAAACTTTCCTGTAAGCTCCTCCAGAAGTGTGATAAGAACCGAGTGTCCCGATCGGACACGATGCTCACCGGTACTCCATGCAATCTTACAATCTCCTGCATGTACCGCTCTGCCAAAGTCTATGTTGATTGACCAACCCGAAAAGGAATAAAGTGAGCTGCCTTGGTCAACCGATCGACAATCACCCATACTGCATTGTTGCCCTTTGGACTCCGCGGTAAAGCCGTCACGAAATCCATGGTTATATGTTCCCACTTCCACTGAGGAATCGGAAGTGGTTGCAACAAACCAGCCACCCTTTGGTGTTCAGCCTTGACTTGCTGACATACCAAGCACTTAGCCACGAAGCGAGCAATCACTCGTTTCATGCCTTCCCACCAGAAATGCTGTCGAATATCTCGGTACATCTTTGTACCTCCTGGATGTACAGAGTAAGCTGAACTGTGTGCCTCCTTCATAAGCTCTTCACGCACATCCCTCTTTGGCGCACACACACGGATACCATACCTCAACGAACCATCTTCGTGGACCAGTAAATCTGTTCGTAGTCCGGCTTCAACCTGCTCTCGAAACCTTTGCAGTCTAGGATCCTGCGATTGTGCCGCTTTAATCTTCTCAACTAAGGACGACTGTACTTGCAACTGCATCAACTGTCCCGTAGAAAGTGGTAGCACAACCTCCAAGTCAAATCTTCGAAAATCCGCAATGATCTCCCTCTGCGAAGTCAATACCTGAATCGCTGGTAACCGACTAAGCGCATCCGGCACGACGTTAACCTTTCCCGGATGGTACTTAAGATCAAGGTCGTAGTCGGCCATCAGCTCCAACCATCTACGTTGCCTCATGTTCAACTCTTTCTGAGTGAACACATACTTCAAACTCTTGTGATATGTAAAAACTTCGACTCTCTCACCCAAAAGGTAGTGTCTCCAAATCTTCAAAGCGAAGATCACAGCCGCAAGCTCCAAGTCATGAGTCGGATAATTCTTCTCATGGGTCTTTAATTGTCTCGATGCATACGCTACAACCTTCCCATTCTGCATCAAAACACATCCCAATCCCTTTCCAGATGCGTCGCTGTGAATCACCAGTCCTCCGGAGTTGTCTGGTACGGTCAGGATAGGGGCGGTTATCAACTTCTGCTTCAACGTCTCGAAAGCCAATGCACATTTATCCGTCCAAACAAAAGGTACTTTCTTGCGCGTAAGCTTGGTCAACGGTTCTGCTAAACGAGCGGAATTCTCCACAAATCTCCTGTAGTATCCGGCCAAACCAAGGAAACTTCTTATCTCAGCCACATTTCTTGGAATAGGCCAATCTCGAACTGCTGCAATCTTTTCGGGATCGACGGCGATTCCATCGCCCGACACAACATGCCCCAGAAACTTCACTTCTTCCAACCAAAATTCGCACTTACTCATCTTCGCATACAATTTCTCCTGTCTCAATGTCAGCAGTGCGATCTTCAAATGCTCGGCATGCTCCTCCGAACTCTTCGAGTAAACCAGAATATCGTCAATGAATACCACAATAAACTGGTCCAAGAATGGTGAAAAGATTCGGTTCATCAAATCCATGAATATTGCCGGCACATTAGTTACTCCGAAGGGCATCACTAGATACTCGTAGTGTCCATACCGAGTTCGAAACGCCGTCTTGCAAATATCTTCTGCTTTCACTCGGACCTGATGACATCCGGATCGCAAATCGAGTTTCGAGAATACCCTTGCACCACTAAGTTGCTTAAAAAGTTCTCCAATGCGAGGGATCGGGTACTTGTTCTTAATAGTCACCCGGTTTAATTCTCTATAATCGATGCACATCCTTCTCGTGCCATCCTTCTTCTTTACGAGAAGAACTGGAGCTCCCCAAGGCGAGTTGCTGCTTCGAATCCAACCCTTCTCAAGCAATTCACCAACTTGTTTCTTAACTTCTTCCAATTCCACCGGTGCCATTGGATAATAAGCTTTAGATACTGGCGCTGCACCAGGAATAAGGTCAATCGCGAACTCCACGTCTCGCTTCGGCGGTAAGCCCGATATATCTTCAAATACGTCCATAAAGTCGCGAACAACTGCCAGCTCTTCATTACTATCAACTTCCATAGCTGCAAGAACACTGTTTGTCGGCCTAGCCCTAAACTCGACTGGCCCGACAGAACTGCTTCCCCCGGTGAAGGTAAACTCAGGATGTCCGGGAATCTGGAAAATTACCTTCCTTTCCCTACAGTCAATATGGGCGTGGAAAGTGCCAAGAAAATCCATTCCCAAGACAACCTCATAGCTGCCCGTATCTATTACCAAGAAATCTGCAAAGAGTTCCCGTCCGCACACAACAACTGTACAATCTTTACATTCCCTACTAGCTATGATTTTCCCATTCCCAGTGTGTATGTCCCAAAAACTGGACAGGGTCGTGCAGGCAATCGAGTGTGTAGTTATAAACTTGGATGACATAAAGCAATGGGATGCACCGGAATCAAATAATGCCAATGCGGGAAAACCATGAACGAGTAAAGTACCTGAAACCACTTCTCCTGATGCCTTAGCTTCCTCAGCTGTCAAGGTGAAAGCTCGAGCCTGCTTAGGTCCCTGAGTCAGCTGTTTCTGCCCTTGGAACGGTCTCTGCGGAGGCTTCTGTATATCATCTCCCGTGCGAAGCTTCGACGGACATGCACCAACTGCGTGATCAGCCGCTCCACAAACCAAACAAAGTCCCAGCTTCCTTCGACAATCCTTCTGCATGTGCCCAGGTAAACGGCAGTAGTCACAAATCACGCTCTTTCTTCGATCAACGACCACAGGCTTTTTCATGGGTGCTACACAACGACGGTCCACTGGAATACCTCTGCGCCCCTGATCTCGGTTAGGTACGAATGCGGGCTTCCTGGCCGCAACTGCTGTCTGCTGCAGGTTCCCTTTCATTCCCGATAAACTCTGTTGCTCCCGGGCTGCCGTAAGAACCTGTGAGAAAGTGGTCAAACCCAGGGAGACAATCTGCCTCTGGATGTCCACATCCAAACTGCGCATGAACCTCCGTGCCCTGTCTGCATCGTTTGCAACTAAAGGTCCAGCGAATCTGCTGAGTCTCGTCCATTCCGCTGCATGCACATCCACGGGTGCTCCATTTTGCCTCAGCCCAATAAATTTCTCTTCCATTTCCTCCCGTGCAGTCCGCGGGAAGAATTTCTCCAGGAAACTCTTAGAAAAATCCGCCCATTTGATCGGTTTGGGCAAGCGGGTCTCCTCCACAAGCCACCACTCTCGGGCGTAATCTACTAGCTGAATGCGCACCACATCAACTCTTTTTTCCTCTGGGATCTGTGCCGCAATCAGCAAATTCTCCGTGTCAACTAGCCACTGCTCGGCTGGCAACGGTTCCTCCAGACCAGTGAAAGTAGTAGGACCCAAACGTCTGAAATCTGCCACGGTCCCTACCCGGTCAACTGGTTTAGCTCCAGCGTTGTGTACAGACTGCCGAATGGCCGGCAAACCCTCCTGAAATGAATCTGCTTGCTGCTGGGATCAGCTCAGTGTGCCTCTTCTGATTTTCCAACATTCCACGTATCACTCCCAACATGGCGGCTTCATCCACGCGCCTCTGATACGTCTTGAAATTCTTATCTGCCATATTCCTGAAATCAAAACACCCAACATTAGCATGATGATAGATTCAATATATAAATCAAGGCTAGAACTCCAAGATACTTAAATAGAGTACCGTATTGTAACTATGCCGCGGTATCATAGCCACAATTACTTAACTCCACCCAAGTCGTCTAAGTCCTAGAGATAACAAGAAACTAGGTTTTCGAGTCGACATGCAAAGTAAGTTTGCACGTCGATATAATCAGGAAGAATGTGATTCAAGAATGGTAAACGGTCAAGGTGGTAGGACATGTTTCCTAAGCACGGGTATTCTGATTCGTGTATCGGGTACAATACCCAACTACAAAAGAATCAACCCAACTAATCTATGGCTCTGATACCAAAAGAACCATGTCACGCCCCGCTTCCCAGAGTACGCAAGATTGGGCACGTGACATAGCCAACCATGCTACCTGTGGGTAGGAAGTATCCATCCACAGTCACATTACGGCTGTAGAGATATCAAGAACAAGATAAAACTATCTAACACATGTCCAAATCCAGAATAACAAGAGTCAATGATAAATAAAATGCGGAAGCAAATGATCCAATACAATAATAGAAAAGTATGTCCCATAATGCGGGCTCACATCTGGAAATAAACATGCAGGAAATAAAACCAATCACTACAGAACTCACAAATCAGCCTGCTGGCTGAAATACTCCTGCTCGGTCAGCGACAGTGGTAAAGATCTGGGCCATGCAAAACCCAGACGTCAGCGCGTCATGTCAACCAATAATATAATATGAACAGTGTAATAGGCAATGCATAAATAAACATAAATAAAGCAATAGTATGAAACAAGCAGTGCAGGGTAGTGTGCAGTGGGTAACTAAACTGTTCTATCGGGTTTTCTATTCTAAAGTCTTTGAAATCAATTCGAATAATCCTCCATGTAACTCAAAGGATATGTCCCGTTACCCCCCGGGACCACGGATCAGGAAGATGGGAACCAATAATGGTTCTGTCCCGTTGCCCCCCGGGACCACGGATCAGGAAAATGTAAGAGTCACGAATGGCTCTGCCCTGTTACCTCCCGGGACCACGGATCAAGTAATACCCTTTTAAGTTACACTTTAGATTACCCTTTTGATTTCCCCATACCCCCAGGTTATAGGTGTCAGGTCAGGTATTCAGTGGTCAAGAACTAATGCCAACACAAGTTCAGGTAATAGTAGGTTTGTCTGGATAGACAACAAGCTTGGTCCATGAGGACTCCATGTCAGGTTTGTTGGCATTAGGCATGAGATCAGGTAACAGGTCAGGTCATGGTACACCAGGTCAAGTCGATAGTAAAGGGTACCATGTCAGGTGCATCGGTATATATATATCATGTGAAGCAAGGTCAAGATGTAACAATATCGTGGGTGTGCTCACAACAGATGTATAATCGAACATGGATAAACAACAGGAAATAAGTAATAAACTAAACAACAATAAGCAGTTCATTTAATCACAATAGTGCAATACCGTTACTTCCATATCTGACTGTAATAGAACTACCGGTGTAAAGGTTATCATCCATAAACAGTAAAATGTGGTTAACGGGTAAACTTCGTTATTAGGGTTTAAGTGGCAAATTGTAATTTTAGGTTAACCGTGATATGATATATGTCATACTGCGACCAAATGAGAAAATAACTATTCCGAGTTAAGTTTTGCAGGTTTTACGAGTCAAAACATATATAATTGTATAGTCTAGCATGTAGCAAGTGATACTTGCCTCGACGGAACGACGAAAACGGAACGCAACGTCTGCGGGAAAACACGCGACGGACGCACGGTTCACGGATCGAACCCAAACAACGAACAGTAGGACCACGCGGATCTGGGTATCTCGTGGGATTGCAAAGGTTGCAACAGCGATGGGGTCGACGGCGGTGGGGCGCCGGCGAGGAAGCTGCGGCGGTAGGCTAGGGCTGCGGTTGCTGGAGGAGGGAAGAAGGTGAGGAGGGAGAGGAGGTGGTCGGGTCTGGTGCGCAGGTGAAGAGGAGGTGGTCGGCGGTGGCGCAGGTGAAGGTGCTGGTGTCGTCGGCGACGAGTTGCGGCGGCGACGGGCGAGCAACGATGGGTGCAGGTGGCCGCGGCTAGGCGTAGGGTGCGCGGGGACGTGGGGAAGGAGGAAAGAGGTGGCGAGGTTGAGGAGGCAGGGATCCCGGCGGTGCTAGCGCCGGCGCTGGGGCTCCGGTGGTGACGGAGTAGGCGGCGGCTAGGGTTCTCGCGTGGGTTTCTTCTGCGCGTGGTTTTGAAGAAGGAGAGGAGGTAATATATATATAGAGGAGAGAGAGGGAGATATAGATTAGAGAGAGAGAGAGAGATTAGAGAGAGAGAGAGAGAGGCGGGGCCCACGGGGGTTAAGAACCCCGTGATTGGCCAGGGCGTGGAAAAGGGGAAATTTTTTAAAAAGATTTCAGAAGTTTTAAACGAACAGTAAAATATATTATGAATATATTATGGTTTAGAATATTTTATTGATTTGTGATTTTGGCGCTAAATGAAACATTTCCAAATCGCGCCCGGGTTGGATCCAAAAATTCGAAATTCAAATAATAGGATTTTAAGCGGGTTCCAAATTTTAAAATGAAATGTTTTATGATTAAAAAGCATGCCCCCAAGTCGGACACCTGTACGCGCGCGTAGTAGTCCAAACTCGCCCGTTTCACCGAACGGGATGAGAACTCGACGCACGGACGCTACCACGCGGCTAGGGATGACGAGTAGGCCAAGATAGATATTTTTAATTTTGTTTTAGGTGCTAAAAATTTGTTATATGCAAAAATGACTTAGCCAGTTAAAATTTTGCAGTAAGACCCAAACAAGCAAGATAAATGAAATGAGCAATGTCAAACACTCAACCAGTAACAGAAATAGTAGTATTGGGCTCGGGTGTTACAGGGACCTTCAGGACTCAGTTGGCGTCCACCGTCCAGGAGTCCGTGCAGGTAAGTGTTTGGTTTTTTTATGAGATTCGGTGCCTCCTTCGTCTTTCTGATCTCTTTCTTGTCTTTCAGGTTCTCCAGCACGTTGCCCTCGCCTTACGCATGGAGGCTGAAGTGATAGCCCCGCGATGAAGGCTGCGGGCCAGCTCACCTCGCTGGAAGAGAGCTCCAAGCGGGAGCTGGAGACGATGATGGCGAGGGTCGCCGCCCTGGAGGGCGAGGTGGAGGCCGGGAAGCGGGAGGTCGTCCGGTACCGCGAGGCCGTCGTAGCTGCCGAGGCCAAGCTAGAGGACGCTCAGGTGCTTGCCAGCAACCTGAAGAAGACGGTGAAAACCCTCTGGAAAGAGCTGGGGGCGGCGGCCGAGTCGGCGAAATCGGCCGATCCGAGAGCGACGAAGTTGGCCGATCTCTCGGCGGCGAAGGCGGTGGAGGGCTACAAGAAGTCGAAGGACTTCTATGATGACTTGGCTGTTGCCACGACCCTCATCTGGCACGAGGCCCTCGACGCCGTTAAGGCCTGGATGCCGGGGTTCGCCGACGAAAAGCTCCGGGCCGAATACCCCCTCACGGATGACGATGAGCAGGGGAAGGAGATTCCTGACGAGGAAGTCGCCGAGGACCCTGCTCGTCTCATGGTGGATGTCGAGGGCCCCGAGGTCGCGCCTGGCCCCGAGGCCTAAAGCCCCCCGTCTTCCTCCTCTTTTATTTTGTTGCTTCTGGAATTTTGTAAGCCTCCGAGCATTCTGTAAGGCTGGGGAGCCCAAAATACCCTTTGTAAAGACTTTGCCTTTTAGTAATAAAACATTTTCTTTGGTTTCATCGGTTTGCGCTTTGTCTTCTGTTTGCACCGTTGGGCTTCCATATCAGGTCGGCCATCTGTCTAGCGATCGTTTGTCGAGTTGATTTCGATCACTTGCCAAGCATGCTAAGCGCTGCCGAGAAGGCGTCTCTATGGCCCCGAAGTCGAGGGGGGATCGCTCAGACTCGGATAGACTTGATGCCCCCTGTTGGGGCCTCGGATTCTTTGCATGCGACGGGCAGAGGGTTGTCCGCCTTATTTGTGAATGGGAAGCTGCTCGGTTGTCCCTTGGCGAGGGCCTTTCACTTCTGGCGTTGCGAGCAACGACCACTAGCTGGGGATGGTCGGGCGAGAGTCGGGCTTGACTGCCTTTGGGAGGACTCCGGGTCCCTAGCGTTGGAGGGGCTGTAAGAAGCCCACTAAGGATGACCAGGCAGTGAAGCTGCGCGGTTGCCTCTTAGCGAGGACTTTGATCTCTGGCGTCGTGGATAGGCAACTACCAGCCTGGGATGAATGAGCGGGGTAGCCGCTCGGGTGCCTCTTGTGAGGGCTTCGATCCCTGGTGTCATGGGTAGGGATCTACCAGCCGGAGATGACCGAGCAGGATAGCTGCTTGGTTGCCTCTTGCGAGGGCTTTGATCCTTAGCGTTGGAGGGCCTGTAAGAAACCCACTAAGGATGACCGGACAGTGAAGCTGCGCGGTTGCCTCTTGGCGAGGGCTTTGATCTCTGGCGTCGTGGGTAGGCAACTACCAGCCTGGGATGACCGAGCGGGATAGCCGCTTGGATGCCTCTTGCGAGGGCTTCGATCCCTGGCGTCGTGGGTAGGGAGCCACCAGCCGGAGTTGACCGAGCAGGGCAGCCGCTCGGTTGCCTCTTGCGAGGGCTTTGATCCTTCAGGACGGGGACCGAGCAGGGTTACTGCCCAGTGCCTCTTGGCGAGGACTTTGATCCCTGTCGGTTGTGGTAGGAAGCTACCAACCGAGGATAGCCGAGCAAGGACTCGACTGCCTCTGGGAGGACTTTGGTCCTTAGCGCGGGAAGGGCTGTAAGAAGCCTACCAAAGACCCTTGGCCGGGCGGGGTTACCGCCCGGTGCCTCTGGGCGAAGGCTTTTGTCCTGAAGGATAGCCGAGCGAGGGATCCTCGGGCTCGACTGCCTCTGGGAGAGCTTTTGATCCCTGTCGGTCGTGGTAGGAAGCTACCAGCCGGGGATAGCCGAGCAGGATAGCTGCTGAGCTGCCTCCAAGGAGGACTTTGATCCTTAGCGTTGGAGGGGCCGTATGAGGCCTGCTAAGGATAACTGGGCAGTAAAGCTGCACGGTTGCCTCTTGGCCAGGGCTTTGATCCCTGGAGTTGCGAGTAGGGAAGCTACCGACCAGGGATAGCCGAGCAGGGGAGCCGCTCGGCTGCCTCCACGGAGGACTTTGATCCTTAGCGTTGGAGGGGCCGTATAAGGCCGGTTAAGGATAACCGGGCAGGGTAGCTGCTCGGCTAAATCTTCATGAGGTTTCACCCGACCATCCAGTTGCAGGTATGGGGAACAGGAACGGTCGCGGCGGGTGTGCGCGGCATGCGCATTAAATATGAGGGGAGGCGAAGCGCCAGGGTCGCGTCGTTCCGATTCTGCCAGGGAAGGCTCGATGGTCGCCGCGTGGCAGCGATTTCTTGGGCGAGAGCGGGCGACCGTTGAGTACTGTTGGGACGCAGCGGGCTATATAAGGCTGAAGGAGCACTAGTCCTTCCTTTCCTCGCAAACAGAGCATTGAGAATGCATAACTTTCCCTTTACCATCCCGAGATCATCCACTTCGAAGACGTATACCTCTATGACCAGAACTGCATCGAGGACACGGTGCAGTTGGTATATAGGAGCATCGAGGATCACTTCGGCCGGCTGCTCCCCCGACGCTCCTCCCTGCTGCAGCTGCTGATGTACTCCATCTGGAGGGTATCGCCGGGCTTTACAACCCCCTGTCCGAGCAGCTCTACGACGAAACCGTGGGCAAGCTGCGGTCTCTGAGGCGCTTCGGCCTGATCTCCGCGAACCGGCTGGCTCGCTCGGAGGCGCTCGTCCGCAAGTGCTACGAGTTGAGGCTCGGGGTCGACGCGCGCGGGGGAAACCGAGGGCAGAGGTTGGATCTCGCGAGGCCTCGGCTGGCGGAGATCCTTACCGAGTATCATGAGCAGTGCTCTCTGTAGGGATCCTAGGCACACTAATGAGGTCTCACAAGGCATCAACCATGCCAAATTCAAATTTTACAAGTGCCGAGAAACCCTAATACGGATCGTTGACTAGAGTTTAAGGCGAAAACGATAACTAGTAAACTGCTTTACTAATAAGTGAACGGAAATACAACCTTTGTAGATCCGGTTCTCCACCTCCATTGCTCCGTGATGAAGTCCCTCCGCTGTACCCATCGGATCCCGGACTCTCGCGGTGGTTTCATCGAAGAAATGATCGGGCTAGGTCGTCGACTTCGATGCCGAAGATGATCTACGTCGAGGCAACACAAGATCAAGCTCCCACTTCACCAAGTCGTGAAACTTGTGAAGAAAACACCCTATAATACATGGCAATTGGTAGAGGATGAAGAAATAGGAAGTGGGTTCACTTTAGAATTGGATTTCTCACTCTTTTTCTCAAGATGCCATTGAAGCTAGCAAGCTTCTTTCTTCTTCAAGAAGAAGAAGAAGAAGAAGATCATATGATAAGAATTGTTGGAAAATAGAAAATAAGGTGATTCTTATCATCTCTCAACCATGGTCAAGTGTAGAGAATAAACTAGGGTTGGGTTTAATGGTTAGGTTTAAGGAATAAAACAAAATGGTCAAACCTTTTTCAAAGCTTCATGAAGCTTCAACAAAATCCAAAGAAAGCCACCATTTTATCATAAGCCAAAATGAAATAAATAAATAAATAAATAAAGCAAATGAAACCTTAACCATTAACTAACCATGGTTTAATCAAACATACACCCAAGTTTGCATGTATCATCAAACATGATACAAACAAGTGTACAAAAATATATCACATATACAATGTGCACTTCAAGTGAGAAAATCCATTTAATGCGAACCAATACTAGTTAATGCTAAGTAATATATCAAATATATAATTATACATTAAATCATTAAATCAACACTTGATTTAATGATCCGGTCATATCGCATATAACCGACTAGTATCAAGTGTATCAATGTATCGAATCAACACTTGATTCGGTAACCCGGCTATATCACATATAACCTGCCGATGATACAAATCGCGAGAATAGAATACGGTATCACATACACGCATTATTCTCGGTCCCGCACATATCTCATATGCGCTCTTATTTCGTTTCGCTTGAGCCAGGAAAGCTCTGTGTAGGACTCTAAAGACTCGTCAATACGCCGGCAGCAGGTGATGATCATATCAAACACCCACAAGCCGCAAGCGGTCTGCTAAACGTAACGGCCACCCGGGTATTGAGCGATCAGAAGATCGACGAGCAAGCCCGCTCACACTTCTGTGAATCCAACCAGTAACACTTACCATACAGTCCGGTCTGTTCGTCTGATATGTCGCATATCTCGCTTAGGGGTGGTAAACGTCAGACCCCAGTAGCTCGATAAGTCGTGTCGATATAAGGTCTATAACAGTTCGAGATACTACTAGTAACACTTACCAGTAAATCTCAGCAACCCTGGCAGGGATTTCCGGTTATAGCCAATCGAACACAGCGCAACATCGACTCCCTATACCGGGAGAGACGAATCCCCTCCTATCGCTCATTGTCTCCATGTGATTCGGGACTGTACCCAAAAACCACCGTTTTGCACGCCCTCTTGGACATGGTAAGGTGGAAATCAAAGCACAGTGGGAATCACACAAGACTCTATGACGATCTCGGGTCTACAGACTAACATGTACCAGTGTCACCAGAGAACTGCTATCTGACGTAAGGTATAATACCATCTGGGAGTTCTCGGCGAGTCCGTCCAGTGTACCCAGTCTCCACTGAGCACCCGTATATCATCTCTGATGTCAAACACCAATGGATATGGGATCATCCATCGCCCATCAGTATGGGTCGAGAAGGTATACGCTAGTCTACTCTGGTATATCGATACCCCGTCTCGATACACCCACGACTAGGGACCTTGAAGGATGTACTTATGGACTACCATGTCCCCACTAGTATGATCCGCATCATAGTCCAGATAGTCAAGTACACATCCTAAGGGCTTTACCAACATGTAACAGAGAGACAATCAGTGTACACGTTAAGGTAAAGAGTAACCAGATAGCATACTATCATGTCGAGCAAGAAAGTCCTCCCTATATATGTCCAAGCATCCACTACAATGGCCTCTAGGGCATACATATAACTAACAATCTCCTACTTGCACTAGGGCCATCTGTAGCAGTGGTTGTAGTATCTCATACTCAACCATCCCATAAAAGTCTCTCTCTGGGAATAGGCCTTCGTGAGTGGATCCGCCGTGTTATCCTTTGAGTCTGCTCTCCTAACCTCGATCTTCTTGGAGATCAACTATCTCAATGATCAGGTGATACTGCCTTAGAATATGTCTGGATTACTGATGGGACGGACGTTCCTTGGCATAAGCCACAACTCCATTGTCACACAATGGGAGGAACTAAGTTCATCTCATGAACAAATATACATCCAGACTGTCTCTTTGGTAGTATCTTAAGTAGCGATGTATCCTGCCTTTATCGTCTAGTAAGCCACGGTATTTAACTTGGAACTCTTCCAACATACCGTCCCTCCACTGGGGGTAAAGACAATGCCTGTGACTGACATTCAGTCGTCTTTATCACCCTGGAACCTTTCCAGTGATTTTCCCCAGGATCAACTGATACCATCTCACTACAACTAGTGAGTCTCCTAACATCCAATTAAATCTATCTCATAGATCCAAAATCCAGGATTTAGGAGGTATCACTTTGATCCTATATGGAGAATCATTATGATAAGCGGAGATTGACCAAGCGTAGCATAGGAAACTCCTTCCCTATCAAGAATATGCCATCCACGTACTCTACGAGGATCACCACCATACTCCCTACTACCTTTTCGTTTATACAAGGTTCATCTACCATTTTGATGATGTCAAACTCTTTGACTAATACATCAAAACAGACGTTCCAACTCCGCGATGCCTGCTTTAATCTGTAAAGCAACTTGTGCACGTTTCCGCTGCTCCCACTGTCTACGAAGCCTTCTGGCTGTGTACTTATAGACGCCCTCTTCTAAAACATCATTTAGAAAAGCTGTTATGGCACCCAACCGCTAGATATCGTAGTCATAGTATGCAGCCGTGGCAAGTAGGATCTGGATGGACTTAAGCATAGCCACTGGAAAAAGGTATCATCATTATCCACGCCTGGTCGATGACGAAAACCTTTAACAAGTATTGCTTTGAAAGTCTCAACTTTTCCATCTACACCAAGTAATCTTCTCAAGATATACTTGCTTCTGATGGGGATTTAACCCTTCAGATATAGCAATCAAAGTCCATACTTTGTTGGTGTATAAGGATTCCATCTCAGATCGCTAAACATCCAGCCATTCTTACAGAGTCACTACTCTCGATGGCCTGCTCAAAACTAGTTGGGTCATCATCTCATGATGCAATCCTCGCTCCCACTGTCATAGAGAAACAGAAGTATCTCTCAGGTGGGTGAGAAACCCTATTAGATCAGCGGAGAGGCTGAGGTTCGTTGGTATCTATTGAATCCTTTGGTTCTACCAAATCATCTGCTGTAGTTTATATAGCTGGAACCTTTCCAGTTCTACATGACTGACCTTGTCTCGAGCTTGTCCGGATTTTGCTTTTAGACATAGGCCGGACAACCCCAAATCTTAACTAGCTTAAGACATGGGCTCTTCCCATACCATATCTCATATGGAGTGGTAGGCTGTGATCTGATTCGAACCTAATTCAATAGGTATGCAGCTTCTCAAGTGCATAACCCCAAAAAGGAAACAGGTAACTCAGTAGTACTCATCATAGAGCGCACCATATCATATAGGATGTGATTGCTCCGCCCCGATACAACGTTGTGCTGTGGTGTATTCGGAGGAGTAATGCTGAGAGAGAATCTCATTCTCCTTTAGAACAGTCTAAGACTTCCATGCACAAGTATTCTCCTCACTGATCTTATCATAGGACATAATACTTATACCCGTATTGGTTCTCTACTTCTAACTTATATTCTGTGAATATCTCAAAAGGTTCGGACTTGTGTTTCAACAGGAACATAGGTCTGAATCTCGAAAGATCATCAGAGAATGTAATGAAGTATAAAGAACCAGTCCTGGCATGTGTAGACAGGGGACCTTACATACATCATCATGTATCAGTCCCAAGAGTTCACTAACTCTTTCTCTGTTTCTAGTAAACAGAGCTGTGGTCATCTTATCTCTGTGACATGACTGGCAAGTTTCACAAGATGTAAATTCAAACTGATTTAAATATGCATCTACAATGTAACTTAAGCTAGTCGGGTCACATGGATATGACCTAGTCTACAATACCTCAAGCAGGATCCGTTCATTTCTGAACTCTTCCTCTTGTGTGTGTTCCGTATATTAAAGAACTGTAGTTTGATTTAGAACATCAATACTTTTAGATAACGTGCCTGAACCTATCAACTTTTGATATAGGAAATGTTCAAAACATTATCCAACAATACAAAATTTTATCGTTTCTTTACTAATAAAGAGACAGATCTGATTTTGTATATCAGGTTCGGTATCTAATAGCATTTGTTCAGAATCAATGTACTGATAATACAGGGTGACAGTGACCAACAGACTTGGCTGCAACACTTGCCCCGTTTTCTGTCTCATGAAACTTATCACCCGTTCTCAGTTCTCTACCTATCTGTAGCCCTATGTAACAGATTACATATCTGGGATCCTGATCCGGTATCAGATACCCAGGACGTAGAGGATAGAGAGAAACAGTTCTTTGTAACTAACACACCGGAAGGAGATGCATCATATGCACTTTCTTCGTTTGGGCGGCATAGGAATTCTGGTATTCCCCTATTTCCTGCTCTGTCTTATAACAATTATAAGTTGGAGCGGGACCAACGTTCCCCAGCTCAGTATAACAAGCGGGTTCGGTCAATTCATCCGTATTATTATCTTGATTAAGGCGTGATATGGTCGCTACCTGAAGAGAGAGAGAAGAAAACACTCAGCGTGCGCTCTTGCAAGAATAGATTGGTTATTATTTTATCTAATCAGGATGGCTCCCACTGTTTTTATCAAATCTTCCTTCAAACCCTAAAAGGAAAGACTAGCCGGGATTAATTACACGCTATAAGTTCGCCAATCTTTTAGCCAGGCCAGTGTCGGTACTTTGAGGGAGGTCCCCCGTGCTTTCGCACGAACCTAATTAATGTAAACCACGTTTTCCCAGAGGCGTAACCCTGTTAACACTTTTCTAGACACCTACTTGATCGGCTAATTGTAATGTGTAAAACTCTCCCAGGAGTAACAATTACTCGCAGTGGGTATCGGGATCCAACTATCTCATAGAAGGTATGCAATCTCATTGCAAATTTCAACACTTGAAATTCTCGATAATATTTTATCCCTAGCGTCCTATGACCTTGACGCAGGCCAACAAACCATAGTCCGCTAGTCAAGTTCAACCCGTCATTTCTTGATTGAATTAAACCCACCCGCACGACCCTTGACGCAGGCCAACAAAGTCGCACGACTACCCTAATCCAATCCGCATCATATGCATAAGCAGATAAATACTAGTTAGCTACCGCACACTACGCCTTGACGCAGGCCAACAAACGTAGCACGAATACTAACTACCACTTATCTGAAATGACGGAGGGCTACGACAGGTTTTTTCTGAAAACCTATTGCGTAATGAACTTGATATCGTTGTAGGATCGAATGAATTTTGAAATGGAGTGTTTTTTAGGCTTTTCTAGTTTTGCTAAAGGGGTCACTCCTGGTGAAGGGATCGTCGGCCCTTTCCTCGTCGAATGAGGTGCGGGATATATCATATATATCACTGTGCAAAGCAGAAACTATAGAAGCTATCAAAAGACAAACCGAGTATGTAGCATCTGCCAGTTATTGCTAAAGGGGTCGCTCCCGGTGAAGGGATCGTCGGCCCTTTCCTCATCGAATAAGGTGCAGGGTATATCATATATACCGCTGTGCAAAGCAAGAACTGTAGCTACCTGTTTTACTTTTGAAATTCGATTCTACAACATCTTTAGGTTTCTTTTATTTCATTAATCTCATTAATGAAGTCCCATCATTTAAGTACCTAAACATCACAGATAAATACGACGTACACTTATGCCATCCGCATTCGCCTCGATCTCCCCTCGTGTACCGTTAGGTTAGGTAACTAACGGCAGAGCGGGGCAGGGATAGCGCGGGTGTAAAACATAAGTAACGTCTATATAATATATCATATATACTATATACAGTATCTATCACAACATATCAAATGATCACATCACAGATATCGCAGCAGAAGAATCATATGAAATATTGGATATACTAGGACGTCCGTGTTTTCAATACGAGCCAGTATAAAACACGGATTCCACGGTCGCGATGAATAGCCAAACCCACACCCCTAGACCCCTACAAGAGCGGCAAACAACCCTACCAATTCTAGAGTTAGGAGACCCGGACTCGACTCCTCGAGTTGGTCTCCCACTGGACTCCAGAACCCGGTTACTTGTGCCTTCCTCCTTGGGTCTATCCTAGTGCGGAAAAGTAAATAATATACATCAACGGCGACAACTTCCGCAACCTGGAAGTGCCCCAATAAAAGAATATTACATACAAGTTTTTACATGAACGAAAATGAAAAACACCCATCTCACATAAAAAAAACCCGGCTATTCGAACACGACGATCCAATATAACATATCCAGCAACACATAACATTACATGTCATCAACGTAAGTAAACATGCGTATCCCAATTGTCGTTGACATATAGCAACGAAACCGGCGATATCACATATTACACTTACGGTCACAGAAAAGAAAGTGTAAAACTACAACAGTTGGAATCCGCAACTTCTTTAGACATCGCATGCCTAATCAAATGAATTCCTTAGACATCACATGCCTAACTATTATAAACCTCGCATTTTAGTCTCATTATCGAAAACACTTTTTAATATCAAGTCGGGCAATTCAACAAGATTCCCGGCATCCTGATCGAATGCTCATCGCAAACTTTAGTAGGCAGCCGCACCCCCGACGCCGTCGACGAAGTGCACCAAGGCGGAACACCGCTGCCGCGAGCACCCGAACGGATGCTTTCGGCGACGGGGTTCTCCTACAGTCACTCGGTCGGGGCTATGGGGCGAGGCTGTCTGTTAAGTTTACCCGGCGAGAATCCGCGTACGCTACGTGATTGCGACGGACTTTTGATCGTATCAAAATTCCGTGGCAACCGATCATTTGAGACTAAACTGCTATGTTTATAACATTCATTCAGTTATCTCATAACTACTTGTGAATTCCAAATGTTGTATCACATTCCAGATAAATAGAAAATGTTAAACTTTCCGATCGAACAATCAAACACCCAAGTTTTCCCGAAACAGCTCAACACATGAAACAAGTTTAAAAACATTCACTTCATGCCTCAGTACCAACGGTCCAGCCGTAGAAGGGTCAAGCCAACGCCTCACATGTGGCACGCCGTACTGCCCCAAACCCTAAGGTTCAAAGGGCAGTTCAAGACGGTCACATAATCGAGTTAAGGTTTGTTGTCTTCTAGAGGGACCATCGCGTTACTTGCACTACATAGAACGTCATTAAACTACGGAAAAATCCAACACTTAGAAATTTCCTGGCGGGGGAAAAATTGGGTATTTATATCCGGTGAAACTTTTTAACATATTCTAAAATTACCCGGAAAAGCACATAGACAAAGTTTGAAATTTCCGATCGAATCATCGAAGCTCCAAAACACCCCAGAAAACTCAACTCTTGAGTGCAAATTAAAAATTCCCAGAAAACTCAGCACCTGAAGAAACAAATTACTGTGCAAAAATAGAGGGATGATCTCATTATGTGGCCGCGGAACCGCCGCAGAAGCCAAGCTTCTGCCGCGGTTCCGCCGCTCTTTAGCCGTAACTTTTGGTCATTTTTGCACCGTAATTCTTAGAATTTCCTGCTGAATTTTTTAAGAATTTTTAATCTGGAAAAAACCCAGTTTTGAAAAAATATCCAAAGAGGGTTGAAATTTAGGGTTTCGGGGTTCGATCGGGTTTCTAACATCGTCTACGCATCGCCTAAGGCTCTAGCTAGGCTCTGATACCACTGTAGGGATCCTAGGCACACTAATGAGGTCTCACAAGGCATCAACCATGCCAAATTCAAATTTTACAAGTGCCGAGAAACCCTAATACGGATCGTTGACTAGAGTTTAAGGCGAAAACGATAACTAGTAAACTGCTTTACTAATAAGTGAACGGAAATACAACCTTTGTAGATCCGGTTCTCCACCTCCATTGCTCCGTGATGAAGTCCCTCCGCTGTATCCATCGGATCCCGGACTCTCGCGGTGGTTTCATCGAAGAAATGATCGGGCTAGGTCGTCGACTTCGATGCCGAAGATGATCTACGTCGAGGCAACACAAGATCAAGCTCCCACTTCACCAAGTCGTGAAACTTGTGAAGAAAACACCCTATACTACATGGCAAGTGGTAGAGGATGAAGAAATAGGAAGTGGGTTCACTTTAGAATTGGATTTCTCACTCTTTTTCTCAAGATGCCATTGAAGCTAGCAAGCTTCTTTCTTCTTCAAGAAGAAGAAGAAGAAGATCATATGATAAGAATTGTTGGAAAATAGAAAATAAGGTGATTCTTATCATCTCTCAACCATGGTCAAGTGTAGAGAATAAACTAGGGTTAGGTTTAATGGTTAGGTTTAAGGAATAAAACAAAATGGTCAAAGCTTTTTCAAAGCTTCATGAAGCTTCAACAAAATCCAAAGAAAGCCATCATTTTATCTTAAGCCAAAATGAAATAAATAAATAAATAAATAAAGCAAATGAAACCCTAACCATTAACTAACCATGGTTTAATCAAACATACACCCAAGTTTGCATGTATCATCAAACATAATACAAACAAGTGTACAAAAATATATCATATATACAATGTGCACTTCAAGTGAGAAAATCCATTTAATGCGAACCAATACTAGTTAATGCTAAGTAATATATCAAATATATAATTATACATTAAATCATTAAATCAACACTTGATTTAATGATCCGGTCATATCGCATATAACCGACTAGTATCAAGTGTATCAATGTATCGAATCAACACTTGATTCGGTAACCCGGCTATTTCACATATAACCTTCCGATGATACAAATCGCGAGAATAGAATACGGTATCACATACACGCATTATTCTCGGTCCCGCACATATCTCATATGCGCTCCTATTTCGTTTCGCTTGAGCCAGGAAAGCTCTGTGTAGGACTCTAAAGACTCGTCAATACGCCGGCAGCAGGTGATGATCATATCAAACACCCACAAGCCGCAAGCGGTCTGCTAAACGTAACGGCCACCCGGGTATTGAGCGATCAGAAGATCGACGAGCAAGCCCGCTCACACTCCTGTGAATCCAACCAGTAACACTTACCATACAGTCCGGTCTGTTCGTCTGATATGTCGCATATCTCGTCTAGGAGTGGTAAACGTCAGACCCCAGTAGCTCGATAAGTCGGGTCGATATGAGGTCTATAACAGTTCGAGATACTACTAGTAACACTTACCAGTAAATCTCAGCAACCCTGGCCAGGGATTTCCGGTTATAGCCAATCGAACACAGCGCAACATCAACTCTCTATACCGGGAGAGACGAATCCCCTCCTATCGCTCATTGTCTCCATGTGATTCGGGACTGTACCCAAAAACCACCGTTTTGCACGCCCTCTTGGACGTGGTAAGGTGGAAATCAAAGCACAATGGGAATCACACAAGACTCTATGACGACCTCGGGTCTACAGACTAACATGTACCAGTGTCACCAGAGAACTGCCATCTGACGTAAGGTATAATACCATCTGGGAGTTCTCGGCGAGTCCGTCCAGTGTACCCAGTCTCCACTGAGCACCCGTATATCATCTCTGATGTCAAACACCAATGGATATAGGATCATCCATCGCCCATCAGTATGGGTCGAGAAGGTATACGCTAGTCTACTCTGGTATATCGATGCCCCGTCTCGATACACCCACAACTAGGGACCTTGAAGGATGTACTTATAGACTACAATGTCCCCACTAGTATGATCCGCATCATAGTCCAGGTAGTCAAGTACACATCCTAAAGGCTTTACCAACATGTAACAGAGAGACAATCAGTGTACACGTTAAGGTAAAGAGTAACCAGATAGCATACTATCATGTCGAGCAAGAAAGTCCTTCTCATATATGTCCAAGCATCCACTACAATATACATCCTATGTATAGTAATGGCCTCTAGGGCATACATATAACTAACAGTGCTCTTTGCACCCCCTTCTCCCACTGTTGTTATTTTCTATTTCTTTTTGTTTGTATGGCTGAGGAGCCCATAATACCTTTTTTGAATAAATGAGATCTTTCTTACTTTTTCGCAATGTTCTGTTGATCTTTATTAAATTAACAATAGACCCTAGGAAGAGTTTACATTGCCCCAAAAGAAAAGTACACGCTAATAGATGACCTTATCAGCGTGGCCCGAGCTCCCCGGAGGCTTGTTGGTCTCCATGCTCGGCACAGGGTACGGGGCTTCTCAAGATCCAGACTGGTCATCTGCTGAGACGAGCACAATCTGGCCGATGGTTAGCTCGGCGGGAGGGGGACGCTGCTCCTGCTCGCGGTCGGCCTGCCGTTTGTCCCTTAAGTAGGCGGCGAGGTGCCCCGATCGGATGAGCTCCTTGATATAGTCCCGGAGTTGCTTACAATCCTCCGTGGCGTGGCCCAGGGTCCGGTGGAAGGCGCGGTAAGGGCCCCGGGTCCGCTTCGAGGCCTGACGTGGGATTCGAGGGAACTTGAAGAACCCTCGCCTTGGGCCTCCTCTAGTAACACTGCGAGGGAGAAGTTGAGCGGGGTGTACTCCTGGAACTTCGGGTGATAGGGCTGCTGACGCTCCGACCTTTCTTCCCGAGCCCTCTTCTTCTGGTCGGACCGTTCTGCTCGGGGGAGGTTCGCGTTCACCTCGGACTCCAGCTGAATCTCGCGCTCGGTCCACGCCTTGACCTCGGCCATGGTCTTAGGCTGTGCCAACGCAAAGGAGCGCAACCACTCCTTGTGCCTAAGACCAGATCTGAGCGCCGTGATGACGGTCTCGTCCCGGTGCTCGGAGATCTCGAGGAGGGCATTGTAGAAGCGGGTGATGTAAGCCTTGAACGTCTCCTTATCTCCGCTTTTAATTGTAAAGAGGTAGTCGACCGTGCGCTTCTGCCGACGGTTCCCAATGAAGTGGCCGAGGAACTGAGCGAGGCGCTCTGGTGGCAGACCTTGGCGTGGAGCTGTGGGGCGCCCAGCGGGCCTCAGGTAGTATCGGCCCGTGGGATCTGTGGCCAGGAGTCGTAGCCTGCTGACGGTCAGCCGTGCCGACGAGGGCAGAGCCTTCTGGAGGCGGAGGAGCGGCGATCTGGGCCCCTTGCCCGACCGTCTGGACGCGGACGAGCGCCTCCACGAGGGACTATAGCCGATCTATTCGGCTGGCGAGGACGTTGATGATGGTCGCTGGGGGAGGTTCATCCGCGCCTCCGGTGAGTGGAAGGCGGCGGCTGGTATCTGGATCTTCGGGGTGGTCGCTCGCCATGTGGATGGAGATCGGAAGGCCAACTTTGTTTTTTGTGGAGTTGTTCCCACAGACGGCGCCAACTGATGGAGGTCTTTTTCGGGTCTCCCTCAGATGTTGTCTTCCGTCGATCTCCCGGTGGATTTTAGAAGTGATCCCCCGTTGCGTGTAGATCTCAATGGTTTTTGAGGGGATTGGTAATTTGGAGGAGCTTAGCGCCGAGTACCTGCAAAGAAGTCCCGAGGTGGTTTGGTACCACCGAGGACCCTCCGACGATCAAGTTAGTACGAGATCCGAGCAGAGTAATAGCTAAGTGGAATAAAAAAATGGCTTACTTGACCCCTCTGTGATGGGGGTTTATGTAGTGGCGGCAGCACGCAGCAGGCGCGAGAATCTCGTCGGCAGTTGCACTCCCGACGTCACGCCCGCATAAAGAGCGGATCGCCCATTAATGGGGATCGTGGTGGCGTGGAACGTAGGATGTTGCTGGCGGAGAATCTGCGCATGACGAGATTTGCGGAGCGGCGGTTACGCCTGTGAGTGGTGGAGTTGGTCGGTCGAAGGACCGAGGAAGATGGCCTCGGCTGAGGGGCTCGGGAACGAGCGAGAGGGCCGAGGAGTCTTGGTCCTGTAGCAGCTCGGGGCGAGCTGAGAGGCCGAGGAGGCCAAATTTCAGGGGCTCTGAGGTGAGCCAGCTTGTGCTTGCAGGTCGGATACAGGGGTGGTCTGGTCGGCCCCTGTGGCCCTTTTTTCTGAGTTCTGGGACACGTTACCTGCCACGTGTCCTGATCTTGGAGACTGCCAATATTGAACATCATCACCAATATATGGCAACGATTTGTTGATCCTTAATTTGTTACATCACAAACTTCAATCATGTTTCTAATACTACCAAGAAACAAAAATGACACTGGCCGAAGAATGACTTTAGCTGGAAAAATGAGGTAGAGCTTAATCTTTTTTCCTCTCGTAATTAGGAAACTATCTCTGAAAAATTGCTTTTTTTCTAACCAATTAGGTTAATTCGATGTGTCAAGGCTTATCATTTTGCAATTTCAACTGCAATATTGAACAAGATAAAATGAACAATCAAAACCCCCAAAAAAAATGACACCTTTTTTACAGCAAATTTAGTGTACAATGATGTCTGTAGATTTAGAACCGTTGACTGATGAAGAGGAATATACAAGCAAAGAAATAAAAAAACTGACCTTTGTTCAAATTCTTCGAAGCAACAACGCCATAAAAATCCAATCTTTGATGCTGAATAAGGACCTCAAGCCCGCGCTGAACTCTCTGTATCGAACTAAATCGACGCTTAGGGCCTTAAATTAGGGATTTGAGAATCTTGAGAAATTTTTGGGGGTTTTCATTAGGGTTTGGGGTCGGCTATTGAAATAATGAACTGTTTTTTCGCAATTTAAATGCTTGTGCCTGAATTTCGAAATCGTAGAAATTTCATTGGAAAACATATTTTGGCTGTTTTTTCTTCAAAACTCCAATCAAAGTTATGGTTTTCTTCGGTATACAGTAGAAATGTTTTCCACCCGGTTTTGTTTTAAATCAATTTTGGCTGAATATATAGCATAATTTCTATTTTTATCGGTATTTTTATAAAAAAAAATCGTTTGTACTAACATATCGTTTTAACCGTCTATTTGTCGCAGGAGAATAAACTCGGTTCGACGGTCAAAAGTCGACGATCTATGGACTTTTTTATTATGATTTTGACTGTTCCTCTTAATCAACATATTCTATGCCCTACGGACATAAATATTTGTATAACTTCAATACTACTGGCGCTTTTCTGCGATGGTTGTAGGTTTATACAATTGAACATTTTTCACAGCTAAATTAACAGTTAAGGAATATCAAAATTGAATTATACAATGAAGATCAAGACGTGACATGCCGATCATCAAAAGAGTTTTGAAAAAATGACTTTGTGGCCCGCTTGAGAGAAACTCACTCAATGCCTATAATAGCCACATTTCTCGCATTATATAGGGTAAATTATACTAAAATAATGTATTTTTCTTTTTCACTAAAATATTTTTGATGTTTTAATAACGCTAAAATACGTTAACTTAATTTCATCACTCCGAAACGTCTTAACGGTTTTGGCAAAAAGTAATGTTTTTATCCTCTTGTCTCTTGCCGCATCAAATATCCCTTTCACGATACGAGAACTGCAAAGAGTGCTGGAGTGACTGGAAAAATCAATTTTATCACAAACAATATCAAAAGGTTTGAAGAGAAAGGGGGAGGTGAAGATAGGAGGAGGAAGAGGCAATGGTTGTGGAGAGGTGTGCATGGTGGAGGAAAGACGGGGCAGAGGAGAGGGAAAGAGGTGGTGGAATGGAAGACGGAGAGGAGAGGAGAAAGACGGGAAAGAAAGTAAAAGAGATCACAATTAACATCTAGGTAGGATTGTTATACAAGACAAACTACACAAGAATACTAAAATACCTGTCAATTATTGTTGTTTTCAACCAAGATTATCTTAATAATTTTATTGAATTAAAATACTTTAAACTATTTATGTTACACCGAAATGCCATGATGTTATTTAACGTAGAGCCGTGTTTTACCCTTCTGTTTCTTACCCTATCAAATATCATATTCATTATGCCGAAGAGATGCAAAGCAAGGTGGAGGTGCCGGGAAACAACTTTGGCAAATGTCGGTATCTAAAGAATTGAAGGAAAAAGGCGAAGCGAAAATGGATGAGAAGAATGCGCTGACGGAGGTTGAGAAGAGCCAGGCAATGTAGAGGAGGAGAGAAACGATGGGAGAGGAGCAAAGAAAAGGGTGGAGAAGAGGGATGGATGCGTCGGCGAGGAATATATATCAAAGAAAGGAAGAGGCGGGAAAACGAACAACGAGCCGCAATCATCACTTAGACAGAAGTATTTTCTGTCTCAAAAGAGCCACATCATAAAAAAAAACCAACTTACCAGAAATGCATACTACCGTAATTAAAATTGTTCAAGGTATTTCGGTGGGAAAAAAACTGCAGTTCAAAAGCATTTTAATGAAAAAACAACTCTTTGTATCGCCTATCATCTAAGACATTAAGAATTACCTATAGCAGCAGGTATGTGTTGAAAAAAAAGATCAAGTTAGATCAAGTTAGTTAGTTAAGTATATATTTCATTTTAAAGGAGCTTTCTGCCTGTTATACAAAGTCAATGCAAGCAAGAAATCATGAGCACCGCAAAACTACTCTTTCAAGGAAATTATCACCTGCTCCTCTGAAATTTGCTATTTATGTTGGCTTGATCTATCATCAAAGGTCACGGGGGAGTCAAGAGTGATCTTGGACTTTGTTTCACATCCAATAATTGGCGAATAAAAAAACAAGCTCAGCTTATTGCCCAATAACCCATAATTTGAAAGTTAGATACATGATGGCTAAACTTATTAAAAAAAAAAACAATCCAGAATCTTATCTCTAAATTCAAGTACTTAAGAAGAATAAGAATCATACTCAATCTTTGAAATACGAATAGGTTGATGCAAAGTTATCACAATCTGTTATCTTCGTCCATGCATTTACAAAGGAGTCGTTTCTTTAGAGCAAATATCCATGCGCAATCAACCCAATACTAGACGGCTCGACATTGATCTATTGTTGTTTAGTGATCTGCTAGGGGTTTGTTTCTCATGATGGATGTCAGGGTTTGACTAGTTTCGTTAAAATTTTCGTTTAAGTAAAACAAGAGGTGCCAACCTTCTTTTTATTTTTTCAACCTGTGTTTTGGTCAAGTAGAAAACCAAATACAAGTGCATTAGTCAAAACTTCTCGTATTGGATAACAATTTTATTTCTATTATTTATTATGTTTATCATCATCATCATCATCATCATCATCAATCTATTTTTTAGTATGATTTGAAAATTAACACAAAGTCGGCTTTATGTCTATTTAACTTAAGCTCTTAATGGGTCGGATAGGAACAATTCGGATTCGGATCGCCGGGTTCTCATAATTGAAATAGCTAATGTTATAAGAACCGTATGATGCATGTATTGTTTACTTCACAACATTCAACCGTACAAAGTTGTACTGAAGTTTTGAAGCAATAAAAGGATACTGGGCTCTTATATCTAGTTTTAAACTACAAAAATCGTTAATGATTTAGCGATCTAGGATAACACCCGACCCGACACCGGTGTCATATGCAGGATAATGGCTCATGATTCTGTTGATGATTATTGGTATCATATATATGTTTGCTTAAGTACTAGTTTCTATCTGTTGATGTTTCATTATGGCACATTATTGAAATTGGAAAATAAGAATAAAATGAAGCATTATCCTATTATATTGTTGACACCAGTCCCCATGTGTGCCCCCCACCACCTACAGCCCGCGTAGAACATGGCACACATTATGCAACAAATAACACTATTCATTATTCATTCATTCACATTAAGATGGTGATGATAGGATAATCATGATAAAAATATATAATATGTGCATGACAATGGCTAGGTTCTAAGTTTGAATTTTGAGACACCCCTCCTGAATCGAACGTTAGGATCCCATTGACAACAAAAATTGCAATAATAAAAAATAACAATGATAGCAAACGCCAAGGACAAAAAGATATCCATATGGTGTAAATTATAATAATTGGAGGCACAGTCGCAGCTTTGGAAGACTGCTCTCTTCTCTCTCCCTTGCCTATTCAAGATCCTAATGCATGTCCTTTTTTTTGGTATAAATTAAGATCTGTGACGAATTAACGTCACATCCAAATGGATATTACGAACCGGCTGCACTAAAGCTTCAAGATTGCTAGTTCGATGTGTGTGAAAAAAGACCAAATTTTTATAGTTTAGCTGTTAGAATAGCCTTATCTATATAAACTTTCACCGGCGAGGGGTCGTTTTTCATTCCGAAAAAATTTGAGAAATTTAGAAGATTTAAAAGCAACATACTTTGATCATATGTATTCTCAAGCATCAACTATAGCGGCACTTCTTTTTTTGGGAAGAGTGTGGTGTTCGAACCTAAGAAGGGAAGTGACCGCAAATTAACTCTTTCACGGCAAATTTGTTGGTCCCTTGTGTGCGTGCGCGGCGCGCTTGTGTGTTGCGTATGTTGTGTCCATTGATTAGGACATACGGCCAGTGGCAAAAACAAGCCCACTCGTGAGATTTTTCTTAGGGTCGGTTCACAAATTAAGAAAGAAGCCATTTTTTCTTTGTTAACGACTCTTAATTTTACTTAATTAATAATGATACAAAACAACGCTTTTCAAGGAGCACGAAACCCACTGCCCTCCAATAAAAGATGGGCATGCACCAATCCCACTCTTCGAGCAAATGTTTCAATTCATTAAACCTTTTGTCTTTATTTATTATGGTATAAATAATATATAAATGTCGGAAAAAATGGCCACTATGGCCAAAATAATAACATGGATGCGCTGGAGAAATCTCGGCCACACATGTTGCGTGTGATGTATCCAGCATACACCAATACCAAAGGACTCTTTTTCACACAAATCTCGACGTTGTGGATAGATCTGAATCGCTGCATGCAATAGCATGAGTGTTATTTTGTCCATGATAGCGGCCATCCGGAATCCATAAATTTCTAGCGTTTTTTGCTTTCATCTTCATGCATTTGTTGTAGATTAGGAGTAATAGCGGTATTGATGGAGGTTAGGAGGAGGTTACAGTTGTTTCTTTTGACAAAGATGCAACCTTTTGATTTGACAACAACTCTCATAGCTTGTTTTAGAAACTGTAGCCTCCCCCAAAAAGCATTACAATATTCGGCAAGGCTTCACCTTTCCTATTTATTGTTATTTATTCTTCTGCTCACTTAATGTCCATCTCTTTTGTTTTCAAAAATTAGAGATTTTTCAGTCATGGGTTTTGAGATTATGGCAAGATAAGAGAGAAAGGTGACTCCTTTGCCCAAGAAATTGCAACCCATTGCTGAAATTTTGAAGTGGAGGAGCTTTGGAATCAACTAACCAACCACTGAGGTGAGTGATTGGATCTCTGTTATGATTGTTTCGCTTTAATTTGGCATTTTCTCTTTTTATTCTCCTTCTATTATTTTGCAAAGAGTGTGATTGCTTAGCACTTTGATTTAGATAAAGACTGAACATATTTTGTAAAGGAAAAGCATAAAGAAATCAAAGGGCTTGAAATTGGGCTGCCATGGTTCTTTAACTTTCATCTTCAAAATTTTGAGAAATTGGAGTGACAGGCCTTTGTTTTTTCCTTTCTTTTTCTCTATATCTTCTAAATTTGATGTTTTTCAGCTAATTAGAGAGATGCAAAGGGGAAAAAACTAGGAATAGAATGGAATATTTAATGCATTGATTGTTATTAAACAAAGGAAGTTTCTCATTTTTTACTATCCTTTTATTAATAGTATGAGCTCTTAAACCAGGTCAATACAATCCAGGCCAAACATAAAAATTGGTCCATTGAATATGGATGTGTATAAAGTATAAACACATAAAGTTTGAGGAAATTTCTCATTAATTATATATCTCTATCATGTTAATTATGGAGGACCATGCCATTTTGGGATTATAATAACTAATAGAATATTTCTCAATATTTCTATAGAAAGGAATTTCTATCATCAACAACACTAGTCTTCATCTAGGATGTAAAGATTAATTAGGTAAGTAGAGCAAGGTCATTAGCATGTGAAGTGGCATCTTTTCTTGTGTATTAATGAAGAGTCCTGTTTCTAGTTTACTTGCTTATTATTATGCATATGCTCAAAGATAATTGATCCCACCCCTTCATTTTGTCTCGATCGAAAATCGTTTTTTGGCGGATAATATTCCATGTTCTTTGCTAGGAGCCTATGAGTATGGTTTGCTTCTTCACTTGGGTATGTTTGTTCCATTAAGTTTTTTCCTTGTTGTTTCGGTTATCTCGCCAGTGAAATGAAATTTGTACCTTGTAGAACTACCAAATAGTCTCTTTAAAGAAATACTAGATGTAATTATTCACTCCATTTGTCTTCATGTTTTACACCTCAGAATCTTTTTCTTATCATGAAATATTGATTATTATACTTCATGTTGCTTATATCTCCATCGAGGAACTGAAAAATGTCGATTGCATAATGGTATGCTTTTTCCAATAAGAAGATCATGGCTTCTTACTAAGCGTTCATATCATGTTATGTAGAAATTCATGAAGTGATGGGTGAGTTCAGATATTTAAAGCATGCAATTATGGGCTAGATTTATCCCATTGGAGCTTAGAAATGGAGAATCTATCTTTGGATAGGGGAGAAGATGACAACACTATGCCTTGCAGTCTAAACAACAGCGAAGAATCGGAGCGAAAACTTGAGACGGGGTTTCAGAAAATAAGCAGCAAACCCCCTTTAGTATTGGATCTTAAACAACAAAACGATGCTCGAATACGTCCGAGCAAGTTGTGTAAATGCGGCGAAAAGCTACACGTCCCAAATTATATCAGTTTTGTTACTCCAGATAACAAATTTCCGAAGCATTGCATTTCTTGTGGAAATAAATCATCGGACTCTCTAAGTATCATCTATGGAATGGCATCGTTGCTTAATGTCCCTATGAGCCTGAAGTCATCAGGATTTTCCTTCGAAACCCGAAAGAAGCAGATGAGATCAAGAAGCCTAGACAATGTGGATGACTTCATATTTGAAAGCTCGTTATTGTTCCAGTTTGGCGTTTTAGACGTTAAGAGGAGCGAACCCAAATTCGCATCGGCTAATAAGAGTCTTATTAAGTCCTCAGAATTGTTTGCCTCGCCTTCAATACTTAGGAAATCTATAGCAAGGCAAAGTTCCGAGTTTAATGCATCTGAAAGAAAGCTTGCTTCTGGTTCAGTTACATATTCGAAATGTTCAAACTCTTCATCTCAAGGGATGCTTTCTTGTGTATGGAAGAATGGTGTGCCTTATTTTGTGTTCTCGTTGGAAAAGAATCACGGCGGCAATTTATACGTGGCTTATCCTCATAAAGTGAAATCTTCTATCGATATGTCCATGGACTATCTGTACTTGTTTCGCTCCCGCAATGCATCATCGGGAATTGTTGGCAAAATGAAAGTATCAACTTCTTTGGTTCTAAAGTCGAACACGTCTAAACTCCTGGAGACCGAGTTTGTTCTGTTTGGTTCACGTGAAGACTATTTGAAGGAAATGGAAAGTTCACCGGCTACTCTCACTGCGAGCAAGAAGTTATCGAGAAAGGTAACTGAAATATTTAGATCAAGCAGCACATCCAAGCATAAAGCCATACATAACTTCGGTGAATCAAGCTTTCAATTCGATGACGCACAAGATTTCTCACCAAATCTCGAGTTGGCTGCCATAGTCGTGAAAGATAATAAATGGAAATGCAACAGAGAAGTATCAATTGGTGGCTGGGGTCTTAAGTTTCTTGAGAATGCCCGAGTCAACGATTATGAAAATACAGAAGAGCCCTCATTTTCTTGTAAACATTTTGAAGAAAATTTCAAGAGAAACTACGAGGAGTTTATGAGGAAAATAAATGTTATAGTTCCCTCAGGGTTTCATGGTGGCCCGGTTAACAAATTTTCCGGGGCGTCTAGTCTTATAGAGAGATGGAATAGCGGTGGATACTGCGATTGCGGCGGTTGGGACCTCGGATGCCCTCTTCGAGTTCTTAGCAATGACTCTACATGTCCAATAAATTTAGCTGAAGAGGAGTTAGAAGAAGATCGCCAACCGGTTTGTTTATATCTAGAGGTGTGTTTGCTTTTCCTCCTATTTATTTTGGCTAAGCTTAATTAACTTGAAGCATTGTAGATTCAACTGAAAATTTCTAAAGAACTTTACGATATGTGACAAGATAACTATCTCTATGCTCATGCTCAGATTCTTCATGTTATTTATTTCAGGGTTCGGAGCATGGAGAGCCAACACTAAGCATGGCGAACAAAAGCAAAGGCCTTTATCTTGTAAACTTTAATTCATCTCTTTCAGCTCTGCAGGCGTTCTCCATTGCAGTCGCAGCCATCCATAGTCGGACGCCAAGTCTCTACCCGAAGATTTAGACCGAGACGACTAGGTTTGTGCTAATGTAACTATCTTTTTTTGTTAGTGTGAAGAAGATAGAGAGATTAGTTGTAGGGGTATATGATATATACAATGTACTGTATATTATTCATCATCTTTTTGTAACCTATATAGTCATTAACTATTAAGTTGGTATATGTAGTGAGTTAGTGTTTTCCCTCTGCATCTGAAAGGGGTTTTAAGGATATCATTACAGTTATATGTAATGATGAACATGAGCTGAAATGATAAAGATATCTAATGATAAACTGTTTAAAGGTCAAGTCAAAACACACAATTTTCTTTTCCATCTTTCCAACACTCTTCTTATGTCTCCTAAAAGAATTTTTGACCTTACAAACCTGCAGCCATATGTACCAGAATTTATGCATGTGTGATGCATGGGAAATATAAGATAAGATATTGTAACTGTAATGCATAGGTTGGAAGGAATAAATAGGGATATTGTGACTGTAATGTATAAGTTGGAAGGAATAAATAGGGATATTGTAACTGTAATGGATAAGTTGGAAGGAATAAATACGATGGGTTTATGTATAAATTTTCTTTTCAGGTTCCAAGATGCATAGGAGAGAGAGAGAGAGAGAGAAGGACACGGAGAGAAAGGATTAGTTTATATATATATATATACAGAGAGAGAGAATAACGGAGGAAAGATGCGAGGGGATTTCCTCCTATGACGTCGGAAAAATGCATCCTCCATCGTGTTTTCCGACGATCGGAATGCATCATCGTCATCGTTATCATCTAAGATATGGGTACACCAAATTTCATGTGATTATACCATTTTTTCACTGTAGATTTAGTTGGTTCAAAATTAACGGTTTACCGATAATAGAACTTTTTACATTGCTAAATCAACGGTGAAAAAGTTGTAGAATCACATGAAATTTGGTGTATCCACATCTTAGATGATAACGATGAAGATGATGCATTTCGATCGTCAGTAAACACGATGGAGGGTGTGTTTCCTACTATGGCCTCTTTTCTCCATTATATATATATATATATATATATATATATATATATATATATATAATGAAAATAATGGAGAAAAGAGACCATAGCAGGGGATTTACTCCTATGGTGTCGAAAAAATACAACCCCCACCATTTTTTCCGACGATCGGGATCCATTATCATCATCGTTATCATCTAAGATGTGCATACATCAAATTTCATGTGATTCCACTGCCTTTTCACCGTTGAATTAGCAATGTAAAAAGTTCTATTGTCGGTAAACCGTTAATTTTGCACCAACTAAATCAACGGTGAAAAAAGGGTATAATTACATGAAATTTGGTGTATGCACATCTTAGATGATAAAGATGGAAGTGATGTATGCCGATCGTCGAAAAAAATCATGGAGAGTGCATTTTTCCGACGCCACAGAAGGAAATCCCATCCTATGGCACCTTTCCTCTATTAACCTCATATTATATATATATATAAGAATAATGGAGGAAATGTGCTATGGGAGGGAAATTCCTCCCATGGCATAGCGTCAAAAAAATAAACCCTCCATCATTTTTCACGACAATCGGCATTCATCTTCATCATCTAAGATGTGCATTCACCAAATTTCATGTGATTCTATAATTTTTTCACCGTTGATTTTGTGAGAGGAAATTAACGGTTTACCGACACTATTGCTAATTTAACGGTGAAAAAGTGATAAAATCGCATGAAAATTGGTGTATCCACATCGTGAATAATAAAGATGATGACGATAGGTGCCGGTCGTTGAATAAAATGCTGGAAAGTATATTTTTTCACCGCCGCCTAACGAAAAACCGTCGTGGATGAGAGCTTCTTTTTTTCATTATTCTCTATATATACCCAGACAAAGAGAAGGGACCCCGCCTCACAATACACATACCCTTATGTATTTCACCTATTCAAACTGGTCATATTGATCTACGTATCATGAACCCCCTATGTATAAAAAATCTTAAGATTTAAAGATCTCTAACACGTTCATGAAGTGATCGTATTTTTCCTCTATCGATAAGCCGTTAATTTTTCTGTCCGTTTAGTGAACGCATCATAGGTCTTTAAATCACGAAATTTTTTGAACATATGGATTTTCTGATAAGTATATGGCCGGTTTGGATCGGTAAAAAATATGGGGGTAATATGTGTTTGAGGCGGGGCCCAAAAAGAGAGGTAATATGTGTATGAGGCGGGGCCTCTTTTTTAAAAAAGGCCACCGGTCTCGTGTAACTTTTCCTCTCTCTCTATATATATAACAGGTGCACCCAGATCAAGCTTTTATTGTGTCATTTTCTTAGTAAATTTAGACTCCGCCTCTTTCCTTTTCACGAAATTTGGATTTGGTCCCTTCCCTTCGATGAATGGTGATATATTGACAGGTTTACACAAGAGAAATATTTTATCTCTCTTCATACGGTAAGTTAAGCATTTACTAATTTAAACTGGCGATAATCACACATACTATACTATGGTCTAAGTAAAGATTCACGGTTTTATTTTTGCTCCATCTTACAAGGAAACATCCGCTGCAATATCCACAGGCGGCTAAAATAAAGGGCCTGATTAATTTAACTTTTATACAACTCCCTCCATCGTGATGTATAGTATGTGTAATTATCGCCATATCAACTCCCCCAATCTTAACCTCTAGTCATCTTTCCTAACCCTAATTAATTTACTTTTTATAAAGGGCGAAAAGGTCTTTCCTAACAACGTTAAAATGTTGATTCACGCTGACAGTAGTTACCATGGTAGTTTCTTATCAATTTTGAAGAATTTGATAGCCACAGCCCAAATTCTTGTCTTAAATTTTTTTTATGAGAAAGAGAAATAGGGAAAGGAAAAACCATATAGTCACAAAATTCGTCAATAATTTGGCGAAACAGTGAATTATTCATGAATTTTTGATCGGCCGATTAATTCTCCGATTTAATCGTCATTGGCGAACGCTTCGAATAATTCAAATGAACAACGAATAATTCGCAATATCAAAACCCAGTGCCTCATACATTAATTTCTTGCTCGAAATCCTTCCCCAATAGTTGCCGAATCTTTCCTGAATACCTGCCGATTTTTTTCCAAATAGTTTCCCGAATCCGAATTTTTCACCGCGCCAAATAATTCCTAAACGGCGAATTTATGGCTGTGGAAAAAAGAACCTATCATCGGAACAACTTAATCAAAACTCCTCCATGGCGTAGCACACCTCAAACCGTTCTATGCTCCTGTTTGGTCCCAGGATTTGGAAGGATTTGAACGGTGGAACAAAAAAAAGGTGGATTGACAAAATTTGTGTTTGGTTGGTGGATTCCATTTCTTTGGATCCCTTTGTTTTCAGAGAGCGGCTCACGCCAGAGAAGGATGAATGATTCATGGATCATCCTTATTTTTTTGTTGGTATTTGTCTGGATCCCCATTATTCATGTGGGGGCACTTTATTTTAATTGTTAAAAAATTATCTCTCTTTATCTCTTTCTAAAACACTCAAATTCAAATCGCACATTATTTTCGTTAAATCAAACAAGAATTATAAAGATCTAGAAATACAAGAATTTAAAACTAACCAAAGAACAAATTATTAAATCCTGAAATTGGCAACTGTACCGTTTTTTGGAATCTAAATTTCATTATTTTGCGGCCAAACAGCCCCTAAACCTCTGGGTTCAAGAACCTCGCAGGAGAAAAAAGAAGAAAGAGAAAATTTAGAGAGGGAAAAAAACACAAACCTTGACCCTAAATTTTTTTCTTCATTGCCCTCAAACACCATGAAATCTTCTCAAGGTTTCATTTTTCCTCCATCTCTGCCCCTTTTGCTTCCTTTCCTGTTTTTATAGAATTTTTAGGGTTTTTAAAAAAAAAATATTTTTTTTTTGTAGAGAAATCTAAGAATAGAATCGAACAGAGAGTGAAATCAGCAGTGGATGCGATGAGCGCAATCGGAATTCCTCAGCAGGTGACGAGATGCGCATTGAAGAGGCTTCTCAAAGCCTACGATGACAACTGGGAGTACATTGAGGAGGAGAACTATAGGCTTCTCGCTGATTCAATATTTGAATCACAGGTCTCAAAGTTTAATAATTTTTTTTTGATTTTGTCTGCCAATTTTGTTGTTATTACATTGTGAATTTGTTTTTTCCAGGGTGTAGAATCGAAGAACAGAGATGATGAGATTGATGATGATGATGGCCGTGATGGGAAAAACGATGTAAAAGACGATTACTTTAATGGTTTTTTTTCAGAGTTGCGGTTAAACAAATCCTTCGTTGTTTGTTGAATGACCGGCACTGTTCATCTTGATCTCGATGGTCTTAAACATAAATATACAATAGAACTTCGCTTTATTGACAAAATCTCGTACCTTTTCAAAACATCTGAAGCAAAGGTAAAAGGTGTGGGAACGACGTGTATGGCTGGCAATCATATGATTATTTGGAAGAATGGAAGGGTTTGTTCATAGCTGTTAGTATACACCCATAATGCAAATCTTAAGATAAACAAGTTGATGATCAACTGGTAGCTCAGTGAGTATCAATTTCCTCTCCAATGTGAGAGATCGCAAGTTTGATCCCCGAAGTAGGTTGATTTCCAAAAAAAAGGTTGATGACGCTTGTTTCATATGGATATAGGATAATGGTTCTCCTCTAACCTCTGTATGTGTTTTAGACAAGATGTTCGGTGCCAATCATCCAGGAAAATGGTGAAGAGTTGAATGCTGGATCACCACTCCAGAAGAAGTTCTAAACAAATATTCTATTTTTTTCTTCTTAGTTTTCGTTCTTTTAGAATTATCTTCTAGTCTAAGAATTTGGGGGAAACCAATTGGTCATTTATGATTACTTGCTTTATAAATTTTTAAGCAAAATATCGGAAGAGAAAATTGATGTTAGGCTGATCATGAATGTATTCAATCTTTAAGGAGTCTTGTTTTAAATTAGGTCCCAAGTTGATTCGGAAAATGGCTTAGACGATGATGCATTATTAATTGTTTTATAAACATTTTTACTAGATGGACCACCACACGATCAATAGGAAGAGACCTGAAACAGAAATTGTTGTGACAGGCTCAAGGGTTGGTATTCAACACACCTTTTAGTTTCATTTGATTCTGATGTATTCATTTTTTTACTTCATTGACTCTGAAATTGTATTAATTTTTTCCCCTCAGGTTGAGGAATCGAAGAAGAAGAAACACAATGATGTAAAAACTATATTTTTGATTATCTCTTTTGCATTTACCAAGATTAGAATTGGTCGACCAAAGGAAGCTAACTAGTTATTTATGATTCTGGAATGTTTTCCCCCTTTTACGTCATATGGAGCTTGTTGTGGAGTTGAGCCCATTTGATATGGGAAATACTTATATGATGCTTAAGTACAACAAATTGTTTATATAATGCTAAACAACAACAACAATCACAATCAACAAGCCTCTATTCCAATTTTTGGGCCGGGTACATGCATCCAATTCTTCCATTTTGCTTTGTGAAGGGATCATCTTCTCGATTGAATTGACAACATATCTTTATTATTTGCCCCTATGTTCATTTAGTCTACCTTTAGCTGTTGTACCATTAGCTATAATTTTGCCATTTCTTATAACTGGATTATTTACTGGTGACCATTCCACATGCCCATACTATCTCAACCAATCCTTTGTCACCTTATCCTTTATGGAAGTAATCTCCGTATAGTTACGAATGCGTTCATTTTTTATCCAGACTTTGGAGTATTACTACCATCTATCTCATCATCCTCATTTCAATCTCAACTATTGTTTGGACATGCTTTTTTAATCGTCCAACATTCTCATTCATAAAACAATGCTGGCCTTAGACTTGTTTTATAGAATCTCCTTTCAATTAAAAAGGTATCCTTCGAGCACATAGCACTAATGAAGCGCTTCTCCACCTCAATTAACACTATGATGATGAATTAGTTACTGACTGTTTTCCTAACATTTTTTAAACTAGTTGGACCGTCACATAATCAATAAGAAGAGACCGGGAAAAGAAATTGTTCCATCAGCCTCTGGGGTTGGTATTCCACCTACATCACACCTTTTTTTTAGTTTCATTTGATTTCACATCCTTTTTTTTCTTTCTGACATTGCGAAACTCTTATTTCAGGCCGAGGAATTGAAGAGAAAGAGAGAAAGCGATGTAAAAATAATAACTTTGATTGATCTCTCTAGCGTTTCGTGATGTTAAACGTGCTGCTAATTGTCATCCTTCTTTTGCTAGATTAGCAATGGTGCAAGCCATAAGAAGAGACCAGGAAAAGAAATTGTTTCAATGTCCTCTGGGGTTCCAAGTGATCCTCATGAATCTTTAAAAGCTGTTCAAATTGCTTCGTCGGTAATGGGGGGAGTAAACCTTTCACTGAATTGTAGCTCTTCTGTACTCGATACCAGAGGTTTCCATATGCCTAATGTAGAGGAAGTATGCAAACTGGTAGAAGACCGATATCTCTCTTCTGCCAAAAAACACGAACCCAACTTATCATTCACGGATCTTCTGAAAGGAATGTGTGAATGCGTGTTGGAATTGGGTTCGGCTATCCCGAAGAAAGATCCCGAACAGAAGATTGTGCCTAAACGAGAGAACAATGGAAATGGTAGCAGCAAGAAGAAAACAAAACCTATGGTTTCAGAGTCCCCAAGTGCCAATTCACACAGTTTAGTGGTGTTTCAGCCGCAACAGTTTCCTGTGCTTGATGATGTTAAGCGAGTGGTCAACCCTAGGGACATAACAAATGGGCAAGAGAGGTACAGAATCCCATTAGTCAACTTTGATGATGCCAGCTATGACTTTCCTAGTTTCCACTACATTGAACATAATGTTATTTATCAGAATGCATCGATACACATCTCTCTTGCTCGAATTGGGGATGAATATTGCTGTTCTGATTGTTATGGAGATTGCTTGAAGGCATCGATACCTTGCGCATGTGCACGAGAGACCGGAGGAGACTATGCTTATACATCTGAAGGATTGCTTAAAGAGAGTTACTTGGATTCCTTTATTTCTAAGTATCGGCATACGCAAGAACGTCATCTTCACTATTGCCAAATTTGTCCACTTGAGAGAATAAAGAATGCAGCCAAACCAGGGAAATGCAAGGGACATTTAATCACGCCATTTATTAAAGAGTGTTGGACAAAATGTGGATGCAGCAAACAATGCGGGAATCGTGTGGTGCAGCGAGGAATAAGACGCCATTTAGAGGTATTGCTGTTACCACAATGTTTTAAGGGTAATAGCACAAAGCACCCCTCTAGTTTAGCTTGTATAGCACTTACACCCCCTCAAGTGGTTTATTAAGAGCAAAGACCCCCTCTGTCCATCAATCAAAACCCTCAATACACTAAATAACACAAACAAGTTCTAAGTTAAACTAGACAATCATTTTGAGTTGTTTATAGTTGAATATGAGTTTTTAATTGTTTCGGTCGATGAGCTGAGGAGGCGCTTGTGCCATTAAATCACTTCAGGGGGTATGAATGATGTACGGGGTGAACTGCAGAAGTGTATTGTGCAAACAACCCATGTTTTAATGTTACTTGAAAATTCCAGCTACCAACCAATCTTCGTTAAACTAAATTATGGAAATTGCATGATTCTGCTGTCATTGTTATATATGTAAAAAAATTAGAAATTTTATCCTTTGCTTGTAGGTGTTCTATTCTGGGAAAAAGAAGGGATGGGGGTTGCGTTGCACTGAAGAACTTGCTAGAGGAACTTTTATTTGTGAATATGCTGGAGAGATATTAACAAACATGGAGCTTTATGAAAGGACAATGCGAGCTTCTCATGATGAGAAACATACATACCCAGTGACACTTGATGCTGATTGGGCCTCGGAGGGAATTCTTGAGGATGAGGATGCACTTTGTTTAGATGCAACTAGATATGGTAATGTTGCAAGGTTTATGAACCATAGGTAAATTTATTCAAGCGAATGATTCTTTTGATAAATTTGGTATATCTTTCTTCGGAACACATTTCCTTTGCTTTGATGATTGATAATAGGTTCTTTTTTTCCCTTTGCGTGACTCATCTGCAACCATAGTTTAAGTTCTTGCCCTTTTAACAAACCTCATATGATAGGGAAAATGGTGCATTTTTTGCAACTATTTCCAGCCGCTTATTTTAAAAAATTATCTAGGGGAGCAAACTCTTTTGAACTCTGCATGTAAAATTTGTCTTAAATAGTTGTATAGTATTCCCAAACTGTTGCTTGCAAAGTTATATTACGACATATAACAATTTTTTATTTTTTGAATTTAGCTGTTAACATTTGCTTGCTTCCTTTTTGCCTGCATGAATATTATATATATGACATGTTGATCACGATGGGTTTAATAGAGGTCTCCAAATCTCGTGAATTTTCATACGTAACCTATCCATGACATATTGATCACGACGACCGGTAGGATCGGTGAAAAACACGTGGTTTGGGGGTATGAGGAGTTGGCCTCATTTTTAAAAATGAACACCGGACTCAATTGATCGCTTCCACACACACAGAATAATGAAGAAAAGAGATCTTAGGAGGCTTTTTCGTTAGGTGGCGTAAAAAATCTTTATCCTCCACTTTTTTGACGATCGGCATTCATCTTCATCTTTATTCTAAGATGCGGATTCACTAAATTTCACGTGATTATACCATTTAAATTATCAATGCAAAAAATTATGTTGGAAAACCATCAAGTTTGCACCCACTAAATCAACAGTGAAAAAGTGATAGAACCTCATGAAATTTGGTGTATCAACATTTTAGATGATAAAGATAGACATGATGGATGCCGAGCGTCAAAAAAATCACGGAGGATGTTTTTTCGACGCCATAGGAGAAAATTCCCTCTCATGGCATCTTTCCTCCATTATCCTCATATATATATATGTATATATATACATGGCTAATTATCCTCATATAATGTGTGTGTGTATATATATAATGCGTGTGTGTATGGGTGCAAAATTAACGGTTTACCGACAATAGAACTTTTTACATTGCTAATTCAACGGTGAAAAAGTGATAGAATCACGTGAAATTTGGTGTATCCACATCTTAGATGATAAAGATGATGATGATGGGTGCCGATCGTCGAAAAATATCGTAGAGGATGTATTTTTCGACGCCATATAAGAAAATTCTTTCATATGGCCTCTTTCTTACATTACTCTCTCTATAGAGGGTATATATATGTGTGTGAGAATGATGAAGAAAAGAGAGTCTATGAGACTTTTTCGTCAGGTGACGTCAAAAAGCTACACCATCCATCACTTTTTCCGATCATCGGCACTCATCATCTTCATCTTTATCATCGAAGATGTGGATAAACCAAATTTCTTATGAATTTACCACCTTTTCATCGTTGAATTAGCAATGTAAAAAGTTCTATTGTTGGTAAACAGTTAATTTTGCACCCATTAAATCAACGGTGAAAAGGTGTTGGAATCAAATGAAATTTGGTGTATCCACATCTCAGATGATGAGGACGGAGGTGACGGGTGCCGATCGTCGGAAAAAATCGTGGAGGATGTATTTTTTCGACGCCATAGGAGGAAATTCTCTCCTATGGCACCTTTCCTCAATTATCCTCTTTATATGTAGAGAGAGATATACAAGGGTTGCCCCTCATACACCTGCTATCCTTGAGGCAACACAACTGGGTCCACCTCTGCCACCTCAGCATCGGGTATTCCAGCAAACATAGAGGAATACATCGAAGCGACAAGCTTTTGCCATGACGGCGGCGAAAGCTTCGGAACATAGTTGTGATTTTTGTTGTCTTCTCAGATTCTTCCTTGCTGCATTCCTTTTGATTATTTCTTACATGTATCATTTTCGTTGCGTTTAGAGATTCCTTAGTCAGATTGTACTAGCTTTCATAATTCTCCAACTCGGAACATCTTACCGTTCTTTGGCCTCTTAGCATATCGTGATCCACGCTGTCGCTCATCTTCCATCTAGTTAGAGTACCAACTGATGGAGCATGCACACGATGATGCTATCAAATTACCTTGTCTAATTTAAGGAGGGTAGATCGTAGCGACCACTCCGTTTATAAAATTCTTTTATAGAACTTTTTGATTTTGAAATGGTTTGGAAAATTTTTCGAGTTAGAGAATGAATCGGTTAGCTTAAAAAATGATTATATATATAGGGATAGGGAGAGGGAGAGGGAGAGGGTATGAATGTGCTTCTATCGATAGAATTTGAATACAAATCTTATTCATTTAATAACCATTGGATTTGTTTTGGAATGTACGATATCAATGACGTGTAATTAGAAATATAAGAGATTCTCTTCATAATTATTAGCATACATCCCAAGTCTAATTTATTGGTGAAGAAACGAACATGATATTTTTGCAAGTCCTACCGATAGAAGCATATATATATATATATATATATATATAGAGAGAGAGAGAGAGAGAGAGAATAATGGAGGAAATATGCCATAGGAGGGAATTTCCTCCTATGGCGTCGAAAAAATACTCTCATTTTTTCCGACGATCGGCACCCACCATCTTCATCGTTATCATCTAAGATGTGGGTACACCAAATTTCATGTGATTCTACAATCTTTTCACCGTTGATTTAGCAATGTAAAAAGTTCTATTGTCGGTAAACCGTTAATTTTGAATCCACTAAATCAGTGGTGAAAAGGATGTAGAATTAACGGTTTACCGACAATAGAACTTTTTACATTGCTAAATCAACGGTGAAAAGGATATAGAATCACATGAAATTTGGTGTACCCACATCTTAAATGATAATGATGAAGATCATGGGTGCCGATCGTCGGAAAAAATGAAAGTATTTTTTCGACGTCATAGGAGGAAATTCCCTCCTATGGCTTCTTTCCTCCATTATTCTATATATATATATATATATATATTTATAGGAACGGTTATGTTACTTCCTAAGTGTAACTAAGTTGGTTACACCCAATGTAAATTAACCCACTTCACAATTTTTTTCACGATCGGCTCCATCCATATTGATCTCTATCATCTAAAGTATGGGTACATCAAGTTTCATGTGATTTGGATTCCGTTTATACATTGATCATGGGTTTTAAAATGTTCTATTGTTGGAACCGTTCATTTTGCAACCAACCGATGTATGCACAAATAGAATCTAGATCATATCAAACTTGATTTACCCATACTTTAGATGATGAAGATCAAGATGTACGAAGCCGATCAGGAAAAAAATCGTGAAGCAGGTTATTTTACGCAGGGTGCAACTGACTTAGTTACACCTAGGGAGTAAAATAGTCGCTCCATATAAATGTGTGTGTAGAGTATCTAATCTGGATGTAGAGGACTTTTCTATGACTTAAGGTCAAATCGCATGCGAAGCCGCATGAGTCCAATATGCATACTCTGTGTGCACACGTTTTCCCGACCCATAGAGAATTTCTTTATGGCTAGATAGAGACATTCCTTATATATATATATATATATATAATGGAGGGAAGAGGTCCTATGAGGTTTTTTCGTCACATACCAGTTAAAAACCTACACCCGTCATCTTTTTTTTTGACAATCGGCTCCTGCCATCTTGATCTACATTGGATGGTGTAGTTTTTTAACGCCACCTCACGAAAAAGCCTCCCAAGGCATTTTTCCTCCACTATTCTATATGAGAATAATAGAGAAAAGTGGCCTAGGAGGGAAACCGCGTCGATAAAAGTATACCCTCCATTTTTTCCGACGATTGGTACTGTCCATCTTGATCTTTATCATCTAAGATATAGATACACCAAATTTCATACGATTCTAACACATTTTCATCATTGATCTTGAATGTAATTTTTTTAAAAAAATGTTCTATTATTGAAAAACCGTTAATTTTGCACCCACTAATACAATGGTGAGCATGTTGGAATCATATGGAATTTGGTATATGTACGTCTTAGCTGATGAGGATGGTGTTTGCCGATTGGTGGAAAAATCATGGAGGGTAGACTTCTTTCTCCGCCATAGGAGGAAATCCCCTTTCAGGGCCTTTGTCCTCCATTATTCTCTCTATATAAGAACAATGAAGGAAATATGTGTCTTATTTTTAGAGTAATGCTTCCCACCCTACTTTTTACCTTAAAAAATTTGAAGGAAAGAGGCATATACATCCTACATGATTTTTTCGACGATCGGCACCCATCATCTCCATCTTTATCATCAAAGATTTGGATATACCAAATTTCACATGATTCTACCACTTTTCACCGTTGAATTAGCAATGTATCTTGTCGGTAAACCGTTAATTTTGCACCCACCAAATTAACGGTGAAAAGTGAGAGAATCACATGAAATTTGGTGTATCCATATCTTAGATTGCACCCACCAAATCAACGGTGAAAAGTGGGAGAATCACATGAAATTTGGTGCATCCACATCTTAGATGATAAAGATGGAGACTAAATCAATGGTAAAAAAGTGGTAGAATCACATGAAATTTGACGTATCCACATTTTAGATGATAAAGATGGAGGTGATGGGTGTCAATCGTCGAAAAATATCACGGAGGGTGTATTTTTTCGATGCTATAGGAGGAAATTCTCTCATATGGCACCTTTCCTCCATTATTCGCTCTTTCTATGCTTGTATGCTCTCTCTATATGTAAAGAGAAAATGAAAAGGAGGCCCTATGAGGCTTTTCGTTAGGTGGCGTAAAAAATCTATATCTTCCACGATTTTTTCGACGATCGGCACCCATCATCTGACGGAATTAATTTACAATTAATCTACTCTCTAGAAGAGTTATATTCAAAGCAAGTCATATTTTATCAAACATATGTACCATGCATTCAAATCATGTCAACACGTAAGGGCTCGATGAAATGGCAAGGCTTAACTCACTATATAAAAAGAGCCTCTTTACTTGTAAAATCATTCAATCCAATTTAGAAAAGAATAAAAGACTTCAAAGCAAAGGCATAACTTTTCATTCATTCTCCTCTTTGAATTTCTATCTAAATAACACAGTGTTTTCTAGTTTATAATCTTATCAAAATTAAGTTTGTTTCTAAATTTCATTCCGTAATTCAATAGACTTTCGTTTGCCCTAAAAAATTTGGTGTCAGAGCCTTTCATCTCTATCTCGGTCGATATGGCAACATCCTCTCCATCAGCATCGTCCTTATTCAACTATTCGCAAAATCTTGTTCCTGTTTTTGACGACGAGAGTTGCGATTTTTGGAGTTTTCAAATGAAAACTCTCTTTATCTCTTAAGAACTTTGGGAGCTTGTTGAAGGTGGCAGCCAAATAGTCGATGATTCCGAGACACTTGCATCATGGATTCGGACGAAACAAAAAAAGTACCGTGAGAATAGAAAGAAAGACGCAAAAGCGTTTCTCTTTATTCAGTAAGGTGAGCAGAACAAATCTTTCTTAGAATCATGGCCGCTGTTACATCAAAAGAGACTTGGGAAATTCTCAAACAACAATTTAAAGGTTCCGCGAAGATAATCTCTATCAAATTACAGTCTTTATGGCGAGATTTTGACAATTTGGCCATGATAGATAATGGATCATTGAAAGTATTTTTTGATAGAGTTACCACAATAGTTAATCAAATCAGAACATATGATGATACTATTGATAGAAAAAATATTATTGAAAAAATATTAAGAAATCTGCCACAAAAATGGATTCATGCTGCTGCTATAGAAGAGTTAAAAGACTTATCAATTTTGACATTGAATGAACTAATAGCATGTTTGGAGACGTGAGTTACGAATGTCAGGTCCGTAACAAAAGAGATGGAGCAAGCTTTCCAATCCAAGGTGACTATAGAAAGCAGAGGATAATTTCGGAAAAGAAATAAAGGAAAGAAATTCTTTCACAAGCAGTAGTTCAGAAAAGCCGATCAAAGTCAATACCAAAAGAAGCCTGAAGGCTATGATCAATTTCAAAGATGGAGGTATGACCAAAATAAAAACTTTTCAAAGAAGTTTTTCCAAATTGTTTAGTTTGTGGAAAATCCAATCACAAATCAGAAGATTACCGATACAAATGTACAAGATGCAAAACTCCTAATCGCTCCTAATGAGATGGCTGGTTTCAGAAAAATGAGAAAAATGATGAATCACAATTTTCAGAAACAGATCACGTGTTCTATTCCTGTTTTAATGCTCAATCAAACACAAAAAATGTCGGGTATTTGGATAGTGGTTGCAGCAGTTATATGACAGGAAATAAGAGCATCTTTGTCAGTCTAAATGAAGGGGTCGATTATCAGATAAAGCTCGGAGATGGAAATCTGTGTAAAGCCGAAGGAAAAGGAGAGACAACTGTGCAAACAAAAGGAGGTAACACAGTTTATTTCAGACTTCTTTATGTTCCAGAGCTAAAAACTAATTTGCTAAGTGTGAAACATCTAATAAATTTTGTGAAAGATGAATGTGATTGTTGATGGCGACGATAAAACACATAATGACTAAAATTAAAATAGCATCAAATAAAGTTTTTCCTTTAAAAATGTCATACGAGAATCTTGCACTAAAATTTGAAGAAAACAATGTTTCTCTATTTAAAATTTAGAAGGCTTGAATTGTTAAAAACAAAAAATATGGTTATTGGTTTCTTCAAATAACTAAAAGAAAAAGCCAGTTTTTAAGACGCATTTAAGGCAAAATGCATCGACTTCCGTTTACAAAAACATCTTGGAGGGCCAAAGCTTCGTTGGAACTTGTGCATGCCAAAGTATGCGGTCCTGCTCAAACTCCATCATTAAATGGCAAAAGATAATTCTTACTATTTGTTGATGATTATAGTAGAATGACGTAGGCTTATTTTCTAAAAGAAAAATCCAAATTAATTTCAATGTTAGTTCAAAACATTCATAGAAAAACAAAGTGGTCATAAATTAAAGATGATGAGAACGGATTGTGAAGGGGAGTTTACTTCTACACAGTTTCAAGATTTCTGCAAAGCTTTAGGTGTCAAGAAAGAGCTAACATCAAGATACACTTCTTTGTAAAACGGCGTGGCCGAAAGAAGAGATAGATCAATCGTGGAGATGTACAGAAGCATGCTGAAAGGCAAATCTTCCGAACAAGTTTTGGGCAGAAGCAGATAATACGGCTGTGTACATCTTGAACAGATCGCCGACAAAAGCTGTGCCAGACAGAGCACCCTATGAAGTCCGGTACAATCGCAAAGCAAACATAGATTTCTTGAAGGTGTTTAGCTCTATCGCATATGCTCACATTCTAGCACCAAAGAGAAAAGTTTGAGGAGAATGGAGAAAAATATATTTTCATCGGTTACAGTGATGAGGCTAAAACTTACAGATTGTATGATCCTAACACCAATAAGCTTCTGATTTCACGAGACATTATCTTTGATGAAGTAGCTTTATGGAGCTGGAAAGAAACTACAACACCAACAATCATTGAAGAAGAAAGCGGGGAGGGTTTAGTTCTTCCAACTAACAGAATCGAATGCAAGATCTGGAGATTCATTTTCTTCATACTCCAAATCATCACCAAGAATGGTTCGTTCATTGCAAGATATTTATAATTCCTGTGACATGGCATTGTTTTCTTGTGAATCACAGAAATATGAAGCAGCCGCAAATGACGAAAACCGTGTCAAATCAATGAATGAAGAAATTGCGATGATCGAGAAAAACGATACATGGGAGATGACCCATCTTCCAGATGGGAAGGAGATAACTGGGCTTAAATATGTCTACAAGACCAAATACAACGAAGACACTCAATTCAAAAGCTGAATGCTCGACTTGCAGCAAAATGCTACTCACAAAAGTCAGTCATCGAATTCAACGAGGCATTTGCTCCAGTTGCTCGCATGGAGACTATCAGAACCATCTTGGCACTTGCCACACAATTCAAACTAAAGGTATTCCGGCTAGATGTCAAATTAACATTCCTTAACGGAGAGCTCGAACAAGTCTACGTCGAACAATATAAGGCTACATTGTCAAAGGAAAAGAGCGTAAAGTGATAGCCTTCACAAAGTACTGTACGGGTTAAAGTAGCATCTTGAGTCTGGAACTGTAAAATTGATCAACATTTTCATAAAAACAAATTTCAAAGAGGCCCATGTGAGCCATCCTTGTATGTAAGAAGGCAAGGTACAGACTATCTTATTGTCTGTCTTTATGTTGATGATTTGATATATTCCGGTACCGATCCTATGATGATAGAAGAGTTCAAAAAGCAAATGATGAAAGAACTCGAAATGACAAATTTAGGCTTGATGCGATATTTTCTTGGCATACAGTCAAACAATTTTCAGAAGAAATATTTATCAGCCAAGAAAAATATTGTGAAGATCTTCTGAAGCACTTCCATATGTCAAACTGCAAGCCGGTCGCCACACTAGCAGTATTGGACGAGTAACTAAGCATGTATGACGGTGCACAAAAGGTCGATGCGTCAATCTACCGAAGCCTAGTCGGATCATTGATATATCTCACAAATACAAGACCCGACATACTAGACACAGTCAGCGTAATTTCAAGATTAATGAGTGATCCAAGCAAGCTACACGACGTAGCAGCCAAGCGCATCCTCAGATATCTTCAGGGCACAAAGAAGTCCGGCATCAAATATGCAACCGAAGAAGACAACACCATGATCGGGTACACCGACAATGACCGGACAGGATACGTCGATGATCGTAAAAGTACTTCGGGATATGTTTTCCCACTCGGCTCAAAAGTGATAACCTGGTCGTCTAAGAAGCAGCAAACGGTAGCACTCTCATCGAAGCCGAATACATTTTAGCCACAAGTGCCACATGTGAAGCAATCTGGCTTAGAAGAATTCTCTCAAATCTGCAACAAAAGCAAGAAGCTCCAACAATATATTGTGACAACATGTTAGCAATTGCCATGACAGAATCTGGTGTTTCATGCAAGATCAAAACACATCGAGATTCAACATCATTTCATTCGAGAGCTCGTAGAAGAAAAAGAGATCGAGGTGGAGTTTATCCTAATAGATTAACAACTTGCAGATATCTTCACTAAAGCAATCACTATAGAAAAATTCATCTACTTCAGAAAGATTTTGCAAATTGCAAATTAAGAAGGGATGTTGGAATTAATTTACAATCAATCAACTCTCTAGAAGAGTTGAATTCAAAACAAGCCATATTTTATCAAACATATGTAACATGCATTCATATCATGTGAACATGTAAGGGTTTAGTAAAATAGTGAGGCTTAACTCACTATATAAAGAGTGCCTCGCTGGTTGTAATATCATCTAATCCAATCTAGAAAAGAAAAAAGTTTTCAAAGCAAAATCATAACTTTTCGTTCATTCTCTTCTCTTTGAATTTCTATCTAAAAAACACAAAGTGTTTTCTAGTTTATAATCTTCTCAAAATTAAGTTTTTTCCTAAATATCATTCCATAATCCACCAGACAGAAGTCTGCCCCAACATCATCATCTTTATCATGCAAGATGTTGGTACACCAAATTTCATGTGATTCCACCACTTTTTCACCGTTGAATTAGCAATGTAAAAAGTTCTATTGTTGGTAAACCATTAATTTTGCACCTACCAAATCAACGGTGAAAAGGTGACGGAACCACATGAAATTTGGTGTATCCATATCTTACGTGATAAAGATGATGATGATAGGTGCGGATCGTCCAAAAAAAAAATCGTGGAGGGTGTATTTTTTCGACGCCATAGGAGGAAATTCCCTCCTATGGCATCTTTCCTCCATTATTCTCACTCTCTCTCACACACACACATATGAAGCTGTACCTATGAGGTCCGGCCTATATATTATCAGTCTAATTCTTAATCCAATATTCATATCAAATGACTGAAGGGGAAATAAGAACCAGTATGACATATTAAGTTTTTGCCATCCAGTGTTCATAGGTCTAAAATATGTATTCACACACATGTTTTTTTCCCAGTTTGCAGTATGTTCCAAGTTTAAGTTGCGCAGAACTATATGAAATCTGTATACGTATCTACTGCTTCTGGAATACGTCCTAATACAGATAGTTTAAGGTCTGTTTGGCATTATAGTATGCTAAACCATGATCAATCATATAACTAGTTTGAAGGGTTTTGTTATTTCCCCTTCTTCTGAAAATGGATTACTAAAGCAGCAATATGAATAGGCACTATAGTTTATCAGCCACGTCTATGTTTGAGTTGGCCTATTCATACTACTGCGTTAGTAATGCATTTTCAGGAGAAGGGGAAATATCAAAGCCACACAAGCTATTTGCCGGACTATGTATTTTGTATGTATGGGGCATGGACCAATGATGATCAGCAGGGACTTCTGGCTTTATCTTATATGTATTGAGGACTTTTGTTCATTAAAATCTTTTTAATGAATTTTTTTATTTTTTTGGGGGATAATTAACCCATCCTTTACCTCAGAAAAGGAAGAAAATAACTATCAACACGCTAAAAAAACCTGGTCATTGTTTGTAGTAGACTGATTTGTCATTCTCATTATCTTCATTACCTTTGTACATTTTTCTTGTTTTCCTTCTGTTGAATTGTTTGTTACCATATATATATTTTCTCATCCAGTTACTTCTCTCTTCTTTTTTCATTGAACCACTTCTATCTGATTTTAGCAAGAATTGGTTCTCTGTGTTTCTCATTTTAGTGTTCTTAATCTTGTTTTCTTCTTATTTTAGATGCTGCGATCCAAATTTGGTGGAGATTCCTGTTGAAATAGAAACACCAGATCATCACTACTATCATGTATGCTGCAAAACCAGACGCACTTCAGTTTCTTAGTTTCATTCTCTAGTCGACCAGTCCCTTGTGCAAATACAAAATTAACACGAGTTTGTTTAAATTTGCAGATTGCCTTTTTCACTACTAGGAAAATAGAACGTAATGAGGAACTATGTTGGGTGAGTACATATTTCCATGACGATCTCTCATATCACTAAAATGTTTCAGACTTATTCAGTGTTTTAATTATTCCGCTATGAGTTGGTTCCTTTTTCCTTGGATACTAGTGTTTTAAAATCTTCTATGTGTGTGTGTGCGTAGATGCAGATTATACCGTGCAGCTGTAGGAATTTCTAATAGTAGCGGGACAGATGACAACACATTATTAATGAAACCTTCACTTTACCTTCTTTCACATCAATCTAAAAGATTCTTGTATTTGCAAACGATGCCATGTGTCCTGCCAATAGCAAATTCTGAAAGTGCCGTTATATACTCCCCCCGCCCCCAACCACAACACACACAAAAAACTAAATAAAAAAACACACACACACAGATCCTATTGAAAGAAATCCTACCATCTCTGAAACCTTTGGATTTGCTTTGTGGTTTGTGCAAAAAAATATATGAAAAAATTCTTTTAACTTTCATCATTGTAACAATTGTATGCGCATATCCTTATGTGGATCCCGTGGTTAAAAAAGATGGGACCTGTTAACAAATCCTTTTGATAGGATCCTAGTCAACACACACACTCTCTCTCTCTCTCTCTATATATATATATATATATAGAGAGAGAGAGAGAGAGAGAGGGGTTAATGGAGGAAATGTGCCATAGGAGGGAATTTCCACCTATGGCGTTGGAAAAATACATGCTCCATGATTTTTTTCGACAATCGGCATACATCACTTCCATCTGTCATCTAAGATGTGGATACACCAAATTTTATGTGATTATACCATTTTTTCACCGTTGATTTAGTTGGTGCAAAATGAATGGTATACCGACAATAGAACTTTTTACATTGCTAATTCAACGGTGAAAATGTGATGGAATCACATGAAATTTGATGTATGTACATCTTAGATGATAACGATGATGATGATGGGTGCCGATCGTCAGAAAAAATGAAGGTTGTATTTTTTCGACGACATATGAGGAAATTCCCTCATATGGCCTCTTTCCTCCATTATATATATATATATATATATATATATAATGGAGGAAAGAGGCCATAGGAGGGAATTTCCTCCTATGGCGTCGAAAAAATACACGCTCCCTCATTTTTTCCGACGATCGGCACCCATCATCTTCATCATTATCAACTATGATGTGAGTATACCAAATTTAATGTGATTCTATAATTTTTTCACCGTTGATTTAGTGGGTTCAAAATTAACGGTTTACCGACAACATAACGTTTTTGGTTTTGCTAAATCAACGGTGAAAATGTTGTAGAATCCCATGAAATTTGATGTACTCACATCTTAGATAATAACGATGAAGACGATGGGTGCCGATCGTCAAACAAAACGAGGGAGGGTGTAATTTTTTGACGCCATAGGAGGAAATTCCCTCCTATGGCCTCTTTCCTCCATTATTCTCTCTCTCTCTCTCGCTCTCTCTCTATATATATGTTTGTGAGAATACACACACACACACACTCATGTAAATGTACGTCTGCATATGTGCATGTGCATCTATGCATGTCCATATGTCTGCATATGTCCATCTGCATCTATGCATGTCCATATGTATGCATATGTCCATCTGCATAAATGCATGTGTGTGTGTGTGATATAGAGAGAACGGAGTATAAAGTGGCACGATAAGAAATTTCCAACATTGGCGGCTCAGAAAGCCAAATATCCGTCAATTTATCGATGATATGCACCGTCCATCTTGATCATCACGTCCTTAAATATATGTACATCAATTTTCGTGTGAATTGGATGCCATTTATCCTTGAATCGGGATGATTGCAAGACAATAGAGCATTTTACGATCCTAAGTGAATTGGCAAAGAGTATCCGAACAAATATGAAAATTGTCAATACTTATAGTTTACTACACAGGATTTCTGCCTAATTATTGCTTCTCTTGCGCATACATGTAGTTTATTCAAAATCCTTCCCAATGTACATCGTAAAATGCTTTACATTGGTAGTCATGTCGGTTTACATAAGCTTAATCGCCCTAGGCTGATATTGTTGTAATCTTTTTTATATATTACTTAATGCAGGATTATGGTATTGATTTTAACGACCATGACCATCCGGTAAAAGCTTTTAAATGTGTATGTGGAAGCAAGCTGTGCCGGGACAGGAGTAGTAGCAGTAGGTCTCTTTAACTCCCAGAATAGCGTGATTATTGCTTACTTATAGTTTACTACACAGGATTTCTGCCTAATTATTGCTTCTCTTGCGCATACATGTAGTTTATTTAAAATCCTTCCCAATGTACATCGTAAAATGCTTTACATTGGTAGTCATGTCGGTTTACATAAGCTTAATCGCCCTAGGATGTTGTAATCTTTTTTATATATTACTTAATGCAGGATTATGGTATTGATTTTAACGACCATGACCATCCGGTAAAAGCTTTTAAATGTGTATGTGGAAGCAAGCTGTGCCGGGACAGGACTAGTAGCAGTAGGTCTCTTTAACTCCCAGAATAGCGAACTCCCCCCCCCCCCCCCCCCCCCCCCCCCGCGCGCGCTCCGAGGCAATATGATCCATATATTTCTTCTTCTTCTTCATAACATCTAGGTATTATTTAAGCTGGAAATTCTCTTCTTCTTTGTTAATGATAGAATTTCTTAATCTACTGAAAACCCTGTTGAAGGAGAAAAGGCTCTTATATGATATAATGATCATATCTGCAGCCAAAAGATTGCTTCAATCAAATTAAAAAGGCCTGGAAATAGCATGTCATTCAATTTGTGTCGAATCAAGTTTGCTTCATTTAACTCTATAGTGACGTTTTCCCCTTCTCTTTTTATTTCAGAAGCCAAGTCAACTGCACTAGCTCTGAGATGAACCAAAGAAAAAAAATATATATCCATCAGAGCTTGTTTCAATCTATAAGAAACCATCAATTTTGTCCCTGAAAATTGAAAGGATTTGGTACAGCGTTTCTCAAAGGATGCAAAGCTCCACCTGAAAGGCCCTTGGAGTTTTTGTCAGAATTGTGTCTTTACACCAAGTTTTGATCACTTGATTTTTCCGCAGAGAACTGCGACTGTATGACTTTGGAAGCTAAAGTCGAAATGATGCAAGGACACCAGTCGGATAAAAGTTTTTCAATTTTCTGCCAATAATGTGCAGTCTGTTCTTTTCAGTTTTAGCACTTGCAAATGCAGTGAAAACAGGTGGAAAAACATACAACTGAGATTTGCAGTTTACATACAAGCTATGATCTTATTACATAATCACTTGCTCGCTCATATAGCACATGCCATTAATGCCATCGATAAATCACATCAAAACTACTAATGCCATACATAAACATATCACTATTATTAAACCCAGCATGCTGAAGTTTGGGAGCGCAAAATATTAGACTAAAACATCACACTTAAACATCACACCACAGCTGAAAGAAAGCCTACTGCATTTTCTTCGTCTCATAAGCAATCCTTTGCTGCTCACAGTACTCAAACAGGCTCCCGTCGAAGCATCGCCTAACAGCCTCCCTTGAAAGGTAACCCTCATCGTCTCTTGCAAGCAAATACAGAACCAACCATTCCCCCTTCGAGGTTATCCTAAGAAGCACAACCCATTAAATTTGTTACAGAAACTTGCAAACAAATTATTAATCATTTTACACAAAAGATCTTACCATCCGAAGAAATCATAAGCCAACCGATTTCCTTCAGTCATCTGCCACATCTCTGCGAAAGATATCTTGTCTGGCACCGTCTTTGCATACTTGCTGAAGATGCCCTCGAAATTAACCGGGACATACCTGAATTCGAGGTGTAATTTAAATGATTTTTGAACTTCTTATTTGCAAAATTATGAGAAGCCTAAAAAATTTACCTGCCCTCGGTATCATAAGTTCCGGAGTCACTTCCATGCTTGGTCTTATGTATTCTGTTGACGTAGATTGGAAAAAAAGGCGAAGGTATCCAACTCTATGGAGAGCTCAAAATAGTCAAACTTAACATGAATAAGCCAATCCTTTTTATTAATTTTAATTTAGTTTATTTTATTGTTGGCATCGGGTTTCACTCACCGGGAGCGTCGGGTAGCTCATTGCTCCATTGATGAGAACGGCCATGATTATAGAAAGGATTGGATTGAAGCCAATAGCTCGACATCCTGCAGGTTCAATTATCAAAGTCTATAGATCAATATCAATCTCGAAATAGCAAGCCGTCTAATTTAAGCTAAGTATGCATTAATTACCTGCATAGGTTTCCCATGGATACACGACGCCATCATCGTTTCTGTCAAAGAAGGCAGCGTGTTGTTGAAGAACAGTCATATTACGATGCATGTGGTCCCTCGAGCCTTCTGGATGGTAAATATCAGGCGCTGCCAGTGCTCTGGCCATGTCTGAAAATACCATGTTGGTAAAACAGGTCAGCCGGACATGAAGAACTGGTTTGAGATTCGGTCAAAAATTGTTTGGAAACTAACTAATCTTATCATAATTATAAGGCTAATCTTATCATAATTATAAGGCCCTTCTATTTTTTGTGCCGGAAGGTTGGAACATTGTGAGAAACATCTCTCACTATGTACGGGTTGGTCTTGTAAGAATAAAAAAATGATTATCCGTAGTATCGTTACAACTTCGGAAGTTTGATGTGTAGTGAGAGAGATTTTTAATATGCAACTGGAGTAATTCAGCGGACGCGTGATAAGGATTGATTAAATTAAATTAAATTAAAAATATCGCTGTACAAGGATCTGGATTTCGGTCCAAGGACCCTCGAACTATGAGCATGTGTCAAAATATAAATATAAATCCAACAACCCTCATGGCCAGAGTTTTAATGTATAGCAACAAGGATTTAAGTCTAGCTCCTCTCCTCTCCTCTCCCTATTCCCTATGCATTATTTGCATGTCTTCTGATATCTTTTATATAATTTTCTTGCTCTATATAATTAACTAATAAAAACGAGATGCCAAAGAACGATTATTTTGCAATATATCATTAGATGTTGTCTACCGTCTACCGTTCAAAATGATTTATCGAAGAACCCATTATATAATACGTGTAAATAACATTACTTTATATAAGATAAAACATACAATGTAATGTTGCCATGTAACAAGAATCACCCTTGGAACTACAAATTACAGTTCCCTTTTCCTCTCATGAAAGATTTTGCCTACGGTTCTGAATCTTTGACCTACCGAACCTCTTTATATAATTACCACATCTTACCAATGAGCAATAGTTCAGTTGGTATGCAAATTTACTCTTTTGGGAAGAGTGCGGGATTCGAAACTCAGAAAGCTTAAGAGGTGAAGTGGCCACGTATCAACGCTTTGGAGACAAATTCGTGGGTTTCTTGGATTCTCTTGGATGCGCGTGTGTATGTTGTGTGATTATGTGTGATGTGTGCGTGGGTGTGTTTGTGTGTACCGTATGCATAGATTAGGATTTACGGGACAGTGCCAAAAAATAAAATAAAAAAATACTATACCTTCCGTTTCTTTTTATAGGTCCTTTTTATCCTTGCACATTTACAAAGAGTATAACCGCTCCAGAATTTCTAATCTCTACTATTATAATGTAAACACAAAGAAGGGGCATTTCGCACTTTCGATTTCAATTTCAATTTCAATAAAAAAAATCTTTATTATTAGCCACTCTTTTCCATTCTCTCTATTTTACAAATAAATAAACACAAAGTTTCATATCATACCTATTTTTTTTGCTATAACCACTCACTTCTTTCTTTATAACTACTACCTTCCTTTTTGGAATTCAGTGTATAAGGGTAAATACTTTAACTGTACGCTTTCAATTCATACATGCATGTACCCAACAGATAAATGGACGGGTCTCACATTATCTAAATATTAATACCATGTATGAGTCCCATAGTATTTTATCGTTTGGGTACATGCAGGCAGGAGCAATAGTGGGTTCAATTTATACATGCATGTACCCAACAGATAAATGGGTGGGTCTCACATCATCTAGATATTAATACCACGCATGCGTCCCACGGTGTTTTATCTCTTGGGTACATGTAGTCAGGAGCAAAAGTGGGAAGTAAAAGTTCAGATCAAGTAAAAATTCATTTATGATCTATATCATACCGGTTTACTCCTAATCTACATAGACGTAGTTCAGATCAAGTAAAAATTGTCTCTCCACGAGATGAGAAAAAGGACTCACAAGGTTTAGGGAGTGAATCTTCAAGGTCATCCCTCACCGGCCTCTCCGCCGTCAACGGAGCCTCCGGCGCTGCCGTCTCCATCGATTCTCTCTTGTCCGTCATCTCAATCTCTCTGGCTAACTTCAAATCTCAACACTATATTGAAACAATGAGATGAAATTTGCCCAAAATAGGTGTTTAATTATATAGGCAAGCAAAGTTAAAGCTGAAGGAAGAAATTGTGACACGCGTGCCTTTCAAAAGCTATACGTGTTGGTTTGCATGGCTTCGGTTACGCTCATAGCAAATGCTTGCTTGGAATAAAGCTAAGTGAATTTTTTCCATGTTCCTATTCACATTTTGGCTGCTTAATTAATTTTAATTACTTTTGGGTTGTAGACGAAAGGTTTAGGATGCATAAGTGACCGGGACGTAGATGGATCGGATATGAAGCGGTTCTCTAGACGGATTTAAATAGGGATACGGATAACTATTGAATTATAAAATATGATTAATTATAAAATATGATTAATATGGTTTTGAGAACATTGTCCGAAAGATAAAATGTATATAATTATGAATGACTAAGACGGAGCCATTCTCAGGTTTTTGTTCTATTTTGAAAAAAGGAGATCTTAGTATGATATACAATGATTCACTACTACAATAATGGGTAGTCCCTACGGATTTAGCCGTAGAGGCAAATCACTGCCCCTACGGAGATATCCGTAGGAAGATAAAACTACACCGTAGGTCTAAAGGCCGCATGTGCAAATCTTCGTTCTGAACATACCCCTACGGAGTAATAATTGCCCATACGGTGAGTAATAATTGCCCATACGGCTTACACCGTAGGGGCATTTATTCCTACAGATTACTCCGTAGGGACATAATATTTATTTAATTTATTGGTTTATAAAATAAAATACTTGTCGTAGTAATCTATAGGTCCTGATAGACGTCCCTACGGATTTATCCGTAGAGCCTGATAGATGCCTCTCCGAAGGGGCAAGTTTGGCCCCTGTTACTGAGTCCATAGGGACAAAATATCAGGTATCATGATATTTTTTCCCTACGGCTAACTGTGTAAGGGCAAGTATTGCACCTACGGATTAATCCGTAGGTGCAATGGATGACCCTACGAATTAATCCGTAGGGACAAAATATCGGGGTTTTTTTAATAAAAAATGGGCTTCCTGTTTTTTTCCTGCACTGTGCACAATAATATATACATCATATAACCAAATACAGAAATATTCATGATCAACATCTCACGTATAATATATATAAAAAATAAACAAAAAGAATACGATATAAATCTAAATTATCGTGAATAAGCAAATAACCACCAATATCGTCCAAAATATATACAATATGTATTAGATAAGTACATACATCCTCAAAAATATATAAAAAGCTACCCTAGCTCGGTCCAGCTCCTCCACCTCTGATAAACGCCGTAATCTGGCGCATCTGCTCCTCGGTGCAGCCCTGAGTCGTCAAAAACTCGACCAATGAAGGAGTGGACTATGCGGGAGTGTGGACGGGCTGTGGAGCCGCAGGAGTGGTCTGCGCAACCATAGCCGAGATAGTGGCTTGCGGAGCCGCAGCCGAAGGAGATGCATGTAGAGCCGCAGCCGAAGCAGCCTGTCGCATCTGTTAAATTTTGTGTGTAATAAACGAGTAAGAACCGTGTATTAAATTTTAGTCGAATTCGTATCATTATCAGGTTATTGCGAAACCCCAATCTAAGAATACTTATGGACATAGGCCTCGTTTGGATATCTAGTCTGGAAAACCGTAGTTTTTTTAATTAGATAGTTTATGTAAGTATGATTAATCAAAACTAAGTCTACAACCAAATAAGCTCAGGCTACTAATATTGCATATGTTACTATCTATAATGTGATATAATATTTTACTATTAAATAGTATACGTATCAACATCTACTTCAACTTCTCGACGGTGGTCTTCAAGGCGGCAATATCATGCTCCAGACGTCACTCACGAAGATAGGGAAAGTAACCGCCAGAGTGGAGACCAACCTCATATGGACCCTGCTAGGACCCAGTCCCCGGCCTCTCTCCCAACTGTTGGGGTAAAAAATTACACCCTGGTTAACCAAGTCAAAGTCAAAGTCAACCCCAAATAAGCGGGTCCAAGCCCAGATTAAGTGGGCCCATGCCCAAGTCGAGCCCTGCGGCCGGCCTCCCCCATGCCAAAATGAAATCATGTAATAAATAATTTTGAGGTAATTTTTTATGCATGATTGTAAGAAAAATGGGCAAAAAGCCAAATTTTTGTAAAGCCCATATCTCATATGCAAAATAAATGAGCACATAAGGCATGAGATGAGCAAAATGTCATTTTGTAAAGCCCAAGGGCTATATGTAAGTTTGTAAACCTATAAAAGGCAACATGATAATGAAATAAAAAAAATAATAATTCATTCTCCCCAAAAAATTAGGGTCTGTGCCTCTTTCCTCAAGGTTCTAAAACCTTATTCCCCTTTGGAATTAAATCAAGAGTTTAATTCTTTCTTTTCCAAAAAGGAATAGTTTTTCACCATAAAACCCACAAAAGAGAGCACGGATGTTCCGGGCGTCTTTGCCTGAAATTCGGGACAGATGCTAATTGGTGCTATCCGTCCACCTCTCCGAGAATGCCAAGTTGATTTATGGTACCGTGTATCGAAGGTTTAAACGGATGCGGCCGATATAGCAGACTTCGTCAGATTCCCCCTCGCTTGAGAGATTTTTGATTGTGGGGACGCTCTTCCCTGCAGGCGCAAGCCCCTGCAGTTAATTACGCTACCGCATCGCGGTAACAATTTTGTCCTTCTCCAGATGGTGACTTCGTGTCGTGGGTGTTTGTTTTGTGTTCGGTTGCCCGTGGATTGTATACGGAGATTAAGTTATGTTGTCGCCCGTAGGGCGTGGACTAGTCCAAATCCGTATTTTTCTTAGATTTGGGTTTGGAGGGTTTGAGTTTAAGGATACGTTAGTCTCATTTGAGACTAAGATCAACTTAAACGTTCGTTAAGGATACGTTAGTCTAATTTTAGACTAAGATCAACTTAACGGTTTGTTAAGAATACGTTAGTCTTATTTCAGACCAAGATCAACTTAACGGGGTCGTTTAGATCCGACAAGAGAGCAATTGGGGGGCTCTACTGTTTAGTTTAATGACATTACGGTCGATAGGTAGTTTAAGGATATTGCGGTCCAATGTTAGTTTTAAGACATTGCGGTCAAGGTTAAGGACATCATAGTCCATGAGTTTAAGGACTCCACAGTCCGACGTTAGTTTTAAGACATCACGGTCAAGGTTAGGGACGTCATAGTCCGTTATTAGTTTTAAGAAATTCCGGTCAAGATTAAGGACATCATAGTCTATGAGTTTAAGGACTCCACAGTCCGTGAAATGTATGGTTGTTGGGACCCGTCACCTCTTTGAAGACGTTGAAGAATTACAACGACAAATATCAAAGGAGTGAAGAGATGTACCCTTGAACCAAAGTAGATTAAATAATCTGTAGCCCAATTTGGAACCAAGACCAATTAATTATATTATGAGCCCATCGGCTCAGTTAAGTTTGAATTGAGGACTTATGGACAATTTGGGCTAAGTCCAACTGAATTTGACCCTTTATTGGACTACTTGACATTTGTCTGGTTTTAGTCCACATTATTTTCATCTTTGATTTCCTCAATTTTGAGATTCAATTGAAGGAGAGGCTTTGCCTCTGGAAAATTAGCCATATTGGCCAAGAATAGTGTTTAGGCAATAGGGAGCAGCAGTGTTAAACACTAGAAATAAAGCTTTCAGATTAGTGTGAAATACTAGAGAATAATCGTGTTAAACACTGGAAAGTATGATTCTTAAATTAGTGTTAAACACTAAAAGACGATCAGTGTTAAACACTGGGAACAGGATTCTCGAATTAGTGTTAAACACTAGAAGATATTTAGTGTTAAACACTGGAAATAAAACTCTCAAATTAGTGTTAACCACTAAAAGGTGATCAGTGTTAAACACTGGGAATGAAACTCTTGAATTAGTGTTTAAAATACTAAAAAGAAAAGTCACGTGGGGACACGTGAGGCGTTGCCCAAAGGTGGGGCCAGATCTCCTTTTCTTCGTTCTGCAAGTAAGCGTTAAACGATTTTTATATCTTCTTTGGAGCATCACGTGCTGACACGTGAGGAGGATTAATGCGCTGATTATTAGAGCATCAGCCAAGGGGTCACGTGGGAACACGTGAGAGCGCCCAAGACTTTTATTTCTTTTATTTTTTCTATCTGTGTTCCGGGAGTCACGTGGAGCACGTGAGGCATTGCCTCTGAGCTTTTTCCTCCTTATTTCTGTTGGTCTTTACAGGAGTCACGTGGGGGCACGTGAGGCGTTGCCTCTGAGTTCTTTCCTTTTCATTTGTGCGGTTCTTTTCAGGGGTCACGTGGGAACACGTGATCCGGGTTCTTTGCCTGTTTGAAGATTTGTTTATCCTTTTTAAGAATTAAATTCTTCATAGGATTAAACCCTAGCAATAATTTTAGAGAAATTAAATTCCTATTTTCTTTTGAAGAATTATATTTTTAGATAGGGTTAAACCCTAATTCTCCTTCTGTGGGAATTAAACTCCCATATATGCAAGGAATCAAGTTTTGGCATCGGGTAAAACCCTAATTTTATTTTGAGAGGAATTAAATTCCTATGAGTTTGAGAGAATCAAATTCTCAGTTAGGGTTAAACCCTAGTTCTGTCCCTCTTGAAGGAATTAAATTCCTATAATTTTTGGAGAATTGAATTCTCATATAGGGTTAAACCCTAATTTTATCTTGGAGGAATTAAATTCCTAAACTCTGTGAGAATTAAATTCTCAAAACTCAATTCCTCCTCTATATTTTAGATCTGCATGGCAGGATCTCGACCCGATGAGAATTAAATTCTCAACCTATGGGGAGATGTGCACTTTGCAGATCTTCAACTAGAGGAAAAACTAAGTTCTTTTCATAAAAGAGTTAAACTCTTAGATTGAGAATTAAATTCTCTTTTTTTTTTGAAGTTTTGACCCCTTTTTTTTTCTTACCTAGGGTTTTTCTTTTGTAGAGAATTAAATTCTCCTCTCTTTTCTCTCTGAAATTTCAAGATTCAGAAACTCTATATCTCCAAAACTCTCTCCCTCTCTCCCTTCTTTTGGATCCTATTTATAGGAGGAGGAAAATAATCAATCTGTTTAGTAAATCTTTCATTGAAAGATTTGATTTGTTTTCATCATTCATTCGGGCCTTTAGATTATTAGGTGAATTTTATTCACCGTTGGATTTTAAATCTAAAGATATTCCTTTTGTTATTTCGGTGAGATTTTAGGGGAAATATTTCCTTGTCCAAGATTTTTCCATAAATTGGTGATATTTAATCACCCTGGGATTCTTAATCCAGCGGTTCTCCATAATTCTTCTCCATTTTGGAAAGATTTTAAATGATCTTTTTCAGAATTTAATTCTGTTGAACAGTAAGGCTTTTAAAGCCAGTCACGTGTGAGCACGTGACCCCTGGTCACGTGTGAGCACGTGACCCCCCTGAATGGACTCCTCTTCTGCGCTCTGTTCTTTGCTGCTGCTTTAACCATCACATGCCAATACGTGACCACTGGTCACGTGTGAGCACGTGATGCCTCTTCCGAAACTTTTTCCTGATTTTTAATCTGGGAACAAATGCCCCCACAGCGTTGCTCTCACGTGTCTGCATGTGAGTGCAACGCTGTCACTTTTGTGACCGTTGGATCTGCCTTGGGAGTAGGGTAGATGAAACGTTTTCCATCCCATCCTATAAATGTCAATGTCTTTTCAGAAGCGCCTCCACTTTGCTCATCTTCCTCCTTTGAGAACTTTCTTCTTTTGAGAATTTAATTCTCCTTTTCCAGAGCTTAGTTCTCTGCTTCAAACATTTTTCAGAGTTTAACTTTGTTGAAGGATTCCTTTTTCCTCAGGTAATGCTCTTGAACGAACGAAGAACTTTCACAGAAATCACCATGGGATTTTAAATCCACACCAAGGGTTTTCCCTTGAACAAGAACACACATTCTTTTATTTTAGGTTCTTTAAAAAGGAAAATCTCTCAATCCTTAAACGACAGATCTCGCTAAGGTTTCTCTGGCCTTCAGGGGGCTAATGATGGCAGTTGTCTTTTCCATTGGGAATTTAATTCTCCTTTTCAAAAGGAATTTAATTCCTTTGAAGAACTTAGTTCTTCCCAGAGAACTTCATGGGTTTTCTTGCCCTGAGTCATCTTCTTCACAGTTCAGAAGAAGTTTGCACTGTTGCTCTTTGGGAATTTAATTCCTTTGATTCTGTTTGATTTATCACAGAGTCCAAGATGGATTTGTCTTTTAGGGGAATGTGTAGGGTCGCTTGAAACCCAATGCCTATTTAATGAGAATCTTCCCTTTGTCTCATTATAATTTCCAGGCCTCATTATTAACGAGCCGTCATCCTGATTCTGTGGGACCCATGTGTTTTGTAGCCAATAGTCCCCAAAAAAATAAAATCTGCTGTCGCTTTCTTCAACTGTCTTTATATACATATATATATTTATACTCATATATATATATATATATATATATATATATATATATATATATATATTGCTGGCTTCGCTTTTAACAGTTTTCCTTTATTTTACTTCAGGTACAATGGCTTCCATTCCGTACTTTCCTTTCACTCGCTCGGAAGCCGCTTTTCCCCAGTCGCCGTCTGATGAGGAAGTGATGGCAATGATCAGGGCGCATGACCCAAACTGCACTAGCTTACTTCTATGGGGAACTTGGTACAGCCATATCATCCGGGGTCGCCGGAGTTTCCTCTGCGAAGTGCCGACAGAGCCCACCTTTCCGTTCTTGCTGATGGATTCTCCGAGGACGGTCTTCGCTGTGGAGATGCCAAATTGGACTCCAATGGGGCGGCTCGAGCCTTCGACAACCGGTATCCCGAACCATCCGATCCCAGCTATAGATATTCTGGGATGACGTGTTTGTCAGGGTGAGGCCCAACCATGGGGACAAATCTATGAGTTTAAGGACCCCACAGTCCGTATTAATGTGTGGTTGTCGGGACTCATCGCCTCTCTGACGTCGTTGAAGGATTACAACAATACGTGTCAGAGGAGTTCGGAGATGTACCCTTGAACCGGATGTAAATTGATTTAGGAGAGCAGTCTTGCTCAGTCAATTTAATTTGAGGACTTACGGCCATGATTGGGCTAAGTCCAGTTGAGAATATTTTCAACGTTTTTATTTATCTTTGGCCTATTAGGCATGTGCTAGAGCTTTGCCCCTGTTTAATAATGCATTGCATTTTATTTTGGCCTACTATGCCTTTCTGATTTGGGCTCTGTCCCTTTATAAATGATGCAGAGCATCTGTTTGGGCTCTGCCCTTCTTTAAAATAATGCATTGCATTTAATTTGGCCTGTCAGGCCTTTTTTAATTAGGCTTGGCCCTTCTGTAAATAATGCAGTGCATTAATTACTTGACAGTGGTTTGTCAGGCACTTTGCGCCAATTATTGAGCGCAAGTGCTTGTCGTGGTGACACGTGTCACACTTTGGTGTGCGCAAGCGCAACAGCGCAGTGCGCTGCTGACACGTGGCGCGCTCTGGTGAGTTGAGCCAACTTTAAAGAGCTGTGCTCTTTTTTAAAAGCGCACAGCGCAAGTGGTCTTGGAGCTGACACGTGGCGCTCTCTGGTGGCTTGCGCCAACCCAGGAGCGCAACAGTGCAGATTTGCAAGTGCAAGGCACTGTTTTAATAACTTAATCCAATTTTGGATTTAAAAGAAGAATCTTTAAGATTCCAGAACCAATGGTTCATAAAAAAATGAAAGGCGCTGTTATTATTATATATTTTTTATTGAAGATCATTGATCTTGTTCTTAGATCAATGATCTATTCTGAAGAAATTCTTCTTTATTATAAAGGTTTTTACCTTTTTTCTTTTCTTGAGTTCTTCTCACAATTCTTCAGAGTTCTCTCTATTTCTGAGTTTTTGTTTTCTTTCTGTTCTTTTTGAATTGGGGTCTAGGGGCCTTTATATAGTGCCCATTAATTTGTTAAATTTGTTAAAGAGATCTTTCTCTGAGTGATTTGGGGAATTTTCCCCACCGTTGGATTTTTGATCCAAGGGCTTCTGTTTTACAGAAGACAATCTTCTTGTTTTAACAAGAACAGAAAAGATCTTACTGGAATTTTAATTCTGTTTGGCGCAAACGCACCAGCGCATGACATGTGTCGTACAGCGCACAGCGCAGCGCAACTGCGTTTGCGCAACTGCGCTGACACGTGTCGCGCGGCGCACAGCTTGCGCAACTGCGCTGACACGTGTCGCGCGGCACAGCGCTCGCGCAACAGCGCTTGCGCAACTGCACTGACACGTGTCGCGCGGCGCAGCGCTTGCGCAACTGAAGCGTTGCTTCCTTTAATTTTTGTTTTAAATAGAGCCTTGCTCTTATTGGGCGTGCTGTCTTGGGCGCTGCGCTGACGTATCAACTTCTGACACGTGGCGCTTTGCGCGCAGCGCACGGGATTTGAAGCGTTGCTTCAATTTTTGAATTTTTGAAATTCAAACAGAGCTTTGCTCTGATTGGGGGAAACAGTCACGTGGAGCATGTGAGGCATTGCCTCTGAGCTTTATCCTCCTTATTTCTGTTGGTCTTTACAGGAGTCACGTGGGGCACGTGAGGCGTTGCCTCTGAGTTCTTTCCTTTTCATTTGTGGGGTTCTTTTCAGCGGTCACGTGGGAACACGTGACCCGGGTTCTTTGCCTGTTTGAAGATCTGTTTATCCTTTTTAAGAATTAAATTCTTCATAGGATTAAACTTTAGCAATAATTTTAGAGGAATTAAATTCCTATTTTCTTTTGAAGAATTATATTCTTAGATAGGGTTAAACCCTAATTCTCCTTCTGTGGGAATTAAACTCCCATATATGTAAGGAATCAAGTTTTGGCATCGGGTAAAACCCTAATTTTATTTTGAGAGGAATTAAATTCCTATGAGTTTGAGAGAATCAAATTCTCAGTTAGGATTAAACCCTAGTTCTGTTCCTCTTGAAGGAATTAAATTCCTATAATTTTTGGAGAATTGAATTCTCATATAGGGTTAAACCCTAATTTTATCTTGGAGGAATTAAATTCCTAAACTCTGTGAGAATTAAATTCTCAAAACTCAATTCCTCCTCTATGTTTTAGATCTGCATGGCAGGATCTCGACCCGATGAGAATTAAATTCTCAACCTATGGGGAGATGTGCACTTTGCAGATCTTCAACTAGAGGAAAAACTAAGTTCTTTTCATAAAAGAGTTAAACTCTTAGATTGAGAATTAAATTCTATTTTTTTTTGAAGTTTTGATCCCCTTTCTTTTCTTACCTAGGGTTTTTCTTTTGTAGAGAATTAAATTCTCCTCTCTTTTCTCTCTGAAATTTCAAGATTCAGAAATTCTATATCTCCAAAACTCTCTCCCTATCTCCCTTCTTTTGGCTCCTATTTATAGGAGGAGGAAAAGAATCAATCTATTTAGTAAATCTTTCATTGAAAGATTTGATTTGTTTTCATCATTCATTCGGGCCTTTAGATTATTAGGTGAATTTTATTCACCATTGGATTTTAAATCTAAAGATATTCCTTTTGTTATTTCGGTGAGATTTTAGGTGAAATCTTTTCTTGTCTAAGATTTTTCCATAAATTGGTGATATTTAATCACCCTGGGATTCTTAATTCAGCGGTTCTCCATAATTCTTCTCCATTTTGGAAAGATTTTAAATGATCTTTTTCAGAATTTAATTCTGTTGAACAGTAAGGCTTTTAAAGCCAGTCACGTGTGACCACGTGACCTTTGGTCACGTGTGACCACGTGACCCCTGGTCACGTGTGACCACGTGACCCCTGGTCACGTGTGAGCACGTGACCCCCTGAATGGACTCCTCTTCTGCGCTCTGTTCTTTACTGCTGCTTTAACCATCACATGCCAACACGTGACCACTGGTCACGTGTGAGCACGTGATGCCTCTTTCGAAGTTTTTTCCTGATTTTTAATCAGGGAACAACGGATCTCCCATCAAATCCCAAAAAGGGGAGATTTTAAGTCTCACCTTCCCTTTCCCCCTAAGATCCAGCCCACAGAGAGGAAAAAGAAGGAGACCAGTCTCCAAAAACACCATTCCGAGAGGATCTAAGGCTCAAAAGAAGATCCAAAGATCTCTAGGAGTTTAACTCCATTCAAGATCTGTTGGAGTTTAACTCCATAAATCAAACCCCTTTGGAAGTTTAACTCCTAACTCAGGGGCTAAGCCACTTTTCCGCCGGTGGTCCCAGCGGTCGCGTGCCGCGCATGTGACCCGCGGGCGCTTCAGTGCCCATTTGCGCTTCACGCGACTCTCGGACGCATAGAGCCCAGCGGTCGCGTGCAGCGCACGCGACAAGGCACGTGGCCCGCTGGCGCTAAGCATCCACGTGCGCCTCACGTGACCTGCGGGCGCCCGGTGCCCAGCGGTCGCGTGCTGCGCACGTGACCCGCTGGCGCCTAGCGGTCGCCAACGCCCATGCGCCAGGCACGTGACCGTGGGCGCCCAGTGCCCACGTGCAATGCACGCGTCTTTAATATGCTCCTCCCCCCCATTTTATATGCACTCCACACTAAATGTACTTCCTCCGTTAGAAAAAATTTCTAACGGGGCGCTGCTCCGCACCCACAAGGGGGCTGCTGATATATCCAAAACCCTTCCAAAACAGAACACACGCACACTGCATATTGAGTTCGCATGACCAGTTTTACCCGTCAATTGGAAGTTCCTTCACTCCAAAGGCGAAGGGTAATTAACTGCAGCTTAGTCCGCGGCTGCCGGAGATTCGGATCCCCACAATCAATAAACCCCGGCCTACACTAGGCGGGGGGAATCTGTAATGTGCCTGACAAGCGCACGCGTATTCCCATCTCAATGGGGTGACGAAAAACACCCTACACCAACTTCCGTGGTGCCCTCCGTGTGCTGTGTCTAGGACTAGGGTCAGTAGTATTGGATCGGTCTGTCCACTAAAATCGATCCCCGATGCCTCCGCCTGCTCCACCACCCGCTCCTACACCCACATTAACCTTTAAAATATAAGTATATCATTTAAATGTGAACATATCAAAACAAAAATTTCATTCGAATTAGAATAAATATTAACACTTACGCAATACTCCTGGATAGCGGTGTCGGGGAATCGAAACTCGCCCGTGGCAGGATCTGTAACAACTCCAATTTTAGTGTACAAAAATTTATTTAAAAATTAATGTACAATTGGGGTATTTGCATTCTCTGTGAGTACCATAAATATTTGTTTTTCTAATTAATTACAAGAAGAAGTTTGTAGCTCATTGGTAAGACCTTGCACTGCTGAACCAAGTCACCAGAGTTCAAATCCCATAACCCCACATTATTTTTAATATTGTTTTATTTTGAATTTTTAGAATACCAAGGGTTAACACGTGCATATCTCACAAAAACCCCACTACACCCAAAAATCTAACAGTACCAGAGGGATGATGAAGCGACGAGGGTCACTCCGGCCACCTGAGTCGGCCGGAAACGGCCAACTCGGCCGGCGGATCGGCCGACTCGGGCCGCCGCCGCCGCCGCCGGCCGGACTCGGCCGGACCGCCGAGTCATCAACACCAAACTTGTGTCTTTTCAGCTCCCCTGCACCCTTGTATGGTTTAAATCCTCAGACCAGTAACAGAGCATCTTTAAAACCCTATTTACTCCATTTTATTACATTTTTAATACTTTTTAATACATTTTTTAATTTAACCTTTCACCTACCTTAACCCTAGCCTAACCCTATAAATACAACCCCTAAAAACTACCCTCTCACTCCAAAATTCTGAACAAAACTCTCAAGAAATTTCCTAGAAGCCTAGTGTACTTTGGAAGAAGCGAAAGACGAAGCTCCGACGATTTTTCCGGCGACAACCCTAGGAGATTCCGGCGACAAAACGACGCACCGGAAGCTATGTCCACTTCCTCTCCCTCTCCTCTTTAAGCTAAACCCGTAAGTCACATTTTCTCTCTTTCTTATTCTTTCTAAAAACACGTATTTCTAAAACTCGACGGAATCGGAATAAATCCGATTTCCGATTCGGTTCTTCCTCAAACCTCACTTTTTCTTAAATATAATCATGCTAAATCATTACATGTTGACTATTAAACATTAACAAATATGTTGAACAAGTTTCATGCCATTCTATTTCATTTCGTAACTTTTACCGTACTTTTCCACTAAAATACCGTGTAGCTTCATTTCGATATTAAAACATCACAAACTTGTTATACCTTTAAGTAGATCACGAGGTATTGACCTACCTCCTCTCAACAATCATATGCAATATAGCACAATACCTTTTGGGAATCTAGAATATGGGAAAACGAAACATTTCAAATAAATACCATGAATTAATAAAACCATTTCTAAAGGATTAAGTATTTTACACAAATCTTTGCAAAGCGCCGCTACAACCCATTTAGGGAACCCGTTCGGGATGGTGCGGATTATCGCACATCCTTGAACTTAGTAGTGCGAGATGCAGACCTCCGCAAAAATCATTCGGTCTCGAAAGATTTAAAATACGAACATCTTAAGAAAATGAGATTTCTAGAAATATAAAATATATATTAAAATAATTTTTATATAAATATATGTATAAGTAACATTAAAATATCTATTTTGTAATAATATAAATATTCCAACCCTTTTCAAAAATCACAAGAATCACTTTACATTAAAATACCATGAATTCCATACAAGTATAATATTACAAATAAATACCATATATTATGAAAGTAGGTTATTTTCACTAGAAATATCACAAATATAAAATCTATAATTATTACAACTCTAAAGACAATAATTAAATAGTTGGGGTGTATTTTGAAAAGTATATAATAGCATTTTACATAAAAACCCCTTAAGTTTTATAAATTACCCTAAAGACCCTAGTAAACATAGGTTTAAGCGGGACCAATCTCTTGAGCCTCAGGGAGCCGGAGAAGTGGGTGCTTGCCTATTTAAGGTAGACAACTTAACAACGGTGTTATCAACACGGTAATCGTTTTTAAAAAAGACACAAATCCTGCCGTCTATGTGCAGCGGTTACCGATAATATCAAAACAATCAGGACTTCAATTTCTTCTAATTGTTCTGACTCGGAATGAGTCTCATTATAATCCGACTTGAATATGATTCAAGTACAATCTACAATCTACAATATTACAATTCAACATGAATTCATATATTCAATCTGTTCAAACTATCCAATATATATTGACTGAACCGAACCATGGATATACTTCCATTTACATGATTCTCCAGTTACATCCATGATTCTACAGTTACATCCATTTACTGATATCATGGTTTCGGTAAGTCACCCAATTATACAATCTATACATTTTACAATACAAGACAATACAATACAACTATACAACAAGATATCTCGGGATTTAAGGGGTAGATTGGTACGGAAGGTGTTAGAAATGGCACGAGACAGTAAGATTTAATACACCTAACCTGAATCCAGTTGCTATTGTACCGTGGCATAAACGGTTCTTTGCACTACACTTGCCTCTGGTCTCTGGCATATAGAGACTCCTCTCGTATACACTGGTATCTTTCTGTACCAAGCTACAAACACAGCGTTAACACAACTTTATAACAATATAATACAACTTTAAAAGCTACATTCTCTTTCTGTCTATTCTATTTCTCTCTTATCTTTGGGACTTACCGAGCGATTTGTTCGCTGGCGACATTCTCTTTCTTTCTTCTTTGAATGTCGTCAGATGATCTGGACACTCCGGAGATCGAGCCCACTAGTGAAGACATAAACCACTTCATTAAAGACTCAGAGCTTTAGTTCATTGTACACTTTTATTTCAGTACTTTTCCTTTTCTGTTATGCCATTGTTTAGGCATTGCTTTCATTCAGTTGTATTTACTTTTTATGCATTGTACAGAAAGAATGTGAATAAATAAAATTGTTGTTCTATTATATCTTGTCTCTTGTGCATATATCTTTATATTGCTTAGATACGCTTAGCGTATTTACTTCATAGTAAATACGTAGCGGCCTCGTCGTGTCCTCTGCCCGTACTCTGGGAAGCGGGGTGTGACATATTTTGTTGGCGACCCATGCAGGTCAGAGCTGTATGGAACACTACCATGCAGATCTGTTCTGCGTGAACAACCTAAGCAGTATAATACAAGAACTTTCAACTAAAACATTCTTTACAATTCATGTTCCTTGAATCTTATCACTTCATATACTTTGAATCTGTCATAACCCAAATTTTTCTTCGAGATTATGGATTCTCCAAACAACACCAGCACCAACTTCAACAACACTCCACCTCCACTACCAATCACACCTGCCTTTCCTGATCCACCCAACGAGCAAATGGTTCTGCTTGAGGCAATCCGCAGCCTCCTATAGGGACAGCAGCAGATCTTGAACCGTCCCGAGGCTGAAGCACCTGGGGTGAAGCAATTCAGAGCTTTACATCCCAAACAGTTCTCAGGAATGGGGAGCCCACTGGAAGCTGAGGAATGGGTTTAGAGTATAGAAGATGATCTGGCAGCGGCACAAGTGCCAGAAATTGTTTGGGTTCGTGTTGAAAAATTACAGCTCACGGACAATGCACGGAACTGGTGGAAGGCGGAAGAAAGCCATCTTGAACAGCCCATTGAATGGAAGACTTTCCGCGATATGTTCGATGCGAAGTACTTCCCTGAGACTGCCAGGTTCGACATGGAATAGCAGTTTATCCATCTGCAACAAGGTTCGATGTGGACCAAGTCGGTAGATGAGTATGACGCTGAGTTCACCATGTCTCAATAATTGAATTTTTAAATATCATTTATTACACAGCTAACACAATACTTAAACAGATTTGTGGCACACTTGATACCGACGGACGAGATCAGAGCCTGTCGATTTCAACAGGGTTTGGATTCGGAGATCCAGGCTGCACTAGCCACAGGAGATTTTCCGACCCATGAATCGGCTCTGAAAGCTGCCCGCCGTTATGAGGCAGTGATAAAGGCGAGGGACAAACCTCAGTCTGCAGGAGTTAAGCGCCCTGTCAATCAGATGATAGGAGGAGCCTCGTCCAGGACACCTTTTGTACCAAGTCGACCGGAGTACCAAACAACAGGCCCAGCCCAGCCTTTTGTAACTACTACAAGAGAAATGGGCATCTGGCGAAAGATTGCCGGCGTGCGAACAACCTTTGCTTAGTCTGTGGCTCAGCTGCTCACGATATTGTGTCTTGTCCTCATATACAAAACTCGTATGCTGCACCCAGGCCAGCAAACACTTACCCACAACGCCCAGCCATCCAAGCACCTGCTCCAAGACTTGCACTACCTGCTCCACCACTTAGAGGACCACAAGCTGCACCTCCTCCTCGTCAGTTCCATCAAGCTCAAAGGAACATTCCAAGGAATACTCCTCAGGCCAGGAGGAATGTACCACGGCGCCAGGCTTTCACGATGACCGTGGAAGAAGCTGAGTCCACTGGCCAAGTTATCACTGGTAACCTTTTCTTCTCAAAATTTTCTTTCAGTCTTGCTACTTGTTGGGGTAAAAATTTACACCCCTGTTGACCGAGTCAAAGTCAAGGTCAACCCCAAGCCAGGTGGGCCCAAGCCCAAGCAAGTGGGCCAATGCCCAGGTCGAGCCCGAACACGAAGCGTCTGGCCTTCCGCCATGCCAACAAAAAAAATCATGTAATAAATAATTTTTATGTAATTTTTTATACATGAATGTATGTAAAATGGGCATAAAGCCAATATTTTGTAAGCCCATGGCTTATGTGCAAAAATGTAATGGCACATGAGCCATGGAATAGGCAAAATGCCATTTTGTAAAGCCCAAGGGGCTATATGCAAATATGTAAGCCTATAAAAGGCAAAATGATGATGAATAAAATAATACTTTTCATTCTCTCCAAAAAAAATTAGAGCTGAGCTCTTTCTTCCTTCTTCAAGGTTCCAAAACCTTCTTCTTTCTCTTGAATTAAATCAAGAGTTTTACTCTTCCTTTTTCAAAACTAAATAGTTTTCCACCACAAAACCCACAAAGGGGAACTTGGATCTGCCATCAGATCTTAAAAAGGAGAGATTTTGAGATTTTACATCTCTTGATCTTCAAGATCCAGCAAGCAACAGGAGGAAGAAGAAGAACCCTTCCATTAACCCAATAAAAAAAAAAAACACACTCAGGAGTCTAACTCCTCTCTGATTTCTCTTCAGAGAAATCTTTTTAGGCTAAAAGCCTGTTGTGTGCGCAAGTCGCCCGCGTGCCGACACGTGGCGCGCGCGCTTGCGCAACTGCGCAAGTGCGCAAGGCGCCCGCGTGCCGACACGTGGCGCGCGCGCTTGCGCAACTGCGCAAGTGCGCAAGGCGCCCGCGTGCCGACACGTGGCGCGCGCGCTTGCGCACCTGCGCATCCCTTGGATGTCTTTTCCCCCTCTTTTGTGTACATATATACACATATACATATGTATACAAATTTATACATACACGTACTCCACGACACTGTCCCTGTTAGAAAAAAATTTCTAACGGGGCGCTGCCCCGCACCCCGCAAGGGGGCTGCTAGCCCCCTTGACCCCCAGCCCGCTATCCGGGTAGCGGGACCCCCGTAAAAACTCTGCGTGGCTCCCGATATATCCAAACCCCCCTTTCAGAATTGAACACACGTATACTGCACATTGAGTTCGCATGACCAGTTTAACCCGTTAATCGGAGGTTCCCTCGCCCCAAAGGCGATGGGTAATTAACGGCAGCTTAGTCCGCGGCTACCGGAGATTCGGATCCCCACCATCATTAAACCCCGGCCTACCCTAGGCCGGGGGAATCTGTAGTACGCCTGACAAGCGCGCGCGTATTCCCATCTCACTGGGGTGACGAAAAACACCCTACAGATTCTGGCACGCCCGGTGGGACCAATCTCTCCTCCCATATTTCGGGTTAAACGTTCATGCGAACTCAATCAATACACATATCGATTGCCTATACTGAAATGATGTTTTCTTTTCGTGCAGCAATCAAATTTCGACGACAATGTCTCTCCAGATGAATTCAGCTTCCAACGTGACCCCGATTCCATACGTGGTCAAGATCAACGCTCGTGTGGTTCTCCCTGCAAGCCTCAGTCGACAGTGGGAGGAACCGCCCCGCCAGTTTGGCTCCGTCATCATCTACCCTGCTGGAAGCGCTCATCTGGCGGAAATCCCGGCGGAACAGGTGGTCAAGCCCGTCCCAAGGGGCAAGAGGCCGAATGTTGTGATTGCTAAGGCACCACAACCGAAACTTAAGATGGTGTCTGAACGATTCCCTGATGCTCCAGCACGGGGCAAGAACTCCGGTACAAAGGGCAACATCCAATGTTGCGGACGAGCTCACGCGATTACTCCAACAAATGCACAATCGAGCGTATCTCCAAGGCCTTCCATCGCCCGGTCTGCGACGTCTTCCCAAAGAGTTGAAGTCTGCCAGGTGCTTAGAACAGAAAAGTTAAGGCAGAAGCGGCTCAGGTATCGAGCCAACAAAAGGGCCAAGGCTTCGGCCAAATGCAATCGTGTGAAGTTCCAAGTGCAGAGTTGCCCCGCGACGACGGCTGAGTCGGACGTAAGAATCAGCAATTCCTTCGAGCCTCTAAAGTGGGTTCAGAACAATGCCATGACCGCCAGAATCAAGAAGACAGCAGTCCGAATAGTGCCGCAAAGAGACGTGTCCCGGCCCCAACAGAAAAAGTATGACACTGTCTCATCAAGAGTCTATCAAGCGCTCTGTGCCGCACGAAAGCAGCGGGGCAAATCCAGAAAAGAAGCGCCATCACCATTCAAGAACCTGGGTAGGCCAGCCATCTTCAATCGATTACCAGCTACCAAAGCAAGGGGGTCAAGACAGCGATCCGTGAAATCAGCTTCCAATGATAAAAAGACGGCCGGATACATCATCCATACGGTCTATATGGCGGGCGGACGCCCCAGCGACAACCTTCGCAGCAAAAGCAAGGATGGGGCCACCACATCCCAAGCCCAATCTAGCCTGAATGTGGTCGCCGTCGCTCAAGAACAGCCGCCCCCGCTGGATGAAGAAAACCCTCTCGATGAGGATGATAGGCAGAAAGACCCCTCGGTCCACACAGAGTCAAGCTCGGACAGCGAGGAAGAGCCGACTTTCCGCCCCAGGACTGCGGAGCAAGAGCTGCTTCAAGAGCTTCGAAAACAGCTCAGGAGCAAAGATAAAGAGATGGCCAAGCTCTATTCGAAGATTGACGACTTAACGAACGTGGTGATGCAGCTTACGGCTCAAATTGCTCGAGCGCCTCCCAATCAAGCACAAGCCGCTACTAATCAGCCGGGTGATGACAATCCGGGGCAGCCAATGCCTGTTCCTTCGGGTCCAAGACTGGTCGAGCCACATGAGAGCCGTCCACACTCCGCTTCTGGGGATGCCTTGGCCCCAGATAATACTATCCCGCTAACACAGGATCGGATAATGGATTTGGTCACCAGCAAGGTTAAAACATTGGTGGCCGAAGCTGAAGCTCAGAAAGAAATCGGCAGTAGCGGGCGGCCATATCCCGCGCAGTACGATCTGATTGAGTTCCCAAGCGGCTATGTTATTCCTAAGTTCGGAAGATTTGATGGAACGGGGAATGCAAATCAGCACGTCGCCCACTTCAAAGCATCGTGCGGAAATACTGGGGGCAACGACGCGCTCCTTCTTCGTCAGTTTGTCAATAGCCTGACCGGCGTCGCCTTCGACTGGTACGCGAGCATACCAGACGGGTCCGTCATTACCTTTGCCCAAATGGAGTCTCTGTTCCGGCAAAGATTCATGAGCGTCAGTGATAAAATCTCCATTGCCGACCTTGTGAGGACCAAGCCGGGGAAGAATGAAAGCAACACTGACTTTATCGCCCGATGGCGTAATCTCACGGTCAAGTGCGAACCGCCGCTGGAGCAGGACCAGTCCGTTAGCCTTCTCATTGGGAACCTCAGCAATTGGATGGTCCCATTCTTGTGTACAGCAGGCCTCAAAACATTCCAGGAGCTAACCAAGAAAGTCCAAATGCTGGAACGCTCGAAGCAAGAGTCCCCGCCAGACTCTCAGAGAGACAAAACTTGGAAAAGCAAGCGGGACGACAACCGTAGAAGCGGGAGTTCCAGCAGTACCAATGTCTTCAATGCCTCCGATAATGAAGAAAAGCGAAGGGCGGGCGAATCCAAAACTAACCGGTCTCGAAAGCCATTGCTGGGAGGAGATGGGCCCACCCTAGAGGAGAAAAAGAACAAGGTTTACTCTTTCAGAAGGGACAAGGTCCGCAAGATATTTAAAGATGCCTTGAACAACGGCCTACAATTGCCGGAGTCGAAAAGACCCCAAGAAGCAAAAATGACCGACAATCCTCTGTATTGCCCGTACCACCGAGTAGTGAGCCATGCGATCGAGGATTGCTATATCTTCAAAGATTGGGTCGAGAAGCAGTACAAGGCTGGAGAAATCGAGCTGTCCAAAAGTGTGTTGGTGAACAATCAAGTTGCAACCGCCAACTTTATACAGACGGAAGCTGAAGCCTTCTGGGAGCAGACAGCCGAACCCGCTGCCCTGACAAACGAAACTGACTCATCGCGGCCTCCGTGGAGTACGCACATATCTATTAAGACGAAGAAGATGATAAAGCTACTTCGGAAAGAACCCAGGATGGAATGGGAAGGACAGAAGAAGCCTACCAGTCCAGCTGCCAATGTGGCTCCATCAGGCTCAAAATCCAAGAAGCTCAAGAAGAAGAAAAGTGCAGCTCGGCGCGAAAAAGAGTCTGCAGGGAGATCGACCATTCAAAAGTATATCGATTCCCTCGAAGAATATGAGCAAAAGGAAAGAACATTGATTCAATTGAAGGAGTTCTTCCCTGTACAAGCGGCTGAAATTCTGGAGGAGTTAGAAGAAGACTCCAATAAAGAGATCCCAGTAGTGACCTGCTACGCCATCCATCTTGGCAGCGACTCCGAGGATGATCTTTGTTTTCCCGAAGAGGATGAGGAGCTCGCCACAACGACCAATCAAATCCAGCTCAGAAGCGGCAGGGCTCTACCGCCGAATCAGGGCAACGCCCCAAAAGGGAAGGAAAAACAAGTCGCTAATGAAGAAGATGGCAGAGAACCGATTGATGAAAACATAAGTCCTTCCTCGGTGGACTATAATGTCTTGGCACATCTCCGGAAGCTTCCGTCTCTCCTGAGCATCTACGACGCCTTGGTCCTATCTAAGGAGCTTAGAGATGTTCTCATCCACGCTCTACAAAACCCCGAGCGGTATCAGGCCCACTTTGCGGAAATTAATATGAAAGAAGCCCAGCACGCTTTGCATGCCGCCGCAGTCACATTTAAGGATGAAGACTTGCTACTGGGAACGGCTGAGCATAATCGGCCGCTTTACGTGACCGGGTACAGCGACGGAGATCGAATTAATCGTATATTGATTGATCCGGGGTCCTCAGTGAACATCATGAACTTACGAACCCTGAAGAGTTTGTCAATGGACATCCGACACCTGTCAAGGGAAAGGATTGTCATTCAAGGCTTCAACCAAAATTGCCAGCAAGTTCTGGGGTCCATAGCTTTGCCAATCAAATTCGGGGATCTGCAAACTGAAGCTAAGATATACGTGATCGACGCCGACACGTCTTATAAGATTCTCCTGGGGCGGCCGTGGCTCCACGATTACGGCATCATTCCATCAACTCTCCATCAATGCATGAAGTATACTAAAAATGGCGAAGAAAGACGCATTGACGGAGACATCCAGCCGTTCGGTGTGCATGAAGTCCGCTATGAAGATTCTCGGTACTTTATGAACCACCAAAATGCTAAGCTACAACTGACCGAGGATAGACCGGCCCCAAAACTCAAAAGCAAATCTGCGCCGGCTGTCACTTTCAAAAGCAAAAATACCCAAGTGCGCCCGCATTTCGGCAGCGACACTGATGAGTCCGATGCTGGAAGCCCGTCCTCCCGTAAAACTCGCCCTCGTTTCGGCAGCGATACGGACGAATCTGTTACCGAAGGCCCGTCTAGCAGCAAAGTCCGCCCTCATCTTGGCAGCGACACTGAAGAGTCAGAGGAGGAGGACCTGTCGTGCAACAGCGGTGCAGATTGGACCCCCACGCAACAAGCGAAACTACGAGAGACCTTTGAAGTTGCAGAAGGGTCCCTAGCCGTTACAAAGGTACCAGAGCAAATGTGCAAAGAGCTCGATGCATTATCAATCTCCACCGTGGACCAGCTGAAAACTTTCTACGTTCCCGGGAGGAAAAGTGGACAGAAGGGCATCCTGTTTTATGGGTCAAACCCCGTTGTGCACCCGGGCGATCTGTCTGTCGCGTGCCTTCCATATGAGAGAGGCATAAGAGCCGTTCTCAATCCCAGATACTATGCGCCCGAGATGCGGGAATACTTTAAAAAGTGCGGATGCCGGTTATATCAAACGGAGTCCGAAGCAAAGTTTTACGAAGGGCTATGGCATCCGCCCCAGGTCCGAGCACTCATCGATGGACGAATTCCAGATAGACGGGGCATAGGCTACATTCAACCTGATTCCAAAGCATGCTACATGATCCATGTTGGTGAGGCCAGCGAAAGATCAAAAGATAACGACGAGATAGCCGAGCCAGAAGAAGCTCCTCAAGAGCTCGAAGATGGCGGACAAGCAACCTTTGACGAGCTAACCGAGATTGACTTAGGAACGCCCGATAATCCAAGGCCGACCTACATCAGCTCACTCTTGTCAGAGGAAATGAAAGAGCAGATAATTGCCCTGTTGCGTGAGTTCGTTGACTGCTTCGCGTGGACATACAAAGAAATGCCTGGCCTTTCCCCTGAAGTGGCCGTACATAAGTTGGCTATATCTCCTGATGCTAAGCCAGTCAAACAAGCTCCTCGAAGAATGAGAAGGGAACTAGAAGAAAAGGTCATCGAGGAAACTAAGAAGCTCATCGATGCCGGCTTCATCAGGGAAGAGAAATATGCAGACTGGATCGCATGCATAGTCCCAGTGAAGAAGAAAAATGGGCAGATCCGAGTCTGTGTCGATTTCAGGGACCTCAATAAGGCATGTCCTAAAGATGACTTCCCGCTACTGGTCATGGAAATGATGGTCGATGACACCTCAAATTACGAACTGTTCACCTTTATGGACGGCTCGTCTGGATATAATCAGATCAAGATGTCGCCTGAGGATGAGAAGCACACAGCATTTCGAACCCCGATCGGAATATATTGCTATAAGGTAATGCCATTCGGACTGAAGAACGCAGGTGCTACATATCAAAGGGCAATGACCAATATCTTTGATGACCTGATCAATAAAGTCGTCGAATGTTATGTCGATGATCTGGTCGTCAAGACTAAAACCAGGGCCGATCATATCCAAGATCTTAGGACCGTTCTCACCAGACTGAGGGAATACGATCTGAAGATGAATCCTCTGAAGTGCGCTTTTGGCGTGTCATCGGGAAAATTCCTGGGCTTCATAGTCCGACATCGAGGGATCGAAGTTGACCCGTCGAAGATAAAGGCCATCATGGAGATGCCCCCTCCGAAGAGTCTGACGCAGCTAAGATCTTTTCAAGGTAAGCTTGCTTATATACGGAGGTTTATCTCAAATTTATCAGGGAGATGTAGGCCCTTCTCAAAGCTCATGAAGAAAGGAGCTCCTTTTATCTGGGATATCGAATGTCAAGCAGCGTTCGAAAGCATCAAACAATACTTGTTGCACCCTCCAGTGCTGGCCGCTCCCATTCCAAATAAACCGTTGATTCTCTATACTGCCGCGCTAGATGAGTCACTCGGTGCACTCCTCGCCCAGAATAACGAGGAGGGAAAGGAAAATGCCCTCTACTACCTCAGTCGAACTCTAGTCGGGGCGGAACACAACTATTCCCTAATCGAAAAGCAATGCCTGGCTCTGATATTTGCTGTGAAGAAGCTGAGGCACTATCTGCTGGCTCATCGGGTTATGCTGATCTCCAAGGTCGACCCGCTCAAACACTTGATGACCAAAGCAAGCCTAGCCGGCAGAATGGCAAGATGGGCTGTCATGCTACTTGAGTTTGACATAGTTTACACTCCTCAGAAAGCAGTAAAAGGGCAAGCTCTTGCAGACTTTCTCGCTGCTCATCCCATACCAGAAGGGTCGCCACTAAATTGTGAGTTACCCGACGAACAAGTGCTGCATCTCGAGAATGACGAGCCATGTTGGGAGCTCTACTTCGATGGGGCCTCATCGATAAGAACCTCCAGTAAATCAAGCGTCCCGGAGATAAAAGCAGGGATAGGATTGGTGTTCATCACACCATCAATGGGAACCCTACGGCGTTCTTTTGCTCTCACCGAGCCTCGGACAAACAATGAAGCTGAGTATGAAGCTCTGATAGCTGGTTTGGAGCTTGCCATAGAAATGGAAATCCGTCGGCTACGAGTTTACGGTGACTCCCAGCTCGTCGTCAACCAAGTAAGCGGCGACTATAAGATATACAAACCCGAGTTAGCTCGGTACAGAGGTCGAGTGGTGGAACTCATGAAATGGTTCACTCATATTGAACTAACGAGAGTCCCTAGAGCGTTGAACGGAAAGGCTGATGTACTCGCTCGCTTGGCCAAGGAACTGGCTGATCCTGAAATGGACGAAATTCTGATCACAGTCAGGAGCCGGCAAATTCTACCCCCAGTCTCTCTACGAGAAGAGGAAAGCGCGGAACAGAAGAGCAGTCCTGCGGAAGAAGCTTCGATCATCCAAGACGAGCCCGATTGGAGAGAACCCTTCATAGAGTACCTCCGATACGACAAGCTGCCCGAAGAAAAATCTGCGAGGATTCAGCTGAAGAAAAGAGCTCTCCGATACGTGTTTGTAAATGACACGTTATACCGCAGGTCATACGACCAACTATGGCTCAGGTGTCTGTCATTGGCCGAAGCCCAAAAGGTCATGAAAGATGTCCACTCGGGCGTTTGCGGTGCTCACCAATCTGGCCCCAAGATGCGACTTCAAATCAAACGGCTTGGGTATTACTGGCCCACCATGATACGGGATTGCGGAGAGCATGCAAAGAAATGTTATATCTGCCAAATTCACGGTGATTTTATTCACAAGCATCCCAATCCATTGCATCCTACAGTGGCGTCGTGGCCCTTCGAAGTCTGGGGCACCGACATTGTTGGCCCAATTGATCCTCCGTCATCCAAAGGCCATCGGTTTATACTGGCCGCGACAGACTACTTCTCCAGATGGGCTGAAGCTGTCCCGCTAAAAGAAGTTAAGACAAAGGATATTCTGACATTCTTCCAGCATAATATTCTATACCGCTTCGGTACACCAAGAAGAATCATTTCTGACAACGGGCCTTCTTTCAAGAGCTTCAATGTCTCAAGGTTCGCTACTCAGCACAAGATAGACTGGAGATATTCCTCCATCTATAATCCAAGAGCCAACGGGCTAGCCGAAGCCTTCAATAAGACTCTATGCAAGCTCCTGAGGAAAAATGCTTCAGCCAACAAGAGAGACTGGAATCTCAAACTTCACGAGGCGTTGTGGGCATATCGTACCACACACCGTACTCCAACTCAGTCCACTCCATACTCATTGCTCTTCGGAGTGGAGGCGGTCCTCCCCCTCGAAGTTGAAGTTCCAAGCTTAAGAATGGCCGTCCAACATGAGTTGACGGAGGAAGAAAACGTGCTCCTTCGACTTGAAGAACTCGATGCCCTCGAAGAAAAGAGGCTCGCGGTGCAGCAAAATCTGGAGCTATACCGAGCCCAAATGTCACGGGCCTATGACAAGATAACTCGTCTCCGTGCTTTCAAGAAAGGTGAATTGGTGTTGGTCCTCAAAAGACCGATCATCCTCAATCGACATGCCAAAGGAAAATTCGAGCCAAACTGGGAAGGACCATACGTCATTGAGAAAGTGTTCGACGGAGGATCCTACCAACTAATAAGTGCAGAGGGAGAAAGGCCCATGCCGCCCATTAATGGCCGATATCTCAAGAAATACTACACATGAATGCTCCAAGTCGCAGGCGAATTGAGCACATCAGCCCTACGGTCTGGATCAGACATCCTGCAAAACCGTATACAATCCACGGGCGTAAATAACCCCTATTTCTCCCAAATCCTGCCGGTGAGACTACTTTTAAAGTCCCACCAGCAGCAAAAAAAAGAAAAAGAAAGAAAAAGAAAAAAAAGAAGAAGAAATAAACGGTATGTCCACAAGCAAAACGGGCACGGATGAAAACCCGAAAGGGCTCCGTGAGTAAAAACAGCAGGACTACCGGCGAGTCTGTGAAAACCCGAAAGGGCGCAAACTCGTGAAAAGAGATGAAAAACACTCGCAAAGTCCTCTCGACCTTGTGAGGAGAAAACCCCTGCGTGAGATCCTTACGACTCACAGAGGAGCAACACACTTAGGAATCCTCACGATTCCTAAGGAGAAAATACACCTGCGGGATCCTTACGACTCGTAGGGAGAAAATGCTTTTATGGGACCCTCACGGCCCATAAAATTGAAAAGCTTTGGGTGGTAGGGACCCAAACCTATCTCCTAAGCCATCGTTCCCCAACGGGCAACGGCAAATGATGAGTCGCTCCTGGCATTTCGCTTCAGTGTTAGCGGTGCTGATGCCGACCAAAAACCCAAATCCCAAGTCCTCCCAAGGCAAATGATGAGTTGCTCCTGGCATTATTCCAGTGCAGCAATGCTGATGCCAAACAAAATCCAAATTCCAAGTCCCCAAATGGCGAATGATGAGTCTCTCCTGGTACCATATTCCAGTGCAGCGATGCAGACGCCAACCAAATTCCAAATCCCATACCCCAACGGCGAATGATGAGTCGCTCCTGGTACCACATTCCAGTGCAGCGATGCAGACGCCAACAAATCCCTGAAATCTTTCTGGCCCTACGGTCTGGATCATACATCCTGCAAAACCGTAAACAATCCACGGGCGTAAAACAATCCCAATCTCTCCTAAGTCCTACCGGTGAGACCACATTCAAAGTCCCACTAAAAAAAAAAAAAAAGAAAAAAGAAAAAGAGGTATGTCCACAAGCAAAATGGGCACGGAGGAAAACCCGAAAGGGCTCCGTGAGTAAAAACAGCAGGACTGCCGACGAGTTTGTGAAAACCTGAAAGGGCGCAAACTCGTGAAAAGAAGATGAAATGCACTCTCAAAGTCCTCTCGACTTTGAGAGGAGGAAATTCCCGCGTGAGATCCTTACGACTCACAAAGGAGCAACACACTTAGGAGTCCCCACGACTCCTATGGAGAAAATACGCCTACGAGATCCTTTCGACTCGTAGGGAGAAAATGCTTTTATGGGACCCTCACGGCCCATAAAATTGAAAAGTCTTAGGTGATAGGGATCTAAACCTGCCTCCTAAGCCATCAATTCTCAAATTCTCTCGGGGCAAATGATGAGTTGCTCCTGGCATTATTCCAGTGCAGCAATGCAGATGCCAAACAAAAACCAAAATCCCAGAATCCTCTCAATGACAGATGATGAGTCGCTCCTGGCATTATTCCAGTGTAGCGATGCTGATGTCAACCCAAATCAAAATCAACAAGTCAACTTCCACTCCGACACCGCAGAAGGCGGAGCGAGTCAGAATCCAATCTCGACACCGCAAGAAGCGGAGCAAGTCAAGTCTACCCCTGACATTGCAAGAAGCAGAGCAAGTCAAATTAGCACCGACCGTCCACGTCGCTAAAAGGGCAGCATCGACCGTCCACGTCGCTAAAATGGCAGCACCGACCGTCCACGTCGCTAAAAGGGCAGCACCGACCGTCCATGTCGCAAAAAGGGCAGAATCGACCGTCCATGTCGCAAAAAGGGCAGAACCGACCGTCCACGTCGCTAAAAGGGCAGCACCGACCGTCCACGTCGCTAAAAGGGCAGCACCGACCGTCCATGTCGCAAAAAGGGCAGAACCGACCGTCCACGTCGCTAAAAGGGCAGCACCGACCGTCCACGTCGCTAAAAGGGCAGCACCGACCGTCCATGTCGCAAAAAGGGCAGAACCGACCGTCCACGTCGCTAAAAGGGCAGCACCGACCGTCCATGTCGCAAAAAGGGCAGAACCGACCTTCCACGTCGCTAAAAGGGCAGCAACGACCGTCTATGTCGCAAAAAGGGCAGTGCAGGTTCCCGCAAATTGGGAACCCAAATCGCTTCGTAACAGAGCGTCGACCGTCTATGTCGCAAAAAGGGCAGTGCAGGCTCCCGCAAATTGGGAACCCAAATCGCTTCGTAACAGAGCGTCGACCGTCCATGTCGTAAAACGGGCAGTGCAGGCTCCCGCAAATTGGGAACCCAAATCGCTTCGGATCAGAGCGTCGACCGTCCATGTCGTAAAACGGGCAGTGCAAGCTCCCCACAAATCGGGAATCAAATCACTCCGGGTCAGGGAAACGTCTACCACGGACACTCCGTCTCGGAGACGCGTCAAGCGTCGACTGTCCATGTCGTAAAAAGGGCAGTGCGTCCCAAAAAGTGGGAACCAAAGCAAGTCGCCTCCACGTGAAAGAAGATCCATCAATTTCATGCACACGACCCATATATGCTGTGTGCATTTATTGATGGGGGGCACTTTGTTGGGGTAAAAATTTACACCCCTGTTGACCGAGTCAAAGTCAAGGTCAACCCCAAGCCAGGTGGGCCCAAGCCCAAGCAAGTGGGCCAATGCCCAGGTCGAGCCCGAACACGAAGCGTCTGGCCTTCCGCCATGCCAACAAAAAAAATCATGTAATAAATAATTTTTATGTAATTTTTTATACATGAATGTATGTAAAATGGGCATAAAGCCAATATTTTGTAAGCCCATGGCTTATGTGCAAAAATGTAATGGCACATGAGCCATGGAATAGGCAAAATGCCATTTTGTAAAGCCCAAGGGGCTATATGCAAATATGTAAGCCTATAAAAGGCAAAATGATGATGAATAAAATAATACTTTTCATTCTCTCCAAAAAAAATTAGAGCTGAGCTCTTTCTTCCTTCTTCAAGGTTCCAAAACCTTCTTCTTTCTCTTGAATTAAATCAAGAGTTTTACTCTTCCTTTTTCAAAACTAAATAGTTTTCCACCACAAAACCCACAAAGGGGAACTTGGATCTGCCATCAGATCTTAAAAAGGAGAGATTTTGAGATTTTACATCTCTTGATCTTCAAGATCCAGCAAGCAACAGGAGGAAGAAGAAGAACCCTTCCATTAACCCAATAAAAAAAAAAAAACACACTCAGGAGTCTAACTCCTCTCTGATTTCTCTTCAGAGAAATCTTTTTAGGCTAAAAGCCTGTTGTGTGCGCAAGTCGCCCGCGTGCCGACACGTGGCGCGCGCGCTTGCGCAACTGCGCAAGTGCGCAAGTCGCCCGCGTGCCGACACGTGGCGCGCGCGCTTGCGCAACTGCGCAAGTGCGCAAGGCGCCCGCGTGCCGACACGTGGCGCGCGCGCTTGCGCAACTGCGCAAGTGCGCAAGGCGCCCGCGTGCCGACACGTGGCGCGCGCGCTTGCGCACCTGCGCATCCCTTGGATGTCTTTTCCCCCTCTTTTGTGTACATATATACACATATACATATGTATACAAATTTATACATACACGTACTCCACGACACTGTCCCTGTTAGAAAAAAATTTCTAACGGGGCGCTGCCCCGCACCCCGCAAGGGGGCTGCTAGCCCCCTTGACCCCCAGCCCGCTATCCGGGTAGCGGGACCCCCGTAAAAACTCTGCGTGGCTCCCGATATATCCAAACCCCCCTTTCAGAATTGAACACACGTATACTGCACATTGAGTTCGCATGACCAGTTTAACCCGTTAATCGGAGGTTCCCTCGCCCCAAAGGCGATGGGTAATTAACGGCAGCTTAGTCCGCGGCTACCGGAGATTCGGATCCCCACCATCATTAAACCCCGGCCTACCCTAGGCCGGGGGAATCTGTAGTACGCCTGACAAGCGCGCGCGTATTCCCATCTCACTGGGGTGACGAAAAACACCCTACACTACTTATCTACATACTTTCCCCTATACCTAAAACATTACCCACATACCTTAGGTACAATCTTAGTAGCCTCACTACCTGCACTAGCACTGTTCGATACTGGAGCATCTCACTGCTTTATGTCGCAATGGTTCGTCCGAACCCATGCGATTCCAGTCATACCGCTTGTATCCAGCTGGAATATCAGTTCAGGAAATAGCGTTCTAAAGGAAACAATGTGATACAGCTTGTGTCCAGTAGTCGTCTGCAGCAGAGAATTCTACGCTGACTTCAAAGTGCTGGACATACCGAACTTCGATGTGGTTCTAGGTATGGATTGGCTCAGAACTTTTTTTGCTACCATCGACTGTCGTCAAAGAAGGGTAGTATTCGATATTCCAGACCATCCGGTCTTCTATTTCAAAAGAGGAGACCGTATCCTGGAGCCAAGTATATACAAAGCGAAGCCAAGGGAAGCCGTGATTGCAGCAACTCAAGCGGAGGAAGAATCAAGGCCAGAAGTGGTTCGAGAGTTCGACGCCGTGTTTCCTGACGATATATCAGGTTTGCCTCCTGATCGAGCTCTTGAATTCATCATTGATTTAGTACCAGGAGCACAACTGGTGATCAAAGCACCTTATCGATTAAGTCCGGAAGGTTTGAAGGAAGTCCGAACTCAGTTGGACGAATTATTGGCGAAAGGATGGATTCGTCAAGTTGGGGATCACCTGTATTACTTGTGAAGAAGAAGGAAGGTTCATACAGAGTGTGCATTGATTATAGAGCCTTGAACGAAGTCACGATAAAGAACAAGTATCCACTCCCGCGCATCGACGATTTATTCGATCAGCTAAGTGGATCTTGTGTTTTCTCTAAATTAGATCTTCGTTCAGGTTATCACCAGGTGAAGGTCAAGGAAGCTGATATTCATAAAACGGCTTTCAGAACTCGGTATGGCCATTACGAATTTCTAGTAATGCCATTTGGAATGACCAACGCACTAGCATATTCATGAACCTGATGAATCAAGTTTTCCGGGAGTACTTAGACAGGTTCGTTGTCATCTTCATCGACGACATCCTGGTGTATTCCAAGAGTCGGAAAGAACATGCCGAGCACCTACGAATTGTCCTGGAAATTCTACGACAACATCAATTATATGCCAAGTATAGAAAATGCGAGTTTTGGCTAAATCAAGTTGGTTTTCTTGGACATATCGTATCAGGAGAAGGAATTTCTGTGGATCCAGCGAAAGTTTCAGCAGTAAGCGACTGGCCGACACCAAAGTCAATGATGGACATTCAGAGTTTCTTGGGTTTAGCTGGATATTACAGAAGGTTCATTGAAGGCTTTTCAAAGATAGTAACACCCCTGACCAAGCTCACACGTAAAGATGAAGAATTTGTGTGGTCAGAAGCATGCGAACAAGTTTTCATAGAACTCAAGACAATGCTGACATCAGCGCCTATTCTTGTTATACCGGACCAATCTGGAGGTTTCGAAGTGCACTGTGATGCATCCGGTAAGGGATTAGGATGTGTTCTACATCAGCACGGTAAGGTTGTGGCTTATACTTCAAGACAGCTGAAGACTCATGAGCGCAATTATCCAACACATGATTTGGAATTGGCAGCCGTCATCTTTGCTCTCAAGATTTGGCGTCATTATCTTCTTGGTGAACGAGTGAACATATACACAGATCATAAGAGGCTGAAATATGTGTTTACTCAGAAGGAGTTGAATATGCGGCAGATGCGATGGTTAGAACTCATGGCGGACTTTAACATCAACCTGCAATATCACCCATGGAAGGTGAATGTGGTTCCAGATGCTCTTAGTCGCCAACCATTAGAAATGCATCTCACCGCTCAGTGGAGGCTACAACAGGACTTGTATCGGATGGAGATTGAAGTAGTCATGCCAGGCAACACTTCAAGCTCGATGAATTTACAAGTTCAATCAACAATTGTCAATCAGATCAAAGCAGCTCAAGCAAGTGATGTTAAGTTGCAAAAGATCCGAGAACAAGTGGAGAATGGACTTAGAACAGACTTCATCATCCATGAAGACGGATCTTTGAGATACGGTAGCAGGTTGTGTGTACCAAAAGGTCCTGTTCGGGAAGAGTTAATGAAAGAAGCTCACAGATCTCCTTACTCAGTACACCCTGGAGGTACAAAGATATACAAAGATCTACGTCAGAATTACTGGTGGCATTGAATGAAGCGTGAAGTAGCCAGAACCGTCGCTAAATGCTTGGTGTGTCCGCAAGTAAAGGCTGAACATCATAGGACAGCTGGACTACTTCAACCATTACCAATCCCAGAATGGAAGTGGCAACACATCACAATGGATTTTGTGACTGCCCTTCTTCGTAGCACAAAGGGTAACGACACAGTATGGGTAATTATGGATTGACTCACAAAGTCGACTCACTTCATCCCTTTTCGAGTTGGCCAATCAACTTAGACCTTAGCAAAGAAGTACATGGAGGTACGAATCTACTTAAGATTTAAACTCTTTAAATATGTACTATCTCTGATACCCATGAACTCATACATGAAATTGTGAGACTTCATGGAGTACCAGTCTGCATTGTCTCCGATCGTGACACTCAGATCGCAATTTTGGCAGAGTCTGCAAGCAAGCTTGGGAACAAGTCTGAACTTCAGCACGACTTATCATCCACAAACAGATGGTCAGTCTGAGCGAATCTTGGAGGATATGCTCAGAGCATGTATGTTAGACTTCAAAGGATCGTGGGAAGATCACCTACATCTTGTGGAGTTTTCGTACAACAACAGCTACCAAGCAAGCATCGGAATGGCACCTTTTGCAGCACTATATGGAAGGAAGTGTCGATCACCATTAAGTTAGGATGACATCGGAGATAGGGAACTTCTTGGACCTGAGATGATAGTAGCAACTGTTGATGTGGTTCGTACTATCAGAGAAAAGATGCACATAGCCCAAGATCGATAGAAGCATTGGGCTGATGCAAAGAGACGTTACTTGGAGTTCCAGCCAGGAGATCACGTATTCTTAAAGATATCTCCGAACCGCGGAGTGATTCGATTTGGAAGACGGGGTAAGCTAAGTCCGAGATACATTGGACCGTTAGACATACTCGAACGAGTCAGTGAAGTGGCATACCGCTTAGCACTTCCACCTTCATTGGAAGGAGTGCATAATGTATTCCACATATCTCAACTCAGAAGGTATGTGAGTGACCCCAGCCATGTACTTGATCATTCCGAGCTCACTATACATCCCGACTTATCTTGTGAGCAACAACCTGTGGAGATCCTAGACAGGAAAGTGAAGTCACTTCGGAACAAGGAAGCCAACTTGGTCCGAGTGATGTGGAGAAAAGACACTCCAGGAGAGTCCATTTGGGAAAGGGAAGATGAAATGCGTACAAGATATCCTCACCTCTTTGTAAACTAGTCCTCAAATAAAAGTTGTAAATTTCGAGGACGAAATTTTTGTAAAGAGGGTAGACTGTAACAACTCCAATTTTAGTGTACAAAATTTTATTTAAAAATTAATGTACACTTGGGGTATTTGCATTTTCTGTGAGTACCATAAATATTTGTTTTACTAATTAATTACAAGAAGGAGCTTGTAGCTCATTGGTAAGACCTTTCACCGCTGAACCAAGCTACCAGAGTTCAAATCTCATACCCCACATTATTTTTAATATTGTATTATTTTGAATTTTTAGAATACCAAGGGTTTACACGTGCTTATCTCACAAAAACACCACTACACCCAAAAATCTAACAGTACCAGAGGGATGATGAAGCGACGAGGGTCACTCAGGCCACCTGACTTGGCCGGAATCGGCCGACTCGGCCAGCGGATCGGCCGACTCGGCCAGCGGATCGGCCGACTCGGGCCGCCGCCGCCGACCGGACTCGGCCGGACCGCCGAGTCATCAACACCAAACTTATGTCTTTTCAGCTCCCCTGCACCCCTGTATGGTTTAAATCCTCATACCAGTAACAGAGCATCTTTAAAACCCTATTTACTCCATTTTATTACATTTTTAATACTTTTTAATACATTTTTTAATTTAACCTTTCACCTACCCTAACCCTAGCCTAACCGTATAAATACAACCCCTAAACACTACCCCCTCACTCCAAAATTCTGAACAAAACTCTCAAGAAATTTCCTAGAACCCTAGTGTACTTTGGAAGAAGCGAAAGGCGAAGCTCCGACAATTTTTCCGGCGACAACCCTAGGAGATTCCGGTGACGAAACGACGCATCGGAAGCTACGCCCACTTCCTCTACCTCTCCTCTTTAAGCTAAACCTGTAAGTCCCATTTTTCCTCTTTCCTATTCTTTCTAAAAACACGTATTTCTAAAACCCGACGGAATCGGAGTAAATCCGATTTCCGATTCGGTTCTTCCTAAAACCTCACTTTTTCTTAAATACAATCATGCTAAACCATTACATGTTGACTATTAAATATTAACAAACATGTTGAACAAGTTTCATGACAAGCTATTTCATTTTGTAACTTTTACTGTACTATTCCACTAAAATACCATGTAGCTTCATTTCGATATTAAAACATCACAAACTTGTTATACCTTTAAGTAGATCACGAGATAATGACCTATCTTCTCACAACACTCATATGCAACATAGCACAATACCTTTTGGGAACCTAGAATACGGAAAAACGAAACATTTCAAATAAACACCATGAATTAATAAAACCATTTTCTAAAGGATTAAGTATTTTACACAAATCTTTACAAAGCGCCGCTACAACCCATTTGGGGAACCATTCGGGATGGTGCAGATTATCGCACATTCTCGGGCTTAGTAGTGCGAGATTTAGACCTCCGCAAGAAGCATTCAGTCTCGAAAGATTTAAAATACAAACATCTTAAGAAAATGAGATTTCTAGAAATATAATATATATATTAAAATTATTTTTATATAAATATATGTATAAGTAACATTAAAATATCTATTTTGTAATAATATAAATATTCCAACTCTTTTCAAAAATCACAAGAATCACTTTACATTAAAATACCATGAATTCCATACAAGTACAATATTACAAATAAATACCATATATTATGAAAGTAGGTTATTTTCACTAGAAATATCACAAATATAAAATCTACAATTATTACAACTCTAAAGACGATAATTAAATATTTGGGGTGTATTTTGAAAAGTATATAATAGTATTTTTACATAAAACCCCCTCAAGTTCTATAAATTACCCTTAGGACCCTAGTAAACATAGGTTTAAGCAGGACCAATCTCTTGAGCCTCAGGGAGCCGGAGAAGTGGGTGCTTGCCTATTTAAGATAGAAAACTTAACAACGGTGTTATCAACACGGTAATCTTCTTTGAAAAAGACACAAATCCTGCCGCCCATGTGCAGCGGTTACCGATAACATCAAAATAATCAGGACTTCAATTTCTTTTCTAATTGTTCTGACTCAGAATGAGTCTCATTATAATCTGACTTGAATATGATTCAAGTACGATCTACAATCTACAATATTACAATTCAACATGAATTCATATATTCAATCTGTTCAAACTATCCAATCTATATTGACCGAACCGAACCATAGATATACTTCCATTTACAAGATTCTCCAGTTACATCCATGATTCTACAGTTACATCCATTTACTGATATCATGGTTTCGGTAAGTCACCCAATTATACAATCTATACAGTTTACAATACAAGACAATACAATACAACTGTACAACAAGATATCTCGGGGTTTAAGGGGTAGATTGGTACGGAAGGTGTTATAAGTTGCACGAGACAGTAAGATTTAATACACCTAACCTGAATCCAGTTGCTGTTGTACCATGGCATAAACGGTTCCTTGTGCTACACTTGCCTCTGGTCTTTGGCATATAGAGACTTCTCTCGTTTACACTGGTATCCTTCTGTACCAAGCTACAAACACAGCGTTAACACAACTTTATAACAATATAATACAACTTTAAAAACTACCTTCTCTTTCTGTCTATTCTATTTCTCCCTTATCTTTGGGACTTACTGAGTGATTTGTTCGCTGACGACATTCTCTTTCTTTCTTCTTTGAATGTCGTCAGGTGATCTGGACACTCCGGAGATTGAGCCCACTAGTGAAGACTTGAACCACTTCATTGAAGACTCAGAGCTTTAATTCATTGTACACTTTTATTTCAGTACTTTTCCTTTTTTGTTATGCCATTGTTTAGGCATTGCTTTCATTCAGTTGTATTTACTTTTCCATGTATTGTACAGAAAGAATGTGAATAAATAAAGTTGTTGTTTTATTATATCTTGTCTTTTGTGCATTTATTTTTATATTGCTTAGATACGCTTAGCGTATTTACTTCATAGTAAATACGTAGCGGCCTCGTCGCGTCCTCCGCCCGTACTCTGGGAAGCGGGGCGTGACAGGATCTATCGAGGTGCCATGGACGGCAAGATATGCGGTCAGCACGCTCAGTGTTCCACCCTGCGCCAGGGTCTGAGCTCTCTGCAATTTGCCAAAATTTTACATATATTATAAAATAACCCTTAATATTACATTATATCAAAATAGATCTATTGTAATTTACCGATACCTCCATAGCACGAGTAATGTTCCTCGAGCCACCTTTATATGTGGGGCGACCCCTCTTCGTTGACTTTCCATTCTCCTTATTTTGATCGGCCTGTTTCTTCACAACACACTCAGATTTAGTTTTCTAATTAAGCAACACAAAAAAACAAATTATATACTAAACAATAAATTATATTTAAGGTACAAACTTGTTTGCGCTGAGAGTCATAATATTGGCACAAGAGAGGCCATGTATCTACGTCGACTCTCGCAAAGGCCGGAGTATGTAGGAGAGCCGCTCTCTCTGCCTCGGGGTCGCCAACAATACCAAATAGCAGTCGATCTTCAGCTTGTTCCTATTGTATTGAACCTTTGATTGCATGTTCTTCATCAGGCCCATGTACAGAGCATGAAGATCGAGCACTCTCTCTGGGTGATCAGGGTCGGGTACAGGCTGAAAGTCGTAATCCAACTGCAAATACAAAAAATAATGTATTTAACCCGTAAGCGTTAAATAATAATAAATATATTGGATAAGTCAAATGAAAATATATATTAATACCCGAGCCTGATCCCAAAAGAAGGTAAATGAGCACCGATGCTGATCGCCCCACTCAACGTGAAGTGGATACTTCTTTTGGATGTGGCTCTCATCCTCCATATACCGACCGAATCTCTCGGCATAATCGCCAGTATAGCAATAATCATGGGTAAAGAAGAGGGGGAATGGTGCCCCCTAGCTCTATCGGGGCTCAGCCTGTAGGACTGATTAGGCCCTCGAGTCCCCTTCTCGGGATGGGCTGTGCCGCATCTACAAGAAATATCAAAACAAGGAATATTAAGATAATTTGGTATTAAGAAATCAAGGATTAACGAAAATTGAAGTGCGATATATATCTCCGGCGACAGCAGCACGAGCGGGACGATAGTTTCTCCGGTGAGGAACAGCCGGTGACCCGGACGTGGACGCATCCCCTCCAACTAGAAAATAAATATTGACGATAAAATTACATGAAGTTCATGTTTATTCTTAGTGAATATGTAAAATAAATAAATATTTTATATTTATTCATACTAACCTGCAGACTGAGTGGAAGGTACAGGAGTGGCGGGAGTGGCCTCTGCACCAAATATGGATGCACCACTTATAATTAGACAATTAAAAATAAATTATATAAGTAATTACAAAAAGAATGTGTATATCAATTATATAACATTCTAAATCAATATGCATGGAATATGGGATATATAAACATACCCGTAGGTGCGGTGGTGACCTCTGCCGGAGATGTAGAGGCACCACCTACCGCTAGACAATCAAAAAATGATTATTTAGGTAAGAGCAAAAAGAATGTGTGTATATTTATGATATAATATTCTAAATCAATATGCATGCACTATAGAATATATAAATTTACCTGCAGGTACGGTAGTGGCCTCTGGCTCTGATGTGGATGCACCACTAACAGCTAGATAATTAAACATTGACTATATAAGTAATTTTGAAATAAATATGCGTGTATATCTATAATATTACATTCAAAATGAATATGCGTGCAATATACCTGGAGGTGTGGCAAAGTCCACACGGAAGAAGTCATCCGATGAGGATACCGATCGGGGTGCAAGACCGGCCCTCTGAAGCTCCCTACGCAGCTCTCCGGGCGGCAGAACCGCTCTGCCTCTGCCTCTGCCGCGGTTGGTGCTCCTGCTGCCCCTCGCTGCTCCGGTCATCGTCATCAAACCTAGATGAGAGTACAATCATTACATATTCATGCAATATATATATAAATCGTAGAAATGCGAAGTAATAATCTAACATTACTGATAACATTTTTCGTTTCGTGGACGCATTAGACATATCTACTTGGATTTCATCATCGATATCATTTCTAACCCACCTAACTTCATGATCAGCCGAAGGCAACTCGTCTTTTGAAACAGACGGTCGGAGCACTCCAAGTCTTCTTTCCTCTTCATCCTCATCGCTGTCCTCCATACGATCCTCGAATTCTGGGACATCGTAAACATCCTTAGGTTTCCAACGGCATACGACACTCTATCCCGGATGCTTCAAGCACTGTGAGTAGTATACTTGGAACGCTTGGTTCGGAAAGATAAATGGATCGTCCTGACTGTAAAATCGAAGTGTGTTCACACAAGTCAATCCATATTCATCTTTTCAAGTCCCGAGATTGTTTCTCCACTTATCCGTATAGGTTCGTGTATCGTACCAAGTACACTGAAATATATAAAACCGATCGTCCGAGATATTGGATGCCAAGTATGCAATTTAAGTATTTATAATAAATCACACCATATGATCCTACCGTCGCAATCCCACTATTCTGAGTGGTTCGAGATATTTCTATGTCCTTAACTTCAAATTTGTATCCAACAACACCAAATCCTTTATAATATGCAATCTCCATACTAGGAAACTGAGCTAAACATCTTGAATCTCTCTCTAATGATGCAAAAAAGTTCGGATCGTGGATTTGAAAAAACAAATTTTACGGCAAATACATAACGATATAAGTTTAGATTAAGACTGATAGCAATAACATGTTATTTGAACAACTTACATGATCTGCAACTCAATCGCAAAAATTATCCTGATGATATTTTTCCAATCAGGATGCCCCTCACGTACATCATTAATATGAATTTTGTTCTCAACAATAAATTATGACATTAATATTATATCATTTCATACACATACAAACACAAATATAACAATTAATGCAAAAAAACTTACTCTCTAATTTCTTCAAGACATACGCTATTGAGAAGGATAAACCGATATATCTTGTTGATAAATATAGTGTCTACTCTCTTCTAGGACGCTTTACCATATGGTCCGTCCTGAATTCTTCGAGGCCATTTAAGTTTCGTCTCAATGTTCTCGTCCAGACAGTGGGAACAAAATGTGGTTATTTCATCTAGAAGATAACCTTGCATGATAGAACCCTCTGGTCGATTTCTATTGCGTATATACTTTTTTAGAGTGTAGAGGTATCTAAAGAAAAATATGTTAAATAAATAAATACGGGCATATAGAACAACAATAATTTTACAAATTGCGTGAAATGAAAAATTCCACATACCTTTCGACGGGATACATTAATCGATATTGTACCGGTCCGGCTAACTTAGCTTCGGTTGCAAGATAAACCGTCAGGTGTATTATGATATCGAAGAACGACGGTGGGAAAATACGTTCAAGGTTGCAAAGTATCAATGAAATAGAATTTTCTAGATTCTCCAGCGTCACAACATCCAGGGTTTTAGCGCATAATTCTCTAAAAAAACAACATAGGACATTGATTACTAGAACAACCGATTCGGGAAGGGAAGTTGTAACGACTCTGTTTTTAATGTACAAAAATTTGTTTAAAGTTAAAATACTAAATGGGGTATTTGCAATCCTGAGTATGCTATAAGTATTTAATTTGTTTTAGAACAGAAAGAAAACACTTGTAGCTCATTGGTAAAGCCTTACACTACTTTGATATAGCCCATGTGTTCAAATCCCCCCAACCACATATTATTTTTAATGATTTTTCTTTTAAACTTTTTGAAAGCCCAAAAGTTTACACGTGCAATACACGTAAAAATGAAAAGTCACTAAAATCAAACATATGAAAAATGTTATATGAGCAGACACAAACACGTGGCACCAATCCAAGATCCCACCCCTCCCAAACGACCGGCGAAGATCCCCAAAGGGCCGGCGGTGCCGGGCCCCCCCGTTGCAAATACCTCCTAATTTTACCCCAACACCCTTTGGCCTCCCCCCACTACTCCTCTTCTGTTTGAATTTTTTGCAATTATCTAGAGAATTAAAAATCATCATTAAACCAATGTATTAATGCATTTTAATTCTCATTTTTAATTCCCTAACCCTAATTCTATCCTATAAATACCACTCCATACCCAGCCCTCTATATTCTGAAATCCATTGTCAAAACTCTCAAATTTTTCCAAGTCAAATTATTTGTAAAAGTGGAGTTAGCCCAAGGTCATCTTCCGGCGACAACTCGGGACAAATCCAGTGACACCGCGACTCCACGAAGCTCTCAAACCCTTTCTCGACCTCCCCCCTCTCATCTAATCCAGTAGGTACCCTCTTCTCACTTCCCTATTAAAAGAATTCTCTTCTCAAAACTCATCGGAAGCGGAGTTATTCTTACTTCCGATTCTAATTTTGGTAAAAACACAACTTTTCTTAATAACTAAACATCCATATTATTACATCTTATTTAGTAATCTTAAAACAAACATTTAGAACAAATTTCAATTCAAAATAAAATGTTATACAACTTTTATTTTAATTTTACGGTTAAATACCACAAAGTTTACTTACGGCACCATTTCATCATATTTGCTCATATTACCTTTAAAAAATCTCATGAGGTAATGAACTACCTCATCACAACACACATCTTGATATAGCACGATGGTTTGAAAACAATATTTTGTGGGACAAATACAACTTTACAATAAAATACCTTAAACTAATAAAACCGTAATCTTTAAGATTGTTTTAATCAAATTCTTTACATTATATCTCTACAACCCACTTTTGGGGAATTCGAATAGGATGGTGCAGATTATTGCACGTCCATCGGACTAGTAGGGCGAGATGCAGTCCTCCTCACGGAGCATACGATCTCGATGGAATTTTTATTACAATTTTTAAGAAACCGTGATTTTCTATTGAATAAATAAATTCTATTTTTAATATATATATATATATATATATTATCAAAATATCTACTTTAAATATATATAATAAATTCCATGTTTTCTAAACAAAGAAATCCCAAATTTCATGAATATGCCATTACAAATCCATACAATTCCAATTTACACTAAAATGCCATATACTTTTCAATCTAGGTTTATAATCATTAGAATACTTCACTTTTAAAAATTACATTCATAAAAACAATAAATACAATAAATAAATACTTGAGATTTATTTTGAAAGTTTATCAAAACTATTTTTCATAAAGCCCCCCTCAAGTTTATTAATTTACAATAAGGACCTTAGTAAATATAGGTTTAAGCGGGACCAATTCTCTTGAGCCTCAGAGAGCCGTAGAAAGTGGGTGCTTGCCTATTTAAGGTAGAAAACTAAAACGGGGTTATCAATGGTAATTGGTTTGGAAAAAGACATAAATCCTGCCGTCCATATGCAGCAGTTACCGATAACTCCAAAACCTAATTCAGGAATCCAATTTTGTTTAAATGTCTGGCTCAGTCAGAGTCTCAGTCTAGTCTGAATACAATCTAAACATGAATACAATTTCAATACATCATGAATCCATATATACAGAAACTTGAACATGAATACCAGAATACCATCTATATCAACATGATTTGAACTGACCGAACCATGGATATACATTGACTTGATCACATGATTATCTGTTTACATCTTTATCCGTTTACATGAGCAAATGATATCATAGTTTCGGCAATTCTTTCAGCTATAAACAATATAATAAACATTACGGAGTTTTTTAAGGGGTAGATTGGTACAGAATGTGTTAAAAATGGCACGATAATGGTCACTTTAATACACCTAACTTGAATAGCCGTTGCTGTTGTCCCGTGGCTTAACGGTTCCTTGTGCTCCGTATACCTTAGTTCACGGAATAGTTGGACTCCTCTTTTATACAACGGTATATTCTGTACCAAGCTACAAGCAACAGCGTAACATAACAATCATACATTATACCAGATATATTCTCTTTACCTGTTCAGTCTATTTCTATTTCTCTTTGGGAATTACCGAGCGATTGTTCGCTGACGACATTCCTTTTCTATTCTTTCTTTGGAATGTTGTCAGGAGGACCCAACTCTCTGGAGATCGAGCCCAGCCTAGAAGACTTGAAGCAGTTCATCGAGGATCCGGAGCTCTAGTCACTTGTATATACTTTTACTTTCAGTTCATGTTATTGTTTTCCACATTATATTTACTTTTTAGTTGTATTGTAAAGAATGATTAATAAATAAAAAGTTTCTGTTCATTTACATCTCATGTCTTTCTTGTGTACATTTATATTATATTGCTTATTTACGCTTAACGTGTTTACTTCTGAGTAAATACGTCGTGGGCCTCGTCACGTCTCCTTACCCATATACCCGGAAGCAGGGTGTGACGACTCTGTTTTTAATGTACAGAAATTTGTTTAAAGTTAAAGTTCTAAATGGAGTTTTTGCAGCCCTGAGTATGCTATACGTATTTAATTTGTTCTAGAACAGCAAGAAAACACTTGTAGCTCATTGGTAAATCCTTGCACTGCTGTGACATAGCCCCTGTGTTCAAATCCCCCCAGCCACATATTATTTTTAATGATTTTTCTTTTAAACCTTTTAGAAGTCCAAAAGTTTACACGTGCAATACACGTAAAAATGAAAAGTCACTAAAATCAAACATGCGGAAAATGTTATATGAGCAGACACAAACACGTGGCACCAATCCAAGACCCCACCCCTCCTAAACGACCAGCGAAGATCCCCAAAGGGCCGGCGGCGCCGGGCCCCCCGTTGCAAATGCATCCTAATTTTACCCCAACACCCCTTAGCCTCCCCTTACTACTCCTCTTCTGTTTGAATTTCCTGCAATTATCCAAATAATTAAAAATCATCATCAACCAATATTTTAATGCATTTTAATTCTCATTTTTAATTCCCTAAACCCTAATTCTATCCTATAAATACCACCCCATACCTAGCCCTCTTTATTCTGAAATCCATTGTCAAAACTCTCAAATTTGTCCAAGTCAAATTAGTTGTACAAGTGGAGTTAGCCCAATATCATCTTCCGGCGACGACTCGGGACAAATCCGGTGACACCGTGACTCCACGAACCTCTCAAACCCTTTCTCTATCTCCCCTCTCTCATCTAATTCAGTAAGTACCCTCTCCTCTCCTCTCTTCCCTATTAAAAAATTCTCTTCTCAAAACTCATCGGAAGCGTAATTATTCCGACTTCCGATTCTAATTTTGTTAAAAACACAACTTTTTTTAATAACCAAACATCCATATTGTTATATCTTGTTTAGTAATCTTAAAACAAATATTTAGAACAAGTTTCAATTCAAAATATAATGTTATACAACTTTTATTTCAATTTTACGGTTAAATACCATAAAGTTTACTTACGGCACCATTTCATCATATTTGCTCATATTACGTTTAGAAAATCTCACGAGGTAATGAACTACCTCATCACAACATACAACTTGACATAGTACAATGGCTTGAAAACAATATTTTTTGGGACAAATACAATTTTACAATAAAATACCTTAAACTAATAAAATTGTATTCTTTAAGATTGTTTTAATCAAATTCCTTACGATTATGTCTCTACAACCCACTTTTGGGGAATTCGAATAGGATGGTGCGGATTTTCGCACGTCCATCGGACTAGTAGGGCGAGACGCAGTCCTCCTCTCGGAGCATACGATCTCGATGAAATTTTTATTACAATTTTTAAGAAACCGTGATTTTCTATTTAATAAATAAATTCTATTTTTAATATATATAAATATTATCTAAATATCTATTTTAAATATATATAATAAATTCCATGTTTTCTAAACAAAAGAATCCCAAATTTCATGAATATACCATCACAAATCTATACAATTCCAATTTACACTAAAATACCATATACTATTCAATATAGGTTTATAATCATTATAATACTTCACTTTTAAAAATTACATCTATGAAAACACTAAATACGATAAATAAATGCTTGAGATTTATTTCGAAAGTTTATCAAAACTATTTTTCATAAAACCCCCTCAAGTTTATTAATTTATAATAAGGACCCTAGTAAATATAGGTTTAAGCGGGACCAATTCTTTTGGGCCTCAGGGAGCCGGAGAAAGTGGGTGCTTGCCTATTTAAGATAGACAACTAAAACGGGATTATCAATGGTAATTGGCTTGGAAAAAGTCACAAATCCTGCCGTTCATATGCAGCAGTTACCGAGAACTCCAAAACCTAATTCAGGAATCCAATTCTGTTTAAGTGTCCGACTCAGTCAGTGTCTCAGTCTAATCTGAATACAATCTAAACATGAATACAATTCCAATATAACTCCAATACATCATGAATCCATATATATTGGAACTTGAACATGAATACCAGAATACCATCTATATCAACATGACTTGAACTGACCGAACCATGGATATACATTGACTTGATCACATGATTATCCATTTACATCTTTATCCGTCTACATGAGCAATTGATATCATGGTTTCGACAAGTCTTTCAGCTATAAACAATACAATAAACATTATGGGTTTTTTTAAAGGGTGGATTGGTACGGAATGTGTTAAAAGTGGCATGATGATGGTCACTTTAATACACCTAACCTGAATATCATTTGCTGTTGTCCCGTGGCTTAACGGTTTCTTGTGCTCCGTATACCTTAGTCCACGGAATAGTTGGACTACTCTCGTATACACTGACATATTTTGTACCAAGCTACAAACAACAGTGTTAACATAACAATCATACATTATACCAAATATATTCTCTTTACCTGTTCAGTCTATTTCTATCTCTCTGTGGGACTTACCGAGCGATTGTTCGCTGACGACATTCATTTTCTTTTCTTTCTTTGGAATGTTGTCAGGAGGACCCGACTCTCTGGAGATCGAGCCTAGCCCAGAAGACTTGGAGCAGTTCATCGAGGACTCGGAGCTCTAGTCACTTGTATATACTTTTACTTTCAGTTCATGCCATTGTTTAGGTATTGTTTTCCACATTGTATTTACTTTTCAGTTGTATTGTAAAGAATGTTTAATAAATAAAAAGTTGATGTTCATTTACATCTCATGTCTTTCTTGTGTACATTTATATTATATTGCTTATTTATGCTTAACGTGTTTACTTCTGAGTAAATACGTCGCTGGCTTCGTCACATCTCCTTACCCATACACCGGGAAGCGGGGCGTAACAGGTTTTATTGGCGGCCCATGGAGGTCAGTTCTGCATGGAAACCTAAGCAATATAACATAAGAATTATAAGACTCAGCAACTAAACATTCTTTACATTTCATATTCCTTGAATTTATCCCAACCCTATTTTTCTTTCAAGGTTATGGATTCCCCGAACAATACAAGCACCAACGTGAATGGAAACACACCACCATCACCTCTTCCACTTACGCCTACCGTTGTAGCTCCGATCAATGAGCAGACGATACTGATCGAGGCAATTAAGAGCCTCTTATAGGGATAGCAACAGCAGACTGCTATCCTAATAAACCGCCCAGAGGCTGAGGCGCCTGGAGTGAAACAATTCCGGGCACTGCATCCTAAGCAATTTTCGGGGAAAGAGAGCCCTTTGGAAGATGAGGAATGGGCTCAATCAATCGAAGATGATCTGGCAGCGGCACAAGTGCCAGACATTGCTTGGGTAAGGGTTGCGAAGCTGCAACTCACGGATAACGCCCGAGTATGGTGGAAGGCGGAAGAAGGCCATCTTACTCGGCCGATCGAATGGAAGACTTTTCGCGACATGTTCGACGCGAAATATTTTCCCGAGACTGCCCGATTTGACATGGAGCAGCAATTCATCCATCTACAACAAAGCTCTATGTAGAGAAAATCCATGGATAACTATGATGCTGAGTTCACTATATTGAGCAGGTAAAATATGTCTCAAATATTCGAATTTTCTGATATCACATACTACACAGCTAACACAAGACCGTAACAGATTCGCGGCAAATCTCATACCGACTGCTGAGATCAGGGCAAGAAGATTTCAGCAAGGGTTGGACTAGGAAATCTAAGTTGCTCTAGCTACAGGGGATTCCCAACCCATGACTTAGTTTTGAGGGCTGCCCGTCGATACGAGGCTGTAGTGAAGAAGAAGGGCAGACCTCAATCTGCCGGTGTGAAGCGTCCTGCTACTCAGATAGCAGGAGGAACCTCTTCTAGGCCACCTTTTGTACCCAGGAGACCGGGAGTACCTTTCAACCGGCCCAGTCCATACTTTTGCACCTACTGCAGGAGGAATGGACACCTGGCGAAGGACTGCAGGCGTGCTAATCGCCTTTGCTTAGTCTGTGGCTCATCCACACATGATATTGGATCTTATCCTCATAGACTCAATCCAAATCCTGCACCCCGACCAGCAATGACCTATCCGCAGCGGCCAGCTATCCAGGCACCTGCACCACATCTTGCTCTCCCATCTCTACCTCCTCGTGGACCTACTGCACCTCCTTCTCGTCAGTTCCACCAAGCACAAAGGAACCTATCTCAAGGACAGAGGAACGGATAGAGGAATGCTCCTCCAGCAAGGAGGAATGTACCGGGCGACAAGCTTTTACAATGACTGTGGAAGAAGCTGAAGCCACTGGCCAAGTCATCACTGGTAACTCTTATTTTTCAAGCTTTCTTTTAAACCTTATACATATCAAATATCTTTTCCTATACCTAAAACATATCCCACATAACTTATGTACAATCTTAGTAGTCTCACTTCCTGCACCAGCACTCTTCGATACTGGAGCATTTCGTTACTTTATGTCGCAATGGTTCGTCCGAACTCATGCGATTCCAGTCAAACCACTCATATCCAGCTCAGTTCAAGGAACGACATTCTAAAGGCAATGATGAGATACGACCTGTGTCCAGTGGTCGTCTGCAGTAGAGAATTCTATGCTGATTTCAAGGTGCTGGACATACCGAACTTCGATGTACTTTTGGGTATGGATTGGCTAGGAACTTTCAATGCTACCATCGATTGTCGTCAAAGGAGGGTAGTGTTCGAGATTTCAGAGCATCCGATCTTTTTTTTTAAAAGTGGAGACCGTACCCTGAAGCCTAGCACATACAAAGAAAAACCGAAGAAGGCAGTGATTGCAACTCTAAAGGCGGGAGAAGATAAGCCAGAGGTAGTTCGAGAGTTCGATGATGTATTTTCTGAAGACATATCAAGTTTGCCTCCTGATCGAGCTCTTGAATTTGGAATGGATTTAGTACCTAGAGCACAACCGGTGATCAAAGCACGATATCGCTTAAGTCCAGAAGATTTGAAGGAGATCCGTACTCAATTGGACGAACAGAAAGGATGGATTCGTCCCAGCACTTCAAGTTGGGGATCTCCAGTGTTGCTTGTGAAGAAGAAGGAAGGTTCATACAGAATGTGCATTTACTACCGAGATCTAAATGAAGTCACGATAAAGAACAAGTATCCACTACCGCGAATCGACGATCTGTTCGATCAGCTAAGTGGATCTTGTGTTTTCTCCAAATTAGATCTTCGTTCCGGTTATCATCAGGTAAAGGTCAAAGAATCTGATATTCCTAAAACGGCATTCAGAAATCGCTATGGACATTACGAATATCTTGTGATGCCATTTGGAGTGACCAATGCACCAGCCATATTCATGAACCTGATGAATCAAGTTTTCCGGGAGTACCTAGACAGGTTTGTGGTCATTTTCATCGATGACATCCTGGTGTATTCTAAGAGTCGGAAAGAACATGTCGAGTACTTACAAATTGTTCTGGAGACTTTGCGCCAGCATCAACTCTATGCCAAGTACAGCAAGTGCGAGTTTTGGCTAGAACAAGTCGGATTTCTCGGACATATCGTTTCGGGTGAAGGAATCTCTGTGGATCCAGCTAAAATATCAGCAGTAAACGAATAGCCGACAACAAAGATAGTGAAGGACATTCGAAATTTCTTGGGATTAGCGGGATACTACCGAAGATTTATTGAAGGCTTTTCGAAGATTGCAACACCCCTGACCAAGCTCACACATAAAGATGAAGCATTTGTATGGTCAGAAGCATATGAACAACCTTTTGTAGAACTCAAGTCAAGATTGACATCAACACCTATTCTCATCATACCGAACCAATCTAGAGGTTTCGTAGTGCATTGCGATGCATCCGGTAAGGGATTAGGATGTGTTCTACATCAGCACGGTAAGGTTGTAACTTATGCATCAAGGCAGCTGAAGGTTCATGAGCGCAACTATCTGATGCATGATCTGGAGTTGGCAACCATTATCTTTGCACTCAAGATTTGGCGCCATTATCTTCTTGGTGAACGGGTAGATATCAACACAGACCACAAAAGTTTGAAGTATGTGTTTACTCAGAAAGAGTTGAATATGCGGTAGAGAAGATGGTTAGAACTTATGGCGGATTTCGACATCAACCTATAATATCATCCAGGGAAGGTGAATGTTGTTTCTGATGCATTTAGTCGCCAACCACTATCAATGAATCTTACCGCACAGTGGAAGCTACAACAGGATTTGCACCAGATGGAGATAGAAGTGATCATGCCAGATAACGCTTCAAGTTTGATGAACTTACAAATTCAGTCTACAATTGTCATTCATATCAAAGCAGCTCAAGTAAGTGATGCAGAGTTGCAAAAGATCAGAGAACAAGTAGAAAGTGGACTTCGAACAGACTTCATCATCCACGAAGACGGATCTTTGAGATACAGAAGCAGATTGTGTGTACCACAAGGTCCTGTTCGGGAAGAGTTGATGAAAGAAACTCACAGCTTCTCATACTCAGTACACCCTGGTGGTACAAAGATGTACAAAGATCTGCGGCAACATTACTGATGGCATGGAATGAAGCGTGAAGTAGCCAGAAGTGTCTCCAAATGTTTGGTGTGTCAGCAAGTGAAAGCTGAACATCACAGGACTGCTGGTTTATTTCAACCATTACCTATCCCAGAATGGAAGTGGCAACACATTATCATGGATTTTGTGACTGCTCTTCCCTGCAGCACAAAAGGTAACGATGCAGTATGGGTTATTGTGGATCGACTCACAAAGTCGGCTCATTTTATTCCCTTTTGAGTTAGCCAATCTACCGAGACACTAACAAAGAAGTACATGGAGGTAAGTTTGAATCTAAGTAAGATTTAACTCTTCATAGTGTATTATTTCTGATACTCATGAACTCATGCAGGAGATCGTGAGATTACATGGAGTACCGGTTTTCATTGTTTCCGATCGTGACACCAGATTCCGATCGCGATTTTGGTAGAGTCTGCAAGCTAGCTTGGGATCGAGTCTGAACTTTAGCACAGCTTACCATCCACAAACAAATGGACAGTCTGAGCGAACGATTCAGTTCCTTAAAGATATGCTAAGAGCTTTTATGCTAGACTTCGGAGGATCATGGGAAGATCACATACATCTTGTGGAGTTTTCATACAACAACAGCTATCAAGCAAGTATTGAAATGGCACCGTTTGCAGTGCTCTATGGAAGGAAGTACCGTTCACCTTTAAGTTGGGACGATATTGGAGATAGGGAACTCCTTGGACTTGAGATGATAGTGGAGACTGTAGATGTAGTTTGCACTATCAGGGAACGAATGTGCATAGCCCAAGACCGACAGAAGCACTGGGCAGATGCAAAGCACGGACACTTCGAGTTCCAACCGGGCGATCATGTCTTTCTAAAAATCTCTCCAAACCGTGGAGTGATTCTCTTTGGAAAGAGGGGTAAGCTAAGTCTGAGGTACATTGGACCGTTCGATATACTTGAACGAGTCGGAGAAGTGGCATATCGTTTGGCACTTCCACCCTCATTAGAAGGAGTGCTCGTATTCCACATGTCCCAGTACCGAAGGTATGTGAGTGACCCTAGTCATATTCTTGATCACTCCAAGTTCACTGTACAGACGGATCTAACTTGTGAGAAACAACCCGTTAAAATCCCGGACATAAAGGTAAAGTCACTTAGGAATAAGGAAGTAAACTTGGTCCGAGTGATGTGGAGGAAAGAATCATCAGGAGAATCAACGTGGGAAAGAGAAGACGACAAGCGTGCAAGATACCCTTTCTTATTTGTAAATTAGTCCTTAAATATTTGTAAATTTCGAGGACGAAATTTTTGTAAGGAGGGTAGAATGTAACGACTTTGTTTCTAATGTACATAAATTTGTTTAAAGTTAAAGTACTAAATGGAGTATTTGCAACCCTGAGTATGCTATAAGTATTTAATTTGTTTTAGAACAGAAAGAAAACACTTGTAGCTCATTGGTAAATCCTTGCACTGCTGTGACATAGCCCTGTGTTCAAATCCCCCCATCCACATATTATTTCTAATGAATTTTCTTTTAAACTTTCTGGAAGCCCAAAAGTTTACACGTGCAATACACGTAAAAATGAAAAGTCACTAAAATCAAACATATGGAAAATATTATATTAGCAGACACAAACACCTGGAACCAATCCAAGACCCCACCCCTCCCAAACGACCGGCGAAGATCCCCAAAGGGCCGGCGGCGCCGGGCCCGCCGTTGCAAATACCTCCTAATTTTACCCCAACAACCCTTGGCCTCCCCCACTACTCCTCTTCTGTTTGAATTTCCTGCAATTATCCAGAGAATTAAAAATCACCATCAAACCAATGTTTTAATGTATTTTAATTCTCATTTTTAATTCCCTAAACCCTAATTCTGTTCTATAAATACCAAGTCATACCTAGCCCTCTCTATTCTAAAATCTATTGTCAAAACTCTCAAATTTTTCCAAGTCAAATTAGTTGTACAAGTGGAGTTAGTCCAAGGTCATCTTCCGGCGACGACTCGGGACAAATCCGGCGACACCGCGACTCCACGAAGCTCTCAAACCCTTCCTCTACCTTCCCTCTCTCATCTAGTCCAGTAAGTACCTTCTCCTCTCCTCTCTACCCTATTAAAAGAATTCTCTTTTCAAAACTCATCGGAAGCGGAGTTATTCCGACTTCCGATTCTAATTTTGTTAAAAACACAACTTTTCTTAATGACCAAATATCCATATTGTTACATCTTCTTTAGTAATCTTAAAACAAACATTCATAACAAGTTTCAATTCAAAATACAATGTTATACAACTTTTATTTCAATTTTACGGTTAAATACCACAAAGTTTACTTACGGCACCATTTCATCATATTTGCTCATATTACCTTTAGAAAATCTCACGAGGTAATGAACTACCTCATAACAACACACATATTGACATAGCACGATAGTTTGAAAACAATATTTTGTGGGAAAAATACAATTTTACAATAAAATACCTTAAACTAATAAAACCGTATTCTTTAAGATTGTTTTAATCAAATTCTTTACGATTATGTCTCTACAACCCACTTTTGTGGAATTCGAATAGGATGGTACGAATTACCGCACGTCCATTAGACTAGTAGGGCGAGATGCAGTCCTCCTCACGGAGCAACGATCTCGATGGAATTTTTATTACAATTTTTAAGAAACCGTGATTTTCTATTTAATAAATAAATTCTATTTTTAATATATATATATTATCAAAATATATATTTTAAATATATATAATAAATTCCATATTTTCTAAACAAAGAAATCCCAAATTTCATGAATATACCATCACAAATCCATACAATTCCAATTGAAACTAAAATACCATATACTATTCAATCTTGGTTTATAATCATTAGAATACTTCACTTTTAAAAATTACATCCATGAAAATACTAATTACGATAAATAAATGCTTGAGATTTAGTTTGAAAGTTTATCAAAACTATTTTTCATAAAAACCCCTCAAGTTTATTAATTTACAATAAGGACCCTATTAAATATAGGTTTAAGCGAGACCAATTCTCTTGAGCCTCGGAGAGCCGGAGAAAGTGGGTGCTTGCCTATTTAAGGTAGAAAACTAAAACGGGATTATCAATGGTAATTGGCTTGGAAAAAGTCACAAATTCTGCCGTCCACATGCAGCAGTTACCGATAACTCCAAAACCTAATTCAGGAATCAAATTCTGTTTAATTGTCTAACTCAGTCAGAGTCTCAGTCTAATCTGAATATAATCTAAACATGAATATAATTCCAATATAACTCCAATAAATCATGAATCCATATATACTGAAACTTGAACATGAATACCAGAATACTATCTATATCAACATGACTTGAACTGACCGAACCATGGATATACATTGAATTGATCACATAATTATCCGTTTACATCCTTATCCGTTTACATGAGCAATTAATATCATGGTTTCGGCAAGTCTTTCAGCTATAAACAATACAATAAATATTACAGAGTTTTTTAAGGGGTGCATTGGTACGGAATGTGTTAAAAGTGGCATGATGATGGTCACTTTAATACACCTAACCTGAATATCCGTTACTGTTGTCCTGTGGGTTAACGGTTCCTTATGCTCCGTATACCTTAGTCCACGGAATAGTTGGACTCCTCTCGTATACACTGGCATATTATGTACCAAGCTACAAACAATAGCGTTAACATAACAATCATACATTATACCAGATATATTCTCTTTACCTGTTCAGTATATTTCTATCTCTCTTTAGGACTTACCGAGCGATTGTTCGCTGACGACATTTCTTTTCTTTTCTTTCTTTGGAATGTTGTCAGGAGGACCCGACTCTCTGGAGATCGAGCCCAGCCCAGAAGACTTGGAGCAGTTCATCGAGGACCCGGAGCTCTAGTCACTTGTATATACTTTTACTTTCAGTTCATGCCATTGTTTAGGCATTGTTTTCTACATTGTATTTACTTTTCAGTTGTATTGTAAAGAATGTTTAATAAATAAAAAGTTGATGTTCATTTACATCTCCTGTCTTTTTTTGTGTACATTTATATTATATTGCTTATTTACGCTTAACGTGTTTACTTCTGAGTAAATACGTCGCGGGTCTCGTCACGTCTCCTTACCCATACATCGGGAAGCGGGGCATGATAGAAGTCCTAAGGGCTAATGGGAGAAGGTGCTCCATAATACCATGGTGATCATGACTTTTCAGCCCATCGATCTTGTCTTTCACAATTTTTATTTTCTTGCTAAATGATCCTGAGAAACCTGTGGGAAATTTCAAATCATGCAACACCTGCAAGAATCTTTTCTTTTTCGGTTGTGACATATGATACGCGGTATTGGGAAGTACAAACTTACCTGGTTTACCCGCTATCGGTTTAGGATGCAATTCACTTCTAATTTTCTAGTCCTGAAGATCCATCCGAGCATGGATGTTGTCTTTCGATTTTCCGTCTTTACAAAGAAGTAAGTTGAGTATGTGCTCGGATACTCCTTTCTCTATGTGCATGATGTCCAGACATTGACGCACTAAATTTGTTGACCAGTACGTAAGCTCGTAGAAAATGCTTAATTTGTTCCAATAGGGTGGTTTGATCTGTTTTGTCGGATCTATCCCGAAGGTCACATTATTGTAACCATCCCAATGAGCAGTCACGTTCTCTCCGGACAATGAGTATGGAGGCCCAAGAAGCTCCTGATGACCATTAAAGTGAGCAGCGTCTAACCTGTAGGGATGGTCTAGTGGCAGGAAACGTCGATGACCTCAATAACAAACCTTCCTGCTAAAATTCAACCATTTCGATGTTGTATATTGATAGCAATAAGGGCATACTTTGTGAACATGTACGGACCAACTTGATAGCATTCCATATGCAGGAAAGTCATTAATTGTCTACATTAAAGCCGCACGCATTGTGAAGATTATATCTATGTTTGCATCATAAGTCTCTACACCATCAATGAATAAAGATTTTAACTCATCGATCAGAGGTCGGAGATAGACGTCGATATTGTTTCCCGGTGAGTTTGGTCCGTCAATAAGAAGAGGTATCATAAAGTATGATTAATCCATAGTCAACCAAGGCGACAAATTATAAACTATCATTACAATGGGCCATGTGCTGTGGCTTCCAGCGATTTAGTTAAATGGGAAGAAACCATCACTGGCGAGTTCGAGCCTGACATTGCGATGATCACTACTGAATATTTCGTGCCTCATATCGAAATCCTTCCATGCCGGTGAATCTCTTAGATGGCTCATTTTTCCGTCTTCATTTAGAGCAGCACGGTGATGCCAAATCATTTCCTCGGCTGTTTTCTTACACCTGAATAGCCTCTACAGCCTCTGTGTTATGGGAAAGTATCGTGCTATATTGACAGGTATATTGGGCTTCTTATCAGATTCTTTCGGCTTATACCTGGTCTATCCGCGTGTTGGGCACTCTTTCAAATCTGAATTTTCTTTCCGGTACAACACACAATGTTTGGAATATGCAAGAATTTTCTCATACTTCAGACCCAAATCGGACATCATCTTCTGGGTTTTGTACCAGCTGTCGGGCACGTTATTTTCCTGGGGCATAGAATCTTTCAGGAACTTCAGAAGCCTCATGAATGAGTTGTTGCTCCATCCATTTAAGCACTTAATCTAGAAAAGTTGGACGAACCATGATAGGGTGGAATACTTAGCATTCTCATAAATTGGTCTTCTAGCATCATTCATGAACTGTTCATACTTATCCGCACGCGGTCCTTGACCGGAAGGAATGTCATCTTCGGTATAAATACTATCACCGAGGGAAGTCTCTACCATATCCTCCATTTCTTCTCCTGGAAAAAAGTTATCGTCTTCTAATTCTGCCGCATTACCGTCTTCTTCTTGTCCTTTCCCGTGATATAGCCAAGTTGTATATAGTCTAGTAAAACTATGTTTAACAATATGAAGCTCTACGATTTCTACCTTCTGCCAGAACTTATTCCCACATCTATCGCACGGACAGAGAATCTTCTCTAACACGATCTTATTATGAGCGCGTGCAAATTCAATGAAAGCAGTAACTCCTGCAACGAACTTAGATTGCATGCGTTGTTGTCAATCCACGTACATCCAGTCCTTAACTCTGATATACTCGTGGGCCATGTTAGACTGTATAACATATAAATTGTAGGTTATGGTGACTATATTGAGAAATCTAAGAACGAGATGGTTACTAACAAAGAAGAAAATCCGTAGTGGCAAGTTTGTTGTTGAAAAGAATAAATTATCGATTAACAAACTTAGATTTGAAGATACCCAAGTATGAGTTGTATTCTGTGTATGTGTGTTTCAATTTATGATTTCGCTTAGGTGTAGGGTTGTTAGTGTGTATGTGCTTTGTGTGTGCGTTTGTTGTGTATTCGTGTTTTATGTGTGTGTTTCGGCTGTCGGGGGTAAGACTTCTATCCCATTAAGAATGTATAGAGCAGACACCCATTCGTTTGTGCTTTCATCCATTTCAAGTAAATTTCGGCAGTATCTCCCCGCTGTTCTCCGAGTATACTGTAATAGAATAGATAGTCATTTCAATGATGTGAAACAACGTTGAAATGAACATCTAATTTATCTTTGTACACGGAGAACCAGCGGAAAATTACCGACGAAATAACTCGAAATGAATGAAAATACAAGTGAATGCAGATGTTTGCTTTATACATTCCTAAATTGTCTACACTGGACAAATCTATCGGTTATCATACGATTGAATCTTCTCGTCACATAGACTACAAGACGGTTGTTAGTATCGAACGATACCGTCCGATATTTAACAACCTTCGTATAGTTCTATGTCACGACGAACATCGAACGTATGCTAACCGATAGACGGGGATTAAGTCGCGCTTTAATTTTCACATATGAGTATCGATGAGAATATGAAACTTTCATATTATCATCGAGTATCATATATTGGTTTTAACTTGAACATTTAACTTGAACATGTTTTACGTTTACAGTAAAGTTGTATGTTTACGTTATCATCAAGTATCCTACTGAAGGAACTAGTGCACCATAAACCCTAACCCTAATTAACTAAAGCTAACCTAATTAATCCAAATTAACCCTAATCATCACCCTAACTCAAATTATCCCTAATTAACCCAAAATTAAGCTAATTAAACCAAATTAACCTAATTAAACCAAATTAAGCCCAATCATCACCCTAACTCAATTTATCCCTAATTAACCCAAAATTAAGCTAATTCAACCAAATTAACCCCAATCAACACCCTAATACAAATACACTCTATTTTACCTAATTAATCCTAACCTTAATCATCACCCAAACCCAAATTAACCCTATTTAACATAATTAACCAAAATTAATCCTAACCCAAACCCTAATCCAAATTAACCCTAGCCCAAACCAAAATCAATCCTAATTAATCTAATTAACCCTAACCCTAATCATCACCCAAACCCTAATCCAAATTAACCCTAGCCCAAACCAAAATCAATCCTAATTAATCTAATTAACCCTAACCCTAATCATCACCAACTCTATTTTACCTAATTAATCCAAACTAACCCTAACCCTAACCCTAAACATCAACCAAACCTTAACTCTAACCTTACTTAATTAACCCTAACCAACCCTAACCCTAACCCTATGCCTAATCATCACCCAAACCCTAACCTTAACCCAAATTAATCCCCAATTAACCCGGCCCTATAACCTTAACCTTAACCCTAAAATCAACAATAATAACACCAAAAACAGCATAATTAGAAATTAAACCTTAATTAATTAACTCACCTCAGTAGTCACCGTCCGGCGGCAAAGAGCTCGAGGAGGTGGAGAGTTACTCTTGGAGCTCGATGAGGTGGAGGAGGCCGGTTTAATGGCGGCGACGAGGTGCTCGCGGCGAAGAGGTGCTCAATGAAACTCTCGAGAATAGTTTCGCCGCATGTGACCCATCTGTTTGCCGGTGGGATTTGAGTTGCAGTCCTCACCGCTGGGACTTGTGGTCTTGCATTCCACTATTGTCGTATTAGAGACGACGTTGGTAGTTTAAGGACATCTCGGTCTATTGTTAGTTTAAGGACATCTCGCTCCGTAGCTAGTTTAAGGACATCTCGGTCCGTAGCTAGTTTAAGGACATCTCGGTCCGTAGCATTTTGAGGCGAGGTTTCGCTGGATACTACTTATAGAGTTTGGACTCAGGAAGATAGCGAGCGGACACGAGCGTCGTCATCCATCATTAACCTGAGCCGCAACTTGTCAGGCGTAGTATTTCTAAAGGAACCGGCCGTTTATTTGCCGGAAGAGTCTTTCTCCATGCATATCCATGAGTAAGTAGGCTCCACCTTGGTAGACCTTGTCTATGATGTACGCGCCCTTATAGTTCGGATCGAATTTCCCCCGTTTAGCACGATTGGGGATCATAGGTCTTTTTACGACTAGTACGAGTTTGCCTTGGAGGAATGTTCTCGGCCTAGTCAATCTTTCGTATGAGCGTGTCATCCTTGCTTTGTAAGCCTCTATGTTTTGCTGCGCCATGAGACGAGTTTCATCGAGGGCATCGAGCTCCTCAAGCCGAAGATGGATATTTTCTTCATCCGTCAGTTCGTACCGAACCTCCACTCGTAGAGAGGGTAGCTCTATCTCCAAGGGAAGTACCGCTTCCGTGCCGAATACTAACGCAAATGGTGTTGTGTTTGTGGCCATTTTGAACGTGGTCCGATAGGCCCAGAGAGCTTCATGCAATTTCTCGTGCTAGTCCTTTTTATTTCTGGACACCATTTTCTTTATGATATTTGTCAAGGTCTTGTTGAAAGCCTCAGCTAGACCGTTAGCTCGGGGATTATAAAATGAATAATATCTCCAATCTATATTATGCTATTATGCGAAGCGACTGATCTTATGGCTTCTGTAGGCCGGCCCATTATCCGAGATGATCCATCGCGGAGTGCCGAATCGGTAGATGACATATGTCTTGAAGAAATGGAGGATGTTCTCTGTTTTTACCTCTCTTAACAGTATTGCTTCTGCCCATTTAGAGAAGTAATCGGTTGTTGCTAATATGAACCGATGTCCATTGGATGATGTTGGCTCGATGGGCCCGATTATATCAGTTCCCCACATTTCGAACGGCCAGCTAGCCAATGTTGGGTGTAGCGGATTTGGATGCTGGTGGATGAAGTTCCCGTAAATTTGGCACGGGTGACACTGCTTCGCATATTCGAGGCAGTCCTGAATCAGCGTGGGTTAATAGTAACCTATTCTTTTGATCTTCAGCTTCATCTTTGGCCCAGCTTGATGGGAACCGCAAAGTTCGTCATAAGTTTCTTGAATGACCCTTCTTGCTTCTTCTGGTCCCAGGAACCTCAGCCATAGATAATCGAACGATCTCTTATAAAGAGTACTGTTGACGAAGGCGAAAGGCAGGGCTCGCTTTATGAACTGATGTCTTGACGATGCGTCTTCGGGCGTTCAATGGGATTTGAAGTAGTCTATGAAGACTTCTCTCCAATCCTTCGCCTTTTCTTCATCCTCCAATTGGAAGGCCTCTTGTTCGGTTGCTTTCTCTCCTTTAGACGTCTTCGGAGGTATTTCTGCTGGTGCGGGAATCCGGCGACTTTGCACAATGATCCTTACGTCATCGAGGTTTTCGTCGGCCAGTTCTTTAGCGAGCTTGGCTAACGCATCCGCCTTGCTATTTTCCGCACGCGGTATGCTTTCCATGGTGTAGGAGAGGATTTGCGTCAGCAATTGCTGCACTCTTTCACTATACCTGATCAGTTCCGGTTTGCATGTTTGGTAGTCGCCATTTACTTGGCTAACGACCAGTTGCGAGTCTCCATATATGAGGAGGCTTTCGATGCCCATGTCGACAGCAATCTCAAGACCAGCTATCAAAGCTTCATACCCAGTCTCATTATTTATTCTCGGCTCTGTTAAAGAAAGGGCAAAACGTATTATCCCTCCTTGTGGAGTCACAAAGATAAGGCTCACCCCGGCTTTAATCATGGGGGTGTTTTGCTTTCGCTTCTTCAAGGAGGACGCTCCATCGAAGTAGAGTTCCCATCGGGTATCACTCCCTTCTTTCTCCCCGTCGATTGTGTCGAACGCATATTCATTTGGCAATTCGCAATTTAAGGGAGAATTAGCTGGTATCGGATACTCAGCGAGAAAGTCGGCGATGGCCTGCCCTTTTATTGCCTTGAGGGGTCGATATACTATCGAGAACTCCATCAAGAGGAGGGTCCATTTGGCAAGCCTTCCCGTTAGTATGGCTCTTGACATCAAATACTTGAGAGGATCTGCCTTTAATATGAGATAGACCTCATATGCCAAGACATAATGTCGAAGCTTCGTTACCGTGAAGATCAATGCCACGCAATACTTTTCGATTGGAAAGTAGTTGTTTTCTTCCCTCAGGAGAACTCAACTCAAATAGTAGAGAGCTCTCTCCTTTCCCTGATCGTTTTCTTGTACCCATAGCGCGCCTAACGAACCTTCAAGGGCTGTTGTGTACAGGATGAGGAGCTTTCCCTTGATCGGAGCGGTCAGTACCGGCGGGTTCTGCAGATATTGCTTGATTTCATTCAGTACGCTTTGTCATTTGCGATCCCAAACGAACGGGGTCCCTTTCTTCATTAGATGACTGTAGGGGCGGAATTTGCCGGAGAGGTTAGTTATGAACCGCCGGATATACACGAGCTTTCCTTGGAGAGACCGCAGTTACTTGAGAGTTCTTGGCGAAGGCATTTCTATAATTGCCTTGATCTTTGACGGGTCTATTTCGATGCCCCGGTGTCGTACGATGAATCCTAGGAATTTTCCCGAGGAAACTCCAAACGCGCATCTCAGAGGGTTCATTTTCAGGTTGTATTTCCGAAGGGGCTGGAACACTATCTTCAGATGCTCCCAGTGCTCTTCGTACGATTTTCTTTTCACTACGAGGTCATCAATATAACATTCGACAATCTCGTGTATGAGGTCATCAAAGATCTTTGTCATGGCCCTCTGGTAAGTGGCGCCAGCGTTCTTCAGACCGAAGGGCGTCACTTTGTAGCAGAATATGCCTAGCAGGGTCCGGAAAGCAGTGTGGTTTTGGTCTTCAGGATGCATCTTGATTTGGTTGTGACCCTGAGGATCCGTCCATGAAGGAGAAGATTTCATGGGTGGATGTGTTATCGATCATCAGCTCGGTAACAGGCACTGAGAAGTCATCTTTCGGACAAGCTTTTTTGAGATCCCGAAAATCTACGCAGATGCGTACTGTCCCATTTTTCTTCATTACCGGAACGATATTGGCGATCCAGTCAGGGTATTGAACTTCTTGGATGAAGCCGGAGTCGATTAACTTCTTGACTTCGGCATTTATACTCATCTCAAGCTTGAGCCGCATTCTTCTTGGTGCCTGTTTGACTGGCTTGACGTTCGGCGATATCGCCAGTTTATGCACAGCTATCTCTGGATCTAATCCCGACATCTCGGAATAGTTCCATGCGAAACAGTCTTTATACTGTATAAGCACGTCCTTTAACATGGCCACCTATTTCTCAGACAGCAGCTCACTGACGAACGTTGGCCTTGGCTCGTTTGCCGTCCCCAAGTCGATTTTTTTTAGGTTGTCTGCTGTGGTGTGTATTCCATCATCCAGCTCTTTTGGTGCCGGTGGAAATTCTGAGATCATCTCGTCCTCATCTTCATTTGTGAAGCACTGGGAGAGGTTGTCCACATTCTCATGCTCTCCTTCCTTTGAGAATGTTATCATGTGGCAGGTATGAGCTCATTTCCAAGCTCGATACTGATCTAGACATTCCCTCGCAGTGTAGGTTGCTCTCGGCTCATGCTTTCGTGGCGGGACTACCCTACAACTGTCGGATATAGCAAACCTGCCTTGCTGATACTGATCTTCAACCCAGTCTTTGAAGGTGAAGCAATCTTCAAGAGGATATCCCATTATTTGGTGGTAAGAGCAATAATCCGGGTGATGGACCTCGTTCATCTGTTTGGGGTATCGAGACTCCGGGAGCGTCATCATTTGATGCTTCATGACAAGGTTGAATATTTTCCTTGGCTTGTCTTGAGGGAAAGAGTACTCCCGACCCATCTTCTTCATAAAAGACGGGTTCCAGCTGGCTTTTTCTCGCTCGCGCGGCTTCTTGGATCCGCTTCGCTATTTTTGAATGCCGTCCCTGTTCTTCACCTTGCTTTCACTTCTACGTCGGGCTTTTATCTTACCACGAGAGCGCACAGCGAGCTGGGGGTGAAGGGCATCATCGTCTTCTCCTTCCGTAACCTGCTGAATGATACGCTGCGTCCTGGCCTTCTCGTAAATGGCCATTTCGCAGTTATGGTCATCCCGAACCTTTTGACCCGCTTCTCTTATTACCTTGTCAATTTGTTCTTCGAATGACAGGCTTGGTATTCTCATGGTAGGATCTCGCTCTGGTTTGACATCAACGCTATCTGGAAATGCATTCGTTTCTCCACCGGAATTATTTATGACATGGCAGTCATGGAATTGCTCCCTTTTATTGGACCGAACGTATCCAAGGCCGGTCGTCTCTATTCTTCCATTGGGCATCTTCCGCTAAGTCCCGGGAACGTCCCAAATCTTGTTATAGAACTGGGCTTGTCAAGCAGTCTATTTGAAGGGTACGCCTTGGCGTCTCAATAGCCTTTTCAGTCCCTCTGCGTAGTATCTGGGAAGACGGATTAGTTGAAAGCTATCGAGCGCAGGTTCGGCACCGTGCCAAACTTCTTTCTCCACTTTAGTCTCCGTGGATTGGTAGAAAAGGACCGCCTTCTCACCCTTTTGCTTAGGAGAGACGTAGAAGGTCTGCAGCTCTTGCACGCTATACGTATCAAGTGCATCAAGTTCTTTGTAATGTCGCTGCGGAACCATGGTAATTTGTAAACTCTGGTCAGCTCCAGCAAAGGTCTGTATTGACGGGCGGACGGAGAACACCGTGTTGGCCTCGTCCTCAGAGTCACTGTCAAAGACTAGAATAGGAGTAGATGGTCCTGGCCTGTTGCCTTGGGGTTGTCCCGAGTAGACCATCCCTTCGTCCTCCTCGGTATCGCTCCCAAAGATCGGGATAGTGGCGATGGCTTTTTGTTTATTCTCCGGTTTGCGACATCTTACCATGACTTCGAAGTCTGGTAAGAAGTACTTGGCGTCTTCATATTTGCGGACTTCATTTATGGAGAATGGGTTCAGCTCCCCTGTAATCGTGTACTCGAGGCCATTCTTGAAGTACTTCATACACTGATGTTGTGTAGAAGAGGATGATGTTGTACTCATGTAACCAAGGCCTACCGAACATGGCATTGTAGCAAGTCTTTGCGCCAATAACATGGACTTGATGTCAGTGACGAGCAGCCCGAAGCGTAGTGTCAGTATTACAGACCCAAGCATTTGTGATGACTGCGAGTCGAACCCGGAGATAGTAATTTTGTCCCGAGCCAAGTGCTGAACGTTCATGCAAATCTCCTTCAGTACTCTTACATTGAGAAGGTTGACGGAGAACCCGTTGTCGACCAGGATCTTCCCTATCTTGATATCGTGACAATACCCGGTTACATACAGCGGACGGTTGTGCTCGCACGTTCAATGAAGGAGGTCTTCATCGCTAAAGGTGATATCGGCCGTGTGGACTTCTTCCAGCTCTGTTGGGGTAAAAATTTACACACCGGTTTACCAAGTCAAAATCAAAGTCAACCCCAAGCCAAGTGGGCCCAAGCCCAGATCCAGTGGGCCCATGCCCGGGTCGAGCCCAAACAAGAAGCAGCCGGCCTCCCCCCATGCCAAGATAAAAATTTTGTAATAAATAATTTTGTTGCATTTCTTTTATTTTATTTTATGGATAAATGTAAGAAAAATAGGCATAAAGCCAAATTTTTGTAAAGCCCATGGCTTATGTGCAAAAGGAAATGGCACATGAGCCATGGGATAGGCAAAATGCCATTTTGTGAAGCCCAGGGGGCTATGTGTAAAGTGTATAGCCTATAAAGGCAAAGATAATGAAATATCTCAACAACTTTTTCTCTCTCTAAAAATTTTCCAGATCTGAGATCTTTTCTCCTTCTTCAAGGTTCCAAAACCTTCTTCTTTCTTTTGAATTAAATCAAGAGTTTTACTCTTCTTTTCATAAAACAAAATTGTTTTTCACCACAAAACCCATAATAGGGAACTCAGATCTTCCATTAGATCTCAAAAAGAAGAGATTTTTAAAAATCCCATATCTCTTGATCTTCAAGATCCAGCTAAAAGAGGAGGAAGAAGAAGAATATCTTTCACTAAACCCCCAAAGAAAAAAAAACACTCAGGAGTCCAACTCCTCTCTGATTTCTCTTACGAGAAATTTTTTTAGGCTAAAAGCCTCTTTTCCTCGCCGGCGCTCAAGCGCAGAGCGCCCGTGTGCCGACACGTGGCGCTTGCGCTCAAGTGCTCAGCGCTCAAGCGCAAAGCGCCCACGTACCGACACGTGGAGCGCTTGCGCTCAAGCGTAAGCGCTCGAGCGCAAGTCGCCCCCGTATCGACACGTGGCGCTCTTGCGCTCCAGCGCAAGCGCTCGAGCGCAAGTCGTCCCGGTGCCGACACGTGGCGCGCTTGCGCTCCAGCGCAAGCGCTCGATCGCTAGTCACCCACGTGCCGGTCCACCATGTATCCAACTGTATATCTCCCCCACTCAGTATGGATAACGTAAAATCCGCGACCGTATATCTCCCCCACTCGGTCCAGAATAAAACCAAATCATAAAACATCTTATGGTGGACATGACACCTCAATCATGAAATCACTGGATTTATGTAATAGTATTCAAAACTCAAAACCATAAATCCTAAATAATACAATTACCTCTTATATCAACATGAATTACTCAAATACTAAACATGATGTTAATGATGCAATTTACTACTGTTATTGGTGTTTAAGATATGATATGAATCATTTTTAACACGAAATTGACTAAGTGTAAAATTGACATGGTAATATCGACGAGCTGTGTGTAACATATAAGATGTGCACGTGGCATAACTCGTAGATACTTTTGCAATTTCCTAGCAACTAAGCAAAGTATATGTGAATTATGAGTGCATATTATCAATTTAGCATACCAAAGTAAAGCATTTATTTAAATAAAACTACGGGCGTAACACACCATCTTTACAAAATTCCCCGGTAGATGTTTAGTCTACTCACCGGAAAACGTCGTATCTACTCAGGAATTGCCAATCCTTTTCCTTTCCTTGCCGCCTCCGAAAATCCCGTATTTGAATGTAACATCACAATTTAACTTATATAAGGAAACGGCTACTCCGACATGACGGAAATGAAAAACACACATTCCCACGTACTAGTTATATTGTATACGATTATATCAAGCTATATAACACTTAACCTTACTGGATTTTTAACCCTACTCTGCATCGCAACAGAAAACAGATTGCGATACGCTTTAACCATGTCGTATTTTTGGTTTCTTAGATATCTTTTCCGATATAAGCTTCCAGATTTTATATACAGCTGAAATAAATTATTTAAATAACACCAAACTTGCCATAATTATACACAGAACCCTACCCAACAAGCCAAAATACCCTAGCTTCCTACAAAACCGGCGATGCCGGAATTTTCCCTTTAGTCGCCGGCCCAATTCCGAGCCCTCTGGTTCGTACTCCTATGGTTTGCTCTAGGTGCTACATACATCATTTAGGTCTTGTTTAGTTGGGTTAATATTTCACCAAATTAAAGCAGATTCAAACAGAGCCTAGTTGTATCTAAAATACGATATTATAGAACTTGTTCATTTTGAATTAAACTAATCACAGAATCTAACCTCCTACTGTGATTAAGAATTTTACCTACAATAATTTGTTAGAATAACACCCTCCAAGATGCACAAGCTCCTTGTCCTAGCTTGATGGTGAGGAAATCATAGAACTTAGCTTTTCTTCTCCTTTCTCTTGTTCTTCCTTGTTTGTTCTTGATTTATTTTTCTTCTTTAAATTTTCAGATTTTAAATTAACTAACTGATCTGAACAAGGTTTATATATGGTGATGGGAAGAAGGAGGTGGTAGTAGGAGGTGTCAATGAATTAGATGTGCCCTCTTCATGCAAGGAGGAGGTGTTGGTGTGTGTGTATGCATGCAAGGAAGAGGTGTCATTACATTATCTCCTAATTTTTTTATTTTAATTATCAATAAAATTCTGAACTAAAAGGTTTTCTACTCCTTTTTCATTTATACCCTTAACAAAGTCCCATTTGCACCAAAACCTAAACTTTACCTAAAAACCCTCACAACTTAGTTTATTGCATAACACCCTTTTTATTAAAATGAAGCTAAAATTCTCACTAAAACCCTTATAATTTATTTATGTTGCATACTAAATTTTTTATTTAATTTGTTTTACAAACATCTTATGAAATTGTCCTATTTAGTTTTAAAAACTTTTTAATTTAATAATTTATTATTTATTTAATTTATTTTTATTTATTTCTAAAATTTCAGAATGCTACAATATTCCCCTCTTAAGAAAATTCGGTCCCCGAATTTAAAATTAACTAGACATATCTTCAAAAAGATGTGAAAATTTCTTTCGCATCACATCCTCGGTCTTCCTAGTAATTTCCTCGCTGTTCTTTCCTTGCCAAAGAACCTTTACAGAAAGAAGTACCATCGATCTTAGTTTCTTTGCCTGTCTGTCTAAAATAGCGACTGGCTGCACTGTGTAGGATAAGTCCGGCTCAATCTGTAAGGTCTGATGCTGGATCGCATGAGAAGGATCGTGAAGATACCTGCGAAGCATCGAAACGTGAAACACCGGATGTACATCGGGAAAACTCGGTGGAAGTGCTAAACGATAAGCTACAGCACCCACTCTCTCTAGAATCTCGTAAGGTCCAACATATCTGGGGCTGAGCTTTCCCTTTTTCCCGAAACGCATCACACCTTTCATCGGGGATATACGAAGGAACACATGATCTCCCACCTGAAACTCGAGTCTACGACGTCGCCGATCTGCATAGGATTTCTGTCTGCACTGGGCCGCCCTCATTCTGTCCCGTATCAATTGAATCTTCTCTGTAGTCTCCTGTACTAGCTGCGGTCCCAAAATACTACTCCCGCTCAGTTTCGTCCAGTAAACAGGTGATCGAAATTTCCTCTCATACAAAGCTTCAAAGGGTGCCATTTGGATCGTCTCCTGAAAACTGTTGTTATACGAGAATTCTATCAAAGGTAGGTGACGATCCCAACTACCACCAAAATCAAGGCTGCAAGCTCGAAGCATATCCTCTAAAGTCTGAATGGTCCGCTCTGACTAACCATCTGTCTGTGGGTGGAAAGCTGTACTAAAACTCAATCGTGTACCAAGAGCTTCTTGAAGTTTCTGCCATAATCTGCTAGTAAACTGGGTACCCCGATCTGATACTATGCACGTCGGAACTCCATGTAATCGTACAATCTCATCGATATAAATCTGAGCATACTGTGCAAACCCATACATCGTCTTCACCGGAAGAAAATGAGCTGCCTTTGTTAATCTAACTACAATCACCCAAATGGAATCATACCCTCTGCTAGTCCTGGATAGACCCACCATAAAATCCATGGAAATCTGTTCCCATTTCCACTCTGGAATGGGCAAGGGCTGCAACTCTCCGGCTGGTCTCTGGTGTTCTGTCTTGACTTGCTGACAAGTCAAGCATCTCGAAATATATTCTGCAACATCCCTCTTCATTCCTTCCCACCAATAAACATCCTTCAGATCATGATACATCTTGGTGGAACCAGGATGAAAACTGTATGCTGATCTATGGGCCTCCTCTAAAATCTCACACCTCAATCCATCAGAATCTGGTACACAGAGACGAGTCCTAAAGCATAATACTCTATGATCATCAATCACAAACTCCGTCTCCCTGCCCTGCCTAACCTGATCCATAAGCTCCAATATACGAGCATCTGCGGGCTGTGTCTCTCGAATATGATCCAATAACTGAGGTCGGGTGCGAACATGTGCTAGCTGTCCTCCTGTCGGGGTGAACTCAAACTGTATACGACTATCACATAAAATCTGCCAGTCTGTAGAAGACTGTCTCTACAAGGTGTGCAAATGAGATAAGCTACTTCCAGGTCTTCGATTCAAAGCATCTGCTACAACATTTGCCTTGCCTGGATGATACAAGATCTCACAATCGTAATCTTTCACCAGTTCCATCCATCTACGCTGCCTTAGCTTCAGATCCCTCTGCTGAAAAATATACTTTAAGCTCTTATGATCTGTGAAGATTTGGCACGACTCTCCATATAAGTAATGCCTCCAAATCTTCAGTGCAAATACCACAGCAGCCATTTCCAAATCATGAGTGAGGTAGTTTTGTTCGTGCCTTTTCAACTGTCGAGAAGCATAAGCTACAACCCTGCCGTGCTGCATCAACACACAGCCTAACCCCACTCTAGAGGCATCACAATACACAACAAAGCCACCTGACCCAGAAGGTAACGATAATACAGGTGCAGTCGTCAAGCAAGTCTTCAACTGCTGGAAACTCTGCTCACATGCATCTGTCCACAGAAATGGAACCACCTTCCTAGTCAATTCGGTCAAAGGTGCAGCGATCCGAGAAAAATCCTGCACGAAGCGTCGATAATAACCTGCCGGACCTAAGAAACTCCGAACCTCTGTAACTGACACAGGTCTGGGCCAGTGTTGTACCGCTTCAATCTTCTTTGGGTCCACACGTATACCCTCTCTCGTGACCACGTGACCCAAGAACTCCACACTGTCTAGCCAAAAAGCACACTTGGAGAATTTTGCAAACAGCTGATGCTCCTTCAAGGTCTGCAACGTAATACGCAAATGCTGCTCGTGCTCCTCTCTACTCCGGGAATAAACGAGAATGTCATCAATGAATACTATAATAAACTGGTCAATAAAGGGTCTGAAGATACGGTTCATCATATCCATAAAAGCTGCTGGAGCGTTGGTGAGTCCAAACGACATCACCAGAAATTCATAGTGCCCATATCTTGTGCGAAACGCAGTCTTTGGAATATCGTCCTTTCGAAACCTCAACTGGTGATACCCCGACCGCAAATCAATCTTCGAGAAGTAACCAGCTCCCTGCAACTGATCGAATAAGTCATATATACGTGGTAATGGATACCTGTTTCGCACAGTGACGCGATTCAGTTGTCGGTAGTCGATGCACGGTCTCATACTACCGTCCTTCTTCTTTACAAATAAGACAGGAGCTCCCCACGGCGATACACTAGGACACACAAGTCCTCTATCTAACAACTCTTGCAACTGACTTTTGAGTTCCTTCAACTCCGTCGGTGCCATACGATAGGGTGGTATAGAAATAGGCCCCACACCCGGAATCAAGTCAATGCAAAATTCAATGTCACGATCAGGCGGTAATACTGGTAACTCAGCAGGAAATACCTCCGGAAATTCTCGTGCGACCGGAACCTGGTCCAATGGAATCTCAGCAACTCCTAAGTCCTGAACAAATGCTAAGAATCCATGACAGCCCTTCTTCAAGAGTCGTCCCGCACAAAGAGCAGAAATCGTATTGACAGGAGTTATATTACAATCCCCCTGCACAACAAACATCGGTTCACCTGGAAAACAAAATCTAACCGCTTTCCCACGACAATCTACATAGGCATGACAAGCGGCCAACCAATCCATACCGAGAAGTATATCAAAATCTAGCATATCCAGGAGAATCAGATCAACTAGCGAATCTCTATCACTAATACGTACAAAACATGATCTGAATACGTGTCGAGCTATAAAAGAATCTCCCACCGGAGTAATCATTACCAACGGTAAATCTAACAACGACGACTCTTTCCCCAAAGAAAGTGCAAAGCGTGAAGATACATAAGAATGTGTAGAACCGGGATCAAATAAAATATGTGCATCTAGTAAACATACTGCAAGAGTACCTATCACAACTGCATTTGATGCCTGGGCATCCTGTGGAGTCAGCGCAAAAACCCGTGCCTGGCCCCTGCTCGCATCCTGTCGTCCTCTACCTCTATCTCCTCGACCTCTCTGAGAACGCCCTGCAAAGCCTCGACCTCGTGGTGCAGCTGCCTGGCGTGCAGTGCCCACTGGAGGAGGAAGTAAAGCCATCGGTGTAGAAGGTGGAGGAGGTAAAGCAGCCTGTGGAACAATGGTCCCTCTCTGGGATCTACAATCCCGCGCAAAATGTCCTGGAAGTCCGCAACTAAAACATGTAGATGGGGCCCTCTGATCCTCGGAATAAGAGCTGAACATCTGGCCCTGAGTCCAGCCTCGTCCAAAACTGCGTCCTGGAGTATATCTGCCTCTACCTCTACCAAACTGTCTATCCATTGGCCCAATCGGTCTACTCCTCTTTGGCTCTGGGACAACCATTGCCTCGCTTAAACGCTCCTCTACTCGTATCGCTGCATCCATGGCCTGCGCATACGTATCAAAATGCTAGGAGCCTATAGCTAGATACAACTGCGTGTCCAGACTCCTTAGGAACCTCTTCACCCGAACCTCCTCCGTAGGTACTAAGTATGGAGCATAGCGCGACAACTGGGTGAATCGTAAATCATAATCTACCACCGACATACTTGTCGATTTCCGCAACGCTTCAAAACTGCTAGCTCTAGCGTCTCTCACACTCTGTGGAAGAAATCTGGCAAGAAAGACCTCGGAAAACTCGGTCCACGACATCGGAGGAAGACCCGTAGCTCGTCCTCTTTCCATCGACTCACACCACTCCTGTGCAAGTCCCTCTAAACGAAAACTAGTCAGCTCAACTGACCTCGCATCAGAACATCGCAATGATCTGCCAATCCTCGCCATCCTATCAAGAAAGGACTGAGGATCCTCCGCTACATCGGTCCCTGTAAATACCGGAGGCCTCAACCTCATAAACTCTGCAAGCGATACCTCCATCACTCTCGTATCTACAAGTGCTACCGTCTGCGTAGGCTGTACCTCAGACTCTGCCACGGTCGGTGTCGGATCCTGCCTCAGTACTCGAGTGGCCTCAGCTAACTGTCCTACCACTCGCTGCAATCCTAACATGCCCTCCTCTATCCTAGTCATGCGATCTGGAGGAGGAGGATCAACGTGCTCATGCACCGCCGGAACGTCCGGTGTCTCAGTCGCCGTCACAGGCGGATTCGCCCTAGCTACATCTCTGGCTGCGGCTCGCCTAGCTCGCGTAGCCATAGCAACTGGAACAAGAAACGAGAGTTGATAAGGCATATGAATAGGAATAATCAATAACAGAGAGTCAAAGGAAGGACAAATCAAGACATACACCCTAAGGTTAATTAGGCTGAGTGTGGTAACGTAAATATGCCGCGGAATATACGTACGGTACTGCACTCATCCTAATTCACCTACTCCATCAAACCAAAGGTCATCCTAAATCATGGACTCACGTCAACCTATCTTAATTCACTACTCGATTCCGTAAGGTTAATCCTACGCTCTGATACCAATTTTGTCACGACCCAAAATTTGGATGTGACCAGAATTTAGATTGTATAATATCTAAAGACATATACACAATCCGAGTAACCCGAAAACCAAGATCAAAATACTTTTTGCGGAATTCTTTATAAAAATTTAGTTTTTTTAAGTAAAAATCATAGCTTTTATTGAATTAAAATATAAACAAGCATAAGGTGTTAAATTTGGTTGTGTCCCTAGTTGGGCTCAACAAAATCAACAGCGGAAAATAAAACTCATTATATAGGATATAAATAAAATCCCAGACATAAAGAAAAATATAACAATTTATAGAACTAAACGATCTCAACTGTCACATAATATACATATAACCATCTCACACTCTAAGTCAAAATACAGGTCTGATGGAGATTTCTAGATACAAAATACAATACCAAAAGTGATGGTTACTACATATGTAACCCACCTAACAAAGATGTGAAATAAGCTACGAAAAGTGGAGTTGTACTGCTGCTAGCCGTCCACTCTATCCCTGCAAGGAACTGTGGCACAACAGGGGTGAGTTGCCAACTCAGTGAATATAACTAATATATAACGACTAATAATGTAAATATGACAATCATACTAACCGAAATGTGAACAAGTATAATGTATGATAGCATGTGTAAAGCATGAATCTGTACTACAAATAACATAACCAATTTGAAATCTCATCATTTAGTTCCAATAAATTTCATTTTTCCGTGTCCATCATCGACACAAAACTTCCATTTCTCTCAGGCATCATTCCTCGAATGATCCTGAATCAAATATCGGTCGGTATCCTCTAGATATCCGCCGTATTTTACCACTATCTCCGGTATCGAGTAACCTCGCTAGGCTCCCCCGCCTCAAATGCGGCCATCCTGCCCTTCGGTCTCGACCGGGTCCATCATGTATCCAACTGTATATCTCCCCCACTCAGTATGGATAACGTAAAATCCACGACCGTATATCTCTCCCACTCGGTCCGGAATAAAACCAAATCATAAAACATCTCATGGTGGACATGACACCTCAATCATGAAATCACTGGATTTATGTAATAGTATTCAAAACTCAAAACCATAAATCCTCAATAATACAATTACCTCTTATATCAACATGAATTACTCAAATACTAAACATGATGTTAATGATGCAATTTACTCATGTTATTGGTGTTTAAGATATGATATGAATCATTTTTAACAAGAAATTTACTAAGTGTAAAAGTGACATGGTAATATCGACGAGGTGTGTGTAACATATAAGATGTGCACGTGGCATAACTCGTCGATACTTGTGCAGTGTTCTAGCAACTAAGCAAAGTATATATGAATTATGAGTGCATATTATCAATTTAGCATACTAAAGTAAAGCATTTATTTAAATAAAACTACGGGCGTAACACGCCATCTTTACAAAATTCCCCGGTAGATATTTAGTCTACTCACCGGAAAACGTCGTATCTACTCAGGAATTGCCAATCATTTTCCTTTCCTTGCCGCCTCCGAAAATCCCGTATTTGAATGTAACATCACAATTTAACTTATATAAGGAAACGGATACTCCGACATGACGGAAATGAAAAACACCCGTTCCCATGTACTAGTTATATTGTATACGACTATATCAAGCTATATAACACTTAACCTTACTGGATTTTTAACCCTACTCTGCATCGCGACAGAAAACAGATTGCGATACGCTTTAACCATGTCGTATTTTTGGTTTTTTAGATATCTTTTCCGATATAAGCTTCCAGATTTCATATACAGCTGAAATAACTTATTTAAATAACACCAAACTTGCCACAATTATACACAGAACCCTACCCAACAAGCCAAAATACCCTAGCTTCCTACAAAACCGGCGACGCCGGAATTTTCCCTTTGGTCGCCGGCCCAATTCCGAGCCCTCTGGGTCGTACTCCTATGGTTTGCTCTAGGTGCTACATACATCATTTAGGTCTTGTTTAGTTGGGTTAATATTTCACCAAATTAAAGCAGATTCAAACAGAGCCTAGTTGTATCTAAAATACGATATTATAGAACTTGTTCATTTTGAATTAAACTAATCACAGAATCTAACCTCCTACTGTGATTAAGAATTTTACCTACAATAATTTGTTGGAATAACACCCTCCAAGATGCACAAGCTCCTTGTCATAGCTTGATGGTGAGGAAATCATAGAACTTAGCTTTTCTTCTCCTTTCTCTTGTTCTTCCTTGTTTGTTCTTGATTTATTTTTCTTCTTTACATTTTCAGATTTTAAATTAACTAACTGATCTGAACAAGGTTTATATATGGTGATGGGAAGAAGGAGGTGATAGTAGGAGGTGTCAATGAATTAGATGTGCCCTCTTCATGCAAGGAGGAGGTGTTGGTGTGTGTGTGTGCATGCAAGGAAGATGTGTCATTACATTATCTCCTAATTTTTTTATTTTAATTATCAATAAAATTCTGAACTAAAAGATTTTCTACTCTTTTTTCATTTATACCCTTAACAAAGTCCCATTTGCACCAAAACCTAAACTTTACCTAAAAACCCTTCACAACTTAGTTTATTGCATAACACCCTTTTTATTAAAATGAAGCTAAAATTCTCACTAAAACCCTTATAATTTATTTATGTTGCATACTAAATTTTTTATTTAATTTCTTTTATAAACATCTTATGAAATTGTCCTATTTAGTTTTAAAAACTTTTTAATTTAATACTTTATTATTTATTTAATTTATTTTTATTTATTTCTAAAATTTCAGAATGCTACAGTACTTCAACCGAATCGGAGTGCCCCTGCCACCATCAAGAGCAGAATTAAGATAAGGAAGCAGTTCGCCAAAACTCTGTCAATGGGAATGAAGCCGCCACCTTTCAAAGAAAATACTTCCGAGAGTATGTGTCTCGACGAACCGGATGTACATCCGAACTACTGCTTATACCATCGGAAGGTCACGCACCCTACCGAAGAGTGCAACACCTTTAAAAGGTGGTGGCAGGGATACGTTGCCCATCGATAACAATTTAAGCTAATGAAGCGCAAAGCCTGTCGGGAACAGAGAAGCGCGACAGACGGGCGTGAAGGAACAGACGGTAACTGTCATATGGTTGATGCCATCCTGACAAGAGCAAAATCTCAAGTTCTTACCATCGGGAGCAATTCGGACGAAGAAATGGCCCTTGGCCCTCTCTTCAAGGAATTCACCTCTGGAAAAGAAGAAGAGATGAAGAACTATGAGAACATTCAGCTGCGTAACCGTACATTGCCTGAAAAGAATCTCGGACCCTCAAACAAAGGTTCGGGCAAAAGAGACAAAGGGAAGGAAAAAGTCCCTGAGGAGATTGCTCTCGATGATAGAGTCGTCGAAGAGCTCACAGCCAAGGACCCGCTCAAGAAGAACAAGGTGGATTACAATGTCCTGACACATCTGAGGAAGATACCCTCACAATTGAGTATCTTGGATACCCTTCTCCTGTCTAAAGAGGCACGAGATTCCCTGATCAAGGCGTTACAAGAGCCCGACCAGTTTCAAGCCTTCCTGGCGGAAGAAAAGATGAAGGACGAGCTGGAAGAAGTCCACACGGCTGATATCACCTTCAGCGATGAAGACCTCCTCCTCGGAATGTGCGAGCACAACCGTCCGTTGTATGTAACCGGGTATTGTCACGACATCAAAATAGGGAAGATCCTAGTCGACAACGTGTCCTCCATCAACCTTCTTAATGTAAGAGTGCTGAAGGAGATTTGCATGAACTTTCAGCACTTGGCTCGGGACAAAATTACTATCTCTGGGTTTGACTCGCAGTCATCACGGACGCTTGGATCCGTAATACTGACGTTACGATTTGGGCTGCTCGTCACTGACATTAAGTTCCATGTTATTGATGCCAAAACTTGCTACAACGCTTTGCTCGGCAGGACTTGATTACACGAGTACAACATCATCCCTTATATGCAACATCAGTGTATGAAGTACTTCAAGAACGGCCTCGAGTACACAGTTATAGGGGAACTGAACCCATTCTCCATAAATGAAGTCCGCAAATATGAAGACGCCAAATACTTCTTACCAGACTTCGAATGCATTGAAAGATGTCACAAACTGGAGAACAAACAAAAAGCTACCGCCACTATCCGGATATTTGGGAGAGATACCGAGGAGGACGAAGATATGGTCTACTCGGGACAACCCCAAGGCAACAGGCCAGGACCATCTACTCCTATTCTAGTCTTTGGCAGTGACTCTGAGGACGAGGCCAACACAGTATTCTCCGTCCGCCCGTCAATGCAGACCTTTGTTGGAGCTGATTAGAGTTTACAAATTACCATGGTTCCGGGGTGGCATTACAAAGAACTTGATACACTTGATACGTACAGCGTGCAAGTGCTGCAGATCTTCTACATCCCCCTAAGCAAATAGGTGAAAAGTCAATCCTTTTCTACCAATCCACGAAGACTAAAGTGGAGAAAGAAATATGGCACGGTGCCGAACCTACGCTCGACAGGCTTCAACCGATCCGTCTGCCCAAATACTACGCAGAGGGACTGAAAAGGCTATTGAGACACTAAGGCGTACCTCTCAAACAGACTGCTCGACAAACCCAATTCTATAACAAGATTTGGGACGTTCCCGGGACTCAGCGGAAGATGCCCAACGGGAGCATGGAGACGACTGGCCTGGGATACGTTCGGTCCAATAAAAGAGAGCAATTCCATGGCCGCCATGTCATAAATAACTCCGGTGGAGAAGCGAATGCATTTCCAGATAGAGTTGATGTCGAACCAGAGCGAGATCCCGCCGTGAGAATACCAAGCCCATCATTCGAAGAACAGATTGACAAGCTAATAAGAGAAGCGGGTCAAAAGGTTCGGAATGACCATAGCCGCGAAATGGCCATTTATGAGAAAGCCAGGACGCAGCGTATCATTCAGCAGGCTACGGAAGGAAAACATGACGATGCCCTTCACCCTCATCCTACTGTGCGCTCTCGTGGCAAGGGAAAAGTCCGACGCAGAAGTAATGATAAGATCAAGAACGAGGACCGCATTCAAAGACAGCGAAGCGAATCTAAGAAGCCACACGAGCGAGGAAAATTCAGCTGGAACCCGTCTTTTATGAAGAAGATGGGTCGAGAGTACTATTTCCCTCAAGACAAGACAAGGAAAATATTCAACCTTGTCATGAAGCATCAAATGATGACGCTCCCGAAGTCTCGATACCCCGAACAGATAAACGAGGTCTGTCACCCGGATTATTGCTCCTATCACTGAGCAATGGGACATCCTCTTGAAGACCGTTTCACCTTCAAAGACTGGGTCGAAGACCAGTATCAGCAAGGCAGGTTTGCTCTGTCCGAAAGTTGGCAGGTAATCCCACCACGAAAGCATGAGCCAAAAGCAACCTACACTGCGAAGGGAAGTTCAGATCAATATCGAGCTTGGAAACGAGCTCGTACCTGCCACATGATAACGTTCCCAAAGGAGGGAGACCATGAGAATATAGACGACCTCTCCCAGTGCTTCGCAAATGAAGATGAGGACGAGGTGATCTCAGAATTTCCACCGGTGCCAAAAGAGCTGGAAGATGGAATACACACTACAACAGACAACCTGAGAAAAATCGACTTGGGGACGGGAAACGAGCCAAGGCCAACGTTCGTCAGTGAGCTATTGTCTGAGAATCAAGTAGCCTCGTTAAAAGACGTGCTTATGCAGTATAAAGACTGTTTCGCATGGAACTATTCCGAGATGCCGTGATTGAATCCAGAGATAGCTATGCATAAACTGGCAATATCGCCGGACGTCAAGCCAGTCAAACAGGCGCCAAGAAGAATGCGGCTCGAGCTTGAGATGAGTGTCAATGCCGAAGTCAAGAAGCTAATCGACTCCGTGTCACAACCCGAAAGTACGGAACGTGACCGGCACATAAATTACGAAACGTCTAGAGGCGCAACGTAATCTAAGTAAGCCGAAACCCAGAAATCTAAACCATTTAAAAGAAAAAGTGTAGGAAAATAAGTTTAAAAGCAACATCAAATTTTCTCAAAAATTTCGGCAGAGTCTCCTTTGTAAAAACTGGCCCCAAACGGGTACAAACAAGAATAATATATACAAGCAATAAAAAAGGCATCCCCAAGCGGGAGCTAGCTCTTCGCCAATTGGCGGACACAACCACACAAGCAATATAATATACAACGCCGAAGGGCTAGGATCAAAACTCAAAAGAAAACCATCAAAACCACCAGAAAACCATAATAATACAGGCGCAACTCTAAGGTCGAAAGAATAAACAACCGGTCTTCTAAATCTATCAAATAATACAAGTCTGGTTGATGGAGCTTACTAGATACAACTGAAATAATATAAAAGTACAACGGCGGTCACGATGCAAATGAACCAACCTACCAAAGGAATCACCCTGAATGAAGTGGGGTGCCAGCAAGCTGCTAAGGAAACCTGTACATCTAAACCTGCAAGAAATGGTGGCACAATGGGGGTGAGTTTCCAACTCGTGAGTAGAAGTCATCTGCGAGTAGAAATCGCATGCACGACGATCTCCTAGGTCATAATAATATACTTACATAACACTAGTCATCTAGTAGTGATATGGTAATAATCTATGCATAAGTGCAATGCTCAGTGCTCGTGTCCGTGTCACATTAGTAACAAGTCATATATCTGGTGTATAAATGCAACATGAATGCGAAAATCCACCATGAAATCTGAATAATCTGATATAAGAAAAACCTGAGTTTCTATCTTAGTAAACTTGTATAATAAAGCTGAAATATCATTAGTGAAATCGACAGAAATCCGTATCAAGTATCGACGCAATATCTCAATATCTCAAGTCTCAATATCTCAATATCTCAATATCTCAATGTCTCAATATCTCGGGCTCCGGCAGTTCGGATTGGCCCATCTCATCAAATCTCACGACCCTGGTCGGTATCCTCCGGATATCCGCCGTGTCAAAAATAACAACAATAACCGGTCGGTAATGCTCCCCTGCCGGGCTCAACGCCATCATCTGCGATCTTCTTGCCCCGGGATACCGCACCGGGTCCACCATGTACTCGCAGACGGTGCATCCCCCTCCTCGAATCGGGTATATGATACTGTTCAAGAACTGAGAAAACTCATGGTGGATGGCACACACATCACATCATGAGAAAATCGCAGTTTTTCTTTGAAAATAATAATAAGTTATGAAATTGTTGCGGTTTTCCCCAAAATCCAGAAATCTCATAGAAAATCCAAATCCCAAAATCCTGAGTAAATAAATAATAAGTATCAGCATAAGCCCCACAAAACTGTATGACAGTATGAATATGTAAATGCATGAAGTGTCTGAGTAAGCAATGCAATATCTAAACTAGCACACGAAGCAAGCGCACTAAAATATGTTTAAACTACTAATTAGCAGCTATACTAAATGAAGTAGCTTTTCCTAAAGTGTGCGTGACATGACAATTACCGATGATGATGTGTGTGAGCCGGCAAATAAGTGTACGTGGAACATGCGCATCATTGGTAATGGTGCCGGTGTCCTAACAGATGGAATCATAACAGTTAAGGAACATATGTATAAACATGCAGTACAATGAAAATAACATGAATATAATAGAGAAGGAGTAATAACCGCAATACCGAAGAATATACTTTTCTACTATACGAGTCATACCGTTTTGGTGTTTGAAAAAGCACGAATCGTGGTTTTTAGAAAAATAGGGGCTACGGTATTTTTGAGAAAAGATACATCTTTTGAAAATCCGTAGTATCCCCCAGTTGTCTTTTTGAAAAATGCTCACGATTCGTTGGTTTTGAGAATATGTATGACTCGAGCCTAAACTAGTATCTACTTAAACCACTAATAGATTAACTAAGAAACTGGTCGAAAGGGTAAGAAAAGTCAACCTAAAGTCCGAGTCGATATCTCTAGTAGTCGGCGATCCAGCCTCAATAGCGTCACGTACAAAGTACGACTTCCTCGAGTCAAGAGTGTGGATCAATCATCATATCTATACCTTGTACGGTAAAATCTATCGTACGGCATCCCAAAATCGGGGTACGTGTCATCTATCATATATACATCATCATTCATAAGGTATCATCATCAAACAATATCATGATCTGGTTACTGACCTAAAGTCTCGTACAATCCAATGTCATCAACACATATTATCATATATGAATTCACATTGCCCAAGCGATCCATTATAAATATCATAAAATATCTCGATCATATGTCAGCTATCATATATATATCATCAATCACATGGTATCATCGTCCAACGATCCGCTATAATGTCATAACATATCTCAAATTATAACTCGGTCACATATTAAATATCTCACGGTATCATGCCCGATCATATCAACTCATTCCCAAGTATTACGTAATATCCTCAATCACCCGTGTGTGTATATATATATACTTACTCGCATGCCTATATATATATATACACACACACACATATACACCCAAGATAACAAGTGTGTGTATTCGTGTGTGTGTGTGTGTGAACCTATACTCTAGGGTCTCGCGACTAAGAACTAGACTGAAACACTATCCTATCACTTACACAATTTCCGATCCGTGGTCTCCTAAAACCTTTCTTACTCAGTATTCGTATCTCGCAATAACATATCTATATATAACTATCTCAGTACCACGTCATATCTTACGAAATTGCGGGGGTGCTATACGCCATCCGCACGACTTCCCCCGTAGATATACATGTTGGGGTAAAAATTTGCATCCCGGTTGACCGAGTCAAAGTCAAGGTCAACCCCCAAGCTAGGTGGGCCCAAGCCCACGGTCAGCCTCCCCTTGCCAACAACAAAATCATGTAATAAATAATTTTTATGTAATTTTTTATACATGAATGTATGCAAAATGGGCATAAAGCCAATATTTTGTAAGCCCGTGGCTTATGTGCAAAAATGAAATGGCACATGAGCCATGAGATAGGCAAAATGCCATTTTGTGAAGCCCAAGGGGCTATATGTAAATATGTAAGCCTATAAAAGGCAACATGATGATGAATAAAGTAATACTTTTCATTCTCTCAAAAATCCTAGGGTTTGTACCTCTTTCCCCTTTCTGAAGGTTTCAAACCTTCTTCTTTCTTTTGAATTAAATCAAGAGTTTTACTCTTTCTTTTCCAAAACTAAATAATTTTCCACCACAAAACCCACAAAGGGGAACTTGGATCTGTCATTAGATCTCAAAAAGAAGAGATTTTTAAAATCTCATATCTCTTAATCTTCAAGATCCAGCAACCAGAGGAGAAAGAAGAAGAACCCCTTTCATCAACCCCAAAACATATTAGGAGTTTAACTCCACTCTGATTTCTCTTTCGAGAATTTTTGGGGCTAAAAGCCTCTTTTTCTCGCCGGCACCCAAACGCTCAAGCGCCAAGCGCTCAAGCACCAAGCGCTCAAGCACCAAGCGCCTATATGCCGACATGTGGCGCGCTTGCGCTCTAGCGCCCAGCGCTCAAGCGCAAAGCGCCCACACATGGCGCGCTTGCGCTCCAGCGCCCCGTGCTCAAGCGCAAAGCACCCACGTGGCGCTACGTGGTGCGCTTGCGTTCAAGCGCTGGGCGCTCAGGCGCAAAGCGCCCACGTGGCGCGCTTGCGCTCAGACGCAAAGCGCCCACTTGTCGACACGTGGCGCGATTGCGCTCAAGCGCCCTGCGCTCAAGCGCAAAGCGCCCACGTGCCGACAAGTGGCGCGCTTGCGCTCAAGCGCCCACATGCCGACAAGTGGCGCGCTTGCGCTCAAGCGCCCTGCGTTCAAGCGCCCACATGCCGACACGTGGCGCGCTTGCGCTCAAGTGCAAAGCGCCCGCGTGCCGACACGTGGCGCGCTTGCGCTCCAGCGCCCAGCGCTCAAGCGCAAAGCGCCCACGTGCCGACACGTGGCGCGCTTGCGCCTAAGCACACAGCACCTAAGCGCACAACGCTCAAGGCGCTGACCCCACGCATCCTTTGGGCGCCTTTTTCCCTTTTTTTTATGTATGTATACATGTATATATATGTACAGATATACACACACTCCACAACATTGTCCCCCTCAAGCGCCCAAGCGTTCAAGCGCCCAGCGCTCAAGCGCCCACGTGCCAACACGTGGCGCGCTTGCGCTCTAGTGCCCAGCGCTCAGGCGCAAAGCGCCCACGTGCCGACACATGGCGCGCTTGCGCTCAAGCGCCCAGCGCTCAGGCGCAAAGCGCCCATGTGGCACGCTTGCGCTCAAGCGCCCTGCGCTCAAGCGCAAAGCGCCCATGTGCCGACACGTGGCGCGCTTGCGTTCAAGCGCAAAGCGCCCACATGGCGCGCTTGCGCTCAAGCGCCCAGCGCTCAAACGCCCAGCGCTCAAGCGCAAAGCGCCCACATGCCGACACGTGGAGCGCGCCCAGCGCTCAAGCGCAAAGCGCCCACGTGCCGACACGTGGCGCGCTTGCGCCTAAGCGCACAGCACCTAAGCGCACAGCGCTCAAGGCGCTGACCCCACGCGTCCTTTGGGCGCCTTTTCCCCTTTTTTTATGTATGTATACATGTATATATATGTACAGATATACACACACTCCACAACACTGTCCCCCTCAAAAAAAATTTGGGCCGGGACGCTGCTCCGCACCCCGCAAGGGGGCTGCTAGCCCCCTTGACCCTCAGCCCGCTATCCGGGTAGCGGGACCCCCGTAAAAACTCTGCGGGGCCCCTGATATATCCAAAACCCCTCCAAAACACAACACTGCACGTTGAGTTCGCATGACCAGTTTAACCCTTCAATCGGAGGTTCCCCCGCTCCAAAGGCGAGGGGTAATTAACAGCAGCTTAGTCCGCGGCTGCCGGAGATTCGGATCCCTACAATCATTAAACCCTGGCCTACCCTAGGCAGGGGGAATCTGTAATGCGCCTGACAAGCGCGTGCGTATTCCCGTCTTAATGGGGTGACGAAAAACACCCTACAAATTCTGGCACGCCCGGTGGGACCAATCTCTCCTCTCATATTTCGGGTTAAACGTTCATACGAACTCAATCAATATTTATACCCATATCTGTACTAAAATAATGCTTTTTCATGCAGGTTTCAAGCAATCACTTTTCAACAATGTCTCCTATGATGAACTCAGCTCTCAGCACGGCTCCCATCTCCTACACGATGAAGATGGACGCAAGAACAGTCCTCCCGGCCAGTCTCGGGCGACAATAGGAAGAGCCGCCGCTACCATTCGGCTCTATCCTGTTCGTGTCAGCTAACGCCATCCCAGCTCCTCAAGCCCCGGTGACAGACAAACCGGTCTCGAAAGGCAAGAGGTCAAATGTGGTGGTCTCGAAGGCGCCCCAACTCAAACTCAAGTCAGTGTTTGAACGGCTCTCCTTGGCCCCAGCTGGGGGCAAGTCCATCAACACCAACAAAGCAACAGGGCATCTCGAGCAAGCTCCGTCGATACTCCTGACAACTGCTCAATTGGGTATCTTCTCTAAGCTCCCCATCACTCAGCATCTGGCGGCTTCCCAGAGAGCAGAAGCCTGCCAAGCGCTCAAGGCAGAGAAGCTGAGGCAAAAGCGGCTCAGATACAGAGCCAATAAAAGGGCTAGGGCTCCGGCCATGTTAAAATTTGTGAATTTCCAAAGCCCGGACCACTTCGCGAAACCAGCTGCCAGTGATGAAAGGATGGCTAAATGTGTAATCCACACCGTCTACATGGTGGGCAAGCGTTCCAGCGACAACCTTCGCAGCAAAAGCAAGGATGGGGCCACCACATCTCAAATCCAACCTGGTGTGAATATAGTTGTCACTTCTCAAGACCAGCATCCTCCGGAAGGTGATGAAAATCCTCCCAGTGAGGCTGATAGGCAGAGAGAGCCCTCAGTTCATGAGGAGTCGGGCTCGGAAAGCGAAGATGAGCCAACTTTCCGTACTAAGACCGCAGAGCAGCAACTTCTCCAAGAGCTCCGAAAACAGCTCAGAAGCAAAGACAAGGAGATGGCCAAGCTCTACTCAAAGATCGACGACTTGACAAATGTCGTCTTACGGCTTACGGCCTAACTAGCCTCTCAGCCGCCCAATCAAGCGCAGGGCTCTGCTCATGAACCGGGAAACGGTGTCCCGAAACAGCCGACGCCCGTTCCATCAAATCCAAAAGTGGGCGAACCGCATGAAAATCAGTCGCATCCTATCTCGGGAAATGTCTTGGCTACTGATGACAGTAGCCCGCTAACTTAAGATCAAATCATGGATTTGGTTGCCAGCAAAGTCAAAACATTGGTAGCTGAAGCCGAAACGCAAAAAGATATCAGCAGTAGTGGGAGACCATATCCTGCTCAGTATGATCTGGTAGAATTTCCTAGCGGCTATGTCATCCCTAAATTCGGAAGATTTGATGGGACGGGAAATGCGAATCAGCACATCGCCCACTTTAAAGCCTCATGCGGGAATACCGTGGGAAATGATGCGCTTCTCCTCCGCCAGTTCGTTAATAGCCTGACCGATGTTGCTTTCGACTGGTACGCGAGCATACCAGATGGCTCCGTTACTACTTTCGTCCAAATGGAATCTTTGTTTCGACAAAGGTTCATGAGCGTCAGCGATAAGATCACCATTGCCGAGCTCGTAAGGACCAAGCCCAAGAACAACGAAAGCAGCACGGATTTTATAACCCGATGGCGCAATCTCTCCGTCAAATATGAACCGCCGATAGAGCAGGACCAATCTGTCAGTCTTCTCGTCGGAAATCTCAACAATTGGATGGCCCCGTTTCTATGCACCGCGGGGCTCAAAACATTCCAAGAGCTGACCAGGAAAGTTCAGATGCTGGAGCGCTCAAAGCAGGAGTCCTCCTCTGACTCCCAAAATAACAATAGGTCCTGGAGAAACCGAAATGACGAAAATAGCAAAGGCGAAAATTCTAACGATACTGAATCTTTCAACGCCTCGGCTAACCGAAATAAGCAAGGGTCGAGCGGGCCTAATGCCAGCCAATGTTCGAAGAGGGAGGAGAATCTCCACTGAAAGAGAAGCTGGACAAGGTCTATTCCTTCAGAAGGGACAAAATCCGTAAAATATTCAAAGACGCCCTAAGGAACGGTCTACAACTGCCAGAGTCAAAAAGACCGCAGGAAGCGAATAGGACCGACGACCCCAAATACTGCCCCTATCACAGAGTGATAGGTCATGCCATTGAGGACTGCTTCGTCTTCAATGATTGGGTCGAAAAGCAATACAAGGCAGGAAAGATAGAACTGTCCAAAGGCGTGTTAACAAACAGTCCAGCTGCGACCACCAATTTCATACAAACGGAAACCGAAGTTCTTCGTGAAACTGATTCTCTCAGACATCTGCCTTTCTCTAAAAACAATTGACCACCATGTCATTAAACTGGGAATAATCGACCTCTAAGTCGTTAAACCGGGAATGTAAAAATATATATATATATATGTAAATAAACAAAAAATGTGTAAATAAAACAAAAATAATAAAAAGCCGAAATGATAGGGCAACTCGCAATAAAAATCAGCGAGTAAAAATAAAGAGGAAAATAAACAGCTGAAATGATGGGGCAACCACGAATAAAAGCCGAAATGATAGGGCAATCGCGATCTTCGCGATAAGAAAAGCTGAAATGATAGAGCAATCGCGGTAAAAAAAACAAAAAAAAAAACAACGGCGAATGATGAGTCGCTCCTGGTATCATATTCCAGTGCAGCGATGCAGACGCCAACAAAAATCCAATTTTTCAAAATTCCCTCGGCCCTACGGACAGTCCCCAAATTGACTACTGTATACAATCCATGGGCTCAAATAATTCTCATCATACCCATGCCCCACCGCAGTCACCAGTCCAGCGGCAGGTCTCCGCCCTTGGAATTATGCTTCATTGGGAAGACCCACTCATGTGTCCTCACGATACATGGGGAGAACAAACCTTTGTGGGATCCTTACGACTCATAAAGGAAAAACACACTTAGGAGTTCTCACGACTCCTAAGGAGAAAATGCACCTACGGGATCCTTACGACTCGTAGGGAGAAAATACTTTATGGGACCCTTACGGCCCATAAAATTGAAAAGCCTTAGGCGATAGGGATCTAAACCTGTCTCCTAAGCCATCGCTCCCCAATCCCCAAGTGGCGAATGATGAGTCGCTCTTGGTACCATATTCCAGTGTAGCGATGCAGACGCCAACCAAATTCCAAATCCCAATCCCTAAGTGGCGAATGATGAGTCGCTCCTGGTTCCATATTCTAGTGTAGCGATGCAGACGCCAACCAAATTCTAAATCCCAAGCCCTAAGTGGCGAATGATGAGTCGCTCCTGGTACCATATTCCAGTGCAGCGATGCAGACGCCAACCAAATTCCAAATCCCATACCCCAAATGGCGAATGATGAGTCGCTTCTGGTACCATATTCCAGTGCAGCGATGTAGACACCAACCAAGTTCCAAATCCCATACCCCAACGGCGAATGATGAGTCACTCCTGGTGCCATATTCCAGTGCAGCGATGTAGACGCCGACAAAGTCCCAAATTTTTTCCGGCCCTATGGTCTGGATCATACATCCTGCAAAACCGTATACAATCCACGGGCGTAAAACAATCCCAATCTCTCCCAAGTCCTACCGGTGAGACCACATTCAAAGTCCCACCAAAAATAATAAAAAAAAATGGTATGTCCACAAGCAAAATGGGCACGGATGAAAACCCGAAAGGGCTCCGTGAGTAAAAACAGCAGGATTGCCGGCGAGTTTGTGAAAACCCGAAAGGGCGCAAACTCATGAGAAAGAGATCAAAAGCACTCGCAAAGTCCTCTCGACTTTGTGAGGAGAAAATTCCCGCGTGAGATCCTTACGACTCACAAAGGAACAATACACTTGGGAGTCCCCACGACTCCTAAGGAGAAAATACACTTACGGGATCCTTATGACCCGTAGGGAGAAAATGCTTTGTGAGACCCTTACGGCTCACAAAATTGAAAAGTCTTAAGTGATAGGGACATAAAACATGTTTCCTAAGCCATCGCTTCCTGATAAACAAACGCAAATGATGATTCGCTCCTGGTACCATATTCCAGTGTAGCGATACTGATGCCAAGCAAAAACCAATTCCCAAATCCTCTCGGGGCAAATGATGAGTTGCTCCTGGCATCATTCCAGTGCAGCAATGCAGATGCCGAAAAAAAATCCCCAAATCCTCACATGGCAAATGATGATTCGCTCCTGGTACCATATTCCAGTGTAGCGATGCTGATGTCAACCCAAATCAAATCAAACCAGCAACCTCTGCGGCGGAATCATGCTCCGTCCCAGAATTTACCCTGTGTCGAAATCATGCTTCACCTCGGGATATCTACCTTCCCTGTCGGAATTATGCTTCGGCTCAGAATCAACCAACGACTTCCTTGTCGAAATTATGCTTCGTCTCGGAATCAAGTCAACCAGCAAGCCCTGCGTCGAAATCATGCTTCGTCTCAAAATGTACCCCGTGTCGGAATCATACTTCACCTCGGAGTACCTGCCTTCCCTGTCGGAATTATAGTTCGCCTGGGAATCAACCTCTGCATCGAAATTATGCTTCGGTCAGAATGTCTACCACCCTTCGGAATGATGCTCCGATCTTCAGAATGATGCTCCGAATCCTGGAATTATGCTCCACTCATCGGAATGATGCTCCGATCCCTTGGAATTATGCTCCGCTCTTCGGAATGATGCTCCGATCCTTGGAATCATGCTCCACCCTTCGGAATGATGCTCTGAATCCTGGAATTATGCTCCGCTCTTCGGAATGATGCTCTGATCCTTGGAATCATGCTCCACCCTTCGGAATGATGCTCCGAACCCTGGAATCATGCTCCGCTCATCGGAATGATGCTCCGATCCCCTGGAATCATGCTCCGCTTTTCGGAATGATGCTCCGATCCTTGGAATCATGCTCCACCCTTCGGAATGATGCTCTGAACCCTAGAATCATGCTTCGCTCATCGGAATGATGCTCCGATCCCTGGAATCATGCTCCGCTCTTCGGAATGATGCTCCGAACCCTGGAATCATGCTCCGCTCTTCGGAATGATGCTCCGATCCTTGGAATCATGCTCCGCTTTTCGGAATGATGCTCCGATCCTTGGAATCATACTCCGCTCTTCGGAATGATGCTCCGAACCCTGGAATGATGCTCCGCTCTTCGGAATGATGCTCCGAACCCCTGGAATCATGCTCCGCTCATCGGAATGATGCTCCGATTCCCGGGAATCATGCTCCCCGGGATGATGCTCCGCCCCCGGAATGATGTTCCACCTCGAAGTCCAGCTTCAAGATCCATCAATTTCATGCACACAACTCAAATGTGCGGTGTGCATTTATTGATGGAGGGCAATTTGTTGGGGTAAAAATTTGCACCCCGGTTGACCGAGTCAAAGTCAAGGTCAACCCCCAAGCTAGGTGGGCCCAAGCCCGCGGCCAGCCTTCCCATGCCAACAATAAAATCATGTAATAAATAATTTTTATGTAATTTTTTATACATGAATGTATGCAAAATAGGCATAAAGCAAATATTTTGTAAGCCCATGGCTTATGTGCAAAATTGAAATGGCACATGAGCCATGAGATAGGCAAAATGCCATTTTGTGAAGCCCAAGGGGCTATATGTAAATATGTAAGGCTATAAAAGGCAACATGATGATGAATAAAGTAATACTTTTCATTCTCTCAAAAAACCTAGGGTTTGTACATCTTTCCCCTTTCTGAAGGTTTCAAACCTTCTTCTTTCTTTTGAATTAAATCAAGAGTTTTACTCTTCCTTTTCCAAAACTAAATAGTTTTCCACCACAAAACCCATAAAGAGCAACTTGAATCTGTCATTAGATCTCAAAAAGAAGAGATTTTTAAAATCTCATATCTCTTGATCTTCAAGATCCAGCAACCAGAGGAGAAAGAAGAAGAACCCCTTTCATCAACCTCAAAACATCTTAAGAGTTTAACTCCACTATGATTTCTCTTTCGAGAATTTTTGGGGCTAAAAGCCTCTTTTTCTCGCCGGCGCCCAAGCGCCCACGTGCCGACACGTGGCGCGCTTGCGCTCCAGCGCTCAGGCGCAAAGCGCCCACGTGCCGACACGTGGTGCGCTTGCGCTCAAGTGCCCAGCGCTCAGGCGCAAAGCGTCCACGTGACACGCTTGCGCTCAAGCGCCCTGCGCTCAAGCGCAAAGTGCCCACGTGCCGACACGTGGCGCGCTTGCGCTCAAGCGCAAAGCGCCCACGTGCCAACAAGTGGCGCGCTTGCGCTTAAGCGCCCTGCGTTCAAGCGCAAAGTGCCCACGTGCCGACACATGGCGCGCTTGCGCTCAAGCACCCTACGCTCAAGCGCCCAGCGCTCAAGCGCAAAGCGCCCACGTACCGACACATGGCGCGCTTGCGCTCAAGCGCCCAGCGCTCAAGCACAAAGCGCCCACGTGCCGACACGTGGCGCGCTTGCGCCTAAGCGCATAGCACCTAAGCGCACAGCGCTCAAGGCGCTGACCCCACGCGTCCTTTAGGTGCCTTTTTCCTTTTTTTTTATGTATGTATACATGTATATATATGTACAGATATACACACACTCCACAACACTGTCCCCCTCAAAAAAAATTTAGGCCGGGGCGTTGCCCCGTACCGCGCAAGGGGGCTGCTAGCCCCCTTGACCCCCAGCCCGCTATCCGGGTAGCGGGACCCCCATAAAAACTCTGCGGGGCCCCTGATATATCCAAAACCCCTCTAAAACACAACACTGCATGTTGAGTTCGCATGACCAGTTTAACCCGTCAATCGGAGGTTCCCCCGCTCCAAAGGCGAGAGATAATTAACAGCAGCTTAGTCCGCGGCTGCCGGAGATTCGGATCCCCACAATCATTAAACCCTAGCCTACCCTAGGCAGGGGGAATCTGTAATGCGCCTGACAAGCGCGTGCATATTCCCATCTCAATGGGGTGACGAAAAACACCCTACAATACATCTACTCACTTGGTCCTTGTCTGCCAAAGTCGATGCCGCCATCCTCTTCTTCATCGTCCGAAGTTCACGTGAGAGGTACCTATATGCAAACATATATAATATCGTAAACCGAAATCGTGGATAAAACCAAGACGACACACGAAACGCGCATAGGTTAAAACCTATGACCCGCTCATGCAAAAGAACCAAATAACCCTCGACTTCGGCGTACAAACGTCGATTGATCGAGAAAAACCCAAACGCACCAATCGTGGTTTTACAACTCACTAAATATAATATGAAATAAATTGTAACTCATCAAAATCTCAAAATAAATCAAATCGATTTATTTCCGAAAAACTAGAAAGTATCAAATAACCGTTTTACTTCAAAACTTGATGTTTAAACAAAACTAGTGGCCATAATATACTCTAAATATCCTCACTAGATCATACAAACCATTACCAAAATTTTATCACTCCAATTTATATAAATCTAAAAAATTTAGTTTGCAAAATTATCCAATTTTAACAATTTTAAAGTAATAATGCACAAAACAATAACTAAACTAGGTTTTGCATGATCTAAAGTTAAATTACAATTTATAATGTTAATGATGTGATGAAAACCCTTACTGGATTCTAATCTCACATTTTAAATAAATTTCTAAAAACCTAGTTTGCTTAAAAATCTTAATTTGGATATTTTAAATGCAACAATTTACAAATTAGCAACTAGATTAAGTTTTCCATGTCTTAACATGTTAAACTACACCATGTAATCATAAACAACTTATAAAAACACTAACTTGATTTTAAAACCCTAATCTTGAATTTTCAAGTTAGCAATAAGCATTAAATATCTAATTAACACTTAATAACAAACTAGATTAGAACAAGTAACAATGAGGGTAAGGTTATACCTCAAAATAGTTTGGAATGAGATCCACAATTACAAAAGTTAGCCTCCAAAATTCCATCATGCTCCTTGATTCAAGCTAGAGCTGAGTAAAGAATAATGGGTAGGGTTTAATTAGGAGTTTGTAAGGTTTTAATTTGGATTTTTGAGGAATTTTTCATGATTTTTGAGGTGAATATGAGATGGGGAAAGAGAGGGGCAGTAGCAGGAGGAGGCTCGGCCTGGGCATTGTGAGGGAAGAGAGAGAGAGAGAAGTTTGTAGATGTGTGTGGAATCACCTTAAATTAATACATCGTTTCACTTATTCATTAATTTATTCATTTCCTTTTTATTTAATGAGTGGAAGTGAATTGAATGGGGAGAAAGAGAGAGAATGGGACTGTCAAGGTGGGTTCGGCCCATGTGAGGTGAGGGGAAAGAGTGGGTGTGGGTGTGTGTGGCAAGTTCCAAATGAAGGAAATATCCCCATACCTCATTTACTTTAATTTATTTTCACAAAATGAGCATTTTTCCTTAATATTTTCTAAAATCATCTTGAGAGTTTTTTTTCATTTCAAAAACAACATGTTACATTTTGGTTTAATGTGTCATAATACACAAAACTTGTATTAACACATTCCAATTTGTAATTATCAATAATTAAATATATTAGTGAAGGCTTAAAATAATATTAAAAATAATTAATTTCGGAAAATATTTTAGTGAAATAGAAATTTTATAAGTGACCCATTAAATACCAAATACTAGTAATTACATAGCTAGAATAGCTATATTTAATTTTATATTGAAAAATAATTGTAGTTGAGTTTTACGGAAAATACGGTTTATTTTACCGATTATCAGAAAATTCACCTAAAGGATTTTATTTATTTACTTATTTATTTATTTATTTTTAAAATGTTACATTCCGGCTTCATCCAAGAAGTTCAATATCCAGACTGGATCGCCAATATCGTTCCGGTAATGAAGAAAAATGGGACAGTACGCATCTGCGTTGATTTTCGGGATCTCAACAAAGCTTGTCCGAAAGATGACTTTCCAGTACCTGTTACCGAGCTGATGATCGACAACACATCCACCCATGAAGTCTTCTCCTTCATGGACGGATCCTCAGGGTACAACCAAATCAAAATGCATCCTGAAGACCAAAAGCACACTGCTTTCCGGACTCCGTTGGGCATATTCTGCTACAAAGTGATACCCTTCGGTCTGAAGAACGCTGGCGCCACTTACCAGAGGGCCATGAAAAAGATCTTTGATGACCTCATACACGAGATTGTCAAATGTTATATTGACGACCTTGTGGTGAAAAGTAAATCGTACGAAGAGCACTGGGGGCATCTGAAGATAGTGTTCCAGCGCCTTCGGAAATACAACCTGAAGATGAACCCTCTGAAATGCCCGTTTGGAGTTTCCTCTGGCAAATTCCTAGGATTCATCGTACGACACCAGGGCATCGAAATAGACCCGTCGATGATCAGGGCGATTATGGAAATGTCTTCACCAAGAACTCTCAAGCAACTGCGGTCTCTCTAAGGAAAGCTCGCGTATATCCGGCGGTTCATAGCTAACCTCTCCGGCAAATACCGCCCCCACAGTCATCTAATGAAGAAAGGGACCCCGTTCGTTTGGGATCGCAAATGCCAGAGCGCACTGGACGAAATCAAGCAATATCTGCAGAACTTACAGGTACTGACCGCTCCGGTCAAGGGAAAGCCTCTCATCCTGTACACAACATCCCTCGAAGGTTCGTTAGGCGCGCTATGGGCACAGGAGAACGATCAAGGAAAGGATAGAGCTCTTTACTATTTGAGTCGAGTTCTCCTGGGGGCAGAAAACAACTACTCCCCCATCGAAAAGCATTGCCTGGCGCTAATCTTCACGGTAACGAAGCTTCGACTTTATGCATTGGCACATGATGTCCATCTCATATCAAAGGTGGATCCTCTCAAGTATTTGATGTCAAGAGCCATGCTAACAGGAAGGCTTGCCAAATGGGCCCTCCTCTTGATGGAGTTCTCAATAGTATATCGACCCCTCAAAGCAATAAAAGGCCAGGCCATCGCCGATTTTCTCGTTGAGCATCCAATACCTGCCGACTCTCCCTTGAACTGCGAATTGCCGGACGAACACACGTTTAACGCAATTGACAGGGAGAAAGAAGGGACCCGATGGGAACTCTACTTCGATGGAGCCTCCTCCTTGAAGAAGCGAAAGCAAAACACCTCCATAATCAAAGCCGGAGTGGGTCTTAACCTCGTAACTCCGCAAGGAGGGATAATGCATTTCGCCCTTTCCTTAATGGAGCCAAGAACAAACAACGAAGCGGAATATGAAGCACTGATAGCAGGTCTCGTGATCGCCACTGACATGGGAATCGAAAACCTCCTCATATATGGAGACTCCCAGCTGGTCGTCAGCCAAGTAAATGGCGATTATCAGACGTGTAAACACGAGTTGGTAAAATATGGCGAGAGAGTACAGTAATTACTGACTCAAATCCCCTCTTACGTCTTGGAAAGCATACCGCGGACAGAAAATAGCAAGGCGGATGCGTTAGCCAAGCTCGCTAAAGAACTGGCCGATGAAAACCTCGATGACGTAAGGATCATTGTGCAGAGCCGCCTTATTCTCGCGCCAGCAGAAATATCTCTGAAGTCGTCTGAAAGAAAAGGAGCGACCAAACAAACAGTATACCGAATACAAGATGAAGAAAAGACTACAGATTGGAGAGAAGTCTTCATAGACTACTTCAAATCTCATCAAACGCCCAAAGATGCGTCCTCAAGACATCAACTCATGAAGCGAGCCCTGTCTTTCGCCTTCGTCAATTATACTCTTTATAAGAGATCATCCGACTGTCTATGGTTGAGATACCTGGGGCTGGAAGAAGCAAAGAGGGCCATCCAAGAAACTCACGACGGACTCTGCGGCTCTCATCAGGCTGGGCCAAAGATGAAGCTGAAAATCAAAAGAATGGGTTACTACTGGCCCACGATGATTCAGGACTGCCTTGAATATGCGAAGCAGTATCACTCGTGCCAAATTCACGGGGACTTCATTCACCAGCATCCGAATCCGCTACACCCAACATTGGCTAGCTGGCCATTTGAAATGTGGGGAACCGATATAATCGGGCCCATCGAACCGGCATCATCCAAGGGACATCGGTTCATATTGGCAACGACCGATTACTTCTCCAAGTGGGCAGAAGCAATACTGCTAAAAAAGGTGAAGACGGAGAACATCCTCTATTTCTTCAAGACACATGTCATCTACTGGTTCGGCACTCCGCGGCGAATCATCTCGGATAATGGGCTGGCCTACAGAAGCCATAAGATCAGTTGCTTCGCACAACAGCATAATATAGATTGGAGATATTCTTCAGTTTATAATCCCCGAGCTAACGGTTGTTTTCAACAAGACCTTGACAAAGATCATAAAGAAAACGGTGTCCAGAAATAAGAAGGACTGACACAAGAGATTGCACGAAACTCTCTGGGCCTATCGGACTACGTTCAAGACGGCCACAAACACAACGCCATTTGCGTTAGTATTCGGCACGGAAGCGGTACTTCCCTTGAAGATAGAGCTACCCTCTCTACGAGTGGCGGTTCGGTACGAACTAACGAACGAAGAGAATGCCCATCTTCGGCTTGAGAAGCTAGACGCCCTTGATGAAACTCGTCTTATGACGCAGCAAAACCCAGAGGCCTACAAAACAAGGATGACGCGCTCATACGAAAGGTTGACAAGGTCGAGAATATTCCGCCAAGACGAACTCGTGTTAGTCGTAAAAAGACCTATGATCCCCAACCGTGCCAAACGGGAGAAATTCAAGCCGAACTATGAAGGCACATACATCATAGATAGGGTCTACCAAGGTGGGGCCTATTTGCTCATGGATATGCATGGCGAAAGACCCTTTCGGCCAATAAACGGCCGGTTCCTTAAGAAATACTACGCTTGACAAGTCATGGCTCAGGTTAGTGATGGATGACGACGCTCGTGTCCGCTCGCTATCTCCCTGAGTCCAAACTCTATAAGTAGTATCGAGCAAAATCTCGCCTCGAAATACAACGGACCGAGATGTTCTTAAACTAGCTACGGACCGAGATGTACTTAAACTAGCAACGGACCGAGACGTCCTTAAAGTAACAACGGACCGAGACGTCCTTAAACTAGCTATGGACCGCAACGTCCTTAAACTAGCTATGGACCGAGATGTCCTTAAACTAGCTATGGACCGCAACGTCCTTAAACTAGCTATGGACCGAGATGTCTTTAAACTAACGATGGACTGTGATATCCCTAAACTAAATGCACCATCTCAAAAAAAACTTGGCGACCGTAGAATCCAGGTCCACAAGTCCTAGCAGTGAGGGTTGCAACTTAAGTCCCTTTGGCTCCGCAGCTACCCCGGTTGGCGAAGCCCCATCGCCAAAAAAATAGGTACGTCCAAAAGCAAAATGGGCACGGATGAAAATCCGAAAGGGCTCCGTGAGTAAAAACAGCAGGACTACCGACGAGTTTGTGAGGAGAAAACTCCTGCGTGAGATCCTTACGACTCACAAGGGAGCAACACACTTAGGGGTCCCTACGATTCCTAAGAAGAAATTACACTTACGAGATCCTCACGACTCGTAAGGAGAATTCGCCCTATGAGACCCTCATGGCTCATAGGATTCGAAAGCCTTAAGTTATAGGGATCTGAACCTATTCTTAAGCCATCACATCCCCCAGTTTGCCCTACAAACGGTTCAATAATGACCCTTGTATACAATCCACGGGCGCAAATAAACATTTTCCCCACCAAGTCCCACCAACGACAAGGAATGTCCTCATGTGGTGAACAGCACTTGTAAGTCCTCTCGACTTATAAGGAAAAAACACTCTTGTAAGATCCTTGCGACTTATAAGAGAACACGCACTCAAGAATCCTCACGATTCCTAAGGAGAAAACGCACCTACGAGATCCTCACGACTCGTGGGGAGAAACACCTTTATGAGACCCTTACGGCTCATGAAGTCAAAAGCCTTAGTCGACAGGATCCTAACCCTGTTTGCTAAGCCACCTTTGTTTGAATCGACAAAGGCAAATGATGATTCGCTCCTGGAAATATCCCAGTTGTCGCGATGCTGATGCCTAAATCGGTATCAAATTCCAAGTCCTTTCACGGAAAATGATGATTCGCTCCTGGAAATATTCCAGTCGCAGTGATGCTGATGCCGAGATTGGTATCAGATATCGAGTTTCATACTCGCAGCAACAAATCAGCGAGCCAAAAATGCATATGAAATAGCCGAAATGATAGGGCAACTCGCAATAAAAATCAGCGAGTAAAATATATGCATATAAAAATAGCCGAAATGATCGGGCAACTCGCAATAAAAAGCAGCGAGTAAAGAAAAAGAAAAATAGCCGAAATGATTGGGCAACTCGCAATAAAAAGCAGCGAGTAAAGAAAAAGAAAAACAGCCAAAATGATTGGGTGATCGCGACTTTCGCGATATAAAAAGCTGAAATGATAGAGCATCGCGGAAAGAAATAAAATAAAAATGGAACTTTTGCCCTGCAGGTGGGATCACATCGATCCCTGTATACAATCCATGGGCATAAACGAAAAGGGAACCATATTGTCCAACCAGGCTTCATCAAGGGGAAGCCAGATCTCGATGGCTATATTTACAGCCTAGAAATCAACAACGGCGCTCCTTCTCGTTCCAACCGGAAGCAGATACGACGTCAGCAAAATGGAGCCATGGCAAGGTCCCTAGTTCCAAATCTTGATGGTTCATAGACAACCTAGAGACTACCTTGGATCCATGGAAAAATTCCTAGTTCCAAATCTTGATGGTTCACAGACAGCCTAGAGATCAACAACGACGTTTCTTCTCAATCCAGCAGGATGCAGACGCTATATCAACAAAATGGAGCCATAGCAAAGTCCCTAGTTCCAAATCTTGATGGTTCACAGACACCCTAGAAATCAACAACGGCATTTCTTCTCACTCCAGCAGGATGCAGATGCTACATCAACAAAACGGAGTCATGGCAAAGTCCCTAGTTCCAAATCTCGACGGTTCATAGACAACCTAGAGACCACCTCGGAACTATGGCAAAGTCCCTAGTTCCAAGTCTCGACGGCAGCATCCATAGCCTAGAGATCAACAACAGCGTTCTTCCCTCCTCCAGCAGGATGCAGACGCTACATCAACAAAACGGAGCCATGGTAAAGTCCCTAGTTCCAAATCTCGACTATTCACAGACAACCTAGAGACCACCTCAGAACTATGGCAAAGTCCCTAGTTCCAAGTCTCGACGGCAGCATCCACAACCTAAAGATCAACAACAGCGTTCTTCCCCTCTCCAGCAGGATACAGACGCGACATCAACAAACGGAACCAAGGCAAAGTCCCCTAGCTCCAAATCTCGACGGTTCAAAGACAACCTGAAGACAATCTCGACATTCGTCGCAATATTGCAGACACAATGTCAACCAACAAAGCAAAGCAAGATCCCTAGCTTCAGAGTCTTGACGGCAACTCAAATGAGACCTGAAAGATTATCGGAGATCATCCTACTCCAGCGCGAAGTGGTCATGACTCATCGGGGCTCCCAAATTGAGCCTAACCTCAACTAAAAAGCGACATGGAATATCCCTAACGCTTGCTCTTTCAACGGTAATATCACCTGGAAGATTACTTGAAGACGTCTTGTCCAGCCCCCGAAGGGATCAGATACACGACAGTTGCGGGGCTACCCGAACAGCAAGATTGCATATCTGGGAATATATCGGCCAACGCGACGGTGCGACAGGTAAAAAACCCTAGTACCACAGACCCTAACGGATTTCTATTAGCAGGAGTTAACAGTGACGTTAGGACACCCTTGCGAGAACTTCTCGATTCGTCTCGACTCGTGAAGAAATTAGTGTCCTTGCGAGAACTGCTCGATTTGTCTCGAGTCGTAGAGAAAAGCCTTAGGCAATGGGGATAAGGACCTGTTTCCTAAGCACTGGGACCCTGCAAGTCCGTCCAAGATGGACTATTGCATACTATTCACGGCCACACTCTCCAAAGTCGAATATCGACAAGGAGGGAAACAACCACTCACGAGACCTCTCGACTTGTAAAGGGGAAAAATTCTCTTGTGAGATCCTTACGACTCTCAAGAGAAAACACACACTTAGGAATCCTCACGACTCCTAGGGAGAAAATACACTTACAGATCCTCTCGACTCGTAGGGAGAAAAGTCTTTATGAGACCCTCACGGCTCGTAAAGTTGAAAAGTCTTAGGCGGCAGACCTAAACCTATTTCCTAAGCCATCGCTGCCCTGCAAGGAGATCAAGATAGTCTATCTACAAAGACTCATTTGCTAAAAGGGACACGCAAATATGATATAAAATATGTCTTTTATTCATGAACCCAAATTAATACAAGGTACATTTCATAGAAGAATCAAAATGAATACAGGATACTCTCATTCAGGAGTAAATACAAAAAAAAAGAGAATATAAAAAAATCTTCAAGCCGGCGGATGGTGCAATAAGCTCGTCAGTTCATCGTTCTTCCGCTGGGCCTCGGCTTCAAGCTTTGTTATTGCTACAAGACGGGTCTGCACCTGAGACTGTTGAGTCTGATACGAAGCGAACCGATTCTCAAACTCCTTTTTAGCAACTTTATGAGCTTCAACCATCTCACGGGTAAAAATAACGGTTTTATCAAGAGCTACCACCTCTGTGATAGCTTCTTGAAGCACCCGCCAAATTTCGTATGCACGGGTGGTCTTAGTAGTAAGTTGAGCTTGGAGTTCCCCCCAAAGCATTTGAAACTAGCTCCCTCTCCGAAAATTTCCGGTTGAGCCTCTTCTCGCAAGACTGTAGATTAGCGGCGCACCGCTCATCCACCCCCGCAGGCTCACCTTTGCAGTCAGGAGCTCGAAAGGAAGGCATATGCACTCGAGATTATGTAAGCAAGCCTCCACTAGGCGACAATACTCAACCCAAACATGCACCAATGTTTCGTCATGATAAGTGGCGAGGAAGGGCAAAGAAGTATTGGCTTCGGCAGCAAATTCTTCGACCGTAACAGAACTACCGGTGCGAAGATCTTCAATAAGGGCCGACAAGGAGTGAATGCTCTGTCTCGCCATCCTTTCAGACGCACGTCAGGCATATGGGTCCGGTGGCATAGAGATACGGGACTCTAACGAAGCCAGAGCTAGTAAAGCTGTCAAAATTTATGAATAGTCAACGAGACTGGAAAACATAGAATAAACAAAACAATGCCGAGAGTAAAGCTTTACTTATCCACAGTCATGCAAGGGGGGTTTGAAAGATCCCCAGGCCTATCAAGGATCTCCACTTCGTCATCAGCTTCTAAAACTGCAGAAGGCATATTAGCATCATTGTAAAAAAAAGTGATAATAAAGCAAAGGGGTCAAAGAACACCGACCTTGCCCGGAAGAAAGGACGATGCTTTGCGGGGATATCGCCCGTAGGGCAGCCATATCAAGTAAGTGCTGGAAGGACTTCCTGGGAGATAGGCCCACTATAGAAGCCGCCAATTCCCACAGTTCTGAAAGAAAGAAGAGTTCAGATAACGGGGGAATCATTAAAATGAAATTCAAGAGATTACCTTCGATGCTCCGCTCGCCTTGAACTGGAGGTATAGCAGCTTCGGCAGCCTCCTCCGCGCCCTCAGGCACATCACCGGAGACATTTGCTGGTGTAGCAGCTTCCAGTTGCGAAGCAACAACCGCCACTTCAGGTTCCAAAGAGGGAACAATGGCCTTCGCGGTCCTTCCTACAATCTTCAAGACGCCACCAGAAAGATCCATTAGGTCTACGACCGACATAGTCACCTCTGTGGAAAGTACAGACGCCGAAGAGATGGAGGTCATCACCGTGAGCTCCAAAATAGAACTAACAGCTTCAGCAACCTCTTCCACACCTTTCAGTGCATCACCAAAAACATCCATGGGTCCGTGGCCAATAGGGTCACCTCCGCTCGAGGAATGGACACCGAAGGAACAAGAGCCACCACCAGAGGCTCTGCAACAGGAATGGCGGCCGTAGTAATCCCTTCTGCACCTGCCGATGCGTCATGAGAGACATCTATAGAGGCTGCGGTCATGGCACGACCTGGGCTCATATCCTCTTTCATTGCTGAAGTCCCTGTAAAGTTTTCGCAAAGATAAGGAGATATAAAAAGCGCTACAAATTATTTGCCAAAAGAAAAATACGGAAAGCACACATACCGATGCGCCAGGATGCTTCTAGTATGGCTTTTTCAAGCTATCGTTCCTTCCTGAGGAAATGTGCTCGCCGGGCTTCAAATGCAAATTCATGCCCACGGTCTTTAGTGCCAGCTCATCTTCAGAAGCAGCCAAGATGGGCTGCTTGAAGGCTCTTTCATGTTCCCTTCGCAGAGGACCCATATGTACTCTCCGTAAAAGATAACCGGGGGGTAGGGCTTTTTCAGGATGCGCACATTTTCGGTCTCATCCTGCGAGCGCCTTAAAGCTTCAGCTAATTGAGCGGCTTCCTCAGCGAACGAGCCAAGGTAAATAAGACCATCATCCGGTTCTTGCATGGAGATGGGTTCGTCTTGAACAATGGGCTCAGATTCCAGCACGAGGTCAAGTAAGCCAGCAACTGTTTTCTTCCTCCTTTTCGAGCTGGAGCTAACACTGGAAGAGGACTACTTCCTTCCCCTTGGCGCTTTGGCGAGACGTTGGCCAACCTCGCTTCTGGTATCCCCTTTTGGTGATACCACCGCAGATGACACCGCCACTGATGGTACTGTCACTAGCGCTTCATCGGAGGGCTTTGCTTGAGCTCTAGTGCGCACCGGCATCCCAGCAGTGCGAGGAGCCAATTCTGTTTCTGCGGCTCTCGGGATAAGAACCACGCCGCTATCCTTCATTGGAGGGCGAATCACTGTCCGCGGCCGCAACGGAATACCAGTGGCTTGGGTCGGAGCCGACAATCGACACTCAAAGAGTACTCGCCTCTCCTCAACGATAACGGGACCGACTTGATGACGATACCAACCCGTGAAAAACCCCACACACCTTAGAATATAGTTGGCCTCGGGGATCACGAAACGAGAGCCGGTGTTCAGACGCATAAAGTGATGGGTGACGTCACGCGTGACTTCCAGAGACGGAGTAGGTTCAACCAAGAATGCCTCGAAGGGGACACCCTGATTATAGCCTAACTGTTGGGTGAAGCGATACGGATTGTATCACATAAAAAGGGTCGCGTTATTCTGCCGGATAACCAAGTAGCCCGGCCTAATCGAGTACAGGTGCATGATCTCCTTAGGCTTTAAAGACGATACTCCACCTTTTGACAAATCAAACAGCTGCTGGATAGGCCCCACGGGAGCAGAGAGGACTCGGTCGCTAAAAACCATCCCACCCTCGTTGGAGTAAGGATTAAGCAGCACACTGAGGGCCCCTAGCTGGGTCGGATCGGGAGTAGAAGCATCCACCAACCTCATAACCCATGGAAAGGTGTAGGAATCATAGAAATCTGGCCTCCGATGCGCTGCGAACGCTCCTAATACATGCATCTCGATCCACGATGTGAAGTAGTGGAGGGAGGAATTCACGACGTCTGTACCTGGGGTTGAAGTGTTGGACGCAACGCTTAATCCATGGTAAAGATGTGACAGTCCCGCGATGCCAACGGCCAACTGTGCCCCTTCGGCTACGCGATGGACGGGGTAGAAGACGGAAGCTCTCATGAACTGTTGATGCGTCGGCATGGCGAACCAACTGAGCCAAAGACTGATGAAGCCGATGAAGAAGGTCTCTTCGTCCATGCCAGGGGCCGCAATTGCATCGAAAGGAACAGCCAACGAGGCCGGAATATAAAACTTCAGCAAGTCTTCTCTTTTGGCCGGCAGCTTATTCAGCCCAAACCCAAAAGGGTCAGTAATGCCTGCAAATTTCGGGGCCTCCTTTGATAAAACATCTTCACGGAGAAAACAGGCGATGAAACTCTTGAAGGTGACGCCTTGTCCTTCTAATTCCGCGAATATCTTCTCAAAAATACCCAGAGTCTTGATTAGACTGGGGTACTTATGACGAACAACATTTTCAGTTGTCAAGCCGTCAAGCGTAGCAGGCACGGTCGTGAACACATACTCATCAGGAGGCAACAAATCTTCATAATGCTCTCCTCTGATCGGCAACCCGGAGATCTCGCCGAACTCTTCCAGTGAAATCGAGACCTCACGATCCCCTAGCAAGAAGGTATTGGTAGGAAGATTCCATTGGTTCAGGAAAGCTTTAACCCACCAGACATGAGGAGCCGGCTAATGAAAAAGAGACGCGTACACCGTTTGATATAACCCAACCTTTTGCAACCGTGCACGGTAGGCGGAGAGAACATATCGAGCCCAAGGAAGATAGCCGATTGGGTGGCGAGGGGTAAGCCCTACCTTATAAACTTGTCCCCAGGGTTGGGCTTCACCTTGACAGATGCGGTGCCCCAAGATATCTATAGCCGGCAAGGGCTGGTCGGGTATCCCAGTTATTGATGGCTCAAGCCGGCCCATAAGAGTCCAATTAGCCACCTCCACCGCATAAGCAGTCTGCGGACGCTCCATCGGCGATATTGGACGGAAAGGCTCTGTTGGCATTTCACAAGTAAAGCTGCGGCGGCCCCGGATGATGTGCCCATACCAAACTTCCTATAGGAGAAAACTAGTACAGTCCTTGTCATGGGCCCTGATCATTGCCATAGCCTCCTCATCCGACGGCGATTGCGGAAAAGCGGCGTCTGAGCGAGTAAAAGGAAAGTAGGGAAGATAAGCCATTGTTCCTGAAAAGGGGAAGGAAAAGCCGTTAATAAAACCTATATCTATATGTATATACATATATATAATAATAGAAGGAAACGACAGAAAGTTTGTTCCTTGGGACAACTGATTGTAAAACTGGACCCCACAAAATCAATATGGCGGCTCACCAATGATGAGACATGACAGTCACTATAAGAATCTAAAAAGATTCTCATTAAACGGACACGAGAGTTTAAACAACTCTTGACATCCTCATAGAGAAAACAAATTCTGTTAAAATACCCAAAAAATTTGAATTTGTGCAAATAAGGAAAAACCCTATGAAAATATGCTCAAGAACACCTGGGAATGAAATTCCCGAGTGGTCCTATTGATCTTCAGAGCAAAGCTCTTTCGTAAGGAATTAAATTCCTTTTATGCAATGGAATTAAATTCCAGAAACCCCCATGAAGAGGAAATGAAAAATAAAAATGCCATGAATCCTTAAAAGTCAGAGGAGGAATGCCCAAGGCATTGAGGGTTACTACTCAAAGATTACGTCTTTGGATCTCTGAGAGATAGGTTTCAGAAAGAGAGCAAAGCTCTTATGGTGGATTTAAAATCCAAGAAATTTTTTGTAAGGGTTTCTTTGTTCAAGATCTTTACCTAAAAAAGGGGGTGTCTTTTTCTGACAGAGTTACTCTGGAATTGCAATGGGTAGAGAACTAAGCTCTGAAGAAGAGAATTGAATTCTCAAAGAAGACAAGGAAAGAAGAAGATGAAAGAACAGTGGCTTCCCAAAGGACCAAACCCTTGCATTTATAAGACGTGACAAGGGCGGTTCACCTTCCCATCCCCTAGGCAATCCAACGGCTGTAAAGGTGACAGTGTTGCACTCAAGTGCAAACCACGTGAGAACAACGATGTGGGGGCATTTGTTCCCTTATAAAAAAATAATAAATAAATAATAAATAAAAAGCGATGGAAAAATCCCCAAATGGAGCATCACGTGCCCACACGTGATGCGCCTTGGAGCAGAAATTGTAAGCATTACGCTTAACAAAAAAAGGCTGAAATTGAGTCTCGCGTGCAGGCACGTGGGCATCTATATACAAAGTATATAGGCGCCTTCCTAAAACAAATAATAGGCCAGAGAGGCTCACGTGCCAACACGTGATGCCTTTCTTTGGGACTGCTGCATATAAGCAAACCGGCCTAAACCTATGGGTCACATACTACACGTGATGGTTCCTAATGCCTTCTAAATCGATAGAATTAAATTCTAAATAAGAAGGATCCAAAACCTATTTATAAAATATATCCTTGAATTTTTCTAAACAAGAAAGATTGTGCTCTGTAAAGCAGAGCACCGTTGGATTAAAAATCCAATGGTGATTAAAAATCACCAAGCTACAGAATAAACTCTGTATGGGAAAATATTTCCCCAATCTTTCTAAATAAGAAAAGATTACACTCTGTGAAACAAAGAACCGTTGGATTAAAAATCCAATGGTGATTAAAAATCACCAAGACACAAAATAAGCTCTGTATGGGAAAATATTTTCCCAATCTTGTTAAAAACAAGACAAATGTCTTCTGTAAAACAGAAGTCTCTGGATCAAAGATCCAACGGTGGATAAAATCCCCAAATCAATCAAAAAATCTCTCAATGAGAGATTTCCTTAACTAAATCAACAAACTTGCTTCTACTATATAAAGGACTCGAGACTGAAGAGAGAAGAGAGAGAGAGAGACCCATAATATTTGAAAAAACAAAGAAGAAGAGGAGGAGTTCTCTTTGAAGAAAAAAAAACCCTAGGTGAGGGAAAATACCTAAAGATCATTTCATCTCCTTTTATAAGAGTTTAACTCTTCCAAAAAAAGAACTTAGTTCTTCCTCTGGTTGAGGTCTGCAGAAGCAGATCTCCCCACAAGTTGAGAATTTAATTCTCATCAGGGAGATTGTGTTATGCAGTTCCAAAACTTAGAAGAAAGAACTAGATTTGAAGAATTTAATTCTTCCAAATACATTGGAATTTAATTCCTATGATAAAACTAGGGTTTAACCCTGCATAAGAATTTAATTCCCATAAAACAAAGGACTTGAAATTCGCAAGACTTAGATCAAGAGCTCCATGCATATTAGCGTTTAACGCTATAACGACAGATCATGTGTTCCCACGTGAGCACCCCTGAGGAACAAAAAGGAACAAATGAGATCGGGTCACGTGATCCCACGTGACCTCCAATAGTGCTTAGCACATAGAAAAGAATAGGAAGATAAATCCAAAGGAGGCAGTGTCCAACTTGGGGGCACCTCACGTGTCCACATGTGATGATTATAAGATTCAAGTGTTTAACACTTATATGTGTAGAACAAGGGAATAAGCCCAAAGAAATAGTGCCCAATGTTCAGGTGCCACACGTGAGCGCTCTAAATTTCAGCGTTTAACACGGCTTGAGAGCATCACGTGGGAGCACGTGAGCGCCAAACAATTAGCAGTGTTTAACACTGTGAGGGGCCAACCCTAGCCCAAATTAGCCAACTCTCCTGAGGCCAAAAACCTTTTTGACCATCAATCAACCGAGCCCTCCTATACTCAGGTCTCCCCAAATCGATCTTAGTTCCAAAGATGACCAATGATCTCCTGACACATGGCATCTAAGATGATGTTCGTTCCACCATGATCTCTCCCTTCAATCTGGAGTTCGGTTCAAGGGTACATCTCTCCACACCTCTGATACATGTCGTTGTAATTCTTTAATGATGTCAGAGAGGTGGAGGGTCCCGATGACCAACAGCTTTTGGACGCACTCTCAAACCTATGAGCATACCCTAATAGAGCGTAATGTCCTTAAACTAGCTATGAACTGCAACGTCCTTAAACTAAAACGATAGAGCCCAAATGCTCTTTCATTGGGTCAAAAGTGATCCCGAACCCCCGTTAAGTAGATCTTAGTCCAATATCGGATTAACGTATCCTTAACAAACATTTAAGTCGATCTTAATCTCAAACAAGGTTAACGATCCTTAAATCAAAAAAAATCCAAATCTAAGAAAATACGGATTTGGACTAATCCACGCCCTACGGGCGACAACACAAATTAGTCTCCGTATATAATCCACGGACAACCAAAAATAAAACAAACACACACGACACGAAGTGAACATCTGGAGAAGGAGAAAGTGGTTATCGCTACGCGGTAATGTAATTAACTACAGGGGCTTGCGCCTGTAGGGAAGAGTGTCCCCATAATCAAAAACCCCTCGCCAATGAGGGGGAATCTGACGAAGTCTGCTACAACGGCCGCATCCGTCCAAACCTTCGATACACGGTGCCATAAATCAACTTGGTATCTTCGGAGAGATGGACGGATAAATCCAAATAGCATCTGCCCCCAAATTCAGGCAAGACGACCTACGCGGTTTCGTCTCCGGTTTTCGGCGGTAAACAGGGGCACATACTCTCGGAAGTATTTTCTTTGAAAAGTGGCGGCTTCATTCCCATTGACAGAGCTTTGGCGTACTGCTTCCTTATCTTGATTCTGCTCTTGCTGGTGGCAAGGGCACTTTGATCCGGTTGAGGTAATTTATGGCTTCTCATCACCGGAGCTTTTTCGGCCTAACACCGACGCTTGGCCTTTTCTTAAATGGCCGCTTCACGTTCTCGATCAGCTTTTCTCTTTTGAAGAGCTTTGTTCAGCAGCTTGTCAATAAGGTCATCTGACGGTTCCATGGATTTTAGTTCTGGATCTGCCCCCAGTTTCTCTATGTCAGGAGATTCTTTGCCATTTATCGATGAGTGAAAGATCATGTAGAAACTCGCTACATAATCCTCGGGTTCTTCCGAAGAATTATTTCCTTCATCAATGTCACTATTTCTGTCCTCAAGAACATGCTTGAAGAACTCTTCCAGTGTGACTGGAGTCCGTGCCTTTTGGTTGTATTTCTCCAGTGCATCGATGTATTTCTACAGACTCGTACGATTGCCGTCGAGCTGGACGGGCTTCTTGGCCTTTTTCTTTTTCTTTGAAGACTTTGGAGGCTTGGCCTGATGGTTTTGTCCATCGTTACCAACTTTTGGCGTTGGACGCGGTTTCAGCATTCCGTCAATAATTTCAGGCTCCAGCGGGATTTTCCACCTAATCGTCGGACATGCTTGAAGATCCTTCAGCATTCTTTTAGTTTTAGCTGAAAGGACCACTTCCCACGGAGCTTCTCCTACAAATGAGCAGGATGCCCCTGGCGTATCCCCTTTTTAGGAGCGTGCTGTTGTGGCGGGTTTACCTTCCAGTTTTCGGACAGCGCGAACTTGCCCTGTTGGTATTGGTCTTCAACCAAGTTTTTGAAGACGTAGCATTCTTCGATTGGGTGGTCCACTATTCGGTGGTAGGGGCAGTAATTGGGATGGTTGACGCCGCCGATTGCAGTGGGCGTCTCGGATCCGGCAGAGTGATGAGCCTATTGCGCACCGCCAATTCGAATAACCTCCTCGTTTTATCCCGGGGTAACAAGTAAAGACATCTCAACTTTTCTTCGAGAGATGTTGGTTTTTTGCTTTGGTGAACAACCGGTTTCGGGTCACTCGATTGTTGTTTAGCGTTGGCGACGAAGGTCGCTTTCCCTTTACCCTTTTCATTCTGAAGATCTATCTTTGAAGAGGATGGCCTATGTCCCATCTGGTCCATTTGGTCCAATTTGTCAATCAAGGCCTGGAAGGTGGTCGGCTTAAAGAACATCATAAACTGGGATATAGTTTCCTGAGGATCAAGGGTCCCCACGAACATACCCACAACAGGAGCTTTTTCTATGCGTTGTTCACACTTTGACCATAGGTTACGCCACCGAATTGTGTATTGAACCCAGGTCTCTCCCGGTTTCACTCTGGTGTTGATTAATGGCGTGATTGGGGTGCGCTCACTTGCGCTTGTGAACCGTTGTGTGAACAGTAGTTCCATCTCCGTAAATGTCTTGACAGAGTCATTTGGGAGCTCCGAATACCATTCAAATGCTGTCTCCGCCAAGCTGCCGATAAATTGGCGAAGCAATAGTTTGTCATCGCCCCCGGTGTTACTTCATAAAGCTCTGAATTGAGCAACGTGTTGGTGCGGATTTCCCGTCCCCTTATACACATGGAATTTGGGGATCGTATATCCTGGTGGGTACTTAATTTGGTTGTACCAGCCTGGATAAGGTCGTCCAGTTCTGACGACTTGTCCTGCCGCTTGATGAGCTCGTATTTGTTGAGCTATGTAGTCATCAACGGTAGCTTTGGAGATCGTCTCCTCTTTGGCTGCTGATAAAACCGGAGGAGGGTTTGATGTCTTCCCTCTGTTGTCTTCAATGATTACTGGAGGGTCTTCGGCCAGAGGATCCGGTTGGATCATCATCCCCACCATGTCTTGGAAGAGAAGCGCCATTTATTTTATATTATCCGCTTGTTCCGCGGCCTCTTTGTCTTTCTTTTAAAGAATCCTCCGTAGGAATTCGGTGTCGGTCTTCTGCTCCTGGCGTTGTTCCGACGATACTTCCAGGCTTTCTTTCTGCCCAGTAAGTGTGGCCATCCTTGTTAACATCTCCTGGAGATTTTGTTGTTCTCCTGAGCTTTCGTCACAGACCGTGTGAGTGGTCGATGACTCACGAAAGCATGACTGTCCTCTTTTCCGGATGCCATGTGGACGGTATGCACAACCATGCCCCCGGACTTGGGGTATTTGGGTCCACTGCCTTTGATATTTGACGTGGGCAGGGGGATCTTCTCCGGCCTTCTCCTCTTATGGGAGGTCGAAGTTGAGGGGGCCGTTGCGGCAGGCACCCATGCAGACGACACCTTTCGTGGTATGGCAGAGGGATGGTCCTCCTCTTACCGAGCATTCGTCTTCTTCAGCCGGTGAGAGTAATCTTTTTCAATTACAGAGTCTTGGACTTTCCGCTAAACTCTGTGGATCTTGGAGGACCGCCGCTGAGGAGGCTGTTCCGGCTTCACCTGTGTTGTGTTTTCGACAGGCGGAGGAGACTTCTTCAAGATGGCGGTTGGAGAGTTCTTGCGCACCCTCATGAGCAGCTCGAAGCCGTTCCCGGTTGGAACATCAACGTCAATTACCACCATTGGAGCTGGTGGGGCAAGTCCAGAGGGGGAACTGCCCCCAGCTTTCTTCACTCGGCGCCAGTGGCGACGTCGAGCGTGTCTTGCAGATCGGATCACCTCCATTGTAGAAGCGACCTTGTCATACCCCTTGCTTTGACGAGAGGCTTCTTTTGGTGCCAACCTGTCGAAGACTGACGTCCGTTGAGAGAGAACGTCTAACCTGTCGAAGACTGACTTTCGAAAAGGGGAAGCACTTGTAACGACCTCACCCGTAGCAGGAGTTGGAACGGCTATTCTTGCGAAGACCGATCCCTTAGCAGGAGAAGCCCCTTTGATGACTTCATTTACCGGAGCTGGAATGGCTATCCGCTTCGGGATAACCCCTTCAGGTATTGCGGGTCTCTTTACGTGCCCAGTGGAGTTTTGGCTCAGCCTATCAAAGACTGAGGCGGCAGACTTGGGTGACCCATTGAGAGGGCCATAGCGGTTGCGAGCCAATCAAAGACCGACTTCTTTGGGGCTTCTTGTGATGGCATTGAAGTATTGAAGCTCATTGGCGGGAGCAAGGTTTCGAAGAACAGTCCAGTAGTGGCCTGAGTCACATGTTCCACTGGCATTGCGAAGATGGAGGCTGCTTGGGGCCCATAAGTCACTCCTCCAGCAGGGACGGAGTGGGAGTTATTGTTGCAATTAGTGCAGTTGGAAGCCATCGATGTCATCTTCTCTTCTGCATGGAGCAAGACACCAAATCTTAGTATCTCGAATCTAGGGGCAACCATATTAAACCGCGATTTGTTCGTGAACACGACACACGAAGTGTGGAGTGGAAAGAGGAAAAGGTCCCACCGGGCGTGCCAGAATCTGTTTACCGCCGAAAGCCGGGAAAGACAAATGCCTTGCCTACATTTGGGGGCAGATGCTATTTGGTTTTATCCGTCCACCTCTCCGAAAATACCAAATTGATTTATGGCACCGTGTATCGGAAGTCTGGACGGATGCGACCGTTGTAGTAGACTTCGTCATATTCCCCCTCATTTGCGAGGGGTTTTTTTTATTGTGGGGATGCTCTTCCTTGCAGGCGCAAGCCCCTGCAGTTAATTACGTTACCGCGTTGCGATAATCGCTTTCTCCTGCTTCCAGAAGGTCACTTCATGTCGTGTGTGTTTGTTTTATTTTTGGTTGCTCGTGGATTGTATACGGAGACTAATTTATATTGTCGCCCGTAGGGCGTGGATTAGTCCAAATCCGTATTTTCTTAGATTTGGGTTTGGTTTGATTTAAAGATCGTTAACCTTGTTTGAGATTAAGATCGACTTAAATATTTGTTAAGGATACGTTAATCCGATATTGGACTAAGATCTACTTAACGGGGGTTCAGGACCATTTTTGATCCAACGAAAGAGCATTTGGGCACCATCGTTTAGTTTCAGGACATTGCGGTCCATAGCTAGTTTAAGGACATTACGGTCCATTATGGTATGCTCATGGGTTTGGGAGTGCATCCAAGAGCTGTTGGTTGTCGGGACCCTTCACCTTTCTGACATCGTTGAAGAATTACAACGACATATATCAGAGGTGTGGAGACTTGTACTGTCACGCCCCGCTTCCCAGTGTACGGCGAAGGGGACGCGACGAGGTCCGCTACGTATATACTCAGAAGTACATACACTAAGCGTATCTAAGCAATATAAAATAAATACACAAGAGACAAGATATAAAAAGAAAAGCAACTTTTATTTATTAACATTCTTTGTACAATACATGAAAGGAAATACAACTGAAATAAAAAGATGCATAAAGAGTGGCATAACAGGAAATGAAAAGTACAGAGAGGAAAAGTGTACAATGAACTAAAGTGCAGGGACTTCAGCAAACTGCTCCAAGTCTTCTTGCGATGGTTCGATCTCTGCCGGGTCCAAATCACCTGACAACATTCAAAGAAGAAAGAAATAGAATGTCGTCAGCGAACAGGTCGCTCGGTAAGTCCCAAAGATAAGGGAGGAATAGAATAGACAGAGAGTAAGAGAGAGAGAGAGTTGCTTTTACAGTGGTATTATATTATTATATTGTTGTATTTAGTGTTAACGCTGTTATTTGTAGCTTGGTACAGAAGGATGCCAGTGTATACGAGAGGAGTCTCACTTGCCCCGGAGACTAAGGTATCAGGAACTCAAGGAACCGTTTATGCCACGGTACAACAGCAACTGGATTCATATTAGGTGTCTTAAATCTGACCACATCGTGCCACCTTTAACACCTTCCGTACCAATCTACCCCTTAAACCCCACGATATCTTATTTGTATTGTTATCTTGTAAATTGTATTGATTGTAAGTTTGATTGACTGACTGACCGAAACCATGATATCAGGAAACGGTTGTAACCATGGAGTCATGTAAATGGAATACTGAGAATCATGTAAAAGGAATATATATCCATGGTTCGGTTCGGTCAAATTGTATAAATTGATAATTGTATTCATGGATTCATGTGTTCATATTGAATTAGAATCTTGTAGATTATAGATTGACTTGAATCATATTCAAGTCAGATTAATCAAACTCAAATCCGAGTCAGACAATCAGAAATGTGAATCGAAGTCTTTTAATTGCTAGGGTCCTTAGGGTAATTTATAAAACTTGAGGGGGTTTTATGTAAAAATACTTTTTATACTTTTCAAAATACGCCTCAAGTATTTATTTTTCGTCATTAGAGTTGTAATGAGGGTGGACTTTATGTTGTGACATTTATAGCGAAAATATCATAGTTTTATAAATAAGGGTATTTATCGGTAATATTGATTTATTTGATGTTCATGGTATTTTAGTGTAAAATTTATTCTTGTGATTTTTTTAGAAAAATGTGGAAAATTTATATTATAATAAAATAGATATTTAAATGATAAATATACATATATTTATACAAAAATAATTTTAATAAATATTTTATATTCCAAAACTCTCATTTTCTTAAGATGTCGTATTTTAAACCTTTCGAGACCGAATGCTCCTTGCGGAGGTCTGAATCTCGCACTACTAGCCCGAGGGTGTGCGATAAACCACACGATCCCGAACGGGTTCCCCAAAAATGGGTTGTAGCGGCGCTTTGCAAAGATTGTAAAATACTAATCCTTTAGAAAACGGTTTTATAAAGTAAAAGGTATTTATTTGCAAAGTGTAATTTTCCGTATTTTAGATTCTAGGGTTTCCTAAGTCAACTAGCCTATTTCTAAATGGTCTAAACGACAAGTCGTTAGAAGCCTCAAATCGCCTCTTCACCGTCAATTGTGGCCAGGTAAGTACAAGTGAGGAAGGAGGGATCCGCTCACGAATCGTGAGACGGGCCTTTTAAAGTTACCTAAGCTCACTTGCCTAGCCTAGACACCACAAAGTCAGGTTTAGATAAACGATCGATGTCCATAACTTATCGTATTTTCCTAATACAAGGTATTTATTTAAAAGTGTATGAAAGCTAAACTTTTAGAATAGATTTTATTAAGATTATGGTATTTAAATGAAAGTTTCGTTTTATCGTATTCTAAGTTTTGATGATATCGTTTAGGGTTGTATTTGCGTGTGTGTGGAGGTAGGTCATTACATCGTGCTCTACTTTAAATGTATAGTAAGGTTAAGGGGTTAAATGTGAAATTGAAATATGATGGTATTAAAGTGAAAAAAAATACGGTAAATTGGAAAGGCTATCATTTCATGTGAGAAAACTTGTTCAAATTGATTTTTAAAAGTTTAATAGTCAAGATAAAGATGTTTAGGCAAGAATGTATTGGTTAGAAGTGAAATTTTATAGAAAACCAAGTCGGAAATCGGATTTGTTCCGATTCTGTCGGATTTCGTAATTTCGTATTTTAAAGAAATAGAAAGGGGGATAGAATGGGACTTACGGGTTTCGATCTATACTAAAGAGTGTAGGGGAAACAAAGAAGTTGCCGAGGCGTTGCTTCGTCGCCGGTTATTTCTAAAAACGTCGCCGGAATTCCCGCCGGAATTTCGTCGGAGCTTCGCCGCGAACTTGTTTTCAACGTACACACTTCTTGGAAAAATTTTGAGAGAGTGAGCCTAGGGTTTTGGGGGTGAGAGGGTAGTGTGTAGGGTTGGTATTTATATGGTTAGGCTAGGATTAGGGTAGATGACAAGTTAAAAATAAAAATGTGATAAAATGTAATAAAAATGTATTAAAAGTAGAGTAATTGGGGGTTTTAAAGAGCTCTGGAAGTGGTCTGAGGCTGAAATTTTGCAGGTGCATAGGGAATATGAAAAGACACAACTTTCATATTGGGGCTGTCGCCGGAATCGGCCGACTCGGAGGTGACTCGGTCGTGACTCAGTCGGAGCACTGAGTCGGCCGAGTCAAGGCCGAGTTGGCCGATTCCCGGCCGAGTCCGACGGCCAGGATCCCCCCGACGGTTCATCTAACTCCTGAAAATGTTACATCTTTAGGTGTGTGGGGTTTTTGTGAGATATGCACGTGTAAACTCTTGGTATTCTAAAGGTTTTTAAAAAAATCAATATTAAAAATAATGTGGGGTATGGGATTTGAACTCTGGTGGCTTGGTTCAGCAGTGCAAGGAGTTACCAATGAGCTACAAGCTCTTTCTTGTAATTATGGTGTGAAATAATTACTTAAAGTGGTAACAGCAAAATTAAATACCCCAAGTATACTTTAATTTTAAAGCAATTTTATGTACACTAAAAATGGAGTTATTTAAAAACAAAATAATTACTTATATATTGTGCTCAGGTTAAAATACTATTTTATGGATTTTGAAAAAAAAAATTGTATAGAAAAGTGTATAGAAAAATTAGGGTTGTTACATGTACCCTTGAACCAAACTCCAGAATGAAGGGAGAGACCACGATGAAACGAACATCATTTTAGATACCATGTGTCAGGGGATCATTAGTCATCTTTAGAACTAAGATAGATTTGGGGAAACCTGAATATAGGGAGGCTCAGTTGATTGATGGTCAAAAGGTTTTGACCTCGGGAGACTTGGCTAATTTGGGCTAAGGTTGGCCTCTCACAGTGTTGGACACTGATATCTGCTTGGCGCTCATGTGCTCCCACGTAAGGCTCATAAGTAGTGTTAAACACGGAAATTTGGAGCGCTCACGTGTGGCACGTGAGGCACCCGAAAATTGGGCATTGCTTCTTTGGGTTTACTCCCTTTTCTTTAATCAGTGCTAAGCACTATTGAGGGTCACGTGGGATCACGGGAGGCGCCCCAAAAATGGGAACCGTCTGATTTTATTCCCTTCTTCCTTTTACAAGTGCTAAGCACTATTAGAGGGGTCACGTGGAATCACGTGACTCGATCTCAGTCGTTCCTTTTTGTTCCTCAAAGGTACTCACATGGGAACACGTGATATGTTGTTATAGCATTGTACGCTAATCATCTATTTTATGAGCATGGAGATCTTGACCTGAGTTTTGAGAATTTCAGATCCTTTGTTTTATAAGAATTAAATTCTTATGCAGGGTTAAATCCTAGTTCTATCAGAGGAATTAAATTCCTATGTCTTTGGAAGAATTTTCTTCAAACTTAGTTCTTTCCTCTAAGTTTTGGGACTGCATAACAGAATCTCCCCGATGAGAATTAAATTCTCAACTTGTGGGAAGATCTGCTTCTGCAGACCTCAACCTGAGGAAGAACTAAGTTCTTGTTTGGAAGAGTTAAACTCTTGTAAGAGAAGATAAAATGATCTCTAGGTCTCTTTTTTTTACCTAGGGTTTCTTTTCTTCAAAGAGAACTCTTCTTCTTTTTTGTTTCTCAAATCTTATGGGGGGTCTCCTCTATCTCTCCTTTCAGTCTCGGGTCCTTTATATAGTAGAGGCAAATTTGTTGATTTAGTTAAGGAAATCTCTCATTGAGAGATTTTTTAATTGATTTGGGGATTTTATCCGCCGTTGGATTTTTGATCCAAGGACTTCCGTTTTACATAAGATATTTTTCTTGTGTTTTAACAAGATTGGGAAAGTATTTTCCATACAGAGCTTATTTTGTAGCTTGGTGATTTTTAATCACCATTGGATCTTTAATCCAACGGTGCTCTATTTTACAGAGCGTAATCTTTCTTATTTAGAAAGATTGGGGAAATATTTTCCCATACAGAGCTTATTCTGTAGCTTGGTGATTTTTAATCACCATTGGATTTTTAATCCAACAGTGCTCTATTTTACAAAGCGTAATCTTTCTTGTTTAGAAAGATTGGGAAAATATTTTCCCATACAGAGCTTATTCTGTAGCTTGGTGATTTTTAATCACCATTGGATCTTTAATCCAACGGTGCTCTGTTTTACAGAGCGTAATCTTTCTTGTTTAGAAAGATCTAAGGAAATATTTTCCAAATAGAGTTTTGATCTCTCTTATTTAGAATTTAATTCTATTGGCTCAGAAGGCATTAGGAACACTCACGTGACCCCCATCGCATTAAATTGGTTTGCTTATATGCAGCAGTCCCAGAGAAAGGCATCACGTGTTGGCACGTGAGCTGATGTTCAGGAATGTCACGTGTGGCACGTGACCCCCGCGAAGTTAAACCCAACAAAGAGCATCACGTGCTGACATGTGAGCTTCTCTGGCCTCTTATTTGTTTTAGGAAGGCGCCTATATACTTTGTATATAGATGCTCACGTGCCTACACGTGAGGCTCAATTTCAGCCTTATTTGTTTAAGCGCAATGCCTATATTCTTTACTCCAAGGCGCATCACGTGTGGGCACGTGATGCTCCATTTGGGGGAATTTTTTGCGTCGCTTTTTATTTATTATTTTTTTTATGAGGGAACACTTGGCATCACTTGCTTGAGCTGGTTTGATCTGATTGACAATGGTAGATTGAACTTGTAAGTTCATCAAACTTGAAGTATTACCTGGCATGACCACTTCTATCTCCATCTGATGCAAATCTTGCTGCAGCTTCCACTGTGCGGTGAGATTCATTGATAGTAGTTAGAGACTAAGTGCATCAGGTACTACATTCACCTTCCCTGAATGATATTGTAGGTTGATGTCGAAATCTGCCATAAGTTCTAAGCATCTTCTCTGCCGCATATTCAACTCCTTTTGAGTAAACACATATTTCAGACTCTTGTGGTCGGTGTATATGTTCACTCGTTCTTCAAGAAGATAATGGCGCTAAATCTTAATAGCAAAGATAACGGCTGCCAACTCCAGATCATGCGTCGGATGATTGCGCTCATGAATCTTCAGCTGTCTTGACGCACAAGCTACAATTTTACCGTGATGATGTATAACACGTCCTAATCCCTTACCAGATGCATCACAATGCACTTCAAAACCTCCATATTGATCCGGTATGACGAGAATAGGCGCTGATGTCAATGTTGGCTTAAGTTCTACGAAACCTTGTTCGCATGCTTCTGACCACACGAATTCTTCATCTTTACACGTGAGCTTGGTCAGGGGTGTTGCAATCTTCAAAAATCCTTCAATGAATCTTCTGTAATATTCTGCTAAACCCAAAAAATTTTGAATGTCCTTCAATGACTTCGGTGTCGGCCATTCGCTTACTACTGATACTTGTTCACTGCCGAAAACGAAGACGGACCGCGTAGGTCGTCTTGCCTGAATTTAGGGGCATATGCTATTTGGGTTTATCCATCCACTTCTCCGAAGATACCAAGTTGATTTATGGCACCGTATATCGGAGGTTTTGACGAATGCGGACGTTATAGCAGACTTCGTCAAATTCCCTCTCGTTTGCGAGGGGGTTTTGATTGTGGGGACGCACTTCCCAGCAGGCACAAGCCCCTGCAGTTAATTATGTTATCGCATCGCGATAACCACTTTCTCCTACTCTACAAGTTCACTTCGTGTCGTGTGTGTTTGTTTTATTTTTGGTTGCCCGTGGATTGTATACGGAGACTAATTTATGGCGTCGTCCGTAGGGCGTGGATTAGTCCAAATCCGTATTTCTTAGATTTGGGATTTTTATTTGATTTAAAGATCATTGATCTGTATTGAGATTAAGATCGACTTAAATGTATACGAGCAGTTGGGGGCTCAGTTGGTTTTTTGTTAAGGATACGTTAGTCCAATTTGAGACTAAGATCTACTTAACAGGGTGTTAAGATCATTTTTGTTTTAGATCCAACAAGAGAGCATCTGGGCTCTGTTGTTTTAGTTTAAGCACGTTTCAGTCCCTTATCGCCATTTTGGAGGCGAATTTGTAGTTTGAGGACATTTCGGTCTGTAGATCACCATTTTTGAGGTGGGGTTTTACTTTAAGGACGTTAAGGTCCGTTGTCGCCATTTTGGAGGCGAAGTTGTAGTATGAGGACGTTTCGGTCTGTAGATCATCATTTTTGAGGTGAGGTTTTAGTTTAAGAACGTTACGGTCCGTTGTCGCCATTTCGGAGGCAACGTTGTTGTTTGAGAACGTTTCGGACTGTAGATCACCATTTTGGAGGTGAGATTTTAGTTTAAGGACATTACGGCCCGTTGTTGCCATTTTGGAGGCAACGTTGTAGTTTGAGGACGTTTCGGTCTGTAGATCACCATTTTGGAGGTGAGATTTTAGTTTAAGGACGTTACGGTCCGTTGTACTTTAAGGACGTTTCGGTCCGTTGTCGCCATTTTGGAGGCGAAGTTGTAGTTTGAGGATATTTCGGTCTGTAGATCACCGTTTTTTGAGGTGAGGTTTTAGTTTAAGGACGTTACGGTCCGTTGTCGCCATTTTGGAGGCAGCGTTGTAGTTTGAGGCCATTTCGGTCTGTAGATCACCATTTTTTGCGGTGAGGTTTTAGTTTAAGGACGTTACGGTCCGTTGTTAGTTTAAGAACTTCCCGGCCCATAGATATCCTTTTTGAGGTGAGGATTTAGTTTAAGGACGTTACGGTCCATTGTCGCCATTTTGGAGGTAGCGTTGTAGTTTGAGGACATTTCGGTCTGTAGATCACCGTTTTTTGAGGTGGGGTTTTAGTTTAAGCACGTTACGGTCCGTTGTTAGTTTAAGGACATCTCGGTCCATTGTCCATCTTGCGTACAAGTGTATTTGTTACATGACGGGATGAGCGACACGGATGTGGGATGCATCCAGTTTAGGATGTAGTTTGATCTGGAATGTGCACGTCAGTCTGGGCAGTGCACCAAAAAGCAGTTGGTTGTCGGGACCCGCCACCTCTCTGAAGACGTTGAGAAATTACAACGACATGTATCAGAGGTGTAGAGAGATGTACCCTTGAACCAATTCCCGTATTTGAGGGAAAAAGGAATTAATGGTAAACCCAAAAATCATTAGTCATATTTTGAGACTAGGATTTTCTCGAGAGGATGCGGGATGAATATCATTTTAGATATCATCAGTTGGAAGATCGATAGTCGTATTTGGGACTACGATCAGTTTTGGAAAACATGAGCACAGAGGCTTGGTCGATTTGGAGATCAAAGAGGTTTTGACCTCGGAAAGACTTGGCCAATTTGTGGCTAGGTTTGGGTCTCCATAATTACCTCTGTAGTGATAAGCACTGGTAAATGTAGTACTCACGTGTATCCTGCGTGAAGCATTGAATCAGTGTTAAACACTGAACTTTGGAGGCGCTCACGTGTGAATCACGTGAGGCGCCCCAAATTAGGCGCTGTTCTTTGGGTTTTATTCCCTCCTTGCATAAAAGTGCTAAGCACTTGGTTCTTGTGGCGCACACGTGTGAAACACGTGAGGCGCCCCAAAGTTGGGTTCTGCCCTTTAGCTTTATTGCCTCTCCCTTTATGTAAGTGCTAAACACTTAGTTCTTGTAGCGCTCACGTGTAAAACACGTGAGATGCCCCAAATGGGGGCAATGCCCTCCTATCATATTTCCTCTTCCTTTTACAGAAGTGCTAAGCACTTGATTGAGGATAGCGTGCAAAACACGTGACTTCCCTAAGAAGTGTTCCTTGCTCCTCTCCTAAACACCCGTGTGGGAAACATATGAGGCAGTCTCAGCCGTTTTCTTTTTGTTCATTAGAAACACTCACGTGTAAAACACATGTGGTCTTGTTATAGTGTTAAACACTAACGAATCACGAGGTTGTTCTTCTGTTGTTCTGAGAAACCAAGTTCTCCCTTTGTTCTTTGCAAGAATTAAATTCTTTTTATAGGGTTAAACCCAAGTTTCAGATGAATTAAATTCCCATATGTTTTTTTCTGTAAGAGTTAAACTCTTTGAACTCAGTTCTTTACTCTAGGCTTTGAATCTGCATGACAGAATCTCCTCGATGAGAATTTAATTCTCAACTTGTGGGGAGATCTGCTTCTGCAGATCTCAACCAAAGAAAGAACTAAGTTTTTCTATGAATGGTTAAACCCTTAAAGATGCAAAGAACAGTCTTTTTGTTTTTTCCTTTACCTAGTGTTTCAAGGGAACAAGTCTTTTCTTTTTAAGAATTAAATTCTCTCACTGTATATTCTTTAAGTCTCTGGGGAGCTCTCTCTCTTTGCAGTCGTCTCTCTCTTTTTCTCCTCTCTCTTTCTTTTAACTTGAAGTCTTGGGTTCTTTATATAGTGGAAGAAATTTGTTAATTAGTTTTAGAAAATCTCTCATTGAGAGACTCCAATTGATTTGGAGATTTTACCCACTGTTGGATCTTTGATCCAACAGTAGGTTTCTGTCTTACAGAACATATTTTTCTTGTTTTTAACAAGATCGGGGAAATATTTTCCCATATGTAGAATCTTATTCTGTAGAATAGTGACTTTTAATCACCATTGGATTTTTAATCTAAGGGCCTTCGGTTTAACGGAGCACAATCTTTCTTTATTTAGAAAGATATGGAAAATGTTTTCCAACTCATGGGATTTTTGATCCACCAACTTTCTGTTCAACAGAAAATATCCCTCCTTAATAAAATTTAATTCTATGTTTAACCACCATTAGATCTTTGATCCAACGATTCCTTATTAAGTAGAATTTAATTCTACATAGGGAGGTGCTCTCACGTGTCCAACACGTGAAGTTTATTTAGTTTGTCAGCTGTTTGATTTGTAGCGCCTATATGCATTGCATATAGGCGCTCACGTGTTAAACACGTGGGGCTTATTAAGCTTTTAATTCTTTCATGTGCCTTGCACATTGGTGCCCACGTGAGGAGCACGTGCGGCGCCAATAAGAGTTTTAACTCTAGCGCTGGCGCCCTCATGGAAGGCTTGTGAGGCAATGCCTCTTGAAATTTTTGTGTGCTTTGCACACGGGCGCTGCTCATATAAAAGTTTTTAACTCTGGCGCTGGCGCCCTCGTGGAAGGTGTTGGGGATAGTGCTCTCATAGTCTATTATTGGATCGCAGGTACGTGATTGCAATGATTGCAGAGGACCTATACCGGTAGGACAGTCTTACTCAAGATGATAGTATGCTATCTGGTTTGCCTTTATCAGTCGTGTACATGTTCAGGTGACTGATTACATGTTACACTTTGATAGAGCCCTTAGGATCTTGCTTTACTGCCAACAGTATGATGGCGATCATATACGTGAGAGTTGGGTGGTTTATATGCATATCCTTAATTGTGGTCCCTAGTCGTGGGAGTTTCGAGACAGGGCATCGATACTCCGGAGTAGACTAGTGTATACAGTCGAGACCCCGACGAGGGGCGGTGGCCGGTCTCACAAGCCACTGGTGTCAGTTGGATCACCTAAGATGTATACAGGTGCTCATTGGGTTATGAGTACACCGGACAGGACTCGCCGGGAATCTGCTAGTTGGTATTATACATATCGTCAGATAGCAGTTCCCTGGTGACATGTGTACAGGTTAGTTCATCGACCTGAGGTCGTCATTTGTCTCGTGTGAGTTCCCACTGTGCTTTGATTTCTACCTTACCACGGCTCAAAGGAGTCGTGCAAACAGGTAGATTTTGGGTACAGTCCCGAGCCACATGGAGGCACGTGAGCGGATCGACAGGGGATTCGTCTCTCCCGGTATTGGGGGCGAGATCGTGCTGTGTCTAGGAGAGCCATTACACATAGCCCACGGCCATGGCAGGAGATTTACTGGTAGGTACTCCAGTAGTATCTCAGGGTGTTATTGGGCTATACTCCGACACGACTTATACTGCTATTGGGGGTCTGACGTTACTAGCCCCCTAGGCAGATATGCGATACTCATAGACGAACGGACCGGACTGTATATACATTGTCACTGTTAGGCTCAGTAGGGTTTCCGGATGAGTTTTCTCATCGGCCTCCCTTGAGGTCAGTCCATGGGCAGCCGTTACGCATTGCTAGTGCCGCTGACGGTTTGTGGTTAAACCCACTGCCAGGGTACTGACGAGTCATTAGAGTCCCCCACAGACAGTTTCCCAAGTTCGGGCGAAACGTTGTAGAGGCCGTATGGTTTTATGGCAGGGTTCGGAAAATGCACGTGCGTTTACGCACGTGTTATTTTTCGGGCAGGTGATACTGGTCGGCTTTGGTTTAAGCCGGATCCGAGTATTGTATTGAGTAGATATAATATCTTTGTCTCAGTTGCATTTGTATTCGGTCGTAATACAAATGCGGGTATATTTATACAGTTTCGGGGTTATCCTGAAATTCGTTTCAGGATCACTTTTGGAAGTTGCCAGTTTCCAGTTTTCTATCAGCCGTCTTTTAACATTCGGTTAAAGACGGGTTTATCTTTTCTTGAGATGAGTGTGGATTCTTCTAGAAGGTTCTAGAAGTGGTGAGGTGTTAAGTGACTCATTAGTGCCATTAATGATTCATTTAATGCAAGGGAGAGTTGTATTATGTTCATTGGTTTGCATTAATTGCTCTTTGTGACTCATGCTTTCATGAATGGTTATGATAAGCTTAAGGTTTATTATCACCTTCCTTCTTTGCTCCTACACTCACCCTCCTCCTTCTCTTTATATGGCCAGCCCCTCCCCTCTCTCTCATTCACTTGGTTGATTTCATTTTGATTAAAAGAGTATAGTTTTGGGTGCATGGAAATTTCATAGCCTCTTTCATTCCATCACCCGATTCGAGTGGCAACTTCATTAACCGATCGTCCACGGTTTTGGACGAAGTGAGACAAAGTAATCTACTCATATTCTACATCATTCTTGGTCGTCTCTTTTAGCAAACTTGACGACCGAGTTGCCTCGAGTCAGAGGCGGGAGCCCGTTTAAAGAATCGTTGATGTGGTGCCATCTGGACGAGCAGATCAGAGATCGATGAGATCGGAGCAGCCGCAACGGAGCGTGGGATGATGGTTAAAGAACGAAGGACTCGGATCGTTCGGTATAACCTTTCTACACTCTTTACAGTTTGTTAGTTTAGCAATAATGGCAGATCCGGGTTAAAGTATACGATAGCGCCAGTTAAAAAGTTTTTATTCCGCATTTGGCATCTGTAGACGGCCGGAGCGCTACCGTAGACTTACAGAAGGCACATGAGGCACTACCTCTTGAGTTTTGAACAGAGTTTTGCTCTTTTATTGGGGGGAAACAATACCTTAGCTGGATTTACAGAGATTCCATCGCCTGATACAATATGTCCTAGAAAACCGACTTGATCTATCCAAAACTCGCACTTGCTGTACTTGGCATAGAGTTTATGCTATGGTAAAGTCTCCAGGACAATTCGTAGGTGCTCGGCATGTTCTTTCCGACTCTTAGAATACATTAGGATGTCGTCGATGAAGATGACAGCAAACAGGTACTCTCGGAAAACTTGATTCATTAGGTTCATGAATATAGCTGGAGCATTGGTCACTCCAAATGGCATCATAAGAAACTCATAATGATCATAGCGAGTCGTGAATGCCGTCTTCGGAATATCAGACTCTTTAACCTTCACCTGATGATATCCCTAACGAAGATCTAACTTGGAGAAAACGCAAGACCCACTTAGCCGATCGAACAGATCGTCGATGCGCGGAAGTGGATACTTGTTCTTTATAGTTACTTCGTTCAGAGCTCTATAATCAATGCACATTCGATATGAACTTTCTTTCTTCTTTAAAAGCAGAACTGGCGATCTCCAACTTGAAGTGCTGGGACGAATCCATCATTTCTTCAATAATTCGTCCAACTGAGTTCGGATCTCTTTCAAACCTTCGGGACTCAAGCGATACGGATCTTTGATCACCAGTTGTGCTCCAGGTACTAAATCAATGCTAAACTCAAGAGCTCGATCGGGAGGCAAACCTGATATGTCTTCAGGAAATACATCGCCAAACTCTCGAACTACTTCTGGTTTCGATCCTTCCTCTGCTTGAAGTGTTGCAATCACCGCCTTCTTCGGTTTTGCTTTGTATGTGCTTGGATCCAGGGTACGGTCTCCACTTTTGAAATAAAAGACCGGATATTCTGGAATCTCAAACACTACCCTCTTTTGACGACATTCAATGATAGCATAGAATGTTCCTAACCAATCCATACCCAAAACAACATCGAAATTCGGTATGTCCAGCACCTAGAAGTCAGCATAGAATTCTATGCTGCAGATGACCACTGGACACAGGTCGTATCCTATTATTGCCTTTAGAACGCCGTTCCCTGAACTGACATTCCAGCTGGATACAAGTGGTTTGACTGGAATCGCATGAGTTCGGAAGAACCGTTGCGACATAAAGCAATGAGATGCTCCAGTATCGAAAAGTGCTAGTGCAAGAAGTGAGGCTACAAAGATCGTACCTAAGTTATGTGGGATAGGTTTTAGGTATAAAAGATATATGGGTATGTATAAAGATGGAAAGAAAGCTTGAAAGGAAAGAGTTACCAGTGATGACTTGGCCTGTGGCTTCAGCTTCTTCCACAGTCATTGTGAAAGACCGTCGCCTCGGTACATTCCTCCTTGCTGGAGGAGCATTCCTCTGTCCGTTCCTCCATACTTGAGATAAGTTCCTTTGTGCTTGGTGAAACTGACGAGGAGGAGGTGCAGTCGGTCCACGAGGAGGTGGAGCTGGAAGACCGAGTCATTGAGCAGGTGCCTGGATAGCTGGCCGACGGTACACCAAGACGCTCAGAAGCTTGTCAGAAAATGCAAGAGCTGCCAACTCCATGGCAGCATACCCCGTCTTCCGGCTACCGAGCTAACGACCCTCACCTCCTCTTGGCCGTTTTCCCAGTGGGGGATGGACATGGTGGGCCAACTCCCCACTGGTATGGGCGGACACAAGTACATCCTCGTCGCGGTAGACTATTTCATGAAGTAGATTGAGGCCGTCCCCATCAGAAAACTGGACGTCGCCACTACCATAAATTTCCTGCAGAACAACGTAATCTCTCGATTCGGGATCCCAAGGTGCATCATTACCGACCATGGGACGAATTTCGAAAACGACAAAGTCAAAGAGTTCTGCAACGAATACCATATACTAATGAAGTTTGTTGCGGTCGCGCATCCTCAATGCAATGGACAGGCCGAGGTTTCTAACCAAGACGTCATCCGAGGTCTTCGAGCTCGTTGGGAAGGAAGGCAGGGCTTCTGGGTCAAGAAACTACCACGGGTACTATGGGCCTTACGCACATCGAAGAAAACCCCCACGGGAGAGACCCTCTTCAGCCTCTGCTACGGTACCGAGGCAATGGTCCCAGTGGAGATCGGACTGACCAGTTACAGAGTCGAACACTTCGATGATAAAGCCAATACCTAGGCGCTCCGGACCAATTTGAAAATATTGCTAGAGAAGCGGGACTAAGAACAGATCAAAGCGGCCGCTTACCATCAACAAACTGCTCGCTACTACAACGCACGAGTTAAGCATCGCGTCTTCAAGACGGGAGATTTGGTCTTAAGGCGGAACGAAGTCGTAGATCAGGGCGAACTGCACAATTTCTCCCCGAAGTGGGACGACCCTTTCCTCATCTCCGAAGTATTGCCCGGTAGAGCCTATCGCTTACAAGACGCCGGGGACGCAAGTTTCTTCGGCCCTACAATGCTGAAAAACTCAAATTATACAAATGAATGTATTTTCTTCTTTTCAAAGCTATGTAATTTTTCTTAAGTCTCCTGAATTAGAAGATACTTCTTCGATATATTTTCTTCTTCCTCGGTTCCGAGATCCCTAGATTCGTTTTGAGAAAATATGTAAAAAGTGCTAAGGGATAAAAGAAGACAAAACATATCAGAAAAGAAGAATTTTATTCATAAAAAGGTATTATAGGCTTCTCAGCCTTACAAAAAATTACAGCAAAGGGAGCCGGGGATTGAGAAAGCATTGTTGATGATACTCCGAAGAAATCTCCGCCAGCCGAGCCCTAGCTTCCTCGGCCACCTCGGAAGCACCACCCGTCGGACAAAATTCAACGACCAGCCTCTTCTGGAAACACTCCAGAAGAAGGCCCGCTGATCGGTCCCGCCTGCTCTTCGAGATCAGGTCGAGATAGTAAAGCGAGTGCAACTTCTCAATCGCTTCATCCCTCAACTGCGGAGACAAGGCGTTTTGCAGACCCGAGGACCTCCTCCAGATCGCATAAATAAGCACTTGGAGGAGTGGTGATCGCCGGGGAAGAAGTCGTCCGAAGTGGCCCTCCACACGGTCTATCACCGTCTCGTACGTCTGTTCGGATCGGTCGAGATTGTAGAGATACACATTGTCACGAGATATGATCTCCCTGATGAGCACACACGGACGTCCGACCATTTTCAGAAACACAAGGCTAAAAGAAACCAACATGCCTTCTCTATTTATAGCCCCAACAGAATCCCTAAAGGCCGAAATTTGCACGCGCAGCAACGCGAATCACGGGATATTTTCAAATTTCTCAATACAGAGCTGCCACGTGGCGACCATGCCAATCCTCACGAGCCCTTAAGCGGTCAAGGGTGTAGGGTTCCTGGGCATCCTCAAGAGGTCTCACAAGGCATCAACCATGCCAATTTCAAAAATTACGGTGCCGAGAAACCCTAGAATACGGATCGTTGGCTAGATGTCTAGGCGAAAAGCAAACTAGTTAACACTTAACTAAGAGTACGGAAATACAACCTTTGTAGATCCGTTGCTCCACCTCCATAGCTCCGCAATGAAGTCCTTTCGCTGTCCAAGTGAGTTCCCGGGCTCTAGCGTCGGCTTCGTCGGAGAATGGGCAAGCTAGGTCGTCGATGTCCATGCCGAAGATGATCTACGTCGAGGCATCGCTAGATCAAGCTCCAACTTCACCAAGTCATGAAAACTTGTGAAGGAAACACACTCTACTACTTGGCAAGAGGTAGAGGATGAAGAAATAGGAAGTGGGTTCAATTTAGAATTGGATTTCTCACTCTTTATCATCAATCACCATTGATGACCTCAAGGTTTTCTTCTTGAGTTCAAGGAAGAAGAAGAAGAAATGATATGATAAGTTATTCAAAAAAAATAGAAAAGAATAATCATCCTTATCATAATCAAACCATAGTTAGGTGTAGAGAATTAACAAGGGTTAGTGAATGGTTGGGTTAAGACATGAAGACAAAATGGTCACTTAGGTCAAACCTTCATGAAGGTTCATAAACAAACAAAGAAAGCCACCATTATCTCTTCATTATTTTCTTTTGCTAAAATAAACAAAATGGATAAATAAATGAAGCAAAAGAAACCCTAACCATTGACCAACCATGGTTTAATCCATACACCAAACTATCATGTATCATCAAACATGATACAATCAAATGTACAAATGTATATCACATATACAATGTGCACAATCCAAGTGAGAAAATCCATTTAAAGTGAACCAATACTAGTTAATGCAAAGTAATATATCAAATATATAATTATGCATTAAATCATTAAATCAACACTTGATTCAATGATCCGGTCATGTCGCACACAACCGACTAGTATTCAATGTATCGGCTTATCGAATCAATCCTCGATTCGATAACTAGGTTATATCGCATACAACCATTCGACACATTCATCGCGAGAATAGAATACGGTATCACATACACGCATTATTCTCGGTCCCGTACATATCTCATATGCGCTCCTATTTCGTTTCGCTTGAGCCAGGAAACCTCTGTGTAGGACTCTAAAGACTCGTCAATACGCCGGCAGCAGGCGATGATCATATCAAACACCCACAAGCCGCAAGCGGTCTGCTAAACGTAACGGCCACCCGGGTATTGAGCGATCTGAAGATCGACGAGCAAGCCCGCTCACACTCCAGTGAATCCAACCAGTAACACTACCGTACAGTCCGGTCTGATCGTCTGATATGTCGCATATCTCGCCTAGGGGTGGTAAACATCAGACCCCAATAGCTTGATAAGTCGTGTCGATATGAGGTCTATAACAATTCGAGAAACTACTGGTAACACTTACCAGTAAATCTCAGCAACCCTGGCCAGGGATTTCCTGTTATAGCCAATCGAACACAGCGCAACATCAACCCCCTATACCGGGAGAGACGAATCCCCTCCTATCGCTCATTGCCTCCATGTGACTCGGGACTGTACCCAAAAACCACCGTTTTGCACGCCCTCTTGGACGTGGTAAGATGGAAATCAAAGCACAGTGGGAACCACACAAGACTCTATGACGATCTCGGGTCAACAGACTACTCTGTACCAGTGTCACCAGAGAACTGCCATCTGACGTGAGGTATAATACCATCTGGGAGTTCTCGGCGAGTCCGTCCAGTGTACCCAGTCTCCACTGAGCACCCGTATATCTTCTCTGATGTCAAACACCAATGGATATGGGATCATCCATCGCCCATCTGTATGGGTCGAGAAGGTATACGCTAGTCTACTCTGGTATATCGATGCCCCGTCTCGATATACCCACAACTAGGGACTTTGAAGGATGTACTTATGGACTACCATGTCCCCACTAGTATGATCCGCATCATAGTCCAGGTAGTCAAGTACACATCCTAAGGGCTTTACCAACATGTAACAGAGAGACATCCAGTATACACGTTAAGGTAAAGTGTAACCAGATAGCATACTATCATGTCGAGCAAGAAAGTCCTCCCTATATATGTCCCAGCATCCACTACAATATACATCCAATGTACAGTAATGGCCTCTAGGGCATACATATAACTAACAAAGGGAAGTTGGAACGACGCGAACCACGGAGCGTCGCGCCTTGCCTGTGCATTTCTGCCACGTGTTGTCTGCGACGGCCACTCTTCCAGATTTTACGGGTCAAGGGAGATTGAACGACGCCCCGTGAAGGCGAATAGAAGTCTAAAAGCCCTCATCAAGAGGCCACCAAGCAGCTTCCCTGCTCGGTCAATCCTTAGTGGGTAACTTCCTACCCACCTACACTAAGGATCGAAGCCCTCACCAAGAGGCCACCGAGCAGCTTCCCTGCTCGGTCAATCCCTGGCGGGTAGTTCCCTACCCACCGACGCCAAGGATCTAAAGCCCTCATCAAGAGGCCACCGAGCAGTTTCCCTGCTCGGTCAATCCTTAGCGGGTAACTTTATATCCACCTACGCTAAGGATCGAAGCGCTCACCAAGAGGCCACCGAGCAGCTTCCCTACTCGGTCAATCCCTGGCGCGTAGTTCCCTACCCACCAACGCCAAGGATCTAAAGCCCTTATCAAGAGACCACTGAGCAGCTTTCCTGCTCGGTCAATCCTTAGCGGGTAACTTCCTACCCATCTACGCTAAGGATCGAAGTCCTCACCAAGAGGCCACTGAGCAGCTTTCTTGCTCGATCAATCCCTGGTGGGTAGTTCCCTACCCACCGACACCAAGGATCTAAAGCCCTCATCAAGAGGCCATCGAGCAGCTTCCCTACTCGGTCATTCCTTAGTGGGTAACTTCCTGCCCACCTACGCTAAGGGTCTAAAGCTCTCATCAAGAGGCCACCGAGCAGCTTCCCTGCTCGGTCAATCCTTAGAGGGTAATTTCCTACCTGCCTATGCTAAGAATCGAAGCCCTTATCAAGAGGCCACCGAGCAGCTTCCCTGCTCGGTCAATCCTTAGCAGGTAACTTCCTACCCACCGACGCTAAGAATCGAAACCCCACCAAGGGGAAACCATGCAAATCCCTGTTCGGCTAACCTTTGAGTGATAAATTCCTACCATCTTAAGACGAAGGTCTAGGAACTACATCATGGGGGAATCAGCCAACGCCGACCAATTCTAACTCGTCTAATGTTCAACTCGCGCTAAGAGACGTGATCGCCACCTCAACTCTGGAGGCGGTAGGGTACCGACCTTCCTGCACTTGTCGATTAATTGACTTACACTCGATGCGCGATCGTGACTTACACTCGACGCACGATCGTCATCTAAAGGCCGGCCATCGACCTACGGCCTAACACTTGAATCGAGGAAAAGACCGACATGCTCAAGTACTCACGCAAGAAACGCATTGTCATGCAGAGGAAAATAAACCCAGTTATATTCATGTTCTAAAGGTCTTTACAAGGTATTCCGGGCTCCTCAGCCTTACAAAATGTGCCTGAAGGCTTACAAAATTTAAGAAAAACAAAAAGCTCAGGCTGCAGGCTCTGCCCGGATCTTGCCTTGTTCGGCACCGCCCTCAGGGACCGGAGCTTCTAATTCCGTAACCGCCCCTCCCCCGGTGCTAGCCGCTTGCGGCATGTCCACCGAAAGCGGGACCCGAGCGCGGAGCTCACCGTCGGCAAACTCCGGCATTAACGCCTTGACAGCATCAAAAGCTTCGTGCCAAATGATGGCAAAGGCTTTGCCGATGTCGGCGTAGAACTGGTCTAACGCCTTGTACATGTCCACCGACTTGCGAGCTCGGAGCTCGGCGATCTTCGCCGCCTCAAGCGCAGCCTCGGTCTCTCTTTTGCTGGCGTCCCTCACCTTCTTCATTATGGCGTAGCGCTTGCCTAACTCCTCCAACTTGGCCTCGACGGCTCGATAGGACTCGCTCAGAAGTCGGCGGGACTCCTGGCTCTTGGAGGTCATGAGCTCCCCGGCGGCCAACCGGGTTTTGAGGGCGGCTGTCTTCTCCTTCTCCTGCTGCAGCTGAAGGCGCGGATCCTCCGCCTCCGAAGACGATTCCCCAGCCTTCCTCATGGTCGGGGCAATCTCCTCGGATTCCATGTCGACAATAAGGGTGCAATGTTGGAGGACCTAAGAAAAGCAGCAGATGGATTTAGAGGTGTTCAAACCAAAAAAGGGCACTTAAGATAATACTTAAACGGATACAAACCTGAGCTGCCTCCTGAGCAATGGCAGCCACTTGGACCTTTAGGGTCCCTCGGCGAATCTTGCCCCCGGCCGACCGCTCCATGTCCGCGAGCAAGCTGTCGGCGACGGAAAGCCCCGAAGGGACTACGAAGCAGACATCCTCCTCCTGCACGGGAATCCCCTCAGGGATCTTAGTCGACGACACGCGGGAGACCGTCCTTTTCCTCTTGAGGGGAACCGCGGTTCCCCTCCACCTCCATCGCCCGGGGTTACGGGTCTCGCGCGTGCTTCTGGATACCCCCACAGCGGTCAACGAGGGCTCGGGGCGATGCGGAAGGCCTCGCCGATGGTGACAGTCTCAGTGCCGAGCTCGGGCGGCTCAGGACATGGTCACGCCCCAGCCTTCTTCTGGGACGTAGCGGCTATGGCAGCTAGGATCTTGGATCGGTCCATTTGTCCTGCAAAAGGAGAATACACAGAAAAGTTAATGATGCAAGAAGGGCAAAAGGAAATTATTCAAGTCTAAACAGATCGTCCAAGCTCCTAACTTACCCACGAAGCGCGCGGGGCTGAGCCCGGCCCAGCTAAGGATCTGCTTGGAAAGCAAGATGTCGGCCCACTGGATCGGCTCCCACATGGACACCGCCCTCATTTCGGGAGAGGACGACTGCTTCACCCACGGGCAATCGACCTTGTGCCACTGTATAGGCGCAGGCCAATCCTGGCCCTTGGATGGCCCGATGAATACGAACTTCTCTTTCCATTCGTGAATGGAAGAAGGAACGACTGCTACTCCTGACCCGGCAGCCCCTCCTTTACGTTTTTTGAAAGAAATATACACCCAGCTCGGCTCATCCTTGCGGGTGCCAGGGTGATTTTTGTAACAAAGGAAGAAAGTAAGAAGGGTCAGGCTGAAAGAGATACCGTCAAGCTTCAACCGGACCAGAAACTCTAGGAGAATTCTCCACGAGTTCGGCACTAGCTGGCCCAGGGCAAGTTGGAAGCAACGAAATACCCCACATGCTTCGGATGGAAATGGCAGACGCATTCCAGCCCAGAATGCATCCAAGTACAGGGCAATCTCCTTGCCCTGCACCTGATCCGCCCTTTCATCCACCCTAGCTAAACAAAGCGAATAGCTAGGGGAATGTGGAAGCGAGCCTGAATCACGGTAAGCTCGTCCACATTTCTCAAGATGGAGGGCGCATCGCGAGCGTTCCCAATGCGCACTTTAGAAGCCATTGTCGTCGCCTGGCGACGAGCGGCGCGGGTAACCCCAACTCTACGGGGGGAACCCGACACAGATGGGGCAGCCGAAGAGGCGGGAGAAGACACCCTAGACTCGGCTCCGAATACTGGAACCTCATCGCCCGACTCAACCCTAACAACTTCTACAGACTCCTCAGAGAAAGACATCTAACCTGATTCAAAGGGAAGGTTTCGCCGAGGAAAGGCGCAGGAGATCTGGTCTGAAAAAAAGGAGGAACGCCGGACAATCTCTCGCAACGAAAGGAAATAATGGCGGAAGTGTTAACCCTAGGGGGTTCCCCTCCTATTTATACACTCGAGGGGAAGAATTCGACGGCCGTGATCATTTCCCGCCAAAACAAAGCGTCGCGTCTGCCAGCCGTCGAAGCCCCACGTGTCGAACGACCATTGGAGACGTCCCTTTGGCCGCAGGTGACAGTGACAGCCTGTCGTATCCCCCAATCCGCGTCGGACACGTGACATGCATCTCAACAGACGCGCGAGCGAATCGGCGCCCCCTCTTTAAAGCACGATCTTTTCCCTGATCCGCTGATGTCATCAAAGATCTAAGCGTCCGGAATACGCCACGCGGGCTCATAAATCCGAACGACGCAACTGCTCTACACCGAGTCTCCTCGGAAATCCGCGCCGATAGATTTAGCAAACAGTCTGCGCCCAGAAAACTGATCAGACCACTCTCGACCCAACCCATAAATAGGTCGAGATGAGAGTGGGGGGCTAATGATAATACTCATAAGTGGGAATTCCCCAGATCATGACACGTGGTAGATGACGTGTCCCGAGGCTCACGGGACAGGAGCAAACGCGATACGCTGAAGGCATTCCCCGGGCCTTCGCCCCGAGGATTGATCCGACCTTCGATGGCCTCCCAGAACACTCCTATGATCGCCTTACAAATAACCATCGGCTCGCCTTCGAGCCCTCCTACACGCTGAGCTTCCTCAGCCCTCCCAGCTCGCCTCCGAGCTATCACAGAACCGAGCTTCCTCGGCCTCCCGCTCGCCTCCGCGCCTCCCGCCGAGCTAAACCTCCCCGGTTCTACCGAGCAACCAAGAACGCAGAGCCCAAGCGTCTCCGCCACGGCTCCGCGTATCTCGCCAGAAGCGAGATATCTGCCACCCAACATCCCGCGTTCCACGCCGTCGTATCCTCCCATTAACGAACGTATCTCGTTATTAATAGGGGGATCCCGTCATTCACGCAGGCGTAACGTCATGGGCGTAACCGACGGCGAAAATCTCGCGCCATCTCGTTTCAAGCGACCACTATAAAAAACTCTTTCTCAGACGACCCAGGTAATGCAATTTTAATCCAACAAGCCGCTGCTCTGCTCAAATTTCTCGGCTAACTTGATCGTCGGAGGGTCCACGGTGGTACAACCACCCCGGGACTTCTTTGCAGGTTGCTCGACTTCACCTCCAAATCAACCCATTGAGATCAACACGTACAAGGAGACGAACTTCAACACCAATCTCAACCCATCATCGACGCTCGCGACAGATCGACGGAGGACAACATCTGAAGGAGATCTAGGCCTCCATCAGTACCATATGGGGAAAACCACAAGGGTGTTTTATACAATTAACCAAAAATAAAAATATAGATTCAGGATTCATGAAACACGGTTAGGCGCAAGTCTCCAAAACCTCTCTCTCTATATATATATATATAAAAAGAGAGAGAGGTTAATGGAGGAAAGAGCTCATAGAAAGGAATTTCCTCCTATGGCGTCAAAAAAATACATCCTTCCTCATTTTTTCCGACGATCGGCACCCATCATCTTCATCGTTATCATCTAAGATGTGGGTACACCAAATTTTATGTGATTCTACAACCTTTTCACCCGTTGATTTAGTGGGTTCAAAATTAACGGTTTACTGACAATAGAACTTTTTACATTGCTATCAACGGTGAAAAAGTTGTAGAATCACATGAAATTTGGTATACCCACATCTTAGATGAAAACGATGAAGATGGTGGGTGCCGATCGACGAAAAAAATAAGGGAGGATGTATTTTTTCGACGCCATAGAAGGAAATTCCCTGCTCCTATGGCATCTTTCCTCCATTATATATATATATATATATATATATATATATATATATATATATATATATATATATATATATATATATATATATATATATATCAGTTATGTCATATGCGGTTTGAAAGATCATCCACCATTATTATAATCTTACAATATCTTATATAACTAAATTGCTTCTTTCATCCGAGGACCTAAATCGATTGGCCAAATAATCGTTAAATCTTGAGTTCGCATTATTCAATTCAGAATAATTGCCACCATTTCAATTCCTTTGTTGCATGACATAAATCATACCTGATAAAAAATATAAAAACCGAAATCAAATTAAATCAAAATGGGTTCCACAAAATGCGAAATCGAATAATGAATTGAAACACATGAATGGCATCTCTACAATCATTAATTCCGACCCAACAAAATCAACAAAGAACAAAAAATGGAAGAATCCAGCATATAAATATTAGAAGAATTAAAATGGATAGAAGTGGAAATGAGCAAGAGTTCAATAATAAATTACCTCCTAAATGAATCTTGGGAAATTAAAATTCATGCAAGAAAAAGTCCTCTAAGCCAGCGGTGCTAATAAGAGACTGAAAGCAAAGAGCGGAGAAATTTGAGGAAATAGAATCAATCTCTGTATTTTGATGAGGGTAAATTGTCAAAAAGCCCCCGTCTTGCTCTTGTTAAAAAAAATCCTGGGCCAAATCAAAACCCCATGTATACCAGTTGTAGTTGCAGTTGCCAGTAATATCTATGCAATTGTAGTTGCCTGTAATATCTAAGCAGTTGCCTGTAATTTCCAAGCAGCTGAGAGAAGACGAGGCCTAAATGAAATACAACCTAGGGATTTTTCACAAAGATTTTGAATGGTAGGTCTTTCCCAATAATTTCAAATTTTATGAGGGTTTTTAGACAACCCCGAGAGCGTCGGGGGCTTTTTGACAATTTACCTTTTGATGAATAGGGGTGTAACCGAGTTGAGGTTGAACGAGCCGACCCTTGTCCAAGCTCGGCTCGGCTTATTTTAGACCGGTTCAAGCTCGGCTCGAGTTTGTCTCGAGCTGAACAGGTTGGGCTCTTGTTCAGTTCGTGGTCTTCTCGAGCCTTAAACGAGCCCAAGTCGAACACAGTTGCATCTATTTTTAGACGATTTCTAAAAGAAAAACGACAAAGATGAGTTTGGTTAAAGGCTGAGGATGAGTCAATGGCTATTGCAGGGCTCGAGAAGAAAACATGAAAGTAATTGGTGAAAAGGTTGATGAATGAACTTTTTGGCTTAAAAGGAAAGTTAAGCTGGGAACAACAATCACATGTTGCCCAGGGATTTGAGGGATGGATTTGAGATATGAAAAAATTTAAAAAAAAGTTTACAGCTAGAACATGAAATGGATCTAAGCATTAGGTTTTATATTCACCAATGTTAAACTTGATAAACCGTCCCTTAATTGAATTGAGTGTTCTGAGAGTTGTATATAATATGTTGTGTATTTACGTATTACTGTTTTTTTTCAAACTGTGTAACCGAGCCGAACTCGAGCCAATGCCGAACGAGCCTGGCTAAGCTCAAGTTCGGCTCATTTAATAAACGCGCCAAGCTTTCTCACTCATGCTCGGCTCATTAATAAATGAACCGAATTTAAACGCGCTTACACCGAGCCAAAGCATAATCGAACCCAAGTTTGGCAGCCCTGTGGATGTTGATCGACGATTGGACGAGGTCTCATTGTATGCTTGTTAATGGATTATTAATATATATATTCAAAGCCCATAAACCTGACCCGTTAGAAAATAAAACCGGGTTATATTTGAATCCGGGCCTAGCAAATGGATCCTGGGCCACACCTCTGAATTCACAAATTTTATACAAGAAAAAGAATTAAAGACGATATTATTGAGAATTACTTAGCCGGCGTGGTACCCATCCCTATTTGTTCTCTGTATCAAATTAGCTTCGGACAATCCAAATACAGATAGATTTGTGTGGTGTGATGACAAGACCTAAGGATTCATATCGATGATAACCTATTTTCGTAACCATTATGCATGATATTTATTCATTACATATAAACGACAAATAGGTGGGAAGGCAACTCATGTTGTATTTATATAAAGCTGAATCCGATCTTACAATAATTCAAATCGGACAATTTTAGGATAAAAAAACACGAGATCGAATAAGATCAGAGCCTGCTTTTTGAATTCGAAACATGACTCAAAGTTCATCTAACCTTAAAAAAGGATAAATTCTCAATCAAAAGAAAGATAGATAATAAATATTAAAAAAATGACTTGTACCTGGAACTAATTTCGCTTGGAGATTTGGATAGTAAACACAATATTAAAGAATATGGAAAATGCGTCAGAAAACCCCGCCCACCTTTAAACTTGTGTAAAAATCGCTGGGCTTTTTGCTCTTGTTAAAAAAAACCTTGGGCCTAATCAAAATGCCATATATACCAGCTGCAGTTGTCTGTAATATCTAAACAGTTGCATACAATATCTAACCAGTTGCCTATAATATCCATGTAATCAAGAGAATACAAGACCTAAATGAAATACATGCATGGGTATTTTCATAAAGATTTTGAAAATTAGGCCCTTCCCGGTAATTTTGAAAATATAAGGGGATTTCAGACAGCTACCGAGCAAACCGGGGGCCTTTTGATAATTTACCCTAAAGAATACGTGCAAGTAGCCAGAATTTTATGTGGGCCTAAATAATTATGTTGGACCACAAATAGGCCACTTATTTTTTTTTTAATGAATAAATGGGTAACCTATTTTTTTTATTCTCTTTCCCCATTTTTCGTTTTTGGATGCTGAGATGGAATTCTAATCTCTCTCTCTCTCTCTTCATTTGAGCGGACCTCCTCTTCGTCTTCCTCTTTTGGCTTCGCGTCTCCTCGTTCTTCCCAAAAGGTGACGAAACGAAATAAACCCATCTATTGATTTTTATGCTTCAATTTTGCTATTTTCCGAGGCTGTTGTTGTGCTTTTCTCTTATTCAATCGATTCTGTGGTGGTTGAGATGCCCTTTTCGAGCTGTGTCTGCTTTTTTAGATGAGAATATTGAAGAAACCGAATTCGATTCTGCTCCTCTTTTTGTTTCTGATCGCTTAAAAATTCGATTTTGTTTTGGTTTCTGAGATGATGATCTTGTTTTGGCATGTGGGTATTGGTTGAAAAGTTCATTTGGCAATTGATTTGATGAAATTTGTTTGAGCTCTGAGTTGGGGGGCACCAGGTGATCATTTGTTAAGATTTTTATTGCCGTATGAATTGATTGACTTCATGATTGTTGCTAGTAATTATTAGGACACAATTATTCTGATCGTACTATTATTCTCATGGTTATTTTACCTAAATTTGAAGGAAACGATCGAAAAGTTTGGGCTTTGATTGGTCAAGAAATTATTTGGAGGTTAACCACACTGATGGTCGTTGTTGAATTCTAGCTGAGGCAACTCTGACAAGAGAAAGACATTCTTATGCTATAAATATTGAAGATCACCTGTCATTTAGTTAGATTAGACGCACCATTTTTGGTTATTAGGTTAAGTCTATATCTCATAGACAAGGAAAAAGTGGAGAGAATTGCATTCATCTCGGAGGCATAATGGTACAAGCTAAAAAACCAAAAGGGACGACAACTATATGTATGGATTGTAGATTATATGTTTAGTCTCATAAGCGACCAACAATGAAGTATTCCAGTCATGTGAGTTGAGAAAATTCGCATATGGAACTCTAGAATAGGGTTTTATCAGGACAAAAAAAAAAAAAAAAATACCACGCACGAGCACGAATAATTCAAGACAGGAAATAAAGCCAAAAGATAAAGCTTGGCACTAATTCATAGGGTTGGCATTATGTCAATAGTCGGGTTGGTCCTTTCGTGATGTAGAAGAATTAGATGAAAATGAAAACAAAGAAGATAGGCATTTCGTTTGACTCAAGTCAGTAGCCTGACCTATAACTCTGCCTCTAAGACTTATTGGTCTATATTGGGATTAATGTGGATATCGATTTCGTTGGACTACCAGGTGTCCTTACCAATTAAAAGTGATTCGCAACAAGGTAAGCAGAAAGTCAATTCCAACGAATTTAGATCAAACACAGGATTGGCAAATAACCCTTCTCAACCTAAAAATGTACCTGCCCAACCTATGACACGCAAGGGCGGTGACTCATATAGAATAAGTAGATTTACCGACTACCTCTATAGTTCTATTTAGCCGCAAGTCATGGTTTGAGGTGTACTCATAATATCACTTTTTGTCGATAACAAAGTTCCTGTTTCTTCCATGTGTGCTGCTCATCTGTTTTGCATAATTTTCTGGTGTCTTATGATGAAATTTCTGGGATCAATATGCATTTATAGTATTGAATTTTGGTAAATCTGATTTCAATCTTTTTTGTGAACAAAAGTTGATCAAGTTTGAAGTTAAAATGGCAAGCGTAATGCTTTTTTCCCTAGCTAATTGCTTATTTCTTAAGAAATTTTCTGCTATTTTGAAGTTTTCACCTTAAATAATTTAATGTGAATGGATAATATTGATATGACAATGGATGTTCCAGTCTCATGCTTTGGGCCTTTGCTTGAATTCTTTCTTGTATGCGTATATGCGCGTGTGTACTATTTCTTCTACTCGCGTATGTGTATGCTCTATTTCTTCTACATAATATACTGGTGTCGCATGTGTATGTTAGAGTAGTTCTCACCACATTCTTCTTCCTGCTTATGAATGTTTTATGGGGCATTTTACAATTTTTGTTTGACTTTCAGTTAAATTCTGATTTATTTTTTAATTACACAGGTAGTTTGACTGCACGACTCCATCGTGCGCTGAAGAAAATGTTAAATTAAGAAATCGACGAGGAATGGTCACAGGAAAAAAATACATATGGAAAGAATTTATGGCATACTTAAAATTTTTCGATGCAGAAATCAACCGTGAAACAACTTCAAAGTACTGAACTTGTCCGTAGTTATGTCATCGTCTCTTCCTCTTCTACCTAAATTGCCAAATTCCCAACAAGTTTCAATGGATAGGGAATTGAGAAGCAATCCTGTTAACCCCCATAACACACCCTTTGTCTCAAACAGCGGAGTCGTTGGACCTTTATTTTCATCAGCTTCGGGGTTTACCTCAGATCTCCAATTTTCTTCTACGAGGCGTCCTAGCAATGCACCATTTATTCCTCAATCGCAAAATAGCGTCACATCATTGCCTTCAACAAATTCATCACATCTAGAACCATTTCAACCTCAATCCAATGAAATGACATGGTGTGAGCCTCCGCTGCAAGATATGATTGAGTACTCCGATGAGATTCTTAATAGGAACGGTCAAATCCCGAGCAGTTCTCTTGTGGCTTCTGATGACCTTAATCAGCAAAACGAATGGTGGTCTGAATTAGTGAACGAAGACTGGAAGGACGTTCTCAATGAAACAAGTGTTACAGATCCTCAACCAAAGGTATGTTTCATATATCCATGGAAAAAGGGCATATCTAAATTATTTAGGAGTTATTGTTCAAGAAATAACTTTGGGTATCTGATTTCTACTCTTTTTTACACAATTAAAAAAATTGTGTTGTTCGAATAATGCAAGTAATGCACAGGATGCTGCATTGAGTATTTGATGAGTTATTGACTGCAATGTCTTTTGGAAAGAACAGATAATATGATAATCTATATAGAATGTAATTAGTTATTTAAGATCGCTTTACCCAAAAGCGCAAGCTTATGAGTTGTGGATTATCAATACTTTATTTTCAAGCTTTACTTACTCTGAGTACCCCTCCCTCTTTCATGAGGGCTTTTGGGCCGATTGGGAAGGCCTCTGGCATAAGTGTGAAATGCTTGGTAAGGTAGAATAAATTGGGGCAAACAAATAGATATATTTTAAGTTGTCAATAATGAGGTTTGATTTGGTTGAACCCAGAACATCTTGAAAATGGTGCATGTAGATAATTGGTAAGCTTTGGTAATTGCTTAGTCCATTTGTTTTAAATTGACTTGGGTCTTTTTATGTAAAGGTTGTGTACTCAGCAGCGCCAATATCTTCAAATGTTTCGGTGCACCTGCCACAAGTCCATCCGATGCTTCCTTCTCATTCGGGAGATCTAGGAGCTGTGAATAGTCCCTCTAGCTCTGTTAGTGGTGCCTCATCGAGGCCGCGTATGAGGTGGACCCCAGAGCTCCATGAGCGATTTGTCGAAGCAGTTAATCAACTTGGTGGGAGTGAAAGTATGTTAAAGCTGTTGCTTTTTTCCTTTTTTTTTAAAAAAAATGATGGCTTATCGAGTTCTTCATAATATTTTAAAATAATTTGTACATTGTATATATGTTTTTAATTTTCAGAGGCTACTCCTAAAGGTGTGCTGAAACTAATGAAAGTAGATGGATTGACAATTTACCATGTGAAAAGTCACCTACAGGTGTGTACATGGTTTGCTTTTGGAGATTTATCCAATTAGCAATCCATAACCAAATCCTTTTATTTTGCAGAAATACAGAACAGCTCGGTACAGGCCAGACTCATCTGAAGGTTGGTCATCATATTCTTACCTTTCTTAGATTGTTTCACAATTTCCCCATTTTCTTGGCATTTGTTATGGTTAAATGATAAAATGTATGGATGCACTGTTCCAATTCCAGCTGTTTATGTCATTCATCACTCATACGTTCTGTTTCTCATGTACACTTGTTACCTTTATCTTTGTTTAGAAGTTAATAATTTGACGACTGAGTTGTGGAGTTTTCTGAAGCTGTTGTTTCCTTTAATATTTGCAGGGACATCAGAAAAGAAAAGCAACCCACTCGATGATATCTCATCTCTAGAAATGAAGACGTAAGGGATCCTTCTATTTCTTTTTTTAGCTCATTGACATTTATAAGTTCATAATAGTAATCTGCATCCATTTCAGTACCTATGGTAATGTTTGCAAACCTGTGCATGAAAATTACATGATAATCTCTGAAGATAGTCCAGTTGTGTTATCTGATAATTATCTCATATATGAGCAACTAATTTGATTTTCCCAGCCGAGGTCGGAGATTACCAGCATTAAAATCAAATTTGTGGTTTTTAGTATAATATCAATTACAGCTAAAGGTTTTGTAAATGTTTTAAAGTGTACTGATAAATGACTACCCCATTAGTATATATTTGGCACATAACCACCCCATAAATATATAAATTTTTTAGTGCAGTCATGTTTCTTAAAATATGAACTGTGATATAAAATTGCTAAAACGTATTTAACTCCAGACAAAGAGCAGAAACTGAAACAACAATGAAGAACTTAAGTACTCAAATCTCTATAAGAATATCAAGAAGATGAGAAAATAATAATAAATAAAACGTATTGCATAAAGATAGGGAACCAAATGTTAATTAGATCTTATGGAAATATTGTAAGCATTATTAAGTCAATGATCAAAAGTCAATATTTGTCAATCATGATAAAATTTAATATTAAATCTTTTTTTGCCTTGTTGTGTCCTTGTCTATTAGCATTATCAGGTCGAGATGCACTCATTTCTCTTTCTTTTTTTCCTCCTCGTAGATAAGTGTAGTTCGCTATTGAAAACCAATATTAATTTCTTATTCTTTGTTATATCTTTTAAGTTTTTGACCATAAAGAGTTCTGATCCTATCTTTATTCTGTTTGATAGGAGCATAGAGCTCACTGAAGCATTGCGAATGCAGATGGAAGTTCAGAAACGGCTACATGAACAACTCGAGGTACATATTTTTCTTTGTGTAGATGCCTATTACGTGCCTTGGCATTCAACACGTCCTGCTGCATTTAGTAAAAGCAGCTCTTGCTATGGAATCCTATGTTATCCTATTTCATATTAGGCTATGAGAAGAAATATTACTACTGGAAGAAGCCTGTCACCATAATAACAGAGATCACAGATTTATGGTAGTTTGTAAACAAGTCACAGATAAATACTCAGGCAAATTGATTTACATCTATTTCTTGTGAGAACGATGCCTTGTTTGTGAGCTTATGCAAACTATTTTGAAAAATTCATTGATGGATGCTCAAATACATGCTTTTATGTTATGAGTTGTTATCGTCACACCTAAGTTCCTTGTATCATTTCTCTCTGTCATCAACCTCATGTTTGATGTGGCAATGATTATCATTTTAATGTGGCACCGTGGTATTGTAAGATGATTTGGGTATGTAATAGAGTGCCTTTTTATGTTTGTCATGTGAGTTTCAAACAGAATCTTGCTTTGAGACTTGAATGTAGCGAGCTTCTATGCATGCTCTTGGTTTTTGGCATCGTGTTGTTATGTCCTTGGATATACATCTGCAGTTGTGCACACAATATCTATGCATGTCCTTGATTCATTGGTTTCATGGTGAGGCGGTCTACCCTCAACTGTAACCATTGCTGACCATACAAAACTCCCATGTAGTTTACCCCACATAGCATGCATACACAATTTATTTATCAGAGGCTTGCTCTAAATGGTTAGAAAGTGCCTCCCAAGAGGGGTACACAAACAAGTTCTAGAGCTAAATTAGGCGATCATTTGATATATAGGGTAGAATTTGAGTTTTTCCGAGGGTTCTATAGGGGTAAACCACATGGTGATTTTTTTTGCAATTAACCCTAACCCTTTGTTGTCTCTCAACTTTTTCCCAAAATACCCTTGATGAAAATTTTAAATATGCATTATGAATGAAAAGAGGCTAAACGGTGAGGTAATTTGACAAGAAACTTTTTTTTTAGAAAATAACAATATATGCTACTAAAATTTCTTATTTTCCTGAAAACTATATCTCCAATTTTCTTTTCCCCCAACAGATTCAGAGGAAGCTGCAGCTGCGAATCGAAGAGCAAGGGAGGCAACTTCAAATGATGTTTGATAAGCAATGCAAGTCGAGCATCGACAAGCTCTCGACACCTATGACTAATCTGAACGATTCTACCCCACAATCTTCGGCCCCACCTTTCCCCCAAAATGAACTCTCAGAAAAGAAGAATCAAGACGAAACAGAAGAAAATGGTATCGATGAAAAGAAAAATACAGTCGATGAATCGAGGGGAGTGGGTAAAAAGGTAAAAATCGACGACCCTTTTGAGTCAAATGATGGAGAAGCCGATACGATTGGTGGGCCCCAATCGTCACCATGCAAGCGCATGAAAAGTCAAGACGTAGATACCTCATCGGCTGCATCGGCATGATAAATAATTTATATCATGTGTCGCTGCATGCATGTGAAATTCCAATAATATAGTTGATATTATTTGTAGCTCATATACAGTAAATAAAACAACCTAGGCCTAAGGATATGTTTTCCTTTTTCTGCGTCTTTTGAAGCTTGGATGTTTAGATGATTGCACATCAATTAAATAGATGCTTTTAGAGAGAATGTTGCCTCAAACAGTTCAGAATTTGCTGAAATTTGATGAATTGCTTCTATTAACCCATGATTTGGGACTCTCTATCCCTCCCCCCCCCCCTCCCTTACCCATAATATCTTGGTGTGATTTCTCGTTGCCATGTGTGGCAATTTTTATCAAGGTTCCTTTCAATTTTTATCAAGGTTCCTTTTATTAATTAACTAGCAAGAGCTTCCATGCAATGCTTGGGTTCAAGGTTCAAAGGTAAGAAAAATCACATTAATTTAAAATTTTATTCTTATATGATTTTGTAAGTTATAATATCTTATATTTATGAGTTTCATATGTAAAATATAAGAAAATTAACTTGCAAATGTTTTAGTATTTTCTTTAGCATTTTAATATTTACTTTGCCATAGCAAATAAAAATTTCAAATTTTTTATCTTTTTAGTTTTTCAATATTTTGCTTGTTATAGCCCTCAAGAATCATAAAATTTATAGAAGTCCTAAAAGTTTTTTTCTTAAAATTTTCAACATTTTGCATGTTATAGCACACTAATCTGGCAAAATTTCAAAAATGAAAAAAATTATTCAAACTTTTAAAATTTTGCATGCCATAGCACACGAGTTTGGCGAAGAATATTTTATTCGGTTTTTCAATATTTTGATTGTAGCATAAGAAAATCATGATTTTTTTAGAAATAAAATATTTTTCACGATTAAAACACATGAAAATCACAAAAAATTCAAAAATCTCAAAATTTTCCTTGTTCTTTCTTTTTCCCCCCAAAATTATGCATGTTATATAGCAAATGAAAATCATGAAATTTTCAAAAATCTCAAATTTTACTGTAATCTTATGATTTTAAAAATATTTTGTATGCTATATATAGCATGCATTCACTAAATCCATAAAAGAACCAAAATTTGTTTGTTTTCTTCAAATTTACAATATTTTGTTCACTATTGCATGAAAATTGCATAGTTTTCAAAAGCTCACTTTTTTGTTTCCATTGGTTTTTCAATTTTTTGTTTGCTATATATAGTACACAAAAAACCGCGAAACTGTCTAATATCTTTAAAAATTTCAGTTTTTTTCGATTTTTCAATATTTTTCATGCTATATATAGTACACGAAAATCACAATTATTCAAAATCTTAACATTTTCTGTTCATATAGGTTTTTCGATATTTTGCTTACGAAAATCATAAAATCTTAAAAAATCCCCAAAAAAAATTTGTTTTCTACAAAGTTTTCTATATTTTGTATACATACATAAACACAATATTTTAAAAAAATTTAAAATTCCGTTTTTAAAAAAAAATTCATCATATAGCACACGAAAATCGTGAAATTTTCAAAATCTAAATATTTTTTGTTTTATTAGTTTTTTTCAATATTTTGCTTACTATAGTACACAAATAGCACGAACTTTTCAAAAATATCAATTTTTTTTTGTTTCTCGCTTAGCACATAAAAATTGCTATATTAAAAGAATTCTCAAAAAAAATTATTTTCTCCCGTTCTTTAATTTTTTGTGTGCTAATATGAAATTTTTAAAAATCTCAAAATTTTTATTTTTTTCGGTGTTTTATTATTTTGTTGGCTATATAACGCATGAAAATTGTAGTATTTTCAAATATTCCAAAAATTTCTGTTTTTTAACATTTTTGCTTGATATAACAAACGGAAATTATAAAATTTTCAGACATTTCAATATTTTTTGTTTTCATCAATTTTTCAATATCTACATGATATAACACATCAAAGTCGCAATATTTTCAAAAATCTCAAATAATTTTGTTTTCGTCCTTTTTTCTGTTATTTTGCATGCTATATAACTCAAAAAAAACATGAAATTTTAACATTCTTAAAAATTTCTTTTTCTTGGTTTTCTTATACTTTACTTCATACTTTTAGTTAATTTCCAGACATTAAGGAGACAAAAAGTTATATGAAGTAAAATAAGAAAAGGTTGCAGATTGCTACTAAGAATCTAACTAAATAAAGAAATCCGGTCCGAGCGACCGTGAACCCTTTGATAACACACGAAAATTGCGAAATTTTAAAAATCAAAATTTCTTTTGTTTCTTCAAATTTCCAACATTTTGCACGTTGCACATGAAAATCACGAAATTTTCAAAAATCTTAATTTTTTTGTTTTCTTTGGTTTTTCTATATTTTGGTTAAGTATACGTAAATCTCAAAGTTTTCAAAAATCTTAAGAATTTACTGTTTTCTTCGGTTTTTCAATATAACACGAAAATTGTGAAATTTTCAAAAGTCTTAATTTATTCTGTTTTATTTCTTTTTTTAATATATTTTACATGCTATAACACAAAAAATTCGCAAAATTTAGAAATCTAAAATTTTTCTATTTACATCCGTTTTTAGAATGTTATGAATGCTGCACACGAAAATCGAGGAATTTTAAAAAATCTCTAATTTTATGTTTCCTTCAAAATTTTAATATTTTACATGCTCAAATAGCGATTTTCAAAAAAATGTCAAAATTTTATGATTTCTTTTCTTTTTTTATTTATATAATTTTTGGAAATACTGAATGAAAATTTCAAAATTTTTAACTTGATTTCTCTTTCAAAATTTTCCATGCTATATCACATAAAAAAAAAATTCAACATTTGTCAGTAAAACAAGCCTAAGTGTGAGGGGAAAAAAGCGAAGTTAAAGAAGAATGCTTATCGTAAATTTTCCGTCATATAAGTCTAGCTGGATTGGATAAAAGATAGATAAATATTAAATAGGGAGCCAATAAGAAAATTATAATAACTTAAATTTAATAAGAGAGTTAAATAAGGCCTAAATGAAAAAATTTCCACTAAATTCCAAGATGGATAAGGAAATATTCCAAAAAATATTCTCTAATGTAGCTTTATATAAATTATATGGATGGATGCAGCCTTCATGGTGATAAGTTGTATCAGTGCCTAGGCATGTCAATGTGCATGCACTTGGACCCGCCCGTATCCGTTGATAAAATCCGGGTCTGATACAAGTGTGTTTGGAGTTGATTCGAGACCCAACTTGACTCAGACCTATTTAATGGCTTCATAGATGAGGTCTTCAGTTTGGACCCCTTTAAATCCAATATGGTACAAGTGTCATTTTTAGGAGTTGTGGTTTCTTAATTAAAGTTATTTTAGATGTGAATTATTAGTTTCCAATTTGGGAAATAAGATCACCAATGTTCTAATAACAACAACTTATGAAATTTACCCATAAGTCTCTAATTGTAATGACACGCTTATATAAAAATAAATAAGAGGTAAACAGGTATCGTCTGATTATTAACAGGTATGGGTTTGGGTCCATTTTATTTAGACTCGTGGGGTAAATGGATAGTTGTGGATGACAGGCCTTGCTCACAATGGACGGCCCAACGAATTCAGACAGCTCCTGATGGCAGTCCAATCTTGTCCTTTATTAGCAGTTGTACTGGAGCAATAAATCAATCAATCATGAGAATGTGTAGATCAAAGCATTCTTCTTCAATTATTTACTGTGATGATATATGGCATGCAACGTCAGAGGATTCATAAGAGAGACCTTTATGAGACGGAACCAACCATCTATCTCTACTGGAATTTTTTTTTATCTTAATACTGTCCCTTGGTTATTTTCAGATTCCGCATAAGCTGACGGAACATACATAAGGATCATGTGCTACTTTCAATTTTAACACAAGAAAAATCTCTAGAAAATAAAAGATTTATTAACGTAATAGGAGGTCATCGTTGTCATCAACATCATCATCCAAATATCAATGTTGCAAATATTTTTTTTAAACACAAAAACCTTATAACTATTTATAAGTAATTATAAATTTTTATTCAAATCAAAATTGCCACCGCATAAACTTCCTTCTAAATTTTTTCTCCACGCTTAGGGCACAAAATAAATGGCCATGAAGATGTGGCATGAATGTGAAACTAGGCAGCCCAGCCCTAGACAGCCCCACATATCTGCACTAACCTGTGCTTCTGCAATCTTTTGTTTCTTCAATGCTTTGCTTGTTGTGCTGCACTTGTAAATATGGTCCTTCAAAAGTTCTAAAATTTTCAAGATTATCAATTCCACAAAATAACGAGTTGCATACTAACTAACAAACTATTCTTGAATCCGAAAACAGAAGTTTCAATGCAACATATCTTTTTCTTTGAAACCGACCGTCAATCTGACTGTAGCGATAACAGGGGATGGGTCCCTAGGGTTTAATTGGGATGGGATCTTGCCCTTAGAGCAAGCTAGGTCAAGTGCTGCAATCGAACACATCCCCATTTTTGCCGAGTGGCTTCAAATTCTCATTGACTAGGGGCAAAGAATCTACAAAAAGAAAAAGATTTGTCATTGCCAAGTACACTCAAATTCTAACAAGACATTACAAATGAAGACCCAAAACTTAATAATGCGTCTCATTCATCATCTAACTTTTTCCTCCTCATCAAGTTGTGGTCCATATGAAACATCTGCCGTAGTTTTACAGCTGACTATCGAACTAAACAACGGTCTTTTTCTTAGTCAGCAACAGACTTTTAGTTGGAAAAGGATCTGTCATAAATTAAGGCAGTGAGCAAAACAGACGCAAACACCACAGCATCCACATCTTTAAGAGTTTGAGTGATCCTAGGTCGAAACACAAATGTGGCTCTTTTGTGACTTTTGAGTGGAGCTTTAATTGAACCATAGCAGCATGGGCACATGCTCCAGTTTATTATGAGGCTCGCCTCAAATGCCATCATTTTCCTTTTCCTTTTCAACAGTCCCATGCAATGTCGCGTCAGGATTTCCTGCTATGTTTTTCGTTCTCCGCAAATATAAGCCATTGGATTTGCTTCTAAACCATCACAACATATGGACCTTCCTGTTTTCCACAGGTATCAGCTGTTGGTTTCGCGTAAGAAAGGCAGAGCAAGGGATCCGAATCCTGCAATGCGTAATCAATTTCAATTTGTGGTCAGGTGCAACAGAACATGAGGAGATTATGTGAAAACACATTAATCGGACGAGATAACAAATTGAGATGGAAACTCTCTCCTTCGGGTTGTACAATATAAATTGGCTTACAAAGAAGTTGGACCAACTTTAATCTCGGAAAATGCAAAATGCTAATAGATGAGAAATTGTAGGCATGCTAATTGATGAGAAATTAATGATAGCAGACACAAGACAACGAATGCGGCACCTTAAATGCTTTCTGGTAACTATAGTTCAAAGTCCGCGTATATATGTTTATAATTTTTCCAAACAATCGTAGAAAACTATGTTTTGTCTACTTTGTACGCTCTATATGCGCATTTATTCTTTTTAATGGATGTGAGAAATTTGAAAGCACAAATCTGACGGTAGCTGACTCGTATAATCAACACCAAACACATTTAGAAGCTAAAATATGTACAATGCCAACTCAACATGACCTACTCTTTTAGACCCATAATCTATTTAGGGGCTTTAAATTCACACTAAAAATGACAAATCCAGTTTTTCTGTAATCTAACGAGACCTTCGATGATACAATGCTAATCAATACACAATTTCCCTGTTTGTTTCATGTGATGCCTAAGCTCGGAGCAAGCCCCGTATGCGCACTACGACACGCGATACGCTATCTAATCGTTGCTCGATCAGCAAACCGGTTCTGAACAACAACACGATCAATATTACAAGACTTTGATTCACGTGCTTTGTGCATTCCCAAAATCTAGGCTTAGGTTAGGATGGGAGACAAAAGTGGGTCAAGATCAATGATTCTGTTGCACGTCTCTAAAAAGTCTATCATTTAAGTTGAGCTTTCTCTCCATGAAACAAGTGTCCCCATAGTTATCAATTGTTTTGAGATGGGGTTTTATTGGTTGGATGGGGACTCTGAACTGAATAAACTCTAGTCTACAATAGACTTAGAAGGTGCCATTGCTTACTTTTAAGCTTTGAATGATATATTATTACTCAAATGGAAAAAAAAAAAAACTAAACAAAGACCAATAAAAAGTGACTCAGAAAACTGGAGGTGTGACTTATATTAATTTTAAATTTTAAATTATGATGCATTTAAGTTTTATAGCACTACGTGTGAGAAATGTAGGTTGGAGTTGAGGTAAGTTTGGTTCATTGATTAGGCTAAGAATTTGCATCCACCTATACTACTCGTGTGCTAGACTTCGCACTAGTTGGTTCCAATAGGGTTGGCACCAACGAACCTCACTTTTCATGTCTTGAAGTTGAACAAAAAATATCATACAGTTAGCTTTTCTTTTTTCTGTTTCAACTATTCTTAAGTTTGTTTCTAGAACTCGAAAATCTTGTCAAAGGGGAAGCTTCTAAGTTTCTAATGACGTTGGAAAGCTCTTTTTTCCCTCCAAATCTTTCCATGCTTAACTCACTAAGCTTCTAAGCGGTAGCTCAGTTGGTATGAGCATTTTCCCTCTTGGGGAGAGTGCGTTCGAACCCGAGGAACCCCAAGAGGGTAAGTAGCCACAAATTAACGATTTCGGGACAAATTCGTGGGTCCCCTTGGTGCGTGTGTGTGTTTGTGTGTATAGGTTAGGGGTTATGAGGCAGTGCCAAAAAAATAAAATAAAATGGTGTAAGATGATTTGAAAATAAAACCTTCGATTTGAATCAATACGGATCATGTAACTTGCACTTGCTAATGGAGATAGGCATCGAAGACTGTTATAATTGACATGTCACTTATGACAAGTGAATCAAATATCAGTAATATCCGTCGATATCTCATTATCGGCGTGCCACTATTTCGGATACACATCGTTTTCGAAGATTATCATTTGGGCTGAATATCGACCCATAGTTGATATATCGGCCATTATTTGAAACATCAGCTATAGAATTTATCGTATCGGAAGATATATCGGATTTATCGTATTGGCCAAATGGAACTTATCAGCCCATCATGAAGGTATGTATAATGTTCGGCCAATCAAAAGTCCATGATAAACGATATTTGAAGATTTTATCATAAATTTTATAAATAAATATGTGTAATGTTCATTGTAGACTAAACTGACATGCCTAATATGTATGTAGAAAATTTCAATATTGACAGCCAAGATGACTAAAATAGACACTCGATATCAACGGCTGATATTAACTAAAATCACCGATATATCGTCCAATATTTGTATCCAAATTGTAAAAACTCATCATATGCTATCCTGATATCCGTTATTTAATACATTGCTTATGACAACCTGGATGTATCATGGGACATTAAAAATTTGGGTAAAATGTTTAATAGCTTTCATGGCTATAAATGGTTATATCACATACTTATTTGGTGTCAAACTTTTGGATGTGAGTTGTAATTAGGTGATAGGAATTTGAGCAAAGAATCCAAAGTTTACCCTACAAGTCAGGGTTTGGCAAACACTAATCACATATTAATCTTACAATTCAATGTAGGACAAATATTCTAACTCTCAACTACTCAAAATCAACAAACATATTAGAAGCCTTTACTGTCATGAACAATAAAATGCAATATCAGCCACTAATAGGCATGAGTTTTTCATGTTTATGCATTAAATTAAACTAGAGAAATAGCTAAAAATGGTACCTATGCTCAAGTTCAATCAAGAAAGCGATAACAATAATGATTAGCATATTAAATTCTAAAAGGAAAACTCATCTTGAACCACATGCAAGCTAATAGCTTCATTTGCTATTTATGAGCCTGACTTTGACTTGATATCAATCCCTAAACACATCATTTTCATCTAATTAACTATCTTAATATAATTAACATTAAATATTAAAAAAGATCAAATACAGCATAAACACTAGCTATATACATAGGCAGGATTTGGGTTTACCAATTAAGCTCAAATCAAGTTAATAATGTGCCAGTTACGAACTATTTATAATCTGAATATTTGTGCAAACCCCCTGTTTCCTCAAAATCTAAACTATTTAAAATTCTCTTCACTATAAAGAGTTAACTACATTTTTATTATTTGTCTTTCAGAAAGTTAGGCCTCTGCGTCAAAGCTCCAAACTATAGTAAGAGACGAGAAATATTTATATAATTTTATCTTGACTTGGAATTGGATCAAAAAGCTATTAGATTAGCGTATAAGATAGGCATTAAATATCCCGAGTTTTACCAAGTTAGCACATAAATACCTACACTTTAAAACCTTGCTCAATATTTGAACTTTTAGTAGTCGGTACTTTTGTTGCCCGCCATTAACGACCGGTATGTAAAGACCCTTTTACATCCTGATACAACTGAACTCACTAATCCACTGACCTACTTTTAACCAGTGAATTAAAAAAAATCCACACATAAAAAATCCCTTTCCCCTATAACCCAAACCCCAAAATATTTACTGTGATAAGATTGGCAATTTACCGCTTTAAATTTGCTCTTTCGTGGCAACTTTGAAGGCTTTGGAGGAAATTGAAACCGGTTTCAACCTCTACAGTAGTTTCAAGCTCCTAATTGTGGTTGAAGGAAGCTCTTGAAAGATTTTTAGAACCAGAAAAAGGCATAGATAAAGAAAAGAGACCAGAGCTTAAACAATTTGGATGAAGGACAAAAGGTCCAAAAATAAAAGTCGAACCCCTCTTGCCATAGGAAAATCTATTGCTAAAATCATGAGATACACACGGAAATCTAAAATGGAATATACCAACCTTAAGATAATGGTGTCTTGCAAAGTTTTAAAGCTATAAAAATTTAGGTATTAAAGAGCTAGACTTTTAAGGTGTAGGTTTATAAGTGCTAACTTGGTCAAACTTTGAGCATTCAAATTTCATTTAGCCTATAATAAATAAAGATGTTCTGCTCCTTTTGTTTTGTTTTGATGTTTCTGGATGCGACCACTTCGGAAATCAAACCAACGACCACCCACTTAGGAGAGGAAATTTCTCTAGGTTTGAAGTGCTTCCCTAACTCAAGTAGATAGGGACGTTGCAAAGGTGATATAATTGTCCATATGAATTGTTACTCTTCTCAGCTAAAGCCCTGCTAATTCTAGAATTTCGAGGCCAGTTTCCAAATCAGTGATTAATTCTCGAATGGCACATAAAGATTGAAGATATATAATTTCCTATATCAATTAATATTGATATCCCATAGGAATGACTTTAATGCAATGAATGCTCATATTTGTAGGGAGATTAATGGTACCTTATACAGTGCAACAGAAATGAGAATCCAAGAAAAAATGTCACCACATGAAATTCTGAACATGAATTACATTTGTAATAGGAAAGATGCCAATAAAATTATATTTGAGGTAAAGGGTCTATACTGTAAACTTCACCTCATGGTAGACCTGTTGAATAAGCTGAGCCGAGCTTTAGGTTGTTCGTGTCCGTTCGATTATTTAAACGAGCTTACAAATTTGTTCAAGCTAGGTTCGTTTATTTGTCGAACAAGCGCAATCTAGTTCTCAATGAGCCGAGCCTCGAGTTTTTTCGAGCATATGTATAATCTAAAGCTAAAAACATGCAGCTATTGAACCACATGCAAAAATCATATTGAAAATTTCGGTAATTATAACCAGACAAACGATCTTAGAGCTTGTTTTGGAACATGGTCAGGTTTAAAGTTAATATCATCAATTGTCTAAGTTCTTCAATGGAGTACTATTACAATATATATGACTGAATATAAACTATGATTTGAGTATCAAGTGAACATTGCCGAGTTAATCGGTGTGATTTAAATCTTATAAGGAGTTAATTATTATTCTTTTTAATATTACTAAATGCAAAATAAGCTATGAACAAGCCGAGCCCTAACAAGCCAAGCTCTAACACGAGCCAATCCCGAGCGAGCTTTTCTAACAGCCTATTTCGAGACAGGAAAATTTAAGATTGCGGCATTGGCTTTCCTTATCTTTTGGAAAGTGTGCTGCAAATGTTGTTAAAATGAATATTTTTTATAAATGCAAGCAAAACAGCACATCGAAAAAGGTAAATGCAGTAGATATGACTTTATAAACTAGTTTAAACACAAAAGCATAGAACTAAAAAAAAACATATTTATAAGTTTCACATTATAAATTTTGTGACAAAAAATGTGAGTGCAGCACAAAGTCATGTCAAGGGTTGATTAATTAAGTTAAATCAACAGCAAACTTCTCATAAACAACACATTTACATAAACTTAAATGTAACTGACCTGCAGTGAGTTTGGTATACTCTTTGGCTCCCCCAATTAATTCCACAGATTCCTACTCCCTCACGTAATGCTTCTTTCTCACTCTATGGGAGTTGGCTGGTCATGTTTATTGCACCTGCATAAATACCTGTCAACCCAAGAAGCCTCTATAAAAACCAATAGCAGCTTCACAACTCCTAAGGGAAAATAAAAATATATATATATTCAAAAAGGTATTACCAATGGCATCAAGACCAGGTCTCCTTACTGAATGGCCATGGCAAAGGCTTGGCAACTTCAAGGTATAATCTCTATACTTGACCTCTCTTCTTCTTTCTCTTCTTATTCCAGTCCTAGGGCTAGGTTCATGCCACTTACACTAACAAAAATAACACGAGAGTTGGAAACATTTTTTCTTAGTTTTTTTATGTATGAAAAATAATGGATTGTTATCTCCTTGATGTAGAAATTTTTTCAGCAAAGTCCCAACAAGAAAAAAGAAAAAGAAAAACATCCTTGTGCAAAGAGTCAGGTTTCAACCCACAAAAATGGCGCTTAGCTTTGAAAGAACGTTAAGAGTATAAAAGTATTTCTCTCACCCCATACAACTTTTGAGTTCTGGTGTGGCGGAAAACATGTAACCAACACAATGAGACAGGAAAATGAAAGAGTATTCTTCATTGTGTTATTCGCTAATATATGTTTGTGATCTTTTTGGCGAGATGCAGTATGTGGTACTTGCACCATGGGCGGTGTCAGGACTCAAGATGATGATGAATGCAGCAACAAAGGGTTATGAGGAAGTGGACTTAGGTTACCTCATGGTATTACCTTCTCTGTTGCTAAGGATGCTGCACAACCAAATCTGGATCAGTCTGTCCCGTTTTCAAACCGCACGCAGCCCGCACCGGATCGTTGACCGCAGCATCGAGTTCGAACAGGTCGACCGCGAGAGAAACTGGTCCGAACCCGAACTCTCATACCATCACATAAATTTTGAAAAGGGTTAACATACAAAGAATTTTTTTATCTTGTGTAGCACTGATACACACCCTCTCAGTTCATCAACGGACACCTTCAAAAACACTCAAACTCTAAACAACGCAAACAAGTTCTAGAGTTAGATTTGACTACTTTTTGTAATGTTTAGAGTTTGATTTGAGTGCTTTTAAGGGTTTTGATCGATGAGCGAAGGGGTGTTTGAGCTAGTAAATCACTTACCGGTGTAAAAGTTACAGATTAAACTACAGGTAGTTTTGTGCAATCAACTACCTATTACATTGCTACTTATGTTAGAACCATTCAAAAAGTCGAGACATGTTACATTGCTACTTTTAATTGTTGCCAACCATGTAACCTGTAATAGAAAGATTTCATTTAACATACCAACAATGGAAAATCCTGCTTATCAAAAATATGTCAAGGCAGAAGAGAGGATTAAGTGTATACCATAACTGTAGCAAGAAACCTAACATTTACAATTCTACTACTATGATGTGGCTAAACTGCAAATAGAAAAATTACAGGGATGACCAGATAATCTTTAATGGGCTTCTGTTCTACATTGGCCATGTGCTCATTTCAAGTGCGAAAAATCTTCCATTATGGAGAACTGATGGCGCAATAATGACAGCTCTTATTCATATGGGGCCCGTCGAGTTCCTATACTACTGGTTTCATAGAGCATTGCATCATCACTTTCTCTATTCTCGCTATCATTCTCATCATCATGCCTCCATTGTTACAGAGCCTATTACATGTAAGTTTTTTCTTACCGTTTACTCTTTTTCCAGATATTACCAAGATTTTTGAGATAATAGGTGGGATAAATTAGCCACCCCCTCATAAATGGGAGACCCTGGGCTCGATCCCGGGTCTCTCCCTTGGCTACTCCAAGCCCCACCAATGGGCTACTCCAAGCCCCTCAGATATTAGCAAGATTATATATAATACCACGAACTATGCAAGCTATTTAAGTACTTATAAAAAGGGAAAAGTGTTGCTACACAAGGGCTGCACAACACACCCAGTGCTTGGTGTGGGGCCCGCACACTTTAAGTGAGGGGCCTGCAGCTGTTGCGTGTGTTGCGCAGCCCGGATGCGTAGCTACCTTTGGCTCTTATAAAAAAGAAATATCATTGTTCTTCGTACTTTTCTTATTTTAAGATCTAAGAACATAAACAACAACAGTGTAACCCACGTTGTTGGAAGTATGCATCATACTAAGAATCTTGGCTTATTAATCTTCTCGAGCCTTAATTGATATCTTCAAACGGTCTATTTATTTGCTTTTATATCATTAAATTATACTACGTTTCTGATTCCAAAACAAGCTGCACGGTCAAAGAGCATTGACACATCTGGAATTTGGTAATAATAACATGACAGCCCAATTAATTGTGTTGCCTAGCTACGGCAATAAGTACGACACTAATAAGTGGAAAAAGCCAAATGAGCAAGGCGTCATAATTTAGGGCCATTTATTGAACATTTATGAAGTTTTTTTTTGACATTTTACCCACCTAAAATTTACTTTCTGTCAGCATATTGACCCATGCCATCTGGTCATGAGTCACCTGATGAGCTGCCGTCATAGGAGGAAGTTTCTTTCTAATGACAATAAAGACCACAATTGTCCAAATGAACTTCATAGTCTAAAACACAAATATTCCAAAAACAAAAACAAAAACAAAAAAACGAAACTTATGATTTTTCTAGAGGCATAAAACATTATAATTAATTTAAAAGTATTAGTTTTGCAACCATCTACGAAAAGCATAAAGATCACAACATAGATTTTAGGCTGTCGAGATCAACACGAGTAATATCGGATATCCAATCAAGGACGCTAGAGTTCTCTGTTCAGCCTCCAAAAGAGGAATTTTTTATTCCAATAGAGTTGATCCTATTAGGGCTTGCTTGGCAAAATTGAGTCCCCTGGAATTGACTCTAAAAAAGTCAGGACTCAAGAGGCCTTTGTCCCCTTGAGTAACCAATTCATTGTTTGTTTTGGAGTTTGAGTATGAAATTGAGTTGCATATAAAGATACCCCTTGGTGAAAATAAGATACTCATACCACCTCATAGAACCGACATATACATTGAATTATAATAACCAAACTGATCAAAGATCATGGAAAAACTGCAAGTAAAATAATAGAAGGTCGGAAAAATAAAAATTTCAACCAGTTTAGCCCAAAAACCACAATTCCAACAAAAAGTGATACAATACTGATGATAAACTTAAACATAAATTGATAATGATAAAACTGAAAAGGTGTATATAGCAAAGAAATGAATTCATAAACCATGATGCAACTCAAAATAACTTTATTGCACTGCACCCGATACATGGAAGTATTCTTCCCAAAGTTGGGCCTATTAAACCTGACTTCAATTGGCTCATTTTTCTTAGGTGAACTGATGTCACAGCCAACTCAATCCACCCCTAAAGTCAAGGAAGCAAACACCCAACTTCATACCCAGGGGACAAAAAAATATGCTACAGTTGTCTATCCCCCAAATTTACCCAAGTCATGCCTTGACTCAATGAAACAAACACGCCCTAAGTCCCTTTCGCGTAAAGACAACTGATAGATAGGACTATAGTTACCAGGAACAAACACATGAAGATGTAATATTATGCATAACATGAATAGCGGAAACACAATCCTCAAAAGGTAAGGCTAACCTTGAAAAACTTTTTCAACAATTTTCTTGTATATAATGCATGCTTTTACAAGTTTTCTTCTTGAAATGGGAACAATTTTCCAAGTGGTTTCCTCAAAAACATAAATCTATTTCTACTAAAGTTCTGGCAAGCTTGTTGTAATAGATATTTAAATTGCCTTGTCCCCAACCACAAATGTAGTACTAGTTATGGAGAGTTTCTATGATATTCATATAAATCTGGTAATCTCGCTTACGTAAACACATACCCGAGAATAACCCATTTTTGTGTTGAAATGGCAGCTGTCATCCATCCGTTTGCAGAACATATTATGTACTTCTTGCTCTTCGCCATCCCAATATTAACAACCATCTTCGCTGGGACAGCTTCTCTTGTAGCAATCATTGGCTACATAGCCTACATCGACTTCATGAACAACATGGGCCACTGCAACTTCGAGCTGGTTCCCAAGTGGCTTTTTTGTGCTTTCCCCCCTCTCAAATACTTCATGTACACTCCATCGTAAGTACACTGCTCCCTTGAAACCTGAAATAGACACTTCGAGAAATTTATAATTTTGAAGATAAAACATAGGAACAGGACAGAAGATAAATTTTAAGAAATTATCGATGCTAAATGGAATCAACGTAGAAGCAAAAAACTTGTACAATACACTGTAACATGAAAGCTAGATAGGGGACAGAATTGAAAATCAAGAGCAGATAAAAAGCAATAAGTGACAAACAAATATATTTAGCGATAGTCACTGCCTATATATTTGAGTAGATGTTTACTTAAGGTTTCATTTGCATTTTGTTGACGAACCATAGCTTAAAAGTTCAACAAGCCTGACATGATATAGCAACAAGAGTCCATGAATAGCTCCAATAATAATAACAGTTGATTAGCAATACCAGTGATAAAAACATAAAATGATCATGCATAAGCATAAATAACAGAGAAACACATAGCACATGGGCACAAACGATATTTCAGGTTTCGAAAGATGCTTTAGCTTACTCCTGTAACTCCTCACTCCAGTGCTCGAGGGCTTAGCAATCAAACTTTTGATGCAGGTTTCATTCTCTTCATCACACCCAATTTCGGACAAATTATTCATTGTTCATGCCATTCTACGACTACATATATCACACGATGGACAGGTCATCTGATGAATTGTATGAAACCTCTGTAAAAGGGAAAGAAGAGACTATGGATGTTGTCCACCTCACACACCCAACTACCTTGAGCTCAATTTACCATCTAAGGCTAGGATTCGCCTCAGTGGCATCGAGGCCATACAAATCTAAATGGTACATCCTGATGATGTGGCCAATGGCAGGTCTCTCGATGGTATTGGCTTGGTTTTATGGGTCATCCTTCACTGTTGAAAGGAATAAGTTGAAAAATCTCAAGACACAAACATGGGCAATACCTAGATACAATTTTCAAGTAAGAAACATGGCTATCTTCAGTATAGGTTCTATTTTCGTAATTTGAATTTTTATGAATGTGCTCAAACTTTTTTCCATGCAGTATGGCTTATCATGGGAAAGAGAGGCTATCAACGAGTTAATTGAAAAAGCAATTCTAGATGCAGATGAAAAAGGAGTTAAAGTCCTGAGCTTAGGACTCCTAAATCAGGCAAGCCATTCACTATTTCAGTTAAACCAATTTAAGAAATATATTATAAGTTTTAAAATCAGTACAACCAAAATATAATGCTTATGATATTGATAAGCATTACTGCTAACCTAGTATTATTAAATTTCTGGAATTATGACCCTTCACTGCAATGACAACCTAATCTCAATTTCCAGGCAAAAGAGCTGAATAACAATGGAGAGCTTTATCTTCAGAAGCACCCCAAATTGAAGTTAAGAATTGTAGATGGAAGTAGCCTAGCAGCTGCTGTAGTACTCAATAGTATTCCATCAGGAACAAACCAAGTTCTCATTAGAGGACAGCTTTCTAAGGCGGCATTTTCAATATCACAAGTATTATGCAAGAAAGGCATCCAGGTACATAGATTATGTGCCTATTTTTTGGTAAACATGACCAGCAAAAGTTTTCTAATGTAAAAAACTTCGCTGATAATTTCTATTATATCAGGTATTATTGACAGACAAGAATGATATGCATCTACTCAAATCCCATGTCTCAGGAAGTACAGCAAGTTATTTGTCACTTTCAAGCAATTCTACTCCAAAGGTAAGCCTTGAGCCCTGTCAAGTCATTAATAAATAACAATACATATCATAAAATGCTAAGAAATTTGAGTTGTAACATATAACCAGCGATGATAAAATTAAGAACATACAGAAGTAAATGAAATTCTGGCGGCGGATGCATATTGTTAGCAAATACATTATCATAACAACTTCAACCTCTTGTATGATACAGCTTCTACTATAATAACCACAGACTTTAATATGGTGGGAAAATGGTTCTCAACTGAAACACGGTACCGTGCATGGTTACAAAAAATTCAAATCACATTTGCAATCACAAAGAAGCCTACTTGTCCATCCTGTTTGCATTCAATATTTCTGCTCATATAAGACTCATATCTAGTTGGGATGTACTTAGGGATGGAAACCGGGTCGGGTTGGGTGGGTTGTTTAATAAATTTTATACACGCTCCGAAAAATTATAGCAAAACCCACCCAAACCCAGCATTCTTACAATATTAAATACCTGAACCATCGTATACAGGTTCCAACAGGTTTCAGACAGGGTTTCAACAGGTGGGTGGTATCAATAGACTATGGCATTTTGTTTGATATGATATGTTTCTCAAATATCTATAATTGAAAACCAAAGATCAATCCTTTCATGCTGCAAGCTGACTTGATTGGGGTTTATGGTGGAAAGAAAAGATGAGATGGGCAAGAACCTAGATTAGAGAAGCAGGACTCAAATTAGTAACTAGATAAGAGGAGAAATGCAGGGTTCATGAAAATATGGGAAAGCACTACTAAGACTGGGAAATTAATCTCTAAGCTCTTATTTATCAAAGTCTTGAGAAATCAAGTAGCTAAGGCTAAAGATCAAGTATATTTGGGCCGGTCAGGTTCTCCATTGCAGGTTTGCATCAGTCGGGTTATGAATTTAGGAGGGCGGGTTTTTATCTTAACTGAAACCCGACCCAAAAATATGCCACCCAAATAATTCAGGTGGGCTTGTACAAATAACCTTAAAAACAGGTAGGGTCCCGACTTGTGGCACTTATGACTTCTAATCAATAATGTCATGGTGCATCTAAGTATAGTCAGATGCATTAGAGTGACTTGGTCGGCAATTGTGTTTTCTGCAATAGCTGCAGATTTGGCTGATAGGAGATGGGTTGGATGATTCCGAGCAAAGGATGGCACCAAAAGGAACACATTTCATTCCTTTTTCACAGTTTCCTCCAAAGAAGGTGCGCAAGGATTGTATTTACTACAAAACTCCAGCAATGAAGGTACCCAAAGCATTAGAGAACATGCACTCCTGTGAGGTAATCAAATTACTTTACAATAAAAATCCCTAGTAAAATGTTCTGAATAAGTGATGAGAATCCTAAATGATGTTATTTCTGTTAATAGAATTGGCTACCGAGAAGGGTGATGAGTGCATGGCGAGTTGCTGGAATAGTACATGCATTAGAGGGATGGACTGCTCATGAATGCGGCGACACAATGTTACAAACTGAGAAAATATGGTCTGCTGCTTCGCGCCACGGATTCCTTCCGCTTACACAAGTTTGATCATCCTTGTACAGACGAGCATCTTTCACTTTACGCAAGTAAAGATTGCTGCACTTCCAGGATTCAAGGTCAATAGGTATGGTATAATAGGAAATAAAAGTTTGCCGATAGAACATAGACCAATTCATGGATAAAAACATGGATTCTACTCTATAGAATGTAATATGATTTATATTATCAATTGTAATATGGGGGTTATGTCTCAGATTTCTCTTTGCTTACATCTAAATATAAATTCTTCTGAGATAAATATGCATTCAGGTTGTCTTTCCTTGTGATCAGATAAATGCAATAATTGCATATTCAATACAGTACCATGCATTATCAGTATCCAATGTTCAAGGGAGAAAAAACAGTCTTTTACAAAATCAAGAAAAAAAGGCAAAAATCAAAAGAAGCGATATTTGAACAAGAATAAGCCTAAAATATGTAAAAGCGTTTTAAAGTCCTAGAGAGATTGTAGAACCTTTAACCCTAAGATGAATGAAGATAGGTTCGCACCTCGGTGATGAGCGATCGGAGCGGCGGCGGATTGCCGGTACCCTAGGAGGCGCGCGATGTCGGAAAGTTTGGGAATCGTGAGTTTTGCTGTTAGCGGGTCGAATTCGGATCGGATTTATGTGATATCCAGCAAAGCCTATAATAAAAGAGTTGGTTTGTTTAAATTATTTTATTATTTTCTGCTATTTTAAGTTTTTAACCCAAAAAATAAGCTGGTGGCTAGTTGAAATAACAATTTGATTCCATGATGCTAAAAATATTCTCATGGTTATGATAACATTTTATATTTCATAATTTTTCATAATTTTAATTGTGTTGAATTTATCATATCTATCTTTAGAATTCTCTTTGTGTGAACTAAAAATGTTTCAAAAACATTTTAAATATTCTACTTTAATTTTAATAAATCTGAAGATAAAATATAAATAAGTGCATCGCTCGTGCAAATTACTTAGAATTCGTACTTGTTCAAGCTCGCTGTGTGTTATTTGCTGAATAAGCCCAAATTAGCTGAATTTTTTTCCCCGGAAAACCTTGTGTGTATTAAAATATTTTAATTGCGTCCGATGTTACATAGATCCGATCCGAATGCCACCCGCTTACAGCGATACGCGTTAACCCCAAACTTTTCGACCCGCCAATATCTCGACCTTGCGCGCCTCCTAGGTTTCCGGCAAGCCGCCGCCGCCGCCGCCGCCGCCGCCCTGATCTCATCACCGAGGTGCGAAACTATCTCCATTTGAGTTTCTCTCTTATTTATTATTGGATTAGGGCCAGGGTTTCCAAACTAGCAATAACCCCGTTCATTTTAGCATCAATTTTTGATATTGTTTTTGCACCGGAAAGCAATAGCATTCATGATTAGTTTGGGAAATTATGATCTGTTGCCATCGTCGAAAGAAGTTTCACAATGCTTGTTTGCTTGCTAAATTGACGTCCATGTAGTTTTAAAGCATGGATCAAAATCGATATTTTAGGATTGAATCTTACATCAATTCATATGCAATACGATGATTGACACATGAATTTTATTTCGGAGAAATATTACAAGCTGGAATCGATACTTGCTTGATAAGTATACACCACATTGACCATTTGACTATCTAGTAATTATGAGCTCTTACGTCGTTATTCTTTGACGCCGTCTCTGACGTCCTGACTATTCTCTAACGCATTTACTGATTCGAAAACTTCTGCTTTATATGAAAAAAGCCGGCTCACAGATAGGAAAAAGATGAAGTTTAGTAGAGCAAGGACACAGAGAAATCCATAGTAGTAATCCAGATGTGAGGCGTTGAGATTGTTTAATATCCATCTCTTGCCCCTTTTCCTTGTGATATCAGAAACAGTTGATAGGAGAAAGATACTGAGGAAGTTACCAATTCCAAATGCATTTAAAGAAGAAGTCGTCCCCAGACTCTTCGTGCTCGCTGGAGCTTGATCATAACAGAATTCAGTCTTTCCAACTACAAAGAAAGCCTCAGCTACCCCCATGAGAACAAACTGAGGGAGTAATGTAAAGATGGTCAGGGGAAGACGCCCTCCATTTCGAACCAAACCATGAGTTTTGGCAACACTTAGCCTTCTCTTCTCAGTTAGAGATGCTATCGACATTGTTATGATATGTAGGAACTGGCCAATTCCTATTCTTTGCAGGAGTGCGATACCTCTAGGATTTCTGGTCCATTTCTTCATGATATTCACAAAGTAAAGATCGTAAAGCGCAACAGACACAAGAATGGATACGGTCACAAATGCTGCAAGGCTAGCTGGCAGGATCTCGAAACTGGTAATGTTGTGCCTTGTTTGACAAAGAGGGTGTTGATTTGAGCAATCATGGTGCATGGAACTATCATTGCAATCACCACTGGAATCATTCTAATAATTTGTTTTGTCTCCTCCACTTCAGTCACTGGGCACAACATCCATTCTGTGCTTGCACTAGCTTTAACCGCGGCTTTATTAAGGAACCTTCATTCACAAATGGAGTATTCATAGAAATAATTAAAAATAATAATAATCATATTTTAGGTAAATGTGATGATAAGACCACAGATTCCGCTATTCAGCGTATTCACATTCAAACCAGTGTGGGAAGTAAAGTTGATACTTACCTCAAGGAGGAGATCGAGTCAATCCTGAACTTCTTTTTCTCCTTATACACCTCCATGTCCAACTCGTAAAGTTCCTTAGGATCGTTCGGGATAGGGACCCTCCATTTCCTTGATGCAGCGACCATGACCCTAGCCATCTTAGTAAACGGGCTCCCTTGTGGCAGCTTGTGTCTATAAAATGGAGCACCTGCTACAAAAATCAGCACAGAAACCATAAGACCCGACGTAGGAAGCCCATAGCCTAAGGTCCAGCCCACATTGTCCTGCATGCAGACCGTCCCGGTATTTTCAAACAGTGTCCCCAAGAAGATGCCGAACATCCACCAGTTGAAGAATGAAGGCTTATGAGTTCTCTCTTTAGGGTCAAAATCATCAAATTGGTCGGCACCGATAGTTGAGATGTTGGGTTTGGTTCCACCATTTCCTACAGCAATTAGGTACAGCCCACCGAAAAATGCACCCAGCTGTAGAGTGGAAGCTGGCTCACAGTTGGTTGTGCACCTTGATGGCTTTAACGGTGGGACTGAAACTGCTAGGGTTAGCAGAAGCATCCCCTATTATCACAAAAATATCATTATTAGTTATTAGTTTTAATGACTATCGACTAAAGGTTAAGTACAAAGATCCAATGAATGTGATGATGTCCAAGTGATGCCTGATTTCGGACTACATATTACATTCAGTACACAATGTTGGACCTAGAGGAATAGAAACTACAACAAGTACATCACTCTCATCGACTACATGTTTGGATGGTACCCACAGACTAGAACCGACTACCAATAAGCTATTGTTATAGTTTATCAGATCCAGCAGGGGGGGGGGGGAGAGAGAGAGAGAGAGAGAGAGAGAGAGAGAGAGACCTCTTTGACTTGTCTCAGATATGTATTGAGAGACAGAGACTCAGATTCATCACCAATACATAACAAGTGAGAAATTACTTATGTATGCAATGAGTCATGGTGTCAGCCTCACTCATTATATGGATGTATAGCTATTTGATTTAAAGCAGTATTGAGTATCTTTGTTTTCTTTTTACCACACAAGAATACCTAACATCCACTTGCACCATTCAGTACAACATTATTCAGCCCTTAGATTAAGGTTCATTACATTTTACTTATTGATTTATTATTATTATTATTATTATTATTATTATTTTGGAGTTTCATATTATGTATTTGGTTCTCAATTTCCCCCCCCTAATTTTGCAATCATTCCTTGAAATAGCACAAGACTGACATTAAAGCAGTAGGAATCTTAGAGGGTGCGCCATGATCTGTTGAATTCGTGAATATGTAAAAGGAGGACGTAAGTACGTAACATAAAAAACTTGGAAGGAAACAACTAAGCATAGAATAGTGTTACACTTTTACCCAAAAAATAAATAAATTCAAGTTCCTTTTTATTTAAATTTTTCAATATTAGTAGTTTATTGCAAAAATAGATCATTAAGAAGTACAGACATGCTCTTTATGAGGCAAACAAGCAGAGCAAAGGTACAGTTGGCAAGGGAAAAAATGCAGCTGAGATTCAAAATTAGCCATGTTACCAAATAAACTGCAGTGTTAGTACTCATCAGCACAAATAGTGCTTGTGCTCGTAGGGAACAGTAAAGTTATTGATAGATAGATGGCAGATCCCAGAATGAAGGTCCGGTATCGGATAAGACAAGCATCAGCAACATAAGCTCCCAAGATTGGCATTAAGAACACCGTCCCAACCCAGTTGGTGAAATTATTTGCAGCTTCAACGGTGCCCTGATGCAGCCTATTGGTTAAGTACAGCGCCAAGTTTGATGAGATCCCATAGTATGCCATCCTCTCAAACACCTCATAAACTGCATTCAGTCACCGTATGCACAGCACAAACATTCATATACAGCTAGTAAAAACGTGGACGGGCCTAAGAGTGAAGAAGAGAGCGTTACCCACGATGAAGGGGCAAGCAGCCCAGCCTCCCCTTTTGATTCTAAGGACAGGGTTGCCTTTGAGATTGACTGAGCCATCCTTTGCATACTCTCCTTCCCCATTTTCTAAGGTGCGTCCCATTGCTGTATGGTTGACTAGCGATCCTTGCTCGTCTACGACTGGTCAATTTATAGTGTACCTGCCAGAATTTTCAAAGGTGTCATAAAACAGCCGCAAAATCCTTTTTTTGCCCCCTTGAGTTTCCTGGTTCTGGATGTGGACAATAGAGTTGTGTTGATCCTTAAGATCCATATAATTTTATATTGGTTAGGTACGGACTCTTTATTGGAACTATGTATGATTACTTAAGAAACCAAACCCCATAAGTAGAAAGTATCTATACAGGTCGCTTATTTTAGCCTAATAATCCCCAACACAATATGTACAACGGTTATATGGTCATGTTTAAAATGTTGCTGAAAAATATGAGCTAGAAAATTTTATCAACTTTTACTCGAGTTTTATTGGAACCAGCATAATTCGAGAGAAATATAAGATTTGGATAACACTAAATCTGAATTTGAATCCAGTAAACTATTGGGCTTGGATCCAAATGGATCTATAATAAATCTGGACAATTGACCCTATAAAAAATTTAATGGATCTTGAGTGGTTTTGTAGGATCTGACCCGAATACACTTCATTGCCATCTCTAGGGTGGGTCACCTAGTGGGCGCAACAATGTGTCAAATTCTATATATCAACTTCTGGAACCAAATCTACTAAGAAATCTAGGACCCACTTAAGAAGCCAAAACCAATGATTGACTTGATTCAAGGACTGGTCCGCTTCAACTTTTCAATCTCCAATCCAATGTAAAAATATCGAATTGAATGACCTATAATTGGATATTAATAGGAAGAATTGCTGTCAAATCTTTCCTAAGAAATATCAATCGAGGTACTTTTGTTAAATCCTATAATGGTTTTGAAATATCAAGCAGTAGTTTGATTAAGTTCCATTTTGTGATTATTTAAAATTGGTAACTCAATTGTTCATGAAGTATCCTTGGATCGAGAGACCTAGCTATTAATTGTAGTCTATTAACTCTATCAATTTCGATTATATCCCAATGTCCATTTATTTATTTAGTTAATCTGTATTATGATATCTATGTGTTTGGGCTTGAGTGTGTGAACCAGACCAGGTTAGGTTAAGTGATATAATTCCTTGCCCTATCGGGTTCTGATTTCTATTTGAGGTTACCAAATCCAATATTTCTAATGAAATCGAAATTTCTGTGGTGCTTAAATATGAAATGCCATATTCATCTTTCTCCTACGTTGTTGTTTCATTCTTATTATTTTTTAGTTTTTGGTTCATCATTTTCCGTAAATTAGATTTGTCTAAACTGGACCAAGTACTCTAAAACTAGTTTGTTATGAAAAGGAAAGGGATGATTTAGTCAAAAGGAAGTGAACTGATCCATGTACCCATATCTCATGTGATATGATTAGAGTTTGGATTCTTATTGGGATCCAATAAACACCCCTATGCCAGGCTTAGCTTGTCAAGTTGTGGCATTGGCCTTTGGGTAGGTGGAACTTTCTAAGTTCTTTTCATCCAAAATATATTAGAAAAGGAATTAGATCGATTTATAGGACCTATGCCACAGCCAACAGGCTATTGGTTATAATTCTAATTTCTGAGTGTCCAAATAAAAACTAAGATCATAATGATTATATATCAAGGTAATATAGTAATCAAACCCCTTTGCCATCCTCATCATTGCATTGTGACTAAGAGAGGATAAGTTCATGGTTGCATGTCAAGTTATTTATAACATTTTACCTGCTATACGGGGAGGGTGGGATTTTGTAATCAAATTCATCCAAGATTCAATCTTACAAGGATCAACATTTCCCTAATGATCCATCATCAACCCTAAATTTAGTTAAGAAAAGGAAATGGTATTACGGTATAAACACATTCACGTATCTCAATTCTAATAGATTGGAATAAAAGCTCGATTGTTGAAATGGGTTTGTATTTCTCGAGAATTGGCACTTCAGCAAAAACTGGTTATGGCTATAATTTTTAAGTAAATCATGCCTGCACAAACTTGGTAGTCATATAATTATTATATATACTTGTATCAGTTGAGTTTTAAACAGCTCCTAGATAGTTGATGCCCTCTCAAATAGTTTAACTCAGACTGATGAAATTTCAGTCAATGAATTTGCCGGAGATGCCAGATGAAGTGTCTGAGTGTGGTGGAATTTTGGTAAATATCACAGGCTGAGGTACAACAGATATTGGATTTTCTTTAGCATGTGAATTTTTCACACCTCAGTGTATTCCTTTTTGAGAAAGGTATACGATACAAGCAATGCTCCTCTGTATTATGATATTCGGGTTAACTGGAATCTACCTAAGTTCGGGTGGCCTTATGCGAAATTTGATGCTTCAAAAGCTTGCTTGATTAGGGAAGCAGGAGCTGGGTTCATTATAAAATAAATTATTTTGAGGTTCTGTATTTGTCGGTGATTGTTGTCTACCTCCTGAAATTGCTTAGATTAGAGGGCCTGTGTTCTATAGGTGATGAAATTTGCTAGTTGCTTAAACAACTATATTTAGATTGAAGATGGTTCTAATTCCATTTTTCCCTGTCTCAAATCTCCGGTTGACTAGCAATTCTCCTCATTCAGGATTGTAAACAAATGCTCTGCGAGACGAGCAAAGGTGCCAATCATGCTGCTAATTCAGGTAAATAGACTGAAGCGAAGGTGCAAATCATGCTTCTTAAATGGTAAATAGAGTGCGGTCTCTCTCAAAAACAATCGTATGTTATCCTAAAGCTAGATGCATAATGGAATCTTTTGTAGCAGCTCATTTTTTCAGTACTAGGCCCCGGCGCAATGCGCAGGTACGAAGTCCAAAGTCAAGAAAAATCATATTAATCTAAAAGTTTATTGTTATATGATTTGTAAGTTGTAACTAATATCTCATATTTATGAACTTCATATGTAAATATACGAAGGATTAACTTGCCAATACTTTAGCATTTTTCTTCAGTTTTTTGATATTTTCCTTGTTATAGCACACGAGAATCATGAATATACAAAAATACCTTTTTTGGTTTTTCTTCTTCAAATTTTCAATATTTTGCATGCTACATATAGCACACGAATATTGCGAAATTTTGAAAATCTTAAAATTTCCGCTTTCTTCCGTTTTCCAATATTTCGCTTGCTTTAGCATAAGAAAATCATGAAACTTTCAAAAATAAAAAAGAATATTTTTTGTTTTCTTCGGTTTTCAATATTTTTCATGATATAACACATGCAAATCGGAAAATTTTCAAAAATCTCATTTTTTCTGTTTTTCCCTTTACACGTGACAATCATGAAATTTATAAAAATCCTATTTTTTTGTTTTCTTCAAATTTACAATATTTTGAATGCTACCATATGAAAATTGCAAAATCTCAAACTAATTTGTTATCTATGGTCTTTCAATATTTTGCTTTTGCTATAGCACACAATAATCATGAAATTTTCAAAAATCCCAAAAGCTTTCGGTTTTTCTGGGTTATTTGCATGCTAGCACACGAAAATCACGAAATACTCAAAATCTCAAAAAATTTGTGCTTTTCGATTTTCTATATTTTACTTTCTATAACACCCGAAAATCATGAGACCTTCAAAAATTCTAAAATTTTCCTTTAAATTTTCGCTATTTTTTTAAAATTGAAAAAACTTCAATATTTTTGCATGTAGTTGATGAAAATTGCGAAATTTTCAAAAATCTCAATATTTTCAATTTTATTCGATTTTTTAATATTTTTCTTGCTATACTACTCAAAGATCGTGGACTTTTAAAAAATATTTTAAAAAATTCATTTTCTTTCGCTTTTCAACATTTTTATTCTTTTATAGCATATGAAAATCGCTAAATTTTTAAAAAACAATTTCTTTTTTGCTTTTCTTCAGTTTTACAATTTTTTTGTATTGGACACGAAAATCGTAAAATTTTCAAAAATCTCAAAATTAACAATCTTTTTCAGTTTTCTATTATTTTGCTTCTTATACAGAGCATAAAAATTGCAATATTATCAAAAATCCCAAAATTTTCTGTTTTCTTCGGTTTTTTAACATTTTGATTGCTATTTAACAAACAAAAATCTTAAAATTTCGAGAAATCGAAAAAAATATGTTATCTTGACTTTTTCAATATTTTGCATGATAAAGCACAAGAAAATCGCAAAAATATTAAAGATCTCCAAAATAATTCTGTTTTCTTTTTTTCTTCATTATTTTGCATGCTATATATAGCACATGGAAATCATGGAATTTCAAAAATCTAAGAATCTAATGTTTTTCTAATATTTTACATGCTTATACTGTTATAGAACTTGCGCGAATCAAGGAGACAAAAAGCTATGTAAAGTAAAAAAAAAGAAGAGATCGCCGATTGCTACTAAAAGCCGAACGGAACAAAGAAATTTGGTCTGAATGACCGAGACTCGAGGGTGACTAGAAACCCTAAGCAAAACATGAAAATCATGAAACTTGAACCAAACTTTTTTGTTTTTTTTTTAAATTTCTAATATTTTGCACGCTATAGACTGTAGCAAACGAAGATCGCGAAATTTTCAAAAATTTTAAAATTTTCTATTTTTTTGGTTTTCAATATTTTGTTTGTTATAACATACGTAAATAGCAAAATCTTCAAAAATATCAAGAATTTTTTGTTCTCTTCGGTTTTCAATATTTTTTGTTTGCAGCGCATGAAAATCGCGGAATTTTTAAAACTCAATATTTTCTGTCTATTTTCATTTTTAAAAAATGATATAGCATAAGAAAATTGCAAAATTTTCAAAAATCTTTCGTTTTTTCAATATTATGATTTATGCATGCTATAGCACAAAATCGCGAAATCTTCAAAATCTTAATAATTTATATGCTATATTAGCACATGAAAATAGGGAATTTTTAAAAAAATGACATTTTTTTTTTGTTTTTATGGGTTTTCTATATTTTTTTGTAATACCAAATGAAAATCGCGAAATTTTTAACTCAATTTTTTTCTTTGTTTGAATTTTCAATATTTGCATGCTATATAGCACACAAAAATTGAGATATTTTGTGAGTAAAACCTATGTAGTTAGAGAAAAAATAGAAAAATATTTTTAAAAAGGGGGCCGATCGAAATTTTCCACCATATAAGTCTAGCTTTATGCGATATATATTGAGTCGGGAGCCAATAAAATTTTTCCATTACTTAAATGCAGTAAGAAAATTAAATATTGGCCTAATAACAATTTTTCCATCTAAGTTCAAGCCAGATAAGGGAATATTCTTTCATATAGCTTTATATATGTTATATAGATAAATAGATTGCCTTTTTGGACATGTCTTTAATTGTGGTTTCCCCAACCTTGAGAATTAATTGAGATAATTTTTGAAATATAGAAGGAATGGTGATGATATATATGGTATATCAATGAAAATAATTTGCCACATGGTAGAATATTATAAGAAAGTTTTCAAGTATCCTTAAATTGTTCCCCACGATTACTTCACGTGTCATCCAGCTCCTGCTTATTTTGGAAATAATTTCTTATCTAAATTAAAAGGGACACTATTGGGGTCGAAATTTACTCCCCACTGTCAAAATCAAAAGTCAAAAGTCAAAGTCAACGCCTAAACAAGTGGACCCAAGTCCAACTAACCCAGGTCCAAGCCCAAACAAGTGAGCCTACGTCTAAACCGTCTCAAGCCCAAGCAAAGTCGGCCGGTCATCGAAGAAGAAAGTGAAAGAAATTTGTAATAAATAAATTTTGTATGCAAATAAGTGTGAAAAGGTAATACAAATGGTCAAAAAGCCAATTTGTTGTAAAGCCTATGGCTCATGTGCAAAAGATGTGTACATGGGACATGCGAAAGGCAAAAATCCAAATTTGTAATGCCCTAAGGGCTATGTGTAAAGTTGTAAGCCTATATAAGACAAACATATGAAAAAATCGGAACTTTCATTCTCTCAATCTTTCTAGGATTTTGAGCCTCCACCTCTTTTAAGGTGATTTTCTCTCTCATCCCACTTCATCTTCTTCCTTGAGAAAAACCAATAAATCCTCTCAACAAACCCAAATAAAATTACTTCTAAACCCAAAACAAAAGCAAAGACATTGCTTTTCTCCATTAAATCTGAGGAAAAGGGAAGAGTTCTTGGAGTGAAAGCCATGGCCTTTCACCCTAAGCAAGAACCATGGTGAAAACCACCCGTTTCACCTCAAGACGCCCAAAATCAACTACTTTGGGTGAAAGTTCATAGCTTTCCCCGTCGAACCTCCTCATCGTCGGACCTCTCATGAGATCCGAAGGAATATGGATCATAACCTTATGTTCCTTGTAAAAAACAAAGAAAAAAAATAAGAATGAACACGGGATACCCCGTGTTCAGGCTCGGGATCCCCCAAAAGAGAACCCTCTCTTCGGAACCCCCAAAAAATGGAGATTCCTGCTGTCGGGACCCCTCAGGGTCCCCTAGTTTCGAAACCCCTTAAAGGGGAGGTTCCCGCTGTCAGGACCCATCCCGGGATCCTCCCAGTTTCGGAACTTCCCCAAAATGAAAGGTTCTCGCTTTGAGACCTCTCCCGAGGTCCCCGATTTCGGGACCCTTCCCCCAAAGGAGAGGTTCCCACTGTCGGGATAACCCGAGGATCCCCCAGTTTCGGTACTCCCAAAGGGGAGGTTCCCGCTTTTGGACCTCTCCCAGGGTCCCCACATTCGGGACCCACAAATTGAGGATTCACGCTTCCGTCGGGATCTCCCAAAGGGGTTCTCGCTGCCTCGAGAGGCACCAAAATCACTCCTCTCTCCCTTTTCCCTTTTCGGGAGCTCTCGACACTCAAAACACTTCTCCTCTTCAAAAATTGTTTTCAAAACACAACACGCGCATATTGCACACTGAATTCGCATGACCTATACGACCCGTTAGTCGGAGGTTCCCCCGCCTTAAAGCGAGGGGTAATTAACGGCAGTTTTGTTCACGGATGCCGGAGATTAGAATTCCCACAATCAATAAACCCCTGCTTGTCTTAGGCAGGGGAATTTATACACGCCTGACAATCAAGCGTATCCATCTTAACAGGGTGACGAAAAACATTCTATAAATTCTGGCACTTCCGGTGGGACCTATTTCTCCTCACATACTTCGGGTCAAATGATTATGCGAACTCATTTAACATATACATCGTTGTTTGTACTGAAATCATGCTCCTTCATGCAGATTATTAACTTTCAACTACAATTTCAACCTTAACAACGATGTCTCCAAAAGCAAACTCGAATTTCGTTGCAACCTAGTTGCCTACACAATCAAGGTGCCTGTTCGAGTTACGCTCCCGCCAGAGCTCATGCACCAATGGATGGAGCAACCGCTCCAATTCGGCTCCATTTCATTCGCCTCAGCTAGCAGCGTTCCTGTCTCTCAAGCTCCAGTGATTGATAGACCGGTCTCAAAATGGAGGATGCCAAATGTCGTAATCACGAGGGCGCCTAAGCTGAAACGCAACCTGTCTTTGAACGCAAGCCCAAACGCAAGTCTCTCTGTTGCTCCAGTTAGGGGCAAGGCCGTCAACACCAAGGTTACGACAAAACGTCTCAGGTAAGCTCAGGCGATACCTTTGACAACTATACAGTCGGGTGTCTTCTTTGGACTCCTCGTCAATCGGCCTACAGCGGCTTCCACGAAAGCAGATGCCCATCAGGCCCTTAAAAGTGAAAAGCTAAGGCAGAAACAACTCAAATATAAAGCCAACAAGAGGGTCAGGAATCCTGGTAAGTTGAGTTTCGTGAGGTTCTAAGAACAGGATTACCCCGCGACAACAACTAAGTCCGCCTTAAAGATCAACAACTCCTTCGAACCCTTAAAGTGAGTTCAGAAAAACGCCATGACCGTAAAAATCAAGAAGATGGTGAATCGAACAATGCTGCGAAGAGATGTGTCTAAGCCTCAATGTAGAAAGCATGACACCATCTCATCAAGAGTTCACCAAGCGCTCCTCTCTGTGTGAAAATAACGGGGATAGTTCAAAAAGAGGGTGCCCGTACCATCCAAGAACCCAGCCAGGCCGACTGTCTTCAGTCGCCTGACCTTTTTCTAAAAAGGATGGGCTACGACGACGGTCTGAAATACCAGCCGCCAACAATAAAGGGATGGCCGGATGTACGGTCCATACGGTTTATATGGCAGTCACGCGTCCCAGTGATAACCTTCGTAACAAGAGAAAAGATGGGGACGCCACTTTCCAGGCCCAATCTGATTTGAATGTTGCTGCCACTTCCCTAGCCCGGCCTTCTCTGGATAACAATGAAAACCCTTTTGGTAAGGCCGCTAAGCAAAAAAATCCCCTAATTCATGAAGAATCGGACTCAGAAAGCGAGGAGGAGGTAACTGTCGTTCCCAAGATTGCAGAACAACTGCTCCAAGACCTCCGGAAACAACTTAAAAACAAAGACAAGGAAATGAGTCAGCTCTACTCCAAAATCGATGATTTGACAAATGTCGTGATGCAACTTACAATCAAGGTCGCTCAAGGGCAGTCTAATCAAGCACAATGTTCTACCCATGAGCCGGGAGCCGATGCCCTGAAGCAGCGGACACCTATTCCCCCAAGTCCAAAGACAGGCGAGCCCCGTGAAAATCGCCCGCATTCCGCTTCAAGAGACATCTTGACTCTGGATGAGCACGCTAACGCAAGATCAGATCATGGACTTGGTCGCTAACAAAGTCAAGACATTAGTTGCCGTGGCCAAAGCGCAGAAAAACGTCGGCAGCAGTAGGAGACCATATCCTACACAATATGGTCTTGTAGAGTTTCCTAACGGCTATATCGTTCCCAAATCCGGAAGGTTTGACAGGACGGGAAATGTAAACCAACACATTGCCCACTTTAAAGTATCGTGCGGAAATACTGGGGCAATGAAGTGCTTCTCCTCCAGAAGTTCATTAACAGCTTAATCGATGTTGCCTTCGATTGGTACGCAAGCGTACCGGATGTCTCGGTCACGACGTTCGCTCAAATGGAATCTTTGTTCAAACAAAAATTCACGAGTATCAGCGATAAAATCACCATTGCCAACCTTATGAGGACTAAACCAGAGAACAACGAAAGCAACATGGATTTTATAGTCCGATGGCGTAATCTCACCGTTAAGTACGAAGCGCCGTTAGAGCAGGACCAATCCGTCAGCCTTCTTATAGGAAATCTAGGCAACTGATGACTCATTTTCTATGTACGACCGGTCTCAAAACATTCCAAGAGCTGATTAAGAAGGTTCAGATGTTTGAACGCTCAAAACACGAGTTCATCCCAGACCTCCAAATTAACAACAAATCCTGGAAGAATCGGAAAGACGACAAATGTAAAGGAAGGAATTCCAACAATACCGACTCTTTCAATACGTCTAACGACAAGGGCAAGCAAAGAGCGGGCGGATCAAAGACTGACCGGCCTCAAAAGCCAGTACTGAGAGGATGGTCGATTCTAGAAGAGAAGAATAAAGTCTACTCCTTCAGAAGGGACAGTTCGTAAAATATTCAAGGGCATCCTGAACAACGGTCTACAACTGCTAGAGTCAAAGAGGCCTCATGAAGCAAATATGACCGACAATCCTATGTACCGCCTATACCACAGAATATTGAGCCATACTATCGAAAACTGCCATGTCTTCAAGAATTGGGTCTAGAAACAACACAAGGCCGGAGAAATTGAACTGTCTAAAAGCGTGTTAGCAAACAATCAAGCCACGATCACCAACTTCATATAAACGGAAGCCGAAGACTTTTGGGGGCAGAAAACTCAATCTCTCGTTCCATAATACGACTTCAGTTTGCCGCAACCTCTCTAGAGCATATTCCTATCTAAAAAGATGGAGAAAATGTCGAGGCTGTTTCAGAAAGAACCCAGAATTGAATAGGAGGATTAAATGGAGCCCACTGTTCCGGCTATCAATTCGGCTCGACCAACCTTGAAAATTGAGAATCTCAAGAAGAAGAATGCGGCTCGACTCGAAAAGGGGGCTGTGAGGAAATCAGTCATCCAAAAATATATCGATTCTCTCGAAAACTATGTGCGAAAAGAAATAGCCCTAATCAAATCGAATGAGTTCTTCCCTAAAGAAGCAGCAGAAATTCTGGAAGAATTGGAAGGCGAAACTAGTGATGAAGTCCCTATAGTGACCTGCTACGCCATCCATCTTGGCATCGATTCTGAGGGAGAGTTATGTTTTTCCAAAGAGGATGATGAGCTCGCCACAAGGCCAACCAGTTCCAGCTCCTGAGCTTCAAGGTGCTGCCACCAAGACAGGGCAATGCCCCAAAGGAAAAAGAAAAACAAATTGCAAATGAAGGGTACGATGGAGAGCCAGCTCATGAAAAGACTCGAGCTCTCTCTCCGTAGACTACAACGTCTTGACTCATCTCCGGAAGCTCTCATCTCTCCTGAGCATTTATGATGCTTTTGTTCTGTCCAAATCAAAAATTAAAAGTTAAAAGTCAAAAAGTCAAAGTCAACGCCTAAACAAGTGGACCCAAATCCAACCAATTCGGGCCCAAGCTGGCCGGCCATCAAAGAAGAGAGAAATTTATAATAAATAAATTTTGTATGCAAATAAGTGTGAAAATGTAATACAAATGGGCAAAAAGTCAATTTGTTGTAAAGCCTATGTAGCCATGTGCAAAAGATGGGCACATGGAGCATGGGAAAGACAAATCCAAATTTGCAATGTCCAAAGGGCTATGTAAAGTTGTAAGCCTATATAAAGCAAGCATGTGAAGAAATCAATAAGAACTTTCATTCTTTCAATCTTTCTAGGGTTTTGACTTTCGTTTCTCTTGAAATGATTTTCTCTTTTATCTCACTTCATCTTCTTCCTTAAGAAAAACCAATAAAGGGAGCTCTTTTCTTTCAACAAACCCAAATAAAACTACTAAACCCAAAACAAAAGTAAATCCATTGCTTTTCTCCACAAAACTTGTAACACCCTTATCCGATCGTACGTTCCTTTTTCTTTTTGGATATATTGGGCTTTGTTTTATTATTATTATAATTTGGAGTTTAATACTTTTAATTAAGATATATGCATATAATTATGTTTTTTTCAAGTTTGTTAAATATGCATATTATTAGTATTTAAATATTTATTTGTCTAACACTATTTTATAACCATATTTATATTTTAGTATCATAATTTAAACAAAAGATATTTTATTTGGTATTTCTTTAAACAATATATATACATAAGATTTTACCCATTTTTAAATTCTATTTATAAGATATTTTGTCTTACGATATTTATTTGGTTAGAATATTTAATTTTGAAAAGTCATGAGAGCCCCTGTTAAATCTTTTAACCATATAAATATTTTTACTAAACTAACAACTCAATTTTCTTTCTCCAATCACCATATATGTCTCACCTGATAACTTGATTCTTTTTAAAACAAATATTTTCTCTCTCCAAACTAAATAATTTTACCAAACCAAATATATTTTTAAATCTTTTATTAATCCTGATCCTAACAATCGCTCATCTAATCTCTCTCAGCAGATTCTCTTTCTCAAATCTACTCTCTTTAATTATTTTTTTCTACAAATCTATATACATACATATATATAATTGAAGATATTTTATTATGATAGTTTAACTGAAAATATATTTTAGTTGTTTGATATCATAAAATCTTATATATATAACTAATTGTATTTATTTTTATTAACCCATAACTATATACATATCTACATATATTTTCACTATATACTAATATGTATATATACATATACTTTTCTATTATTCTAACTATATACAAACTAATATGTATATATACAACTTTTCTAATATCTTATAGAAGTTTATAACAACCCATCATATCTCTCTTTTATAAAATCAAATCCAAATCTCATCTCATCAGAATATTTCTCTCTCCAATTATAATAATCTCTCCAATCTTTAAACAATCTCTCTCTTCTCTATAAATAACAACCTAATTATTATCATCTCTCCCCTTCTTATATAAATCAACCTTCTCTTTTTCCCATCACAATATTTTCTTCTTCTTCAAAATTAGCCGAGCATTCAAACCTTGGAGTTGTTCTTCGTGTCGTCGTGTTTATCTGTCTCCGAGGTAAGTACTCTTACTCTTTTATTTTTTTAGTCAATGCAACATCGGGAATTCTCTAAATAAATTATTAACTTACAATATTTAAATAAAATTGTAATATTTTGCCGCTTTATTAATATATCTTATAATACTTGTACATATGATGAAAACCCTAGGATCTAGAATACCTATTAATCCTTTCATCAAGTGAACAACTGTAAAAATGCAAACGTAATAAAATAACTTTTAACATGTAAATGTGGTTTAATATATAAAAAGCTTTATAAGTTTATATGTTTCTGTTGCAACAATATTGGTATACACTAGCATGCAGAATGCCAACACTTATATCCTAATTTAAAACACAAAAATATACCATTATTACTGTTAATCAATAAACACTTTGGGCTTAATATTATATATATATAAATTAAACTTTCTACATTATCACTACTTATAATATCGCTGCACTCTATGTGCCCTAATCATATAAATTATTTTGATACTATAATTTATATTAATATTTTCTATTATCACATGATTATAAAACCTATTATTAGCACTTACATGATAACTAGTCAATCTGTCATTTATTTTATCTTACTTACTATTATCTCGTAATTATACTATTACCACCATCCGCTTTATGCATCTGTAATTTGTCATTTCTATTTAACTATATTAACCCTTTAAAACCATATTTCAATTTATTATTCTTTTCAATAAATAAACTCGGATGTTAAATACAGATGCTTGCATATTTATGTTGAGTGTTGTTTACATTTTTGATCTTATCATATTCTATCGTCTATATTTAACATTTTACTTGAGACTATTATTGTCGGCATGCTTGAGAAACCTTAACATGCTATTCTTGTTTATGAACACTATCATTTTATAACTATTGTACTTGACATGCCATGATTACTCATTGCTCCACACTACTCATATTAAAACAAGTTCTCTAATTTGAATGCTGAATTACATGACATGACATACCACTATTCACCAGTTTTATTTCCATACAATTACCATACTACAAGTTCCTGTCTTTTCAGCATTCTTAATTAGTGATTTTAATCTTTACCATAGCAGCTATAAATACGTGGGTGTTGGGGTAGTTTGAGTGTGCGTTGTGCAACAGGATCTCAGGAGTCCCATGCCGGCAGCTCGTACCGGGCTATAGCGGTCACATGATTACAGCTCGTACCGGGCTATAGCGGTCTCATGATTACAGCTCGTACCGGGCTATAGCGGTCACATGATTACAGCTCGTAACGGGCTATATCGGTCGCATGTTTACAGCTCGTACCGGGCTATAGCGGTCACATGATTACAGCTCGTACCGGGCTATAGCGGTCGCATGATTACAGCTCGTACCGGGCTATTGCGGTCACATGTTTACAGCTCGTACCGGGCTATAGCGGTCTCTTGTTCATTCCACAGTTGGGCCAGTGTTTCCTAGCCCCTGGGGCACCACTCTTGGGTTAGGAATACTCCTGCAGAGGTTGACGCACACACTCAAGCTTACGATAGGATAGTTTACCTTTTAGTGGCCAGTTAGGTTATGACCTGATCCCTTACATACATGTTTCATAGTATTAGTGCATTTAATTACTTATATTCATGTTTTCTTGCGCACCGGGCTTCACTTTTATATATTCTTGTTATTATGCTACACACACTTTATACGTTGAGTACTTGCTGGGAAGTTCTAACATCTCTAAGATTTGCCATCTCAGGTTTAGTGACAGATTTTTAGGCTGAGCGGGATCAGAGCGGCTACCAGGACTTTGTTGAAGATCAGTAATCGTAGGTTTATTTTCCTTTACTTTTAGTCTTTAGCATGTGTGCCCTTATGGGACATTAGGACTTTTGTATCTCTTTCGGATCTTATTTTATTCCGAATCTTTTGTTTTGGATCTATAATTGCATCAATTATCTAGTGGATCCATTTTAGGATTTCTTGTGGTTTCATTGCAGCATGATTATCAGTATTATTTCTTTTGGTATTTGGATTTTATTTTTGACAGGTTAATCTAGACAGCCTTATGTGACTATGGTAGGACTTTTCCTTACCGTAGGTAGTACGGCTGGCCTTCGTCGCTTCCCGTATTCCACACTTTTGGGAAGCGGGGCGTGACAAAACTTAAGGAAAAGGGAAGAAGGAAGAGTTCTTAGGGTAAAAGCCCATGGCTTTCACCCCAAGCAAGTACCGTGGATGAAGAACCATGGTGAAACCCATCGGTTTCACCACAAGACGCCCAAAATCAATGACTTTGGATGAAAGTTCACACTTTTCGCCCGTGAAACCTTCTCACCGCCGGATCTTTCATGAGATCTGAAGGAACATGGATCATAACCCCATATTCCTTGTAAAAAAATAAGAATGAACATGGGATACCCCGTGTTCAGCCTCGGGATCCCCAAAAAGGGATCCTCTCATCAGAACCCCAAAAGGGGAGGTCCCGCTATCGGGACCCCACTGGATCCCCCAGTTTCGGAACCTTCAAAGAGGAGGTTCCCGTTTCGGGACCCCTATCGGAGTCCCTACCTTCGGGATCCTCAAATTGAGGGTTCCCGCTTTCGTCGGGACCCCTCTAAAGGGGTCCTCTTGCATCGGGAGGCACCAAAATCACTTTTCTCCCTTTTCCCTTTTAGGGATCTTCCCGACATACTCAAAACACTTCTCTTCAAAAAAAATTCTAACGGGGCTTTGCCCTACATCCTGTGTCACGCCCCGCTTCCCAAAATACGTAAACATGGCACGTGACAGAGCCAACCATGCTACTTATGGTTAGGAATAATTCCTTCATAGTCACATTACGGCTGTCAATGTGATATCAAGATCAGAAAAAAATAAAATCTAGCTAACACATGTCCAGCTGCCACAATAAATAAAATCAAGAAATGCATATAGCGGAAATGAATCAAGATCCAAAGAATAACAATTTCTGAATCACGTCCCTTATGGGCTCACATCAATAAAAATAAAACCACGGAAATAAAAGAAACTAAGCATCTCTAAACTAAATAGCTAGTTCCTCAGTGCTCGACTTGCTTGCTAACGTACTCATGATCTACCTATGATAATGTCAGAGGAACTGAGTCATGCAAAACCCAGACGTCAGTGCGTTATAATATCAAAATAATAGTAATAATCAGGATAGGATGATATTATTAAACATGAATGTAAATAAAAAAATACATGTATAAAACAGTGAGATATAGGTATGCGATGTGTATTCTAGAATCTGTGCTTCTAAGTTATCTATTCTACAAGTTTTTGAAATCAATTTAATGGAATCGTCGATACAACTCAATAGTATCCTGTGCGTGCCCAGGACCACAGTTAAGATTCTCAGGCTGAATCCGAGACGTGCCGCTAAGCAGTAAACAAGTAACATACAGATGAATGATGTCAGCAACATCATTCCGGGGCTGGCCGGGCCCGTAAAGACCGATCAATATCTGGAGTATCGAACTGTTGAGTTACAAGTCAGGTTTCATTATTGATTTCCCTACCCAAGGTTTTGTGTTCAAGTCGGGTATTGATGATATAAATCTAATGCCAACATAGAATCAAGTAGGTATAGGTCTTGTCTATGTAGACAACAAGTCACGTCCGTCAGGTAACGAATCAAGATTGCCGGTATTAGTAATAAGATCCAAGCAATAACTCTGGTGGTAGTGGGTCGTGAACATGTCATGCAATTTCTTTTAACCAAAATAAATACCAAATGTAAAACTGTGATCAATATTGAAACACGGTAAACATAACTATTGTCAGGATGCATATGTATCTATCTGTAATAACCGTTATACGTTCATTACCATGTACATTGCAAATTAGATAAAATATTGAACTGATATAGTATTATAATAATATCGTGATGTTCCGGCATGCATCTGGATAACCCATTATCAGTACGGATACAGACGGATGCTATAAAACTGTAACTTGGTACTACTTGCTGAATATTAAAACGTATGTACCATAGTCAAGCATATAAGTATCGATATAATCAAAATAGCATGTTGCAAGTTTAGAACTTGCCTGGTCGAATCTCACGTCGAGATACAGATGTCACATTCCGACGTCGAATAACGTCACAACGCAAAACTTACGTACGCAGGATTTGACCTGGCTGAGCAGCTGCGGACGTGGTAACTAGGCGAGACAACGACGGTGAATGGGTCGTCTGGATCGTCGGCGATGTGCGCAACTCCGGCGAAAACGATCGGGAAGGAACAGAAGAAAAGAAGAAAGAAGAAGGTGATAGCGGGGGTTTGCTGGTGTTCTGGGGGTAAGTGATGACAGCAGAGATGGTGGCGGCGAGGTGCCGCGAAGGCCAACGGCGAGGTTGATGAGGTGGGTGGCCGTAAGGGTTAGTATGATCAGGGAAAGAGTAGAGAATGTGGTGGTGGTCTGGGGTTGCTAGGGAGACGAGGAGGAAGGTGACGGGGTGATGGTGGTGGTTGGGTTCCGGCGACGAGGGTGATGGGTTCTTGGTGTCGGGGTCTCGGTTAGGAGCTTGGTGGTCGTCGGGAGAGGAGGTGATGGCGAGGCAGGAGAGAGGACGACGATGACGCTAGGGGCGGCGGCGGCGAGAGGGTTTGAACGTGGGTTCTTGGTCGAGAGGATTTGGAAGGCGAGGTCTCGGGGAGGTGGTGGTGGTGAGGACAGTGATGACGAGGAGATAGTGTCGTTGGCGACGAGGTGGGGACGTCGACGGGGAGAGGGCGACGAGGTGCGGGTTAGGGTTCAGGTTGGCAATGGAAGGAGAAGACGGGGGAGAGTGATTTTATAAATTTATTATATTATATATATATATATATATATATATATATATAGGGATAGAGAGAGATGTGCGGATGGGGAGAGGGAAGGAGAGAGAGTTAGAGGGAGATTTGAGAGAGAAAGGAAAGTTTTATTTAAAAATTTAATTATGTTTAACTGATATATATATTAGTTATATATAATATTATATATATTGTGGGATTTTACAGATATACCAGATTACTTCGAATATTATCCGTACACCTTTAAAAATCTAGTTTTTAAATATGAAGAGTATACGTAAGAATTTAAACCATGATGCAAATGTTTATAATTAAAAACAAATACCCGAAATAAAGATCTACGTAAATATACGCAACGATCCAAATACCAGTATGTCTAACCCTTAGGATACCAACATAATATATAGGCGTAACCACCTGATATGAAGTACAATGACATGCAAGGCTAGATGGGAAAAATATTATTTTGGTTTTATAAAAAGATATTTAGAGTCTAGCAATATTATAAAAAGATGTGGATTCTACAATATTATGTGTATATATATTCTAGATTTGCATGGATACATTGTACCAGCAAATGTCAGAACTTGCGGTGGCTTAACAAGTGATTTTCCGATTACTATTGGTTTACATCAAGGATCTGCATTAAGTCCTTTCCTGTTTACCATCGTGATGGATGAGCTTACTAGAACTATCCAAGATGAGGTCCCTTGGTGTATGCTATTCGCTGATGATATTGTTCTAGTAAATGAGACGAAAGCAGGGGTTAATGCAAAATTGGAATTATGGAGACAAACATTGGAATCTCGGGGATTCAGATTGAGCAGGTCCAAGACAGCATATATGCACTGCAAATTTAGTAGCCAGAGAAGTCAAAACCATATTGGTATAACATTGGAAGGGCAAGAGATATCACCGAGCGACCAGTTTAGATATCTAGGTTCCATCATCCAAAGGAATGGGGAGATCGATAGTGATGTTAATCAAAGGATCCAAGCTGGTTGGTTGAAATGGAGGAGTGCAACAGGGATTTTGTGTGATCGTAACTTTCCGTTAAAATTGAAAGGGAAGTTTTATCGGAGCGCTATTCGGCCTGCCTTATTATATGGTACAGAATGCTGGGCTCCTAAGAAGCATCATACACAGAAGATGCACGTAGCGGAGATGCGCATGCTTCGTTGGATGTGCGGTAACACTAGAAAAGACAAGGTGCGAAATGAGGATATTCGTGCAAAAGTTGGTGTAGCTCCCGTGGAGGAGAAGATGCGGGAAAACCGGCTTAGATGGTTTGGTCATGTGCGACGCAGACCTATGGAAGCACCGGTTCGACGAATAGATACTCTCGATATGGGTAATGGCAAAAGGGCAAAAGGAAGACCGAAGAAAACATGGATGGAGGTGATACGAAACGATATGGTTGCCAAAGGACTCAATGAAAGTATATTGTTCGATAGAAGTGAGTGGAGACAGAGGATTCATGTGCTGGACCCGGCGTGATTCTCATGTTGGTTCATGTAGCCTACCCCATATGCTTGGGATAAAAGGCTCAGTTGTTGTTGTTGTTGTTGTATTGTACCAGCAAATATTTGATATAATTTCGAACCATGTTGGGTTTCAACCATGTGGGTTGGGTCGGATAATAATCACAACTACTAATTGCATCATTCGCACCCCAAAAACAACAATAGCAAATAATTTTGCCGCAAGATTTGAAATACCCAAAAATATATAGTATAAAAGTACTAGAGTGCTACATTATACCCAACTCCTCAAAATTCCCGGAAAAAGAAAAAGACAAGAAAATACGGATCTAAGAAAAGAGGTGTGGAAACTTTTGTTGGATCTCGTCTTCACGTTCCCAAGTAGATTTTTCGTGCGAACGATTTCCCCATGAAACGAGTACTAATGGGATAACTTTATTCTTGAGGAATTTTTCTCGTCGATCCACAATCGCCATTGGTCGCTCTTCATACATTAAACCTTCCTTTACTGTCAGTTCCGAGTGATCTAAGACGTGCATCTCATCTCGAACATACTTGCGAAGTTGAGATACATGAAACACGTCATAAATACCCTCCAAGAATGGCGGTAAAGCCAATCGATACGTTATCTCTCCAACACGCTCGATAATATCGAAAGGTCCCACGAATCGAGGACTAAGCTTGTCTCGACCGCCAAATCAGATCACTCCTCTGATTGGGTGATAATTTCAAGAATACAAGATCACAACTGCGAACTCCAGAGGTCTTCTTCCAGTATCAGCCTAACTTTTCTGCCGATCTTATGCCACTTTCATATGGTTTCGGATTACGTTAATTTTCTCCATCGTTTGCATAATAATATCCGGTCCCAATAATCTTCGTTCTCCAATATCGTCCCAACAGACAGGCGAGCGACATTTATGGCCGTATAATACTTCGAATGGAGCCATCTGTATAGTCGCCTGAAAACTGTTATTGTATGAAAACTTCACTAAGTGCAAATGGTCCTCCCATGAACCCTTGAAGTCGAACATGCATGCTCTTAATATATCTTCAAGAGTTTGGATCGTTCTTTCAGACTGGTCATCCGTTTGAGGATGATAGGCCGTGCTAAATTTCAGGCGGGTTATCAAACTTTCCTGTAGTGCAACACCCTAGTTCAGTTATACCATGTTGATTTGATTATTTTATTTTATCTTGTGGCTATTTCCTGTTTTATGTGTTTTTGGGTGCGGATAGTGTTTTGGTATCTGTGTTTAGTATCCGACCCGATCCGCATGCTTGAAATCTGTCTTGGTTCTTGTTTATGTTTTATCCCTGCTAGTTTTGAGGATCCGTGCACACATTTGTTCTGTATACCTGTATCGTATATCTAGCATCTGCATTCTTTTAATAATACAAATATAGTCAAATCATATATTTTAAATACCTAGCATGGCCTGCATCATATCCCTGATCCTGTGGTTGCATCCGTACATCGTGTTCTCGTCCCGTTTAGTGAAATAGACTCGTTTGGATCGCTACGTGCATACTACGTGTATCCTTTCTTGGGTATGCATTTTCTTTAACCGGACATCGCTTTTAGTTTTGGTTGACACGTATATTATCCCTATTTTCAAACCGTAATTTTAGACCCAACCCAGGAATATTTTGGAGTATTTTTGTATTAGCCAGAAAACTCAAATTTACTTAATATTATAATCTTTAAATTTAAATTGTTAATATATATTCATTTATATTTTTAACCAAATAAATATTTTAACAATATTCTCAAAAATCAAATCTTATATCCTAATCTAAACCGATCCCCACTACTTTCCTCTATATGTCTCTTCTTTTTATATTATATATATTCTTTATTTTTTTAAACCCTATACCCATACTCACGTCCTCTCTCTTCTCCTTCTTCGTTCTCTGTTTTCCCGCCGCCTCTTTCCTCAAGAACCCTAACTCGCACTTGCCGTCACCACCTCGCCGTCGTCGACCACCCCTCGCCCTCGTCGACATCTCTTCTTCCTCTCTCTCCTCTTTCCCCCGACGAGATCCCCGAGCCTGCAACCTAACCCCGATTGCTAAAACCCTGCAACCTCGTCGCCCAGCCCGCCGGAGCTCGCTTCGCCGCTGACCTCACACCATCACCACCTTCATCTTCTCTTCTTCCTCTCTCTTCTTTCCCTTGCAACCCCAACCCAAGATCCCCGATGAAGAACCCGACCCTGCAACTCGCTTCACCCTCGTCGGAGCTCCGACCCCGTCGGCCTCACCCCTCGCCACCACCTTCTCCTCCTACTCCTCTCTCTCGACGAACCCATTCCTTAAGCATCCCACTGCAGCCACTACCACCTCACAAACCCCGACCCCTTCTCTTTTCGCCCCGACGATCATCACCGTGATCAACACCATCTCCTACCACCACAGCCGCACCCCTCATCGCCTACGCCCTCATCTCCGAAACCCGACACCCCCATCCTCAACCACGACAACATCACCACTGCCGCAGCAAACCGCAACAACCATCAAGCCGAGATCCCAACTTCGGTCGCCGACGATCTCGCCGGGTCCAAGTGGCGTCAGCAATTGAAACTGTGTTTGTCCGTTGCTTCGTTTTGTGATTGTGGTGCTTCCGTCACCAAGGCAAGTATTCTTGCTTTACTTTTGGTCGATGTACATCGGCATTCCTTCGTATGTATATGTATATATATATTTTCCTGCCCTGTTAGAATAAAAGAGATACGTGTTAGTACCTTTTTTTCTTTATATATATATATATATATATATATATATATATGCAAACTTTTATGCAGCAAGTAAGAAAAATTAGCAAGTGATTTTAAAATGAAATTTATTTTAAATACAAATAAAAGTTCGAGGTTGTTAATCCATCTTATATATATAAGTATCTAGCTTGTAATTATTTTATTTACACATCAAGACTAACGGTAAAGGCAACATTTGTGACTTGTGCTAGTTTGCGCATCACGTTCATGCGGACACTATTACCATATTAAAATTACATTGACATGTCATGATTATCCATTATGCAAGTCCACTTTATTTAAAGACGAGATCTCTAGTTAGGATGCTGAACTACATGCCATGTTACACTATTATTTACCGGCCTCTTTTCTGTACAATTATCATACTACAAATTCCAGTCCTTTCAGCATTCCTAATTAGTGATCTAGTCATACCATAGTAGATATGAACACGCGGGGTGTTAGGGTAGCTTGAGTATGCGTTCGTACAACAGGATCTCAGGAGTCCCATGCCGGCAGCTCGTACCGGGTTATATCGGTTGCATGTTATTACAGCTCGTACCGGGCTATATCGGTGCATGTTCATTCCACAGTTGGGCCCGTGTTTCCTAGCCTCTGGGGCACTACTCTTGGGTTAGGAATACTTCTGCAGAGGTTGACGCACACACTCGAACTCACTATAGAATAGATTATCTTTTAGTGACCAGTTAGGTTATGACTTGATATGTTTATAGTCTGTTTCATAGTATTAATGCTTATATATATATATATGTTCTACTTGCGCACACGGGTTTCACTACACCTATATATATTCATGTTATCATACCACACATACACCTTATACATTGAGTACTTGCTGGGATGTTCTGGTATTTCTGAAATTTGTCATTTCAGGTTTAGGGACAGATTTTCAGGCTGAGCATGATCGCAACGACTATCAGGACTTTGCCGAAAATCAGTAACACGTAGGTTTATTTCCTTTCTGTTAGTATTTAGCATGTGCGCCCTTGTGGGACATTAGGACTTATTATCCTTCAGATTTTGCTCTTTTCGAACCTACTGTATTGGGTATTTATTTGCATCAATTATCTAGTGGACTCATATTTTTAGTATTCCTTATGGTGTCGTTGCAGCATGACTATCAGTATTATCCCTTTTGGTATTGGATTTTACTTTTGACAGGTTAAGCTATACAACTTTATGTGACTATGGAAGGATCTTTCCTTACCGTAGATAGCACGGCTGGCCTTCGTTGCTCTCCGTATTCCGTATTTTGGGAAGCGGGGCGTGACATGTAGGCTCCTCCAAAAGTGGTATAGAAATCGAGTATCACGATCTGAAACGATGCTTACGGGTACTTCATGCAATCTCACAATTTCCTGCATGTACCGCTCTGCCAAAGCCTTCGTCGACTGACCAACTCGAAATGGTATGAAATGAGCTGTCTTGGTCAATCGATCGACAATGACCCAAACTGTGTTATTGCCCTTTGGACTCCGTGGTAATGCTGTCACGAAATTAATGGTTATATGTTCCCACTCCCATTGAGAAATCGGAAGTGGTTGCAACAATCTAGCTACCCTTTGATGTTCAGCCTTGACTTGCTGACACACCAAGCATTTCGATACGTAGCGAGTAATCTCTATTTTCATACCTTCCCACCAGAAATGTTGTCGCAGATCTCTATACATCTTTATGCCTCTTGGGTGTACTGAATATGCGGAACTATGAGCCTCCTTCATAATTTTTTCACGAACATCTCCTTTAGGCATATATAGACGATCCCCATATCGTAACGAACCATCTTCGTGGATTAACAAATCTGTTCGAAGTCCCGCTTTTACTTGTTCTCGAAACTTTTGAAATCTTGGATCGTGCAACTGCGCTGCTTTAATGTTATCGATCAAAGATGACTGTACTTGTAACTGCATCAATTGTCCCGAAGAATCTGGTAATACAATCTCCAATTCGAATATCTGAAGATCGGCTATAATCTCCTTCTGTGCAGTCAACATCCGTATTGCTGGCAACCGACTTAGGGCATAACTTTCCCCGGATGATATTTTAGATTAAGATCGTAGTCAGCCATCAGCTCTAACCATCTATGCTGCCTCATGTTGAGCTCTTTCTGTGTGAACACATACTTTAGGCTCTTGTGATCGGTAAATACTTCTATTCTTTCGTCCAATAAGTTGTGTCTCCAAATCTTTAGAGCGAAAATCACTGCTGCTAACTTTAAATCATGAGTTGGGTAGTTCCTCTCATAAGTTTTCAATTGTCTCAACGCATAAGGTATGATCTTCCCATACTGCATTAGAACACATCCCAAGCCTTTCTCAGATGCGTCGATGTGAATAACCAGTCCTCCGGAACCGTCTAACACTGTCAGAATAGGAGCGGTGGTCAATCTTTACTTCCACGCCTCAAAACCTGACGCACATTTCTCGGTCCATACGAACGGTATCTCCTTTCGTGTTAGCTTGGTCAATGGTTCTGCTATTCGAGCGAAGTTCTCTACAAACCCTCTATACTATCCGGCAAGCCCAAAAAAGCTTCTGATTCCCCTACGTTCTTTGGAGTTGGTCAATCATGAATAGCTGCAATTTTTTCAGGGTCAACGGCAATTCCATCTCCGGATACAACATGACCCAAGAACTTCACTTCTTCAAGCCAAAACTCGCACTTGCTCATCTTAGTATATAACTTTTCTTTTCTCAACGTTGGCAGTGCGATTCTCAAGCGTTCTGCATGCTCTTATTTGCTCCTCGAATATACCAGAATATCATCAATAAACACCACTATAAACTGGTCCAGGTACGGTAAAAAGATTCGGTTCATCAAGTCCATAAATATTGCCGGTGCGTTAGTAACTCCAAATGGTATCACTAAGTATTCGTAATGCCCATATCGAGTTCGGAATGCTGTCTTGCAAATGTCTTCTGATTTCACCCGAACTTGATGATATCCATATCGCAATTCCAACTTCGAGAATACTCTCGCACCACTGAGTTAAGCGAATAATTCGCCGATGCGAAAGATTGGGTACTTGTTCTTAATAGTCACCCGATTTAATTCTCGATAGTCGATGCACATCCATCGTGTGCTATCCTTCTTCTTGACTAGAAGTACCGAAGCTCTCCATAGTGAACCGTTGCTGCGAATCCAACCATTTTCTAGTAATTCGGAAACTTGTTTCTTTACCTCTTCTAGTTCCACTGGCGCCATTGAATAATAAGCCTTTAAAATCGGCGCTGCTCCAGTAATAGATCAATCGCGAACTCCACATCTCGTTTTGGCGGTAAAACCGAAATGTCCTCGAACACATCCATAGAGTCCCGAACTACCGCTGGTGCTTCTTTCTCGTTTACTTCCATCGACGAAAGAACGACGTTAGTCGGCCTAGCCTTAAATTCGACTGGCCCAACAGATCTGCTACCTCCCAAAAATATGAACGCCGGATGTCCGGAAATTTGGAAAATCACTTTCTTTGCCCTACAATCAATGTGATCGTGAAAAGTGCCAAGAAAGTCCATTCCCAAGACAACATCATAGCTGCCAGTATCAATCACCAAGAAATCCGCGAATAACTCTCGTTCACAAATAACAATCGAGCAACCCTTGCACTCACTGCTGGATACAATTCTCCTATTCCCAGTGTGTATATCCCAGCAACTAGACAGGGCCGTGTGTAGAATAGAATGCGCACTAATAAACTTGGACGACATGAAGCAATGGGATGCACCTGAATTGAATAATGCCAATGTGGGAAAATTATAAACGGGCAGGATATCTGAAACGTCATCTGATGCCTTGGCCTCTTCGGCCGTCAAGGTGAAGTCCCATGCTTGATTAGGCTTCTGAGTGATCAGCTTCTGCCCATGAATCTGTTTCTGCGGTGGTTTCTGAATATCGTCTCTCAATCGTAGCTTTGAAGGGTAATCACTGATGGTATGGTCAGTTGATCCAAAAACTAGACAAAGTTCGAGCCTCCTTCGACAGTCCTTCTGTAGGTGTCCGGGTAGATGGAAAAAGTCACAAATCACACTTCTTTTCTGATCGGATACAACGGGCTTCTTCATGGGTATAGTGCCTCGCTTGTTTACCGGAATGCTTCTGCGTACAGGAGCTTTGTTTGGTGTAAACGCCGGCTTTCGTACTACAACCTCTTGCTGTAGATTACCCTTTTCTTTCACCGATAAACTCTGCTACTCCCTGGCTGCTTTAAGAACTTGGGAGAAGGTGGTCAATCCCAGAGATATGATGTGTCTCTGAATCTCCACATCCAAGCTACGCATAAACCGTCTTGCCCTATCTGCCTTATTGGTAACCAAGGGCCCCGCAAATCGATTGAGCCGGGTTCACTCAGCCGCATGTGTATCATCGGATCCATCATTCTGCTTCAAGCTATTAAACTTCTCTTCAATTTCCTTCCGAGCAGACTGCGGAAAGAACTTCTCCAAGAAGCTACGCGAAAAAGTTGCCCAACTGATCGGTTTGGTCAGACTAGTCTCCACTATGAGCCATCACTCGCGAGCGTAATTTACCAATTTGATGTGTACTGCATCCACCATTTTCTCATCTGGAATCTGCGCGGCAACATACAGGTTCTCTGTATCAACTAGCCACTGCTCCGCTGGCAATGGCTCCTCCAATCCAGTAAATGTGAACGGACCGAGCTTTCTAAAGTCGGCCACAGTGCTCTCATGCTGTGTTGGCCTAGATGCTACTGCAACCACGGACTGCTGGACCGTCCTCAGACCCTCCTGAAAAGCATCGGCCTGCCGCCGATTCAGCTTAGTTTGTCGCTTCTGGTTTTCAAGCATACCACGTACAACTCCAAGCAATGCGGCGTTATCGACACGCCTCTGGTATGACCACAAATCTCTATCCGCCATGATTATGAAACCAAGACACTCAAGGGGATTCGTAACGGTAAACATAATTCAATAAACAAGATACTGATAGCTATAGATTCAAGGCTGGCAAGATAGTAATGTGGCAGGACATGTTCCTAATTCCGGGTTTTCTGGTTATTGTATTGGGTTCAATACTCAACTACAAAAGAACCAAATCCGACTAACCCTAAATCTTAGGACTCTGATACCAAACAAACCCTGCCACGTTTCGCTTTCCAAAATACGTATACACGGCACGTGACAGAGCCAACCATGCTACTTATGGTTAGGAATAATTCCTCCATAGTCATATTACCGCTGTCAATGTGATATCAAGATCAGAAAAAAATAAAATCTAGCTAACACATGTCCATCTGCCACAATAAATAAAATCAAGAAATGCATATAGCGGAAACGAATCAAGATCCAAAGAATAACAATTTCTGAATCACGTCCCTTATGGGCTCACATCAATAAAAATAAAACCACGGAAATAAAAGAAATTAAGCATCTCTAAACTAAATAGCTAGCTCCTCAGTGCTCGGCTTGGTTGCTAAAGTACTCTTGATCTACCTGTGATAATGTCATAGGAACTGGGCCATGCAAAACCCAGACGTCAGTGCGTCATAATATCAAAATAATAGTAATAATTAGGATAGGATGGTATTATTAAACATGAATGTAAATAAAAAAAAATACATGTATAAAACAGTGAGATATAGGTATGTGATGTGTGTTCTAGAATATGTGCTTCTAAGTTATCTATTCTACAAGTTTTTGAAATCAATTTAATGGAATCGTCGATATAACTCAATAGTATCTCGTGCGTGCCCGGGAACACGGTCAAGATTCTCGGGCTGAATCCGAGACGTGCCGCTAAGCAATAAGCAGGTAACATATACAGATGAATGATGTCAGCGGCATCATTCCGAGGCTGACCGAGCCCGTAAAGACTGATCAGTATCTGGAGTATCGAATTGTTGAATTACAAGTCATGTTTCATTATTGATTTTCCTTACCCCCAAGGTTTTGTGTCCAAGTCGGGTATTGATGATATAAATCTAATGCCAACACAGGATCAAGCAGGTATATGTGTTGTCTATGCAGACAATAAGTCCCGTCCGTCAGGATAACAAGTCAGGATTGTCGGCATTAGTAATAAGATCCAAGTAATAAGTCTGGTAGTGGGTCGTGAACATGTCATGTAATATATTTTAACCAAAATAAACACCAAATGTAAAACTGTAACCAATATCGAAACACGGTAAACATAATTATTGCCAAAATGCATATGTATCTATCTGTAATAATTGTTATACGTCCATTACCATGTATATTGCAAACTAGATTAAATATTGAACTGATATAGTATTATAATAATATCGTGATGTTCCGGCATGCAACTGGATAACCCATTATCAGTCCGGATACAGACGGATGCTATAAAACTGTAACTTGTTACTACTTGCAGAATATTAAAACGCATGTACTATAGTCAAGCATATAAATATCGGTATAATCAAAATAGCATATTACAAGTTTATAACTTGCCTGATCAAATCTCACGTTGAGATACGGATGCTATGTTCTGACGTCGAATAACGTCACAACGCAAAACTTACGTACGCAGGATTTGACCTGGCTGAGCAGCTGCGTGACGTGGTAACTGGGCTAGACGACAACAGTGTCTGGGTCGTCTGGATCGTCGGCGACGTGCGCAACTCCGGCGAGAACGATCGAGAAAGAACAGAAGAAAAGAAAAGAAAAAAGAAGAAGGTGATGGCGGGGTTTGCTGGTGTTCTGGGGGTAGGTGATGACAGCAAAGCAGAGATGGGGGCGGCGAGGCGACGGGGAGGCCGACGGCGAGGTCGATGAGATGGGAGGCCGTGAGGGTTACTGTGATCGGGGAAAGAGCCGAGGAGGAGAAGAGGGTGTGGTAGTGGTGGTCTGGGATTGCTGGGAAGACGAAGAGGAAGGTGACGGGGTGATGGCGGTTGTCGGGTTCCGGCGACGAGGGTGATGGGTTCTTGGTGTCGGGGTCTGGGTTAGGAACTTGGTGGTCGTTGGGAAAGGAGGAAAGGAGGAAGTGACGACGACGCTAGGGACGGCGACGACGAAGAGCGGTGACGGCGAGAGGGTTTGAAGGTGGGTTCTTGGTCGTGGGGGTTTGGAGCTCCGGCAAGGTCTCGGGGAGGAGGAGGTGGTGAGGGCGGTGATGACAAGGAGATGGGATCGACGGCGACGAGTTGGGGACGTCGACGGGGAGAGGGCAACGAGGCATGGGTTAGGGTTGGGGTTGGCGATGGAAGAAGAAGACGAGGGAAAAGAAGAAGACGAGGGAAAGAGAGTGATTTTATAAATTTATTATATTATATAATATATATAATATATATATAGAGATAGAGAGAGATGTGGGGACTGAGAGAGGGAAGGGGAGAGTTAGAGAGAGACAAGGAAAGATTTGAGAGAGAGAGAGTTTTATTTAAAATTTTAACTATATTTAACCGATATATATATATATATATTAGTTATATATAATATTATATATATATTGTGGGATTTTACAGATAATACCAGATTACTCCGAATATTACTCGTACCCTTTTAAAAATTTAGTTTTTAAATATGAAGAAAATACGTAAGAATTTAAACCATGATACAAATGTTTATAATTAAGAACATATATCCCCAAATAAAGATCTACGTAAATATACGTAGCGATCCAAATACCATTCAGTCTAACCTTTAGGATACTAACATGATATATGGGCGCAACCACCTGATATGTGGTACTATGACATGCAAGGTTAGATGGGAAAAATATTATTTTGGTTTTATAAAAAGATATTTAGAGTCTAGCAATATTATAAAAAGATATGTGGATTCTACAATATTATGTGTATATATATTCTAGATTTGCATGGATACACTGTACCAGCAAATATTTGATATAATCTCGAACCATGTTGGGTTTCAACCATGCGGGTCGGGTCGGATAATAATCACAGCTACTAATTGCATCATTCGCAAGCCAAAAGTAACAATAGCAAAGAATTTTGCCGCAAGATTTGAAATACCCAAAAAATATGTGGTATAAAAGTACTAGGGTGTTCCATCCCGCAAGGGGGCTGTTGGCCCTCTTGACCCCCAGCCGGCTGCATGATCAGCGGGAGCCCCGTAAACTCTGCGAGGCCTCTGGTATGTCCAAGACACTCTCAAAATTGTTTTCAAAATACAACATGCGCATATTGCACACTGAATTCGCATGACCTATACGACCTATTAATCGTAGGTTCTCTTGTCTCAAAGCGAAGGGTAATTGACGGCAGAATTGTCTGCGGCTGCTGAAGATTAGAATCCTCACAATCAATAAACCTTTGCCTATCTTAGGCAAGGGATTTGTACACGCCCGACAAGCGAGTGCATCCATCTCAACAGGGTGACGAAAAATACTCTACAGACACGTCTTTGTTTGCTTTCTGGAGGGGCGCAAGATAGGGTTTAGGACTTTAGGGTATTTACGGAGTATGTTATATTAGAATGTGCTAATTCTTACATCATTGCCTTAAACTTTCATCGTCTTTCAAATAAATACCCAAAGTATTTTTAAACAAATAAACAGCCTAGACTTAAAATTCTAAATAAATTAAGCCTTCAATTATGTTGTGAAGTTTTTGCTTAAATAGCAAAGAGATGTACAAAGATAAACAACTTTGACCGAAAACAGCATAAAGCAATAAATTGAAAACTTATGGTATTGTTCGCAATTCAATTAGTTCAGGTTATTTTTCTACAATGAATGAAGTTTCGGATATTTATCCGAAAATGCTGAAACTTTTGGTAATTCTGTGAAAATGAGCCTTAATTAAAACCCCGTCCGTATTTGCCAGTGAGCAATATATAGTCCTCCTTGAAGCCCACGTTTTCTTTTTAAGCCCATCCTCTATTTTAGGTTTGATTGATAATTGTTCATATGTATTTATGTAATGCTGTATTTATTTTACAAAAGTGAAAAATAATCCACATACAGCATTTAAGATCTAATTTTTATAGGTTCAAATATGTTGAAAAACAATCTGTTACTCCTACGCATCGCGTGGGGTTTACCCCTAATTCTATACGATAATTTAATAACTGATTATGGCAGCGCGATGAATACAATTGTATTTATCACAAAATAACATGTCATTATTCCCCAACTCTTTAAATTCGACCCTGAACAAGCATATTACAAATGTTTTGGCTAAGGATTTTATTGTTTGAGATCGTCTGATGCCCTGTGATCCTCCTTTGCTGCAGTGACTGATTCAAAATGCTCGACCTTATACTTGTAGACCTTACTGAACCAAAGAAAGAAAATGAAGTTTAGGACACTAAGAACGGCGAGGAATGCATAGTAATAGTCTAGATGTGATGCATTGAGATTATTCAAAACCCATCCGCCCTTTCCACCTTTCTTTGTGACCTCAGAGACCGCCGACAGGAGAAAGCTACTGAGGAAGTTTCCCGTACCATATGCTACCAAAGAAAATGAAGTTCCCAAACTTTTCATGCTCTCTGGAGCTTGATCGTAGAAAAACTCAATCTCTCCCACCACAAAGAAAGCATCAGATATGCCTATGAGCACAAACTGAGGCAGTAGTATAAATATGGTCTGTGGAACTTGCCCTCCGTTTTTATCTAGTCCATGGCTTAATGCAACACTTAGTCTTCTTTTTTCCACTAGACCTGCTATTATCATCGTAATGATATGTAGAAACATACCAAATCCAATTCTCTGAAGGAGAGTGATTCCCCTAGGGTTTTTAGTCCATGCCCTTAAGATCTTAACAAGGTAACGGTCATAGAGTGGAAGTGTTATTAGCATGGATAATGTGGCAAATGATGCGAGACTAGCTGGAGGGATTACAAAGTTTGGTCCAATGCGCCGTTCTAATGTGGTACCTTGCTTCACGAAAAGGGTGTTATTTTGCGCGATCATTGTGCATGGGATGAACATTGTAGCTAGTAGTGGAAGCATTTGGAGAATCTGTTTGGTCTCCTCCACTTGGGTTACGGAACACAATTTCCACGGAGTGCTTGGCCCACATTTTACTGCAGCTTTGTTTAGGAATCTGTTTTCATGGAAAGAAAGAAGTTATGCACCACAAAAACACTACGCAATTGTTGGTTTTATTGAGTTTTAGAGCCCCTTTGGATACGAAGTCGAGAAAACTGGAATTACTTTATAAGTGGAGAAATATGTTAAGCAAACTACAATTTGCAAGACCTGTTTGGCTTTGAGATAGCTAAAGCTAAATGAAGTTGTATTTTTGATTGAAATATCTGCCGTTATACCACTGTAAAGCGAAAGCCAAACAAGTCAGATTTACAGTTTCTTGAGTTTAAGCCTACTGATTTACTTTATATTCAAAATGGAATTCATAAGTTCTTTTAAATAACAGAACAGTTACCTTACAGAAGATGTGGAATCAACCCTGAACTTCCCTGTCTCTTTATACACCTCCAAGTCTAATTCATGAAGCTCCTTAGGATCATTAGGAACAGGAACCCTCCATTTCCTCGATGCAGCCACAATAACCCTAGCCATCCTAGTAAAAGGACTCCCTTGTGGCAACCTGTGTCTGTAAAATGGAGTGCCGACTAAAAATATAGCGACAGATATCGCAAGGCCTAATGTCGGTATCCCGTATCCGACGGTCCAGCCCACGTTATCTTGCAAGTAGACCAAGACAGTATGAGCAAATAATGTCCCTAAGAAAATGCTGAACATCCACCAGTTGAAGAACGAAAGTTTATGGGCCCTCTCCTTAGGGTCAAAATCATCAAACTGGTCCGCACCGATTGTTGAGATGTTCGGTTTGGTTCCACCATTGCCTATCGCTATAATGTAAAGACCTCCGAAAAATGTACCTAGCTGTAGAGTTGAAGCTCCATGGCAGTTGCTTGAGCATGGTGGTGGCTTCAATGACGGTATAGAAACCGCAAGGGTTAGGAGACACATGCCCTAGTAGCATGAACAGGATTGTTAATTTCATAATGTTTTTTTCTGTTATAATTTATTATATTATATTTTTACATATTTCTGGCACAAACGTAAGGGAGATTTGGCTATATCGTTTTTCATACATAATAGTTCTATAACTATAGTTCAAGAAAAGTAGTCTAAAAGAAAAGTAGTCTAAAGGAACATAATATAGGTGATTTATGCAATAATTCTTAAGGTATTAATAACATGAATAATAATGGGGCGTTCTCCTTCTTTTGTGTTTTGAGAGTTGAGAATATTTTTTTTCTACACCAAGCAAACATATCATATTTGTGCTTCTATACATCTTTTCCTAGTCTGGATGCCAAACTGGTCATTTATATTTTTGTCTATAGTTCTTGGCACAGAGCTTCACACTAATTATGAGGGGGCCGTTTGCACCGCTGACAAATAGTAAAACGTGGTTAAGTTTTTTCCTGGAGCCCGCACACAATAATAGCCGATCCCATTTTGATGGTAAAAAGCTTAGATGACGGTGTTAGTGATGTTTCCATAATGTTTATAGGAAAATATGTCAAGAAAGGGTGGGTAAAGAATATGGGAACAAGACTTTGCAATGCTTGTTACCATTGAATCAGCAAATGAGTGCAAGCTTTTTACATTGTACCTTTTGATCGTTGCTCTTTTAGCCCAACTTCACTCTTTTTTCTACTCGTCTGCTTTTGTGTCCTATCATTGCTTTAGATATCGACCCCAAAAGGGTACTTTTCTCATGCTTTGGATCCATCTGTCATTGATCAAGACCATGATGACTCACAAACAGGTATAAATTTGTTTGCCCTTTTTCCCATTTTATATCATTCACATTAGTCGGCCCACAAATGCTCTAAACTTTGGATAAATTTCTTGACATGAAAATAGAGCATAGCGATCACCAGGTTTTGACATTTGAATATTTATTTATTCTATATTTCCAAGCAAGACATATTTTGCGTTTGAAGCTGTTTAATATGCGACAATATCCTATCAAGTAAAGCTGTTGAGTAAAGTGATTTCTGACACATTTGATGAATCAACAGGCCGCCGTGTGAAAACTTATTGCTAAGTGGCAACAAAGCTTTCATCTCCAATTGATCCAATCCGATCATTTGTGTGGACCTAAACTTCCATCAACACAAGCTTAACATAACATGTCGCTACTTTTTCTAGGGTTCCTTCTACCTTTCTGGCTCTGTATAGCAATGGGGTCTAACTAGTCCTGGATAGTGGGCACAACTTGAGGTCAGCCTTAAGAGTAAAAAGTTTTGTTCGGATCGACTTGATCATAAAGTCTGCACTTCTGTAGTGGTAAAGATATTGAAATGGTATCAGAGCCGTCAATGCGAGCAAATAGACTAGGATCAAGAATTAGTTCCTCTTTGTATTCTTACAGTGACATCGATTGGATAAATTTGACTTAGGCGATGTGATAAGCTTCGAACACAGTACTGTTAACGCTCATAAGATAAGCGAATATCAAAAGCTTTTACAATCCACATGTTCATAGAATAGAATGTGATTCATCTTCATATTTGACTTGCAGTCGTCGCATTACTTTCTTAGCATCTAATACCTTTTATCTATCATGGACGCAGCTCGCCAACCAGTGCAAATTAATCCTTTGCTTAGAATCCTACGAATTGACAGCCACCTGATATTTTTGATGCCAAAATTAGGGAAGTATCTTGTGATTTAAATGCATATCACGCCTCTTTATTGTTTTTTCCATTTTATATATTGATATATATTTTTTATCCTTATTCAATAATGGAAAGTGGTGTTCTAATGATTTCCTTTTCCCTCATACTCTATATTTCAAACGTTGGGTATTCTCTCTTTATGTTTTGCCATTTCTGAAAAATTGTAGAATTTAAGAGACCTTCAACTTTGGAGTTTTACAAAGAGTTTCCAAATTTGTTATATGGTTAAATATTTCACGATTTGGCCCTTGTTTCAATAGTTCATAAATGTTGTTTGATATGCATTGTTAACGCGTAACGCATCGGAATTAATCTTGTGTAAAGCGATTTGGTTCCCTAACACGTTTGAAGAATTCATAGAAGATGCTATATTTAGCTATTCAATGGTCCCAAAGGCATCCTATTGACTTGGTTTGGATTCCTAAGTTTCAATCAATCTGCAAGCTAGTGGATCTAAGCCTCCATTAGCACAAGAAATGCATTATAATTGTTGTGGGGTTTTGCTGTAGCTTTTACCCTGTACTTTGAATTAGCCAAGCTGGTGTTTGGATTTTGACCGCAAGTTGTGATCATCCTTTTGGAATTCAAGGTTTTGCAATGGATTTTGACAATGATGTTCATGCTTGACGTGTTTGCATGGGCGGAGCTTATCTCTATTGTTTGTGATGGGACCTTTTGTAGGGTTGATGCTGTTCATATTGGCTATAAATTGAATGAATCCTCCATTTTTTTATGCATGTGTTGCACATGTACAGCAATGATGCTTTTCTATGGTATCGGGAAATAAAGTTTAGCCATGGGCCACACAGCGAAAACATATATTTCTGTAAAATTAGAAGGTAAATTGCTGGTTTTAAAACTAACAATTTGCTATACGGAAAAAGTGAGGAGGTTTTATGAAATTGAGCTCTTTTTAAATAAAAACATTGACGATACCTATATATGTCTTTAAATATCGGATATCCCTATCATGATTCATGTTATATATATATACATGCAAAACATGCGTCCCTAAATCTAATATGACTAATTTGTATGTTAAGATGTTCCAAGGCTGGAATAGTTGGTTAGGGTATGAGAAGATAAGATATCGAAATATTTGACAAAAAATTGGATGTCAAGGTGAACTCTCTCCTGTTCCTCACTCAAGGTCAAAATGGCATCAAGGGATTGTGTAGTTTAAACTTCTACCCATAAAAGGAGTGCTCTTGTTAGTGAGAGAATGCACTAGCTAGTAATGATTCTATTCTTGTTCTTGACTTGAAAAAGGGAGGGGTATCCAATATAATGCTACCACACATACATAAACATATTTTTTTGTTTCCTAGTTTTGAAGTCATGATACTTTCATAGCGTGCATCTAATGCCTTCTTCTACTAAGGATGCAAGAAGCCAATCATAGAAAATTATAGCCTTTGTATTATTTTTGCAATTGGGGTGTCATAGGTAAAGCTTTAGCTTATGGCTTGAATAGTTGCATGTGTGCATTTGTCTAGACTCTAGAATAAATTTTACAACACTATTCAAAGAAGTGATATAATAACTTTATTGAAAATAGGAAGATCTATTCATGGCAATCATTTTGTTTCCACATTAAACTAATGGAAACGCATTATTCTCATGATTCATTAGAAAACTAACCCAATCTAAACACCATGATATCAACTATGATCGACACTAACATGTGAAAATAAGCAAAACTTAACTATATTCAATGATAGGTAAATAAAAAAAAATTGATGTCAGGAGGTCTGAGATTCATAAAGGTTTTACCGAGAGATAGATGGCAGAGGAGATGACGAAGGTCCAATATCGACCTAGATGAGCATCTGCAACATAAGCTCCTAGCAATGGCATCAAGAACACGGTCCCCACCCAGTTGGTCACGTTATTTGAAGCTTGAACAGTGCCGAAATGCATCGTGTTGGTCAAGTACAGCACCAAGTTCGAAGCTATCCCATAGTATGCCATCCTTTCAAACACCTCATACACTGCAAATAAATACATATGCCAAATTCTTAGCCGAGAGAATTATTGATCCGTGGTTTTCCCCTTTCTGGTTAGTTTGTAATATAAACAACGCCTTAAGCGCGAGGTCATTCATGGTAAAGGATCCGAACGCGTTGTTTGCTAATTGGCCCTTTTAAACTCCTTTTTATACTAATATTAGATTTTAAAGCAGAAACAATAGCCAAGAGGGAGACAGAGACGGAAGACGTTTGTAAGCAATTTGAAGAAAATAAGAAGACGGCATTAATTAATTAATTACCGACAATAAAAGAGCAAGCAGTCCACCCTCCTCTCTTGGATCTAAGAACAGGGTTTCCTTTGAGATCAACCGACCCATCTCTTGCATACTCTCCTTCTCCTTTCTCAATATTCTCACTAGTGGCCATTTTTGGTAGCTATATATATCAATGGTAGCTATATAAGTTTTTTCCCCCTCTTATTATTTGCAAGTTTCTTTGAAGTGTGTGCACGTATATATAGGCAATTGGATGGGCCAAAGATTTCATAAAAAATAAGGCTTTTCATTCCACAGCAGGTGCATGGATCTCTATGCTGACGTCGGTCGGCTCCTTGTTGGGTTTGGACCCGATAACGATGCCTTTTTGTTGTTATGGACTATCTATCTTCTAACACGTCATAATTAATTTCTTTAAACACACACACACACAAATTCTTGTAATTGTAACCCAGAAGGCTTAAAATAGTGGTCCTAGCTGGTTTGTTATGCTGGATTATGGCACGTCCGATGCACGTGAAAATCGCTTTAAGCATTGCCCATCAAAGAATGACCGCATATTTACTTAGGCTTCAGTTCAGCTAAAATAGTATAATCTTCCTACATATGTTAGATAAATGTTGGTTCAGTTTCTATTTGAATATTTGTGGTGATATGTTTTAAATTTAAGTGGAGGAAGAAAGAAGGCGAGATTTAAAATAAAGTAGATTGAAAAGATTATAAAGCATATCTAAATAATTAAAGTTATCCAAATGATGTGTAAGTTGTCATTTTTCATTTTTTGTTGGGTTGGGTATAGATTTGTGTCTTTTCTCATCATTTTGCTTGTAAATTTAATTAAACAGTACAATATTAATATTGTATTGTTTAAATATCATGTTATCTAAATATTTAGTTTTTGTCACGTCCCGTGTCTCAGTGTACGGATAATGAGATGTGACTGGTCCGCCAGAAGTAATTGTCCATCAAAGAATGGCCACATATTTACTTAGGCTTCGGTTGCATAAATGCTGGTTTAGTTTCTATTTGAATATTAGAAGTGATATGCTTTAAATTTAAGTCATGAAAGAAAGAAGGCACGATTTAAAATAAAGTAGATTGAAAAGATTACAAAGCATGTCTAAATAATTAAAGTAATCGAAATGATGTGTACGTTGTCATTTTTCATTTTTTGGTGGGGTGGTTTTTTTTTTTTGGGGAGGAGGGGCGGCCGCGGCGGTGGATTTGTGTCTTTTCTCATCATTTTGTTTGCAAATTTAATTAAACAGTACAATATTAATATTGTATTGCTTAATTAAATATCATGTTATCTATATATTTAGTTTTGAAAGTTAAGTTCTAGAGATACTTTAAAAAACATTTTTAAAAAGAAAGGTAACATGAATATTTATTGCCGTAGTCACAAATTCGTGATTCGGATATGATTCGGTGAGGTCGAAAATTCGGATTCGGAGAACTATTCGGAAAAAATCGGCAGGTATTCGGGAAAGATTCGGCAAGTGTTCGGGAAATGTTCGGGAAGAATTTCGAGCAAGAAATTAATATATGAGATGCTAGGTTTTGATTTTGTGAATTATTCGTTGTTTTTTCGAATAATTCGCGAATTATTCGGCGCGTTCAGCAACAGCGAAGATTTAATCGGCTGATCAAAAATTCGTAAATTATTCGTGAATTCGCCGAATAATTCACGAATTGCGTGACTATGTTTATTGCTGCATAGATATGTGCGTGCCTGTGTTTGTTTTGATTTGGGTGTGGGGTGGAAGGTTTAGACATTTTTAAGAATCTTAAAAATTTTCTACGATTTTTCAGTATTTTGCTTGTTACAGTGATAATCACAAAACATATAAAACTCCCCAATTTTTTTAAATTTTTTTCAACATTTTGCACACTTTTAGCACACGAACGTGGGGAAATTTTAAAAATCTTAAAATTTCTGTTTTCTTCGATTTCTAATATTTTACTTGCTATACCATAAGAAAATCATGAAATTTTTGAACATAGAATAATTTTCTTTGGTTTGTCAATATTCTATATAATGTAGTACACGAAAATCTTAAAATTTTCTAATTTCTTCTTTTTACAATATTATGCATGTAGCAAACGATTATGAAATTTTCAAAAATCTCAAGTCTTTTAGTTTTCTTATGTTTTAAAATAGTTTTCATGCTATAGCATATAGCATATGACAATAGCTAAATGTATATAAATCCCAAAAATTATTTGTTTTCCTTAAACCTACAATATTTTGCATTGTACCATAAGAAATTTGTAAAAATATCAAATTATTATGTTTTTTTTTGTTTTTCAATATTTTTCTCATAACATAGCATGCGTAAGTCGTGAAATTTTCAAAAAACCCAATTATTTTTTGTTCTCTTCAATTTTTCAATATTTTGCATGCTAAATCACATGAAAACCATGAAAATTTCAAAAATCTCAAAATTTTCTACGCACTTTCGCTTTTCATATTTTACTTGTTATATAGCACAAAAAAATCACGATATCTTCGAAAATCCAAAAAAATTCCGTTTCTTTGAAATTTTCAATATTTTGCATGCATATAAAAAAAATCACGATTTTTGCACGCGAAAATCATGATTTTTGCACGCGAAAATCATGATTTTTGCACGTGAAAATCACATATTTTTAAAAATTCAAAAAAATTCTATTTTCTTAAAATTTTCAATATTTTGCATACTTTTTGTGCCGTAGCAAAAGAAAAGAGCAAAATTTTAAAAAATCTCAATATTTTCTATTTTATTCTGTTTTTCAATATTTTGCTTATTATATATAACACACGAAAATCACTAAAAAGCACAAAAAGATCACAAACTTTTTTAAAACATTAAAAGTTTCTATTTCTTCAGTTTTCGATATTTTGCTTATTTGGTACACGAAAATCGTTAATTTCTTTTAAAAATTTAAAAAAAATTGTTTTCTTTGGTTTGCAATTTTTTGTATATTATATAGCAAACGAAAATCGTAAAATCTCAAAAATCTCAATTTTTTTCTTCATTTTTTAATTATTTTGCTTGCTATATTTTTAAAAATCCCAAAATTTTTTGTTTTCCCTGATTTTAAACATTTTGATTGTTATAACAAACAAAAATCGCAAAACTTTCAGAAATCTTTAAAAATTCTGTTTTTTTAATTATCTTTTCAATATTTTACATGATATATCACATTAAATTTGCAAAAATTTTATAAATCTAAAAAAAATCTGTTTTCATACTTTCTTCATTATTTTTCATGCATGTATAGCATAAGAATATCATGAAGTTCTAAAAATCTTGTAATTTTTTGTTTTCTTCGGTTTTCCAATATTTTACCTATTCATAGTTTTGTAGAACTTTCAGGTATGTTTTCCAATTGCTACTAAAAACCTAATAGAACAAAAAAAGCAAGTCTGAGTGGCTGAGATTTTGAATGACTAGCATCCCTTGACAGCACACGAAAATCATGGATTTTAAAAAAATATCATTTTTTTTTGTTTTCTTCAAATTTCAAAATTTTGCATGTTATATAACAAACAAAAACTTTTCAAAAATCTTTTCTTTGGTTTTAATATTTTTCTTGTCATAGCATACACAAATCGCAAAATCTTTAAAAGTCTTAAAAATTTTATGTTTTATTTCGGTTTTTCAATATTTTTTCTCCATGGCACATGAAAATTATGAAAAGTCTCAATATTTTCAGTTCCTTTCTTTTTTAATATTTTGTATGCTGCAACACAAGAGAATTACAAAATTTTGAAAAATCTCAAATTTTCGGTTTCCTTCAGTATTTTCGATATTATACATGAGCACACGAAAATCGAGATATTTCTAAAAATCCTCAAATTTTCCGTTTTCTTCAAAATTGTAATATTTTACATACTGCACGTGAAGATAGCGAATTTTTTTAAAATGTCAAAATTTTCTATTTTATTTGGTTTTCTATATTTTTTTATAACACCGAACAAAATCGCGAAATTTCAACTCTCAAAAAAAATGTATACTGTAATGCACAAAACTCGTGAATTTTTTTGATAGTAAACCTAAATAGTATGAGATAGAATAGAAGGAGATTTTAAAGAAGAGGGTTATCAGAATTTTTCCACCATACAAGCTTAACTGCCGAAGGAAAAAGAGTAATAAATATTGAGTAGTGAGTTTGGAAAAAATTTCCTTGACCAAAATATTGTAAGAGTAAATAGGGGCAAGATAATTTTTCCACTGAAGTCTAAGATTAATAAGAGTTAAATTTTCCGTTAAAGCCCAAGCTTTACAATCTTTAAGATTCAGAATACTTGCATAAATTTTCAGAATACGTACATCAATCTTTTTGGCAAGTTTATTGTTCTGTATCTATAATACAAAACATAAATAATAACTCTTTACTGATTGGATCTCAGGACAACCTCTTGATTCATCGCTGCTCACCATATAACTTCAACAACAAATTATGAGATCTATTTAGGATTATATACGCTAGTATTTATCATGCGCGATGCATGCATATTTGGATATTTTAACATGGACAATGATTTGGGAATATTTTTTAAAAAATTAGTTAAAATAATATAGATTTTAAAGGTTTTCACAGGATTTTTATTTTTTTTAAAATTTAATAAGCTATCTTAAATAATTTTTATTATTATCTTAACTAAAAGTATTTAAGTTATTTCTCAAAAAGTTAAAGAGATTTATAATAAAAAAACAAACAAATCTATTTTTTCTATATCTTATTATTGACACTTCATCGCTGTTTAGACGGCGGCAAATTAGAAGGTTTCTTTTGCACCAGGACCATACATCGCTCGTTTGGCATTAATATAGTAAAGACAGCTACCAGAAATAGTTACTATTGAGCAAGTAAACCAAAAGGTAAACCAATAATCAAAATAAAAAGGGGGAAATCCTTTATAGTAACACATCCGCAAATGAATCAGTTCAATGAAATCTGAAACAAAACAAGAAAATATTTCAACATAAAAGTCGACAAGAATAGATTACGTATAAAGAGATTTGCGCATATCAAGATTTCCAATAAATAACTACTTGTATAACATATCTAACAATGCATGCATTCAATGAAACATCAAACCAATCCAGCATACATTATCATCAATATGTTAAAATGGAATATATTAGTCTCAAAAAAGTATTTTTCCCCCTCAGGCTTCAAGTATACATAAATATTCTTCTTACTTTTTTTCCTACCGAAAAGAAAAACTATCAATTCATCGGAAAACGGTAAGCGGCTATACTATCAAAAAGCAAATGGTGACCAAGTGTAAGCCCCCCGATAGCATCTGCATTGGCTTCAGCAATATCCTGCTTTAGCTTCAGAATCCTTTGGTGATCTTTGCAATCACGTTTTATTGGTTGATAGGTGTTGTAAACGAATACAATCTTTTGGGGCGTCATGGCGGCTTGCTCGATGCGCACAAGATCATCGATATTTAGAAGCTTCCCTCCGCCAACTAAAATTAGGTCCTCGTAGAATTTCTTGTAGCTCTGTTCCTTGAAATTATCATCGGATAGGTAAAAGTTCCATCCAGTTAGTAGTCTTGGCACCTATAGACAAAAGTTCGAATATAGTTAAACGGTTTTAAGGAATTTTTTTCTATTTTTGAAGAAATTAAACCATTTTTCAAATAACATTATCCTTAAACTATCCTTAACTATCATTGTTTGTAGTAAACTATCTTCCTATCATTATTTTTTAATTACGGTGGTCTTCCTTAGACTTATGGTTTTAAAGATAGTTTAGTGTAGTGAAGCCTAAATTATCTCTCTTTTTCTATAAGAAATAAAAAGAACCTTCTGTGTCGCCATAAATCGCCCTAGTCTCGGCCCCTCCAAGCTCCCAAAATCATCACAGGTAATCTCGTATGAGTCTTCAGGAACAGGATGGCTAGCTTCTATGCAAGCTTTGGCCCCTGCAGCAATGGCAACTTAAACAGCATTAGATAACAATTTTAATGTACTAAAATAAATATATGACACAGATGGGTAATTGAATCTAAAAGTACTTCGCATGCAATTTTAATGTAGCTGGAGCTCAAAGCATTCAAGGAAACTAAATATAACGAGCATCGACTTTCATTGTATATATGGGCCTAAATATAGGAATTATCTTCAAGGCATTTGCAAGAGTGTAGAAATTTCTTACATTCTATACTTAGGACCCATTGCCCGGTCAAGATAGCCTTGAGAACCTTCGCTGTTCGAGTACAGGCACCGTTCCTATCAACATCGACGATGACATGGGTCACCTTTTCGTCCCAGGAACTAGTTGCAACTGTACCACTTATGTGTGCGAGCTTGTCTAAGATAGTACTCTGCAGCCCATGCAGGAAAATTATGAGCAATGAGCAGTTCAAAATAATAATAACAATAATGAGTAGAAATTACTTTTCTAGTTTGTGCATTAAAAAATTAGATATATATCAGGAAACTAGTGTTTTCACGTTAACTTTGTATTTAATTGTTTACATTCATAATTGGATTACTCAATAGGAGCAATTTATCCTACAAAATCTTCCAAGGTGTAGTTTTTCAATTTTCGAAGTACAAAAAAGAATATATATATATATATATATATATATATATATATATATATATATATATATATATATATATGTTATTGTTTGTTAATCAACGAACTTGACATTTGTAGAGAATGCCGCATGTCATCTGAATAGATTGTCAGATGTCATTTAAGAGATGCACGTGGAAGTCAAATTCCAAAAATAGACGACACACATGAGTGTGCATAATGATCAATATTACTAGAGATAATCGGACATCATAAACCAAGTTACTGCAAGACAAGTTGGTGGATTCATTCTTACCTTCTTTTCTTTATCAAGATCAGAATCACAAAGAATCCAATCTTTTCCCCAACCAGATGACTCCGAAGGTTCATTTTTCGATGCTTCTTGATAGACCAAATCTCCCGACGGAGCAGAAGAGTCTCTGGTAATATTAGATACTCACAAGATTAGTATAAACCAAACATATATGTGTGTGACAGAGGTCAATTAGGTTTTTAACAAATACTTAAATACAGTGAACGTCGTTAACATTTGATTTAGCCTTGGGACTGTCACACGGCAACTTATTTGAAGCATGAGCAGGACAGAGCACAAGATAGTTTTCCTATTACAAGGCAAAATAAATTACAATGACTAAAAACATTCAATTTTTAAATACTATTTTAACAGCAATAGTTAGCAATAGAGCTAGAGAATTTTTATAAGCAACTTGCGCAATCCCAGAGACATTCTAGGATCTCATAAGCACATGGAACATGATAACTTCTTTGGCATCTCTTGGCATAGCAGCCAAGGGCAGCACCATATTTGCCACACTTGCTGCACATGAGTTTTGAAGCTTGTGACAATTCGAGCTCCAAGTTCACAGTCTCACCAGAGTAATATGTTATGTTTGCCGCGCCCTAAGTTAGAATCAATAGAAGAAATTAAAGAAAGACAAGTTGACACAATGTTGTGCTCAAAGTTGTCAAATCGTGATATGTTTCGTGTTTCGTTTTCTTATTTATCGTATCGTGTATCGTAAGAAACAAAATTTCCCGTTGCAACAACGAAGTAATTACGTATAGAACCAATTATAGTTCTAAAATGATCAAATTAGCAACATAGAGCCATATTCAGGCTAAAGCAAATTTCGGAATTGCATATGCGCAAATACATACATATAAATCACACAAACTCATACATTTGATAATCAAATAATACCAAAACAATCTAAAATATTTATCCATATGTCATAAATCATAAACATAAACATTAAATGTTTTATAGTTCATAACTAAAACATCACAAACCAAATTATCAAAACATTACTACCAAACAAAGTCGATGCTACAAAAAATCAATTTTCTCCAATTGATTCCTCACTATCATTATAATAACAAGAGATAACTTCGTACTCCTCATCTTCATCATTTTCACTCTTGAAGAAATCAAGATGAAAATATTTTATTGGCTCAAAAGAAAAGTAATAGTCCATACAACTATATAGAGAGAGTTATAAATCACCTCTCCTAACAAGTATATAATAATTAATCAAACTGATAACTAAATATATTTCCTTAACAATATTCATAACTCTCCCGTAAGCTGGAGCGTATATGTCAATCATGCCAAATTTGGACAGAAGACGAATGAAAACCGGTCGGGGAAGAGCTTTGGTAAGAATATCTGCTAGTTGAGTTAAGTTACAGAGGAAACATGCTGGAGTGCAATCACGTTATCTGTCATTTTGTCACGAATAAAGTGAAAATCTATCTTGATATGTTTGGTCCACTCATGAAAAACCGGATTCTCAGCAATGTGAATTACAGTCTTATTATCACAGAAGAGTATAATCGGAATAAAATAAGGAACTCCAAGATTTGTGAAAAGGGAGGTAAGCCATACTAACTCAACAACTGTATGCGTCATAGATCTATACTCAGCCTCTACAGAAGAACGAGTAACTACATTTTGCTTCTTACTTTTCCATGTAACCAAGTTTCCTCCTAAGAAGACACAATGTCATTCGTGGAACGACGATCATAAATGGATCCAGCAAAGTCCGCATCCGTAAAGACTGTGAGCGACAACATAAATGATAGTTTGTAAAGAAGACCATGTCCTGGAGAACTTTTGATATATCTGAGAATATGCTCAACTGCCTTAAGGTAAGAGGTCAAATGATTATGTATATATTGACTCACTGTGCTAACGACAAAATGTTTGGCCGAGTGACATTGAGATAAATAAGTTTCCCAACTAGATGTTGATATCATCTTGGGTCGGGTAGTGAAAGATCCGAAAGAGAGCTTAAACGATATGGCTTGACTGAAGAATCCATAAGGGTGTTTGCTGGTTTACATCCCAAAAATCCGGTCTCAGATAGAAGATCAAGTGCATACTTATGTTGAGAGAGCCGCAATCTACCAGAATTCCGTGATACTTCAATTCCAAGGAAATATCTAAGTGGTCCAAGGACCTTGGTATGAAAGTGTGAAGCCAAATGTTCTTTCACCTTAGAGATATCGGCAGAATCATCTCCAGTGATGATAATATTATCAACATGTACCAACACAATTACCTTGCCCTGAGGACGATAATGTGTAAAAAGAGACGTGTCGGCGCGACTACGTTTGAAGCCAATCTGTCGTAAAATCATGCTAAAATTTTCAAACCAGACACGTGGTGACTGCTTCAGTCCATATAACGATTTGTGTACAAGAAAAACCTAGACTCCCCCGGTCGCTCAAAATCAGGAGGCTGCTGCATATAAATAGTCTATGATAAATCGCTATTAAAAAGGTATTCTTCACATCAAGCTGATGAAGAGGTCATGCCTTACAAACAGTCAAGGATATAAGAACACGAACCAATGATAATTTGGCAATTGGTGAGAAAGTCTCAACATAATCCAAACCATACAGCTGAATAAATCCTTCGGCTACAAATCGAGCTTTGAGATGGTCAGTCGTCCCATCTGGATTTTGTTGCTTGACAGTAAAGACCCATCGGCAGCTAACAACTTTCTTATCTGAAGACGGAGGTACCGATTTCAAAGTCTAATTAGAGCACGGACAGAAGGAAAAGTGATGGCAGACAAGGAAGAAACAAACTGACGAGCAGATAATGTCAGTCTATGATAGAAAACAAAGTTAGAAATCGGATGTACAGTAGCACAAGAACGCTTACCCTTGCGTAAGGAAATATGAAAAGAGATCTTCAGAAGGCAGCGGTGGTAAAGAATCAAGAACAATAGACTGTATTGGAGTATCTGCGGAAGAAGCGTTAGAAGAATCATTAGTGGGAGGTGGCTGGATAACTTTCTTACGATGGTGGTACACCTGTGGATAAAAGACTACATGTTGATCACTAGGGAGCACATGTTGAACAGATGAATCAAGCTCTGGGAAAGATATGTGTGGAACCAGAATAGCAGAAGTGGGTTCCTTAACAGGTGGTGGAAAATATGCTAATTTTCTAAGGTCACATCACATGAAATACAAACTTTGGTTGTGGCAAGGTAAAAAAGAACATACCCATTTTGAGATCGAGAGTAATCTACAAACACCATACGTGTAGCTCTAAGATCAAGTTTGTCAATATGAGGACCAAGAACATGGAAATAGCATAGGCAACCAAACACCTTAGGGGGAATAGGAAAAGGCTTGCCCTCTGGAAACAAAATTGAGAAAGGATACTGGTTGTCTAGGACCGAAAAAGGCATGCGATTGATATAAAACCAGGCAGCTAAAACTGCAAAATTCCACAATCGTTTAGAAACATGCATATGTAAGAGAAGAGAACGAGCTATCTAAGTAAATATCGGTTCTTTCGTTTAGCAATCCCATTTTGCTAAGTATAAGAACACGAAGTTTGGTGCAATATTCCCCGTGTCTTACAACATGCAGTAAAATCCGTGCTGATATACTCCATAGCATTATCTGAAGGAACAACTTTAACCGAAACACTAAATTGATTAGAAATTTCAGCAATAAAGGTTTTAAAAGTAGACAAAAGCTCAGACCTATTATGCAGAAGATACAGCGAAGTCCTGCGTGAATGATCATCAATAAATGTAACAAATATTTATAACCATACACACTAGGAAATTTAAAGGGTCCCCAAATATTAGAGTGAATTAAAGCAAAAGGTAAGTCATGCTTCTTATTAACCGGAAAAAAGAGGAGCGATAATACTTCCCAAGAATACAAGACTCACAACTAAATTCTAATAAACTAATAGAAGGTAACATAGTACGTAAAGACGAAAGGGGGTGACCAAGTCTCCGGTGCTACTGGATAGTAGAAACAGCTGCAGACGTACTAGAAAGGTGATCAATATAATACAGTCCATTCCTCTCATGCCCCCACCAATCCGTTGCTTCGCCAGAAGATCGTGTATCACAAAGTAAGATGGATAAAAAGTTACAGAGCAGTTGGAATCATTTGTAAGCTGACGAATGGAAAGCAGATTTTGTTTTAAAGATGACATAATTAAAGCATTTTTAAGATGTAAAGATGAAGTGATAAATCAGCAGAACCAGAAACATGTGTAGCATTACCATTAGCCATGGAAATAAACTTGTGAGGACTATCAGATGGTCCATCATGAGACGTGATGTGAGGCATATGAATCGGCTATCCGCGAATCAGGATGAGAAAGTAAAAATATACCTGGCGGAGTGAAAAGGTTGGCTGGAGCTACAGAAGAGAGAAGACGACGCAGCTGGCCCCACTCATCACTGGATAACGATACCTGTTCGGCAGAAAAGGAAGGTTGATCAGTAGCTACATGTGTGGATGTCTGACGAGCGGTAGGTATATTCTCAGGGTAGCCATATTTTTCCTAGCACCAGTCTTCCCTATGATTAATGCCGCCGCAATAAGCACAATAAAAACCGGAGCGGCCACGACCGCATCCACGGGAACCACATCCACGAGCAATCAGAGGAGGTTGACCACGCGATGCCCTACGGCCATCAGGAAAGGAATCAGAGGAATCACGTCCAAACTGAGTGTAGGTCCGGCGTACACGGTCTCGAGTAACAAGTGTGGTCGAGAGATACTCAATAGCTGATGAAGAGACTGTGTGCACACGATAAACGTTCGAAAGGATAGCCATAAAAAAAAAGGAGAACCACTCTCAGAAAGAATAGGAAAACGGACGCTCTCGAAGGTGGATGGTAGTCGAACCAAGAATAAAGCACCAACGAGACTCGCGTTGTTTGCGAGTGACATCAAGGTCAGTGGAGATGGACTGATAGACGTTCTATTGATCAAGAAGCCCATTAAAGAGGGCACCAAAGTCTCGAATATCTTCTCTTAGCGTAGCCGTAGTAAAAGTATGGAAAATATCATAGAGCTTCTGCAAGTTATTGTCAGACGAGTATAGAGAACGAAGATATGTCCAAACGTCCTTAGCAGTTTTCATAGACATAATGGATGTATAGCAACGAGAATCCATTGAGTTAGACAACCAAACGATTACCTTGTTATCGTTCTGAAACCAAGTATCATATTGGGGATTTTTGGATTCAATAGGAGCATCTGTCAAGTGGCGGTGAAGATCTTTGATGTTCAAGGCCCGTTCAACAGCACTAGACCATTGGAGGTAGTTCTTTGCGCCGAAGAGAAAGATCGTAGTTAAGCGAAGATCCGTCTTGAAATCAACAGACGAGAGAGATGTCGAGTTAACTTTATCATCACCAGAATCCATGATGGACACAAAAAGGAGATCCCGAGAGAAAGAATAACGGTTGTCTAATCCACCAAGAGTAAAAAAATGATCTAATGGATCATGGACACGGCTAACATTTCAAGAGAAGACGTGGCTGCAATCAGGACGTCAATGTTGCTGGAGATCGTCGAGGGACAGGAGTCGACGCGGAAGGGGCTGGAGTCGTCGGGGAGGAGATCTAAGGTGTTGGTGAGGTCGAGTGGGATCAAAGGTCGAAGATAGGTGCAGGAGTGTTCGTCGGCGGCCGGAGGTGAGATCGAAGGTTAGAGAGGGGTGCTGGAGGGTTCCTCGGCGGCTGGAGAGGAGATCGAATGTTGGCGAGGGGTGCTGGAGGGTTCCTCGGCGGCTGGAGAGGAGATCGAATGTTGGAGGGTTCGTTGGTGGGATCGAAGGTGGTTGGGTGCTGCGTTGAGGGCTTTAGAGGGACGCAGGTGGGTGCGATGGTGGTTGCAAGAGGGTTTGTCGGCGGCTGGAGGGTTCGTTGGTGAGATCGAAGGTGGCTTGGTGCTGCGTTGGGGGCTTTGGAAGGGCACATATGGGTGCGATGGTGGTTGCTGGGAAGGACGCGAGTGCTGTCGATGGTGGGTTCGAAGGCAATGGAGGATCGATGGGAACGAGGGGGTGGGAGGTGTTGTCGATGGCTGGAGCGTTCCTTTTTTTATTTTTCTTCCTTGATTTTCTTCAAAGTTGCTCTGATACCATGAAGAAATCAAGATGAAAATATTTTATTGGCCGAAGAGAAAAGTAATAATCTATACAACTATATATAGAGAGTTATAAATCACTTCTCCTAATAAACATATAATATCTAATCAAACTGATAACTAAATATATTTCCATAACAATATTCATAACTCTCAACGAACTCCTCTTCCTCATCAATATGCATTTTAATGGTCAAATGCTTGCCTGGGTTAATAATTTGATATAACCAAGAGGGTTTTAAACCCGAATATCCGACCCGCTATGCATTTTAATGGTTAAATAGCGTATTGTACATTTCGTGTTTCGTATCGTTTCGTACGATACAAATGTGTATCGGCCGATAAATTAATAATACGATACAGACTTACCATTCATATTATCGAAATGTCTCTATTTCGTACCGTTTCGTAAGATACGTTTCGTGTTTCGTACGAAGCTAACATCACTGGTTGCGCTACCGCGCTACAAACCGTATTTCACTAGATAGAAAATTAGCATCAATACCACGACAAATTATCGATAAGTTATATCTCATACCATTCTCATCAAAAATACCAAAGCAAATCTCTGAACATAAAAAAATAAAATAAATGAATATGATAAAATTAGACACATAGCAGGTTACTTTAACACCATGATTTGTTTTGCGAACAAAAGCAAAATGCAAAACTAACATTTCAGCATAAATGAAACAAATCATTCTTTCTAATGAGATAAGAGGCAGTAGTAGTAAATTTACAGATAGCATACCCTCCAATGCATTTCTCATGCCCGTGAAAGACGTTGGATTTTGTAGCTTGACCTAAATCTACTTCTCTCCCATTCAATAAATGTAGTAACTTTCCAGATCCCTGAAAGTTTTCATTATACATCATTAAATGAAATCCATAGATTTAATGCATATATCACAAAGGAAGTTATGAGTATATTAATCTGATTAATCGGCATGAGTAATAATTTAGAGGGGAAGTAATTTTTTTACCTCAGTGGGTTCTAAAGAAAGGCAAAATACACATTCCATAGTTCTGTTGGTTCCAATATTAGACTTGCGGTTCGACTTCCGTCTTTTTGACTTTCCAAGGTTCTCACTTCGGATTTCCTCCCCGCTCTTAATTTGTTGGACAAGGTGATAAAATAAGTGTAAATACTATGAAGTTAGCTATGAACATTCTAGAATCCTTGTAGGCATGACGAGTTTTATAACAGACCAACGAATTATCAGGGATTTTGGGATAACACCAATGAACTTTAAAAATGCCATGAACCCCCCCCCCCCCCGAACTAGCAATCTAATCTAAAATTGTTTGACTTTTTGTGTTTAAGACAATTCATGGGACATAAAACATTATGAATGCCTTGTTTTTCTTAAATCAAACCCTAATACTTCTTCATCAAATCCAAACCAAGCACTTTCAGATTGCATTGCTAGTCCAGTGAAGTTTCATGGTATCTTTAAAGTTCATTGTTGTTATCTCAAAAACCTTGAAAAGTCAATGGTGTTTAATAAAAGTTACCCAAATTTTAAACAAAAAAAGGGAAATGTGTGATAAGAAAAAAATGATGTCAAGTACATGGAGAATAAGTAGTTCATTTACCTGTAAAATATCTAAGGGTGATACAAGATAACTTACATCTTCATTTGGATTATCGTTTTTGTCACAATCTGAATCTTCTTTTCCCTGCAATTCTTCCCCTTCAGGACTTCGCATCTGTTTCTTGCTTCTTTGGGTCTCATGTTCGTTTCCGGGACTTACAGGTATTGTGTTGTCTATAGGTGGTACAATACAAGTATAGTTAATTAAAAGTGAATAAGACTTGTAGTTTCCTTATGCATCATGCATCTATATTTTAACCATATATGATCAAACCATACATGCACAATATACTCACAGGTAGTTTATGAATATTTTTCATTTTCTAACTTACGCATTTCATTAGCTTTTTTTCAATTTGTTTATCTTATATCACGTTCAGAAGAATTCATGTTTTTGTAAATATTTACCAATTGATTTACGCAAGAAGCAGGTTTTAAATCTGCTAACACTCATCTAAGCTTAGTAAAAATTCTATAACAAACTCTGAAGAATGAAAAACAGATTACCTTGATTAGCAAAAGATATTTTGCAGAACGGACATTCACAACCATTTTCGGTTGAAATATCTGTGCATCGGCTGCAATTAATCAAGGAAATGGACAAGTATTGTGTAATGGGAAACTGCCGATAGAAAGGGTGAGAAGGCTAGAAATGAAATCAAATAAAGTTGTCAAACCTGCACAGGATGTGCTTACAAGGAAGCAAATTTGGCATCTCCATCGGCTTTAGGCTGCCACAAGGAAATGAACTAAATAAGGACACTGAAAAATGGACATTATGCATAGGCATTACAAGCATCGGTAAAAAATTGTATTCATGGCACTTCCTCCCCCCACACCAAAGCACAAAGTAAAATTAAGTTAAATTAAAAACAACAGTGTCAATAATCATGCCATAAGTAAGAACACATTGAGGCCAAATATGGAAGTCTGCTCAAATTTATTGTCATTGTTTCCCGATTGCATGACAATCTCTAAACCTTCATGCAACAAGTGACATCAAATTATCCCCAATTATGAACAACTCAAAGACTATCTGTCTTTCTTGGTTGGGTGGTGCCCGGACCACGTGCATAAATCAATAAGTGCATCTTTTGTGGTCAATAAGTCTGAGTGGCCTTTTGTGATGTGAAGCCAATCAAAGATGTTGAGTTAATCATGTAGCATTCAGTGTTGCTTACAATGATGTAACAAACCTTGCTGGTACAAATACCTATAGTGACTAGCTGGTTGATGAGTTAAATCATGCAGCTCTCGTGCTTAAAACATCAATCAATTTGTAAAGTTGGATACTTTTCTACCAAAACACTTCTCATCATTCGGCCACGGCGCTTATAATGCTTAAAATCGGCATTAGTTTCTCTTCACAACCAAGAATTGTGAGGATAGAATTCATGCATGAGAAATTAAACCTTGACAAACAATACAACGAGCCGTGATTGTACCAACACTCATGCATCGAATTCTCCCATTGGATATTCAAATTGAGCATCCTTCAGCAAGAAAAGTATTAGAATGGATGACCTCCTACGAAGTCCTGGTTTTGCACTCCTTTCCTTCTTTCCCCATGTAAGAAGAGAAACCAACAATAGTATGGAAACCCATAATCCCCGTAGAAATATGTCGCGCCTTATCAAATTAGCAATTTCCACAATAAAAAAATAATTATGTAGCCCCACATTTGATAAGTACGCAACATTGACGTGACCTAGAACATCTGAAAGGTCCGCTTATGGAAACAAAATGAATCCAAAAACCATGGATTTCAGCACAAAATTGAGAGGCTTCCATGTCCGTGTGTGCGCATGTGTGTAGGTTAATAACACTTGTGCATCCAAGGAAACATGCTTTACATTGCATGTAAATCCCTAAGACCCCTAACTCATGACTTACGTTGATCAATACGCCTTTTATGACCTCACAACACATTTTGGACTATAGTAGAACTCAACTCTCAAACCGTACAAGTAACCTGGTAGTGCACAAGGATAACCTCATTTACACTTATTTTAGAGTCAGGGTAGGATCTATATACCCGATGATGTAAAATGGAAGGTCAGGTTAAGGACTTTAAATCCATTTACATAAACATAAAGGGAAAGAGTAGTATATCTAGATGCAAATATGTTTCTTTTCAGTCATTTATCTTGGAATAATTAGTGCATCTGATATATGCATTTCGACATGGTGAGCTTACGATTTTATTACATTGGATGACACCACTTTATTGCCTTTAAAAATCACAATTATTTGATCGGCAATAGTTTAGTGGTATGGGCTTCATCATTTTTAGTCCGCCTACTTAGCTTTTATAGTTGTGCAAAGAAGATGCTAAAAAAATTTGGAAGTGTCACATTTAGGAGAGATAAGGGCATACCATACAATATTTAGTACTATATATAGCTCAAGATTGCATTTGCAAAGGAAACTTTCTTAAAAAAAGAAAATAGACTTCCTAGTATTTTGCGGGTTTACTTGCTTAACCTCTTGAGTAAAGGAAAATTTTATCATTTAGCCATTAGGAAAAGTTATTTTAATTTTAAATTACCAATTAGATTAAGGATATATCAAGTAGTAAGGTAAGGGCACCCTTATCATACTCATTACCAACCTACAACAAGTCAAAGAGAGGCTCCCATTCAAGCGTCAAGGCGAAATTCTCTATAGTTACCTATGTTTACTTTTTCCCAAGAAGGCACACGCAACTATATCAATAAGTAACGATAGAAGGTTTATTAATAAGTATCATTTTGTTTCTAGTTTCTTTCCAATCTTGTTTATTTTTTTCATGTACTCAACAATGATTTTTCCTCATTTATTTCTCCATATTATCTCAATGGAATCTCATTCATTTAAATATTACTATAAATTAGGAAAGCTTCAGTGGGAAGGCTTAAGATAAAAAAAATCAAGTTATTAAAAGAGGAATACGAATCAAATCCTCTTAGTTCTGTCTACAAATGGGTATAAATATCAAAACCATCTCTTCTTCAATAGTGAGTTCACTTCATGCACACTTAATATTTCATTTAACGAATGTTCCTTAAATATCCAAAACCGTTTAAAATTATCATCGCCTTTCATGTTGCAAGTTTGAAGACTAAAATTTGTTATGTCAAACCACAAAGCAATACAAATATGATAGAGAGAAGAAAAAAATCTGAATTAAATAGAACAGACAAATTTAACGGGTTTGACCAAATTGGCCTATGTCCATGTGCAAAGAACTAATCTACTATACTCTCTAACATGTGATGTTACAATGATAGAGAAATTTTCAAACTCTAATTCCAAACACACCCAAAAATCTCACCAAACAAGGCGGCTGCCTTATTCTCTCAACAAAATTACATACCAAAACCTTAACTATATAAGGTATATACAGTCTTTATATATTTGCACCTCAAGTAAAGGCATCTTCAAGCTCAGCCAATTCCCTCAGGACTTGAGTCTCAGTCCACAATTAATAATTTATAACTAGTCCTTCGGGCATGACTAGTTTGAGGCTCAAGTAACTTTGAAGGCTCGACCAGCCCAATAGAAGCTCGACAAGTGGACCAATAGAGCTCGATTATAGGTAATGCGGATACAGATCAAATAATTTAAGACACACATAACAATATTGAGACATGCTTGGTAGTATACCTAAATTGTTGCTCTCTTGTGGTTCAAAATGCTTCAAATGAAAGTACTGTGCACATTCATAATCACGTTGCTAGACCTAAAGATAATCCTTCACGTAGTTTTATACCATGTATGTTGTTTACTCCCATCACATTTGCTATATGGTAAGAATAGGAAGTCTACAACGAGCGGTATCAATAGGTCTTATCATGTGACTAGCATTCAATACGTTATTCACTACTGCTTAAATGAAACTACTAAGATGCCACTTACAAAGCACTGTTTGGTGAAGTTCTTCATTATTATAAGTCAGACACGTGATCTTAGATGTTCTCAACATGTCCTCTTTTTAGGACCAAACTTCATTACTCAGAAGTCCAAGGCGTCGTCTTAAATGTCCTTTTTTGGAGTACCAAAGGACACGACATGCATGCATATATAGTTTATAGTGTTTGAGCTAGCATATCATCCAACATATTGTCGAACATATTACCGACTAAAAATTTTGAACATTAATTGAAAATGTTGTTATTAATTCTTTTGTTTGTTTGTTTGTTTTTGATTATATGGTATTGTTTTCTAGCAAGCTATCAAGATATCAATAGAAGTAAAAACCAGGACTTACAATAATTGTTACACGTGATGATTGCTTATAGATTTATCTTTTATATTGAGTTAAATTGATGATGATTAATATAATTATTGTCAATCTATTGTAAAATGCATTTTACGGGTCACATATGCACATGCATATGCATTATATTCTCTCTTACGCATAGAATTAAGCCACACGGTTTATCGTGCGGCCAAATTTAGTTCATTTTTCAAAGCTAAAATGCCTATACAACAACAACTGAGCCTTTTATCCCAAGCATATGGGGTAGGCTACATGAACCAACATGAGAATCATGCCGGGTCGAGCACATGAAAGCTAAAATGCATATGCGGGCAATAATTTACACACTCAAAACGCATCTCTTCTTCTATGGGTGGATAGCTTGCTATGTGCTCCTAACTAGGCAACTAACTTATATGAACTCTATTTTTATAACTTTTCATTTCTTCCTTTTTCATTTTTTTCTCTTGTAGGATTTTCTCTTCTTTCCCTCACTTTTTTTTACAAAACCAGGCAAGATGAAAATTTTCGAGACACCACAGAGAAAGAACCTTGGTTATTTCTCTATTGTAGAAAATTTTTCCAATGCACTTCGATTATGTTACTTTTAACTATAAAGAATTAGAGTTCTCATTTTTCCTTCATTTCACATAATAGCACCTATTGTGTTGCATAGTGTATACCACGCTCCATAAACTTATTCACTAACTTCCACATTTGATAAGATTTCATTTATGAAACAAAACATTTATTTACCATGGCATCTAATATTTGGTAAATGATCAATACATCTCGACATCTGCCATGTGACATCCAACATGGAATATCCTTAATCAACATAAACCAAACATACAACATTTAGAGCAATTGTAAAGTAAATTCTTTATGATGTGGTCCAAATCAAAAATATCACCTTGCTTGTGAACCTTCGTAGTTGTACTTGTATGATCACTCTAGATAATGTTGATTTACTAACCAAATCACCGGTTAGTAAAGGTACGTAGGACCAATCTTTTTGTCGGGCTTACGCCGCCACAATAGTATTCTCATCTCTCGCAGAAAAATCACTCGATGATGCTAAATCACTCTTCACAACATACATTTTCAAAAATAAAATTTCTTGGGGTGAAAACTGAAGGTAAATACATAAGTATCATAATATACATGTCAGACACCATGATCCATGTACCGAGTGCATATCAATTTTAGACTTTAAATTAGAGATTGTTTGAGAAGCACGTTTAATTGTGGAGATATTTGTTCCATCCTCAAAAATAAAATATCATTGGACATCTCAAGTCCATATGTACAAGGATTCATACAAATATTCATCCCTTTTGGTGTAATTACAATGAAGCTTCTCAAAATTATCAAAATTATTTAACAACGTTTGTGTATGGTGTTCGATATAGCATGGAATTAGCTCGCTCCAGAGCTATAGCTTGCCCCATGACTTAAGGCATGAGCCTTTACTAGCCATAAGACCAAGCAGATCCGCATCTAGCCATCTAAGCAGACCCAAGGCTTGTTAGGTCCATACCACCATAACGGTCCTGCATCTTTACACATGGCTAAGCTGGCAGTTACTCAATACAATCTTTCTTAAATTCAAGATACGATGGGGATCCTCAATAAATCTTATCAACCAATCAAGGCCCTTCAAATGCACTTATGTAAGTCAAATATCATCGTAACAAGTTGCGCATACTTTCCACCGCTAAAACCCTAATTCTCAAAGTGGCTATTGCCTATTGGCTTAGTCATCGAAGGAGGTCCCCGGAGTATCATTTCCGGGTGTCGTTTGTTTTGCAGCTCCACGGATGCGACGATCTATCACCTTGTCCAACTCCCACACATACAAATTTATTAGTACTCACAAGTTCGTTGAATTTTGTCCGGCTTCAGTGTTCACAATCTCTAGAATATTATTAAAAAAAAAAGTTATGCCAAGTGCAAATGAAACTTTTTTTTGTATAAATTAGAAAATTTTAATAACTAATTGACCTAGTATAATTTTTGGTCACTTTCAACTAGTAATTCAGGGTGGTTGTTCGTATTATGGACTAAGGTCAAGGGGGTCAACAAACCCTTGCAGAGTGCGAACGAAAGCCTTATTAATTTTATTTCTACGGAAATAAATCAAACATTTTTACCGGTCATATTTCGTACAAGGTTTTCACTAAAAAGAAATCATTTCAAATTAAATTTGACTCGACTTTAAGAAATGTGTTTTATTCTTTTAGCAACTGAATTCGATGGATTTTAATTCTTATAGAGTTTCACATGTGCATTTATGGCATCCATAGCTATTTAGGATTAGTTTTCTCATGTGCTAACTACTATATAAGAGATCTCTTCACGAAAATACTCACTAAGAAGACTCCATTTACCTTGACTTATTCGTTTGCTAATTTTATTAGTCTCTTCGATATAACAAACACATTCTTGGTCATCACAACAGTACACCGAGACGAACAAGTTCTTGAAATTATGGCACGTGAGTGTACACCTATAGCAACGACTCTAGAGTATCCTAGAGAGCACATCATAAATTTCCTTTACACCATAAGATTTACTATAAGAGAAGAAAATATGTTTTAGGACCAGTGATCTTATGCTCCCATCAGTAATTAATTTTCATCAAAATAGTTTAGATTTATTTTGCAATAGATTAGCTTTGTGGCATGAAGTGTGAACCAAGACGGCATCTCCACGTGACATCAAAGTTCTTTTGGAACACATTAAGTTCAATCTATGGAGGTCGTTTGATCCAAGTCCAAAACCTCACATAATGGTTGTAATTTATTTTATGTGTTGAGATGCATAGCCCACATATAGCAAAAGTCAAAAGGGTGGGTCTTATGTACATGTTGAGAGGTGTGTATCCTTTTCCCTATTGGTGTAGTTTCTCTTATCACAATGGGACCAACGGCCATATTAGGTTAGTAAATATGGAAAGTTTGTCAATCTATGCTAATAAAATCCAATTTGACACCAAGTTAGGCCAATAAATATGGAGTACGATGCGCGATTCAAACAAACATCTATATTTATATAAGAGGAAAGACAACTTGTACAATCCCCTGCGGAACACCTGCTCAACAGAAACAAAAAGGGGGTGGGGGCAACGCACGTGGGTGGGGCCTACTGTCCCCCCTTTCACCTGCTTGCACAGGGGTTCCTCAAGAGATGGGTGCACATGACCCATGTCCTCTTTAGATAACTAGTAAAGATGGAGAGTGGATGTGAAAGTAAACAACCATCACTTAGTCTCTTCATATCTTCTTATTATCTACACATACATATCTTCCTGCAATGCTCCATATCCTACTCCCTTAAAGGGGGAAAAACTATAATGGGCCCCACTTTGCAATATTAGTTTTATCCACATCCATAGCACTTGCTTAGAGATTAAGTTTTGACTAAAATGTGACTCAACACGTACTTAGTATGTAGTAACTGAGATTGGAGCCATGGATTAGAATTGAATCTCCAACTTCAAAGTGGGTTAGATGCTATTGGAGCTATGGATTAGAGTTGAGTCGCCTGATGAGCAACGCGGAAAAGAACGTCCATATTACATTTGCATTTTTTATCTGTGATGCCGGCAAAACTTGATTATCCAACGCCATGTGGCTATGCCAATATCTTTCTTTAAGAATTAATGTGTCTTTTCAATCAAGCATGCAACAAGATAATCCATGTATATAAAAAGCATTCATTAAGTATGAATGAACTCTACAGACCACTATGATATACTTCATCGACGCGGATAGCAAGGCTAACAAAACTGAGAATCAATAGAATCTAGAAAAATTTTAACAATTCATTGAAATTGAAAATACTCATGGTTGAAAAGAATCAGACATTCGATTCATTTCAACCACTCTTGTCAGCAAGAAATTAACTATCATTTAAAAAAATAACTTTTCCTTGTAAGTACCTGTAAGCATACAAGCATAAGAAGGGGTGAAGCTTAAATTTTTTGACTTCTTGCAAAAGGTTACAGATCATCTACATTCTCAGGCTTAAGCAATGTCAATACATTAACAAATCAAAATGCCATTCATTATTAATTAATCACATAAATCCTTCAAAATTAAGGACCTAAACATCGAAAATAAGAAAGGAAGGGCAAGAATTTAAATACCAGCAAGGGCACTTCAGCTCCGTCCCCATGTCCACAATATTAAGGGTATTTGAGCTCAGAGATTGCTCCATCATCCTCGATTCAGCCATTTCTTCTTCTTCTTATCCCCAAAAAATCTCTCTCGCTAGCTAAAGGATGGAGAGTAGGGCTAGGGTTAGGGCTTTTATTTGGTTGAATTGGGAGATACATCTCATTCGGAAAAGACACAATTCGAAGGAGATGTACCTCCATTTCTTTCCCCTTCTGCCACAAAATTCATGGAATATGAACACGAAGTGAATGAACCTTGCTGAAGGACACGTGTACGGTGGATTTCCGCCACGTGTATAGTTGATATATATGGGCTTTCAGAGGGCCCGGTTCCAGGCCCGACATCAGATTCACTTTACATGAAAGTAATTATCAGTTTGATATATGTTTTAATTGAATTATACCATCGTATAAAGCATGATAAGAATTGTTAATTATAAGATAACATCGATACCTTTTTTCCCCATTCTCAAAACTAACCTAGGAACTACTGTTTTAGTATCAAACATAAAAAACAAATACAACATAGTAATGACGATCGTGACAGCAACATCACAATCATTGTGGATCATACCGAAATATTATGAGCAATAAACAGTTCAAAACAATAATAAAATACAAAAAAGAGCCCACAACAAGGCTTGAGAACTCAGTTTCGGTATTTCGGCTTATAAAAATTATTTAGTATCGGTGGGTAACAGTCTATGTTTCGGTTTCAGCAATTGTTTTATTAGATACATTTACATAGTTAGAATTCTTTATTAAATAAGATATATATAAATATCATGAGGATACTACATATCTCTCTCTTTTATATAAGATATATTATATATCTTCCTACACGAATTTGCATCCTTTGCTTTTTCCACATTTGAAAGTTAATTATACAAAAGGTGGATGTAAGTGTCAAATAATTAGTTGTCAAATATAGAATATAAAAAAAATATAGAATATAAAAAAAAGGAAGAAACAATAGAGTTTTGGAAATGTCAATTAAATTAAGATTTCAAATTAGAAAATACTATGTAAGTATATTTATCATAGTATGATATGACGGTATATATTTAATTGTAGCAATATATATGCCAGGTACATATAATTAATTGCTTAATGAAATGTAGGTCAATTTGTAGTATTAAATTAGTTGCCTTTTATTTGAAAAATGCATTTAATCAATAACCTATTACCAAATATAATTAAACACATATGGAAATATAATTTTGCAAATGCGGAAATGAGTATATCCTTATATATTTAATGAATTGCCTAATAAAAACGGCTCGACATTAAATCCAAATTTCTTTGCAACCGGGTAATGATATTGAAAATATAATTGAAAAATGTAAAATAAATGGTATTAAAGCGTTATCTTTGAATGGAAATAATTTAGCTCTATCTTTTTCCATTTCTTCTTCTTCATTCTCTTCTTCATGTTCTCTACATCCATCTTAATCTCCATTGTTCCAAAATGAACAATTGAATGATGCATGTAATCTTATAACTACTTAATATTTGCATCTATTTTTTTGTTTTTGGCCTCAAAAAGGTTGGTAACGGTCATGTTTCGGCCGATATTTCTTTGTATTAGCTGAAACATGACAGATACGTACCGATACCGGTGTTTATATGCATGTTTAGGATCGGTACTCACAGATACCGATCTGAAACGGTCGAAACCCGAGGGTTTTGGCTGATATCTTGTACCTTGATATAAACAGAGAGGGTAAGGGGAATAAATCTCAACATGTACATTTAAGGTGCGGATTATTATTAATGTGCATGATGTATGCATTTCCATTAGGTTTTTATTTCTTTAGATAGCACAAATTAATTACTTTTAGAAAATCACAGTAATATACTTATGTGGGCTTTTTTCACTCAGCCTATTTCATTGCTCAAAAAAGGGAAAGTTGACGAAGAAGATGCTAACAACACTCGATAAATATCAAATCTCTTAGAGATTAGGACACGCCTTACTATTTATTACTACTATATTCATGGTTCCAACTATCGGTCATCTCGGAAGACGGTGCGCAAGCGATACTAACCCTCAAATTTTGCTCAAATCATGTTTTGGAGCCATATCGACCGAAATGGTGTAATATCGAGCAATATCTCGGATTTCTCATATCGCTAAATATCATACCGAGAGGGTATAAAAATAATTTGGTTTAATGGTTTAAAATTTAAATGCGACCCGACCCATCAACATTACCAATTAAAATATTTTTTTCCCAAATTCTAAAGCACAATAGATTCTGGGCTCCTCACGCCATCTCCTCATCCTTATCTCGATGTTGTCGTCTCATCTTTCTTTTGATGCCGTCGTCTCCCCTTCCTCTCGACACCGCCATCTCTTGCTCCACTCGTCGCATCATCCTCTCGATCATTGTCCCTGAGTCCCCTTCTTCTTCTTCTTCTTCTTCAGTACATAGGTTAAGATTATGTTTCTGTTTTGTTATTTATAATTGTTAACTGTTAAATAGAGTTTTATGTTTTCAAAATTAGACAATATTTATATATTTGTATTTGATATATATTTGTTGCAGATTTTATATAGAATGACATCAAATGATGTAAGATTTTAGTACCAATTTCATGTTTACAAATTACAAATCATATGAAAATATAGCATATTACATAATTCTGCAAGTTAATATGCCCATATTATCGTCCGATGTGTTTGATATTTACGTCCGATGTGTTTGATATTTACGTCCGATATATGTGATAGCGATATCGATATCCGATATGACCGCCCGATATGAACTTTGTATCGCCGCGATATTGTCTGGTTTCCACCATCCGATATTGAAAACACTTGTCCGACGCGAACCCGATATCCGATATTTAAAATCTTGACTATATTTCAAGATTACATTTGCAATGAAAACTTTGAGTGTTTCTTAAAGACTAGTATAATTGTTTTGCATGTTTACGTGCTAACGAGACTGAAAGATCCCCTCTCATATCATGGTCAGTAATTTCAATTTTAACTATCTATTAGAAAAATGATATATTGGGTTTTTAGAATAAGGATACCCTTAAATGTCTGACTATTCTAAATTCGGCAAGCTTTAGTTAGAAGGTCAAGACCAATACTCTTCTTATTAAAATTGGATAATAATTAAATCCAATAAGTGAAAGCCGATATAAAGATCACAACAATCTTTTCTTCATTTTTTTTTGGATGTGGTGGCTTAGTATATCAAACATATGACTTCTCACTAAGTTCTACCGCATATCTCTTCCAACCGCGAGTTCCCTTCATGCACACTTGATGGTGCATTTACGAGATGTTCGATAAACATCCTAAAACAGTTCGAACTACTATTTACTTTCATTGTTGCAAACTACAAAATACAATATTAAAGATGGTGTTCGATAGCATATCTAAATTGTTGCTTCCTCATGTATCTCAAAATGCTTGGCATTAAAATACTACGGACGTTCATAAGCATATTGCTAGCCAGACCTAATTTTCATATATTATTTCACTTATCATTTAAGATAGCAAATTCTACACTATGTATGCTCTTTCAGTGTGTCGTATTCCCTATGTGGTAGGAATCAGAATAGTCTCTGAAAAGTGGTTTTATAAATGCGTGATTAGCATTCAAAAGCATTTCTCTCTTGCTTATATGATGCCACTAAGATGTTTATTGAGAAAACCATTATTAGGTAAGTTTTTCATCATTAGAAACCTTCATCAAAATTGTCTCTGACATGTCTTTCGTGAGTCTTTTTCAAGCATACAACTTCATTAATCAACAGTTAGACTCATCATCTTCTATATCCCTGACATGTTTTCTGCAGTTTCCTTTTTGAGCATCAAAGAACATATCATGCATGTGAATATATTTTATAGTATGTTATGTTTGAGCAGCATGTCTTCCAATTTAATATTCTGAACTAAATTAGAACTGTTAGTTATGTTAGTTACTTTACATTGTTGGTTTTTTAGTTATATTGCATTGTTCCCACCAAATCGTCCATATTTGATTGTCATTAATTATTACACAATTTATTAATTATTCACAATTAATGCGGACGTGGTTGCCTGTAAATCTATGCTAATACCGAGTTATTAGATGGATATTATTGAATATATTAATCAAATGAGTGAGAGGAGTTTGGCGGTTCTCAACAAACAAGGCTTGCATGAAGGCTACAAGACAGCGACGGTCGACTTCTGTGAGCATTGTATTTTCGGCAAGGAGCGCCGAATTCAATTCGGCAAGGCAGTGCATAAGATGAAGGCGACGCTCGACTATATTCATGCTGATGTTTGGGGACCTTCTCATGTTCCATAGAAAGGTGGTGCTCAGTATTTCTTATCTCTGATTGATGATTAATCTAGGATGGTTTGGGTCATTATACCGAAGCACAAGAGCGATATTTTTAAGACCTTCAAGGTGTGGAAGGTTCTGGTTGAAAATTAGACTAAGAGAAAGATTAAGCGTCTTCGTACTGAAAATGGCATAGAGTTCTGTTTGAATCAGTTTAATGAGTTCTGCAAAGATAAGAGCATTGTAAGGCACCGTACAGTTAGAGAGACTCCGCAGAAAAACGGTGTCGCAGAACGTACGAACATAACGTTATTATAGAGAGCACGGTGAATGCTTTTTATTGTTGTTTTGTCTAAGAATTTCTAGGCCGAGACTGTTACCATGGCGTGTTACTTGGTGAATGGCTCTCTCTCAATAGCCATTAATTGCAAGACCTCTGTGGAGGTATGGTCTGAAAAACCTGCTGATCATTTTATCCTTAAAGTATTTGGTTGCCTTGCTTATTATCATATCAGTGACGGAAAGTTGGAGCCTAAGGCAAAGAAGGGTATTTTTCTTGGGTATGGTATTGGGATCAAGGCTTATAGAATTTGGATTTCTAATTCGAAAGTTATACACGGTAGAGATGTGACTTTTGAAAAAAAAATTATGCTTCGTCTGAGAAAAGAGCTTGATATTTCTGCAGATAAAGAGAAGGATGCAAGTAAACATGTGGAGTTTGAAATCACTCCATTTCAGTTTGATCAGAAGAATGCATCCGAGCCAGGTACTCAGCAGCAACCTCAACAACAACCATACAGTATTGCCACCAATCGTCCGCGGAGGCAGATTAGTCCCCCTCAGATGTATGGTTACAAAGATTTGGTAGCGTATGCGCTTAATGCAGCAGAAGAGGTGGATTCTCCTGAGCCATCTAGTTATAGAGGCTATTTCTGGTGCCGAGTTTATTCAGTGGATTGCTGAAATGGGATAAGAAATGGAATCTCTTCACAAGAATCAGACATGGGAGCTTGTCAAGCCGCCAGAGGGAAGAAAATTTATAGGATACAAGTGGGTCTTTAAGAAGAAGTCTGGAGTCCTAGGTAAATAAGAAATAAGATTCAAGACTCGTCTACTTACTAAGAACTACGGTCAGAAGGAAGGAGTAGATTACAACGAGATATTTTACTCCGTTGTGAGGCGTACTTCTATTCGCAGGTTGTTTCCTATGATAACACATCAGGACCTGGGGTTAGAGCAACTCGACGTGAAGACGGCTTTGCTTCATGGAGAGTTAGAGGAGGATATCTTGATGAATCAACCAGAGGAATTAACTGTTCACGGTGAGAAAGATCATATTTGCAGATTGCGGAAATCGTTGTATGGGTTAAAGTAGTCTCCGAGACAGTGTTACAAGAGATTTGACAGGTTCATGGTGGAGCATAGCTATAATAGGAATCCGTATGATTGATGCGTTTATCATAGGACACTGAAAGACGGCTCAATTGTTTATTTACTTTTATATGTATATGACATGCTTATTGTAGCTCGAGACAAATCGAAAATGCAGAAATTATTGAAGGCGCTTCTTGGTGGTGAGTTCAAGATGAAGGATCTTGAAGCAGCTCGAAAGATTTTGGGTATGAAGATATACCAGGATCGCAAAAAGAGGAAGCTTTTATTATAATAGAGCTACATTCAGAAGATTTTGAAGAGATTCAACATGTTAGATGTAAAGCCTGTGAGTACTCCATTAGCCGGTGCTCCCCTAATAATTAAACACAATAATAAAAGCTAAACTCTGTTAAACCCAATAAGGCAGTGCCTCACGTGCTCCCTACGTGAGCGCCGGCGCCGACCTCTTATAGCATTAAATCTTATAGTGGCGCCGCACGTAAAATTCACATGAGCGCCAATGTACAAAGCACATGAGCGCCTGTTATATATAAGAATTTAATTCTTAAGTGATATCCACGTGCATAACACGTGAGCGCCAGTGTCCAAATTAAGAGCATGTAGAATTAAATTCTACATGAAAATTATTTCCATAAAACTTGGGATATTCTTTGTTAAACAGAGCCGTTGGATCAAAAATCCAATGGTGATGATAAATTATCAAATGATAGAATTATTTTTTTTTAGAAGAAAATATCTCCCTAATCTTTCTATGTAAGAAAGATATTCTTGATTGGATTAAATATCCAATGATAGAATTAAATTCTATTTTGGAAATATATTTTCTCAATCTTTCTAAACAAAGAAAGATTGTGCCATGTTAAATAGAGCACCCTTGGATTAAAATCCAATGGTGATTTGACAGAATTAAATTCATTATAGGGGAAAATATTTCCTTGATCTTGTTAAAAAACAAGAAAACATATTCTGTAAAACAGAAATCCACTGGATCAAATATCCAACGGTAGGTAAAATCCCCCGAACAATTTTTGAGGCCAATTAAATCAATTGATATTTTTTAAATGAGAGATTTTCTCAAACTAATCAACAAATTTGACTCTCCTATATAAATGACTGGAGACTAAAAAAAGGATATAGAGAGAGCCCCCGATAAGCTTCGACAGACAAAACAGATAGAAACCGTAACTGAGAATTCAATTCTCTTTTAAAGAAAATTTACTTATTCTTTCAAACCATAGGTAAAGAAAAAGTAAAGATAAAATATATCTATTTTACCTAGCGTAAAGAAAATAAAGGTTTAACGATATATTACACACATATGGTACATACATCCACAACATATACGAAAATGACACAAACAAAATAGATGGCAAGAACAGTAACAACACCGTAATTCATCACTAAAATTTCAGAAATAAATCCTCTACGTTACTTATAGCTCCGCAGCAATATAATTAATCCGCTCTGTAATTGCATCAATTGCCTCGTCACCTGCCGCGGAATCTCGAATGAGTTCGAGGTGGTTCAAAGTCCAACGGTGCATAAAGATGCGACAGAGAGAGCTTGCAGTGTACTCGATATTGCGACCTGAAAGAAGTCCCATAGAATGAAAGAAGTAGAGACGACGATTTGCTTCCCCATGATAGTCATGGGTTACTTTTTCAGGGAGAAACAGGCTCATCCAATACGGCTAAGTGTAAGAGCCGCAGGATTTCACGATCGATCTTCATCGACCAGTTCATACCCCTCATAATTGATAGAGAATGCCTTCGTAACCAGAGTTGTCTATCATCGTATATACAAATTTCACCCCGGTGTAAGAGATGCACCTCTTAATTTCATCGATTGATAGAAATCCTGCAGATGAAAATCCTAATATTGAGGGAGAGCGAGAATAAGAACTGAAATGGAGAAAAACAGAGAATGTGATGGTGATGAGGTCTGAGAGAATGTGAGAGAGCGCGGCATAGAAAGTGAGATTCGAGATAGAGAGGAAGAGATTGAACTCTTAATATAATATAATGAACACAATCATTCACGGGTATGTGTTTTTTTTGGCGCAGTTTGTAACTGCGCTCCAGGAAAACACATACCCGTGAATGATTGTATTTTCTTTTGGGGTACACCTTCAAACCGCGCCATAGAAAAAACACAGACCCGTGAACGAGTATGTTCTTTTTTTGGGGCGCAGTTTGCAACGCACCCCAGAAAAATACATACTCGTGAATGATTGTGTTTCCTTTTGGGACGCATCTTCAAACCACGCCATAGAAAAAACACAGACCCGTGAATAAGTATGTTTCTTTTTGGGACGCAATTTGCAACTGCGCCCAAAAAAACAAAGCCCCGACAAGGATAATAATTCATATTATTTTGCTTTTATTAATGGGTACAATTTAAAACTGCTCCCATTACGTTTGTATGGAGCGCAGTTTCAAACCGCGTCCAATACATTTGTAATGGGCGCATTTTCAAATTGCGCCCATTTACATTTGCATGGGGCGTCCCATACAAAAGTAAATAGACGCAGTTTAAAAATGCGCCCATTACAAATGTATTGGACGCGATTTGAAACTGTGCCCCATACAAATGTAGTGAGCGCAGTTTGAAATTACACCCATAATTTTTTTTATTTGACGCTTGCACTGAGCTGGCAATGTGGCGCCTACGAGACAGAATGTGGTCTCTTTTTTAAATTATTTTTTAACGTGTTTTTTAAAAAATTATTATTTAAATTTTGTTTACTATAAAAAATTGTTCAAGAAAATGGGTCGTTAAGCATTCCCTCCATCACCTTCTTTGATTTTGATGTCCACGATCTAAGATTTGGGGTTTTTTAGGGAGTGAGATACGAAGCGATTTGGGGATTAGGGCAAGAGTTTTTGAGATTTTAGTACCAAATTAAATGCGGGCGGGGCCTAATATTCAATTTTATTGCTAGGATATTGTTTTTTTCCCTTTCTTTTTTTTTATATATATTTTTATATTCCCTTTTTATTTATTTTCATACTTTATTTCCCCCCTCAAAAAAAAGAAAAGCAAAACAAAAAAAGGACTCTTAAAGTTTTATATAACTTATAGAAGGAGACATAAAATAGTGCGATTTTTTTATTATCCTTTTACAACATAATAATGCTTGTTTAAGACCTTGAAGAGAAATTATACAATATATCTCATGCATTGCAAGATAGAGAAATAAATGGAAATGGAAACATAGCACGTGAAATAAATTTTTATGATCGTTCATTATGGAGTAACTCACAGTAGTACCCGCGAAAGTGTTGTCTCATCATTTTTCCCTAGCGGCTTTCCACGCTTACTGTCAAATCTTAATAACAAGGATTTCAGATCTGTCAAGACAAAAACCTTAATTGTTGATGCAATTTTAAAGTCTCATCCTTTGTACCAAATCTTTCAGATGGATTGGGAAGCTCTACAAATATTTTCCACAATTTTCACTATTGGTTTCGCCAAAAACACCTGATTTCAGATCCAACGAGACCGGAACCTGAATTGTTGATACAATTTCAAAGCTTCAACTGTTATACTTAACCTTCCAACATATTGATGACATCCCTGAGCTTGACTCGTTAATGGCAGAAATAAAGTAGTATATTTTAAAGGGTTAATTTAAAATTTTAAAAAAAACAAAACTTTTAGCTAAATTAAGAGAAACCCCAAAAAACTTTCAAAATTATGAGAAAATATCATGATACAAAAAATTTAGTTTTTTGGCAGTTTCGTATAATTTATTGTTGATATGGCACCTCATTTTTGGTAGTTTTTTGTAGTATTTGAAAGTTTTTAGAGATTTCTTATAGTTTAGCAAAAAGGTATAGGGTCTTTTAAACATATGCACACCAAACAAACCAATGATTGCAATTTCAAGTTTACAAATTAAATGCTTGGAGCTAGTCTTGCCAAAAAAAATTCTTCACCATGCTTGCTATTGGAAAATAAGTAGATCCACGGAACAGTGCTCGTGATAAACAATCACACAAAACAATCACGTATTTAGACAACGGAAGACATAATATGGTAAACATGCGAGAACAAAATAAAATCAAACAGAGAAAAGAAAGGCACAATGATTTGTTAACGAGTTTCACCCACTAGTTTCCAGCCGAGCGAAATCTGCAAATATCTACTACATCCTTGATTAAGACTTGTATAAAGAGCAATTCTAGAAGATTTCTCCCAAATTTCTCGCTCTCTGGCTCTCACAATACAATAATCATACAGCAGATGGTCTCACGGCCTCTTTTCATTCTTTCTTTCCGTTCATGCTATGTTGATTTATAATTGGCCTAGGGAAACAAAACGTCTCAAAATTTAACGGCCGTATTTAAGGCTGTGTTAAATTTTGTCTCTTCAGCTTTGATTTATGCACCCACCTCCATTATTTAAGGCACTTTTGAGGGGTACTATTCTTCAATAGTTTTTGGCTGCTTTTGAAAGGCTCATGATGATATGAAAAATCTTCCGCCTTAATTGGCCAATGTCTTCACGTGGCAGAGTCATGAAATCCCATGTGACTGCTCTTTTCGTGGACCCCAAATGCATCACATTTCGACACTTTGCAACAGGTCAGAATGTTATTTTCTTTTTCTTAAAAAACAAAAGAACATTATTCAGAATGTACTTGACACAAGCATGCATGCAGACAAAATATATATATTTCTTATCTCTCCATATTATCATAATAATATTTCACATAGGACCTCATAATCCATCCACTCATTGTTGAAGACACTAAAACAGAAACATATATATTGGAAACAACTTGTGAAAATAATAGACATATTGTTCAACAAGAGGAACCCCAAAAGTTAATTTGCTCTTTCTTGAATAAACGTGCTACATAGACTCCTCTGTTTTGTTCTTTCGACAAGCCGAGCACAAGCACCGGGATATATGGCATGGCCCCTTGTATTGCTATCGCCTTCTCCGCTGTCACCGTAGTAGTCCGAAGAGCTTCAACCCAAATAGAGAAGGGGAAAAAAAGTAAATTAGAAGCAATAGAAAGGAAAGTAGCTAGTTTAGTGCACAAAATAGATAGGGTTATTTGCACAAAACACCCGGCCTGTAGTTTACTTCAGATGTCACTTATACCCGCAGACACCCCCTATGATACTCCACCAAAACCCTAAAGAACACGCAAATCTACAGTAAACAAGTCAAATAATTGTCCAATTTAACTAAGAACTTGCTCGTCTTCTTTAAACTGAACTCGAGTGTTTATTTTGGGGTTTGGTCAACGATCTAGAGGAGGCGTTTGCGCTCATAAATCACTTGAAGGGTATAACTCGGTGTTTGCGCAATTGACGAAAAAATAAATAGACATACCTGCAATCACCCTCTCTTCTAAATTATGTAGCAATCGTGTCACGCGTGCCCTCAGGAAACCCAGTTGACCTATTGAGGTCTTGCAAGAGATGAGGTGGAGATGGCATGAGAAGAGATAACCTTTGTGACACGTGTCGCATTGTCGGACGATTTTGTGGACTGGTACTCAAACACTGGAGTGCTACATCAATTGACTCGGTTACAGCAGCTGCAATTTCATCCGTAGGGGGTGGTATACGATCATCTAAAGCTTCTTTTACCCTTTGAGATGATAAATTAGAAAGAAGATCCCCTGGGTGTTTTCCTAACACCAACTCTATTGTGATTATTCCAAAGCTATATACATCGCATTTCTCGGTTACCCTCATTGTGTATGCAAGTTCTGCAAGGAAAAGGCATAGAATAACTTGAGCGAACGATATCAATTTTGTTATGAATATATTATACAAGTCGATATTGTAATTCAGTTAAGTGGTGATATATATCTTGTATTAAGATTGAATCTGTAACTCAGCATAGAATAGACAGAAACCAAGATGCCTTTATAAGGCACATATTAAATGAGAATATAAGGCACATGTAAATATATTTTTTTATATTTAATTTAATGATATCACACATGGACTTCGATTACAAATCTATAAATGATTAAATTCAAGTAGAAGATGTGATTCATTGATTACAAAGAGGGCATGCCAGTTAAATTGGCGAATCAAGAATCAGAGTTATAACTTAATCCATAATACAAAATTGCGAATAAAGTCGTGTAGTCTTTTTGGAAAGGACAAGTTCAAACACAATTAAATGATGGCAAATTAACTTAGGTTGGATCATCTTCTAAGTCTACACATGCATTAAATTTAAATACTGTTCACCAACTTAAACTTATCAAGATGCTAAAAAAGACATATATATATATATATATATATATATATATATATATATATACAACTATTTTTTAAGCTGCTCTAATGCACATAAGACAAAAAATAACTTTCTATGTAGTCATCATATATGTTGATAATGCAGAGTAAGATATTAATAATAAACTACCATTACATGAATACTCAAAAGTTTTGCCAAGTCAATGAAATAAAATAGTTTCTTTCTATCTCTGTAACTTATAAATTTTCTAGCAACCTGGAAAAGAAATACAATTACCGACATACCTGGTGCCATATATCCATGTGTTCCTGCAACAGCGGTCCAATTAGATGAATCCGGCCTCAGTAATCTCGCAATACCAAAGTCTGATACACAAGCCTTGAATTCAGAATCTAGCAGAATGTTGCTTCCGGTTATGTCTCGATGAACAATAGGCTGACGGCAATCATGATGCATGTAAGATATAGCGCATGCGGTATCCTTTATAATAGCTAGCCTTTTGTTCCAGTCCAACTCTTGTGAAGCTTCCAGGTCCTTTAGAATATTTGCTAAACTTCCTCTCTCCATGTACTCATACACAAGAAGCTTGCATGCCGAAGAAGAACAAAATCCATACAGCTTAACAATATTTCTATGCCGAATCTCAGCCAATATTTGGATCTCATTTCTGAATGCTTCATCATCGATTATAAATGATTCATTTTCAGCTGGATGAATCCTTTTAACAGCAAATACTTCCAGTGTTGGCAGTATCACTTTGTATACACTTCCGTATGCTCCACTACCAATGCAAAATTTATCATCAAAATTTTCTGTCGCCATAATGATGTCTTTATATAATATTTGCCCATGAAAATTCCATACTGAGAATGCCGTCTTATAAATCTCTTCATCTTGACTTGCTTCGATGTGTGTCTTCCTATTGCGAAGAACTAAAGAAACTCCGGCAAACACCAATAGAAAGATTAAAATGACTGTAACAACTGGAGTAACGATAAATAGTATGATTTTGTGGCCGCTTGATTTGTTTTTCGTTGGTGTTGACGATGAGTTGCAAGGAAGCAGCCCACGAACTTGGCCGCACAAATCTTTATTGTGAACAAATAACTGGGCTGATGCTCTAGTATCAGGAACAGGGCCCTCTAATTCATTGTATGATAAATCTATAGATGATAAGCTGAGCATATTCTGAAACGAAGATGGAATGGCACCGGTTAAATTGTTATGGGAGATATTCAAATTCTCTAAATTCCTCAAGCTTCCTATTTGATCTGGGATTTTTCCCGTAAACAAATTGCAACTCAGGTCGAGTAAACTTTGCAATTGGACTAGATTTCCAATCTGAGTCGGAATGCTTCCATTTAAGAGGTTGTTTCTTAGCTTCAAAGTGATCATGCGAGAACAATCTCCCAACTGTTCCGGTAAAGATCCATTAATTTTGTTATCTGATAGATCAAGAATCTGTAGGGTTTTGCACAATTTTCCAATTTCGGAGGGTATTCTTCCGGAAAATTGGTTGTCAGACAAAGTTAAGTTGAATAATAATGGGAGGTCTCCCAGTTCCTTTGGTATCTCTCCTTGGAGCAAATTCGAGGAGAGGTCTAGCTTTTCAAGCTTTGATAGTTTACCAAACTCAGGAGGAATCCCTCCACTAATGAGGTTATCAGAAAATCGAATATCTGTAAGATTTCCACACTGTGCCCAGCTTGGTGAAAGCTCACCATGAAATCTATTGTTATTTAGAGAAATACGAAGAAGATTAGGGTACACCCCAAATCCATGGAAGATATCCCCAATGAATTGGTTTGCACCCATGCTAATTCGAATCAAGCTGCTACAGTTTTTTAAACTTGTAGGGATTGGGCCCGTGAAATTGTTACCAGTCACCAAAAGAAGTCGAAGTGCTCCTCCTTTGCATATCTCATCAGGTAAATAGCCGGAAAAATTATTTCCATCCAACGCAACACTAACCAGCTTGGTAATATTTGACATTTCTCGAGGCAAGGAGCCGTAAAATTGATTATCAAAGACCGACAGCCCTGTAAGGCTCCCTAATTTACCAATAGATGGGGGGATCGGCCCACTTAACTTATTTTCAAAAACGAGCAAATTCTGAAGCTCGGTCAAATTTCCCAAGCTGGACGGCAAAGGCCCTGTGAGATTATTCGCGTAGACTTCAAAATCCAAAAGACTTGTAAGACGTCCCAACTCCTGAGGAAGGTGACCGGACAGTTGATTCCCGTGTAGATATAACCACCGCAAATGAGTCAAATTTCCTATCGCCGAAGGGACTGGACCAGTAAGATAGTTTTGGCTAAAATCTAACTGGGTGGAAAACTCAATCTTTCCGATCTCATGTGGAATAGATCCAGAAAGATTGTTGGATGCAAGGGACATTTGGTTCATTTTGCTCAGGTTTCCCAAACTAGGAGGAATGGTGCCTATAAGGTGGTTGTTGGATAAATCCAAGGTGCTCAGTTTTCCTAGCATCCCGAGTTCGTATGGGATGGTACCTGTGATATTATTTCCTGACAGGTCCAAAGTGGAAAGATTTGAGAGAGAGCTGACCTTTGAAGGGATGGAACCGTAGAGATGGTTGGTTCCGAGATCAAGAGTCGAAAGCGATGCGAAGGACGAGAAGTTGAAGGTTTCGAGAACTCCCACTATGCTCATGTTATACAGACAGATTGTGCTGATGGCGCTCCGCCGGTCGTTGCATGTGATTCCGGTCCAGTTGCACGGACTGATCTGCGGGGTCCAGGAACCGAGGGGCTCTTGGCTTTCCAGAGTGGATTTCCAATGAAGGAGAGACTTCTCTTGGTCATCAAGCAAACCTGAAGCTCGACTACTACTGGAAGCAACAAGTACTGCCATGAAAACAAATGGAAGAGCCAAAAGATGGACAAGGGGGATGGAGTACTGTTTCTTAAGACATTGCAAGGTTTCCATCTGGATCAAGACGATGAGCAATCAAGTGTGTAGAAGAATTAAGGTGTTCCTTTTATTGCCTTAATTTCCATCCGATCGATGAGAACAAGGGCCTTTTTTATAGACCACTCTTTCTGTATCTTCCATTAACTAGATTCTTGAATCAGTCATGCATGGATGAAGATAGCAATAATAGAGACAATATAACCCAACACGTTCATGTAAAATTCAAAGATTACGATTCCTTGGACCGAGAAATGGTACCGAATTATTTGCAAAAATGAAAAGAAAACTAAGACTTGTCAATTAAGCTATAGTCACGGAATTTTCCTTGATGTGATGCTTTTTGAATTTAGTGGTACAGGGAGCAACAGAAATGAAAATGATACACAAACTCGGATGACCGACTTTCATTTTTGTGGTGACTTTTCCACTGGTGATTTAGAATAATTTAAGACTAAGATATCAAATAAAAGGAAGTTTCCTTGATGTGATGATCTTTGAATTTAGGGGTTGATACACAAACTCTAATCCAAGGATGACCGACTTCTATTTAGTGGCGACCTTTCCACTGGTGATTTGGAATAATTTAAGACTAAGATATCAAATAAACGGAAGTTTCCTTGATGTGATGGTCTTTGAATTTAGTGATCCAGAAAGCAACAGAAATGAAAATGATACACAAACTCAATTGCTAGGATGACCGACTTCTATTTAGTGATGACTTTTCCACTAGTCAGTTGGGATAATTTAAGACTAAGATATCAAATAAACGGAACTTTCCTTGATGTGGCAGTTTTTGAATTTAGTGATCCAGAGAGCAATTTGGTGGCAGTGGATGTAATAGTTAGTTGTTATGTATACTGTTAGAATTGATTCTATAATCCTAATCATATTTGCTGTAGGATTTGTTTATTAGAGATAAATCCAAATTCGTTATTTAAAGAAGTTTTAAATCGGAGGTAAGATTTAAATTGGATATTTGATTTAAATTGTATAATTGATTAGATTCAAATTTAAATTTTAAACTTATTTCTAAGGATTAATTGTAAGCTATAAATATGAAGCCAATTGTTTAAGATTAGAGAGAGAGAAAATTAAGAGAGGAGAGAAATTCTATAATTCTCCACAAATAGTGAACTCTGCTGCTGTCCATAATTTTTCCTGTTTGGATTTTCATGTAAAATTTCTGTGTCTCCTTGAGTTGATCTTTTCTGTTTTCTGCGATTTGTTTGATCTTTGTTTCCGCGTTTATCTTGATCATCTGTAACAAACTGGTATCAGAGCTTGCATTGATTCTACTGATCGAGTACAAAGATGGTATCGCACAATATTAAGATCGACAAGTTCTCCAGAAAGAATAGTTTCAGTCTCTAGCGCATTAAAATACGCGCTCTGTTGAAGCAATAGGATCTGTGGACGCCGTTTTCTGGAAGGAGGCCGGCATCGATGACTGATGAAGACTATAAAAAGATGGAGAAGAAGACACATGCGACCATTCAATTATGTTTAGAAGATGAACTCTTATGCGAAGTTGCAAACAAGAAGACCACGTCGGATCTCTGGCTGAAATTGGAGAATTTATACATGGCGAAATTTCTCGCGAACAAGTTGTATTTAAAACAAAGATTATTCTCTCTGTATGAAAGAAGGTGCGCCTGTAAAAGAACATTTGATCTGCTGAACAAGATTCTCATGGATTTAAAGAACGTGGATGTTTAAAGTGGAGGATGAAGATCCTGTCCTAATTTTCTTATGCTCCTTACCACCGTTTTTCAAGAATTTCGTAAATTCTTTTATTGCCGGTAAGGACATAATATCTCTAGAAGATACCAGATCAGCGCTTCACTGTCGTGAACTTCGATACAAGGTATCATGAAGTAATGGGCAGAGTCAGGCAGTCTCGTCTACAAAAGAATCAGAGGCAGATAAGACCAAGTTGTGGTGTATACGACTTGGACACATGAGCGAGAGGAGTTTGGCGGTTCTCGGCAAACAAGGCTTGCATGTAGGCCACAACACAGTGACAGACGACTTCTGTGAGCATTGTATTTTCGGCAAGAAGCGCCGAATTCAATTCGGCAAGGCAATGCATAAGATGAAGGTGACGTTCAACTATATTCATGCAGATATTTGGGGACCTTCTCGTGTTCCATCGAAAGGTGGTGCTCGGTATGTCTTATCTCTGATTGATGATTAATCTAGGATGGTTTGGATCATTATACCGAAGCATAAGAGCAATATTTTTAAGGCCTTCAAGGTGTGGAAGGTTCTGGTTGAAAATTAGACTGAGAGAATGATTAAGTGTCTTCGATAATGGCATGGAGTTCTGTTTGAATCAGTTTAATGAGTTCTGCAAAGATTAGAGCATTGTAAGGCACCGTACAGTTAGAGAGACTTCGCAGAAAAACGATGTCGCGGAATGTATGAACAGAACGTTATTAGAGAGAGCATAGTGAATGCTTTTTATTGTTGTTTTGTCTAAGGATTTCTGGGCCGAGACTGTTACTACAGCGTGTTACTTGGTGAATGGCTCTCTCTCAACAGCCATTGATTGCAAGACCTCTATGGAGGTATGGTCCGGAAAACCTGCTGATTATTCGATCCTTAAAGTATTTGGTTGCCTTGCTTATTATCATATCAGCGAGGGAAAATTGGAGCCTAGAGTAAAGAAGGGTATTTTTCTCGTGTATGGTATTGGGATCAAGGGTTATAGAATTTGGACTTCTAATTCGAAAGTTATACATGGTAGAGATGTGACTTTTGAAGAAAATTTTATACTTTGTCCGAGAAAGGATCTTGATATTTCTGCAAATAAAGAGAAGGATGCAAGTAAACATGTAGAGTTTGAAATCACTCCATTTCAGTTTGATCAGAAGAATATATCCGAGCCAGGAACTCAGCAGCAATCTCAACAACAACCATACAGTATTGCCACCAATCATCCGTGGAGGCAGATTCGCCCCCCTCAGATGTATGGTTACAAAGATTTGGTAGCGTATGCGCTTAATGCAGCAGAAGAGGTGGATTCTCCTGAGCCATCTAGTTATAGAGAGGCTATTTCTGGTGCCAAGTCTATTTAGTAGATTGCTGAAATGGGAGAAGAAATGGAATCTCTTCACAAGAATCAGACATGGGAGCTTGTCAAGCTGCCAGAAGAAAATTTATAGGATGCAAGTGGGTCTGTAAGAAGAAGTCTGGAATCCTAGGTGAATAAGGAACAAGATTCAAGACTCGTCTACTTGCTAAGGACTATGGTCAGAAGGAGGGAATAGATTACAACGAGATATTTCCTCCATTGTGAGGCATACTTCTATTCGCATGTTGCTTGCTATGATAACACATCAGGACATGAGGATAGAGCAACTCGACGTGAAGACAGATTTTCTTCATGGAGAGTTAGAGGAGGATATCTTGATGAATCAGCCAGAGGGATTCGTTGTTCACGGTGAGAAAGATCATGTTTGCAGATTGCGGAAATCGTTGTACGGGTTAAGAAGTCTCCGAGACAATGTTACAAGAGATTTGACAGGTTCATAGTGGAGCATAGCTATAATAGGAATCCGTATGATAGATGCGTTTATCATAGGAGACTGAAAGACGGCTCAGTTATTTATTTACTTCTATAAGTAGATGACATGCTTATTGTAGCTCGAGATAAATCGAAGATTCAGAAATTGAAGGTGCTTCTTGGTGGTGAGTTCAAGATGAAGGATCTTAAAGCAGCTTGAAAGATTTTTGGTATGAAGATATACCAGGATCGCAAAAAGCGGAAGCTTTTATTATCAAAAGAGAGCTACATTCAGACGATGTTGAAGAGATTCAACATGTCAGATGTAAAGCCTGTGAGTACTCCATTAGCTGTTGTTCCCATAATAATTAAACACAATAATAAGAGCTAAGCTTTGTTAAACCCAATAAGGCATTGCATCACGTGCTCCCTACGTGAGCACCGGCGCCAATCTCTTATAGGATTAAATCTTATAATGGCGTCGCACGTAAAATTCACGTGAGCGCCAATGTGCAAAGCACGGGAGCGCCTGTTATATATAATAATTTAATTCTTAAGTAGCGTCCATGTGCATAACACATGAGCGCCAGCGTCCAAATTAAGAGCGGGTAGAATTAAATTCTACATGGAAATTATTTCCCTAAAACTTGGGATATTCTCTGTTAAACAGAGCCGTTGGATCAAACATCCAATAGAGATGATAAATTATCAAATGATAAAATTAAATTCTATTAGGAGAAAATATCTCCCAAATCTTTCTATGTGAGAAAGATATTCTCGGTTGGATTAAAGATCCAATGATAGAATTAAATTCTATTTTGGGAATATATTTCCCCAATCTTTCTAAACAAAGAAAGATTGTGCTCTGTTAAACAGAGCACCCTTGGATTAAAATCCAATGGTGATTTGACAGAATTAAATTTTGTATATGGGAAAATATTTCCTTGATCTTGTTAAAAAACAAGAAAACATATTCTTTAAAACAGCCATCTAGTTATAGAGAGGCTATTTCTGGTACCGAGTCTATTTAGTGGATTGCTGAAATGGGAGAAGAAATGGAATCTCTTCACAAGAATCAGACATGGGAGCTTGTCAAGCTGCCAGAAGAAAATTTATAGGATGCAAGTGGGTCTGTAAGAAGAAGTCTGGAATCCTAGGTGAATAAGGAACAAGATTCAAGACTCGTCTACTTGCTAAGGACTATGGTCAGAAGGAGGGAATAGATTACAACGAGATATTTCCTCCATTGTGAGGCATACTTCTATTCGCATGTTGCTTGCTATGATAACACATCAGGACATGAGGTTAGAGCAACTCGACGTGAAGACAGATTTTCTTCATGGAGAGTTAGAGGAGGATATCTTGATGAATCAGCCAGAGGGATTCGTTGTTCATGGTGAGAAAGATCATGTTTGCAGATTGCGGAAATCGTTGTACGGGTTAAGAAGTCTCCGAGACAATGTTACAAGAGATTTGACAGGTTCATGGTGGAGCATAGCTATAATAGGAATCCGTATGATAGATGCGTTTATCATAGGAGACTGAAAGACGGCTCAGTTGTTTATTTACTTCTATAAGTAGATGACATGCTTATTGTAGCTCGAGACAAATCGAAGATTCAGAAATTGAAGATGCTTCTTGGTGGTGAGTTCAAGATGAAGGATCTTGAAGCAGCTTGAAAGATTTTTGGTATGAAGATATACCAGGATCGCAAAAAGCGGAAGCTTTTATTATCAAAAGAGAGCTACATTCAGACGATGTTGAAGAGATTCAACATGTCAGATGTAAAGCCTGTGAGTACTCCATTAGCTGTTGTTCCCATAATAATTAAACACAATAATAAGAGCTAAGCTTTGTTAAACCCAATAAGGCAGTGCATCACGTGCTCCCTACGTGAGCACCGGCGCCAATCTCTTATAGGATTAAATCTTATAATGGTGTCGCACGTAAAATTCACGTGAGCGCCAATGTGCAAAGCACGGGAGCGCCTGTTATATATAATAATTTAATTCTTAAGTAGCGTCCATGTGCATAACACATGAGCGCCAGCGTCCAAATTAAGAGCGGGTAGAATTAAATTCTACATGGAAATTATTTCCCTAAAACTTGGGATATTCTCTGTTAAACAGAGCCGTTGGATCAAACATCCAATAGAGATGATAAATTATCAAATGATAAAATTAAATTCTATTAGGAGAAAATATCTCCCAAATCTTTCTATGTGAAAAAGATATTCTCGGTTGGATTAAAGATCCAATGATAGAATTAAATTCTATTTTGGGAATATATTTCCCCAATCTTTCTAAACAAAGAAAGATTGTGCTCTGTTAAACATAGCACCCTTGGATTAAAATCCAATGGTGATTTGACAGAATTAAATTTTGTATATGGGAAAATATTTTCTTGATCTTGTTAAAAAACAAGAAAACATATTCTTTAAAACAGAAATCCACTAGATCAAAAATCCAACGGTGGGTAAAATCCTCCGAACAATTTTTAGTGGCTCAAGCTAGATGATATGTTCAAGTTGGATGAAGGATTCATGGCTTTTCTCTTTTTCGTTTGATGAACACTTAGAATTTTAGTGTTGGAGCTTCAAGGGACCTATGGTTTCAGTTCGAAACTTAGAGTATATTGTGTTATGAGAAAAAGAAAAAAAGAAAGAGATGGGAGGATTGTTATGTAGAGAAAGGAGGAGGTGTAAAGTAAGAAGGGGATGTGGAGGGAGGAGTGTATAGGTTTGGATGTGGGTGTGAGGGTTTAGACTTAGCTAAACATATACTATATCCTCATTTTAACAAAAGAAATAAAAACAAAAGAAAAACCTTTTTCCTTTAATTAAAACCTTTCATATTACAAAATCTAAATTCACGTTTTTAAAAGAAATGAAACACTTATTATAACACTTAAATACCATTATTTTATTATAAAATCTCATGTCATGTTAAAACAATTAAAATATCATTTTTATGATATCACATATTTTTCTTCATTTTTACCAAAATAATTACATTTTTTTTGCGGATATAAATCCGATACCAAATTCATATACGATATCAATTTTGTAAACTCAATATATTCATATTTTAAATTATAAATTAATATTTATAATTTTCCAAAATGTTACAATAAACTATAAAATCTGGTCCAAAAGATTTTTCGGTTTTTATTCTCTTGCTTTTTCTGGGACTTGGTATTTCTTTTACTACAGGTTTTATTATACGTGTAGAAGGTTGAATAGATTCATGAACCTCTTTGTCCAAGTTTTTCCGCAATCTTTTTCCAGAGAAAGAATTCAACATCTCTTAACTCCAAAATTGTATTTTGGTCAATAGAATTCGTTGATTCTTTAGATAAAAATCGATATGTTTTACTATTTTATGAATATCCAATAAAAACACATTCGATTGCTTTAAGTTCTATTTTAGGTCTTTCAGAATGAGGCAATCTTACTAATGCTTTACATCCCCAAAGCTTGAAATGTTCAAGAGAAGGCTTTCACTTTTTCAAATGTTCATAGGGAGTCACATTAGCCTTTTTATGAGGTATTCTATTTAATATATAACATGTTGTTATAAGTGTTTCCCCCCATAAATTTTTATATAAACAAGAAGATAATAAAAATGAGTTAACCATTTCAACTAAGGTCCTATTTTTTCTTTCTGTTATTTCATTTTGTTGTGGACTATATAGAGCCATGACTTAATGGATAATACCATAATTTTCACAAAAATCATTGAACTTATTAGACATGTATTCTCCTCCTCTGTCAGATCTAAGAATTTTAATTTTCATGCCTAATTGATTTTCCACTTTAGTTTTACATACTTTGAACTTATCTAAAGTATCCTTAGTCCTTAACAAATAAACATGACTATACTTAGAATAATCATCTATAATGTAATAAAGTATCTTTTAACTCTTGTAGTTAATATTCCATTTAATTCACATATATATCAGAATGAATTAATTCTAATAAGTTGGATTTTCTTTCTACTTTAGTAAAAGGCTTTCTAGCAAACTTTGCTTTAATGCATATTTGATATTTATCATTACTAGCAGGCAAGCATTCAGGAATTAAACCTAATTTGGACATGGTTTTCAAACATTTATAATTAACATGTCCTAATCTGGAATGCCAAAATTCAAAAGTAAAAAAAGCAATATAAACAGAATTATCATTTTCATTCATCAAGTTCATCTTGTACATGCCATTGGTTACATAACTCTTTCCAACATATACACCGTCCTTAAAAAGAATAATATTGTCACTCTCAAACAGGACTTTAAAACCATACTTATTCAAAAGATTTACTGACACTAATAAAGAACATCATTTAGAGTCGGTTTCTTTCCTGAAGTAAGGTGAAGAATCACGTTACTTACTCCTTTGATCTTAGCCGTTGAAGAGTTACCCATATAGAGTTCCTCGTCATCATCAACTTCTTCGTAGGTCTTGAATAGACTCCTGCTACGTGCAATATGCTTTGTAGCTTCTGAATCTATCGACCATTCCACATCGCTTTCAACAATGTTTTCCTCAGAAACTGCTGCTGCAAACTCATCGTTAACCATGTTGGCTTGATCCTCCTTCTGTTTCAAAAAGATCCTACACTGCCTTTTGAAGTGTCCATTTTTGCCACACTTCCAGCAAGCACCCTTAAACTTTTCTTGTTTCTGCCATTTATTATTATCAAATTTGTTGTTGTTGCCTTTGTTTTCAATTTTCCTCTGTAGGCCTCTCTTTTGATACGCATTTTCAACAACTAGAGTTTTTGAAGAATTATCTTGCATTTCTAGTTTATCTAGATTGCGAGAATTTTCTTCCACTTTAAGAAACTTTATTAGCTCTTACATTGTAATATCATCTTATTAATGTTTAAGTTCTTTACGAGTGTTCTTCCAAGAGATTGGTAATTTTGAAATAAAGGAAACTTGTAAAGATTTTTTTAAAGAGTGATCCTCAGCAACAATTTGATTCATAATAATTTGCAATTCATGAATTTGAGAAATGATTGACTTATTAGGAACCATTTTAAACTCATCAAGCTTACCGACAAGGAAGCTCTTGTTGCCCGCCTCCTCTGTCTTGTAGCGAGAATCCAGATCTTTCCAAATTTGCCTTGTTGTAGACTCCATTGACTTTTGCAAGTACACATCGTAGAGGATATTGGACAGTCCGTTGAGAATGTAGTATTTGCACATAAAATCAATTTGTTCCCATTTGCTACGAGTATTGAAATCTGCCATAGCTTCATCATCCTTTTCTTCCGATCATTCCTCCTTCAAAACATATGCCACTTTAAGAGCCACGAGAAAGAAATCCATTTTCCCTTCCAACGCCTGAAATGAGTGCCATCGAAGCGGTCAAGTTTCTCGAGTTCTTTGGTTGCCGAAAACTTCACCGTCTCTGCCGCCATCTTGACAAATATTGTCAGAAGATTGTTGTAAAAAAATAAAATATATATTATATATAAGATTATTTGGTTTGGAGATAAGATGGTGGAGGGACAAAACTTGATTGGCTGAATCGAGAATCACTATATTCTTAAGACAATATTTGCACCCTATACTGCTACGAGTTATAGCAAATTTTCCTTCCAAGATAAAACAGGCTCCAGAATAATTTTGTTGTTAAGTATTTTATTGCAGAAAATTACTTAACCAGAACCACACTAGAACACAGAAAAGAACAGAAGAGAAAAAGAAAGCGAGATGAGAAAATTCTCTTGGAATTGTTGTCGTTGGGAATAACCTGGACCTTCTATTTATAGGTCTTGGATTACCCTTTCGGACTTGAATTAAAGGGCATATCCTGTGCCCTTTTGGTTCTAACGGGATCTGACTACATCTTTTCGTTTGAATCAGCTATTATTCGAATGCTCGCACCCGTTGGTTCAAACCGAACCAGTCACGTCCACACACGGAACGAACTATTGCGACCATTCGAGTCCAAACCCGCACTTGTACTCGAGCTAAGATAATATTAAGTGCCAAGTGCGTCTTATAAAGCGCCCAAAGGCCCATTGGCCCGTGCTCACCCGCGACTCGCTTCGCGAGTAGAATTTAAATAAATTGAGCAAAATATGCCAAAGCTAGGACTTAAACTCATAACCTCCTCATTCTCTCTCATATTTCTTAACCACTAGGTGATACAAGCCTTATTGAAAGAAGCATCTAATATATGACTATATACTAAATAAATTAAATATTTAGAAATTTAGAAAATTCGAACATTTTTCCTCCATTGATTCATCTGATATGAGATGATATGCAAAATTGAACTTCTTTTCATGCATTTATATATGTTTGAGGTTTAGCTCTCAGATTACTATAGCATTTGAATGTTGTTTACTATCATTGTGTGTTTAATTTTTGGGTGTTACTGGTTAATTAGAGGTAAATGGGGCGGTGAACGTTCACAACCAAGTTGGCTGCACATGTAAACGTCCGCGTCCCAAAGGGTAAAAGCGGGGAGGGGCCCTGGATTTAAGTTGGGCAGGAACCACCCCTCGGGGCTGTGAGACAAATTTCTCAAGTAGCATTCTCTATGCTTTTGTTTGATTATATTTTTTGGTTTTGATTGGAATTCGATTTGTTAGAGGTTAGATGTTAAGTGATTAGAGTTCTTACTAGGAATGTTTCTTTAAGTGATTGAGAAACTGCTAATATGAAGTTTATTGATTTGTATCTAGATCGTTGAACTCAATATCAGCATAGACCATTTTTGCACAACTTAAAGAAACTTTAAGAAATATGATTAGTAGACCTAAATAACCAAGTTCTTTAGCTAAGCAGCAACCAATCTAATAGAATACTGAGAATAAAGCAAAGATCAAGGCTGAATACCTGAAGTGTATAACCCAACACCCAGGTAAAATGAAGATGCTTTTAGATGATAAAGTCCATGCGCTCTGCAATCTTTCCGGCTGGTGAAGGGATTCTACGCGATACAAGCGAATGTGAATGAAATTGTGCATTCAGGATATGCAAAGTAGCCAATACAATAATAGAGATATATCAATGATATAACATAGAAAGTCCAATCGATAGAAAGCAGCATAGAACTAAAAATAAGATTATAATTGGAAATATAAATAATGATCAGCAATCCGAGTAACCAATTTGGTTTTCTTCTTTTCAGGAGACAACATTTTCCTTCTTTTACATGGAGTGAGAAATATAAAGCTTTATAAATGTAGTTGCACTGCAAAGAAAGAAGAAAAAGACCTCTTCTTCATGCACTGAGATACGCCGACATTGCACCCATCGTGTTTTTCGTGGCAGTCACTGCAGTTTCAAGAGCTTAAAAGGTAATACGAGATGTTGAAGGATTCCACAAAAAAAAAAAAAACAGCACATTAGAGGTACGATATCTGATAAAGCAATAAGATGAGAGTTGGAGGGTTATCAAGGATACTCTGAAAGGGGGTTTCAGAATGAGAGGATGGTTAAAACCCGTCCCTATGACATTGGGGGACGATTTTAACCGTCCCCCCATATATCATTAGGGGACGACTAAAACCATCCCCATGGGAAACGGGGACTGTTTTGACCGTTCCCAAGCTCTAGGAGACATGACCAAATTGGTCGGCGACCCCGCTTGGGGACAGTTAAAACCATCACCCAACTGGGTTTTGGGATAGTAAGTCTATAGCGGTGTTTCAAGGAACATATTTTTAAAATGCAAATAAATACAATAAAACTTCAACAACATAAAGATTTAAACGATGATGTCCATCATATATCCTCCAGGCTTCTCAACCGGTCAAACATGCTTGCAGATAAATCAAAGATGAAAATCAGAAACATAGTATCTGAGATTGCTGTGAATGAAGAGGAGGATGAATCGGCCAGTGCGGGAGAGTATGGCGATGACGAGGGGACAGATGATGGAGCCTGTGTCCGGGGTGTGGGTATGGAGGGGGTATGGAGGAGCTATGGAAGGGGTGTAGCTTTTTTGGGTTTGGCATTCCTCGTTTGTGAGGCACTTGGTTTATTTTGGCCTTGATCGCATGTATAACTAAGCCGATAAGCTTTGGAGAATAGTTGTATGTCTATCTGGCCTGGCGTATAATTGTATCCATTAGAAACTTTTTAACGATATGGATGGCTAATTATACACATTTTCTCAAAAATTCAAAAACAAAAGTAGAATAGATAATATACCCTGTAAAAGAATACCACTTCCATGCTTGATGATCACAGTACATGCAGGAAATTAATGAAGGCCAAGCAGCCTTAACGCATCAATTGTAACATACAGAATGGAACAACTTCATTTATAAAATAGCTATAATGCGTCAGTTAAATTATATGTCAAACCAAACCAAGATACATTCTCACCATAAAACTGCACTTCTCTCTTCAGCTTCAACTTTAAATCAATATTCTTCTATATTAAAAATCTACAAGGTCGATGGAAATTGGCAAGCAGCTATACCGTCGAGAAGCAAAGTATGGCCAAATGCACATCCCCCGATGGCATCTGCCATTGCTTCAGCCATGTCACGTCTTCGCTTAATAATCCTATAAGAATTGTTGGGATCATCTCTTACTGGAGGATACATGTTATAAACTATATAAATATTTAAGGCTACTTTCCCGACATTTGCTTGACCGATGCGAATACAATCATCATGATTCAGAACTCTTCCTCCGCCAATTACAACAAGGTCCTCAAGAAATTTCTTGCTGCTGGGGTCATCAAAATCATTGGTGAAAAAGAAATTTAAGCCATTGAATAATCTTGGTTCCTGCGTTGTAAAAGCCAAGCTATCAGAGAGCATTGTCCTTAAAAATTCTTTACTTTTCCCCGTTTATTTATTCATTTTTATTTTATTTATCTCTTTTTCTTGTGAGAGAAAAGGAAAAAAGCGAACCTCCCGCATGGCTCGAAGTCTCCCAAGTTGAGGGCCAGGCAAAAAACCAAAAACCTCCATGGTCATTTCAAATGGCTCTTCTGAAACATAACAGCTACGTTCCAAGCCAGTTTTCGCCCCTGCAGTATGATAAGTTTAACAATATTCGATAACAATTCAAATGCCCAAAGGTAATGCTGAAATTATAGACCAAATTTTCGTCATGTGGCTGTATTGTGTCATAAGTTATTATGAACCATCATGCAGAGGGTTTGCAATTGAAATCTGGATTCAAATTTTCGATCAGTCTGCGTGGTCAACCATTTCCATGTACGCTTGACGGATGATGGTACAACACCGCCTAAATCAGTTTTTTTGTTGCATTTGTCAAACAAATGAATCCATACAACAACAAAATTGAAACTTAAATATAACTTATTGTGCCCTTTTTCTCATTATAAATGTTCAATAACTTTCATAACGCGGAAGTTTTGTCAGCGTTTTCTGTTCACTAATGTAATCTTTTATTGAAGCTCCCTAAAATAGCTAATCTTGTGTGGCCCATGCCAAACAAACTAGCATTCAAGAGAACTAAAATGAGTCTTCCACATTTTTCAATGAATTTTCTGTTAGGTAAGTGAAAAAATAGTTTGAGCTTAAACACTTGTGACGTAGAAGATGATAATACAAATGTAGATAGACCTCAGGTATTTGCAAGTGTAGAAATGCTTACATTCTATACTGACAACCCATTTCCCGGTCAAAATAGCCCTGATAACCTTCGATGTTCTATTACAGGCGCCATTCTCATCTACAGCAACAATGACATGGGTCACCTTTTCGCTCCAGGAACTAGTTACAAGAGCATCACTTATGCATGCAAACCTGCCCACAATATACTGCGAACCATGCAAGAATAGTATGAGCAATAAATAGTTCAGAAAATTGTAAGAAAAAAGACACTATAGAAATTACTTTTTGGTATGAGGAAAAATTATATTCTTCACATTAGATTTGTAATTTTACTGTTTAACTGTTTACATGATTGATTGATTAATAGAAACATTTTATCCTATAAAATCTTCTTACTTCAATAAATCAATTTTCAAAGTAATAAAAGAAACAAGAAATATATATTTGTTTTTTTATCAATGGTCTTGGCATTGTGATTTGCCATATGGCATTCATGACATGCACATGGAAGTCAAATTTCAAACAGTAGACACCCACAAGAGTATGCATAATTGTATTAGAAGAGATAATCAGGAAGACAAAGGAAAACATGATTCAGAGTTAACAACTTTAATTTTAGAAAAAGACAAGTTACTGGAGTCATAGTTACCTTCTCTTCCTCTGAAAGATCGGAAGCACAAAGAAGCCAATCTATGCCCCAACAGGATGAGGCAAAATGCCCATTTATTGGTGATCTTGAATTGATCAAATCTCTTGCTGGAGCAGAGGAGTTTGCAACTGTTGCGTTTTTCAAGACTTCTGTACCTGTTACATTAATAGAAATATAGGTGTTATAATAAAGGTCTGATGCAAAAAAAGGAAGGGAAAAAAGGAGCTGACCTCAGCTTTAGTCAGTAAATTAAAGATATTACCCGATTTTTTTTCTTGGTGCTCAGCTACGATTGAATTTTCGTCTTGCCCCTCCACTACGATTGAATTTTCATCTTCATATTCCATATGATAAACATCACCAGCAGCAACAATCGCATTGATGTCTTTATATATATTTACTAAGGAAGTGATACGAGATTCAGGAGTTAACTCTGCAAGCAGTCATTTACGCCTGGTTAAGTTATAAATCCTACACGAATCTCAAAAAAAGCAAGAAAGGTTACCTAGATTAGCAAAAGATTCTTCACATATTGGACATTTATAACCATTTTCTATTGCATGATCAACACAATCACTGCAGACAATCAAAGATATGGATAAGTATGTTTGCAAACTGCCCAGACATAATTTGGGAGAACTAAAAATAAAAATTAATATAAAATTATCAAACCCGCAAAGGATGTTGGAACACGGAAGCATCATCGGAAACTCCAACAGATTTGAGCTGCCAAAAGGAAATGAACTGATTAAGGGCACTGGACTGAAAAAAAAAAATACTAGCAGGCATTACAAGCATGTGAGGAAGCACTACCATGGCATGCATCTCCCGACACCAAAGAATGAGACAGAAATAAAATTTAAAAAGAAGCTTATCAATAAAGCAAGCTGTAAGTGAGAAAATGTTGAGGCCAACTCAGGATGTTAGCGAAATTATTGTTTTTCTTTACTGCAAAACAATCTCTCTAGACTGCCATGTATCAAGTGACATCAAATTATCAAACTGTTGTCAAGTATCAATTACAAACAACCAAATCCTTTGTATCATTCTTGGTTTGGTGGTACCCGGACCGCATTTCATAAATCAATACTCGGTTCATCTTTTGTGCTCTGCCATCAACAAACTAAAAAACAATACTAGTCTGTCTTCAGAGCAAAGACCGGTGAGCATGCATGCGAAACTAGACTTCAACTAACTATATAATGGCTGTGATTATACTAGCTCACGCATTGGAACCTTCCATCAGAGCATCGAAGTTAAGTGCAGTGGAAGTCCTCGAGTTACACACACACCCCAACACCCCCACCTCCTCCTCTTTCATTTTACATCCAAAGAGAAACCAGCATAACAATGTAGTACTCATGATCAGCATACAAATATTCCGGACCTTATCGAATTAGAAATTGCCATATAAAATATGATTATGATCATGTTTGTTAGGTCCGCAACACTAACTGACCTCTGAATATCTCAAAGGTCCACTAATGGCAACAAAACTAATCCAAAATCCTGGTGGTTTCAGCAGATATATGAGAGGCTTCCAAATTTAAATGTGTAGGTCAAGGATGCTCATGCATGGTATTGCATGCAGCTGCATGAAGTCCTAATACTGCTAACCAGACACAACTTTCAAACCATACAAGCAAGCCCGGTGAAGTGTAAGGGTAAACCAATTTATTCTATTTTAAAGGTCAGCATAAGATTAGTATACCCGTTTACATATAGCATAAGGCTAAGGATTTTCTGCCTGTTGATATAAACTGAGAGGGTAAGGGGAATAAATCTCAATAGGTACATGTTTCTTTAACTTGTAGATTAATATTAGCATACATGATATATGCATTTCCAAATAGGTTTTGATCTTGTTAGATGGTGCAAATTAATTACTTTTAGAAAATCACAGTTATATGGACTTTAAATTTTTCACTCAGCCTATTTAGTTTATTGTCACTGTTCCAAAAATGGAAATTTGATGAAGAAGATGCTAACACTTGAAAAGTATCAAATCCAAGAGAGATTAGGACACACCTTACTATTTATTACTACTATATTTCAAGATTGCATTTGCAATGAAAACTTCAAGTGTTTCTAAAGTAAAAAGACATGTGATTGTTTTGCATGTTCGGCTTAACCTATAATGTGAATGATTTTTTCCCTTTTCATATAGACATATGGTCGATAATTCCAGTTTTAAATTACCTATTAGGGAAAGGATAAATTGGGTTTTAAAGTAAAAGGGTGTTGCTAGTATCTTAAAGGTTTACTTATAATTATTTTTCAATGAAGGTGCAAAACATAATCAATTCTTATTTTCTTTCCTTGTATAGTTCTCCATAGTATATTCCATCTCAACATAATATCATGCACTTAAATGTTCGACTACGCTTTAGTTAGAAGGTCAAGACCAAGACTCTTCTTTTTAAAGGTGGACTACAGATCCAATAAGTGCAAGTGGGTATAAAGATCTCAACCATGTCTTAATTATTTTTTTGGATGAGGCGTCTTCGAATATTGAACAAATGACCTCCCACTTTAGAAAGGAAAGTCATATCACATGAGCTATGCCCAATTGATATCTCTTCTTCAATCGTGAGTTCACTTCATGTACGTGTGGTGTTGCATTTACGGGATAATTCATAAATATCTAAGGACTATTTACATTCATTGTTGTTTGTTGTAAGCTAGAAGATTTAATATTAAAGACGGTGCTTGGTAGTATACCAAAACTGTTTCTTTCTCATGTATACCGGAATGCTTGGGATTAAAATACTATGAAAATTCATAAGCATGTTACTAGGTAGACCTAAAGATGCTCTTTCATATATGTTTCGCTTATCATTAGGATCGCAAATTCTACATCATGTATGTTCTTTAAGCCCATCACAATCCATGTGTTAGGAATCAGAATAGTCCATAAAGAGTGATACTAAATTATAAACGCCTTGTTAGATGATTAGCATTCAAAGCATTTCCCACTCTTGCTTATATGAAATCACTTGAATGTTTGTTGGTAAAAGCACTATCAGATAAGTTTTTCATTATTAAAATTTGAAAATCAAAACCTTTATCTTAGCTGTCTCCAACATGTTTCTCACAATATCCTTTTCAAACTTCGCTGATCAGACTTTAGACTCATTATCTTATATTTCCCCAACATGTTTTCTGCAATGTCCTCTTTGAGCATAAGAACATGTCATGCGTGTTGCATGTATATATATCTCATAATATGTTACATTTGAGCTAACAAAATCTTACAACTTAAAGAACTAAATTAAAATTATTTGCTATTTTACATTGTTATTTATTATTATTATTATATGGTTTGCTATCAAGCCCCGTTAATATTTTAAAATAAGTAAACATGTAACTTTTTAAAAATTATAAAGTTTAACATTTATCCCATTAACTATCATACATTTTTTTAATTCATTTCCAATGGGAGTGTGGTTGCCCATAAATTTATTGATTTTTTATAAGACGGACGAATATACGGCCCAGAGAACCTCCCCATCCTGCATTGGCTCACTTAATCATGATGCTCTCTCACCCTTATAATCTTGTAGATATACTATTTTTCTTTGTTAATTTGGCGATATTTATAATATATACAAGAATTGTTTTAACCCTAAATATTTTTCCCTTCAAATCTTTGCGTTAATTTACCCAATCGATTTAGGGTTTCTCTTTGACCACGGTGAGCATGCGTGTATGCCAAGTCTGTGAACTTCAACTCTGTCACCATCGACTTCGAGGACTAGAGGATCACAAATCTTGACCTTGCTTTCGAACTTCGACTATGAGGATCTCGATCTCACACTCGACAATTAAGACAACAGTCAGAGAACTTCAACTCCAATTTTAGGCATCGATCTTCAATTTCAAATAAGAAGTGAGGTCTTGGCTTCGACTAAAAAGGGTCAGGGGTCTCGAACAAAATTAAATTTTCTCATTCTTCTTTTTTATTCAAAATTTCCTTAATTAGTTCTTAATCATCGTTTAATTAGATAATTGATATTCAAGAAAAATTATAATCATATTTTCTTCATTGTCAACCTACATCTTTAATTATTTACGCCTTTACAAATTCTTATCTAAGCATACACAAGTGGAAAAAAGTAGTTACAAACCCCATTAGAGCCAATGTTTACTAAACAAATTATAAGAAACAACAAAATTAATCCAAAACACATCTTTATTAATGCTTATGTTGCCTGACCGACCTATCTAGAAATCCAAACTCTTTAACTGCACCACCTTTTTCTACTTTTAAATCATTGACTAGAATGTTTGTTGAAAAAAACACTATTCAATAAGTTTTTCATTATTAAAAATTGAAAATCAAAACCTTCATATTATTTGTCTTCGACATGTTTCTCGCGCTATCCATTTCTAATATAAAACTTCGTTAATCAGATGTTAAACTCGTCATTTTATATCTCCTCAACATATTTTCTACAATATCCTCTTCGAGTATCAAAGAACATCGCATGCATGTTGCATATACTTATATTTCATAATATGTTGTATTTGAGCCAACAAAATCTTCCAGCATAAAATTCTAAACTAAAAAAATTGTTATTTTACATTATTATTTGTTTTTTGTTATATTATATTATTCGCTGCCATTTTAAGATAAGTAAACATGTAATTTTTAAAAATATTTTTATAAAGATTATCGTATATGCCATTAGTTATTACACATTTTATTAATTCATATTTAATGCGAGTGTGGTTACTCAGAAATCTATGTATGTTAATACGGAGATGGGGGTATTATTGAATATATCTATCGACCGTAAAATTCAATAAGGGTATATTTAAGACACCCTACCTTCATCGACCATGACATCAAATATTTACTAAATGACATTGATATCTCGATATTTGACGGCCAACATGAAAATTTTTCACCGACTTGAATCCGACATACGATATTTAGAGCATTTGCTCACCGAACATTTTTAGATGTGATCCAAATACAAAACGTACATTTATATGAAGTCTTAAAAAAAATCTGGATATTAATTAGGTTGTATGATCACCATATTAATTATAGTTACTGGGTTGCTCTTTTTATTGAGAATTACACATTTTATTAATTCATATTTAATGCGAGTGTGGTTGCTCAGAAATCTATGTATGTTAATACGGAGATAGGGGTATTATTGAATATATCTATCGACCGTAAAATTCAATAAGGGTATATTTAAGACATCCTGCCTTCATCGACCATGACATCAAATATTTACTAAGTGACATTGATATCTCGATATCTGACGGCCAACATGAAAAAATTTCACCGACTTGAATCCGACATACGATATTTAGAGCATTTGCCCACCGAACATTTTTAGATGTGATCCAAATACAAAACGTACATTTATATGAAGTCTTAAAAAAAATCTGGATATTAATTAGGTTGTATGATCACCATATTAATTATAGTTACTGGGTTGCTCTTTTTATTGAGAATGTAGATGGGTTAAATTAATTCCAACTTTATTCATCACCATTCTTTGAACTTGTGATCTTGTCACAATTCCTATGCTTTACCATTCTTCCACCCTTTTAGTATTAATGAGTTGCACTTGTAACCAACTCTTATTAGCCGAATACGGCTAATATATTTGTCGGGCTTAATTATATCAACCACCTTCACGTCTCAATGATAGCATGCTCAACTGCACTGACAAATTACTCGATGATGCTCATCTCTCTTCACAAATACATTTTAACTTTTCAATAAGAACAATTCGCGGGAAGAAAGAAAAGAACTAATACAGGGTATATCAAAGGCTACCCTATCATTAATGTCAAAAGATCATGATCCTTGATATTGACTATTTTGTTAACAAATTGTCTTTTGGAAAACTTATCTTCAACTCTAAATTCATTCTTTATCCCACATAATTAGCTCTGTAGCATGAGGTACGAACCAAGAAGTAATGTCTATATGCCATCAAAGTTTTTTGGAACACAACGAGTTCAAATGGTGGACTTAATTTGACCTAGTCACAAACCTCCCAAGTTAGTTATAGTTGCTCGTCATGGTAGGCGCAACGACCATATTTAGATCTATAAGACAGTGGAAAATTTATCAAGCTGTCCTTATTAGCAAATAAAAACCGAATGAGGCCTATACGGATGTATTGCGTTATGAAATCCAAACCAGCAATCATAATTGGACAAGTAAGAAAGATAGAGAGTGAAGAAGCAAAAGAAATTGAACAAGTAAGAAAGATTGAGAGTGAAGAAGCAAAAAAACAATTTTCACTTGGTCTCATCATATCTTTGGCTTATCTACATATTCATAGCATTCCTTCTCCCTAAAAAGGAAAAAAATCAAACTTATAAATGGGCCCCCACGTTGCTATATACCATGCACGTCCATAGCACATGAAGTAATATTACTTTTGACTAGACAAACCTAAGCTTTTTTCGGCTTACGAGAAAGAAAAGTGTGGCAAGTGCATCCTGCACAATGCAAATAACAGCTACAGTGTTGAAATAGATATAGCTGGTCTCATTCTTGTTTTCCCTACCATTTATAATTATGGGTTACTTCTTATTTGGTATGCTTATCCAATCTTCTGTCCCTTCTCGAATGAAACTTTCAATAGCACTGCTTTTATCGCAATGATAAACTTCAACATCGAAACTTTGCAATGAAAGAACAAGAAACAAACTGGCCTCTCAACGCCTTCAAAGCGTGGTTAAATGACATTGGAACCATATTGACTAAAGTTGAATCAAGTAATTCTCGCCAAAAAATTAATATTCCAATGCTACGGCTAGCCAATATCTTTCGCCTAAAAGTGTTGGGAGACAATGTTGCATTTCAATCAGATATACAACAATATTTTCTTGTCTTTCAATAAACTCTCTTCCACTTCTCCTCCTAATCCCTACCAAAAAAACTCATGACCCTCGTTCAATAACTATCAACTAAAACAGGGCAGTTGCATCAGTAGAAGCCAAAACATTTTCACAATCCAACAAAAAGTCAGCAAATTGTCAGGCTTGTAAGCAAAGTGAGCAACAAGATAGCATCCATTAAATTCCAATCACACAAAACTATCATCAAAATGTCATCTTTTATAACTTTAAGATGAAAAATAACAAATCAAATGGCATTAACAATCACATAAATTGATAAATTTCGAAAACAAAGAAGTGGGAGAGGGGGGTGAGATTCAAGATACCAGCAAGGACACTTCAGCTCTGCCTCCATTCTCTCGAGATGCATCGCGATCTGCTCCATCCTCTTCGATTCGGCCATTTCTTCACTCTTCTACCCAAATCTCTGCCGCTCTCTCTCGCTAGAAGATCAAGATTAGGGCTGGGGCAAGGGTTTATATTTGGTTGAATTGGGGGATTCATTGCTCTTGGAAAAGACGCGATCATAAGGAGATGCATCTCCACCTCCGCCGTTTTTCTTTCCTTCTCTTTGCGTTTGATGTTCATCTGATTTAAAGATGGCGTGAATGAGCCTCGCTGGAGACACGTGTACGGTGGACTGTCTGCCAAGTGTGCTCGAACCGTCGTTTCATTCCGGAACTGCATTGGGAAGGGCGGGAAAGCCTGTCTGGGTTTGTAAATGGGCCGGTTAAGAATACAATACTACGTATAATTATTTTGTTTAGGAAGGATAACTAAACAAAAACCAGGGTAAATTTTACTAAAATTAGCTCTACAACCATTATCTTTAAAATCGAAAATCGCAAGTAAATACCATAAAACACAGTCAAGATTTAAAACAAAAAAAGGCACAAAAAGGTAAAAAGCTCTAGCTGATATTAAATTGGAAAAGGACTGGATTTTTCTTGTTTGCAGCCGTAGTATAGTCTATGGTATGGATCCTTCTGCTTGAACGCACTAACTTCTTTGCTAATTCAAATATCTCCACACGATGCTAATTTGTTTCCTTTTGTTTTCTCCAGAGCTATCTGTAAAACTCGGTTTGGATCCACAACACATGGGTTTCATTATAGTGGGCTCCATCCAAAAGCCTTGTGAAGATTTATCTCATCTTATATCTTATACCCATATGCATCCCATAGTGTTTCCAAAATGGGACTAAATGTTAACTGCATTCTTAACGCTACAGGTATATATTCTGATTACGGTGGCTGTATAAGAGGCCGGAGATATAAATATTGTAAGGAGTGTTGCCTGTGTTGTATGTAATTTTGTTCGAGGGATAATTTCACTTTTCCTTCTGTTTTGCTTTTGGCTATATTCCTTTTCTTAAAATTAAACATAATTTCATATAGTAAAATATATATATCATCACTTCTCCTTCATTTAGCCATCCACCGAGAATTTGAAGAATGTCAACCGGTCATTTAAGATTATGCCAAGCTCCTCACATGTCATGGCTTTTCAAACCATGAATTCGACACTTATTTGAAGACGCCGACGGTTGACATCCGGCCGTAAAACTTTGTTGGAGTTTTGGCTTCAAAGCTGATCCCGTTAGGAAGGGAAAAGTCTCAGATGATGAAAACGATTAAGATGATCACCTTTATACAACCAGGCTAAATTCTACAATGTCCACATGGAGGAGGTTTTCTTAGTTCTATATTTTTGCAGCATATATGAAAGAAATCGATCTAAGAATCTCAACTCCTACTTTGATTTCTAATCCACTACATGAAATTTCACTAAACATATTGCATGTTAGAAAAGGAATGGGGAGAAAAAGGAAGGAGGTCCATCAAATATATCAGATGTAATATCTCAACTGTATTAATGCTAAAGGAGAAGTATATCTATCACGTGCAAAAGAAACCCTACAATTTTCTGCCATGTAAAATTGATAATTTTGTTTCATATTAAACTTGAAATAAAAAATAAAAAATGAAGATTTCAGGAGTTATTATTGCCTTTCACCAAGAACAAACTCACCACAACCGAAAGATTTTAAGTCCCTACCATCCGTGTAACTCTCTCATTCTCATGTTCTCATCTCTTCAGCCAATTCTGTAAAAATCATTTAAATCCTTGTAATATCAAAATATACAAACATGCATCGCACGTGCAGCATGCTAGTATTATTTAATTTATTAAGGGGCTACTGTTATTTTATCAAAGAGGTTCATGGCGCTGCATGCCTCGAAGCTGCGCAGCAACAAGTAATAGCGTCAAACATGGAAAATTCTGCGGTGAGCCGGCCATATATGCCCGGTCACGAGAGAGAAAGAAACAAGAACACGGACTCCATCAAGCTGTCTGAAAGGCGTCCGAAATCCCCCATCTCTTTCTCTCTCATGCCCCGGATGTATTACACTCGGTATACCGAACAATTTCTTGTGGAACAAAGGCCGGGAAGTGAGACACGCCGCTAACGTGGGCCCCACCCCATTCTCAGTGTTGTTCCTTTCTTTTGATAAAGGGACATTTTTGTAATCTCGTTATTTGGAAACGCTCCGAGAATCTATTCCCATATGGGCTGCTTTTACAACTGGCCTTATCCATCATCATCATCATCTTCATCTCTCACTCTCTAAAATAAAATTAAAAAAATCTAGAGAGAGAAGCAGCAGCAGCAGCCGCCATGGAAGCAGAGAGAGAGGGGAGAGTGAGAGAGAAGCTGATGGAAGCCAAGAAGAGATCTGGCAAGAGTTTCACCGACATCGCTGCCGAGATCGGCGTCACCAACGTCTACGCGGCCCAGCTGCTCCGGCGACAGGCTCAACTGAAGGAGGAGACGGCGGCAGCTCTGAGAAGGGCGGTGCCGGAGCTGAGCGATGAGTCGGTGGAGGAGATGACGAAGCCCCCTTTCAGATCCCCTCGCCCCGATGCTCTCCAAGACCCCGGCATCTACAGGTTTATTTATTTTTATTTTTAAAAAATCAGTTACTCGAAGTTTTTGTTGTTCTCATAAGGATGATTGACAAAATTGTATGTATGACTTGATAAATTCACAGGTTACATGAAGCTGTCATGCATTTTGGAGAGAGCATCAAAGAAATCATCAATGAAGATTTTGGTGATGGCATGTAAGTTGAAATCGCCACCCATGAATTTCTAGCTTTCTAGTTTATCGAAAGCTTTGTCAAAATCGCCACCCATATGATTGTAATTGTTTCGGTCCGGGCAGGGGGAAAAAACTATGGAGAGAACATTGGTTAATTATCGTGAGGTTTTACAATGGATTGGACTATCATTTAGACAACTCAAGATCGACTCAAGATCAATAGTTTGTAGGAATAGTTGATTGGACGCTTAGGAGGAGATTTCAAGATTGAGGCATGTCCTTTCTTGAATGAAGACATAGCACGGATTTAGAGTACTGAGCGAGGGTTTTGGCTTTCGTACGAAGTGTGTGAGTTGTGGAAATGTGTATCGCTCTGGGCTATATCTGTGCCTTAGAATTGAAAATAATTCCACGGAGCAAATATATCGTATTTTCTCCTTCTTTTAGACTTCTTTGTAGTCTATGAGAATTTGAAGTATGCCAATTGGTCATTTAAGACTATACCAAGCCCCTCTCTGGTCATCGTTTTCTATGAATCAAGAATTTGACACTTATTTGGAGAGAGTTGACGTCAGGTAGAAGCCACAACCATAAAACTTTGTTAGATTTAAACCGAAGGATTGCTTCATTTAGCCGATCCCATTTGGATGGGAAAAGGCTTAGATGATGATGATGAGAGCACATGCAAATCCTGGAGCTTCCAAAATGTCATATGGTAATTCAAACTAAAGAGCCTACAAAGATATATTCCTATAAAATCTCTCATACACAGCATGGGTTGACGCTTGATACATGCTCCAATCTTAAAAATTGCCAAGATAGAGGGTTCAGCTGAAACATGTCGGTGTTAGCTGTTTCTTACTGGTTCTGGTGGGGATTAATACAAAACATGGCCAAAACAAACTCGAAATCGTGATGAAACAAAAGCAAAGGAAAATTCATGCAAACCTTCAAGTGAAGAATAAAAACGAGCAAGAAGTTGGAATTGTGATGAAACAAAAGCAAAGGAAGATCTATTCAAAACCCCTAATTAAAAAATAAAAAAACTAATTAGAAAAATAACGAGGAGTAAGACAAAAAGGTAAAAGTGGGAAATGAAGAAAGGTAATAGATAATCATGGCTGGGTTTCTTTATTATATACTTCGAAATCTAACAATGGGAAAGTTGTCAAAACAATTTTAGAATTTCTGGCCTGTTTTCATGAGCATCAAAACACAACCCCTATCATTAGATACACTGATCATTCATTGTAGCCTAAATGAAAACAGCTTTCACCATTGGAGCCACAGGGAATTGTGTGTGTGTGTGCGCGCACGCGTGCGCGTTATCGTAACTTGAGATCTAACGGAAGTATGTCTCCATGTGTAAACAAACTGAAGGGTTTAACGAAGTAATAATAGAATGATTTTAGGTTTAATTATATCCTTCTTTATTATTTGCAGCATGTCAGCAATAGATTTCTACTGCTCTGTCGACAAGGTTCAAGGTGTTGATGGAAAAGACCGAGTTGTTGTTACTTTTGATGGGAAATATCTGCCGTATACCGAGCAGGTTAGTTGTGCACTTATTTTATTTATAACCTGATTTCATCAATTAAAGACTTTCTATTTTGATTTGCAATAAGTAGACAATACGTTTGCAATGTGATTAAACATGCTCCCATAATTCTATGTTCTTTCCCATCGATTTTCTAACGATGACATAAAATTAGAATTAAATTTATTATTTTCTATTACAAGCAGTTCTATGACAACATTTTCTTTTAATCTTTACCTTTAATGCATTAACTTAAGACCGAAATACCACTGGTTTACTGTAATCAAATAGCAATTCTAAAGAAATGTCTTCTGCCGGGTCATAAATTCTATATGCAATACTATTTCAGTGTATGGCGATAAGGAATGATATGTTTAGATTTGATTTGATGAGCTTTTTTCTCAGCCCCCCCCCCCCCAACACACACACACACACACCCCCCACACCACAACTCCCTGTGTTAAAATCAATGTATTAATTTGTAATTTTTGAATGTCCGAACCTCACTCTTCTTAGCTTTTATCTTCTCAGAAAATTGAGCATATGGTCTCAAGGAAGAAATAGAACTAGAGGTTGCTCCCATGCATCAAGGAGGGGTTACATTGTATATGGTGTGTGTAATGTTTCTCAATGTATAACCATTGCTCTTCTTGAAGTAGAATTTCGTATTGTTATAACAATATTAAATAAAAATATGGTTGCATTCGTGTTAAGACAATATAATAATTGCATCACTTCAGTTGACCTGGGTGTGTTATGTAATTAAATTCTGGATCTTTTATCATATAATACATATGGCCAATGGCTTCATCAAAAACTAATGCAGAAAGTAAGCATTCAATGTCCAATCGGCCTGCTAGTGATAGAAACTCTATGATCTGTATATATGAGAATCATTCACTGCGATTGCTAATATATCTTTTATATAGTAGAGAGCAAGCTTTACCCTGAAAGTTCTTCAAATTTGTAATATAACTAGCTAGTGATACAATGGCGAAGAGTACATAGATCCTCAATGAAACTCAGTCATGCTGCAATTGCAATGGACAGCTGATCGATTAATGAATGAGTGGATAAATAAATAAATCAATACAAAGAGCATCTCTGCCTGAAGATCGATCATATTACATATCAACAATCAGTGAGACAATTACATATCAACAATCAGTGAGACAATCGGTGAGGGCCGGCCATTTATACATAGCAAATGTCTCCTTGGTGCGAAAATGTGGGATTCTAGTTAAGCGATCTTATTTTTGCTTTCTTCCCACACGGAGTGCTTTTCCTCCCCTTACCTTCCTTTTGTTATTTCTTTATCTTCGCTGCCATCATCGGGGACAAATGAAACCTCGGCATAATGAGCTCCGGTGTTCTTGTTTCCCGATCAAATCCCCACACACAAATATATCCTGCAATATATAATTAGAAATATCATATGCAGACCTTGGGGTGATGCTCTCTCTCCTCACCACCACCACCCAGCCCCCCCAGCCCCCCCCCCCCCCCCAACCTCACCCTCCATCTTCAAACACATCCTCACAAAGCAAACCCTGTCTCCGATCACTTTCTAACACGGTGGTTAATTGTTTTGCATGGCCAGCAAAGTTAGGAGAGCCAATGATTTTGGTTACGGATAGGAGAGCTTGAGGTTGTCACCAAGTAAAGATACATATGATACTTTGAAGGCACTGTAAGAGGAAGGAATTGTATAGAGCTGATGAGCTTGTGAGAGTAAAGCTGATGTGGTTACTTTCAATGTTTTGATTGATGGGTATTATAATGCAGGTCGAGGTTTTCCGTGGAAATGAGGAGGCAAAGGGTTGAGAAGAGAAGAAAAAACAGAGTTAAGAGGATATGAAGGGGTTAGCCACCGCCGAAGATGAATGGAGATGGGGTGGTTTTGGCACCTACACGGATGGCTACCTGGAGGATATACGAATGTGAGAGATAAGAGAAGAATTAGGCGTAGGCGAAGTCGTTAATACCTAACCTAGTAAGGATTTGGTGTCTTTAAAAATATGAAAGATTTGGGGTCCAAAATAAAAAAAAGGTAAGAAAAAAATAAAGAACCCTTTTGTTTAAGCATAACAGATATAAACCAGAGTTAACATTACATAACACATATCACTTTTATAGAAAAGCTGTACCTCTTCTGTTGTAAAACCTACAAGATAGAATCAGTCCACATAATGTCATAATGTTAGCAAGTATTTATTTTTTAAATTTTCTTTAGTATCTAGTTTAATATAAAAAACCAAAAAACAGACCGTTGAATCATTCGCAACTAAAAGAAAAATCATTTACTACATTTACCTCATGTCCTTGAAAACATGTGCCATTGAGTGGAAAACTTCCTTTATTTGTTGTTCGACATGGAATCTGTTTATGATGAGCAGTGAGCATCATGAATTAGACTTTCTCTAAATACACTAAGTTTATCTCATTCACCGGTCAAGTTTACACAAACGATGGCGACGAAAGAATTACCAAAATTGTGCCTCTGACCATTCCGACTTGTTCTTCTCTTTTTGTATTGCAACCCAAACATGTAATGTTGTTGCACAATTTACCATCTTCAGAGTTCAGCGATCTTTTGGAGGCGCATTTGATTGAGGGGTTTCACCTATCACACCACATTGTCAACATATAATTAATCAAACTAAGAGCTGACATGGCCATTTGGTCCTTTGATTGTCACTAATAAAATGCTGCCTGGGGTCCATGTGTCTAGAAGATAAGGAATGCGATCATCAGGGTCTCTTTTGTCGAGCTGTAAATACATCGAGGAAAAATTAACTAATAGGAATTACCATCAAATAAGTTTGAAAATGCTAATAGGTAACAGATTGACGAACTCCTTCCAATAGTGGAGATAAATCATCAAGCACATAGATGCAAAAAAAAAAAACAGAGGAGAAAGTTAGCCTACTTAGGATTTAGTGTGAGCCCTGTCGACCAACAAGATGATTTTAGCGTCCAATAAGAAAGGAGAAAGTTACCCTACATAAGATTATCATTAAAGTTGGGTAGATTGTCAAAAAGCCCTCGGTCCGCTCTTGAGTTGTTTAAAACCCCCTGTAATTTTCAAAATTGTTAGGAAAGGCCTATTGTTCAAAATCCGTGGAAAAAACCCTCGTCTTTATTTCATTTAGCCCTTGTATTCTCTCAACTGCTTGGATATTGCAGGCAACTATTTAGATATTACATGCAACTGCTTATATATTACACACAACTGTTTAGATATTACATTCAGTTGCTTAGATATTACATGCAACTGCAACTAGTGTACAAGGGGTTTCGATTGGGCCCTTGGTTTTTTTTAACAAGAGCAGAAAACCTAAGGGGTTTTACACAAGTTTGAAGCGGGCCGGGAACTTTAAGATTTACAGCTAATACAAATCCTAGCACACACGTGGCGCGCACACACACAGAATAATGGAGGAAAGAGGCCCTAGGAGGCTTTTCTTGTCCGGTGGCATCAAAAAACACACCCTCCGCCATTTTATTCAACGACCGGCACCGGTCATCTTGATCTCCATCGTCTAATATGTCGATACACCGAATTCCATGTGATTCTAACATCTTTTTACCGTTAATTTAGCAATGTAAAAAGTTCTATTGTCGGTAAACCGTTAATTTAGCAATGTAAAAAGTTCTATTGTCGGTAAACCGTTAATTTAGCACTCACTAAATCAACGGTGAAAATATATTAGAATCACATGGAATTCGGTGTATCGACATATTAGACGATGAAGATCAAGATGGTCGGTGCCGGTCATTGAATAAAATGGTGGATGGTGTGTGTTTTGACCCCACGAGACGAAAAAGACTCCTAGGGCCTCTTTCCTCCATTATTCATATATGTGTGTGAGAGAGAGAGAGAGAATAATGGAGGAAAGAGGCATTAGGGGGCTTTTTCGTCAGGTGGCATCTAAAATCTATATCTTCCGAGCCTTTTTTCCGACGATCGGTATCCATCACCACCAAATTTATAATGTAAGATGTGGATACACTAAATTTCATATGATTCCGCCACCTTTTCACCGTTGAATTAGCAATATTAAAAATTCTATTGTCGGTAAACCGTTAATTTTGAACCCACTAAATCAACGGTGAAAAAATGTTGGAATTAAATGAAATTTGGTGTATCAACATCTTAGATGATAAAAATGATGGGTGTCGATCATCGAATAAAATCGTGGAGTACGCCATTGGAGGAAATTCTCTCCTATCGCACATTTACTCCATTATTCTCTATATATATGTGTGTTGGTGCGTGTGTGAATAATGGAGGAAAGGTGTCATAGTACGGAATTTCCTTCTATGGCGTCGAAAAATACACCCTCCTCAATATATATATATATATATATATATATATATATATATATATATATAAGGAAATTTCCTACTATAGCGTAGAAAAAATATACCCACCTCTATTTTTTCCGACGATCGGTATCCATCTTCATCTTTATCATCTAAGACGTGCACACACCAAATTTCATATGATTTACTACCTTTTCACCGTTGATTTAGTGGGTGCAAAATTAGCGGTTTACTGATAATAAAACTTTTTACATTGCTAAATCAACGGTGATAAGGTTATAGAATCACATGATATTTGGGGTGTGCATATCTTAGATGATAAAGATGAAAACGATAGGTGTCGATTGTCGGAAAAAATGTGGAAGGATGTATTTTTTTGACGCTCTTGAGATGTGTGGATTAAAATAGTCCCACATTGGAAAAAAATATGAGAAGTAGATGGGCATAAGATATAAGATAGGACAAACCTCAACAAGGCTTGAGTCCTATTGATGAAGCCCGAGTACACTCATATAAATAAAATATATAATAGACACCATAGGAGAAAATTCCCTCCCATGGTCTCTTTTCTCCATTATTCTCTCTCTCACTATATATATATATATATATATATATATATATATATATAGGGAAAGCCTTGAAGGGCCGGCCTACTGTTTTAGGATGTGGGATGTCCATATACTATAAATCCCAATATACGTGTGCTTCTGCCACCTTCTGCCACCTTACACAAGGATTAATTTGCACGGTTGCCACTAGTTTGAATTTAGGCTAAGTGCACTAGTTTACTCTTCGAGCACGAGTGTTTTTCACACTAAACCACCTTAAAGTTTTTACTGCAGTATGCTCCGTTAAAGCGCATCATTTACGGGAGTATTAGTAGAAAACTGCTGTTAAAATCAAAGTTTTAGGGAGTTCACTGTGATAAAAAAAATTTAAGATAGAAATAGCGATCCTCAAAGGTCTTTTAGTATAATTTATCCTTGATTTATGTTTATAAACAGTAAGGAGAAGAGGGAAATCGCGTACACTTGGTGCAATGTGCGAAGATGATGCACATCCTTTAGCTCAGGCATGGGGATAGAAGCAGCTTCTTGAGTTATACAAACTAATGCCTTCGATATATCACCTTCTGCATACCCCACATTTCTTCCCTGCATATAATTCTGTACATTTAGCATAAACTCTTCCAAGTTGAGATTTATCGTCGGAATTTCCTCAGGGTCGTCAAGAAATAAGTCTTCGATATCACGATTCAGAAAGGCGACTTGGACATCACTTTCTAAATCTTCAAAGTGCTCAGGCTCCGGTGAGCCAGACTCTTCAATGATCGGCTCACAGCTTCGAGGAACAGTTTGATATTTTGAGAGCATGCTTTCCCTCAAGTTGAGGTATGGGCATTGGATTTGATATTGAGCCCTGTTGATTGTTCGAGGCAATAGGAATTGCTGAACTCACTAAACTTGTATCATTTGGTCCTGGAAGGGCGAGCCTTGTGCTGCAAAATATGTTCGGGATAGCAGTATCTTCCGATTTTGCCACCGTGAGATATACATCCTGACAACTTTGTATTTGTGGTGTAGATGTAGGTTAAGATGGCATCAAACCAATCCAGGATTAAATCCACTGGATTTTCTTGGAGTTAAAGAAAAGCTTATTTCAAAATTAGTTAAGAAGTATGAATCCACTTTGAATATGAACTAGTTAGATATAATAAGATCCACATGCCAACGAAAATACAGCTATAAACTTAAAAGTGAATTCATGAGTACAGTAATAAAAAGCATTTAAGTCTATGAGTATACAAATACTTATTTGATCGGCAAGCACGGGAACAAAAGAAGTATGAATCCGTGGCCCTCAAAAACCATAAAGCTCTTCCTAAAGTATTTTTTCCAGATTTAAAATTCGAAAAGAAACAATTGGTAAAGTGAATCTGACATAGATGGATTAAAATCTCTTAAAACCTCTAACTTCCATGTCTCCAGAATAACTCCATCAAAGAATATTCAGAGATTTAAAGTATTTATGCTTAAAACTAATTGCTTTTCCTAAAATAAGTATTATTCCGCAGGATCACTTTTTCTTCCAAGGAACGGAACGAAAACCAACAAAGCATACAAGAAATTAGCAGCTTCAAGCAATTAAGAATGCAACACAAACAAAAAATAAGACGAAACGGCTCAATTTTAATTTCTGAAAGGAAAAAAAAAGGATTGACAGCTGGGATAAGTGAACTTTCTTGCCAATCTTTATACTTCCATATAAAATCTATATGATTATATTGATTTAGAACAGTTCCATATGCCAAGGCACCCCTGCCTCGTGTTTACACTCACAAACCGAAAATGAATCGATATACAACTAAATAGTACCTATCTATCTATGTGGAGTTTTATTATCTAGAACTCAAACCGTTCTGTTTTGTTTTTGCTAGTTATGTTTCGTATTTATCAAAGCCATTATGGATTTAAGAGACTAAAATAAATCACTTATACTGATGGATTTAGGTTATACAAACCAATTTTGTGTATGCATCTTAGGTGATGTCTTACAAAGACCCACATGCAATATACATGCCAAAAATCTAACTGAGAGAAAATTCAAAATCTTATAAAAAATCGATGTAAGATTTTTGTGGATATGTCAACAACCAATAGTTGAAGTTTCAGTAAAATACCTAGCAAACGCGCTTGCAAAGTGTTTGCACTCCCCTCTCATCGGACATGCGTTGCAATTTGGCTTGCTCTTGGTACAGAAAACCTGCATTAGAACTCACAGAAATTTTCTTAATTCTAAATTCAATAAATCCATCATTGCATAAACTGTTGAGATAATACTTACCTTACCAGTAGCAATAAGCAGACAGTGTAGTCTATACCTGTGAAATCAGATATATCAGTAGAATAAGGTGCTATCCAAAGAAATGAAAGACTATTGGGAAGATGTTTTACAACGTCTTATGATCAAGCTTGCAAAGCCGAGGCCAAAGGTACTTCTGAATGTGCTCCTGCACCGGATACCTTTATCAATAAAATTAAAAACATTAGGATAGTTTTATAATTAAAAATGAAATGATCTAGGATCAACCAAATAAAACTACCAACATTTCTAAGAGATGCAACTGAATGGATCCTGGCAGGGGTTGAAGTGGGACCCATCCAAGCCTTACACAAATGCAACCGACGTTAGTATCAACCTGGTCAAAGACGCATAAGGTAAAATTTAGCATATCTATGGATAACTACACAAACAAAATTATTCATGGTGTGGCTCTTACCGGAAAAGCTTGATGGTAAAGTGACAAAAGGCGTACACATTCGACACTTTTGATCCCCAATCCAGAAATGCTTGATAGGTAGTCTCTGAAAGTAACAAAAGCATTAAAAAGGGGGATTCCGGTTAGTAAGTTACAAATATTCATTACAAAACTACTTTCTGTCCCTAATCTTGAAAATCTGCCTATATTTTACTGGTAAAACAAATGAAAATGACAACAATAATCTTACTTTGCTTTTAGAGGGGGTACATCTCTCAACCATTCAAGGTCCATGCTTCCATGATCTTTAACTAGACGGCCGATGAGGTTCTGCGGGGTGGGGGGTGGGGATCTATAATTATAAATTCATTTGGAGGAACAGCTATCGACTTTATACAGCATATTACATACAGATATGATGCATTTTCCACTAAACAGACTTGAATGTAAAATTTAGACGTTTTATTTAAACCATTACAGACTGACCGAATGCCTTCTGGTTGAAATTGTAGAAAGAATCACTTTTTATTTCATAATCATAGAGATAATATCAATTATGCTTTCGTTTTGCATAAATTTGGAAACAGTAGTGGATATATGCAAAGTCAATACTCAAGATATAGTATGGAATGGCCTTTCCTTTATTAAACAGCAAACTTAATGCATTTGACATTTTGAAAACAACAATACTGAACAATATTCAAAGCATACCTTGATTCGCTTTGCCAGCTGGTTGTTTGTCCTCGTTCTCTAATGGCATAAGCTACTTCACTTACATCAGCATGTTTCATCGCCTCATAGTTCAGAGTATCCGTAATGTAGCTATTCCTCTCTTTATTTGCACCATTCTTCAGTCCCTCTTTTCGCAGGTTATCCTAGTCATAGGACTCCTTCTCGATAGTAGGTTTTGCTTTTCACCTTTTGATGCATCGTTAAAATTTTCATCTGAAAAACTCTGGGATGTGCATGCTTCATTCATTAAATTTGACTCGGCTTCGTCAGAAATCAAATTATCTTTTCCAGTAACATTCTGTGAGCTTAACGAGTTGCGTGACTTTCAACCGCATGTTGAGTACTTTCCACTTGGAGTCCTGCAGTTATAGGTCTGTTTATCCTTTCCGCATCAGCAGTTTCGTCGTTACCATTTGAGCGAAGAGGAAATGTTGCAGCAAGATTCATGAATGCATTGCTGTAAAAAAAAAAATAAAGACAACAAACCATTAGCAACCGAATATTTTCCATCCTTTTTATGAACCAGGAACAAATCCAGGATTATACTATAAAGGGCACGGCAGTAAAGTTGATTATTGAAGACATTTTGATGTTTGCATAGACTAATACTTTTCCTACCCACAATTTGTCCACCAAAAAGTTTACCCAAGAGACAAAATGAAAGGACCCACAACACCTAGGTAATAGTATCAAACAGATGGGTCCATGATGTTTGTCTCTTGGGTAAATTTTTTGGTAGAAAAATTGTGGCTAGGAAAAGTATTGCTCGTTTGAATAAGACAGTATTAAGTCCAAAACATAAATGTATAAAGAGACTACAGTATTGAATACCACTCCTTGTGCAAATCGTCGCAACTAGAAAGTTAAGGCTTGTAATTACTCAAATCAGTTTTGTATTATTCTCACAATTCAAATTCTAAATCGTTTTAATTTGTCAGAAGGCTGAGACGATGCCATGTCATTTACCTATGTAAACAACCTTACCTCAATAGATGGTCAGTTACATTCTGTGTAAGTATCACGCCAATTACTGAATCCATAACCGATCCTTTCCACGGAAAGAACGCTTTAATACCTGAAAAAACGAAGGAAATTTTAAAGAGAAGTGTGAGTGCTCAACTAAATCAACTGGCAAGAAATCATGGGTAAATGTAGATATCTTCTTCAAATAACATTATTTCTACTTGAATCATCTTTACTTTACACCAAAAAGCTACACAAATTGATATGCATGCACAAGTGTATTCATTCAAGATTTTGGGCTTGAGGCATCTGGATTTAATTCCTTGAAGTTTGTGCATTCCAATTTAATTCTCTAGTTCACCATATGGGCAAACATATCAGTGTTATTTCAAGAATGGAAGAATACTAAAATAGAAATTGAACCATAATGTTTATCTATACATACTTTGTTGAAGAAAACTTCTGGATGAACACGAGAAGATGTGCCCATTTTTAAGCTACTAAATTTTCTTAAGATCCGTACTGCATAATGGAGTAACAATTGGTTGATCGTTTGTAAGAGACTTGAATGCAGCATAGAGAAAATATGGGAACTATTAAACAATCCCAAAACATGTGAACGGTACAAAGCTAACTTTTGTTAACACGTCTTCCAAATATTAAAATTGTGTACTCAAGGCTCTCTAAAAGGGGCCAAAGGCATATTTATTTATATTATTAAAGTATTTCATTCGGTTATGTCAACATTGAGTAGGATTCATCTCTACCCACACATTTATACAAATATGCCCTATAGCAAAGTATGAAATGGAGGGGGGGGGGGGGGGGGGGCGCTAGCTCTCCTCAAGAAAAAAAAGGGATGGCGTATTAGAAACTGCAGTGCAAATTCCCGTGTTTTGATACTATTACAACTGACAATGACATCTTATATCATATCTACTAGAAGAAACTCCATTTTCCATGATTTTTCTTTTCCGTTGTGTCAGATAACTCAAGGAGAAGGTGGTAGCAATTATATAGACAAGATGAATATTTCATAAGGAGAAGATGGGAATCTGTAGATGGAAAAAAATTAAGTGAACAAGCAATACCTAGGACGAGTTCCATGTTTTTGATAAATGAATAAACACGTCCATACAGAGACATGTCTTCCTCTGTGCTTTTGACCTGCCATCAAAAGCTCATAATTCCTGATTGACTCCGGGTCCAGGTCAACCCTCCCTCTGGGTTTCGGTTGCTGCTTCTTGGCAACGGAAACAATCATTCTACCTCCACCATCATGAGGAACAATAGCATTTTGTGGTTGAATTTTTCTAGCCCGGCCATGTTTTATATTCAGTTTTATTAGTCGTTTAATAATATCACCAAATATGGGACTCTCATGCTCGTATTAGCATGTTCATTCGCAACTGGGGTCCACGACTCAAATTTTGCCGTCTATTGCTGCACATAGGTTCTTTTTCTGTAGTGGACGATTGGCTGCAGAGATCCACCTTATCGAATTCAGGGATAGACACCTTCTCACAGTCAACAAGTATATCAACGGAGCTTAGGCTATCAACAATTGAAATGCAGGAGTTTGGCTTTTCCTCTTCATAATTCTCATCGACATCTTTATTACCACATTCGAAAACATTTTCAGGTGTTGGTGGCTTGATGAGGTCTATGTTGCTCTGATCGAAAGGCTTTGCAACGGTCGAAACTTCATGTCAATCAACAATCGGTTCAAAAGAGGCCGAAGTATGAGCATGTACCGGTATATTATTTGATTTCTCCTCTTCATTGAACACTGGCATACACTCTGAATCTTCGGATTCATGAATCTCATTGTTCTGATTACTCCGATCATGTGGCTGTATAGGAGTGGAGACCCTATCGCAGTCAACAACCAAGGTGGAGGATATTGAACTCTGAGCTCAAACTGCTCAGCTATCTCCGCTTCTCTCGCGGGCAAATTCCCCGGAAATATAAATATCTTTCCATTTATTGGTGCATTCATCCTTTGGAATCTTCCTTCTCTTTCTCCTGTAATTCACCGGCATTACGAAAGAACCCCATACCACATCGTGGGTATGTCTTTTCGTTATCCTTGTCCAGTTTTTCTTGCAATTAGCCGGGAGAAATGGAAAATTCCATCCAAAATCATGGTTATCTCCTGAGTCGCTTTGCTCCTGAGCATCATCTTCAAAATGCGAACTTCCTCTCCCAGGTTCTGGGTCGCTTTGCTCTTGAGCATCATCTTCAAAATGCAAACTTCGTCTCACATGTCGAGTCCGTGTGCTCTTCGTGCATACATACTTTCTTTTGCCCGAAGCCTTTTCAACTATCGCGGCTGGATTCTTCGGCTTCCGCGGCTTTACTTCGCGAAACACCTTGGGAGTATATTTCCTCCTCTTAGGCTTCTTTCTTCGTGGCGTTTATTGTTCGAGTCCGTTTCTTTATTCTTGTCTTCATCTTGAAGTTGCCTCTCCCTCTGGTTCTTCTCCTCCATAGTTGCAGGTGTTATTGGAGAGAAGGAGGTCGTCGAGTCCTTCATTATTGGGCAACTCATCTACACATGATATACATGAATAGCAAAACAAATAAATTTCAGACAATCTAATTAAAAAAATCAAATTTGCCAAATTCATCTTCAAATTGAAAAAAAAATTACACCCGGCAGTAATCAATATTGACAAGAATATAAATAATCAATAGACATTGGATTAAAAATGGGGTTCTTTTTTGCTTGCCTCAAATTCTGATGCTTTGAGATGCTTAGAAATAATAAAAATTGAGTATTTTTAATACGCATGATAGATTTCAGAAATAAAGCTAAGAGATTCACAATGAGGTTTATTTCAATCATGAAAACTTAATTGCCATTGTTTTCTAGAACTAAAAAGAGTTCAGAAATCTGAACAATTAACTTATACAAAACCCTAACAATAAAATACTCACATTGGAAATTTCTCGGTGATTTTGGGATTTGAGAGAGAGCTTCAGGCTAAGCGAAGAAGAATATTTAAGGAAAAAATTTCTTATTGGGAAAAAAATAGAAACAAAAAGAATAGCTTTTGTTGCTGTTTAGGGTTTTAGGTTTTCATGGATAAGAACGAGCGGTTAGCGAAAAAATATTTATATTTGGGTAACAAAAATCCCCCGGCCTGCTTGCGAGTTGTCTAAAATTGTAGGTTTCTGAATGGTTGGGAAGTCATTACCATTCAAAATCTTTGTAAAAAATTCTTTGCGTTGCTTAGATATTGCCGGCAACCGGTGTAAAGGGTTTTTTGATTGGACCCGGGTTTTTTTAACAAGAGCAAAAAGCCTAGGGGTTTTGTACAAGATTGATGCGGACCGGAGACTTTTTGACAATTTATCAATTTATATTTTGTAGGAAAAATTATTTCTCGGCCCAGTTTCCTAACTTGATATGGTTTTAGACCCAAAACATGGTTTGCATGAGCATTTCTGTATATATTGCCAATAATATCCATTTAAAATTTTATAAAATGTATGATAAGATTTGATAAATAAAGTTATATTATAAGCAATAATGTTATGATTTGACAATCAATATCATGGGTTGGTGATTAGTGTTATGATTTTATAAATAATTTATGGTTGAATAATTGATGATTTTATAAATGTCAGAACTTGCGGCGGTTTAACGAGTGATTTTCCGATTACTATTGGTTTACATCAAGGATCTGCATTAAGTCCATTCCTGTTTACCATCGTGATGGATGAGCTTACTAGAACTATCCAAGATGAGGTACCTTGGTGTATGCTATTCGCTGATGATATTGTTCTAGTAAATGAGAGGAAAGCAGGGATTAATGCCAAATTGGAATTATGGAGGCAAACATTGGAATTTCGAGAATTCAGATTGAGCAGGTCCAAGACAGCATATATGCACTGCAAATTTAGTAGCCAGAGAAGTCAAAACCATATTGGTATAACATTGGAAGGACAAGAGATATCACCGAGCAACCAGTTTAGATATCTAAGTTCCATCATCCAAAAGAATGGGGAGATCGATAGTGATATTAATCAAAGGATCCAAGCTGATTGGTTGAAATGGAGGAGTGCAACATGGATTTTGTGTGATCGTAACTTTCCGTTAAAATTGAAAGGGAAGTTTTATCGGAGCGCTATTCGGCCTGCCTTATTATATGGTACAGAATGCTGGGCTCCTAAGAAGCATCATACACAGAAGATGCACGTAGCGGAGATGCGCGTGCTTCGTTGGATGTACGGTAACACTAGAAAAGATAAGGTGCGAAATGAGGATATTCGTGCAAAAGTTGGTGTAGCACCTGTGGAAGAGAAGATGCGGGAAAACCGGCTACGATGGTTTGGTCATGTGCGACGCAGACCTATGGAAGTACCGGTTCGACGAATAGATACTTTCGATATGGGCAATGGCAAAAGGGTAAAAGGGAGACCGAAGAAAACATGGATGGAGGTGATACGAAATGATATGGTTGCCAAAGGACTCAATGAAAGTATATTGTTCGATAGAAGTGAGTGGAGACAGAGGATTTATGTGCTGGACCCGGCGTGATTCTCATGTTGGTTCATGTAGCCTACCCCATATGCTTAGGATAAAAGGCTCAGTTGTAGTTGTTGTTGTTGTTGTTGTTGTTGAATAAACAGTCTTACTGTTTTCTTTTAACTAGCATATGCAATGCAAGTGTGTGTGTATTTTAAAATCATAGACCAAAAATCTAATAATCTTTTCAGCTAACATAATAAATATTTTACAGGAATTTTAGTTAAAAAGACTTTTAACATGGATATTGAAAGATTTCATAAAATATCAAATTATCAATTATCTTTTTCCATGACAACGCATACACAAGAGGGCATGTCACTTTAGCAAAACAATAAGAAAAATCTTTTATTATCTCACTCTCCTTTTCTTTTCTATTTTACAAATACAAAAAAGAACGGAAATTGAATTTCATATTGACCACTTTATTTTTTCTATGACTATAACCGCTTAATCCTCGCTCCATATATCTCTTGACCGAAGAACTTCTCGATTATATACACTCAAACGTGGGCTATCACCGGTTCCATCAAAGGAAGGTGCCGTATATCATATCATTTTCATTAATGACTTCTTATGGAAGTTATGAGTCTATTTCCTTAAACGCAAGTTAGAGATGTTTGGCAGATTTAAGAAATGGAAAGTGGCCAGGGAGAAGCAAATGGGACGATTAATGAAGTATTTGCGGTCAGATAAAGGAGGGGAATACACTTCGAAGGAGTTTACAGACTACTGTAAACAATAGGGCATACAGAGACAATGGACAGTTCCAAAACGTTCAGAGCGAAATGAGGTAGCGGAGTGCATGAACACGACACTACTAGAGCCAGCCAGAAGTATGAGGTTGCAGTCAGACCTTTCTGAGGGATTCTAGGCAGAGGCGGTGAATCATGCGTGCTATTTGATTAACAAGTCTCCATCTACAGCCATAAATCTTCATATCCCAGAAAAAGTATGGAGAAGAGAGCCAGTCAGTTATGATTCGTTACGAGTATTTGGATACCATGCTTATTCACTCGTGAATCAAAAGGATAAGACCAAGCTGGATTCAAAGTAAAAAATGTGTGTTTTCTTGGAATTCAAACTTGGAGTTATAGATTACAAGTTGTGGATCTGAAAAATATAAGGGCGTTCACTAGCTAAGACGTGATCTTCGATGATGAATCCATGTTGAAAGATGTGGTTGATGACAATAAGGCGGCTGATGGAGCATCAGGTGACAATGATCCGGTGGAGATGGAGTTTTCTGGCACTCATAAAGATACGGACACTGAAGCATAATTTCAGCTTATTGATGCGGATGTGGACGGACGGAATACAGAGACGGTGAGAACCAACCCCAACAGGACCCAAAGACAATGGCGTTAAGAAGATCAGCACATACACATAATGCACCAGTTAGGTACGGTTTCGAAGATATGGTCGTATTTGCTCTAGTCGCCGAAAGCGGAGATCACGGCTCTTATCATTAGGCTGTTGGGCAAGAGGATAGAGATCGATGGATTGTTGCGAAGACAGAGAAGATGGAGTCACTTTGAAAGAACAGAACGTGAAAGCTGATCGAGCTACCAAGAGGAAAAAGGGATATTGGCTGCAAGTAGGTATTCAGGAAAAAGAATAATGAGCAATACAAGACACGATTAGTTGCGAAAGTTTTTGCTCAAAAGAAGGAGGTTGACTATAACGAGATTTTCTCGCCTGTAGTCAAGCATACATCTATTCGAGTTTTGTTGGCAAAAATAGCACTTCAGAATTTACAGTTGGAGCAAATGGACGTGAAAACGTCCTTTCTGCATGGTGAGTTAGAAGTGACAATCTTCATGAGGCAATCTGAAGGATTTGTAGAGCCCGACAAGGAGGATCACATATGTGAACTCAAACGGTCTCTATATGGGTTGAAACAGTCTCTTAGGCTACAAGCGCTTCGATTATTTTATAAAGAAAACCAACTACTCTTGATGTAAGTATGAAAACCGCATTTATTCGAAACGGCTTAAGGATGGCTCGTCGATATATCTACTCCTATATGTCGATAACATGTTGATTGCTGATAGCAGCATGACGGAAATAAAGACGCTCAAAACTTCATTAAGTGCAGAATTTGACACGAAAGATTTAGGTTAAGTAAAGAAAATTCTTGGGATGGAGATTTTTCGAGACAGGAAGGCTGGAAAGGTTTGGCTATCCCAAAGAAGATATATTGAGGTGTTACAGAGATTCAACATGAAAGACCAAAATTATACTCCGACTCTCGGAATTATGCTCCGCTTGTCGGAATTATGCTCCGATCCCTGGAATCATGCTCCGCTCGTCGGGATGATGCTCCGATCCCGGAATCATGCTCCGCAAATCGGAATGACGCTCCGACCCCGGGAATCATGCTCCCGGAATGATGCCCCGCCCCCGGAATAATGTTCCACCTTAAAGTACAACTCCAAGATCCATCAATTTCATGCACACAACTCATATATGCGGTGTACATTTATTGATAAAGGGCACTTTGTTAGCGTAAAAAATTATATCCCGGTTGACCAAGTCAAAGTCAACCCCAAGTAAACGGGCCCAAGCCCAAGTCAAGTGGGCCCATGCCCAAGTCGAGCCCCGCGGCCAGCCTCCCCCACACCAATATGAAAATTATGTAATAAATAAGTTTGATGGAATTTTCATGTATGAATGTAAAATAAATTGGCATAAAGCCAAATTTCTGTAAAGCCCATGGCTAATGTGCAAAAGAAATGAGCACATGAGGCATGGAATGGGCAAAATACCATTTTGTAAAGCCCAAGGGGCTATATGTAAATTTGTAAGCCTATAAAAAGCAACATGATGATGAAATGGAAAAAAAAAGAATTCATTCCCCTAAAAGCCTAGGGTTTCTGTGCCCCCTTCTCCTTCCTCAAGGTTCTAAACCTTCTTCTTTTTTTTTTTGAATTAAATCAAGAGTTTGACTCTTTTTTTTCTAAAAGGAAACCGTTTTCACCATAAAACCGTTGAAGGGGAACTCAAATCTCCCATCAAATCCCCAAAAGGGATGATTTTTAAGCCCTATCCCGCTTTTCCTCTAAGATCCAGCCAACAGAGAGGAGGAATGAGACTCATCTCCAAAAATCCCACTTTGGGAAAGATCCAAGGCTCAGGAGAAAACCCAGGGCTCAAGGGAGAAGAAAGGAGTGCTCTTTCATCATCTCCGAAAATCTCTCAGGAGTTTAACTCCACAAATATATATATATATATATATATATATATATATATATTTATATATTTATATAATAAATCTTTCTTTTTAGGAGTTCAACCCCAAAAGTCAATTGGAAGTATAACTCCCAGTGCTGGGGCTAAGCCCCTTTGTCCTTTTTAGGAGTTTAACCCCAAAAGTTAATTGGGAGTACAACTCCCAGTATAGAGGCTAAGCCCCTTTTCCCGCGGACGCCGGCGTGCCAAGCACGTGAGGCGGCACGTGAGGTGCTGGCGCCCAGCGTCCACGTGCCGGACACGTGAGACGCTGGCACCCACGTGTCCTTTGGTTGTTATTTCCCTTCACACACACACACACACACACACACTCCACAACACTTTCCCCGTTAGAAAAAATTTCCAACGAGGCGCTGCCCTACACCCCATAAGGGGGCTGCTAGCCCTCTTGACCCCTAGCCCGCTATCCGGGTAGCAAGCCCCCCGTAAACTCTGCAAGGCCCACGATATATCCAAGTCCCCTCAAGACACACATACGCACACTGCACATTGAATTCGCATGACCAGTTTGACCCGTCAATCGGAGGTTCTTTCGCTCCAAATGTAAGGGGTAATTAATGGTAGCATAGTCCGCGGTTGCCGGAGATTCGGATCCCCACAACCAATAAACCCCAGCCTACCCTACGCAGAGAGAATCTATATTACGCCTGACAAGCGACGCGTATTCCTGTCACGCCGCGCTTCCCAGAGTACGCTAAGATGGGCACGTGACATAGCCAACCATGCTACCTGTGGATAGGAAAAATCCTTCCACGGTCATATTACGGCTGTAAAGATATCAAGAACAGGAAAATAAACTAACTATCTATTATATGTCCATAAGCCAAAGTAAAAGAGTCGAGAAATAATAATATGCGGAAGGCAAAAGATACAATAAAGGAGACACCCGGACAGCAACTACATACCGACAGGAACCTCACCGCTCGGTCTGACCGCGGCAATACTCCTGATCAGTTTGCAACAAGGTAGAAGAATCTGGGCCATGCAAAACCCAGACGTCGGCGCGTCATGTCATCAATTAATAAAATACAAACAGGGTAACAGGCAATGCAAATATAATCATGAATGAAAAGCAGGTGTAACAGTAATGTAAATCAGGGCAGTGAAGGGTAGTGTGCAGTGAGCAAACTAAACTGTTCTATTGGGTTATCTACTCTCAAGTCTTTGAAATCAATTTGATGAATCATCGATGTAACTTAATAGTATCCCGTGCATGCCCGGGACCACGGTCTACAGACTGTCGGGCTGAACCGAGACGTGCCGCTAGGCACTAACAGGAAAGGAGTACAGACCAACGATGTCAGCAGCATCGCCACGAGGCGGGTCTAGCCTCTAAAACTGATCAGTATAAGCGAGCAACTGTCGAGTTACAAGTCAGGATTTCATCATTGATTTCCCCATGCCCTTAAGTTATATGTGTCAAGTCAGGTATTCCGTAATCAAGAACTAATGCCAACACAGGATCAGGTAAGAGCATGTTTGTCTGGATAGACAACAGGAACGGTCCGTGAGGACTACATGTCAGGTTTGTTGGCATTAGACACAAGATCAAGTAACGGTCAATCCATGGTACAACAGGTCAAGTCAAGTAGTGTATGGTACCATGTCGGGTCAATCGATATATGTGTAGCAAGTCAGGCCAGGGTGTAAAAGATAACATGTGTGTGCTCATAATCAGCTAGCATAATCAGGGTTATAAATAATCAAGCATGGATACCATCAGAGCAATAAACTGGCATATGTAATATGACGTGCAAATAGGTACAGGTTAAATTATTAGACGTACGGTTATCAGTTTGGCTTAAGGAATAGTTTTAACCTTTCAAGAATGCAGTGTTACACATGTGGATGATAAAATCATATTAATTTGTATGAAAACAATCTATATGTGCAATTGAATGTGAATAAGGCTAAATGTATGCAATCGGTCGTACGATAGGGTAAAACTACAAAGGGTAATTGTTAGTGTATATGCCCTAAGGGCCATATTGTATCATACTAGTTTGTATATTACTTAATGGAAGCTTGGGATATTCACATGTATATAACAGCCTTGCTAAACATGGTAGTATGCTACTTGGTTTTTCTATCTTAATATGTGAGTATACGTATTGATAGAGCTCTTAGGATCTTGCTTGACTTCCAGCGTTGTGATGGCAGTCACACTAGTGGGGGCTGGGTAGTCTACAAGCACATCCTTATTCAGGTCCCTAGTCGTAGGATTATCGAAACAGGGCATCGATACTCCGGAGTAGACTAGTGTGTACGCTTCTCATCCCAGTTGGGGAGATGGTCTGTCCCACAGCCGTCAGAACGTCGTACTGGAGATAGTATGCAGGTGCTCGTTAGGTTACGGGTACACCGGACAGGACTCATAGGGAACTGTTGGTTGGTTTTATACCAGTCGTCAGTTAACAGTTCCCAGGTGACATGAGTACAGCATAGTCCGCAGACTTGACACTGCTACTTCGCCTCGAGTGTGTCCCACTGTTCTTAGATTGCTACCCTATCACGGCTCAAAAGAGTCGTGCAAACAGGTAGCAGTTGGGTGCAGTCCCGAGCACTTGGAGGCAGTGGCGGTTAGACAGGATTCGTCTCTTCCGGTATTGGGGGTTGATATCGCGCTGTGTCAGAGAGCCATTACGCAAAGTCCCTGGCCAGGGCAAGCAAGATTTGCTGGTAGGTTCCAGTAGTTTCTCAGGGTGTAATGGGCTTCACTCCGACACGACTTATACCGCTATTAAAGGACTGACGCTTGCCGCCCCCCTAGGCCCGATATGCGATAATCTTAGACGAACAGACCGGACTGTACGGAGATTGTCACATCAGACTCAGTAGGAGTTCGGATGGGTTTCATCATCGGCCTTCTTATCGACATCTACCTGGGGACCGTTACGTACAGCTAGTGCCGCTTGCGGTCTGTGGTTAAACCCACTGCCAGCGTAGTAGTCGAGTCTCTAGAGTCCCACACAGAGAGTTTCCCTACTCCAGGCGAAACGATATAGAGGTCGTATGGTTTTACGACAAGGGTTCGGACGCATACGTGTGTTTACGCACGTACGACATCCGGACAGTTTTTACTAGCCGGCTTTGGTTTAAGCCAGTTTCTAGTATCAGGTTATTGGATTTATACAGTCTAAAGTTTTTCCGTGTTTTCATGGATAGGAGGGGCGTTCTCGTAATTGCGCGAGAAGCTTCTAGAAGATGGTGACTTGGGGGTTAAGGTGGCATATGCATTAAATGAGATTAGTGAGTCATTTGAGTGATTCATCCATGTCATTAATGCATCATAAATGCTTAATGACTCATGGAGATGAATCACCCTCTTGTATTTATTAAGCATGATGATTAATCCTTCATTTTCTTTTGTTGGATAAATCATAATGCTTGATATATATTATGATAGCTTATTATCTCATCTCATTCTCTTGCTCACTTTCTCTCTCCTCAAGCTTTCCCTCTTCAAACCCTAATCCTCTCCTCTCATGTGTTGAGACCAAGGATTAGAGTAGACTACTTAATCCTTAACCATTCTCTATATCACCTAGGTTACTTAGATTAGCGATTTAAGAAACCTAGTTACCTCAAGTTAGAGGTGAAGCTTGTAGTAAAGCTCTCGGGTGGATCTTCTACTACATAGAGAAGGCCGGAGAGGACGTGGAGAACGACAAGACGAAGGACTCGGTTCTTTAGGTATAACCACTTATCATAGTAGTTAACTCTTCTATGGTTTCTTGTTAGTTATTGTTTATGCAATGATTCTCGGTTAGTCGATGATTACGCTTTAAACAAGATCGTTTTTCATTATTCCGCCTCCCCGCAAGTCGTGGGGTGTTGTACATCGACTTACAGTAATATAGCTATAAAACAATTATGATTATGTGATCTAACATATACATGTGATTATGTAAGTTTAGTAAACTAAATGCAATAGCTATGTTTCAAGTTCTAGATCTAAAATACTATGAACAGATGTAAACGAAACATTGAAATGTTATAAAATGATGCATGGGGTGCTAAATTTAAACTCCCTCGAAGTACCGACACCAGCCTGGCTGAGCGGTTAAGCAAGTATTGTACAGTGAGAATAGTCCTGGCTAATTCTTCTTTTATGGTTTGAGGAAGGATTCGAGAAACAGTGGGAGCCATCCAGTTTAGATAAATTAAAAACCACTCTAAACTTGCAAGAGCATCATGCTAAAGAGTTTTCTTCTCTCTCTCCTAATTACAGCGACCCTGAAAATGACTGGACTTAAGTTACTTTTAGAGAAAAATATACTGACAGGGCCAAACTATAAAGATTGGCTGCGGAATGTCAAAATGGCTTTGACCTATGACAAATTGGGGTACGTCCTCACCGCTAAGGCACCTGCTGTCCCTGGTCCCAAATCCAGTAATGCGGATAAGGAAATCCGCAAAACCTGGGATTTCGATTGCGCGAAAGCCAAGTACATCGTGCTTGCCTCGATGAACAATGAACATCAGAGGAGGCACGACGATATGGAACTAGATGCCATATTTCTCCATACAAAGGAACTTTATGGAGAGCAATCTCGTATAGCAAGATACGAGACCTCTAAGAACTTGTTTCGAGCGAGGTTGGCTGTCGGGTCATCGGTAGGAGAACATGTCCTAAAGATGATCGGCTATATAGAAGAGCTCGCAGACCTTGGGACGACTTTGGATAATGAGCTCTATACAGACCTTATTCTCCAGTCCCTTCCTTCCACCTACGCCCAGTTTATTCTTAACTTCAACATTCAAAGAAAAGAAGTTGAACTTCCGGAACTCCTTAACATGTTGAGGAGTGCAGAGGGCACCTTGCAGAAAGCAAGGGAAACACCTGCTATGTTTGTTAGCGGTGCTTCTTCTTCCGGATCCAAGGCTAGGGCCAAAGGAAGGAAAAAGAAGGCCGCCACCAAACCTAGAGGAGGTGTAAGTAAGGTGGGAGGGAAGGGAAAGAAAAAGTTTGCAGTACCAGTAGTGGGCCAGGATGAGTGCTTCCATTGTCACAGGAAAGGGCACTGGAAAAAGGATTGCAAGGCGTGGAACGCCAAGAACCAGGAACCGAAGCAAGCTGTGGTTTCGACTTCAGGTGTGTTTGTAATTGAGAATTGTCTGTCAATCAACTCTACTTCCTGGGTATTGGATACCGGATCAGGATCTCATATTTGCAATTCATTGCAGGCACTGAGAAACCGTAGAGTGCTGAAGGAAGGTGATATGACCCTGATGGTTGCTAATGGAGTTAGCGTAGGAGCTGTGTCCGTAGGGGATTATCACCTGGGATTGACGAGTGGACACCTTTTGGTTTTACATAACTGTTTTTGTGTACCCAGCTTAACGTGTAATATCATATCTGTTTCCTTGTTATCAAATAAAGGTTATGATTTCACGTTTGGAAGTGGTGTTGTTAACATCCCCCTTAATCATAGTTTGATTGGGTCTGGTACACTGGAAAACGGTATATATGTGTTAAACCAACTCCAAATTTTCAATGTCCAGAACACACTAAAAAGAAAGTCTCCAGATTTAAATAAATCTTTCTTATGGCATTGTAGACTGGGTCACATCAATGAGAGAAGGTTGACTAAGTTACATAGAGAAGGATATTTGGACTCGTTCGAATATCAAACTTATGACACTTGTCAATCTTGTCTCAAAGGAAAGATGACAAAGACTCCATTTACTGGACATGGAGTAAGAGCGAGCGAGCTCTTAGGACTCATACACAGCGATGTATGTGGTCCAATGTCTACACATGCAAGAGGTGGTTTTTCCTATTTCATTACTTTCACGGATGATTACTCAAGGTACGGATTCATTTATCTGATGAAACATAAATCCGAGGCTTTTGAGAAATTTCAAGAGTATAAGAATGAAGTAGAAAACCAAACCGGCAAAAGTATCAAGACACTAAGATCTGATCGAGGTGGTGAATACTTGAGTGCTGAGTTCCTAAGTTACCTAAAAGAGAAAGGAATTCTCTCTCAGCTTACTCCTCCATACACTCCACAGCATAACGGTGTATCGGAGAGACGGAATCGAACCCTATTGGATATGGTACGTTCCATGATAAGTAATGCTGAGTTACCGCGATCTTTTTGGGGTTATGCGCTAGATTCAGCGGCATATCTTCTGAACAGGGCTCCTACCAAGACTGTGCCTACCACCTCATATCAGATGTGGAGTGGGAAGAAACCCCATCTTCAGCATATGAAGATTTGGGGATGTCCAGCTTTTGTTAAAAAGCAGCATGTGGACAAGCTCGAGGCACGATCAGTAAAGTGTAAGTTTGTGGGATATCCAAAGAACTCCAAGGGATATTATTTCTATTACGCAGAGGAACAAAAGGTTTTTGTTTCTCGTAATGCCCATTTTCTAGAACAGTAGTTTTTAGAAAAGGAAATAAGTGGGAGCGAAATAGAACTGGAAGAAATTCCAGAACCACAAACTAATACTGAAAGTTTGGTAGAACAAGTAGTTCAAGAAGATCAGGACATTCCCGCACCCCTCCGCAGGAGTAGTAGGCCGTCTTATCCGCCTGAGAGATACTGCGGTTTTCTCATAGATGGGGATAGAGAGGATTGCATCATAGATGATGATGAACCTACTGGCTTCCAGCAGGCCATCCAGAGCGGCGACTCGGTACGATGGCTAGATGCAATGCGGACCGAAATGGAGTCCATGTACACCAACAAAGTATGGACTTTGGACTTTGCTCCAGATGGGGTAAAACCCATAGGATGCAAATGGATCTTCAAGAAAAAGATTGGTGTAGATGGACAGGTGGAAACCTATAAGGCTAGACTTGTTGCAAAGGGTTTTCGTCAAAGACCTGGTTTGGACTATGATGAAACTTTTTCTCCAGTGGCTATGCTCAAATCCATTCGGGTCTTTCTTGCTATTGCTGCCTTCCATGATTATGAAATCTGGCAGATGGACGTAAAGACGGCTTTTCTGAATGGTAATTTAGAAGAGTGCGTCTATATGGATCAGCCAAGGGGTTTCAATCAGAGTGGGAGCAGCGGGAAAGTATGCAAGTTGCTTAAATCCATTTATGGATTAAAGCAGGCATCGCGGAGTTGGAACATCTGTTTTGATGAAACAGTCAAAGAATATGACTTTATCAAAAATCCAGATGAGCCGTGCATATATAGTAAAGTTGTAGCACGAACTGTCGTATTCCTCGTCTTGTACGTGGATGGCATTCTATTAATAGGAAATGACATTCCTATGCTACAATCTGTCAAAGGATTCTTGTCACACAGGTTCTCCATGAAAGACCTGGGTGATGCCTCTTACATTCTGGGGATCCGGATCTATCGTGATAGGTCCAAGAGGATGTTGGGACTTTCGCAGTCCAGGTATATCGACACTGTACTGAAAAGATTTAGTATGGAAGATTCTAAGCGCGGTAATCTACCGGCTTGTCACGGAATCACCCTATCCAAAGAGATGTCTCCCAAGACTGATTTGGAAAGGGAACGCATGTTTATTATACCCTACGCTTCTGCGGTAGGCTCTATAATGTATGCGATGTTGTGCACCAGACCAGATGTAGCTTACGCACTGAGCGTGGTAAGCCGGTATCAGTCAGACCCAGGGGAGAAGCACTGGATAGCAGTAAAGAACATTCTCAAGTACCTGAGGAGGACTAAGGAGATGTTCTTGGTTTACAGCGGAAAAGACCTCAGGTTGGAGGCCTATGCTGATTCCGGCTTCCAGAGTGATAAGGACGATTCCAAGTCCATGTCAGGTTATGTCTTTACCCTCAATGGAGGGGCGGTGTGCTGGAAGAGTTCCAAGCAGGACACCGTTGCTGACTCGACGATGGAAGCGGAGTATATTGCTGCTTGCGATGCCGTAAAAGAAACGGTCTGGATGAAGAAGTTCCTAACAGAACTTCAGATGGTTCCTACCATTGTTGATCCAATACCTCTGTATTGTGACAACAACGGAGCTATAGCTTTAGCGAAGGAACCAAGGTCCCATCAGAAGTCCAGACACATCTTAAGGCGGTATCACCTGATCAGGGAGATCATTGATCGTCAGGAGATCGAGGTTCGGAGAGTTACTACTGAAGAGAACATTGCTGATCCATTCACAAAGGCCCTACCTCAGATTCAGTTCGAGAGGCTACTCGAGATCATCGGTCTTCGATATTCCAGTACATGGCCCTAGTGCAAGTGGGAGATTGTTAGTGTATATGCCCTAGGGGCCATTATTGTATCATACTAGTTTGTATATTACTTAATGGAAGCTTGGGATATTCACATGTATATAACAGTCTTGCTAAACATGGTAGTATGCTAGTTGGTTTTTCTATCTTAATATGTGAGTATACGTATTGATAGAGCTCTTAGGATCTTGCTTGACTACCAGCGTTGTGATGGCGGTCACACTGGTGGGGGCTGGGTAGTCTACAAGCACATCCTTATTCAGCTCCCTAGTCGTAGGATTATCGAGATAGGGCATCGATACTCCGGAGTAGACTAGTGTGTACGCTTCTCATCCCAGTTGGGGAGATGGTCCGTCCCACAGCCGTCAGTACGTCGTACTGTAGATAGTATGCAGGTGCTCATTAGGTTACGGGTACACCGGACAGGACTCACAGGGAACTGTTGGTTGGTTTTATACCAGTCGTCAGTTAACAGTTCCTAGGTGACATGAGTACAGCATAGTCCGCAGACTTGACACTGCTACTTCGCCTCGAGTGTGTCCCACTGTTCTTAGATTGCTACCCTACCACGGCTCAAAGGAGTCGTGCAAATAGGTAGCAGTTGGGTGCAGTCCCGAGCACTTGGAGGCAGTGGCGGTTAGACAGGATTCGTCTCTCCCGGTATTGGGGGTTGATATCGCGCTGTGTCAGAGAGCCATTACGCAAAGTCCCTGGCCAGGGCAAGCAAGATTTGCTGGTAGGTTCCAGTAGTTTCTCAGGGTGTAATGGGCTTCACTCCGACACGACTTATACCGCTATTAAAGGACTGACGCTTGCCGCCCCCCTAGGCCCGATATGCGATAGTCTTAGACGAACAGACCGGACTGTACGGAGATTGTCACATCAGACTCAGTAGGAGTTCGGATGGGTTTCCTCATCGGCCTTCTTATCGACATCTACCTGGGGACCGTTACGTACAGCTAGTGCCGCTTGCGGTCTGTGGTTAAACCCACTGCCAGCGTAGTAGTCGAGTCTCTAGAGTCCCACACAGAGAGTTTCCCTACTCCAGGCGAAACGATATAGAGGTCGTATGGTTTTACGACAAGGGTTCGGACGCATACGTGTGTTTACGCACGTACGACATCCGGACAGTTTTTACTAGCCGGCTTTGGTTTAAGTCAGTTTCTAGTATCAGGTTATTGGATTTATACAGTCTAAAGTTTTTCCGTGTTTTCACGGATAGGAGGGGCGTTCTCGTAATTGCGCGAGAAGCTTCTAGAAGATGGTGACTTGGGGGTTAAGGTGGCATATGCATTAAATGAGATTAGTGAGTCATTTGAGTGATTCATCCATGTCATTAATGCATCATAAATGCTTAATGACTCATAGAGATGAATCACCCTCTTGTATTTATTAAGCATGATGATTAATCCTTCATTTTCTTTTGTTGGATAAATCATAATGCTTGATATATATTATGATAGCTTATTATCTCATCTCATTCTCTTGCTCACTTTCTCTCTCCTCAAGCTCTCCCTCTTCAAACCCTAATCCTCTCCTCTCATGTGTTGAGACCAAGGATTAGAGTAGACTACTTAATCCTTAACCATTCTCTATATCACCTAGGTTACTTAGATTAGCGATTTAAGAAACCTAGCTACCTCAAGTTAGAGGTGAAGCTTGTAGTAAAGCTCTCGGGTGGATCTTCTACTACATAGAGAAGGCCGGAGAGAACGTGGAGAACGACAAGACGAAGGACTCGGTTATTTAGGTATAATCACTTATCATAGTAGTTAACTCTTCTATGGTTTCTTGTTAGTTATTGTTTATGCAAAGATTCTCGGTTAGTCGATGATTTCGCTTTAAACAAGATCGTTTTTCATTATTCCGCCCCCCAGCAAGTCGTGGGGTGTTGTACATCGACTTACAGTAATATAGCTATAAAACAATTGTGATTATGTGATCTAACATATACATGTGATTATGTAGGTTTAGTAAACTAAATGCAATAGCTACGTTTCAAGTTCTAGATCTAAAATACTATGAACAGATGTAAACGAAACATTGAAATGTTATAAAATGATGCATGGGGTGCTAAATTTAAACTACAGGCATTATATGTATTAAGATAGGTATATAATGATTTAATAGCATGTAGCAAGATTAACTTGCCTCAAAAGGTCGATATGCAGGCGGCCTGGTGCGACGTGACACGATACGGTGTGTGAAACGGCACGGCACGGTACTGGGTCTAGTCGCGATCTGGTGCACGGTCTGGGCGCGATACGGACACGATCTGGTGCGCGGTCTGGGCGCGATCTGGTGTGCGATCTGGACGCAATCTGGTGCATGGTCTGGACGCGATACGGACGCGATCTGGTGCGTGGTCTGGTTCGTACGAACCGTCAGCGGTGGCACGGCTCCGGCGGGAATGCCGGAAAGCAAGAAAAAGAGAAAGAAAGAAAAGAGAAGAAGGAGAAGAAGAGGAATGGGATTGGCTATTGGCTCTAGGGCTGGGGACAAAGGACACGAGGAGGTGATGACGGCGATGATGGGCAGCCGTCGACGGTAAGGGAGCTGCCGTCGGTCGAGGGTTTCTTGGGTCGTTATTGGAATCGGGGTTGCAATAGCAGCCAAAGGTGATGGTGATGGTGGTTTATGGTGTCGGGGAAAGGAGAGAGGTGAGGAGGAGATGACGTGATCGGCGACGAGGTGTGGGAGGTGTTGGGTCTTTGCGGGGATAGTCGGGGTTGCTGCTGGGGTATCGGGTGCAGGGATCACGAGGGGGATAAGAAGGGAAAGGAGGTGGTTAAGAGGGTGTAGAGGTCGTGGTGAGGGTCGTGATGTCGGGGTGATGGCGACGGCGTGTCACCGGCGATGGGTTGGAGACGTGAGCGTCAGGGAGGTTGTAGGTGTTGGGTCGTGGGTTGCGGGTTCTTGGTTGAGGGCTCTGGAAGAGGGAGAAGTGGAGGAATTGGAAGAGGTCGAGTAGACGAGGTGGTGATGAAGATGAGGTTAGGAGGTCGGCGACGAAGGCGAGCGTGAGGGGCTAGGGTTCGTGGCAGCGAGGGAAGAAGAAGAACAGAGAAAGAAAGAGAGAGACGAGGAAGAGAGAGAGACGTGTGCAAATCTTTGAAAATGTTTAAAAAAATATGTACAGAGAGAGAAACGGAGAGAGAGAGAGAGTAATCACAGTTAAGGATTTCTTAACAAAATATATATATATATATAATATACACAAATCATAACAGTTAGTGTAGGAAGTTAGTGTAGGAAATATTATTAATATAAATTAGTTAAAGGCAAAAAATAGTTTATATATGTATATAAGGAATATAATATTAGTCCGTTTTGAGATTTGGCAAAATACAAATTTACTCCAAAACACGTCCGGGTCGGGTCTAAAAATTCAGATTTAAAATATTAAAAATATATGCGACTTCCAAATTTCAAAATGAAAACCCAGTTAAAGAAAAAGCATACCCCCAAGAACGGATGCACGTACGTGCGCGTAGCCATCCAAACACGTCCGTTTCACTGAACGGGATGAGAACAAGATGCGCGGACGCAACCACGGGGTTAGGGGTATCATGCAGGTTATGAAATGCAATTTTAAAATATTTTATGTGACCTAAAAAAATGTTATATGTAAAAGTGCGATGCTAGATGAAATGCCAGTATGTGCTAAACATGAGATGTACGTGTCCATGCAACAAGTCAAGATAAATCCATAAATAAGAATCAAGCATGTTCAATCAAGCAGGCCGGGTTGAATGCGATGTACCAAGTAACTACCATTCGACCCAAATACGCTAAATCATGAAAAGACCATGGATAAGTAATTACGGAAACTGGAATTGGTATAAGTGAACTCGGGTGTTACATTATACCCAACTACAAAAGAATTTCATTCTCGAAATTCCAAGAACAAGAAAGGGTAAACAACCAAGAAATTTCAAGAATAGATGTGGAAACTTTTGCCGGGTTTCAACTTCTCGTTTCCAAGTTGATTCTCCATGCGAGCGATTTCCCCAAGAAACAAGTACAAGAGGGATAACTTTGTTCTTATGAACCTTTTCTCTTCGTTCCACAATCGACATCGGTTGTTCCTCAAAGGTCAAATCTTCACGTACAGTCATCTCTGAATGATCCAACACATGTGTTTCATCTCGAACATATTCACGGAGTTGAGATACATGAAACACGTCATGAGCATTCGCCAGGGATTGCGGTAACGCTAATCGGTATGCCACTTCTCCAACACGCTCCAAAATCTCGAAAGGGCCAACGAATCGAGGACCAAGCTTTTCCTCGACTTCGAAAGAGAATCACTCCTCTAGTCGGTGATATCTTCAAGCATATCAAATCATCAACGGCGAACTCTAGAGGTCTTCTCAATGTATCTGCCCAACTCTTTGTCGGTCTTCTGCTGCTTTCATATAATTCCGGATAGTGTTAACCTTCTCAACCGTTTGCACGATCAAAACCGATCCCAACAATCTTCGTTTACCAATATCGTCCCAACAAACAGGTGAACGACACTTGCGATCATATACAACTTCGAATGGAGCCATCTGAATAGTCGCCTGAAAACTTGTGATTGTAAGAAAACTCCACTAAATATAGATGATCCTCTCATGAACCCTTGAAGTCTAACATACACGCCATCAACATGTCCTCAAGAGTTTGGATCGTTCTCTCCGACTGGCCATCTGTTCGAGGATGATAAGCTATGCTAAACTCAAACGCGTCCCAAAACCTTCCTGTAAGTTCCTCCAAAAGTGTGATAAGAAACGAGTGTCACGGTTGGACACGATGCTCACCGGTACTCTATGCAATCTTCATATCTCCTGCATGTACTGCTCTGCCAAAACTTATGTTGATTGACCAACTCGAAATGAGCTGTCCTGGTCATTCGATCAACACTCATCCAAACTGTACTGTTGCCCTTGGACTCCGCTGTAGACCCGTCACGAAATCCATGGTCATATGTTCTCACTTCCATTGAGGAATCGGAAATGGTTGCAATAAACCGGCAACCCTTTGATGTTCAGCCTTAACTTGCTGACACACCAAGCACCTTGCCACAAAACGGGCAATCTCGTTTCATGCCTACTCACCAGAAATGCTGTCGTATATCTCGGTACAACTTCGTGCCTCCTGGATGTACGGAATACGCGGAACTGTGTGCCTCCTTCATAATTTCTTTGCGAATATCCTCTTTGGCACACACAAATGGCTACCATCTCAACGAACCACCTTCATGGATCAATAAGTCCATTCGAAGTTCAGCTTCCACCTGTTCTCGAAACTTCCGCAACCTTGGGTCCTTCAATTGCGCTGCTGTAATATCCTCGACCAACGACGACTTTAGTTGTAGCTGCATCAACTGTCCTGAAGAATGCGTTAGCACGATCTCCAACTCGGATCTCGAAAATCTTCAATAAATTTCTTCCGTACAGTCAACATTTGAATTGCTGGCAACCGACTAAGCGCATCCGTCACAACATTAACCTTCCCCGGATGGTTCTTAAGATCAAGGTCGTAGTCAGCCATCAGCTCCAACCATCTACGCTGTCTCATAATTAGCTCCTTCTGAGTGAACACGTACTTTAGGCTTTTGTGATCGATGAATATTTCGACCATTTCGCCCAATAAGTAGTGTCTCCGGTCTTCAAGCGAACACCACAGCTGCTAGCTCCAAGTTAGAAGTTGGGTAATTCTTCTTATGGGTCTCCAACTGACTCGATACGTAAGCTATAATCTTCCCATGCTGCATCAAAACACATCCCAAAGCTTTCCCAGATGCGTCGCTGTGAATTACCACTCCCCCGGAACTGTCTGGTACGGTCAGAATAGGAGCGGTTATCAATCTCTGCTTCAACGCCTCAAAAGCTGACGCACGCTTCTCCGTCCATACAAATGGTACTTCCTTACGCGTAAACTTGGTCAAGGCTCGGCCAAACGAGCAAAATTCTCCACGAATCTTCTGTAGTATCCTGCAAGTCCAAGAAACTTCTTATCTCCGCAACATTCTTCGGAATCGGCCAATCTCGTACTGCTGGAATCCTTCAAGATCAACGACGATTCCATCTCTAGCCACACGTGCCCCAAAACTTCATTTCTTCAAGCCAAAACTCGCACTTGCTCATCTTGCATACAATCTTTCTTGCCTCAATATCTGTAGTGCGATCTTCAAGTGTTCCGCATGCTCTTCAATACTCCTCGAGTAGACCAGAATATCTTCAATGAACACCACTATAAACTGGTCCAAGAATGGTGAAAAGATTCGGTTCATCAAGTCCATAAATATCGTCGGTGCATTCCTTACTCCGAAGGGAATCACTAAACACTCGTAATTTCCATACCGAGTCGGAACGCAGTCTTACAAATATCTTCTAGTTTAACTCGGACCTGATGATATCCGGATCGCAAATCCAGCTTCGAGAATACCCTTGCGCCACTAAGCTGCTCAAACAATTCGCCAATGCGAGGGATCGGGTACTTGTTCTTAATAGTCACCCGGTTTAATTCTCGATAATCGATGCACATCCTTCTTATGCCATCTTTCTTCTTGAGTAGAAGAACTAGAGCTCCCCAAGGTGAATTGCTGCTGCGAATTTAACCCTTCACTAGTAATTCAGTAACCTGCTTATTAAGTTCGTCCAACTCCACTGGTGCCATTGGATAGTACGCTTTTGAGATTGGCACTGCACCAGGAACAAGATCGATCGCGAGCTCCACATCTCGTTTTGGCGGTAAACCCGAGATGTCCTCGAACACGTCCATGAAATCTCGAACAACAGCTGGCGCTTCATCCTTATCAACTTCCATCGACGAAAGAACATTATTTGTCGGCCTAGCCCTAACCTCGACTGGCCCGACAGAACTGCTTCCTCCAGAAAAACAAACTCCGGATGTCCGGGAATCTGGAAAATCACTTTCTTTGCCCTACAATCAATGTGAGCGTAGAAAGTGTCTAGGAAATCCATTCCCAAGACAACATCAAACAAAGGGATGCACCAGAATTGAATAATTCTAATGCGAGGAAAAACAAGAACAAGTAAGATACCGAGATGACTTCATCCGAAGTCAAGATACTGACGAAGATTAAGTACGGTAAACATGATTCAAACTAACGATAAAACAAGAACTGGCAAGCAATGAAACCGAGAGGAGCAATGTATTATAACGATCATGGAATAAGGAAGTAAATCAAGACTAGGACTCCAAGTTACTTAAATAGAGTACCGCATTGTAACCATGCTGCAGTTCATGGGTACAATTACATAACTCCACCCAAGTCGCCCAAATCCTAGTATCAGAATCAAGAAACAGGGAGAAACAATAGAGAACCAAAAAGGTTTCAGGTCGAAATGCAAAGTGGTTTGCATATTGCCCAAACAAGGATCAAGAGAAGGATATGATTCAAAAATCATGATATCAAAGTGGCAGGACATGTTCCTAATCACGAGTATTCTGATTTGCGTATTGGGTCCAATACCCAACTACAAAAGAATCAACTCGATTAACCTATATCCCATAGCTCTCTGATACCAAAAGAACCATGTCACGCCCCGCTTCCCAGAGTACGCTAAGATGGGCACGTGACATAGCCAACCATGCTACCTGTGGATAGGAAAAATCCTTCCACAGTCACATTACGGCTGTAAAGATATCAAGAACAGGAAAATAAACTAACTATCTATTACATGTCCATAAGCCAAAGTAAAAGAGTCGAGAAATAATAATATGCGGAAGCCAAAAGATACAATAAATGAGACACCCGGACAGCAACTAAATACCGACAGGAACCTCACCGCTCGGTCTGACCGCGGTAATACTCCTGATCAGTCTGCAACAAGGTAGAAGAATCTGGGCCATGCAAAACCCAGACGTCAGCGCGTCATGTCATCAAGTAATAAAATACAAACAGGGTAACAGGCAATGCAAATATAATCATGAATGAAAAGCAGGTGTAACAGTAATTTAAATCAGGGCAGTGAAGGGTAGTGTGCAGTGAGCAAACTAAACTGTTCTATTGGGTTATCTACTCTCAAGTCTTTGAAATCAATTTGATGAATCATCGATGTAACTCAATAGTATCCCGTGCATGTCCGGGGCCACGGTCTACAGACTCTCGGGCTGAACCAAGACGTGCCGCTAGGCACTAACAGGAAAGGAGTACAGACCAACGATATCAGCAGCATCGTCACGAGGCGGACCTAGCCTCTAAAACTAATCAGTATAAGCGAGCAACTGTCGAGTTACAAGTCAGGATTTCATCATTGATTTCCCCATGCCCCCAAGTTATATGTGTCAAGTCAGGTATTCCGTAATCAAGAACTAATGCCAACACAGGATCAGGTAAGAGCATGTTTGTCTGGATAGACAATAGGAACGGTCCGTGAGGACTACATGTCAGGTTTGTTGGCATTAGACACAAGATCAAGTAACGGTCAATCCATGGTACAACAGGTCAACTCAAGTAGTGTACGGTACCATGTCGGGTCAATCGATATATGTGTAGCAAGTCAGGCCAGGGTGTAAAAGATAACATGGGTGTGCTCATAATCAGCTAGCATAATCAGGGTTATAAATAATCAAGCATGGATACCATCAGAGCAATAAACTGGCATATGTAATATGACGTGCAAATAAGTACATGTTAAATTATTAGACGTACGGTTATCAGTTTGGCTTAAGGAATAGTTTTAACCTTTCAAGAATGCAGTGTTACACATGTGGATGATAAAATCATATTAATTTGTATGAAAACAATCTATATGTGCAATTGAATGTGAATAAGGCTAAATGTATGCAATCGGTCGTACGACAGGGTAAAACTACAAAGGGTAATATAGCTATAAAACAATTGTGATTATGTGATCTAACATATACATATGATTATGTAGGTTTAGTAAACTAAATGCAATAGCTACGTTTCAAGTTCTAGATCTGAAATACTAACAACAGATGTAAACGAAACATCGAAATGTTATAAAATGATGCATGGGGTGCTAAATTTAAACTACAGGTATTATATGTATTAAGATAGGTATATAATGATTTAATAGCATGTAGCAAGATTAACTTGCCTCAAAAGGTCGATATGCAGGCGGCCTGGTGCGACGTGACACGATACGGTGTGTGAAACGGCACGGCATGGTACTGGGTCTAGTCGCGATCTGGTGCACGGTCTGGGCGCGATACGGACGCGATCTGGTGCGCGGTCTGGACGCGATACGGACGCGATCTGGTGCGCGGTCTGGTTCGTACGAACCGTCGGCGGTGGCACGGCTCCGGCGGGATGGCCGGAAAGCAAGAAAAAGAGAAAGAAAAAAAAGAGAAGAAAGAGAAGAAGAGGAATCAGATTGGCTATTGGCTCTAGGGCTGGGGACAGAGGACACGAGGAGGTGATGACGGCGATGATGGGCAGCCGTCGACGGTAAGGGAGCTGCCGTCGGTCGAGGGTTTCTTGGGTCGTTATTGGAATCGGGGTTGCAATAGCAACCAAAGGTGATGGTGGTGGTGTGTCACGACCCAAAAGATCACGTGACTAGCCCTTGAACCATATGAAGTCTATAGGACTCCATCTGATCCAAGTAAGCCAAAAGCCCAGAAATCTAAAACCATTTTAAGAGTAAGTAAAGAAAACTGGTTTAAAGAAGTGAAGGAAAATATGTTTGAAATCAAGGTTTTTAAATAACTAAGCCGAATATGCATTTTTAAAATGTAAAGTCTTTTCTAAAAATTTCGGCAGAGTTTCCTTTATAAAAACTGGCCCCGAACGGGGTACAACAAGAACAATATATGTGCAATGATAAAAGGCATCCCCAAGCGGGAGCTAGCTCTTCGTCAATCGACGGTCACAACCATACAAGCAATATAATATACAACGCCGAATGGCGAGGGTCAAAACCAAAAGAAACTCAGTAAGCATGAAAACCGCAATACTACTAAGCGCGACTCTAAGGTCGAATAATACATCACTAATGTCTAAGTCTGAAACCATATATAAGTTTTGGTTGATGGAATTCTAGATACAATGAATAATACAAGTACAATGCTGGTTCTTGATGCAAAAGAACCCACCTACCAAATGCAATTCACCCGCAAGGAAGCAGTGTGCCAGAAATGCCGCAATGGAACCTGTACGGCAAAACCTGCAAGAACTGTGGCACAACGGGGGTGAGTTGCCAACTCGTGAATAGAAATATCTACAAGCAGAAACCGAATGCAAGACATAATCCTAGGTCAAAATGATCAGTATAATATAAACCACAAGAGTACGTCAGAAGCATGATAAGGTGGCAATGTAACATCTAAACATGTATGTAGTGCCAAGTACTCAGGTAATAACATGTCATCAGTATAAGGTATGTCTGCATGAAGTATGATCAATGTAAATCCAGTCTGTATGTGATCAAGTCTGTATAAACGTGGAACCCGTCCACCCGTCACCCAATGACAATAAACGTGGAACCCGTCCACCAGTCACCCAATGACAATAAACATCATGTATGTAAATATGAGGATATAATCAAAATCATGGAAATCATCATGAAACCTGTGCCTAGCATCGGCACGTAAATCCTCATCCATATGGGGCTCCGTCTGCGGTATCGGCCCTCGGTCCCGGCAGTACGGGTCAGCCCATGTCCATCTCTCAACTCCGGTCGGTATCCTCCAGATATCCGCCGAGCTCAAATACAATCACCGGTAGGTAGTAATCCCTCTGCTAGGTGTAGGGTTACTAGGCACACTCAAGAGGTTCCACAAGGCATCAACCATGCCAAACAAAAAATTTCCGGTGCCGAGAAACCCTAAACTAGATCGTTAACTAGAGAATAGGCGAAAAGCAGGCAAGTAAACAACTTTATTGCTAAGTGAAAGAGACTACAACCTTTGTAGATCCGCTCCACCATTTCTTTAGCTCCGTGTTGACGTCCCTCCGCTGCGATCATCGGATCCTGGACTCTAGCGATGGTTTCGTCGGAGAAATGATCGGGCTAGGTCATTGACTTCGAGGCCGAAAATGATCTACGTCGAGGCGACTCAAACTCAAACTCCATCTTCACTAGGTTAAGAAACTTGTGAAGAAAACACCCTCTACTACATGGCAAGTGATAGAGGATGAAGAAATAGGAAGTGGGTTCACTTTGGATTTGGATTTCTCACTTGGAATCATCACTTAGAATTTTCTAGCAAGCTTTTTCTTTCTTCATGAAGAAGATGAAGAAGAAGAAAGAAAAAGAATAATGAAAAATGAATTATTCAATAATAGAAAATCAAGTGATGGTTATCATTTAGCAACCATGGGTTAGTTTAACTCATGTAGAGAATAAACTAGGGTTTAGATAATGGTTAGGTTTAAGAAGAAACAAAATGGTGAAGCTTCAAGAAACTCCAAGAATAAAACAAAGAAAGCCACCATATTTGTTTCTTGCCAAAATAAATAAATAAATAAGGCAAAAGAAATCCCAACCATTAACTAAACATGGTGTATAGCATACACACACCCAAGTTTGCATGTATCATCAAACATGATACAAACAAGTGCACAAAAAAATATATCATATATACAATGTGCACTATCAAGTGAGAAAATCAATCTTAACTGAACCAATACTAGTTAATGTAAAGTAATATATCAAATATATAATTATACATTAAATCATTAAATCAACACTTGATTTAATGATCCGGTCATATTGCATATAACCGACTAATATCAAGTGTATTAATGTATCGAATCAACACTTAATTCGGTAACCCGGCTATATCACATATAACCGACCAATGATACAAATCGCGAGAATAGAATACAGTATCACATACTGGTATTATTCTCGGTCCCGCACATATCTCATATGCGCTCCTATTTCGTTTCGCTTGAGCCAGGAAATCTCTGTGTAGGACTCTAAAGACTCGTCAATACGCCGGCAGCAGGTGATGATCATATCAAACACCCACAAGCCGCAAGCGGTCTGCTAAATGTAACGGCCACCCGGGTATTGAGCGATCAGAAGATCAACGAGCAAGCCCGCTCACACTCCAGTGAATCCAAGGAGTAACACTACCGTACAGTCCGGTCTGTTCGTCTGATATGTCGCATATCTTGTCTAGGGGTGGTAAACGTCAGACCCCAATAACTCGATAAGTCGTGTCGATATGAGGCTCATAACGGGTCGATAAACTACTGGTAACACTTACCAGTAAATCCCTAAAGCAGCCTTGGCCAAGGACTTCCTGTTATAGCCAATCGAGCACTGCGCAACATCAACTCCCTATACCGGGAGAGACGAAACCCCTCCTATCGCTCATTGCCTCCATGTGACTCGGGACTGTACCCAAAAGCCACCTTTTTGCACGCCCTCTTGGACGTGGTATGATAGAAATCAAAGCACAGTGGGAATCACACAAGACTCTATGACGATCTCGGGTCTACAGACTAACCTGTACCAGTGTCACCAGAGAACTGCCATCTGACGTAAAGTATAATACCATCTGGGAGTTCTCGGCGAGTCCGTCCAGTGTACCCAGTCTCCACTGAGCACCCGTATATCATCTCTGATGTCAAACACCAATGGATATGGGATCATCCATCACCCATCTATATGGGTCGAGAAGCTACACGCTAGTCTACTCTGGTATATCGATGCCCCGTCTCGATACACCCACGACTAGGGAATTTGAAGGATGTACTTATGGACTAGCACGTCCCCACTAGTATGATCCGTATCATAGTCCAGGTAGTCAAGTACAGATCCTAAGGGCTTTACCAACATGTAACAGAGAGACAATCAGTGTACACGTTAAGGTAAAGAGTAACCAGATAGCATACTATCATATCGAGCAAGAAAGTCATCCCTATATATGTCCAAGCATCCACTACAATATACATCCTATGTATAGTAATGGCCTCTAGGGCATACATATAACCAACAATCTCCCACTTGCACTAGGGCCATCTGATAGCAGTGGTTGTAGTATCTCATACTCAACCATCCCATAAAAGTCTCTCTCTGGGAAAAGGCCTTTCGTGAGTGGATCCGCCGTGTTGTCCTCTGAGTCTACTCTCCCAACCTTGATCTCCTGGAGATCTCCCATCTCCATGATCAGGTGATACTGCCTTAGAATATGTCTGCATCACTGACGGGACGGGCGTTCCTTGGCATAAGCCACAACTCCATTGTCAAACAATGGGAGGAACGGAGTTCATCTCATGAACAAATATACATCCAGACTGCCTTTTTGGTAGCATCTTAAGTAGCGATGTTTCCAGCCTTTATCGTCTAGTATGCCACGGTATCTAGCTTGGAACTCTTCCAACATACCGTCCCTTTACTAGGGTAAAGACAATGCCTGTGACTGACATTCAGTCGTCCTTATCACCCTGAAACCTTTCCAGTGATTCTCCTCAGGATCAATTGATACCATCTCACTGCAACTAGCGAGTATCCTAATATCCAATTAGATCTATCTCATAGATCCAAAACCTAGGATTTAGGAGGTATCACTATGATCCTTTATGGAGAATCCTTGTGATAAGCGGAGGTTGACCGAGCGTAGCATAGGAAACTCCTTCCCTATCAAGAGTATGTTATCCACGTACTCTACGAGGATCACCACCATACTCCCTACTACCTTTTTGTATATACAAGGTTCATCTACCATTTTGATGATGTCAAACTCTTTGACTAATCTCATCAAAACAGATGTTCCAACTCCGCGATGTCTGCTTTATCACATAAAACATCTTGCACACGTTTCCGCTTCTCCCACTGTCTACGAAGCCCTCTGGCTGTGTACTTATAGACGCTCTCTTCTAAAACATCATTTAGAAAATCAGTCATGACACCCAACCACCAGATATCGTAGTCATGGTATGTAGCCGTGGCAAGTAGCATCTGGATGGACTTAAGCATAGCTCCTTAGAAAATGTTTCATCATAATCCACGCCTGGTCGATGACGAAAACCTTTAACAAGTCTAGCTTTGAAAGTCTCAACTTTTCCATCTACACCAAGTAATCTTCTCAAGATATACTTGCTCCTAATGGGGATTTAACCCTTCAGATAAAGCAACCAAAGTCCATACTTTGTTGGTGTATAAGGATTCCATCTCAGATCGATAAGCATCCAGCCATTCTTACAGAGTCCTTACTCTTGATGGCCTGTTCGAAACTAGTTGGGTCATCATCTCATGATGCAATCCTTGCTCCCACTGTCATCGAGAAACCGAAGTATCTCACGGGCGGATGAGGAACCCTACTAGATCGGCGGAGAGGCTGAGGTTCGTTGGGGACTATTGAATCCTTTGGTTCTGTCAAATCATCAGCTGCAGTTTGTATAGCTGGAACCTTTCTAGTTCTACATAACTGACCTTGCCTCGAGCTTGTCCGGATTTTGCTTTTAGACATAGGCCGGACAACCCTAAATCTTAACTTACTTAAGAGATAGGCTCTTCCCATAGCATATCTTATATGGACTGGTAGGCACCGATTTGATTCGAACCTATTCAATAGGTATGCAACTTCATAAGTGCATAACTCCCAAAAGGAAATAGGAAACTCAGTAGTACTCATCATAGAGCACACCATATCACATAGGGTGCTATTGCTCTACCCCGATATACCATCGTGCTATGGTGTATACGGAGGAGTAATGCTGAGAGAGAATCTTATTCTTAGAATAGTCCAGGAATCTCATGCTCAAGTATTCTTCTCCCTGATCACATCAAAGGACATAATACTTATACCCGTTGTTGGTTCTCTACTTCTAACTTATTTTCTGTGAATATTTCAAAAGCTTCGGACTTGTGTTTCAACAGGAACATATGTCTGAATCTCGAGAGATTATCAGAGAATTTAATGAAATACAAAGAACCGGCCCTTGCATGTGTAGACAGGGGACCTTACATACATCATCATGTATCAGTCCCAAGAGTTTACTAACTCTTTCTATGTTTCCAATAAACAGAGCTATGGTCATATAATCTTTGTGACATGACTGGCAAGTTTCACAAGATGTAAATTCAAACTAATTTAAATATACATCTAAATGTAACTTCAGCCAGTCGGGTCGCATTGATATGACCTAGTCTCTAATGCCTCTAGAGGGATTCGTTCATTTCTGAACTCTTCCTCTTTTGTGTGTTCTGTATACTAAGAACTGTAGTTTGATTTAGAACGTCAATACTTTTAGATAACGTGCCTGAACCGATCAACTCTTGATTTAGGAAATGTTCAAAACATTATCCAACAATACAAAATTTTTTCCTTTCTTTACTAATAAAGAGACTGATATGATTTTGTATATCAGGTTCGGTATCTAATAACATTTGTTCAGAATCAATGTATTCTGGTAATACAGGGCGACAGTGACCAACAGACCTAGCCGCAACACTTGCACCGTTTTCTGCCTCATGAAACTTATCACCCGTTCTCAGTTCTTTACCTTTCTGTAGCCCATGTAATATTTTACATATGTGGGATCCTGATCTGGTATCATATACCCAGGACGTAAAGGATATTTTAGAAACAGTTCTCTGTAATGAACACACCCGAAGATGATGCATCGGTATGCACTTTCTTCGTTTGGGCGGCACGGGAATTCTGGTATTCCCCAATTTCCTGCTCTGTCTTATAACAATTATAAATTGAAGAGGGACCAACGTTCCCCAGCTCAGTATAACAAGCGGGTTCGGTCAATATATCCGTTTTATTATCTTGATTAAGACGTGACATGGTCGCTACCTAGAGAGAGAGAGAAGAAAACACTCTGCGTGCGCTCTTGCAAGATTAGATTGGTTATTTATTTTATCTAATCAGGATGGCTCCCACTGTTTTTATCAAATCTTGTAACAACCCTAAATTTCTTATACCCTTTTTCTATACAATTTTTTAAATTAAATTTTTTCAAAATCCACAAAAGGGTATTTTAGCCTGAGCACAAGATATAGGTAATTATTTTGTTTTTAATTACAAGCTAAAAGAATGTAATAAATCCATTTTTAGTGTACAAGAAATTACTTTAAATTTAATGTATACTTGGAGTATTTACTCTTACCGTTATCATTTTAAGTAATTAAATAACTCCATAATTACAAGAAGGAGCTTGTAGCTCATTGGTTAACCAAGCCACCAGAGTTCAAATCCCATACCACACATTATTTTTAATATTGATTTTTTTAAAACCTTTAGAAAACCAAGAGTTTACACGTGCATATCTCACAAAAACCCCCACTACACCCAAACATGTAACACTTGCAGGAGTTAGATGAACCGTCGGGGGGGATCCAGGCCACCGGACTCGGCCAGGAATCGGCCAACTCGGCCTTGACTCGGCCGACTCAGTGCTCCGACCGAGTCACGGCCGCGTCACCCCCGATTCGGCCGATTCCGGCGATGGTCACAACATGAAAGTTGTGTCTTTTCATATTCCCTATGCACCTGCAAAATTTCAGCTTCATACCACTTCCAGAGCTCTTTAAAAACCCCAATTACTCCACTTTTAATACATTTTTTATTACACTTTATCACATTTTTATTTTTAACTTTTCATCTACTCTAACCCTAGCCTAACCCTATAAATACCAACCCTACACACTACCCTCTCACCCCCAAAATCTTGAGCCACTCTCTCAAAAGTTTTCCAAGAAGTGTGTGCTTTGAAAACAAGTTCACGGCGAAACTCCGACGAGATTCTGACGGAATTCCAGCGACGTTTTTTAGAAACAACCGGCGACGAAGCAACGCCTCGACAACTCATCTAGTTCCCCTATACTCTTTAGTATAGATCGAAATCCGTAAGTCCCATTCTTTCCTTCTTTCTACTTCTCAAAAATACGAAATTACGAAACCCGACGGAAATCAGAACAAACCGATTTCCGATTCGGTTTTTCTACAAAATCTCACTTGTCACCAATTCAATAATACCTAAACTTATTCATGATGACTATTAATCACATAACAATTAATTTGGACAAAGTTTCTCACATGAAATGATAACTTTTGCAATATCGTATTCTTTTTCACATTAATACCATAATGTTTATTTTTCTTCTTCTAATCAATTCAATCATTCCTAAACACCTTCATCTTGACCACTAAACTTGTAAAAATCAATTTGAATAAGTTTTCACACATGAAATGATAACCTTTTCAATTTACTGTATTTTCACTTTAATACCATGAAGTTTCAATGTCACATTTAACCCCTTAACCTTAATATACATTTAAACTAGAGCACGAGGTAATGACCTACCTCCACACACACGCAAATATAACCCTAAAATGATATCATCAAAACTTAGAATACGATAAAACGAAATTTCCATTAAAATACCATAATCTTCATAAAACCATTCTTAAAGGTTTTAGATTTGTTACACTTTTAAGTAAATATTTCTTACTAGGAAAATACGATAAGTTGTGGACATCGATCGTTTATCTAAACTGACTTTGTGGTGTCTAGGCTAGGCAAGTGAGCTTGGGTAACTTTAAAAGGTCCGCCTCACGATTCGTGAGCGGATCCCTCCCTCCTCACTTGTACTTACCTGGCCACAATTGGCGGTGAAGAGGGATTTGAGGCTTCTAACGACTTGTCGTTTAGACCATTTAGAAATAGGCTAGTTGGCTTAGGAAACCCTAGAACCTAAAATACGGAAAATTACACTTTTCAAATAAATACCTTTTACTTTATAAAACCGTTTTCTAAAGGATTAGTATTTTACAATCTTTGCAAAGCGCCACTACAACCCATCTTTGGGGAACCCGTTCGGGATCATGCGGTTTATCGCGCATCCTCGGGCTAGTAGTGCGAGATTCAGACCTCCGCAAGGAGCATTTGGTCTCGAAAGGTTTAAAATACGACATCTTAAGAAAATAAGATTTTTGGAATATAAAATATTTATTAAAATTATTTTTGTATAAACATATGTATATTTATTATTTAAATATCTATTTTGTTATAATATAAATTTTCCACCTTTTTCTAAAAAATCACAAGAATAAAGTTTATACTAAAATACCATGAACTTCAAATAATCAATATTACAGATAAATACCCTTATTTATAAAACTAGGATATTTTCATTAGAAATGTCACAACATAAAATCCACAACTCTGAAGACGAGTAATAAATACTTGAGGTGTATTTTGAAAAGTATATAAACGTATTTTTACATAAAACCCCCTCAAGTTTTATAAATTACCCTAAGGACCCTAACAGTTATAAGACTTCGTTTCACATTTCTGATTGTCTGACTCGGGTTTGAGTCTGATTAATCTGACTTGAATATGATTCAAGTCAATCTATAATCTACAAGTTTCCAATTCAATATGAACACATGAATCCATGAATACAACTATCAGTTTATACAATTTGGTTGAACCGAACCATGGATATATTCCTTTACATGATTCCCAGTATTCCATTTACATGACTCTACGGTTATAACCGTTTCCTGATATCATGGTTTCAGTCGGTCAGTCAATCAATCTTACAATCAATACAATTTACAAGATAACAATACAAACAAGATATCGCGGGGTTTAAGGAGTAGACTGGTACGGAAGGTGTTAAAGATGGCACGAGGTGGTCAGATTTAAGACACCTAACATGAATCCAATTGCTGTTGTACCGTGGTATAAACGGTTCCTTGAGTTCCCGATACCTTAGTCTCCGGGGCAAGTGAGACTCCTCTCGTATACACCGGCATCCTTATGTACCAAGCTACAAACAACAACGTTAACACGAAATACAATAATATAACAATGTAATACAACTGTAACAGCCACTCTCTACCTCTCTCTCTTACTCTCTATCTATTCTCCTCTTATCTTTGGGACTTACCGAGCGACCTGTTCGCTGACGACATTCTATTTCTTTCTTCTTTGAATGTCGTCAGGTGGTTTGGACCCGGCGGAGATCGAGCCATCTCAAGAAGACTTAGAGCAATTTGCCGAAGACCCTGCACTTTAGTTCATTGTACACTTTTTCTTTCTGTACTTTTCATTTCCTGTTATGCCACTGTTTAGGCATCTTTTTATTTCAGTTGTATTTCCTTTCATGTATTGTACAAAGAATGTTAATGAATAAAAGTTGCTGTTCTTTTATATTTTGTCTCTTATGTATTTATTTTATATTGCTTAGATACGCTTAGCGTATGTACTTCTGAGTATATACGTAGCGGGCCTCTTCGCGTCCCCTTCGCCGTATACCGGGAAGCGGGGCGTGACAAATCTTCCTTCAAATCCTAAAAGGAAAGACTAGCCGGGATTAATTACACGCTACAAGTTCGCCAATCTTTCAGCCAGGCCAGTGTCGGTACTTTGAGGGAGGTCCCCCGTTCTTTTGCACGAACCTAATTAATGTAAACCTCGTTTTCCCATAGGCGTAACCCCGTTGACACCTTTCTAGACACCTACTAGATCGGCTAATTGTAATATGTAAAACTCTCCCAGGAGTAACTCTTACTCGCAGCGGGTATCAGGATCCAACTATCTCATAGAAGGTATGCAATCTCATTGCAAATTTCAACACTTGAAATTCCCGATAATTTTGCCCCTAGCGTCCTATGACCTTGACGCATGCCAACAAACCATAGTGCGCTAGTCAAGTTTAACCCGTCCCTGATTGAATTAAACCCACCCGCACGACCCTTGACGCAGGCCAACAAAGTCGCACGACTACCTTAATCCAATCTGCATCATATGCATAAGCAGATAAATACTAGTTAGCTACCGCACACTACGCCTTGACGCAGGCCAACAAACATAGCACGAATACTAAGTAGGACTTATCTGAAATGACGGAGGGCTACGACAGGTTTTTCTGAAAACCTATTGCGTAATGAACTTGATATCGTTGTAGGATCGAATGATTTTAAAATGGAGTGTTTTTTAGGCTTTTCTAGTTTTGCTAAAGGGGTCACTCCCAGTGAAAGGATCGTCGGCCCTTTCCTCATCGAATAAGGTGCAGGATATATCAAATATACCGCTGTGCAAAGCAAAAACTATAGAAGCAATCAAAAGACAAACCGAGGGTTGTAGCATCTGCCAGTTATTGCTAAAGGAGTCACTCCCGGTGAAGGGATCTCGGTCCTTTCCTTATCGAATAAGGTGCAAGATGTTCTACAAGGAACACCGCGATGCAAAGCAAGAACCGTAGCTACCTGTTTTTGAAAATTCGATTCCACAACATCTTTTAGGTTTCTTTTCTTTCATTAATCACATTAATGAAGTCCCGTCATTTAAATCACCTAAACATCACCGATAAATACGACGTACACTTATGCCATCCGCATTCGTCTCGATGTCCCCTCGTGCACCGTTAGGTTAGGTAACTAACGGCAGAGCGGGGCAGGGCTAGCGCGGGTGTAAAACATAAGTAACGTCTATATAATATATCATATAGACTATATACAGTATTTATCACAGGACATCAAATGATCACATCACAGATATCGCAGCAGAAGAAACATATGAAATATTGGATATACTAGGACGTCCGTGTTTTTAATACGAGCCAGTATAAAACACGGATTCCACGGTCGCGATGAATAGCCAAACCCACACCCCTAGACCCCTACGAGAGCGGCAAGCAACCTTACCAATTCTAGAGTTAGGAGACCCGGACTCGACTCCTCGAGTTGGTCTCACACTGGACTCTAGAACCCGGTTACTTGTGCCCTCCTCCTTGGGTCTATCCTAGTGCGGAAAAGTAAATAATATACAAATGGTGACATCTTCCGCAACCTGGAAGTGCCCCAATAAAAGAATATTACATACAACAAATTTTACATGAATGAAAATAAAAACTCTCATCTCACATAAACCCCCCGGCTATTCAAAACGCGACGATCCAATATAACATATCCAGCAACACATAACATCACATGTCATCAACGTAAGTAAATATATGCATCCCAATTGTCGTTGACATATAGCAAGGAAACCGGCGATATCACATATTACGCTTACGGTCGCAGAAAAGAAAGTGTAAAATTACAACAGTTGGAATCCGCAACCTCCTTAGACATCGCATGCCTAATCAAATGAATTCCTTAGACATCGCATGCCTAACAATTATAAACACCGCATTTTAGTCTCATTATCGAAAACTCTTTTCAATATCAAGTCGGGCAATTCAACAAGATTCCCGGCATTTTGATCGAATGCTCGTCGCAAACTTTAATAGGCGGCCGCACCCCCGATGCCGTCGACGAAGTGCACTAAGGCGGAACACCGCTGCCGCGAGCACCCGAACGGATGCTTTCGGCGACGGGGTTCTCCTACAGTCACTTGGTCGGGGCTATGGGACGTGGCTATCTATTAAGTTTACCCGGCGAGTATCGTGTACGCTACGTGATTGCGACGGACTTTTGATCAGATCAAAATTCCGTGGCAACCGATCAAGTGAGACTAAAGTGCTATGTTTATAACATTCATATTAGTTATCTCATAACTACTTGTGAATTCCAAATATTGTATCACATTCCGGATAAATAGAAAATGTTAAATTTTTCGATCGAACAATCAAACACCCAAGTTTTCCCGAAACAGCTCAACACATGAAATAAGTTTAAAAACATTCACTTCATGCCACAGTACCAACGGTCCAGCCGTAGAAGGGTCAAGCCAACGCCTCACATGTGGCACGCCGTACTGCCCCAAACCCTAAGGTTCAAAGGGCAGTTCAAGACGGTCACATAATCGAGTTAAGGTTTGTTGTCTTCTAGAGGGTCCATCGCGTTACTTGCACTACTTAGATGTTCTTAAACCACGGAAAGATCCAACACTTGGAAATTTTCCGGCAGGGGAAAAAGTGGGTATTTATATCCGGTCGAACTTTTTAACATATTCAAAAATTATCCGGAAAAGCAGATAGACAAAGTTAAACAATCCGATCGAATCACCGAGTCCCCAAAACAACCCAGAAAATTCAACTGTTGAATAAAATTTAAAAATTCCCAGAAGACACAGCACTTTAAGAAAAGAATTACTGTGCAAACCACGTGGCCTAACTCACCAATATGGCCGCGGAACCGCCGCGCAAGCCAGGGTGGGGCCGCGGTTCCGCGGCGCATTGGTCGTGTTAGCGTCACGTGCTTCACAGTAACTCTTACAATTCCCTGCTGAATTTTTTGGCAATTTTTAATTCACAAAAATCCAAAATTCCAGAAAATTTCCAGAGAGTGGTTTTGAGTTAGGGTTTCGGGTTCGATCGGGTTTCTAACTTCGTCTACTCATCGCCTAAGGCTCTAGCTAGGCTTTGATACCATTGTAGGGTTACTAGGCACACTCAAGAGGTTCCACAAGGCATCAACCATGCCAAACAAAAAATTTCCGGTGCCGAGAAACCCTAAACTAGATCGTTAACTAGAGAATAGGCGAAAAGCAGGCAAGTAAACAACTTTATTGCTAAGTGAAAGAGACTACAACCTTTGTAGATCTGCTCCACCATTTCTTTAGCTCCGTGTTGACGTCCTTCCGCTGCGATCATCGGATCCTGGACTCTAGCGATGGTTTCGTCGGAGAAATGATCGGGCTAGGTCATTGACTTCGAGGCCGAAGATGATCTACGTCGAGGCGACTCAAACTCAAGCTCCATCTTCACTAGGTCAAGAAACTTGTGAAGAAAACACCCTCTACTACATGACAAGTGATAGAGGATGAAGAAATAGGAAGTGGGTTCACTTTGGATTTGGATTTCTCACTTGGAATCATCACTTAGAATTTTCTAGCAAGCTTTTTCTTTCTTCATGAAGAAGATGAAGAAGAAGAAAGAAAAAGAATAATAAAAAATGAATTATTCAATAATAGAAAATCAAGTGATGGTTATCATTTAGCAACCATGGGTTAGTTTAACTCATGTAGAGAATAAACTAGGGTTTAGATAATGGTTAGGTTTAAGAAGAAACAAAATGGTGAAGCTTCAAGAAACTCCAAAAATAAAACAAAGAAAGCCACCATATTTGTTTCTTGCCAAAATAAATAAATAAATAAATAAATAAGGCAAAAGAAATCCCAACCATTAACTACAAATGGTGTATAGCATACACACACCCAAGTTTTCATGTATCATCAAACATGATACAAACAAGTGCACAAAAAAATATATCATATATACAATGTGCACTATCAAGTGAGAAAATCAATCTTAAGTGAACCAATACTAGTTAATGTAAAGTAATATATCAAATATATAATTAAACATTAAATCATTAAATCAACACTTGATTTAATGATCCGGTCATACTGCATATAACCGACTAATATCAAGTGTATCAATGTATCGAATCAACACTTGATTCGGTAACCCGGCTATATCACATATAACCGACCAATGATACAAATCGCGAGAATAGAATACAGTATCACATACTGGTATTATTCTTGGTCCCACACATATCTCATATGCGCTCCTATTTCGTTTCGCTTGAGCCAGGAAACCTCTGTGTAGGACTCTAAAGACTCGTCAATACGCCGGCAGCAGGTGATGATCATATCAAACACCCATAAGCCGCAAGCGGTCTGCTAAACGTAACGGCCACCCGGGTATTGAGCGATCAGAAGATCAACGAGCAAGCCCGCTCACACTCCAGTGAATCCAAGGAGTAACACTACCGTACAGTCCGGTCTGTTCGTCTGATATGTCGCATATCTTGTCTAGGGGTGATAAATGTCAGACCCCAATAACTCGATAAGTCGTGTCGATATGAGGCTCATAACGGGTCGATAAACTATTGGTAACACTTACCAGTAAATCCATAAAGCAGCCTTGGCCAAGGACTTCCTGTTATAGTCAATCGAGCACTGCGCAACATCAACTCCCTATACCGGGAGAGACGAAACCCCTCCTATCGCTCATTGCCTCCATGTGACTCGGGACTGTACCCAAAAGCCACCTTTTTGCACGCCCTCTTGGACGTGGTATGATGGAAATCAAAGCACAGTGGGAATCACACAAGACTCTATGACGATCTCGGGTCTACAGACTAACCTGTACCAGTGTCACCAGAGAACTGCCATCTGACGTAAGGTATAATACCATATGGGAGTTCTCGGCGAGTCCGTCCAGTGTACCCAGTCTCCACTGAGCACCCGTATATCATCTCTGATGTCAAACATCAATGGATATGGGATCATCCATCGCCCATCTATATGGGTCGAGAAGCTACACGCTAGTCTACTCTGGTATATCGATACCCCGTCTCGATACACCCACGACTAGTGAATTTGAAGGATGTACTTATGGACTACCACGTCCCTACTAGTGTGATCCGCATCATAGTCCAGGTAGTCAAGTACACATCCTAAGGGCTTTACCAACATGTAACAGAGAGACAATCAGTGTACACGTTAAGGTAAAGAGTAACCAGATAGCATACTATCATATCGAGCAAGAAAGCCATCCCTATATATGTCCAAGCATCCACTACAATATACATCCTATGTATAGTAATGGCCTCTAGGGCATACATATAACTAACACCAGGCTCACCGTCTACTACACAGCGAAACCGTTCTCGCCCCGGGGTACCATACCGGGTCCACCATGTACCCGCAATCGGCCTCATCCGCCTCCTCGAATCGGGTTTCACATGTCGCTCTTAGCACCGAGAAAACACATGGTGGACGCACTGAAATATCATATCAAGGGTAACCGGGTTTTTAAAACAATTATATATTCTCTTTTGAAATACCCACGGTTCCCAAATCCAGAAATATCATGGAAACAACATATCTCAATGCGTATAATCAAAACATGATGTATGCGACATGTAAAGAAAGGTAAGCATAACAATAAGTCATGCAACATGAAATAGTAATGTGCACATGTCGAGGGAAACCGCTCTTTTAAAATGAATCAGTTTTGAAGAATATCTTGCGGTTCCCAGATCTCTAATCAAGTCAGAATCATCTATGTATGTGTACAGGTATAAGTGTACAATATGCCATGCAAGAATCATATCATGAATGCAACAGTACTACAGTGTAGTGGCATGGCAATTATCGATGATGAAGTGTGTGAGCCGGCAAATGGTGTACGTGGAACATACGCATCATCGATAATGGTGCTGGTGTCCTAACAACATGATAATAATATAGCAATAAACATATGCAAGCAATGCGAATAGCATGAATATGCGGAAATCAAATAATCAACACCACAGTGAAGAATCTACTATGCAAACTACAGATCTAAGTATCAAGTCAATCGGGAGAGGTATGGAAACCACCTAAATCTGAGTCGATATGTATATATATATAGTAGTCGGTGATCCCGCCTCAGTAGTATCGCGTAAGATACAGTAAATCATATGACCTCCTCAAGTCATGAGTGCGGATCTATCATCAATATAAAGCTCGTACGGTAAATCGTCGTACGACATCCCAATAGCTGGGTATGGGTCAGTATCACATTCCTCTCATCAAATATCAGGTATCATTATCATCATATCACATAATCTGGGGTACTGATCTAAGTCTAGTACAAATCGATACCATCTATTAAGTATGAATGCGGGGGTAAACACACATCCAAAGCCCACAAGAATCACATGTCGTATCCCAAATACGAATCATATCAAATCACCGATCTCACGGCACAATGCCCAAAACCATCGACTCATCTCCAATATCATCCAATATCCTCATCAACACAGTGTAAATATAAGGAATATGCAAGTGTGTGCGTATGGGTGTAAACCTATCCTAGGGTTCGCAACTAGGAAATATTCTAGCTTACTTCTAACCCTATCACATCTAGCGCATCTCAAATAATCCACGACACTATACTATCATATATAAACACATAAGGTATACCAACTACGGACTGCGGGGGTGCTATACACCATCCACCCGACTTCCCCCTGTAGATATAATCTACTCACCTTGTGTCTTTATTTGTCGACGTCGCCACGCGCTTTCTTGTCGTCCCGAAGTCTCCATGGGGTACCTACACATTAACGTATCGTAAATGCGTATCAAAACCAATTCAAAACTAGAACGGCATACGAATCCCAAAACGATACGATAAGGGGCCTATAGGTTAGAACCTATGGGCACGCCTTCAAAACCATCAATAAATCCTCTATATCGTCGTATAAACGCCAAATAGTCGAGGTAAAACACAAGACACAAATTCAGAATTAACAATACGGAATACGGAAACACGAATCCAAAACAGCAACTAAGGAAATATGCTCCATATTTCACCCTAGGTCAAATTAGACAAATCTATATATACCAGGGGTTTAATCTATGCATGTAGGGGCTACAGAACCAAAACGAGCAAGTTTGGTGCAGGTATGGCCGCAAATTGCGGCCAATGGGAATAAATTGGCGGCCTGGAAATAGAAGTGGGGGCTGGGGTCTTGTGTGGGGGTTCCTGGGTGCCTGCACATCTCACTGTCCAATCAATTTTATTTTAGGATGTCTCGGGTGATAGCAGATTCCCAAATACAATCCCAGAATTACAGTTTTTCCCGACATCGTCTCATAAATCCGTATTCTGGGTTAAAGCTTCAGGTTAGGGTCCAATATAACATCACACCAAGATTTTAAGGTCACAACAAGTCTTAGTTTCACTTCACAGCTCAAATTTTCCTCAAAACCTAACTAGGTTATCCTCAAATCCATAAAAACACACAATATCGATATGAAACTTGAATCGAAGCTTAAGCACAAGAAATACCACTCTAATTGTGGAGGAATTACCTCATAAGACCCACATGAATTCTCAACAACGCCAAAATTAAAACTTTCTTGGTCCATCCTATAGCTTGCGAGCTTGTACACATTTTTTGTGAAATGAGAGTGGGGTTTTGGTATAGTTTTAGAGGTGAAATGAGGGCTTGAAGGTGGAGGAAGGGGGAGGAAGCAGCAACCGCAGGAGATGAAGGAGGAGAGGTTGAGAAATGAGTGTGGGGATCTAAGAAATGGGCTAAGTCATTGGTCAAAAGGGACCATACCTCTCTCTCTCTCACCATACCTCATTCTTTATTCTTTTCTCTTTTCTCTTTTCTTTTTCTTTCTTATTCTATCAAAATACTTCTCCCAAGAATAGTAAACCCAAAGTGAACCATGGCAAGAAAATGCACAAGTGTGAAAAAAGTGATATGTGCATGTTTTGCACAAAAATGCTAAAAAACCGATTAGCGATTTTTAATCGCGATTAGCACTAAATTAACATATAACTGATCATAAAAACTTAAAAATGGCATAATTCTATAAAATACCCTATTTTATAATTTTCCATAATTTTTCCAAATTTTTTTCCATTTATTTGTATTTAATAATACCGAAATATTAAAATATTCAATAAAATAATATTAAATTATAAAAATTCCCAAAAAATAATATTTTATTTTTTTGAAATGTTACATGGTGGTTTATGGTGTCGGGGAAAGGAGAGAGGTGAGGAGGAGATGACGTGATCGGCGACGAGGTGCGGGCGGTGTTGGGTCTGTACGGGGATAGTCGGGGTTGCTGCTGGGGTATCGGGTGCAGGGATCACGAAGGGGATGAGAAGGGAAAGGAGGTGGTTAAGAGGGTGTAGAGGTCGTGGTGAGGGTCGTGATGTCGGGGTGATGGCGACGGCGTGTCACCGGCGATGGATTGGAGACGTGAGCGTCAGGGAGGTTGTAGATGTTGGGTCGTGGGTTGCGGGTTCTTAGGTGAGGGCTCTGGAAGAGGGAGAAGTGGAGGAGTTGGAAGAGGCCGAGTAGGCGAGGTGGTGATGAAGATGAGGTTAGGAGGTCGGCGACGAAGGCGAGCGTGAGGGGCTAGGGTTAGTGGCAGCAAGGGAAGAAGAAGAACAGAGAAAGAAAGAGAGAGACGAGAAGGAGAGATACGTGTGCAAATCTTTGAAAATGTTTTTAAAAAAAATATGTGCAGAGAGAGAAACGGAGAGAGAGTAATCACAGTTAAGGATTTCTTAACAAAAAAAATATATATATATAATATACACAAAGTTAGTGTAGGAAATATTATTAATATAAATTAGTTTATTTGAAAAAAATAGTTTATATATGTATATAAGGATTATAATATTACTCCGTTTTGAGATTTGGCAAAATACAAATTTACTCCAAAACACGTCCGGGTCGGGTCTAAAAATTCAGATTTAAAATATTAAAAATATACGCGACTTCCAAATTTCAAAATGAAAACCCAGTTAAAGAAAAAGCATACCCCCAAGAACGGATGCACGTACGTGCGCGTAGCCATCCAAACACGTCCGTTTCACTGAACGGGACGAGAACAAGATACGCGGACGCAACCACGGGGTTAGGGGTATCATGCAGGTTATGAAATGCAATTTTAAAATATTTTATGTGACCTAAAAAAATGTTATATGTAAAAGTGCGATACTAGATGAAATGCCAGTATGTGCTAAACATGAAATGCACGTGTCCATGCAACAAGTCAAGATAAATCCATAAATAAGAATCAAGCATGTTCAATCAAGCGGGCCGGGTCGAATGCGATGTACCAAGTAACTACCATTCGACCCAAATACGCTAAATCAAGAAAAGACCATGAATAAGTAATTACGGAAACTGGAATTGGTATAAATGAACTCGGGTGTTACAGTTCCCATCTCAATGGGATGACGAAAAACAACCTACATGGTATAGTCGGCAAAAGAAATAGTAGGTTTGAAAAATAAGTAGGTCGATGACATAGCCGATAACCCACGAACAATTGAACTAATCTAAGTTAGCTACTTTATCTGTATCTGTATCGATTATCGAACTCCCCTCTAATAGTTCCCGACAAAACTGTGAGTGTACTTTCATAGTATCACTGCTTAAGTTAGCTACTTTTCTGTCCGTTTTATCAGAATTTCTCTAATTTAATTTGCTTGGCTAATGTTGTTGTGGTAAGTGGATTGTGGTGTTTATTTTTTGGATATTCGATCTTCGAATTGGCTTGATATAGCGTGTATGGAATTGGTGTAGAATTTGCAGGCGAAATGTCAAACGTGTCAAAAATTAGGGGATGTGCCGCCCAAATCTTCGAACTGGCTATTGGTTGATATATTGCAAGTAAGTTATCGTCCACACAAAGTTGTCATGTTCAAGTGTCTGTGATATGATATCAAAACAGAGTTGTCGTATTTAAATGTTGTTTGAATTTGTTATTGTATATGTATGTTGCATTAGTTATTTCTTAAGGATATGGTATCCAGTTCTGGTCTTGGCCGTAGTCGTGGATAGCCTGAGGGGGACATGGCAACCATTTCCTCTAGTCTTGCTGGTCGGGGCCGGGGCCGGGGCCGGGTTGGGGGTCCTGAGGAAAAGGGCCCCACACAAAGAAAATATGGGCCCTCGATCGAGATGGCCCGAAGATCAAGGTGCACATGTCGGCGACCCCGGATTTTGTTTATCCTGGGAAAAAGTAACTAAAGCAATTCCATGCCTCGATATGCAATAATGAGAAACGCATGCCGCACATCGTGAAAGACAGTTCCAGATACATGGCGGTGGACTGGACGTCGAGAGTTTTGGAGGCCAAGAAACAAACAGTCTTAGATGAGATTTTGGTAAGCTTATTTAATTAATTAATCGATTATTACTTTCGCATATATATGTTTGACGCCAATACATTTTCGGTGTCTCTTTGTAGGCACGCTTTTCCATAGTTTGGTGGATTGACAGCTCTTCCGTACCTTTGCACGTCGTCCGAGGCCGACTATTTATATACGTGTGGGGAAGTTGGCATGATTAGAAACACATGGTCCACGGGAAATGAAAGAAGGCTGCCACCGATGAGGTGAAATTGGTGACGGAGCCCGCCAATTGGTCGGACGAGTATTGGGCAGCCATGATTGATCACTTCAGATCGCCTGAATTTTTGGTACGTAGATCGCCGATAACTGTAATAGCATTAGACGTTAATCATTTATTAGTAGAACATGTTATATCATTTCTATATGGCATGCTATGACCCCGCAGGGAATGGCGGTGCAGAGTCGTAACACTAATCGTTGGTTCGGCGAAGGGATGAATTCCTCCTAATACGGAGTTGGTCATGTAAGAACAAATCAAAATATTATGAATTTATCAACTTTCTAAACTTTCATCTAAATCAATTTTTTTTTCTAAATGGCAGGCAAGACGGACGGGAGATATGCCCAGTCGCGTGGAGCTTTATAGTATAGAGTTTGCGTATGCCTCCAACTACCTTAGATCACAGGAGGCGATTGAGTATTATGGAAGTATGTTCTTACACGATTTCTTGTAGTTATTTAAATTACTTAATTTCTTTTTCAATAACTGACTTAATTTGGTCCATATTGTAATTTCTTGTAGCAACGGATGAGCAGCGAGATCGACCAGCGGGTCAGGGACGTTTGTTGAGGAGCACGACCGAGATCTTACAGACGTGGAGTTTCATGAGATCAACGAGGACGTCATCCAACAGCACAACCTGGACCGGCACGGGAGAGTTCACATGAGCGGACAAGGCATATCGCCTACGATATATTATGCCCATCACGGTCCGGAGTTACATCCTCCTCACGTTCGTCAGGGGATATTCATTCAGGAGCACGCGGCACCTGCTCCCTCTCCGTCCACTGCAGCACCGTCTCCCTCTCCGTCAACTTTGATACACCATCTAGGTGGCTCTCCTCATACTCCCACGGATGATCGAACACGCGTCTTCTCGGTTCCTTCTTCATCTGAACCCGCATCGGCTTCGTGTCACAAAGGATTTTAACCAGAGCAGAAACCCGCGCCAATATTGAGGCGAGGACACTCCTGATCCGAAGGCTGATGCTTCAAGGAAGAGAAATCCCGAATGTATGTTTAATTAATAATCTTTCGTTTCAATAGAACTTTCATGTAGTTTATTATCTTGAATATCATATCTAACATTCGTTTTAATAGAACTTTCATATGGTTTATTATGGTGAATATCATATCTAATATTCGTTTCAATACAACTTTCATATAATTTATTATCGGCTAAATCATATCTAATATTTTGTCTGTTGCTAACACTGTAGGAGCTGCTCGATTTCACTCACCATCTGCCGGCCTGTGACGGCGACGCCCCCCAGTGAGTTGATTACGCGTCTTCTCGATCGCCATTTTTTGCAAAATACGAATGTAATTGAATTGTTTTGTAAATGAATGGAATAGAATGGATATGATATTTCGGTGAAATGATTTGGTTTTGTTGCGATTCGGATGGAATTTGTCGTGAATTGAATTTAGTTTTTGATGAATATATATGTCGTATGTCGGTATATTGAATTGTATGTGTATCGATTGATCGAAACGAGAATAGACTGGATTTTTTCCCCCTCTGCGGCAACCTTTTTCGTCAGCTCCTACCTGACGAATAAGGTCACAAAACCGACGAAATAAGTGCGGATTCTGGGGAAAAAAGGCTCGGGTAATTTTACCTTTTACCGCCGGCAAGGAGTCAACGAAATAAACTTGAAAACCGATGAAATAAAAAAAATTCGTCATTTATTTTTCTGCTGGCACGAGCCCAACGGAAAATGTTTATTTCGTCGGGTTTGTACTTTTTATGTCGGTTTTAACCCGAGGAAAAAGGTTAATATTTCCTGTTGTGGTACCATCTAAGAATTCAGTAATTTTTTGTCCTTTTTTTTATTTTTCCATTTAAGTGAAATTGAAAGCGTCACATTTTTTCTTTGTGTATTTGCTTTATAATATTTATATTATGGTTGGATCCTACAATGCTTGCGATGCACGAGAAAAGTTTGGAGATCATGTAAATTTTTCTCAATGGTGCTCTGTAATTATTCAAGGTATATCCAATAAAAATGAAAAAGAAATTCAACAACGAAACAAAATAATCTTTAGTGAAATAGATATCCTTGTTGTAGTCTTTGCGGAGGCCCGAAATTTATCGATGGTCTTAATAATTTAAAAATTAGATCAAAAAAATAACAATGAAAAGAAAGAAAAACAATCCTCAAGGACTAAAATCAATACAACAACAATTAATAAATTCAGAAAGGTTTCGCAGTGAGAGGAATTAGTAAGGGGAAAAATTGAATGATGGATATTGTAATTTGAGAGTAAAGTAGGATCAAGGCGAGACTTTATTGGATCAGAACTTATGAAAATAGAAGTTTTATGAATTGCAGATATGAGAAGAGAAGTTTTATGGACTACAAGATCTTTTCGCTTTTCTTCGAATATGATGGTCGACTGATGATTAAGTTTTATGAGGGGGGTAAGCTATAGGTCTTCTCGTCCAAGACAGGCAACTGGGCCATCGTTTACACCGGATATAGAACTATCAATTGCACGAATGTATTATTTTACTTTAAAGGAAGGTTATACATACTTAATCATCATAACGATCTTATTGAAATAGACTTTCAAACAAATGTCTCATGGACGATAGATGGGCCACTTGGTTATCGCAAGACCGGATCATTAAAATATCCCTGTCTTGGGCGGTCCGGAAGGTGGCTGCACTTTGCAGGTATACTAGATGGTGATCTCCTCATTTGGGTGCTTGTAGGCTTTCAATTCAAACTGAAACATCAAAACAGTACTCGAGCTATAGGAGAAAAGCTGCATGGGGGCGCTGTGATCGCTTCTTCTAACCTGGATGTTATTTTCTTAAAATATCATGTAATGTTGTTTCCTACCATTGACAAGTGCTAAGTTGGAGGTGATCGACGACTTTAGCTCGGGCGATAAGCATTTCACTTACTAACCTTGAATTTAGGAAAGTTAATAATCATCTCTCTAAAATTTCCATGAATTTGATGAGTCCTTAATTAATTTCTGAATGTTATATCTTGATCTCTCACATTATTAGAGATTTTTAAGCCAAATTCTTTAAGTTCTTTCGTTGTTCATTATACTGAATTTTGCCTGTAGAAATTCTTTTGTAATCCAGAGTCGTTGCTTGTTTCTTGGATTCCATCAATGGCCTTAATTAATTCTCAAATTTGTATTTGTTAGATCGATGCAAGATTAATTATTATTCATTACTATCATTATCAAATTATTACTATTTCTATATTCTTGTTGGTTTCAAAATAAAGATTTAATATAAAATAGATAACTCTCTCACAAATACAATAAGAAGTCTTGATTCTTTTATTTCACATGCTCACAACACAAGTCGTTCCTTCATTAATTTGTTAATCACATTCAAACTTTTACATTGGGTTCCTTTCTCTCGTTCACTTGGTGCTTTCTTTGATGGAGAGGTCATACTAACTAAAGACTGCAAAGAGCTCAAGATCAAAATACCAACAGCAACATTACTTTATTAAACCAGCTGGGCTTAATTAGCTCAGTCGGTACCAATTTTCCTTCCCATATGAAAGGCAGCAAGTTCGATCCTGGTTGATTTCAGAAAAAGAAAACAAAAACGTCTTTAACATGTGTATATTCATCAATCAGGATCCACAAATGAATCATTTTTATTTTTACTCTGTGAAATTAAAGAGCCAGGTTCTAGATTAACAATCACGACACAGCCTAACAAATTAACACTTTTATTGTTCCCAATATTCATGAATTTAAGAACGAAACAATCATACTGACAGAAAAGGAACTGCGCACGGCCGCAAACCACGAAAATACTCACGCAGAACCTACCCCACACTCAGCTTGCTAATATAGTACTTCTACCATCAGCCATCACATCTACGCATATCGGCCTTATAATTTCCTTGTCAAATGATTCCCAAGCAAAACACAATTTATCACTTCCACATCGTTCACTCAATCATCAAATATATATATATATATATATATATATATATATATAAAGAATAATAAAGGAAAGATGCCATATCAGTGAATTTCCTCCTATCGAAAGAACACACCCTCCGTCGTGTTTTCCGACGATCGGAATGCATTATCTTCATCGTTATCATTTAAATTATGGGTACACCAAATTTCATGTGATTCTACAACCTTTTCACCGTTGAATTAGTAGGTTCAAAATTAACGGTTTACGGACAATAGAACTTCTTACATTGCTAAATCAACGATGAAAAATTTGTAGAATCACATAAAATTTGGTATACCCACATCTTAGATGATAACGATGAAGATGATGCATTCTGATCGTCGGAAAACACGATGAGAATGTGTTTTTTCGACGCCAGAGAAGGTAATTCCCTCCTATGACCTCTCTCCTCCATTATATATATATATATATATATTTGATGAATTAGTTAGAGATATCTAAATCGGGTAAAAATTGATACATAACAACCAATCTAATATGTGTAGATCACGATGATCGTTACGGATCGATGCAAAACACAATGTTTAAAAACGGGACCTCAAAATAAAAAAATAAGCCAGAAACTCATGGGATCAATCCCCCCACCTCCCTCTCTCTCTCTCTCTCTCTCTCTCTCTCTCTCTCTCTATATATATATATATATATATATATATTTCAACAACATTATTATTTTTCCGCAACTCATCAAAATGCTTTCTCAAAATCAAGAAACTCCTGCATTAATTAAGCTATTATGCATCTGTATTACGCAAATGTAGACAGTAAAAATATGGAAATCGCGTAAATTAAATCAAACAAAGAAGCTTATAACTGTAAATTTTCAGCTTTTGCATAATGAGATGTTACAACAAACAGCACCTAAACATTCAGCTAACTCATTTAAGATTTCGCAGAAAGAAAAGGGAGGGGGAAAATTTTAATTTGCTAATAATTTGGCACATCATTTTGGTTATGGGTTTCACTACTCACCGCAGGCACTCGAAACCCATGCACGCAGCCGCCAAATTTTCCCATGCTGTTGCGCCAATCAGGGGACCGCCACGTGTTCCTGCAGACGTGGTGCGCTGTCCCCTCAGGGGCCCAGGCCGCCATCCTGGATCCAGCGGCCCAGCTGGGTCGGGTTCACCACGCCGGGGATGTGGGCCCCATCGAACTTCATCAGGTACGCCACGTCAGCGTACGCCTCGTTCGGCTTGACCGGCCCGGATAGAGCCGACTCAGCCGTCGCCGGAGGGTCGAACGGCTTGCCCAGCAGGGTGCCCTTCGCGAGGAACTCGAAAGCGAGGTAGCCGGCTAGGAGCCGGTTCTTAGCCGGTAGAGCCGACGGCTGGACAGGGCCCAGCGGGCTCGGCTCAGATGCCGGCTTCAACGGCTCGATTCGCAGCTTGCTAGTCGGCGTAGGCGGCTGCTTGAAGCCGTCCGATCCCTCCCGCTCCTTCCGCTTCCGCGAGGCCGCTAGGATGAGGTGCGCGAGGCTCGACATGACTCGCCACGTCAGCAGGGGCACAGCCGTAAATATCCGGAAAGGCCGGGGGCGAAACCGTCAAAACGGCTAGGGCTGGGAAGAAACAGATCGATCGACGGAGATCGGAGCTCCGGTGGGACCCACCGCCAGATTCCGGCGAATTTTGAGAGAGAGAGAGAGGAGATTTTAGAGAGAGAAAGGGGGAGTATTTTTTCTTTTTTACAAGAAAGAGAGGGTTTGGGATTTGAGAGAAGGGCGAGAGTTTGTAGAATGGCCCTGAGATTATATAGCGCTCTCTATATGCTGAACGCCCTCCCTTTTCCGAGTATTCTCCAAATTGCCATCATGGAAATGATTTCCTTGCCCCTAACAGGTTGGTGCGTGCTGGCTCTCCCACGGCATTGCAGCAGGGGCAATACCGTCATTTCAATACCGTTGGCGGGCCAGCGAAATGGTGGGCCCCAGTCGATTGCTAAAAATACTGAAGGTGGCAGTTTCCGTAGTTATTTCGGAAGCCCAAGGGCAGTTATTTTGAAGAGGGGGGTTAGGGCAGGATGGTAATTTGAGGACGGTGCGTTTGTGGAGGGAACACGATAAGAATCTTGGATTCGTGCTGGGAGCAGTGAATCGTCGAGATGGATCTGAGATAAATCGACGGCTCCGATTTCGCAACGTGGCGGAAATCTAAGCATCCTGTTTCCACGCGTCGTCATAGGACGGGCCGATGAGGAACGTGTTTCGTGCTGCTGCGGATGAGCCCAAACTGGTGCCCTCGTATCCATCGAGTAATTACGAAAGTACCCTTTGAGGAAACAAATAATTCAAGTAGATAAGCAGAACATATGCCAAAGAAGATAAAAACAAAAATAAACAACACATAGCACTGCAGTAAAACTTTGCTCTTATTCACCTTAAGCTACAGGTGTAGTGCTCAATCTTTAGGCTCACACCATAATTCCGATGCATCATATTAGAAAATTCGTATTTTGAGCACGTTTGTTAGTGACGAATCGAGCCGATCATCAACCTCAAATACCAATTGGGCCTGGCTCTGTCGGTATAACTTTCCTCTTCAAACGTAGAGGTCGCTTGTTCAATTCCCAAAAAGGTTGCATCCAAGAAAACAAAATACTTTATTATCGAATCCATCGTCATGTCACTCTGGCAAAACCTTGATACTAATGAGCCCAGCGTTGCCGCATATTCATTGAAGCGCAATCATGCTAAAATGCAGAGCACACCGTCTCTCTGAGGAATTTCATCAAGCATGTTATATGCACCATTGGTGTTGGTGGAGTCTGCAACCTAATAAAAGAATTTTATATTCATACGTCTTCTTTCAGTCTAAAAGAAGGGAGCTTCTTGGGCTAAAGCATTTAAAACACACACATATAAACAAGATCAAGCCCAGCCCATATGCCTCATACGCAATTTAAAAGAATACGTGATCATGTAGCCTTTAAATCTGCAGAGATCTTTTTACGAAACAATAAAATTCAGAGAAAACCACAAAAATCGCTGCCTTTAGTCTCAAAACATAACGTGTTGAATTATAAACCGGTAGGGTCCCCGCGCTGTGCATGGAATGGCAGCTCAAATCAGTTGGCAATTTTCAGCGGTATTAATTGACAATGCATGACTAGTCTCATTCGATCACAGAGCAATTGAGCAATTGAGGATGTGTATACATCAGTTAAATACAATTTTCTTGTTAAATGAAAATCTTGCAGGAAAAGGGCCGAGTGACTTTTTCATTTGGATGTAACCATATCCATATCGTATAGTCATTTGGATGCAAAAAAAGGATGCGGATAATGAAAACCACTATCCGTGTTTGAAAAGGTTGGATACAGATACAATATCCGTATCTAGTTATCGTCGACAAATACAAACATGGATACAGGTGGTGTGATCGGATATGAGAGTCAATATCCATATTTGATTAAAAACCGATACAAATACAAATTCCATTCAAATTTACATCCATAAAGACAGAGATGCCAATTAACCATTCTCATGGGAAATCTAGGTATAACCTTTAGGTGCTGTCATTAAGATTGAGGCTACAGTATTTTCCAAGCACATGATCACTTGCGCATGAGATATGAACATAAAACAAACGGGGGTTATGGAGATGAACTGAATTTTCCGCATTCTAGAGAGAATGAGCTTGATCCGGCTGCCCCTTACAACTTTTATATATAGAGTGAGAGAGCGCGCACGCAATGGAGGAAAGAGACTGTAGGAGGCTTTTTTTATCAGGCTGCGTCGAAATCTAGATCCTCCCGATGATCGGCACATCGCGTCTTAATCTTCATCGTCTAATATGTCGATACACCAAATTTCATGTGATTTTAATACTTTTTCACCGTTGATTTAACAATACAAAAAGTTTTATTGTCGATAAACCGTTAATTTTGCACCCACTAAATAAACGGTGAAAAAGTGGTAGAATCATATGAAATTTGGTGTATTCAAATCTTAGATGATAAAGATGAAGATGATGGATGCCGATCGTTGGAAAAAATGATGAAGAGAGCATTTTTCGACGCTATAGGAGCAAATTCTCTTCAATGGCCTCCTTTAGGCATGATGAGAGAGAGAGGAGGGGAATCAATAATATATAAAACAATACTATGCCTCAAATCTTTTAATTCTGTCTTTACCAAACAAAACTTCAACGATCGAAAGGTGATTTAAATTTGTTCTAGAGTCTGACAAAATTGTAATATAGAAAAATGGTATATTTGTAGGAAAGAGATATTCCTGTGATGACATGTTCAAACTCAGTATTAATGAAATAAATTGCGTGTTTGCTTATGTCATTGAGTATTCTTTTTCCTTGTGGCATGCTAGACTATATCATTTAAATTTTCGCTTTTTAAAGTATATGTCTAAGCATGGTTACATTGTATGTCAAAATGATTATAATGATAAATATGAGATTTGCGTAGAAGCAAAAATGACTAGAAAACCTTTCCCTGAAATCGAAAGAGATACTAATTTATTAGAACTTGTTCATTCTGATATTTGTGAATTAAATAGTTAATTAACAAGAGGAGGAAAAAGATATTTTATAACCTTTACTGATGATCATTCTCGTTTTACTTATATATATTTATTAAGAACCAAAGATGAAGCATTTGAGAAATTTAAAGAGTATAAGTCAGTTGTAGAAAATCAGAAAGATAGAAGAATTAAAATTCTTAAAAGTGATAGAGAGGGAGAATATTTTTCTAATTCTTTTTCTCAATTCTGCGAAATGCATGCTATTATTCATCAAAGAACTGCACCTTATACGCCTCAACACAATGGATTAGCCGAAAGAAAAAATAGAACTTTAGTTGAAATGGTAAATGCTATGCTTTTAAATACTAAATTACCTTTTAATCTTTGGGGTGAGGCACTTTTAACAGCATGTTATATTCATAATAGAATACCATCCAAGAAAACTCATGTTTCACCATATGAAATTTGGAATGGTAGAAAACTCAATTTAAACTATATTAAAGTGTGGGGGTGCATAGCATATTATAAAGTAACCGATCCATATAAATCTAAATTAGGGCCGAGAGGCATTAGAAGTATATTTGATGGATATGCACAGAATTCTAAAGCTTATCGACTTCTAGATTTAGAATCAAATGTCATAATTGAGTCGATACATGTTGAATTTTTTGAAAATAAATTTATGCATGACAATGTTGATTCTAATTTGTATAATGATGAAAATACAGCAACTTCTAAGAAAATTACAAATGAGAAAAGAAGAGAAAGTAATGAAAATATTGAACCAAGAAAAAATCAAAGAATCAGGAAAGAAAAATCTTTTGGTCCTGATTTTATTGATTCGCGTTCAATAGTCTTTATCGTTGAAAGAGATAGAACCAAAGTGCTTAACAAAGTACATGTTCTACTTAATATAGAAGATGATCCTAAAACATTTAGTGAAGCAATGTCATCAAGAGACACTGCATTTTGAAAAGAGGCTATTGATGACGAAATGGACTCAATAATGTCTAACAATACTTGGATATTGGTTGACTTGCCTCAAGGATCTAAGCCTATAAAGTGTAAATGGGTATTTAGAAGAAAACTAAATACAGATGGCTCTACACAAACTTTCAAGGCAAGATTAGTGGCTAAAGGATTCACACAAAAGGAGGGCATAGATTATTTTGATACTTATGCACCTGTGGTCAGAATAACATCCATTAGAATTCTTATAGTTTTGGCTTCAATATATAATTTATATGTGCATCAAATGGATGTAAAAACAGCTTTTTTAAATCGTGAATTAAATGAGGAAGTATACATGGAACAACCCGAAGGTTTCATACTTCCTGAAAATGAGAACAAAGTTTGTAAATTAACCAAGTCGCTATATGGTTTAAAACAGACCCCTAAACAATGGCATGAGATATTTGATAAAGCAATCATATCAAATGGTTTTAAGCATAATAGTGCGGATAAATGTGTATATTCCAAATTCAATCAAAATTATGAGATAATCATATGTCTTTATGCAGACGACATGTTGATATTTGGTACAAACACGATTGGAATAAATGAAACAAAAATGTATTTAACTTCGGTATTCAAAATGAAAGATTTGAATGAAGTAGATACTATTTTAGGAATAAAGGTGAAAAAACACAGTGAAGGGTTTGTGCTAAACCAATCTCATTATATAGAGAAATTATTAAATAAATTCCAACATCTTAATATTAAAGAAAGTATTACTCCGTATGATCCGAGTATGAAATTAAATGAGAATTGTGACAATGTAATTGCACAATTAGATTATGCTAGCGCTATTGGAAGCCTTATGTATGCGATGCATTGTACAAAGCCTGATATAGCTTTTGCAGTATGCAAATTGTCACGATATACCAGTAAACCCAGTACTAATCATTGTGTCACGATATACCAGTAAACCCAGTACTAATCATTGGAAGGCCATCAGTAGAGTTCTTGGGTATCTAAAAAGAACAAAAGAGTTTGGTCTATTTTATTCCAATTATCCTGCACTACTAGAAGGTTACTCGGATGCAAGTTGGATCACAGGTACAAGTGATAATAAATCCACAACAGGTTGGGTATTTACAATTGGAGGCGGTGCCATTAGTTGGGCCTCTAAGAAACAAACTTGCATCACACATTCAACAATGGAATCTGAATTTGTCGTTTTGGCTGCTGCTGGTAAGGAAGCGGAATGGCTGAGAAATTTTTTATTGGATATAGAGTTGTGGCCACAACCAATGCCATCTATTTCCTTGCATTGCGATAGTGAGGCGACTATGTCTAGAGCTTATAATAATGTTTATAATGGTAAATCTAGACACATTAGCTTAAGGCATGAATATATTCGAGAATTAATAACTAATGGAATAATTACCATAGTTTATGTGAGATCTGCAAAGAATTTAGCAGATCCCTTTACCAAGGCATTATCTAAAGATTTGGGAAAGAATACGTCAATTGGAATGGGACTTAAACATTTACAATTTGGCACCAGTAATGGCAATCCAATTTTAATTAGTAAAAACTAATTTTAATAGTTCAATGGGTAATAACAAGTTACTGTCATGTGCCTGTATTGCACTAGGCGTCTCATTCTTATATAAATAAGTATCTAGTGATGTCTGTTACGATAAAGAGGATGAGCGAAAGCTCTTAATGGGGTTATTTAATTTTTCAATATCCACAGTAACATGGATATAATAAAGGAAACTCCATCTATATTAGCATAGAAGTGGTGCCGCTTCAACAAGAGATATGAAGTATTCTCTTGTAAATGCTTATGAAGTACAAGATTAGCACATGGCCATAACAGTGCTAAAGCAGTTATAAATCTCTTAGAAAATAAGATGAATATTGTGTGTGTTGTATTTCAAATTCTAATAATAAAAAGTTTTGGTTTAATCTGCGGACACCAATAATTTTGTTAGACTATTGATATATATACTCTAATGGAAGGTTTAAATCGAGAGATACCTTTCTTTATGCATAATATTTGTCACAAGAGAGATGTGGTTGCAGCCAATATATACAAACTAGTGGGGGGATTGTTAGTAGTTTGAATATATTGGTTGCATTTGTAAGTGGGAAATAGTCCCATATCGGATGGAGAGACGAACACCCAAGTCTTTATAATAGTTACTAATATTTAAGTAATAACTTGAATAATGAACCAAGTGGGCCTGATTTCTAGCAGGCTTATAACATTTATTTATTATTGTCTTTGATGAGGCACTTGGGCACTTGGGTTGACTTGGTAACAGAGTTGATTTTTTGAACTTCAGATTCAAAGGTTGTCTGAACAGAACTAACGGTTGTGTCTGTTCAACGCTTAATGGTCACAACCATTCAAACGGTTGTGGTTGTGTCTGTTCAATTCTTACTGGTCACAACCATTATGATTGTGTTTGTTCAAGTCTATAAATTGTGTTCTACTCTTCACATTTAAGGCATCTTCTTCTCATTATCTTCTGAGAGAGTTTTCAAGGGATTTGTTGTATCTTTGGGGTGATTGCCTTCTACTGTACTCCCGTAGTGGGGGCAATATCACCTTTCGGAAAGTGTATCATACACGCCTCAAAGCTTTTAATTCTGTCTTAACCAAACAAAACTTCAACACTTTTGAGACAGCAAAGAATAAATGTCGATGATAAAAGAGCACGCGTTTAATTTTGTTACTTTTGGAAAATTATCGTTGATAAATAAAGAAACAAGAGAGGTTATAAGACGTGAGAGTTACGATAAAAATAACATAAGCTTGACCAGCCAACAAAATAGTGAGAGTCCTTAACCATTTACAAATCATTCATGTCCCACCTCCGCTCTTTCATGTTTTGATATAGAGGTTTGGAGAACATGTGGATGGCCCTTGTGAATCCCTCTATGAATCGGGGTAAAACAGGAGTGCTACATGTAAGGGATCTGGCTTGTCGGTCTCTCCCTCGTAGGAAACATTATAGTAAGGGATGAAAGTCGAGTCGGGCTTGACCCGACCCGATCATAATTTTCTGGTTTTCGATACTCACTCAAACTGATCGGATGGGCACATGGCTGAATACAAAATTCTCGGTTTAAATATGGATTTAGCATAAAACCTGTCTGCCCGAACCCTAAACCCGCCCCATACCAATCCCGCTTCTATTATCTATTCCGATGCAATAGATTTTATAGACATTTAATTCTATTTAGTGTAATGTATATACTGTAATCAGGAGCATGATATTTATTTCGTGCAATTTTCATGTTTTATTTATAAACCTATAAGATACAATTTAATATAGTTTTGTACTGTATAGGTTTTGTGCATATATTCTTTTAGAACTCATCAGGTTTTATAACTTTGTTTTTTCATAATATATGATGGGCTAAGCTCTATAACCCGCAAAAATCAACTTGTCCATCTAGATTTGCCCAAAACCCAAATTTGCAGGTTCCGCTGTAACACATTGTAAATAGGCTGTTCGGACACGTTTGAAGTTTAGGTTTTAAGTTTCGGATCAGGTATAAAAAATGTTGCTATATGTGAATGCTGCAGGTAGAGACGCTGGTATGGAGCTGGGATTTGGTGGTGTCCAGTTTGTTCATTGTATTTAGACTGTAACCGTGAATGCATTGGCATGGGATTTAAAAGCGGCGGGTGCGAGTACAGTGGCAATGTCTATTTTAATTGTTGCTGCCGCACCTAATTATTCCGCCTTGTGTATCCCTTGCATATTATGAAGGAGAAATAGAAAGATATATTCTATGTTTTCCTCTAAATGTGATCCTATATTATAATTCCTTAAACCTCCTTTTTACTTCCGTGCTCAACGTGCTTTATGTGAAGTGATAATGGTCTTTCATTGCAATATTTATTTGTTATGCATCTCAAATTAAATAACAAGATAAATATCAATGCTTGATAAGCAAATTAAAAGAACTCGTGATCAAGCAACATTTGATTATTTCCTGGTCTCACATGTATATCTAAAGAAAGATAAAGTTTTAGAATCAATGAAGATCACATGAAGGTCTATATAACAAATACAAGGCTTAATTATTTCCTTTAAACCACTAAATACTTTGAGGATTTTTGTTTGAAAGTTACCAAAAACCATGAAAACCATGTGAAACAGCCAACGGTCAATGTCGGATAATCTGGACGGTGTTAACCATGATCATTTTACCCTTCTCTAAGTACAATTTATTAAATTAATTGATTACCAATTATTTTATTAAGAATTTTAAATATTTGTTAAAATCGTTCGGTGGATTTGGAGGCGAGTGGAGGATGCTGTTGACAACAAGGACGAGAAAGAGCGCAAAAACGATGAAGAAGATAGAGAGATGAGATGATATGTTTTATTAAAATATTCCACTTTTGAGATTCTCATGTGAGTTTTATCGGATATTTTTGTGCCTAACAATTTAAATTCGCGGTGATGGGGTGAGAAGGGTAAAAACAATCTTGCACTTCCAGCGTTAAACCGTTTGTTATCCACCAAAATAAAATTTGGATATTTATGTGTGCGATCTTAAACTTTAGTTATTTTAATGTCGTTTCAACAACAAATATAAACACTGTTAAACAAAGCACCTCCTATATTCTTTCAGTTGTGAGTGAGGTCTAGCTGAGCCTGAGAGTTCGTTCCCCCAAAAAAGAAAAAAGAAGAGAAAAAATGGCCGGAAAATTTTCATCGTCGTCGTCATCCTCATCATTCCCCTCATGCTCTCTCCAACTCTCACTCCTCACACTCGCAGCCCTAACCCTAATCTCCTTCACCTTCCTCTCTCTCCGATCTCTCCGATCTCAGCCGCCGCCTCAGCACCACCACCAAATCTCCCAAACCCTCATCAACCCCTCTCAATCCCAATCCCAATCTCAATCCCTACCTTCTTCGATCTATCACTCTCCTGAGGCCTTCTTCCTGAACTACGACCAGATGGTGGAGGGATTCAAGGTCTACATCTACCCCGACGGCGATCCGAAGACCTTCTACCAGACGCCGAGGAAGCTGACGGGGAAGTACTCCAGCGAGGGTTACTTCTTCCAGAACATCCGGGAGAGCCCGTTCCGCACCGAGGATCCCGACCGGGCCGATCTCTTCTTCGTCCCCATCTCCTGCCACAAGATGAGAGGAAAGGTAAAATATTGTGCTACATCTTGATGTTTGATAAAGAGATGACTTTTAATAAATTCGACTATGCACATTGTTTATTTATTTTTATATAAGAGAGGAGATTATGATGGGTAAGAGTAGATATTACAATTGAACTGAAGGTCGATTCGATTGCCCGTGAGGAAGCGATTCCTTCATCATTTCACCCTTTTAGATTACCTGTAGATTCCTTGATGATACTTCACAGTGCTTAAAGATCGCAATTTTTTTGGGATAGGAAGAAATCATGATGAGCTATTGTTGTGTCCTTAGAGGCTACTAAACCAATTTTAACATTATGTCATGGAAGGGATTAATCTACTTCAGGGTCATAAATCTCGGCGGTTCCTGATTCGAAATTGCTGATTCTGAACTTAAAATTGACCTTCCGAGTTCCAAGACCTATACCATCCGATGCCAAGTAATGTTGGTTTATCATTTCGTTAGTTGGTTTAGTATTAAATGTATTAACGGTCAGTGGGTTTATCGATGGTATAATGGGTTTATTATTGGGTTATTAGGCGGCTAGTACGGTTAGTTTGACATCATTAATATGGTTAACTGTAAAAAAAAATTCCAAATTTTTTATAGTTACTTTAACGTTTATTTAAAAAATTCTCTTTTCTCAAACGATAAAAGATCCGATATTCTGATCCGAGATGGCCAATATTGTCGATTTCGATCCTAAATGCGACTATCAATATTACAAGTTTTTATTGTTTAGTTACTTCGTCTAATTGTTCACTAATTAAAAAGCTACCTTTTTTCAAAAACTAATTCTGGCTTATTTGTGAAACTCTCTTCTCTTCAGTCAAATACTATTTGCTCCCGAGATAGATCGAAACTAACTAGCTACTTTCATTCACCAAAGCCCGTTTGAGTGCATCTACAACTATCCTATCCCATAGATCTTTGACCGCTATTGTGGACTTCGAATTGAGACAAGAAAAAAAAAGAGAGCTTAAGCTTGGCTTGAAGACCTGTTAAAGAAGAAAGCTTGCGGAGAGGACAACTAATTAAAGGGTGCCGCCCAACCCTTTTCTTCCTTTATAGGGCCCTTGTCAAGCGGCAGTTGCTTTTCACTACTACACTGGAATTAATTTTTTTCCGAAGGCGGATCACAACAAACAAGTTCAAAGGTGACTATCTATTCAGAGGACTATTTATTGGGTTACCAAAGCCTGACTTGATTCCCTCTTTCGTTAGGTCAATCAAAAAGATTTCAGAACAATCCCTAGTTTTCATCCTGTGCAACAATAAACTTAGAACTATTGTTCATAAAGGTCAGAAAATAATAGGGACCATCCCCGAGAATCAGAATTAAGTTATATCATATCAATGCGAGCTTCTTTATTACTTCGAGGAAACATAATTGTACATTGTACAATGCTTACACAACTGATACACATCACATTCAAGAACTCCACAGAATTTTCAGAGCTCTATTTGAAACAACGGTTAGAGATTTAATGGTAACCAGCGATACGACCTATAGGGTTACAGGTGGCTAATTATAGAGGAGGATTTTTAGGTTTGGGTTAGGGTGTTTCGTTGCTCGAACACCATGTAATCTAGAGAAGTTTGAGAGTAACATTGTATGAGTACACCTAGCTGGAGCTTGTAATTATAGCTATTTAATTGGTCATTTTTCATAAAAGTCTACTTATTGATATCCTTAAATAGAAATTCATACAACGACGGAAACAACTAACCTTTATCTGAAATTTTCGGGGTCGACTATATAAGGCTGTTTTCCCCCCATTCTGCGCCGTTTAACGGTTGTCTTCCTGGTTAACCATTAACATGTAGAAACCATGCATATGGAATATGTTCCATTTCACTCTTGGCTATATTTATGCTTTAGAGTTGAACATAATTCCATATACCGAATATATCATCTTTTCCCCTTCTCTTAAATTTCTCCGTAGTCTATGAGAATTTGGAGGATGCCAACTAGTCATCTAGGACCATGACAAGTCTTCCTCTTGTTATAATTTTCTGAAATAGAAATTTGGCACTTGTTTTGAGAGGTTTGATGTAAAATCGACAGTTGGTCCTGAAACTATGATATCTTTTCTAGAGCTTTACTTCATAGCCGGCCCCATTTGAACGTGAAACAACGATGATGCCGCCGACGTAGAAACCATGCAATTACTCAAATTTACATAAAAATTATGGAATCTAGCTAATAGTTTGCAGCTTGGAAGTCGCGTCGGTCAATATAGTTGCATTTTTTCTTTTTGATGTACCATCTGATATTGCTTATATGTTGTCATGCAGTACCCATACACTTCCAGATTATCTTTATTTATCCACCTACTTTATTTACTTCATTAAATGTACTCTTTTAAACGAGTTTCCAATTATGTCTCTTTTGTTCATTGTGTTGGGTTTTATGTTGTTGGTTTGTGAAGATGATTTTGGGCAGCTGTTTTGGGAGGAATATAGAAACACTGATTATCATGTAACTGCTGATATGCATTATGGCATTCAGGTAGGCATCTTCATGCTTCATGTAAATATATCTAAGAGTGACCTATCAGTGCACTACTTCAAATCACAAATATATCTAAGTGCATAATCTAATTACCTGAAATAATATGGGTGAAATTTATGGCTCGTATAGGACGGGATATAAAATATACATACGTTACTTGCATACCAAACAAAAAATAGGTCCCTAATCTTATTTTGTGTGTTCTGTAGATTATTTTGCTTGCTATGCATGTTATAAACTTGTAATTATATGGAAGGAGAATATGGTACTAATGCATAGTCATGTTTGAAAGTTTTAATATCCTCTTTGTAGTTGGTTACTCCACAGATTGTTCTGTATATGATGCATTTTATTATATTGCAGGGCACATCTTATGAAAACATGACCCTTATAGTTAAGGATTATGTGGAAGGCTTGATAAGCAAATACCCTTATTGGAATAGGACCTTGGGTGCAGATCATTTTTTCGTTACTTGCCATGATGTCGGCGTTAGAGCATTTGAAGGACTTCCCTTCTTGGTAAAGAATTCCATACGAGTTGTCTGTTCACCAAGCTATGATGTTGGATTCATCCCACACAAAGATGTTGCTCTTCCACAAGTACTCCAGCCATTTGCACTTCCAGCTGGTGGAAATGATATTGAGAACAGGTAAGAATTTTGTTGACCAGTATTCTTGCTCTTATTAAATTAGTGTGTTTGAACTGTGATGATTTTAATGTGCCCTAACTGTTTATATACTAAGCTAATGAACTTCCCTCTGTGTGTGCGCGTGTGTGATTCTCCCAACTTTCTTTACTAGAGTCAATGATATGCATATCAACCCAATCACGTGAACAAATCCATAGACATTTTCTCGCATTATTTTAAAAAATAAATCATGCAAGTCCATTTTACTTATTTTATGTTAGAGAGAGAGAGAGAGAGAGATGATTCCCTATAGCACATTTTCTTTCGGTACCATTATCCTCTCCAGTCTTCTTTTTATTCTTTCCTCTCCAGGGAACTTGACATAACAAGGCTGCTCCTTTTAGCATGTATGTTAAAAGCCTTTTTTTATTAGCCATTATCCTTGGCTATTATGACCTAATTATTATCCCAATAATGCAAACAATGTTGTAGAGACATGTTACTGCATTTTGGGAATGCGATCACATTTCGCTTTGGTTCCTTTTATTTTGTGCCTATCAATGACTCATTCAGTCTGGCAAATCTATTGCTCTTCCTCCTATGGTTAGGCTCTTTCCCAGTCTATGAGATTCTACAATATTGCTCCTTTGTAAATTCATCTTTAAGTCATGCTCCATATCTGACCTATTTTGTGAAACAGGTTGAAAATAACGATGACAAATTGTATATGCAAGCATATCAGTTTTCCTAGGAGAACCCAATTTTGGGGTAATCCATTCCATGCCGATTCCCTTTAAGTTGTCCGCTTTTAGCTCTTCTTGCTCTTAAAAAATTGTCGCCTTCCTTTAAGTGTTCCCGTCACTTCAATGATGTTGCTTAAGCTTTTGTGAAGTCCAAGGCTTCATGCCATGAATATTATCCATCATTTCCAGTTGTATTCTGAGGAATCCTGTTCAAGATTTGTCATCCGGAATTTCTGACTTGTGTTAATAAGGAGAACAGAAACACCTTATGCCCGTCTATATAACTAGAAGACACGAATGGATACATATGGTCATCCAAGATACAAGTTGAAGATGATTGGGTGCTTGTATTGTATAAAAATTTGATTTCATATTTGGAGAACATATGTCATCTTTTGATTTATATATACCTCACATCTATAGAACTATAATGGCATTATTAGGAGAGTCCTGGGAAAACATTCTCAATTTTCAGCTACCAAAACATGGCATTAAATCTTTATGACCTATTCTTAAAATTTTTGCAGGACAATACTTGGCTTTTGGGCTGGCCATCGGAATTCTAAGATTAGAGTTATTTTGGCACGCGTTTGGGAGAATGACACTGAACTTGCCATTAGCAATAATCGTATAAACAGAGCTATAGGAGAGTTGGTTTACCAGAAGACATTTTATAAAGTAAAATATTGCATTTGTCCAGGTGGCTCTCAAGTCAATAGTGCTCGAATAACTGACTCTATTCACTACGGATGTATTCCAGGTAGAATTCATCTTTCTGTGTCAAATAGCAATCACATACTCGCGCCATAGGAAATTTATACCCTATAGTTCTCTTGAAGTAGTTTTACAATTCTGTTGCATTTCTCTAATGAAATCACAATGACTTTTTCCGCATTTCCAGTAATCCTCTCGAATTACTATGACCTACCGTTCAATGACATCCTTGACTGGAAGAAGTTTTCGGTAGTTCTGAAGGAGAAGGATGTCTACGATCTCAAGTCTATTTTGAAGTCAATACCACATGAAGATTTTATTGCATTACATAAGGGATTGGTTGAGGTATACTTCTTATTTATGATTTGCAATGTTTGGATAATACTGCATAATAAAATATATAATTCTTGTTTGTCTAAGAACTTATAAAACCCTTTCTAGTTTGGCATCTCGGAGGGGGAGGGGGGGGGGGATCCATAACCATATTTTCATACACGCGTGGGTACAGATTCAATGTCAAACAAATGAGTAGCGAAGTAGGATATGAACAGGGAATATGGATACACATATGTTATAGATGCACACTCAATTCCCCAAAATGTAATTTAGCAGGCAGTTCGCCCTAATGTCTTTGCTGACTAGCAGAAGGCAACTAGGCATTGCACCATGATATATCTGATGACTATCACCCGTGTTTTTTCTACATCATTTTATTTCCTAATTGTCCTGTCCCAGTTGTTTGTTCCTTTCTGAACTTCACAATTTTCCTCCTCCTTTTTTCCCTTATTGCTGCTGCGGTTGTGTTGTCTCCTCTCTTTTAACGGCATACTTTTCTGCTTTTAATAGTCTTGGACCACAATTTTGGCTTTCCATCTATTGGGCGATATCTTCTACATTCTATATAGCAATTGAATACATCTTTGAATAAAAATCTTGTTTTTTTACTTGATTGCTTTTACATTTTAAAGATTGCATTTTTTCTTTGGAGTATCACGTATAAATATGTTAAAACTAGGAAGTTGCCTCAAGAAGCTTCATAATTGTAGGAGAAACTTAATTAATGACTAAAAAAATAATCAAGAAGCTTGACAATTGTACTATAGAAACTTAATTGATGACTAATAAATAATCTTGTATGAGTTTGCTATATGAAGCTTGTAGTATATAAGAAGTGAATATGTATATGTAAATTTTGTTAATATTCGAAAATTTATAGTAAATATCGATCACAAACGCAACAGCTAGATGGGATCATGAATGGTTTCTTTTAAAAGACAAATCAAATTTATTCACTTATCAATATCCAGTCACACCATTATTTTATATTACGTAGATCACTGGGAGGCAGTTAAGATCTTTTCTGAATATTAGTGGAAATGATGGAACTGACCTCTTGGCAGCGTTTGGTTTTAATACGGTTTATAAGAGCTCGTGATATATATATATATATATATATATATATATATATATATATATATATATATATAAACTTTGGGTTTCAAAGCATATCAACTTTATGGTAACCTTGGGTTTTAAAGATATTAGCATGCATGCCCATCTTCTTAAAACTTCACCGTAATTATTTGGACCATAAGAACTGATATTTAGAAAGTTTTTAAGACCAGGGATCACATTCCCATGAAAAAAAAAACCCAATGATACTATTAATTTATCATTAAGTGATCTAGCTTTAAAAGGAAAAGATGTTTCAAAGCATTAAGGCTTCACGAGAGCATATATACATAGTCCCTGCAGCCCCTACTATGCAGTGTCCCCTCACTTTGGGGACATTTTTACAGAAAAGCCCCTGGACAAACCAGGGGGTTTTCCGCAAAAGTGCCCCCCAATGTGGGGGCACTGTAGGCGGGCGCTGCAGGGACACTGCAGCCCCCTTTTGGCCAATGGCAAAGTTGTCGGGGTATATCTGGAAGGGGGAAATAGTGTTTTTATTTTGTCCTTGTTCACCTAGGTTTATACTAAATCTAGATCTAGACCAGACCAGACCAGATAAATCGACGGGGGCATTCCTGAAGTAGACCCTAAGCTGGAGTAGGCATGGTCAACTAACTGACCTTCATATGTATCCCTTCAAATAATTGCTCTCCATTACATATGATCCCTTCGACATTGTTTTAACTGAATTGCGAGTATCCTTTAGATATTAGAACATATTGCATTCAACTCAAGCAATTTTCTTAGCACTCAATTTTGTCATCATGTTCGGCTCCTTGGGTTAAAAGAAAAAAAAACAAAACAAACTAATTACTCTAAGGACATATTTGGATACACCTATTCCCCTGGATTAAAAGCCCAGATTCCATTTTTCCTCCGGATTGGAGCAATCCTAAAATTAGCTTTGTTTGGATGACTTTTTTGTGGGTAGATCCGGCGGAAAAAAAGTCTCCAAATAGCTCAATCCACCGGATTAAAAAAATTAGCTTAGAGCTAATTTTTTAATCCTGAACAATTTCTCTTTCTCTCCCTCCCCACTCTTTTCTGATCAAAATTCTAGTCTTTACTTTGATTTGCCCACAACCTCATATCCAACCTCCCTCTTTCTAAAAAAATACCCCTCTTCGTTTCTTTTTGTTTCCTCAAAGAAATTTCTGCATGTCGTTAGCTAAATTGGTCATGATGATGATCAGTGATGATCGGTGATCAAGAAAGGACAAACGAGGAGACTGAGCAAGGCTGCAAGGCAAAAGAGATCTAAAATTGAAGGCGATGGATATTGGCGATATGTTTTCCTTCGGGAAATAACCATGGCGGATTAAAAACTTCTATGTGTCATTAGCTAAATTGACCGTGATGATGATCGGTGATGATGATCGGCGATGAGGAAGAGACCAACGAGGAGACTGGGCAAGATTTCAAGGCAAAAGAGATCTAAAATTGAAAGCGATGAAAATTGACGACGTGTTTTCCTTTGAGAAATAACCATGGATTAATTAAATATGCATTCATAAAAAGAGAAATAAAAATTCAAGACGAAGAAAAATAGAAGTTACAGACAATGAGAGGACAGGTGGAAGGGATTAAAATAAGATTTATTTTATTATTTAAATAATAATAAATTGAATCAACCAAGAAATAAGCATTTAATGCATATTCGTTATCCCAAGTTAGGCAAACATGTATAAGATTTAAAAATTTCTCAAGAAATGTTGTTTTGGGAATGCATATGCATTCCGAGATATTATAATCCAAAAATAAATCCTCTGCATTTTAATCCTAACTATCCAAACATGTCCTAAATGAATCCGGACCGACTTTCCATAACAAAATTTCCCTTGGAAATTCATCATAAGGACTTTGCAACATTGAAACTAAATTGCATAATACTACTAAGGAAAAATTAAATATTTGTATAGCAGGTAGTATTTCAATAAAAGCGTCGGAAATTTTCGTTTTAAATATCATAATTGACCATGATAAGCCAAGATTTTGAAAAGAAAAAATGAACAGAGATGTATTAATTTTACCAGTTTTAAGGTAGGCAAGAAACTCATCACGTAAACAACGCGACGCCGCTCTTGCGTAGTCAGCCAACACGTATGTGTCTCTTAGTGACTCGAGCCCTTTTTATTTCTAATCATTTTCTTCATATCTTGTACTCGTTACCATTATAACCACAACAAAAATCAACAAGTATTTATTAGAGAATGGATGGAAGTAGGCATGCCAAATGAAGCGAGCCGGGACGACTCGTTTAGCGAGCCGAGATGACTCGTTTCGCATGTCGCTCGAGTTCCGCTCGCCTTACTTAGCCGATGAGGCGAAGTGACGAGTTCAACAGTAGCGGAGCTTGACCTTGCTCGTCTCGTCTAAGCGAATCGCGGGGTGACTCGCCTGACTATGGTTTTTTTTAAAATAAAAAAACCCTTTCTTGAGACGGCTCAAACCGCTCAATCTTTTTAAGCCGACTCAAAATATACCTGGAAGGTTTTTTTTAACCCGTATCAAAGAAAAGGTCGAGCCGGCTCAAGAACGGCAATGAGCCGTCTCATAGAACCAGAGAACTTTGGGGGTGTTTTCAAGGCGAAGCGAAACAAAGCGAGGCGAGTCGATCATTGTAATATAGCCATTAGGTGAGTTGGTGGGATGAGGCGAAGCGAGTCGGGATGAGTTGACTCGGATTCAACCGTTGGGATTCGCAACAGTTGGCCAGACGAGTTTATTCGCGGAGCTGACGAGGCGAGGCGAGCAACGAGTCAGGCGAGGAGATTTGCAACGAGGCAACATTTGGAATTTCGAGAACCTGCTCGCATCGCCGACTCACCTTCGATGGGGCAAGACGACTCACAAACTTGTCCACGTCATTGACAAGGCGAGTAAAACTCGCCTCGTGGGGAGGCGAGGCGAGGAAACGAATCCTCGCCTCATTTGCCAGGCCTAGTTGGAAGCACCAACGTTTAGAACAATTGCTTTGATCAAATACGAATAAGTGGTTGGTTGACTTAGTTAAATAAATTATACTAACAATTGAAATTTCAGTTGTTAAAATATTAAATCCAATAATGAACATCTCTTGTCAATTTTCAGGTCCAGAAACATTTTGTGTGGCATTCGCCTCCAATCCCTTATGATGCATTCCACATGGTAATGTATGACCTTTGGTTGCGGCACCATGTCATCAAGTATTGAAGTTGCCGTCATTTGTTTTTCCAAATGCCGACTTTTTTTTGGGCATCTGAGATCAAGATCGAGGAGTTGTAGAAAAATGTTGCATGTACGGTTGTGATCGACTTGCAAATGACAATTCACAGGTTCCAAAAATGAAAATTTACGCCCAGGTAAAGAGCTAAGAAAGAGCATCTAAGTGTATCTTCTCTATTCATCTAAAGGATGCATCAGTCTTTTGTGCCCATAACCTTTTTAAAATTTTCTTTTTCTCTGTATTCATGTATAGGATGCATCTTTCTTTTTGTGGCCATGACTCTTGGTTTTTCTTGTTGCCCTAGCTTCTCTTTGCCTAGTGAGATCTAGTTGTTGGGTGTTCCATGTGCTGGGCTTTCTCCCTTTTTTCTAGATATTATTATTTATTGATTAAATATATATTAATTTGAAGGGCATTTTACTATTTGTGCTTGTAGAATTGGTTTATCATTTCATTTATATTGCTAATTCTCAGTACCAACACTTCAAGTTGTTTTGATTATTTTCTTTTTGAATAATATGTCGTTAATATCTGTTAATTAATATCAAGTTGTTTTAATTATTTTTTGTGGGATTTATTTATCAGCTGCTAAACAAATATATCTATTAGATGCATTCTTGAAGATTTGTTGGATGCCATCTCAAGTACAACATTTTAATTTGCCCATGTTATCATCATCAAAATATTAATAGCAGTGATGCATTAGCCCTCTTGTAAATAATTTACTTGAGAAATGCTCAATTTAAATCCTTGCTCAGGTATTCTTTTTCCAAAAAAGAGAAAGAAAAAGAAAAAAAGACAACTTTCATTTGATAACGTGTAGCTTTGAGTGAATCTTAAAAAATAATAGAAATAAGCAACATGTGTTAGAAAATAAGTAAAAGTACTTTGAATAAGTTTTGGAAAAAAAAAATAATAAATAAAATTCATTGTTTAGAATCATAGAAAAACTAAGTTGAGAGAGAGAAGCAAAATTGATACGACCTTAGGTAAATTCAATTGTTACAGGTATTTTAGTCAAAAATAAAAAAATACATGTTTTACAAATAAAAATTATCTTTAACGAGGGGCTTTCTGGAAAAATATGAAAAGGTTTAGGATAGCTTTGGATAATAATTAATTTAAGGGTAAACACTAATTTAGCGAAATTTACCCACGTGTTTATATATATGGTTTTAGTATTGATCTATGATGCTTAATAGAAAGTTTGTATTTAAAAATGTTAAAATGCAGTAAATCCCTCTTGTTTCCTCCTAGAAAACAGGAAACACCCATAAACTTATAAAATATAAACTTTACAGCATAAATTTAATACCGATAGTTTTTTCTGTGTATATTTGACAAAATACCCTTCAAGTATTTCTTTTTCAAATACTTAGAAAAATGGGGTTTTCTTGCGTTTAACAGTATGATCTTGAATACAAGGTTCTAGAGATAGTATTTAAATATGAGAACACCTTGAACTTTATAAGAAACTTTGATCTATTTGGAGTTTAAAAGTATTAGACATAGTTACCAACAAATCAAGTCCCAACTCTACTCTTTCACATTTAACACAAAATCCCCAATTAATTGAGTCAACACAACATAATTGGACTTTTCATATTTCAATTCTTTAAAAATCCCAACAAGACTTTCTACTTAGTTTACAATTAAAAGGACACTTTAAAGGTATACAATACTTCTTTAGGCCAAACCAGAAAATTTCCACCATTAAGCCCAGCCCATATTGCAAAAATAAAAAGAGAATAAAATTATAAGAATATTGACTGTATCTAATTAAGCTCCCTAATTTCACATGTTTAAGGAATTGACGCTTCCTCCCTAGCCTAATGGTAATATCCCATATTAACTTAGCATATATGAGCATATCAAATAGATTCTCAAGGATTTATCTTAATAGGACAAATTTTCAATTTAGGCTTATTTTTAATAATATTTCTAAATTTAGGCCACTTTAAAAAATGTTTACAAATTTAGGCCATTTTTGGCCACGTCAGTGCAGGCACCGCACTTTTAATTTTTTTCTTCTATAGGGCGCATTTGCCAAGTGCTTCCTATACAATTCATAGAGGCGTTCATTTGAAAATGTATGGAACGCACTTAGAAAGTGCGCCCCATACAAAACACTAAGCCGACGCCGGCACTACCTCAACGCCTCTATAAATTGTATGAGCACACTTGGCAAGTGCGCCCCATTCAAAATACTGAGCTGGCGCCGGCACTACCTCTTTCGACTCCCCCTTCTCTTCCTTCTACAGCCTATGTTGGATATAGTGCCCTCAAGACAATTATTGTAATTGCAGGAATGCGATTATGATAATTGAGGGAGGACCTATACAGGTAGAACAATTTTACTCGAAATGATAGTATGCTATCTGATTTGTCTTTATTATTGATGTGTATATGTTTTACTTGTTATTACGTGTCGTTAACACATAATGATGAGGCCCGTAGGATTCTTGTTTGACCACCAAAATTATGAAGGCGATTATATATATGAGAGCTGGATAGTCCATAATCACATCCTTAAATCTCTCTAGTCAAGAGATTATCGAGACTGGGCATCGATATTCTGAAGTAGACTAATGTATACGTTTCTAGACCCCGACGAGGGGCAGTGGCCGGTCTCACAAGGCATTGGTGCTGTGTCACCTAAGATAATATACAGGTGCTCACTGAAGGTGAGTACACTGGACGGACTTGCCGAGAACTTCTAGATGGTATTATCTATCGTTAGATAGAAGTTCTCTAGTGGAATGAGCACGTGTTAGTCTTTTGACTTGAGATCGTCATTTGTCTCGTGTGAATTCCCACCGTACTTAGATTACCACCCTACCACGGCTTAAAGGAGTTGCGTAAACAGGTTTTAGTTGGGTACAGTCCCGAGCCATATGGAGGCAATGAGCGATTATCAGAGATTCGTCTCTTATGATATTAGGAGTCGATATCGTGCTGTGTTCGGTTGGCCATCACCCTAAATCCGTGGCCACGGTGGATGAGATTTATTGATAAGAGTTTAGTAGTTTCTTGGTTGGTAATGAGCTTGACCCCGACATGACTTATCGGGTTATTAGGGGTCTGACATTATCCACCTCCTAAACCCGGTATACGATACTCTTAGATGAAGAGACTGGATTATACGAAAATTGTCATATTCAGGCTCAGTAGGGTACAGACGGATTTGATTGTCGACATCTTTTTTGGCATATACCTCCGTAGCCGTTACGTACAGTTAGTGCCGCTGACGTGCTTGTGGTTATGCATTTATCCAGTAACCCACTGCCAGTGTCTTGTCGAGTCTTTAGAATCCCACACAGAGCGTTTTTCCGGTTCAGGCGATATGATATAGATGACGTATGTTGGTACACACAGTGGTCCGATTAAATACGTGTACTTAGATTACCATCCTACCACGGCTTAAAGGAGTTGCGTAAACATGTTTTAGTTGAGTACAGTCCCGAGCCATATGGAGGCAATGAGCGATTATCAGAGATTCGTCTCTTATGATATTAGGAGTCGATATCGCGCTTTGTTCGGTTGGCCATCACCCTAAATCCGTGGCCACGGTGGATGAGATTTATTGATAAGAGTTCAGTAGTTTCTTGGTTGGTAATGAGCTTGACCCCGACATGACTTATCAGGTTATTAGGGTCTGACATTATCCACCTCCTAAACCCGGTATACGATACTCTTAGACGAAGAGATTGGATTGTACTAAAATTGTCATATTCAGGCTCAGTAGGGTACGGACAGATTTGATTGTCGACATCTTTTTTGGCATATACCTCCGTAGCCGTTACGTACAGTTAGTGCTGCTGACGTGCTTGTGGTTATGCATTTATCCAGTAACCCACTGTCAGTGTCTTGTCGAGTCTTTAGAATCCCACACAGAGCGTTTTTCCGCTGACGTGCTTGTGGTTATGCATTTATCCAGTAACCCACTGCCAGTGTCTTGTCGAGTCTTTAGAATCCCACACAGAGCGTTTTTCCGGTTCAGCCGATATGATATAGATGACGTATGTTGGTACACACAGTGGTCCGATTAAATACGTGTACAGGCTACACGGATTTTAATCGGACGGTTGATAATACTAGCCGGTTTAGGATTAAACCGGATTATTAAATCAAATTTTGATTTAATAATATATATATATTGTTCACTATTCATTTTCTCGCTCTTGGCTATTTGTATTTTTATACGGATACACGTATATATATTTCGATACGTATGGCGGGAAGTATTCCGTATTTATACGGAAATACTTTTAGAAGAAAGACACCTCATTTGTGAATATTCAAGCAAATGAAATGGAGGGTGAGATGGTTTTGGGTATGGTTGTTGACATGTAGAGAGGGATGGGCTTCATTTCTTTATTACAAATGGTTATGATATTTTTTGTTGGTTGAAAAGATTATGAAGACATTCATTCTTTGTCTCTCTCATTTTTTCATTCCATACTAGACTCTTTTTTGTGTTATGGCCACCTCTTCTTCATCCTCATCCTTCTTCATATGCTCTCTTGAGCTTGGTTTTGAGAGTGAAATTGATAGCGGAAAATTCCTACACCACCACTCTCCATTCCTAGTGAGGTTGGAGCGTCGGTTACTTCACTAAGTGAAACTGGAGTTTGGATTGGTTCCTTCGGATGGATCATCTTCGGCAAGGGCGGTCGCCTCTCAAGTTTGTTCCCGACGACCTACGAGGATCTTGGAAGGGTCTTCCACGATTGGGTGGACATACATCAAAGGTTGTAGTCTCTAAACCTTGCGTACTTGTTTTCTAATTTAGTGTTTGGATTGATTGATAGGGATATGTTTCTAGCACTCTTTTGTAAATTTTCGTTTTTCGATTCCGCATCGGCCGCGGCTGCTACGACGAGAGCATTAGGAACTTTCAATGGTATCAGAACCAAACCAGATACTAGAACTAGATTAGACGATGTTTTAGTTTTGAAACCGAAAATTTACCCGTATTTAGTTTCAAATTCCAAGTTTTTGTCTATTTCAAAATGAAACCTGAAATCTTTTTGTATATGTCAGCAAACTGCATTTTAAAAAAAAATCTGGCACAAAATTTGAGGACAAACAAGAAATGTATGGCCGAGTTCCTCTTCCCAATTTTTTCTGTTTATTTCCAAATTTTGTCAGTTGCTTGGAATTGTTGAAACTAGATTTTTGGTATATCTCTTTTTGTCCCAGATTTTGTTTTGTACTGTTTGTGCATACAGGAAATTCGAGATTGTTTTCGGTCAAAATTTTAACATCGTTTATGTTTGTATCTTGGTATATGAGTTGTTGAACGCTATATGTTCGATTAGACGAGATTGCACGCTTGCTTGTGTTGCTTGTTCTGTGATATATATATATATATATATATATATATATATATATATATATATATATATATATATATATAACTTGGGTTGGTTTAGCCTGATTGTCGTGACGGATAGCCCCACGTACTTTTGCTTGTACAGTTTTGATTTATTTTGATATATTCATTTGTTCGAAATGAGCTCCAAGTTGTGGCCGCCGTTTCAGTGTTATGTGTAACGACTCTGAACTTTCTGTACAAAATTTTTCAGTTTAATGTACAGAAAAGAGTTTGCAAGCCTGAGTACAACTTATAAATTAATTCTTGTTTAAGAACAGCAAGAAACAACTTTTAGCTCATTGGTAAAACCTTACACTGCTGTGACGTAACCCCTGTGTTCGAACCCCATCAAACACATTATATTATTTTTTGATTTTTCTTTTAAATTTTTTGGAAGCCCAAAAGTTTACATGTGAGGAACACGTGGCAAGCATCCAATCCCCCAACTCCACCAATGGTCCGGCGAGATTCCTCCTTTTGCCGGTGCCGATGGGCCCCCCTAGCCAATGGTGCCCGGGTTTTGCACACTAGTCGTTTCCCCTACCCCCATTACCCCTGCACTGTTTGATTACTCTGTAATCAAACAGAGACCCCTCAATTCCCCAATTTATCACATTTTTATTCACTCTTTTAATCCCAAAACCCTAATTCCACACTATAAATACTATCCTGTGCTCTAGCCCTTCCTCATTCTGAAAATTCTAACCAAAACCCTCAAATTTTCTCAAGTACAAGTGGAGTAGAAATTGAGTTAGCCAACGACCAACTTCCGGCGAGGAATCGAAGTTTTTCCGGCTACCCCGCGATGCCACGAAGATCAACACTCCCTCGTCTACCTTTCCTTAGGATTACTAGCTAGTAAGTCCCTCCCTATCTCTCTCGCGCTTTTGAAAATGTTCTCTATTTAAAAACGTGTCGGTAAGTGGAGTTAACCGATATTTTGTTTCTAAATCCTAAAATTTCACTATTTCTTCCGTATCTTCCATCCAAATTCTTACCCTATATTTATTACTATAAAACTAATATTTAGAACCAATTTTCATTCCAAAACATCATGCTAAATAACTTTAATCTAGCTTTTACATGAAAATACCATGAACTTTATATACGTCATCTTTTGTTACTTGGTTTGAGCATACCTTTAGAAAACTTCACGGGGTAATGACATACCCCTCACATACACACATGTTTCCATAGCACGATATACCTTGAATATACTTTTGTTACCATATTACATTAAAATACCATCAACTATAAAAAACGGTTTCCTTTGAATTGTATTTCAAAATCCTTTGCAAATAAACCTCTACAACCCTCTTTAGGGGACCCGCTATTGGATGGTGCGGATTATCGCACATCCTTGGACTAGTAGAGCGAGATGCAGCATTCGGTCTCGAAAGGTTTTTAATACGATTTTTAAGAAAAACGAAATTTTCTACTTAATAATCAAAATTAATTTTTTACAAATCCATATATTTTCAAAATATAATAACTTAAATTTTTTAAAAATAAAATAATTACAAGTTTCATCAAAATACTATCAAGATATCAATAAAAGACAAGTTTACAGTAAAATACCATGAACTATTCAAGTTATGGTAATTATCACTAAAATACCTCAATTCTTAAAATACACATCCATGGAAATCCTAAAGAATATAAATAATTTCTCGAGATTATTTTGAACTATAATAAAAATATTTTTCATAAAACCCCCTCGAGCTATATAAAACACTGTTAAGGACTTTAGTAAACATGGATTTAAGCGGGATCAGTTCTCTTGAGCCTCAGGGAGCCGGAGAAAGTGAGTGCTTGCTTATTTAAGGTAGAAAAACTTAACAAAGTTATTAATGGTAATTGTCTTGGAAAAAAACACAAATCTTGCCGTTCATGTGCAGCAGTTACCGATAACTCCTGAACCTAATTCAGGATCTAAATCAGTTCTAATTGTCTGACTCAAGTCTGAGTCTAAATCAAACTTGAATTCAACTCAAACCAGAATCCAATTCAAATATGAATCCAAACTCTAGCATGCATACTTGAACATGAACCTCAATACCTGAATTCAAACACATATATCAAACCTGAATACATGGCTTGACTTGACTCGAACCATGAATACAACTAGACATGAATACATGAATACTTGATATATACATGAACTCTATCATGCAAACTGATGTATTCATGGATTCGAGCAAGACTGTTAATTTTAGCTGTAACTTAGCATATATGGGGTGTTGGGGTAATTCATATGTGAATCCAACGAAATCTCAGGAGTCCCACTAGATCATGAATTCATGTCTACTAACACAAGCAAGCTATCATGAGGGCCCGTATTTCATTGCTCCTGGATTATAGTCCGTTGAGTTTGGAATACTTCAATACTAGGTTGAAGTTCCGTTACTAACACTTGATTCGGGCCTGTGGTTCCTTACCCCTGAATTACTGCATATTGAGTTCGAGAACACTCTTGAGATTGGTTGACATTTACCCTTGAACTTACGCTAAATTAGTGTACTCAAGTAGAGACCTGTTAAGACACTTACCTTCACTGCATATTCACTATACTTACACTACACGATCAGGTTACATTTGTTCGCCATGCTTATGCTATGCTGTCATACTTACCTACTTGTAATTCATTATCATACTTGTTCACCTATATTATGATACCATTGCATGTTACATAAACTTGTCATGTTTACATTAAACGACATGCTGACACACCATACTTCATAATCAATTATTCATGATATATATTTGTCACGCCCCGCTTTCCAGAGTACGCCAAGATAGGCACGTGACATAGCCAATCATACTACTTGTGGATAGGAAAATCCTTCCACAGTCACATTATGGCTGTAGAGATATCAAGAACAGGAAAGTAAACTAAACTATCTAGTACATGTCCATGATCCAGAATAAATGAGTCAAGGAATAACAATATGCGGAAGCCAAAAGATACAATAAATGAAACACCTGGAAAGTAAAACTACATACCGACAGGAACTTCACCGCTCGGTCTAACAGCGGTAATACTCCTGATCAGTCTGCAACAAAGGTAGAATAATCTGGGTCATGCAAAACCCAGACGTCAGCGCGTCATAACGTCAAGCAATAATATAAAAAGGGGTAGCAATACATGCAAGTATGAGCATAAATGGTAAACAAGCATAACAGTGATACAAGTAAGGATAATGGGGTAATGTGTAGTGAGTTATCTAAACTGGTCTAGTGGGTTAACTACTCTCAAGTCTTTGAAATCAAGTTGATGAATCATCGATGTAACTCAATAGTATCCCGTGTATGTCCGGGACCACGGTCTACAGACTCTCGGGCTGAAACCGAGACGTGCCGCTAGGCAGTAAAAGGTAGCAGGTACAGACGAGTGATGTCAGCATCATCACTTCGGGGCTGGCCTAGCCCGTAAGACTGATCAGAACAGGTTTCGAACTGTTGAGTTACAAGTCAGGTTTCACCATTGATTTCCCCATACCCTCAAGTTATGTATGTCAAGTCAGGTATTCAGTAATCAAGAACTAATGCCAACACAGGATCAGCTAAGAGCAGGTTTGTCTGGATAGACAACATGAACGGTCCGTGAGGACTACATGTCAGGTTTGTTGGCATTAGACACAGGATCAGGTAACGGGTCAAGCCATGGTACATCAGGTCAAGTCAAGTAGTGTACGGTACCATGTCGGGTCAATCAATATGTGTGTAGCGGGTCAGGTCAAGGTGTAAAAGATATCATGTGTGTGCTCATAATCAGCTAGCATAATCAGGGTTGTAAATAATCAAGCATGGATACCATCAGAACAATAAACTGGCATATGTAATATGATATGAAATAGTTACCGATTAGATTACTTGGATGCACGGTTAGCAGTTTGGGTTTAAGAGATAGTTCGATCATTTCATGCATACAGTATGACCTTTATGGATGTTAAATTCATGTTAAAGTGTACTAAATAATCTAAAGATATAATTGAATATAAATCAGGTGAGTTGTATGCACACGGTCGTCCGAAAGGATATAAAATATGAAAGGGTACTGTGGGTCATGCAAGTAAGGGTTACAAGATTTAAATATGAATGCGGGTACTATGTATAACAGAACTAACAGCAAACGGGTGTATTTCGAGCCATGATTCTAAAATGATATAATGGGACGTCGACATGTTAAAAAGGGAATTCTAGTATTTAAAATGGAACTACAGATCTAAAGTGCACTCTAACAGGTACATAATAATTTAAATGGCATAAGTAGTAGTTTAAATAGCATGTAGCAAGATTAACTTGCCTCGGGGATCCACAGACATACGTCACGCAGTAAGAATGCGATAAAACTACGGAAAAACTCCACTGGGGCATTCCGTCGAACACTTTGCGCACATACACGAACATTGACGGAATGGAGATCTAGAGGCAGAGAAATCATCACAACGTTCATATAATTGCAGGTCACACATTGGAGCCTCGGTTCTCGCTGCTGCTGCGACCGCGGAAACCAGATGTCGGATCTCAACAAGGTGTTGGTTTGAGAGAAAGAGATGGAGACAATGGCACGGCGAATGCGATGGTGGTCGCTGGAGTTGGCCCGGTTAGCGCTACTCGATTGGGTTGCGCTTGGTGATGGGGTTTTGCACCGATGGGTTCTCACCGGTGAGGGTCTCGATGAAGGAAGAAGGTGGCACCATGGGTTGCTCGAGCTAGGGTTTCAGTTGGGTTCGGAGATGAAAGAGGAGTTGGCAGTAGGTGGAGGCGATCGGGTGCTTGGAAGTTGCAGGGGCTCGTCGATGATGGAGTAAACGGGGTTGGCGAGGTGCACGCAGGGTGATGCAGTCGAAGGTAGTTTTGATAGGTGCTTGGTGAAGGAAGATGCAGGCGAGGGGAGATGGTTTCTCGGGTGAGTTTATGGGGAGATGAAGAGGATGATGGCTGTGGTGAAGTCGAGGCTCGGCTGTCGAGTCGGGATCGGCGACGCGACGTTCTGGGTGCAGGCTGGCCGAGGAAGAAAGGTGCGGGCGAGATGATTGTTGGCGACGAAGGTGAAGGGAGGTTGAAGTAGTCGAGGAGGAGAGGAGGCGAGGTCGAGAAGCGGTCAACAACGGTGACGCAAGGTCGGCGACGAGGTTGGGTTCGGTTTTGGCGATCGTGAAGGAAACGTGGTCCTCGTCAGGGTTGGCGAGACGGGAGAGGAGGAAGAGGAGTCGAGAGGAGGCTGACAAGGTGGAGGCGATGTCGGCTGTGGGCGACGGCGAAGAGGCGGCGGCAGCTAGGTTTAGTTTAGGTGTTCCCTGTTAAAATGAAAGGGAGAAGAGAAAATATAGAGAGGGCGAGAGAAATTATGAGAGAGGAGAAAGAGAGGGAGATTCTGAGAGAGAAAAGGAGGTAGAGAGAGATCTGGATGAGAGAGAGAGGGACGTGAGAATAATCTTTAAGTTAAAAAAAATATATTTTTAGTTAACGAAAACGTTAAAAGGAAATAAGATTATAATATTATAATATTAACCCGTTTTGAGATCTTGGCAAATACAAACTCACTCCAAAACATGCCCGGGTCTGGTCTAAAAATTCAGATCAAAAATATGAAAAATATATACGACGTCCAAATTTTAAAACAAGTACTCAGGTAACGAAAATGCGTACCCCCAAGAACGGATGCACGTACGTGCGCGTAGCCATCCAAACACGTCTGTTTCACTGAACGGGACGAGAACAAGATACGCGGATGCTACCACAGGGTTTGGGGTATCATGCAGGCTATGAAATGCAATTTTTAATTTATTTTTTATGATATAAATTGTTATATGCAACAGAAGCGATACAAGATAGAATGCCAATATAAACTAAATTATGAAATGCAATAGCTCATGCAACCAGTCAAGGTAAACTATAAATAAGAGTCACGCAGGTTCAATTAAGCGGGTCGGGTCGAATGCAAAGTAATAAGTAGAAATACCATTCGCACCCAACCACGCCAAATCAAGAAAAACCACGGATAAGTAAATGCGGAATTGGAATTGGTATAAGTGAACTCGGGTGTTACAATATTTTTCTTTCATCATTACACTTTATACTTTATTTCAATTCTTGGGGACTTATCGAGCGAAAGTTCACTGACGGGCATTCCATCCACCTTTATTTTCTTGGAATATTCGTCAGATACCGTGGAGACTGAAGATGTAGACATCTCAGAGGAAGAGCACGATCAGACCGAGACCCAAGCCTAGACCAGTTACATTTTCTCAGTTTATGTATGCCACATGTTTAGGCATTTCCGTTCTTGTATTTTCTTTCAGTTAAAATCATGTATTGTAATTGAATCAAGTTGAATGTAAATAAAGTTGTTGAGGTTTTAATCTCATGTTTATTCTTTTGTCATTTTATATTACTTATTTTACGCTTAGCTTATTTATTTCGCGAAATGGCCTTCTCGAAATAAATACGTCGCGGGCCTCGTTACGTACCTGCTTCCGTCTACTGGAAAGCGGGGCATGACATTATGTATATTCTTTTATTGGGGCTTGACCAGAATGCGGTCGTTATCATCCTTGTATATATATTTCATTTCTGTATTAGAATTACCCCACGGAGGAGCGCACGAGTCACCGGATTCCAGAATTCAGAAGGTGGCCATCTCATAGAGTTGAGATCGTACTCCTTATTTCTAGGATTAGAGGGTGGCTCGCCGTGCTCGTAGGGGCTTAGGATCGATGATGTACGGGCAATCCACACGACCGGGAAACGCCGCGTCTCATTTGCGGCTCAAATGAAACATGGGGCTCCTAATTTATCCGCTATTCCATATTGTTGTTCTGCATGCCTGTGATGTTATTATATGCTTGGGATAATATCCTTGTCCCCATCCTGTTGTAAGTTAAGTAACCTTACGGTGAAGACCCGGGGCCCCGTGGCGAATGTGGTGGTATATAAAAACATGTTATTTTGGTTGTTTTTGGTGTAGCTTAGAAACTTAATATGATGGGACTGCGCTATATGTTTAATTTAAGAAAAACAAACTTAAATGATGTCGTCGGAACCAATTTTTAAAACTACTCGATTTTCTTCAAAAGCATAACATATTCTTTTATTTTGCATAGAGGTATTCGGCTAGAAATATCCCGCACCTCATTCTATGAGGAATTAGCCTTGATTCCTTCACGGGGAGTTCGCTCTTAAGCAAAAATTTATATTATTAGTTTTAAAAGCGGAGCCTACACCATTCCATTTCAAAGACACTCGAGTTCTTTCAACGATATCAAGTTCATTACGTTAAAGGTTTTTCGCCAAAAACCAGCCGTAGCCCTCCGTCATTCTAGATTAGCACTACTTAGTATCTGTGCTACATTTGTTGACTATAGTTAAGGTGTAGTATGCGGTAGTTAAGTAATGTTTTTCTGTTGCATGGTGATGCGATTATTTAGGACAGCCGTGCGACTTTGTTGACCATAGTTAAGGGTCGTATGGGTGAGTCTAAATTAATTCATAATAATGACGGGTTGAACTTGACTGGCGACTTATGATTTGTTGACCATAGTTAAGATTATAAGTTGTTAGGGAGTTTCAAACATAAGTGAAACTTGCCGAGTTTGCGCATACCTTCTGAAGTGTGGTAATTTTGGTCGGCTTACGTCAAGATTATCACACGATGATAGTTGGTCCCGATTTCTACTGATGACCGGGTATTACTCCTCGGGTGATTTTCTCCTCACAACCAGCTAACCTATTAGGTGTCTAGAAAGTGTTAATGGGCTTATGCATCTGCGGAAACAGGGTTATTTAATTGGGTCTGTGCGAAAGCACGGGGGACTTCTCTCGGAGTATCAACACTGGCCTGGCTGAACGGTTAGCGAACTTATAAGGTGTAAATGATCCCGACTAGTTCTCCTTTTAGGGTTTGAAGGAGAATTCGAGAAAACGGTGGGAGGCATCCTGATTAGATAAAGTGATTAACCAATCTAATCTTGATAGAGTGCACGCTGAGTGTTTCTTTTCTCTCTCTCTGGTTACAGCGACCTATGACTTATCTTAAACTAAAACTCGTTAACCAAGTTAACTGAAGTTTCTTACACACTTTGGTTTTGGATTGTCATGATTCATGACAAAGTCGCATATTTCCCTACTACTTCTATTTTCCCTTTTTCCCCCTCCAGAACACTCCGTATCACTATGATGATCCATATTGTTTAAAAAGACCATCATATAGTTACATACGAATTCGAAGAAGTTACTTCAGTCAAGAATGACTACTAATTCTGGAGAAATTGAACAAGATTATTCGGTTGCCTCTTCCCTTTACCTTCTCTTAAGTTGCGAGAGCTCCTTGTATTAGGAGAGTACACCAGTTACGCTTATTGGATAGTCTTCTTTCAAACCTTAGGATGGTGCCGAAAGGTAAGGACAGAAGAAAACCAATTAGCCTAAGTACGGTGTACAGATGGTAAGATATAGAGACATATAAACGGATTGAAGTGAGGGCAAAGAAAATTGCAACTAGTGTCATAAATCTGGATAATGGAGAAGGCATTATTAGGAATACCCGGCCACCCCTTTGAAACATTTTCATATTTCAGTTTTTCTGTGATGTTATAATTGAAAGCCGTTTTCCCAATTAATTCTGACTCCAGGGTATATATTTACCGAATTTGGATCTCACATCTGTATGACGTTACACATGCTGAGTAGAAGTAGAATATTAGGAAATGAACGATTTGATCCTTAATATCGGAATTCATAGCAATTGGCAATATTGGATTAAATCACATGGTTTTGCCTTACGGCAAATATTTGGTTTTGAATAACTGTTGTTATACACCAATTTTTAAAATGATGTATTTGTATCTTTATTTTATAAAATGAGATATAAATTTTGAAAATTTTGTTCTAAACATTTATCTTTATCGGTTGAGGATAAGGTAAGGTGCGTTGAATAACGGTATATACATTCTTAAGCAAAATACAGTTTTCAACTTACAACTCACAGAATTTGAGTTAGTATACTCTTGAGACTTATATATAGTAATGTATATTGTCCGGTGTCCTTTAGGATAAGGGTAGGTAATCTTACTTCATTCAGTTTACTTATCAGTTCTCTGGATTTAAACACGCATTGGTTGTAATGCAAGATCCAAAGATTTTGAGAAGTTTATAGGTATAAAATTAAAATAGAGAACCATATGTTAAATGTCAGGAATCTTCGAGATGATCGAAAATATAGATACTTATTCTAGGTATTCCATCATAGTAATATTGAGAACTTGATTCTCTCATAGGTTACTTATCTGTGGGTGCACTCCTTGATGAATAATGCTGTATTGGCCTTTTCTATTTAGGTGATATGCATTGGAAACAACTGCATGACACTTGAATTTAGTTACATCTAAATTAGTGCATTTGATTCTATATGGACATAGATTGGTTGCATATCTTGAGCTTGTTAAGATATGGAGTTATTTGGTTTCTTTTTAAAAGCAGAATCCGGACAAACTCAAGGTGCATTTCAGTAATGGCAGTTTTTGAATTATCCCAAGTATACGCTAGGGTTTTGTTTCTACCATTTTCAAGATCAATAGTTACATCTTTTTTGACTCGCCACCTTTTTATGAAAGAAATCTTTTTGCAAAAGAAATTAGTGGGAGTATAGTACAACTGGAAATGATTCCAGAACCATAAACGGTTACTAAAAATTTAGTAGAATCTGGAGATTCAATTGGAATCGACAAACTTTAGCCACTCCGCAGATTTAGTAGGTGATCTCAGCCACTTGAGAGATACCTCAGTTTCTTCGTAGACGGTGACAGGGAGGTCAGTATCATGGTGATGATGGTCTAACTGGTTATCTGCAGGTTATACGAAGTGGTAACTTCCAGGTGACTAGATGCTTTATATCCAAGTTAGACTCCATACACTTCATCAAATTATGGATTTTAGACTTTGTTGGGTGCTCCTGAAGAGGTAAAACCCATTAGGAGCAAGTAGATCTTTCGAGATCTGTGTAGGAAGAAAAGTATTAACCTAATAAGGCTAGACTTGCTGTCAAGATTTTTATCAAATCCCCGTTGTGGATTGTGATTAGATTTTTACTTCAGTGTTTACGCTAAAGTCCATACGGATTTGAATTGCCATGGTTACTATTCATGACTGTGATATCTGGCAGGTGGATTGTTAGATATGTATGCCTTAGAGGCAAATATTGTAATTGTTGGACATGTATATATCTATAAGATAATCTTTCTCAATATGATAGTATACTATTTGGTTTAACTTTATCATTCATGTGTATGGTTCTACTTGTTATTACTGTCGCTAATACATGTTGATAAAGCCCCTAAGATCTTTGCTTGACTGCCAGGATTATGATGCAGATCATACTAGTAGGGCCTAGGTAGTCTATAAGCATGTCACGCCCCGCTTCCCAGTGTACGGGCAGAGGACGCGACGAGCCCGCTACGTATTTACTCTGAAGTAAATACGCTAAGCGTATCTAAGCAATATAAAAGAAATGTACACAAGAGACAAATGTAATAAAACAACAACTTTATTTATTCACATTCTTTTGTACAATGCATGGAAAAGTAAATACATCTGAATGAAAGCAATACCTAAACAGTGGCATAACAGAATGTAAAGTACTGAAAGAAAATATGTACAATGAAAGTAGAGCTCGGGGTCTTCATCAAACTTGTCCAAATCTTCAGTGCTGGGCTCGATCTCTGGAAGATCCGAAACACCCGACGACATTCATAGAAGAAAGAAAGAGAATGTCGTCAGCGAACAAATTGCTCGGTAAGTCCCAAAGATAAGGGAGAACTAGAATAGACAGAAAAAGAAGGTAGCTTTTAAAGTTGTATTATATGGTTAAGGCTGTTGTTTGTAGCTTGGTACAGAAGAATATTGGTGTATACGAGAGGAGTCTCTATATGCTAGACACTAGGGCAAATGGAAGTACAAGGCTCCGTTATATAATCCGGAACAACGACAATTAGATTCAGGTTAGGTGTCTTAATCTTGCAGTCTCGTGCCACTTCTAACACCTTCCGTACCAATCTACCCCTTAAACCCCGCGAAGTATTTATTGTATTGTTTGTATTGTATTGCAACTTGTATTGTCTTGTAATATAGATTTTATAATTGGATGACTTGCCGAAACCATGATATCAGTAAATGGATGTAACTGGAGAATCATGGATGTAACTGGAGAATCGTGTAAATGGAAGTATATCCATGGTTCGGTTCGGTCAATATAGATTGAATAGTTTGAACAGATTGAATATATGAATTCATGTTGAATTGTAATACTGTAGATTGTAGATTGTACTTGAATCATATTCAAGTCGGATTATAATGAGACTCATTCTGAGTCAGAACAATTAGAAAAGAGATTGAAGTCCTGATTGTTTTGATGTTATTGGTAACCGCTGCACATGGGCGACAGGATTTGTGTCTTTTTCAAAGACGATTATCGTGTTGATAACACCGTTGTTAAATTGTCTACTTTAAATAGGCAAGCACCCACTTCTCCGGCTCCCTGAGGCTCAAGAGATTGGTCCCGCTTAAGCCTATGTTTACTAGAGTCCTTAGGGTAATTTATAGAACTTGAGGGGTTTTTATGTAAAAATACTTTTACGTACTTTTCAAAATACACCCCAAGTATTTAATTATCGTCTTTAGAGTTGTAATAATTGTAGATTTTATATTTGTGATATTTCTAGTGAAAATAACCTACTTTCATAATATATGGTATTTGTTTGTAATATTGTACTTTATGTGGAATTCATGGTATTTTAACGTAAAGTGATTCTTGTGATTTTAGAAAAAAAATTGGAATATTTATATTATCACAAAATAGATATTTTAATGATATATATATATTTATATAAAAATAATTTTAATATATATATTCTATTTCTAGAAATCTCATTTTGTTAAGATATTCGTATTTTAAATCTCTCGAGACCGAATGCTTCTTGCGGAGGTCTGCATCTCGCACTACTAAGCCTGAGGATGTGCGATAATCCGTACCATCCCGAACGGGTTCCCCAAATGGGTTGTAGCGGCGCTTTGCAAAGATTTGTAAAATACTTAATCTTTTAGAAAACGGTTTTATTAGTAAATGGTATTTATTTGAAAGGTTTCGTTTTCCGGTATTCTACGTTCCCGAAAGATAGTGTGCTATGTTGCATATGAGTGTTGTGAGGAGGTAGGTCATTACCTCATGATCTACTTAAAGGTATAGCAAGCTTGTGATGGTTTAATGCCGAAATGAAACTACAGGGTATTTTAGTGAAAAAGTACAATAAAAGTTACAAAATGAATTAGATTGTCATGAAACTTGTTCAACATGTTTATTAATGATTAATAGTCAACATGTAAGGGTTTTTTGTGGTTGTTTTTAAGAAAATGTTCAACATGTGGATATCGAGACAAGGCATCGATGTCCCATAGTAGACCAGTGTATACAGTTTTTGACCCTGTATTGGGGCGATGGATGATCCTATATCCATTGGTGATTGACATCAAATATGGTATACAGGTGCTCATTAGAGACTGAGTACACTGAACGGACTCGCCGAGAACTCCTAGATGGTATCATACCTATCTTCAAATAGCAGTTCTCTGGTAACACTTGTACATGTTAGTCTGTAAACCTGAGATCGTCATAGCGGCTTGTGTGGTTCCTACCGTTTTTTGATTTCCACCCTACCACGGCTTTACCGAGTCGTGTGAACATGTGGTTTTTGGGTACAGTCCCGAGTCACATGGAGGCAATGAGCAATAGGAGGGGTTTCGTCTCTCCCGGTATTGGGAGTGGATATTGTGCTATGCACGATTGGCTATAACCGCAAGTCCCTGGCCAGGGCTGATGAGATTTACTGATAAGTGTTATCAGTAGTTTCTCGATTGGTTGTAGGACACACATCGGCATGGCTTATCGAGTTATTGGGGTCTGACGATTCCACCCCCAGACTCGGTATACGACATATCAGACGAAGAGACCGGAATATACAGTAAGTGTTGCTTATAGGCTCTACGGGAGTTTGAACAAGTTTACGTGTTGATCTTCTATTCGTTCAATACCTGGGTAGCCGTTACGTCCAGCTAGTACCGCTGACGGATTGTGGGTATCGGACGTGATCATTACCTACTGCTACCGTATTGACGAGTCTTAAGAGTTCCATATAGAGGTTTCCTGGATCAAGCGAAACGAAGTAGGGCACGTATGGAGATACGTGCGGGAGCTTGATTAAATACGAGTATATGATACCGTATTATAATCTAGCGTTTTTGATATTAGCCGGGTTATATATGATATATCCGGATTATTGAATCAAGTTTTGATTTAATAATTAACTAATATAATACTCATTTTAATTCTTTTCTTTACATTATATATATTTGATATATACAAATGTATCATGGTTGATGATACAAAGAACATGGGAATATGAGAACCACATTGGAATAAAAATAAAGAAAATGATTTACTTATATATGAATAAAACAAAGGAAGAAATGAGTCATGGCATCTAAAGTGTTCTCCAAGGTGCTAAGAACCATGACTCATTGTTTTTCTTTTGTTTTATTCATCCATATTTATCATTATCTCTAGCTCATCTTAACTCCAAGATTCATTCTCATTTTCTAAGTTCATCCTCTTCATTTTACTCTCTAGATTTTTCTAGGGTGAAAAAGAAAAAAGAAAAAAGAAAAGAAAGAATTTTAATGAGAAAAATCTTTACTTCATCAACCTATACTACTCTAGCAAACTAGTATAGCTTGTTATCTTCACTAATTTATAGATTGGTGAAGTGTAAGCTTGAGAGTGAGAAGCTTCGAGGTGGATCATCTTTAACTACGAAGACTTCGAACAAGCTTGTTCCATCCTTCAAGTGGAGTCGAAGAAGAGTTATAGGACTACTACTTGGAGCAATTGAAGAGAAGGATAAGACTACAAAGGTTGTAGTTTCCATTCACTTAGTCTTAATCTCTTTTTGCTTTACTATGAAACCCTAATCTCTAATTCGATTCAAGTTTTGTATACTTAGCTCTCTAGAATTTTTTAAATTGCTTTTGTTAAAACCCCGGTGGAGGTGCTAAGACAGACTTACATGGATGACCATAACGTCTTTTCAAATAGGAATTTGGAAGTGCACGTGTATATGACTCTGCCAGAGAGTTATCGTAGTCAATAGAAGCAACGAAAGGTGTGCAAGTTGGTTATGTCTATTCGTAGACTAAAGCATGGATAGCGGAGATGGATCGTTTATTTTGATGTGACAATTAAGGTGATTGATTTTATCAAAATAACATATGAACCTAGTAAGAATGGTGTAGAGAGTACTGTCCTGGGATTTGGATGATATACTCCTGATAGCAAGTGATGTTCTTATATTACAATCGGTCAAAATTTGGTTGTCATAGATGTTTCTCCATATAGGATATGGAAAAGATATCAGGGATTCAGGTGGTTAGATCTATACTTTTCGATCTAGATTTGGGAAGTGTCCCAATCCAGATATTTATACACCATTCTAAAAGTGCTTTAGAATGTACAACTCCTGACGTGGTAATGTACCCGCAGGTGATGGAGTCTCCCTCTCTAAAGAGATGTCTTCTAGACTGATGAGGAGAGGAACTGGTATGAATGACGTATCATTTGTTTAGACAATTGAGTCAATCATGCAATGTCTTGTACAAAACCAGATGTTGCCTCTACATTTCCATAGTGGACAGATATTAATCCAATCCTGGAGAGACAAAGGAAAGCAGTAATGAACATAAGAGGATGTTCTTGTTATATGGTAGCGGCAGCTTTCTCGAGGAGGCGGTTATCGGTTCAGGTTTCCAAGATGACCTGGATGACAGAGATACCGTCAGTGTTTTGAGTTTACCCTCTTCTGATGAGCAGTATATTGGATAGGGTTCCAATAGGGATACTGAGATAGACATGGTGCAGGATTCTTGTTATGACTCAACGGAGGATACAATCCAAGAAGTTTGTTGAATAAAATTGTTCTTTTATGAACTTGGTCATATCAAGTATCCAGAAAAATTCTTGAGGTGGGGTATTGGGAGATTGCCGATCTCCGTGAAGTTAAGACTTAGAGAGAGGAAGTTAGAACATTGTAGCGGTTCCACTCACTGAGCCTATTTCTCGAACACGGATGTTCACAAACACGGTTTGCGAAACCGATTAGTAGAGAAATTGGGTATTCGGTAGCAAAAGGGATGTGGGTATGCGATATCGCAATAATTAGCCTTAAGTGGAAGTAGGAGATTGTTGGATATAGTGCCCTTTAGGCAATTATTGTAATTTGTCACGCCCCGCTTCCCAGTGTACGGGTAAGAAGACGCAACGAGGCCCGTTACGTATTTACTCAGAAGTAAACACGCTAAGCGTAACTAAGCACTATAATGTAAATATACACAATAAGACATGAAGTGTAAATGAACAACAACTTTTATTTATTAAACATTTCTTTACAAGTACAACTGAAAATGTAAATACAGTAATGGAAAGCAATGCCTAAACAATGGCATGAACATGAAAGTAAGTACAAGTGAAGACTAATGGTCGTGCTGCTCAGTGGTATCCTCCAAGTGCTCCTGGCTGATCTCAAACTCCTCGGAGTCGGGTCCTCCTGAAAACATTCTAAAGAAAGAAGAGAAGGAATGTCGTCAGCGAACAATCGCTCGGTAAGTCCCAAAGATAGGTAGAGATAGAATAGACAGAAAGAATATAACTATTTGATTGTTATGTTAACGCAGTTGTTTGTAGTTTGGTACAGAATATGCCAGTGTATACGAGAGGAGTCCAACTTACACCGTGGACTTTGGTAACCCGTAGTACAAGGCTCCGTCGATAAAACTACGGAACAACGGCAATGGATGTATAGTTACGTCTTTTAATGGCCATCTCGTGCCACTTTTAACACATTCCGTACCAGTCTACCCCTTTAGAACCCCGTAATGTCTTTTGTATTGATCGTATTGTTTGTTTTATAAATGGAAGACTTGCCGAAACCATGATATCATGTAAACGGAATGGATATAAATGGATAGTCATGTAATCAGAGTATATCCATGGTTCGGTTCGGTCGAGTCATGTTGATATAGATGGAATTCTGGTATAAATGGATTCATGTTGAAATGGAGTTATCTTGAATCATATTCAAGAATAGATTGGTTTCATATTAGACTGAAACTCGGCCTGAGTCAGACACTTTACAACGAATTGAAGTCCTGAATTAGTTTTGATATTATTGGTAACTGCTGCACATGGACGACAGGATTTGTGTCTTTTTCCAAGATAATTACCGTATTGATAACACCGTTTTTAGGTTGTCTACCTTAGATAGGTAAGCACACATATTCTCCGGCTCCCTGAGGCTCAAGAGAACTGGTCCCGCTTAAACCTATGTTTACTAGGGTTCTTATTGTAAATTAATATAACTTGAGTGGGTTTATGAAAAATAGTTTTGATATATTTCCAAAATAAATCTCAAGTATTTATTTATCATCTTTAGGGTTTTCATAGTTGTAATTTTTATAAAAATGAAGTTTTCTAGTGAATAGAACCTAGATTCATTGTATATGGTATTATAGTGTAATATTAGAATTGTATTGATTTGTAATGGTAGTTTCATGAAATTTGTGGTTCCTTTGATTTAGAAAAACATGGAATATATATATAATATATTTAAAGTACGTATTTTTATAATATTCATATATATATATATATATTTAATAAAAATAAATTTTATTAATTAAGTAGAAATCTCATTTTTCTTAAAAATTACATTAAAAATTCCATCGAGATCGGATGCTCCGTGATGAGGTCTGCATCTCGCTCTACTAGGCCTGAGAATGTGCGATAACCCGCACTATCCCGATCGGGGTTCCCTAAAATGGGTTGCAGAGGCGCATTTGCAAGGAATTAAATAATACACTTTTAAAGAAAACGGTTTTTGAATGCCTATGGTATTTAAATGCAAACTCGTATTTTCCCACAAACTAATATTCCAAAAGTCATCGTGCTATGTCAAAAATGTGTGTTGTGATGAGGTAGGTTATTATCCTGTGATTTTTCTAAGGGTAATATGATCAAAATGAATAAGTAACGTCGTATGTAAACATGATGGTATTTTACCGTAAAAATGAAATAGAAGTTGAAATACATATTATTTTGAATTAAAACTTGTTGTGGATGTTGTTTTATGTTTTTTAAACAATATAAAAAGAGATGGTAATTTGTTGTTTAAGAAAAATTTGAGTTTCTAAAGAAAAGAGAATCGAAAGTCGGAATAACTCCGCTTCCGACGAGTTTTGAAAAGTGGAAGTTTTAGACTAGAGATTGAGAAGGGAAGATGGGACTTACAGGTTAGAATTAGAGAGAAGAGGTAGGGGAAAATTTTGGGACCGTCGGGGAGTCGTTTCGTGGCCGGATTCTTCCCGAAACGTTGCCGGAAGTTCGACCTTTGCTAACTCCACTTGTACAACTTTTGAACTTAGAATTTTTTGGAGAGTTTTGGCATGAAATTTTTGAATGAGGAGGGCCAAAATGTAGGGTTGTATTTATAGGATGAATTAGGGTTTAGGGTGATGAATTGAGAATTAAAAATGCATTAAAATTTGGTTTAATAGTGATTTTTAATTCTCTGGATAATTGCAGAGTAAACAAACATAATGGGAGTTAATGGGGGAGGCCAAGGGACTAGGGCAAAGAAAAAAATGGAGGCAGTACCTACAGGGGGGCTAGCTACGCCGTCCCCTTGGCCAAATCTCGTCGGTCTAATCCGGTGGGTTGGGGTCTCGATCTTTGCCACATGTCCAAATCGTCTCATATACCTCAGTGCACATGTTTGATTTTGTTGTGACTTTTCATTTTACGTGTTTTGCACGTGTAAATTTTTGAGCTTCTAAAATTTTAAAAGAAAATCAACAAAAAATATATGTGGCTGGAGGGATTTGAATTCAGGGGCTATGTTACAGCAGTGCAAGGCTTTACCAATGAGCTACAAGTGCTTTCTTGCTGTTCAAAAGCAAATTAAATTTATAACTTGTGCTCAGACTCAGGTGTTCTTTTCTGTATTTTTGAAAAAATTCTGTACAGAATGTTTAGGGTTGTTACATAATTGCAGGAACGCGATTATGATAATTGAGAGAAGACCTATATAAGTAAAACAGTCTTACTCGAAATAATAATATACTATCCGGTTTTTCTTTATCATTGATGTGTATACGTTTTACTTGTTATTACTTGTCGCTAATACATAATGATAAAACCTGTAGGATTCTTGCTTGACTACCAGCATTATGATGTCGATGATATACGTGAGAGCTGCGTAGTCCATAAGCACATCCTTAAATGTCCCCAGTCGAGGGAGTATCGAGACTAGGCATCGATATTCTGGAGTAGACTAGTCTATACGTTTCTAGACCCCGACGAAGGGCGGTGGCCGGTCTTACAAGTCATTGGTGTTGTGTCACATAAGATAGTATACATGTGCTCACTGGAGGTGAGTACATTGGACAGACTCGCCGAAAACTTTTAGATGGTATTATATCTATCGTTAGATAGAAGTTCTTTAGTGGCATGTGTATAGATTAATCTTTTGACCTCATATCATCATTTGTCTCGTGTGAGTTCCCACTGTACTTAGATTACTACCCTACCATGGCTCAAAGGAGTCGTGTAAACAGATTTTAGTTGGGTATAGTCCTGAGCCACATAGAGGCAGTGAGCGATTGTTAGGGATTCGTCTCTCCTGGTATTAGGAGTCGATACCGCGCTATGTTCGGTTGGCCATTACCCTAAATCCGTGGCCATGGTGAATGAGATTTACTGATAGGAGTTCAGTAGTTTCTCGGTTGGTGATGAGCTTGACTCCAACATGACTTATCGTGTTATTAGAGGTCTGACGCTATCCACCCCTAGATCCGGTATGTGATACTCTCAGACGAAAAGACCGAACTGTACGGAGATTGTCACATTCAGGCTCACTACAGCACGGATGGACTTAATCGTCGACCTTCCTTTCGGCATATACCTGGGTAGCCATTACATACAGCTAGTGCCGTTGACGTGCTTGTGGTTATGGAATTATCCAGTAACTAACTGCCAGCGTATTGTCGAGTCTTTAAAGTCCCACACAGAGGGTTTTCCCGGTTCAGACGATATGATATAGATGACGTATGTTGGTATATACAGTGGTCCGACTAAATACGTGTATATGCTACATGGACTTTAATCGGATGGTTAATAATACTAGCCGACCTTGGATTAAACCGGATTATTAATTCAAATTTTGATTTAATAATATATATATATATATGTTTCATATATATATTCTAATATTATTGTTTACTATTCATTTTCACTTTCTTGGCTATTCGTATTTTTATACGGATACGCTTATATGTATTTCGATATATGTACCGGGAAGTATTCCGTATTTATATAGAAATACTTCTAGAAGAAAGACACCTCATTTGTGAATATTCAAGCAAATGAGGTGGGGAGTGAGGCAGCTTTGAGTATGGTTGTTGACATGTAGAGAGGGATGAGCTTCATTTCTTATTACAAATGGTTATGATATTTTTTGTTGGTTGAAAAGTTTATGAGCCGGTCATTCTCTGTCTCTTTCATTTTTTTCATTCCACGCTTAACTCTTTTTTGTGTTATGGCCTTCTCTTCTTCATCCTCCTCCTCCTCCTTCATATGCTATCTTGAGCTTGGTTTTGAGAGTGAAACTGATGGTGGAAAATTCCTACATCACCACTCTCCATTCCTAACGAGCTTGGAGCGTCGGTTGCTTCACTAGGTGAAGCTAGAGCTTGGATCGATTCCCTCTGGTGGATCATCTTCGGCAAGAGCGGTCGTCTCTCAAGCTTGTTCCTGACGGCCTACGAGAAGTTTGGAGGGGTCTTCTACGATTTGGTGGACACTCATCAAAGGTTGTAATTCCTAAACCTTACATGCTTGTTTTCTAGTTTAGTGTTTGGATCGATCGCTCCCGTAAAATATTTTGTATTTCGATCCCACTTTAGCCATGGTTGTAGCGGTAAGGGCACTAGGAACTTTTACCCCCATCATCACCACAACCACTACCACCATCATCACTGTCATCTTCATCTTCTTCCTCCTTTTCCCCCACCACCTCCGCAGGTACCTCCCCCGTCTTCTCCCGACAACGCCCAAAATCGTCGTTGTCGTTATCATCTTCAATTTTATCTTCATTCCCCCACCCCAACCCACGGCTCCCTCCTCCGAAGACCCCTCATCTGTTCCCCGACCTCGCCCATCATCGTCGCCGTCATCGTCATCGTCATCGTCATCGTCATCTTTTTCTTCTTCACCCTTACCCCTTCCCCCCGGTCCCTTCCCCGACCTCTTCCCCCTCCTTCGACGACCCTACTCCTCATCCGATCTCGCCCATCTTCGTCATCTTCGTCGTCATCATCATCATCATGTGATTTTCTTCTTATTCTTCCTCAATCTTTTCGTCCATCTTCGCCTCAGTGTTTTGTATGGGACGCACTTGCCACGTGCGTCCCATACATTGTCAAAGGAACTTCTCTATGAATTGTATGGGGCACATTTGGCAAATGCGTCACATATAATTTTTTTTATAAAAAAATGTGCAGTGCCTACGCTGAACTGGCACTGACATGGCAAAAAATGGTTTAAATCTGTAAATATATTTGAAAGTGGGCTAAATTTAAAAATATTATTAAAAATAAGCTTAAATTGAAACATTGTCCATCTTAATGTTTAGTGGAAGATATAGTGATGCCTTTAGTATCCTGTATATAAAATGTGGGGTGGCAAGTTGCAAAACACATCAATCACCAACCAACATGGCTTCCAATGGTTTTCTTAAGGTTCTTCTTCTCGCTTCGCTTCTGGTTATGCTTAGCGTCTCGACATCATATGCGGGTCTCTATCTATCCATTTGTTTGTCTGTTTGTTTGATTCCTCATGATTTTTAGAAAATTAATATCAACTTTGATATTCATGTTGCAGTTAGAGACGTTGCCGTGAAGTTGGGATTTGGTTTCATGTTTTGAAGAATGTGTCCGTGATTGTAAAACAGAATGCATTAGTTTAGGATTTAAAAATGGCATTTGCACATATCCTTGTCAGGGGATCAGTAATATTTGCTGCTACAACACCTAACTGTGTTGCTCATGTATTCTCTTACATATAATTAACTAAATCCCGAGAGAGGATAAGAGAAATAAAAAGATGTAGTCTTATATTTTTATGAATACAAACCTATATGATCTATTCCTTCCCTCTCTTTTGTGCTTTTGTGTTTAAGTGCGGTGCACGCATGTTTTTTCTTTTGAACTATTGATTGTCTTTTTATATGAATCTTTACTTGAATAGCTAGATAAAATTATTATTATTTTTGGCTTGATAAGAAATCGATAAGAATATACGATTGTGTAATCTTTAATGCGTAAAGATCTTTTTAGCATACAGAGAAAATCCAAAGGATTCTACCGTAGAAAAATATCATAATTGATGAAGATCACATGGAGATCCATTTAATAAATAAAATAAATAAAATAAATATGTGATAATTATGAGGGGGAAAATTATAACATAGTTTAGACATCTCTACAATTATAATTAATTAGAACACGGATCCGGATCCTCTGCTCTTCGAGTAGGGTTCTTGGGAATCGGACGATCGAAAATGGGGGGATAACAGGGGGCCCATGATTTGTGTGAGGTCAGAAAGGGATCCAACGGTTAAGAATTCACAGATCAGGATTCTTTCCTCTTTAAGGCAAGAAGAGGATCCTAATCTTTAGAACATATAGGGGTAGACCAAAAGACTTCTTTTTTCCTATCAAGTAACCAGGAAAAAAGGAGAAAAATCCTTTAACAAACTCTCAATTCACACAATACCACATTGTACTTTCAAATAGATATTATTACCTTTTTATCCTTTCCATGCAAAAAGAGAGCAATTATTATCATGAGCCCCTTCCCCCCCCCTCTCTCTCGCACACATTTATTACTCATAAAAGATAAAAGAAAAAATTCAAATACATACATCTTGAATTGAGTTAATTGCTAAAAAAACCGCTAATGTTTCACCTACTTTGCAATTATATACTTTATTGATTTTTCCACTGCACTTAGATACCCTAAAGTATAAATCATATGGACTTTTTTTAAAATAGTGATGTATTTGATGGTCAACTGAAGGAAGCAATATATTAGCGATTTGTTCTTTAGAGTTGTAGCCACCCAAACCTGCAAAGGAATACGGAGAAAGCTACAAATGTGGCGGGTCCGGGTTAGTTAACTGGAGTCGCCACCCGCGTCTAAAATGCGGAAAAAGAGAGTGAAGAGATGGAAAGCAATAGAGTAGGTAAGTGAAAAACAAATAAGGGAGGGTAAGGAATCGCAAAATCCTCGTGGAAACCCAAAAGAATCGGCTACCCACGAGTAAGTCCCAATCGAACACGACTCGGCTTTACTTTGAAGAATTCAGCGTCGGAATACACCAACACAACGCAAGTTGTGCGTATGGGGGTATGGGAGGCGCAAGAGCATAGAAGGGAGTCAAGAAGAGGTGAAACACACACGGAGAATGCTTGCAAATATAGGCTGTCTCTATCTGCAGTATCTGGACGCCTTCTGAGAAGATGTTTGGGTATCCCGAGGATCTGGGTGCTTTCTTACAAGACGTCTGGGTACCCCGAGAGCTAAAAATGGGATTTCCTCACTATTTTTGCTTGGGTCTCGATCGAATAGAAGTTTATGACAGAGGGTCCTCTGGTATATTCCTACCCTCTTTACTTCTCTTGACCGGAGCTTGCAAAAGCGATTGAAACGTGAGCTTGATCAAAGAACTAGACCATTTTTTATCTTTTGTAATCCCCCCTTTTGGTTTTTAGCAGGATTTTGGTCTAAGGAGAGAGTCTTAGAATAAATTCTCTTCTGTTTACTGTTCAGATACCCATCACAAGTGAATAACAAGAAAGTCAAAAGAGAAACGTAAAAAGAGGAGCTCCTCCACTTGTATGAACAAGGAAGGAAGCTAAAAATCCATTGAAAGTGAAGAAAAGACAAAGGGGATTGGATCCCTATTTTTCAAAGTAGTGATCGTTTGAAGAGTTCACAACTTAACTAGAAGATCTAGATCAAGAAGTGGGGTCTTTAATCCTAAATTCTAGTCCTAGAAAGGAAAGTTCTTGTATTTCTTTCTCCAGTCTATGTTTTTTTTAGATTTATTTTGAGTTTTTGTGGTTTTTTTTGGTTATTTCCATCCTAATCTTGTAATTATAGGTATTTTCGAATTGCGAATTCCCGTATTTTAATAAAATAAATTTTTTCCATATATATATTTTATCAAGATTTCCTCAATTGTTTCTCTTGTTCTAAATTTTTTCCTAACATTTAATTTCTAAAACTCTAAAACCCTAACTTTAAATTCTATCATTTCCTTTTCTATATTTTTCTATCAACTAAATTTAAACCCTAAAACCTTAATCCTAATTTTTATATTTTCCTAAACCCTAATCATATCAAACCCCAACCCAGGCCCATCCCTCACTCTTTCTGTCACGCCCCGCTTCCCAGTGTACGGCGAAGTGGACGTGACAAGGTCCGCTACGTATGTACTCAGAAGTACATACGCTAAGCGTAGCTAAGCAATATAAAATAAATCACAAGAGACGAAAGATATAGAAATAACAGCAACTTTTATTAATAACATTCTTTGTACAATGCAGGAAAGGAAAATACAACTGAAATGAAAAGCAATGCCTAAACAGTGGCACAACAGAAAATGAAAATACTGGAAAGAACAAGGTACAATATTTAAAGCTCGGGATCTTCTTGGAACTGCTCCAAATCTTCACCGGTGGGCTCGATCTCAGCTTGGTCCAACGCACCTGACGACATTCAAAGAAGAAAGAAATAAAATGTCGTCAGCGAACAGGTCGCTCGTTAAGTCCCAAAGATAAGGAAGAATTAGAATGACAGTGTAAAGTTATTTTTCTAAAGTATTACATTGTTGAATATTATGGAATATTGAGTTAACGCTGTTGTTTGTAGCTTGGTACAGAAGGATGCCAGTGTATACGAGGGGGATCTCTTTATGCTAGAGATCAGGGCAAAAGGAAGTACAAGGAACCGTTATGCCATGGTACAACAGTAATAGGATTCAGGTTAGGTGTCTTAATCTAACCACCTCGTGCCACCTTTAACACCTTCCGTACCAATCTACCCCTTAAACCCCGTAATGATTTAACAGTATTGTAGTATTGGAATATGTAAGTTGGGTGACTGACCAAAACCATGATATCAGTAAACATGTTGTAACTGTATAATCAGGTAAATGGAATATCAGGATAATGGATGAATATTCATGATTTGATTCAGTCAAAATGAATATATTATTAACTGGATTCAGGGATTCATGTATTCAAATTGTGTTGGAATATAAAAGAATATAGATTGACTTAAATCATATTCAAGTTAGAAATAGTCAGACTCTACCCGAGTCAGACTAAAAGAAAGGTAATTTGAAGTTCAATATTAGTTAGGGACCTTATTGTAATTTGTAAAACTTGAGGGGGTTTTATGTAAAAAGTACTTTTGTATAGTTTTCAAAATACACCTCAAGTATTTATCATTCGTCTTTATAATTATAATGAATGTGAATTTTATTTGTGTTATTCTAGTGAATATATCCTAATAAAAGTATTAATTGTTTTATTAGAATTTCATGGTATTTTAATGTAACTTTTAATCTTGGAATTTTAGGAAAAAGTGGAAACTTTATATTATAATAAAATAGGTGTCTAAATGGTTTTTAAATATATATATTAATACAAGAATAATTTTAAATAAACATTTTAATTTCCAAAATCGCATTTTTCTTAAATGCTGTATTTTAAACCTTTCGAGACCGAATGCTCCTTGCGGAGGTCTGAATCTCGCACTGCTAGCCCGCGGGTGTACGATGAACCGTACTATCCCTAACGGGTTCCCCAAAAGTGGGTTGTAGTGGCACTTTGCTTAGGTTTTATAAATACTTTTCATTTAGGAAAACGGTTTTATAAATATAGGGTATTTATTTGCAAAAGAGTATAGTTTTCCGTATTTTAGTTTTTAGGGTTTCCTAAGCCAACTAGCCTATTTCTAAGATCTAAACGATAAGTCATTAGAAGCCTCAAATCGCCTCTTCACCGTCAATTGCGGCCAGGTAAGTGCCAGGTAAGTGGGAAGGAACCACAGTCGTGGGCCTAATTAAAAACCACTAGCCTAAACACACTTGCCTAGACACCACAAGACAGTTTAGATAAACGATCGATGTCCATGACCTATCGTGCTTTCATTTTATTTAAAATTTTATACAACTTAAATCTTTCAAGTAAAGGTTATAAAGAATATGGTATTTTAGTGAAAAGTCCTGTAATGTCGTATTCTATGTTTTGACATTTATCAATTAGGGTTATATTTGTGTGTGTGTAGAGGTAGGTCATTACCTCATGAATTGTTTTAAGTTTTGATAACGTTTAGAGATAAAACATGACATGTTAAAGTTGAAGGTATTAAAGCGCAAGAATACGGTATTTGAAAACGTTATCATTTCATGTGTGAAAATTCATTCAATTTGATTTCTACAAGTTTAGTGATCAAGATAAACTTATTTAGGAGTGAGGGAATTGATTAAACGAAGAAAAATGAACTTCATGGTATTTTTATGAAAAGAATACGATATTGTAAAGAAGCAATCATTTCATGTGAGAAAGTTTGTTTAAATTGGTTTCTAGTTGATTAATAGTCATCATAGATAGGTTTGGGTATTATGTATTAGATGTCAAGTGGAAATTTGTAGAAAAACGAATCGGAAATCGGTTTGTTCCGATTTCTGTCAGGTTCCAAAAAGTCGTATTTTTATATTAAAGAGAAGAGAGATAGAAGAGATGGGACTTACGGGTTTGGACAAGCTAAGGAGGCTAAGGAAGGTGGTGGTTGTCGATGCGTCGAAAACGTCGCGAAGGTTCTAGTCCGGTCGCCGGAATTCGTCGTCGGTTTCGGCAGCGCTTCGCTTCTCGCTCTTCGTACCAAGTTCTCGAGAATTTGGGAGAGTGGACTTAGGGTTGTGAGGTGAAATGGTAGAGGGTAGGGGTCTTTATATAGGGCTAGGCTAGAGTTAGGGTCAGGATTAAAAAATATTTAAAAAAAATATAAAATTCATTAAATTTGGACTTAAAAGAGGTTTAATGAAAAATCAGTAACAGTACAGGGAAAATGGACCATGCAGGGGGGTTGACCAAGTCAACACGAAACTTTTTCGTGTTGACCAAGTCAACACGAAACTTTTTCGTGTTGACCAAGTCAACACGAAACTTTTTCGTGTTGACGCTCGGCCGACCGGCCGGCGGCGCAGTCCGATTCGGCCGAGTCAGGGCCGAGTCAGGTCTCGTTGGGTGGGGAATTGTCTGGGGGAGATTTTGGTATACTTTATTTTTTATAAATTGCATTAATTTGTGAGTTATGGCTGTTTGACCGTTTGACTTCCCAAAAACTTTAAAACAAAAGGATATAAAAAATATGTGGGGCATGGGATTCGAACTCTGGTGGCTTGGTTCAGCAGTGCAAGGTATTACCAATGAGCTACAAGCTCCTTCTTGTAATTATTGTAAGGAAATAGATACTTAAATTGTTTCCAGCAACATCAATACTCCAAGTATGCATCATATTTAAAGCAAATTTTGGTATACAAAAATTGGAGTTGTTACACTCTCTCTTTACTCACCCAAGCCAAGAGCCCAAACCCCCAACCCAAACCCAAACCCAAACCCAACTCCTTAACGTAAACCCAAACCCAAATCCTACACACACTCACACACAACCCCTCATCTCCCCATCTTCTTCTTCCCAAATTGCTACTTCTTCCCTTTTATTTTTTTTTAAAATTCAAAATCCCCATAACTGCCAAATCCACAATTAAATTCCATTAAAACCAAATATTGATCCTTTTTATTTCCCTTAATTCCTCATTAGCTTTCCCTAACCCTTCTCCTTCTTTACACAGAGCCCGTTTTCTCTCTCTCTCTATCTCTTTCACTGACCCCTACAGACCCATAACCGAGCTTTCCCATCCATCGCCACCTTCATCGTCGGCGTCGCCACGACCTCGCCGTTATCGACAACCATCACCAGCAACCCTCATCTCCTTCCTCCTCCTCTCCTTCTATCAACCGAGCCCCACAACACACCCAACACCACCCTTTCCTCCAACCTCCAAGCTCTGGCCACCACCTCTGCAACTCCGGCCATGATGATGCTCATAAGTGGTATCTCCCCAAATCATGACATGTGGCGGATGACGTGTCTCGAAGGCTACGGGGGTGGAATAAATGATTTGCATCAGAGACATTCCTCGGGATCCCCTTCTCGAGGAACGTATCCGACCTTTCGGGAGACCTCCCTGAATACATTCCACCTTCACCTAGGAAACTACCAACAGCTCGTATCCAAGCTTCCTCAGTCTCCTTGCTCGTCTCCGAGCCGTCTGACATGCCGAGCTTCCTCGGCCACCCGGCTCGTCTCTGAGCTCTTAACATGCCGAGCTTCCTCGGTTTCCCCCTGATCAATCAAGAGCGCGGATCCTATGCGCCCCGCAATGGCTCCGCGTATATCGCCAGGACGAGATATCCGCCTCCCCACGATCCGCGTCCCACGCTAGCGCATCCTCCCATTAATGGGCACATTCTGCTATTCAAGGTGAGGATAACGCTGGGACGTAACTGATGGCGAAGATCTCGCGCCTGCTCGCTCCACGCGACCCCTATATAAACCCCTCTCTCAGACAACTCAGGTAACTCGAACTCATTCCAATACGCCGCTACTCTGCACTTATACCTCGGCACTAACTTGATCGTCGAAGGGTCTAACGGTGGTCACCCACCCCGGGACTTCTTTGCAGGTAGCTCGGCGTCAAACACCAACCCATTGAGATCCACACTTAACAACTTCCAAACAAATCTTAGCCGTCAAAGATTGCCATCACAGGAGCGACGGAGGACAACAACTGAAGGAGATCTCAGCCTCCTTCAGTTGGCGCCGTCTGTGGGAAGCGCTTCAGAAGCTTCCACCCATAAGTTGATCTTCAGCCCTCGACCCGATGGCGAGCGAAAACTGCGATGGTCCGAACACGAGCCACCACAACGGAGGCGGAAGCAGCTCGTCTCCCCCTCCCAACACCATCAATGCCTTATCCGCCCGGATAGACAAACTCACATCACTGGTGGATGCCCTCGTTTGCATTCAAGCGGTGGGACCTACCCACCAGACTATAGCTCCCCCTCCCGGGATAATGACATCCGTAGGAGGACGGAGGGGCACGCTCAAGCCCTCGAGCTCGCTCACCCTCATCTCAGCGCCACCGAGCGCCGGTGGGCCGACTCCGGCCACCTTGACCTGCATACGGCGATTGATTCCATGACCCGCTGAGCGCCGGACAGCTCCATGCCACGATCCCAGGGAAGACTGGGCCGTCTCTCCAATGCCCACTGCACGCTTTCTCCCCCAAAGGAGGTGTCGGTCAGCTCGCCTGCTTCCAGGCATGACCGCCGCCCCCACTCTCGCCGGGGTCATGCGAACGACGAGCGCATGGACAACTCGAGAAGGGCCTCGTCCAAGGATTTGAGACATTTGATAAAGCGAAATCGAAGCCGCACCATCGTGCAGACCCGGGGCGGAGGTAGCCACCACTCCGACTGTGCAGAATCCTCGGGGTACCAACACCGGCTTGAAGCCCTCGAGAAGAAGATCAAAGGCATACGAAGGGATGGCCATACGTCCGGCAAAGAGGCCAGGTACTCCGCCGACTCGCTAACAAAGCCCTTTACAAAAGATCTGCTTGCCGAGCACGTCTCGTCCAGGAACAAGCCGCCAAAAGTGGCCTTCTTCGACGGGAAATCCGACCCAAAGGACCACCTAGACGCATTTACGGCGGGCATGAGCTTCCAGAATAACTCCGACGCGGATCAATGCCGAGCTTTCCCCACCACCCTCATCCGAGCTGGCCGGGACCGGTTCCGTGGACTTACGCCATGCTCCATCTCGACCTTCGACGAACTGGCCACCCAATTCCTCGGACACTTCATCGGGAATCGACGACAAAAATTGACGGTCGACTACCTGTTCACCATCAAAAGCGGAGACAAAGAATCCTTCAAAGGACATGTCACCCGCTTCTATAACGCCCTCCTCGAGGTCCCCGAGCACCGCGATGAAACAGTCATCACCGCACCGAAGTCGGGTCTTAGGCACAAAGAGTGGCTCCGCTCTTTTGCATTAGCGCAACCTAAGACCATGGCTGAAGTAAAAGCCTGGACAGCGCGGGAAATCCAACTCGAGTCCGAGGTAAACTCAAACCTGCCCCGAGCCGATCAGGCAGACAAAAAGAAAAGGGACATGGGGGAGAAGAAGAAGGTCAACCGTCCGAATCCTTACTCTCTGAGGTTTCAGGAGTACACTCCCCTGAACATCTCTCAGACCGAGCTGTTGGAGGAAGCTAAGGGTGAGAGGTTCTTCAAGCTACTGTCCGTCACCCAAAGTGCAGGCAAGCGACTCCATAGCCCATATTGTGCCTTCCACAGGTCGCAGGGTCACCCGACAGAGAACTGCAAACAACTCCGTGACTACATCGAGGAGTTGATCCGCTCAGGCCACCTGGCGAAGTACCTGTGGGACAAGTGGCAGGTGGGGCGGAGCAAAATGACCAAACCCCTCCCGGGGAATTAACGATCGGGCAGATCATGGTCGTTACCTCGGATCCGGCTCGAGAAAGAGAGGGGAACCGCCACATCCTCCCAATCGATGGTACAAGCGGTATGCCACACAAGAGGTGCAGGAAGGATGAGCCGATCATTTTCACAGATGAAGACCTCCACGACATATCGCTCCCCCATAATGACCCTCTCGTGATTACGGCTAGGGTCTACCGTTACGAAGTCCAGAGGATATTGGTCGACTCAGGGAGCTCAGCGGATATCTTGTTCCACGACTGTTTCCAGCATATGGGGCTAGGACCATCCGACCTCCGGCCTACCTCCCATGTCCTCTCTGGGTTCACCAATCATTCTGTCCCTGTCGAGGGATTGGTCACCCTCCTCCTCAATATTGGGGAAGCGGGCAATACGCCAACCATACTGGTGGACTTCCTCGTCGCTAAGGTCCCTTCATCCTACAACATTCTCCTAGGGCGTCCTACCTTAAACGCTCTCCAGGCCCAGATATTGACTTATCACCTTATGCTCAAATTCCCTTTGGATAAAAGGGGAATAAGCCGGGCCTATGGAGACCAGCAAACCGCTAAGGTTTGCCTCACCTCGACGACCACTGTCGGAGAACAGGGCGACGATTTTGAGGGCACGCCTAACTTCCAAGGATCTTTAGACACCCACGACGACCAAAGGGAGGTTAGAGGTGCCCCGGTGGAAGCATTGATGGAAGTCCCCCTCGAAGAAGGGGTCAATGGCCGGACAGTCCAAATCGGCTCACTCCTGACTGGGGATCATCGTGAGAACCTGGTCCGGTTCCTCCGAGATAACTCGGATGTATTCGCTTGGGCGCCGGCGGACATGCTCGGGATCGACCCTAGAGTGATCTCCCACAAGCTCGGGGTCGATCAGAAAGCAAAGCCCGTCCGACAAAAGAAGAGAAGCTTTGCGCCGGTCAAGAAAAAGGCGATAGAAGACAAAGTGGATCGACTGCTCGCTGCTAACTTTATCAGAAACCTGGACTACTCAGATTGGCTGGCGAACGTGGTCATGGTCAAGAAGGCAAACGGGAAATGGCGCATGTGCGCCGATTTCACGGATTTGAACATAGCCTACCCGAAAGATAACTATCGCCTCCTTCGGATAGACCAGCTGGTAGACAGCTCGGCCGGTCATGAATTATTGAGCTTCATGGACGCTTTCTCCGGTTACAATCAAATCAGGATGAATCCGGCCAACGAAAAACTTACCGCCTTCACCACTGATTGGGGGGTATACCGCTACAAAGTGATGCCCTTCGGACTCAAGAACGCCGGGGCTACGTATCAGCGCCTGGTCAATAAGCTGTTCAAACTCCAGATTGGTAGAAACATAGAAGTCTACGTCGATGACATGCTCGTAAAATCTACCTCGTCAGCTAGGCACACTAAAGACCTTGGCGAAACATTCGATGTCCTGTGCAAGTACAAAATGAAACTAAATCCAGCCAAGTGCGCGTTCGGAGTCACCAGTGGGAAGTTCCTCGGGTTCATGATAACCCATCGAGGAATCGAAGAAAACTCTGAAAAGATCAGCGCCATCCACAACATGGCAACGCCCAAGAACAATGTTGACATCATGCTGTTAGGAATATGTATGCCCTATAGGCTATTATTGTATGATATAGTGGATGCTTGAACACACACACACACACACACACACACACACACACACACACACACACACACACATATAGGACTTTCTTGCTCGACATGATAGTATGCTATCTGGTTTCTCTTTATCTTAACATGTATACTAGTATTATTATACTGTCTCTCTGATACATGTTGATAAACCCCTTAGGATATTTACTTGACTACCAGGACTATGATGCAGATCATACTACTGGGACTTATGTAGTCCACAAGCACATCCTTTAATTGTTCTTAGTTGAGGGAGTATCGAGACATGGCATCGATATTCCAGAGTAGACTAGTGTGTACGTTTCTTAACCCTGTATAGGGCGATGGTAGATCCCATAACAATTGGTGTTTGATATCAAAGATTTTACACATGTGCTCATTAGAGAATATGTACACCGAAAAGGAATCGCCGAGAACTCCTAGTTGGTACTATACCTATTGTCAAATAGCAGTTCTCTGGTGACACTGGTACAGGTTAGTCTGTAGATCCAAGATCGTCATAGAGTCTTGTGTGTTTCCCATTGTGCTTTGATTTCTTCCCTACCACGGCTCAAAGGAGGCGTGCAAACAGGTTACAGTCCCGAGTCACATGGAGGCAGCGAGCGATAGGAGGGGTTTCGTCTCTCCCGGTATTAGGAGTTGATGTTGCGCTATGCTCGATTGGCTATAACAGTAAGTCCCTGGACATGGCTGATGAGATTTACTGGTAAGTGTTATCAGTAGTTTTTCGAACCGTTATGACCCATACATTGACATGACTTATCAAGTTACTGGGGTCTGACGGTTCCACCCCTAGACCCGATATGCGACACATCAGATGAAGAGACCGGAATGTACGGTAAGTGTTACTTATAGGCTTCATGGGAGTTTGGACAAGCTTGCTTGTTGATCTTCTATTCGCTCAATACCTGGGTAGCCGTTTCGTCCAGCTAGTACTGCTGACGGCTTGTGGATGACTGATGTGATCATCACCTACTACTGGCGTATTGACTAGTTTTTAGAGTCCCACACAGAGGATTCATAGTTCAAGTGAAACGAAGTAGGGAACATATACTGATATGTGAAGGGGCCCTGATTAAATACGAATATGTGATACCGTGTTCTAATCTGGCAGTTATCTGATATCAGTCAGGTTATATGTGATATAACCGGATTATCGAATCAAGTGTTGATTTGATAACTTGATATACAGATAAATGATATTAGTCGGTTATATGTGATATATCCGGATTATTGAATCAAGTGTCGATTTAATAATATTATATATATTTATATTTGATATAATTATATATATTAACTAATATTATTAGCTCACTAATTATTTTCTTAATATATATATATATTAATATATATATATATATTTGATATATGTGTGCGTGTGTTGTTCTCCGCCAAAAGACGCGACCGGGACGTTGGGACGTCCGGCCTGAATTTTGGGGGCAGATGCTATTTGGTTTTATCCGTCCACCTCTCCAAAGATACCAAGTTGATTTATGGCACCATGTATCGGAGATTTAGACGGATGCGGCCGTTGTAGCAGACTTCGTCAGATTCCCCCTCATTGAGGGGTTTTTGATTGTGGGGACGCTCTTCCCTGCAGGCGCAAGCCCCTGCAGTTAATTACACTACTGCATCGCGGTAACCACTTTCTCCTTCTCTAGATGATCACTTCATATCGTGTTTGTTTGTTTTATTTTTGGCTGCCCGTGGATTGTATACGGAGACTAATTTGTGTTGTCGCCCGTAGGGCGTGGATTAGTCCAAATTCGTATTTTCTTAGATTTGGGTTTGGGTTGGTTTAAGGATCGTTAATCTCATTTGAGACTAAGATCAACTTAAACGTTTGTTAAGGATACGTTAGTCCAATTTTAGACTAAGATCTACTTAACGGGATCATTTAGATCCAACAAAAGAGCATTTGGGCTCTATTGTTTTAGTTTAGGGACTTTACGGTCCAGTTTAAAGACGTTATAGTCTGTAAAGTTTAAAGACATCAGAGTCTATGAGTTTAAGGACCTCACAGTCCATGGTAGTTTAGAGACATCATACTCTGTAAAGTTTAAGGACATCATAGTCTATGAGTTTAAGGACCTCACAGTCCATAAGATTTAAGGACATCATAGTCCATGAGTTTAAGGACCTCATAGTCCGTAAAGTTTAAAGACATCATAGTCTATGAGTTTAAGGACCTCACAATCCATGGTAGTTTAGAGACATCATAGTCTGTAAAGTTTAAGGACATCATAGTCCATGAGTTTAAGGACCCCACAGTCCATCAAGTATAAGGACATCATAGTCCATGAGTTTAAGGACCCCACAGTCCATAAAGTTTAAGGACATCATAGTCCAGTTTAAAGACGTCATATTCTGTCTGGTTTTGGTTCAACCGTTTGGGGATGCACCAAAAGTTATCGGTTATTGGGACCCACCACCTTTCTGAAGACGTCGAAGAATTACAACGACATGTATTAGAGGTGTGAAGAGATGTACCCTTAAACCAATATTGGTTGGAAGGCTCTGGGAATCACTTTGAATGCCATATGAGATGATTAGTTTTGGAAGACAAGAGTATAATTGGGGTTCAGTTGAAGGGGGGTCTTGCCTCTGGAAGACTTAGCTAATTTAGGCTAAGATTAGTTTGAATATAGTGTTAAACACTAGAATATACTTGACGATCACGTGTTCCCACGTGATGCGCTTAAAGTAGTGTTAAACACTAAGAATGAAGCGCTCGCATGGGGTCACGTGAGGCGCCAGCAGATTGGGCCTTACTTCTTCTATTTTGCTCCCAGAATATGCATATAAGCATTAAAAACTTGATCTTTTATAATCATCACGTGGGGACATGTGAGGGTACCCATGCGTTGGATATTAATCCTTCAGTTTTACCCCATTTTCTCTTTAAAATGGTGTTTGTCAGGGGTCACGTGGAGACACGTGAGGCATCCTTTAGGCGGGCATTGCCTTTGGGTAGAATCCTCTTTTGTTTGATAATTGCTAGGGGTCACGTGGGAACATGTGAGACGTCCAAAAAGTGAAACTGTCTTGGCTTTACTCCCTTTTTATTTTGAGAAGCTTGTTCAAGGGTCACGTGGAAGCACGCGAGACGCCAGAAAGTGAAATGCCTCGGATTTACTCCCTGTTTATTTTGAGAAGCTTGTTCAAGGGTCACGTGGGAGCACGTGACCTAAACTTATTCGTTCTCTTTCGATCATTGGGGGGGGAGGGAGTCACGTGGACACACGTGATCATGTTGGGTACTGATTAAATTCTTTTATAGTGTTAAATCCTAATTTTATTTAGAGGAATTAAATTCCTATGTGTTTGAAAGAATTAAATTCTTTAAACCCAATTCTCCCTCTAAGTTTTGGATCTGCATGGCATAATCTTCCCGATGAGAATTAAATTCTCAACTTATAGGGAGATCTGTTTCTGCAGATCTTCAACCAGAGGAAGAACTAAGTTCTTTTTAGAAGAGTTAAACTCTTGGTTTGAGAATTAAATTCTCTTTTGTTTTGCGGGAGCTTATAGAATGATCTCCTTCCTTCTCTTACATAGAGTTTTCTTCTTCTTTTCCTCTAAAGAGATCTTCTTTTTTCTGGAGAATTAAATTCTCTTCTTTTTTTTCTCTTCTGTATTCTCTCTCTGTTGTTGTCTCTTTTTTCTCTTTTCTTCTTTGCTCCTATTTATAGGAGAAAGAAAAGAATCAGTTTGTTCAGTCAATCTCTCATTGAAAGATTTTGATTGATTTTATAACCAACATGATCTTTTAGATCACTCGGTGAATTTTATTCACCATTGGATTTTTAATCCAAAAGATATTTTATTTGTTGTTCCTGGAAAATTTTAGGAAAATATTTCCTTGTATAGAATCTTTCTATAAATTGGTAATTTTTAATCCAACGGTGCTCCCTTTTACAGAAGGTAATCTTTTCTGTTTGGAAAGATCTAGGTAAATATTTTTCCAATTAGGGTTTTTGATTCCTTTTAATTAGAATTTAATTCTATTAGTTCAGAGGGTTCAAGAGTCTATCACGTGTTGGCACGTGACCTTAACAATTAAGCATTTAATTAGAATTTAATTCTATTGGTTCAGAGGGCTCAGAAACCCATCACGTATTGGCACGTGACCCCACTAATAAAGCATTTAATTAGAATTTAATTCTATTAGTTCAGAGGGCTCAGGAACCCATCACGTGTTGGCATGTGACCCCACTGATTAAGCATTTTCAATTGTTTATTTCATTCAGCGCCTATAGGTTTTGCCTGTAAAAGGTCACGTGCCTGCACGTGAGACCCTGTCATGTGTGGGCACGTGATGCCCTCCTTTGGGGGTTTTCCTTGCTGTTTTATTTGTATTTTATTCAGTTCCTCATGAGGGAACAAATGCTTTTAATTCCTTTTAATTAGAATTTAATTCTATTAATTCAGTGGGTTCAAGAGCCCATCATGTGTGGGCACGCGACTTTATCAATTAGGCATTCAGGTGTAGATAGAATCTGCCCATAAAAGGTCATGTGCCTGCACGTAAAACCCGGTCACGTGTGGGCACGTGATGCCCCTTTTAGGGGTTTTCCTTGCTGCTTTATTTGTATTTTATTCAGTTCCCATGAGGGAACAAATGCCTCCACAGCATTGTTCTCACGTGTTTGCACGTGAGTGCAATACTGTCACTTTTGTGGCCGTTGGATTTGTCTAGGGAACGGGAAAGATGAACCGTTTCCTATCATGTCTTATAAATGCAAGGGTCTCTTCAGCAGCGCCTCCATTCCTCCATCTTCTTCCTTCTTCATTTTCTTTGAGAATTTAATTCTCTTTCTGAGAGCTCAATTCTCTGTTCAACAAAACAAAATCCAGAGTTTAACTCAGTCAACAAAAAAAGAATCCTTCTTCAGGTAAGGATCTTGAACGGCCGAGGAACTTTTCTATAAAATTCTCTTTGTATTTTAAATCCACCCCAAGGGTTTTTCCTTTAATGAAAAACTCATCTTTCCGAGCTCTAAAAATGCACGATCTTTAGGTAGTAAGCCCCCGATGTTAGGCGTTTTTCCACTCTTAGGGGATTGATGATGGTATTTGTTTTCTTCTGGAATTTAATTCCATTCCAAAGAGCTTAGCTCCGAAAATTTTCTTGGAATTTAATTCCTCTGTTCAAAAGGAATTTAATTCCTCTGTTCAAAAGGAATTTAATTCCCTCAGAGAACTTAGTTCTAGCAAGAAGACCTCTTGGGGATTTTTATCCTCAGTTGTTCTTGACAAAAAATTTTAGGAGAGATTTTGTTTGATTTGCACAGAGTTCATGATGGGATTTTCCTTGGGGGAATTTGTAGAGGTGTTTGAACTCCACTATTCATTTATTGAGAATCTTCCTTTTGTTCTCATAATGATTACCCTGCTTCATCATTAGTGAGTCGTCATACCGATTTTGTGGGGTCCATTGTTTTTGTAGTCAATGATCCTATGGGATAAGCTGCTTGTCGTTTTCTTCTATTGTATATATATATATATATATATATATATATATATATATATATATATATATATATATGCACGTGTGGGTTTCATCAACAGTTTTCTCTTCCCTTATTTCAGGAACAATGGCTTCTCTTCCATACTTTCCTTTTACCCGCTCAGAGGCTGCTTTTCCTCAATCACCGTCTGACGAAGAAGTGATGGCAATAATTAGGGCTCATGAACCGGATATCACCAACCTGCTTTTGTGGGGAACCTGGTACGAGCATATCATTCGTGGCCGCCGTAGTTTTCTTTGCGAGGTGCCAACAGAGCCTCTCCACCCATTCTTGCCGATGGAGCGTCCGCAGACTGCCTTTGTCGTGGAGGTGCTGGATTGGACTCCTACAGGCCGGTTTGAGCCGTCGACAACTGGGATACCAAACCACCCTTTGCTAGCCATAGACATCTTGGGGCATCATATTTGCCAAGGTGAAGCCCAGCCCTGGGGACAAGTCTATAAGATAGGGCTTACCCCTCGCCATCCAACGGGCTATCTTCTCTGGGCTCGTTATATCTTGTCTGCCCATCGTGCGCGACTGCAGAAGGTCGGGCTTTATCAGGCGGTGTACGTGTCTCTTTTTCATTATCAGTATCCCCATGTCTGGTGGGTTAAAGCTTTCCTAAATCAATGGAATCTTCCTACTAACACTTTCTTGTTAGGGGATCGCAAAGTTTCAATTTCTTTGGAAGAGTTTCACGAGATCTCCGGATTGCCGATCAGGGGAGCGCCCTATGAAGAATTGCTGCCTCCTGACAAGTATGCGTTCGCAACTGTGCCTGCTACGCTTGACGGCTTGTCGACCGAAAATGCTTGTCGACCGAAAATGCGTTCGTAGAGTCGGAGGAACAGGGCGTCACTTTTAAGATTTTTATCGCCTTCTTCCTTCGTGGAGACGTCCTATCAAAGGAGGCTCCAAAATTCGCGAATATTAACGACCCTTTCGGGTTTGGGCTAAATAAGCTACCGGCCAGAGAAGAATATTTGCCACAGTTTTCATCCCCATCTTGTCAGTCGTACCTTTTGAGTCGATTGCGGCTCCCGGTATGGATGAAGAAACTTTCTTCGTCGGTTTTATCAGCCTTTGGCTCAGCTGGTTTGTTGTTCCAATGCATCGTCGCTTGATGAGAGCCTCGGTCATTTATCCTGCTCATCCCATTGCCGAAGGGACACGACTAGCCGTGGGCATTGCAGGGTTATCGCACTTGTACCATGGGCTGAGTACCGCGGCCAATGCCTCGACCCCGGGTGTGGAAGTGGTGAGTTTCTCTCTTCATTATTTTACGTCGTGGATTGAGATGCACGTGTTAGGGGCATTCGCTGCGCACCAGAGACTAGGTTTTTATGATGCTTACACCTTCCCGCGGCTCATGAGGTTGGTGGACGCTTCTGCTCCTGATCCGACTCAGTTAGGGGCTCTTCGTGTGCTGCTTAATCCTTATGCCAACGAAGGCGGGATGGTATTCAATGATTGAGTCCTCTCTGCTCTTTCGGGACCTATTCAGCAGCTGTTTGATTTATCGAAAGAGGGAGACCATCCTTGAAGCTTAGGGAAGCCATGCACTTGTATTCGATCAGACCGGGTTATTTAGTGTTCCGTCGAAACGATGCGGTTCTTTTTATGCGGTATAATCCACACCGCTTTGCCTGGCAATTGGGTTATAATCAGGGTGTTCCCTTCATGGCATTCATAGTGGAGCCCAGCTCTTCTTTGGAAGTTGTTTGTGACGCCACTCATCACTTCATGCGGCTGAACACCGGCTCTCGCTTCATGATCCCTGAGGCCGACTACATTCCAAGGTGTGTGGGGGCTTTTACGGGTTGGTACCGCCACCGAGTTGGTCCCATCATTGCTGAGGAGAAGAGGATACTTTTTGGATATAGAGCTCCCGCCCCGATCTAGGTTATGGGTGTCCCGCCGCGACCGCGGACAATGGTTCGCCCTCCCTTGAGGGGTACTGGTGCCTTACTTATTCCTGAGGCGGTGGATGCGGGCCTGACTCCACCCATAGTTGGTATGCCGATGCGCACTAGAGCTCAGGCAAGGGCTTCTGATGAGGCATCGGTAGCAGTTCCATCAGTTGCAGCGTCATCGATGGCAGTGTCATCATCGGTAGAACCGCCAAAAGAGAATACTGGAGGCGAGGTTGGGCAACGTCGCACCAAAGCGCCGAAGGGAAGGAAGCGATCATCTTCCAGCGTTAGTTCTGGGTCGAAGAGGAGAAAGAAGACGGTCACCGGTCTGCTTGACTTTTTGATGGAATCCGAGCCTATTTTCCAAGACGAACCGATATCCATGCAAGAACCGGATGATGGTCTTCTCTTTCCGGGTTCATCTGCCGAGAAAGCTGCATAATTGGCTGAGGCTATAAGGCGTTCTCAGGATGAGACTGAGAATGTGCGCGCCTCGAAGAGTCCTTATCCTGCCGTCATATTCTACGAAGATCCTCCATCAACACGGCGAATATTTATAGGTCCTCTGGAAGAGGGAGGCGAGATAGCCCTCAAACAGCCTATCTCAGCCGCTTCTGAAGATGAGTTGTCGTTGTGGACTGGCGGCCACGAATCTACACTTGAACCCCGGCGAGCATACCTTCTCAGGAAGGAACGTCGGCTTGAAAAAGCCATACTAGAGGCGTCTTGGCGTATCGGTATGCATTTTTTCTGTATTTTTCCTACGGCAAGTAATTTGTTTCGCTTTCTATGTCTTCTTATCTTCGTAAAACTTTGCAGGGACTTCGGCAATGGCAGAGAACTTGAGCTCAGGTCGCGTATCGATCGTGGACTCTGTAAATATCGCCAATGAGACACCAGTAGGTGTGGAGGGGGTCGCTACAGTTGCTATTCCTGCTGCAGAGCTTCCATTGGTGGCTTCTGTTCCCCTTGTGCCAATTCATCCTGAATAGGTGTCCCTTCCGGCCGTAGATTTAATGGACCTTTCTGGTGATAGCCTGGAGATGGTGGAACAGGTAACTGAGATTGCCGTCTCTGACGTGGTGGCTGCTGCCCCTCGACTGATATCCGTCACACCAGCAAATGTCTCCGGTAATGTGGTTGAGGGTATGGAGGAGGCTGCCGAAGCTGCTATCCCTCCTGTTCAAAGTGGGAGGAGTATCGAAGGTATTCTTTTATCTTTTGTTTTAATGATCTCTTCATTATCTGAATCCTTCCTTCTTTTCAGAATTATGCGGATTGGCGGCGTCTATCGCGGATCTATCCCCCAGAAAGTCTTTCCAGCGTTTACTCGAGATGGCCGCTCCGCAGGCAATATCCCCGCAACGCATCGTCCTCTCTTCCGGTCAAGGTTAGTGTTATTTTCCCCTCCTAATGGCATTATTATTATTTCGTATAACGATGCTAATGTCTTCCGTAGTTATGGAAGCCGACGACGAAGTTGAGATCCTTGACGGGCCTGGAGATCTTTTAAACCCTTCTTGCATGACTGTGGGTAAGTAAAATTTTGACATTGTTCTATCTGCTCTTTGTTTGTATACCTCGCTGATTATTTATGAATCCTGATAGCTTTGCCCGTTCTTACCCCGCTGGAATCTCGCATCATTATGCCACCTGGCCCTTATACCCTACGCGCGTCTGAACGGATGGCGAAACAAAGCCTTCACTCTTTGTCGGCTCTCATCGAAGATCTTCGTGCTGGTAGCTCGATCACGGCCGAAGAATTTTCTTCTAAAGCCAACATTTCTCTCCTCTTTCTTGCTTCTTACCATGATGAAACACTGGTGCATGTCTGGGTCGAGTTTTGTCGTCAGGTGGAGGCTTGCTTACATAGTCTTGAGTGCAAGCGCCTTCCTTCAGAGGTCGTGGTTGCAAAGGCGAGCTTGCGGAGGCTGGTTGAACGGTGCGCCGCAAATCTGCAGTCATGTGAGAAGAGGCTCAACCGAAAGTTTTCGGAGAGGGAGCTGGCTTCCAATGCGCTGGGGGAACTTCACGCTGAACTCACGGCCAAGACCACTCGTGCGTATGAACTTTGGCGGGTGCTGATTGATGTTAGATTTCGCGTATGCGTTTTAAATTTAAGAATACTGCAATCAAGAAGATGTCGCTTGGTAGCTAGCCAGTTGAGTACGAGTCGATCCACAGGAAAATGGTGTTCTTTTCTTTAAGTTCTAACGAGTTAAGTCCTATCCTTGGTAGGTTTTGATTTACGATCTAAGAATGAGAATGAATTGAATTAAAGGCTTGCTAGGGTTAGGATTAGGTTAGTTCTAAATAAGGATTCTTCTCACTTCTTTCAATGCCCTAGTTAAGAATGTAGGTGTTAGGGTAATAGTCAACAACGGAGATTAGCACAACTAGGAAGAAACTTAGTTTCTTCCTTTTGGTCCTTGTCCGTCCGTTCTTAACTCTTAGCCCTAACCTCCAGTTAATTCGACCATAACCGGTCTAACTAGGGAATCACCGCTATCCTTTAGGATAGGGTGCCGTAGTGAGCTGTGTGTGGTTGAATTAAATAGAGTCCTATTTTAAATATTATATGGGCAAAGAAAGGAGTGAGAGATATTTCCTTCTCTCAAACCTTTCCTATCCTAACCTTAACAAGTGAGGAATTACTCACTCATTAGGAAAGTGACAATAAAATTCATCATTTTTTTGTTTTATTTTAATAGACTATCTAAATTGCAGATAATAAAAGACAGGTAAAAAAAATTGCAGGAATTAAATTCAGATAAAAAGAATGCAAAAATAAAAATACCTTTATTGATGACCTCTCAACGATTATAAGGGAAATTAAAATTTAGATCTAGAATTAAAAAGAGGCATGCCTAATTAGGCTTTCGGCTTTCCTATTTATAGATAGAAAAAACCCTAGGTTACAATCTGATCCATACACGAATTTACAAGACTACCCTAAGAAAACCGGGTCAAAGCATTGACACCCACCGACACATGCACCGACATGTGCATTGCACGGCCGCGGTTCCGCGGCCGAAAGCCCTGTTTGGCCACGGTTCCGCGGCCAATTGGTGAGATCATTAGTTCAACTTCCCAGGGCTGCTTCATGTTGCTTTTAACTTCTGTTTTATTCACTTGGTTCCTCAGAATCTCTTCTATTTTCTTCCAGATTTCCACAGTGCAGAATGTTGTGGACTTTTTTCCGTGAGCTTCACGTTGAAGTCTTGAATCTTGTGCTGTCCTTGAACTTTGTGCATTGAACTGTCTAATGATTTTCATTTATTCCTTGAATTGGTAGGCAGCATCATACGGATTCATCTATTGTTGGTCGTAGTCTCACATTTGTAGTATCTTTTCATGAATTTCACTGTAATGATCTGAGAACCTTTAACCTGCAACTATTTAGCAGACATGGATCAAAATCACCTATTTATATGTAATGTAATTAAGAATGGGCGATATAATAATACAAAATTCTGATATGAACAGGTGCTTCAAGAAGCTATCAGGGAGATGGTAGCTATTGATAAAGCCGTCATTTTTACTCGCGAGATGGTTGAAGCTCACAAAGTTACCGAAAAGGAGCTTGAAAGTCGGCTCGCCTCGTACCAGGCCCAACAGTCTCAAGCGGAGGCCCGTCTCATAGCAATAACAAATTATGAAGCCGAGACCCAGCGGAAGAAGGATGAACCGACGAACCTATTAAACCATCCGCCGGTTTAAACAAATGTATATGTTTTTTTTTATTCTCCTTTTGTATTTACTCGTGAATGAGAGTATTTTTTGACTTTTTTTTTATAGATTGTACTTTGTATTCATTTTGATTCATGAATAAAAGACATACTTTATTTCGTGGTGGTGTATCCCTTTTGGCAAATGCATTTTGTGGATAATCTTATTTTGATATCTTTGTAGGACAGCGATGGCTTAGAAGTCAGGTTCAGATCTGCCTCCTATGGCTTTCCAACTTTATGAGCCGTGAGGGTCTCATAAATATTTCTCCCTATGAGTCGAGAGGATCTCGTAGGTGTATTTTCTCCTTAGGAATCGTGAGGATTCCTAAGTGTGTTTTTCTCTTAAGATTCATAAGGATCTCCCAAGAGAATTTTTTTTCTTACAAGTTGAGAGGACTCGTAAGTGATTAATGAGTTGACCTGCTCCCGAATCGAAGCGTTGCTTCAACGGGGAGGTCTAGGGTTGACGTATTTCCAAGGCAGGGTCGTAGGCTGACGTATTTCTGCGACGGGGTCATTGGATGACGTATTTCCGAGATGGGGTCATTGGATGACGTATTTCCGTGACGGGGTCATTGGATGACGTGTTTCCGAGACGGGGTCATTGGGTGACGTGTTTCCGAGACGGGTTCATTGGATGACGTATTTCCGAGATGGGGTCATTGGATGACGTATTTCCGCGACGGGGTCATTTGCTGACGTGTTTCCGCGACGGGGTCATTGGATGACGTGTTTCCGCGACGGGGTCATTGGATGACGTGTTTCCGAGACGGGGTCATTGGGTGACGTGTTTCCGAGACGGGGTCATTGGATGACGTATTTCCGAGACGGGGTCATTGGATGACGTATTTCCGCGACGGGGTCATTTGCTGACGTGTTTCCGCGACGGGGTCATTGGATGACGTGTTTCCGAGACGGAGTCATTGGATGACGTATTTCCGAGACGGGGTCATTTGCTGACGTATTTCCGTGAAGGGGTCATTGGATGACGTATTTTCGAGACGGGGTCATTTGTTGACGTATTTCCGCGACGGGGTCATTGGATGACGTGTTTCCGAGACAGGGTCATTGGATGACGTGTTTCCGAGACGGGGTCATTGGGTGACGTGTTCCGAGACGGGGTCATTGGATGACGTGTTTCCGCGACGGGGTCATTGGATGACGTATTTCCGAGATGGGGTCATTTGCTGACGTATTTCCGCGACGGGATCATTGGATGATGTGTTTCCGAGAAGGGGTCATTGGATGACGTATTTCCGCGACGGGGTCATTGGATGACGTATTTCCGAGACGGGGTCATTTGCTGATGTATTTCTGTGACGGGGTCATTGGATGACGTATTTCCGCGACGGGGTCATTGGATGACGTGTTTCCGTGACGGGGTCATTGGATGACGTGTTCCGCTTTCTGCGGTGTCCGGGCTGACTCTAGGTTGTCTGTGAACCGTAGAGTCTTGGAACTGGGCACTTCCCGTGGCTCCGATTGGCGATGTCGCGTCCGTGTCCTACTGGCATGAGGAAGAGCGCCGTTGTTGGTCTTCTGGGATGCAGATGTTGCCGTCAAGATCTGACTCTCCCTTTGACAAGGTCTGGTGGGGAAATGTGGTCCCCTTTTTTGTTTATGCCCATGGATTGTATACAGGGGTTAGTATGGACTAACCTGTAGGGCACAAGTTTCATTTCATATATATTTTTTGTTTTCATTCCGCGATGCTCTATCATTTCAGCTTTTATATCGCGAAGTTCGCGATTGCCCAATCATTTCGGCTATTTTTCGCGGTGCCCAATCATTTCGGCTATTTTTCTTTTTACTCGCTACTTTTTATTGTGATTTGCCCGATCATTTCGGCTGTTTTTGTATGCATATATTTTACTTGTTGATTTTGTTGCAAGTTGCCCTATCATTTCGGCTATTTCATATGCATTTATGGCTCGCTGGCTTTATGTTGCGAGTAAGAGACTTGGGATCTGATACCGATTTAGGCATCAACATCGCTATAACTGGGATATTGCCAGGAGCGAATCATTATTTTTCTTTGTCGGTTCGAACAAAGGTGGCTTAGCAAACAGGATTAAGATCCTGTCGACTAAGGCTTTTGACTTCATGAGCCGTAAGGGTATCATAAAGTTATTTCTCCCTACGAGTCGTGAGGATCTCGTAGGTGCGTTTTCTCCTTAAGAATCGCGAGGATTCTTAAGTGTATGTTCTCTTATAAGTCGTAAGGATCTTACAAGAGTGTTTTCTTCTTATAAGTCGAGAGGACTTATAAGTGTCGTTCGCCATATGAAGATATCCCTCGTCAGTGGTGGAACTCTGTTGGGGAAATGTTTATTCGTGCCCATGGATTGTATACAAGGGTCAATATTGAACAGCTTGTAGGGAAAATTGAGGTGTATGACGGCTTAAGAACATGTTTAGATTCCTGTAGCTTAAGGCTTTTGAATCCCATGAGCCGTGAGGGTCTCATAGGGGGAATTCTCCTTACGCGTCGTGAGGATCTCATAAGTGTATTTTCTCCTTAGGAATCGTGAGGATCCCTAAGTGTGTTGCTTCCCTTTGTGAGTCGTAAGGATCTCACGCAGGTATTTTTTCCTTACAAGGTCGAGAGGACCTTGCAAGTGTCTTTTAACGAGATTGCGCCCTTTCGAGTTTTCACAAACTCGCCGGTAGCCCTGCTGTTTTTACTCACGGAGCCCTGTCGGGTTTTCATCCATGACCATCTTGCTTATGGACGTACCATTTTTTTTACCACGTCAGCCTGGGGATGCTGCGGGTTTGTAGTAGTTTAAAGACGTTTCGGTCAGTCGTAGTATTTCTTCAAGAAACGATCGTTTATTGGCCTAAAGGGTCTTTCGCCATGCATATCCATGAGCAAGTAAGCCCCACCCTGGTAGACTTTGTCTATGATGTACGTGCCTTCATAGTTCGGCTCGAATTTCCCCCGTTTGGCACGATTGGGGATCATAGGTCTCTTGACCACTAGCACGAGTTCGTCTTGGCGGAATGTTCTCGGCCTAGTCAATCTCTTGTATGAGCGCGTCCTCTTTGCTTTGTAAGCTTGCAAGTTTTGTTGCGCCATGAGCCGGGTTTCTTCAAGAGCGTCGAGCTCCTCAAGCCGAAGATGAGCATTGTCTTCGTCCATTAGTTCGTAATGAACCGCCACTTGTACGGAGGGTAACTCTATCTCCAAGGGGAATACTGTTTCAGTGCCGAATACCAATGCATACGTCGTTGTGTTTGTGGCCGTTTTGAACGTAGTTCGATACGCCCAGAGAGCTTCATGCAGTCTCTCGTGCCAATCCTTTTTATTTTTGGACACCGTCTTTTTCACGATCTTCGTTAAGGTCTTGTTGAAAGCCTCAGCCAGACCGTTAGCTCGGGGATTATGGACCGAAGAGTATCTCCAGTCTATATTATGTTGCTGTGCGAAGCGGCTGATTTTGTGACTTCTGTAGGCCAGCCCGTTATTGGAGATAATCCGTCGTGGAGTGCCGAACCGATAGATGACGTGTGTCTTGAAGAAATGGAGGATATTGAGTGTCATTGACGAAGGTGAAGAATAGAGCTCGTTTCATGAGCTGATGTCTTGAGGATGCATCTTCAGGTGTTCGACGGGATTTGAAGTAGTCTATAAAGACTTCTCTCCAATCCTTAGCCTTTTCCTGGTCTCTTATTTGTAGGGCCGTTTGCTCGGTCGCTCCCTTTTCTTCGGACGACTCCGGTGATATTTCTGCCGGTGCAAGAACCCGACAGTTTTGCACAACGATCCTTACGTCATTGAGGTTCTCGTTGGCCAGTTCTTTAGCGAGCTTGGCTAATGCATCCGCCTTGCTATTTTCCACACACGGTATGCTTTCCAAGGTATAGGAGGGAACTTGAGTCAGCAACTGTTGCACTCTCTCGCCATATTTTACCAACTCTGGTTTGCACGTTTGATAGTCGCCGTTTACTTGACTAACGACCAGCTGGGAGTCTCCGTTTATGAGAAGGTCTTCGATTCCCATGTCGACAGCGATCTCAAGACCTGCTATCAAAGCTTCATATTCCGCTTCGTTGTTTGTCCTCGGCTCTGTTAAGGAAAAGGAAAAGCGCATTATCCCTCCTTATGGAGTCACGAAGATAAGGCTCACCCCATATTTGATTATGGGGGAGTTGTGCTTTCGCTTCTTCATAGAAGATGCTCCGTCAAAGTAGAGTTCCCATCGGGTATCACTCCCTCCTTTCTCCCCGTTGATCGTGTCAAACGCGTGCTCATCTAACAATTCGTGGTTCAAGGGAGAGTCGACAGGTATCGGATGCTCAGCGAGGAAGTCGGCGATGGCCTGGCCTTTTACTGCCTTGAGAGGACGATATGTTATCGAGAACTCCATCAAGAGGAGGGCCCATTTGTCCAGCCTTCCCGTTAATATGGCCTTTGACATAAGGTATTTGAGGGGATCCACTTTTGATATGAGGTGGACCTCATGTGCCAAAGCATAATACCGGAGCTTCGTTATCGCGAAGATTAACGCCAGGCAATGTTTTTCGATAGGGGAGTAGTTTTTTTCCCCCAGGAGAACTCGACTCAAATAGTAGATGGCTCTCTCTTTCCCTTGGTCATTCTCCTGTGCCCATAGCATGCCTAAAGAACCTTCAAGGGCGGTTGTGTACAAGATGAGGGGCTTTCCCTTGACCGGAGCGGTCAATACCGGCGGGGTTTGCAGATATTGCTTAATTTCGTCCAGTGCGCTTTGGCATTTGCGATCCCAGACGAACGGGGTCCCCTTCTTCATCAGATGACTGTAGGGGCGGCATTTGCCGGAGAGGTTGACTTGGAGTTTGACACCTGTTTAGGCATCTGCATCGCTACAACTGGGATATCGCCAGGAGCGACTCATCATTTGCCCCTGTCGATTTGGACAAAGGTAGCTTAATAGACAGGGTTAGGACTCTGTCGACTAAGACTTTTGTCTTTATGAGCCGTAAAGGTCTCATAAAGGGTTTTCTCCCTACGAGTCGTGAGGATCTCGTAGGCGTATTTTCTCCTTAAGAATCGTGGGGATTCCTAAGTGATGTCATCTCTTGTAAGTCGTAAGGATCTTCCAAGAGTGTTTTCTCCTTATAAGTCGAGGATCTACAAGTGTTATTCACCATATTGGGACATTTCTTTCCATTTGTAGAACTTGGCAAAGAAGTATTTATTCGTGCCCATGCCTGTAGGGCAATTTGAGAGATATGATGGCTTAAGAACAGGTCTAGATCCCTGTAAGTTAAGGCTTTTGAATCGTATGAGCCGTGAGGGGGGGGGGATTCTCCTCCCGAGTCGTAAGGATCTCGTAAGTGTATTTATTTTAACGAGATTGCGCCCTTCTGGGTTTTCACAAGCTCGCCGGCAGTCCTGCTATTTTTACTCACGGCGCCCTTTCGGGTTTTCATCCGTGCCCATTTTGCTTGTGGACATACCCTTTTTTTCTTTCTTTCTTTTTTAACGAGATTGCGCCCTTCCGGGTTTTCACAAGCTCGCCGGCAGTCCTGCTGTTTTTACTCACGGCGCCCTTTCGGGTTTTCATCCGTGCCCATTTTTCTTGTGGACATACCTTTTTTTTAAAGCGTGATTTAGGAAATAAATATCCAACTCGTGCTCTGTTCTTTCTCCAGGTGCGTCTTCGGGATTTGCCTTAGACGATGGATTAGCGAGTGATGCCACCTGAGTAAGCATCTCCTACAGATTTTCACGTTACAGTTGAACTTTTGCCAGGGACCAAGTTTGAGGTCGGTGACTAGTAGAAGCTCGAACTTCGTCTTTGGAATTCACCACATAGACTATGTGAACTACCATGCCCCCAGGCTTGGGGTGTTTGGAGTTTTGGTCTTTGGAGTTTGCTCCGGGCACTTGAGCTTTATTAGGCCTCTTGTTGTGAAAAACCGCTTTGGTTTTGGGAGGAACCGCTGTATCAGGATCCGTCTTGGGGTGAGTCCCCTTCACCTGCTTCCACACCTTATATATAGATGAGGAAAGTTGTCTCAGGGAGCGAACTGATTTCTACTCTCGTGGGATCTCCATGGGTTGCGGAGATTTCTTCAATTTCGCGGTAGGAGAATTTTGTCTGACCCTTCCTAACAATTTAAAGCTATTCCCAGTTGGAACAACAACATTCACAGCTGGGGTTGAAATAGGACCATACGGAGAACTGACTCCAGCTCATTTTGTATGACGCTGATATCGACGTCGACCATTTCTTACGGCCGGGATTTGATTAGCTTCAGGATTTTGCTGAGCCTGCCCCCTGTTTCCTTTGAGAGTTTGAATATTCTGCCCCCTGCGTTGATCTTAGTCCTTGGCAGGTGCCAGTTGTTTGAGGACTGATTCCGTCGGCAAAGCTGCTGCTTGGGGAACCAGCCTTTGGAAGACAGACTTCCTCTGGGATTCCTCCATCGGCGTTGAGGCACCGAGGGTTAGAGGTGGGAGTATCGATCCAAAAAGAAGCCCGTTGATTTCTTGAAGAGCCGGATTGAATAGATTTGAGCCTGCAAGTGGCCCGTACTTGACTCCACCAGATATGACAGAGCCTGAGTTGCTAAGGTCGGAGCAAACGCCATTCTTCATAGAGACGAAACGCCGGCTTCAGTATCCCCTCCCTTAAGGGCAACCACAAACATATATATCGTGATTATTTGATCGCTGAAAAACACGACACACGAAGTGTGGAGTGTAAAGAGGAAAAGGTCCCACCGGGCGTGCCAGAATCTGTTCTCCACCGAAAGACGCGACCGGGACGTTGGGACGTCTGGCCTGAATTTTAGGGGCAGATGCTATTTGGTTTTATCCGTCCACCTCTCCGAAGATGCCAAGTTGATTTATGGCACCATGTATAGGAGGTTTAGACGGATGCGGCCGTTGTAGCAGACTTCGTCAGATTCCCCCTCATTGAGGGGTTTTTGATTGTGGGGACGCTCTTCCCTGCAGGCGGAAACCCCTGCAGTTAATTATGCTACCGCATCACGGTAACCACTTTCTCCTTCTCCACATGGTCACTTCATATCGTGTTTGTTTGTTTTATTTTTGGCTGCCCGTGGATTGTATACGGAGACTAATTTATGTTGTCGCCCGTAGGGCGTGTATTAGTCCAAATTCGTATTTTCTTAGATTTGGGTTTGGGTTGATTTAAGGATCGTTAATCTCATTTGAGACTAATATCAACTTAAACGTTTGTTAAAGATACGTTAGTCCAATTTTAGACTAAGATCTACTTAACAGGATCATTTAGATCCAACAAAAGAGCATTTGGGCTCTATTGTTTTAGTTTAGGGACTTTGCGGTCCAGTTTAAAGACGTTATAGTCTGTAAAGTTTAAAGACATCACAGTCTATGAGTTTAAGGACCTCACAGTCCCTGGTAGTTTAGAGACATCATAGTCTGTAAAGTTTAAGGATATAATAGTCCATGAGTTTAAGGACCTCACAGTCTATAAGGTTTAAGGACATCATAGTCCATGAGTTTAAGGACCTCATAGTCCGTAAAGTTTAAAGACATCATAGTCTATGAGTTTAAGGACCTCACGGTCCATGGTAGTTTAGAGACATCATAGTCTGTAAAGTTTAAGGACATCATAGTCCATGAGTTTAAGGACCCCACAGTCCATCAAGTTTAAGGACATTATAGTCCATGAGTTTAAGGACCCCACGGTCTATAAAGTTTAAGGACATCATGGTCCAGTTTAAATACATCATAGTCTGTCTGGTTTTTGTTCAACCGTTTGGGGATGCACCAAAAGTTATCGGTTATTGGGACCCACCACCTCTCTGAAGACGTTGAAGAATTACAGCGACATGTATCCGAGGTATGAAGAGATGTACCCTTAAACCAATATTGGTTGGAAGGATCTGGGAATCACTTTGAATGCCATATGAGATGATTAGTTTTGGAAGACAAGAATATAATTGGGGTTCAGTTGAAGGAGGGTATTGCCTCTGGAAGACTTAGCTAATTTGGGTTAAGATTGGTTTGAATATAGTGTTAAACACTAGAATATACTTGACGATCACGTGTTCCCACGTGATGCGCTTAAAGTGGTGTTAAACACTAAGAATGAAGCGCTCGCGTGGGGTCACGTGAGGCGCCTGCAGATTGGGCCTTACTTCTTCTATTTTTCTCCCAGAATATGCATATAAGCATTAAAAACTTGATCTTTTATGATCATCACGTGGGGACATGTGAGGGTGCCCATGCGTTGGATATTAATCCTTTAGTTTTACCCCATTTTCTCTTTACAATGGTGTTTGTCAGGGGTCACGTGGAGACATGTGAGGCATCCTTTAGGCGGGCATTGCCTTTGGGTAGAATCCTCTTTCGTTTGATAATTGCTAGGGGTCACGTGGGAATATGTCATGCCCTGCTTCCCAGAGCACGCTAGATTGGGCACGTGACATCGCCAACCATGCTACCTGTGGGTAGGAAGTATCCGTCCACAGTCACATTACGGCTGTAGAGATATCAAGAACAAGATAAAACTATCTACAAGCATGTCCATAATCCAGAATAACAAGAGTCAATAATAAATAAATGCGGAAGCAAATGATCCAATACACATAACTGAAAGGTATGTCCCATAATGCGGGCTCACATCAGGAAATGAATGCAGGAAATAAAACTAACTACTACTGAACTCACAGCTCAGCCTGCTGGCCGAGTTACTCCTGCTTGGACTGCGACAGCGGTACAGAATCTGGGCCATGCAAAACCCAGACGTCAGCGCGTCATGTCAACAAGTAATATAATATGAACAATTTAACAGGCAATGCAAAAATAAACATGAATAAAGCAATAATGTGAAACAAGCAGTGCAGGGTAGTGTGCAGTGGGTAACTAAACTGTTCTATCAGGTTTTCTAGTCTAAAGTCTTTGAAATCAATTGATGAATCGTCGATGTAACTCAATAGTATCCCGTGCGTGCCCGGGACCACGGTCAAGATTCTCGGGGCTGAATCCGAGACGTGCCGCTAGGCAGTAACAAGTAGCAGGATGAGCGAGTGATGTCAGCATCATCACTCCGGGGCTGTCCTAGCCCGTAAGACTGATCAGAACAGGTATCGAACTGTTGAGTTATAAGTCGGTTTCACCTTTGATTTCCCCATACCCCCAAGTTATGTATGTCAGGTCAGGTATTCCGAAATCAAGAACTAATGCCAACACAGGATCAGGTAAAAGCAGGTTTGTCTGGATAGACAACAGGAACGGTCCATGAGGACTACATGTCAGGTTTGTTGGCATTAGACACAAGATCAGGTAACGGGTCAGGTCATGGTACGTCAGGTCAAGTTAACAGTATACGGTATCATGTCAGGTGTATCAATATATACAATGTGTGACAATGTCAAGTCAAGATGTAACAATATCGTGAGTGTGCTCACAAACAGATATATAATCGAACAGGGTCTTAACAACATGAAATAAGCAATGAATTAAATAATAAGCATGTTTCATTTAATCACAAGAGTGTAGTAATACAATGCAGCCGTTTAATTATGTTAACAGGTTTAAGCACCCTTAGCGGTGCAATAATTTATGTAACGGTCCAATACAGTTATTTCAGGTTAATGCATGCGAGTGTCCGAATGTAACAGAAATACAGGAATAATTGCTACCAGCTATTTAACAGTAAAATGTGATTGAACCGGTAGATTTGATTATTGGGTTCGATTTGCAAACTGTACGTTCCATTTTAATAGTAAAATGATATAATGCAACATTGTAACCGAAAATGGGAAAACGATTGTACCAAGTTAATTTTACAGGTTTAGGGTGTCAATACATATATAAATATATTGTATAGCATGTAGCAAGGGGTACTTGCCTCGACGGGTCGCGAACCGGGAAAAACGAAACGTAACGTCGGCGGGGAAACTCGCGACGGAAGCACGGTTCACGGATTGAACCCAAACAACGAACCAAGGAACCACACGGGTCAGAGTACTCTGCTGGATCGTCGGGACACGTCGCCGGCACGGCCGGATTCCGGCGAGCACAAAAACAGTGAATAGGGTTTCTACGGGTGTAGATCTAGAGAAAGAAAGAAGTGACCAGAGAAAGAAGAAGATGGGGATACTCACTGGTCCCAGAGGGCACTAGCGACGATGGCGAGATCGACGGCGGCGAGAACGGCGTCTCCGGCGATCTGCAGCGAAGATCCAGCGAGTGTTTTCAGTTTTGAAAAAATGAAGAGAGGGAGGGTGAGATGGAGACACTTACGAGGTGTTCTGGGGGGTGGTCGTGGATCGTCGGCGACGGCCAGGGACGGCGCAGGTGGTCTCCGGCGGTGCCTCAGGCGATGCAGGGAGGACTGCAGGTGGTCGCGGCGGTGCAGGATGCGCGGTGGTGGAAGAAGGAAGGTGTGGGGGAGGCGAGGTAGAGGAGGAGACGGTGCTGGTGACGCTGGCGCCGGCGCCGGCGTCGGGGCTGCGGCGGCAAGGATGGAGGTGGCTAGGGTTAGCGGGCGTTGGGTTTCTGCTGCTCGTGTTTTAAAAAAAATGAAGGAGAGGGAATGATTTATATAGGGGGGAGAGAGAAAGAGATTTGTGATGGGGCCCATGAGATTAATCAGCCTCGTGATTGGTTGAGTAGTATGAAGAGGTTTTGAAAATATATATTAAAAGATTAGCGCAACAGTAAAAATATACATACGTTAAGGAATAATATATAGTTTAAATATTATTAAAATTTGGGATTTTGGCGCCAAATAAAACATTTCCAAATCGCGTCCGGATTGGGTCCAAAAATTCAAAATTTAAATAATAGGATTTTAAACGGGTTCCAAATTTTTAAATTGAGTGTTTTATGATTAAAAAGCATACCCCTAAGACGGACACCTGTACGCGCGCGTAGCCGTCCAAACTCGCCTGTTTCACCGAACGGGACGAGACCTCGATGCACGGACGCTACCACAAGGCTAGGGGTGTTGAGTAGGCCGAGATGGATATTTTTAATTTCATTTTAGATACTAAAATTTGTTATGTGCAGAAATGACTTTTCCGGATAAAATTTTACAGTAAGCCACCACTGAGCAAGATAAATGAAATGAGTACCACCTAATGCTCAAACAGTAACAGAAATTAGTAGTATTGGGCTCGGGTGTTACATTATACCCAACTACAAAAGAATTTCGTCCTCGAAAGAATACAAGATAGAGAACTACAGAAAAAGGTGAGGAAACTTCTGCCGGATCTCATCTTCTCGTTCCCAAGTGGACTCTCCATGCGATCGATTACTCTAAGAAACAAGCACAAGGGGAATAACCTTGTTCTTGAGAACCTTTTCCCTTCGATCTACGATTTCAACCGGTCGCTCTTCAAAAGTCAGGTCTTCTCGTACTGTTAACTCCGAATGATCCAAAACGTGTGTTTCATCTCGAACATACCTTCGTAGTTGAGATACGTGAAACACATCGTGCACACCTGCCAAGGACTGCGGTAACGCCAAACGGTACGCTACCTCTCCAACACGCTCCAATATCTTAAAGGGTCCAACAAATCGAGGACTAAGCTTTCCTCGACTCCCAAAACGAATCACCCCTCTAGTCGGTGATATCTTCAAGAATACCAAATCACCCACGGCGAACTCTAGAGGTCTTCTTGACGTGTCAGCCCAACTCTTCTGTCTGTCTTGAGCTGCCTTCATATGCTTTCTGATAGTGTTAACCTTCTCAACTGTCTGCACCACCAAATCTGGTCCCAACAATCTTCGTTCACCGACATCATACCAACAAACAGGTGAACGGTATTTACGACCATACAACGCTTCAAACGGAGCCATCTGGATAGTTGCCTGAAAACTGTTGTTGTAAGAAAACTCCACCAAGTGTAGATGATCCTCCCACGAACCCTTGAAGTCCAACATGCATGCTCTCAACATATCTTCAAGAGTTTGAATCGTTCTCTCTGACTGACCATCAGTTTAAGGATGATAAGCTGTGCTAAACTTCAATCGAGTCCCCAGACTTTCCTGTAAACTCCTCTAGAAGTGTGATAAGAACCGAGTGTCCCGATCGGACACGATGCTCACCGGTACCCCATGCAATCTTATAATCTCCTGCATGTACCGCTCCGCCAAAGTCTCTGTTGATTGACCAACCCGGAAAGGAATAAAGTGAGCTGCCTTGGTCAACCGATCAACAATCACCCATACTGCATTGTTGCCTTTTGGACTCCGCAGTAAAGCCGTCACGAAATCCATGGTTATATGCTCCCACTTCCACTGAGGAATCGGAAGTGGTTGCAATAAACCAGCAACCCTTTGATGTTCAGCCTTAACTTGCTGACACACCAAGCACTTAGCCACAAAGCGAGCAATCTCCCGTTTCATGCCTTCCCACCAGAAATGCTGTCGAATATCACGGTACATCTTTGTGCCTCCTGGATGTATAGAATAAGCCGAACTGTGTGCCTCCTTCAAAAGCTCTTCACGAACATCTCCCTTTGGCACACACAAACGGCTACCATACCTCAACGAACCATCTTCGTGGACCAGTAAATCTGTTCGTAGTCCGGCTTCAACCTGCTCTCGAAACTTTTGCAGTCTACGATCCTGCGATTGTGCTGCTTTAATTTTCTCAATTAAAGACGACTGCACCTGCAACCGCATCAACTGTCCCGTAGAACGTGGTAGCACAACCTCCAAGTCAAGTCTTCAAAATCTGCAATGATCTCTTTCTGCGTAGTTAACACCTGAATTGCTGGTAACCGACTAAGCGCATCCGGCACAACATTAACCTTCCCCGGATGGTACTTAAGATCAAGATCGTAGTCAGCCATCAGCTCCAATCATCTACGCTGCCTCATATTAAGCTCCTTCTGCGTGAACACATATTTCAAGCTCTTATGATCGGTAAAAACTTCGACTCTTTCGCCCAAAAGGTAGTGTCTCCAAATCTTCAAAGCGAAAATCACAGCCGCAAGCTCCAAGTCATGAGTCGGATAATTCTTCTCATGGGTCTTCAATTGTCTCGATGCGTACGCTACAACTTTCCCATGCTGCATCAAAACACATCCCAATCCTTTTCCAGATGCGTCGCTGTGAATCACCAATCCTCCAGAATTGTCTAGCACGGTCAGAATAGGGGAGGTTATCAACTTCTGCTTCAACGTCTCAAAAACTAACGCACACTAATCCGTCCATATAAAAGGTACTTCCTTACGCGTAAGCTTGGTCAACGGCTCTGCCATACGAGCAAAGTTCTCCACAAATCTCCTGTAGTATCCGGCTAATCCAAGGAAACTTCTTATCTTAGCAACATTCTTTGGAATAGGCCAATCTCGAACTGCTGCAATCTTTTCTGGATCGACGGCAATGCCATTGCCAGACACAACATGCCCCAAAAACTTCTCTTCCTCCAGCCAAAATTCGCACTTACTAATCTTCGCAAAAAGCTTCTCCTGTCTCAACGTCTGCAGTGCGATCTTCAAATGCTCAGCATGCTCCTCAAAGCTCTTCGAGTAAACCAGAATATCGTCAATGAATACCATAATAGACTGGTCCAAGAACGGTGAAAAGATTCGGTTCATCAAGTCCATAATACTGCCGGCGCATTCGTTACTCCGAAAGGCATCACTAAGTACTCGTAATGTCCATACCGAGTTCGAAACGCCGTCTTGAAAATATCTTCTGCTTTCACTCGAACCTGATGATATCCGGATCGAAAATCCAGCTTCGAGAATACCCTCACGCCACTAAGCTGCTCAAAAAGTTCTCCAATGCGAGGGATCGGGTACTTGTTCTTAATAGTCACCCGGTTTAATTCTCGACAGTCGATGCACATTCGTCTTGTGCCATCCTTCTTCTTCACTAGAAGAACTGGAGCTCCCCAAGGCGAGTTACTGCTTCGAATCCAACCCTTCTCAAGCAATTCAGCAACCTGTTTCTTAACTTCTTCCAACTCTACTGGTGCCATTGGATAATACGCTTTAGATACTGGCGCTGCACCAGGAATAAGATCAATTGCGAACTCCACGTCTCGCCTCGGCGGTAAACCCGATATATCTTCAAACACGTCCATAAAAATCACGAACAACAGCCGGCTCTTCACTACTATCAACTTCCATTGCTGCAAGAATACTGTTTGTCGGCCTAGCCCTAAACTCGACTGGCCCGACAGAACTGCTTCCTCCAGTGAAGGTAAACTCAGGATGTCCGGGAATCTGGAAAATTACTTTCTTTGCTCTACAGTCAATGTGAGCGTGGAAAGCGCCAAGAAAATCCATTCCCAAGACGACTTCATAGCTGCCCGTATCTATCACCAAGAAATCTGCAAAGAGTTCCCGTCCGCACACAACAACTATACAATCTTTACACTCCCTACTAGATATGATTTTCCCATTCCCAGTGTGTATGTCTCAGAAACTAGACAGGGTCGTGCAGGTAATCGAGTGTGTAGTTATAAATTTGGATGACATAAAACAGTGGGATGCACCAGAATCAAATAATGCCAATGCGGAAAACCATGAACGAGTAAAGTACCTGAAACCACTTCTCCTGATGCCTTAGCTTCCTCAGCTGTCAAGGTAAAAGCTCGAGCCTGATTAGGTCCTTGAGTCAGCTGTTTCTGCCCTTGAAACGGTCGCTGTGGAGGCTTCTGAATATCATCTCTCGTGCGAACCTTCGACGGACAAGCACCAACTGCTTGATCAGCCGCTCCACAAACCAAACAAAGTCCCAGTCTCCTTCGACAATCCTTCTGCACGTGTCCAGGTAAACGGCAGTAGTCGCAAATCACGCTCTTTCTTCGATCGACAATCACAGGCTTCTTCATTGGTGCTACACTGCGATGGTCCACTGGAATACCCTTGCGACCATGAGTTCGGTTAGGTACAAATGCGGGCTTCCTGGCCGCAACTGTTGTCTGCTGCAAGCTCCCTTTCATCCCAGATAAACTCTGTTGTTCCCGAGCTGCCGTACGAACCTGTGAGAAAGTAGTCAAACCCAGGGAGACGATCTGCCTCTGGATGTCCACATCCAAACTGCGCATGAACCTTCGTGCCCTGTCTGCCTCGTTGGCGACTAAAGGTCCAGCGAATCTGCTGAGTCTCGTCCACTTTGCTGCATGCACGTCCACGGGTGCTCCATTCTGCCTTAGCCCAATAAACTTCTCTTCCATTTCCTCCCGTGCAGTCCGCTGGAAGAACTTCTCCAGGAAACTCTTAGAAAAATCCGCCCACTTGATCGGCTTGGGCAAGCGGGTCTCCTCCACAAGCCACCATTCTCGGGCGTAGTCCACTAGCTGAATGTGTACCACAACAACTCTTTTGTCCTTTGGAATCTGTGCCGCAATCAGTAAATTCTCCGTGTCCACTAGCCACTGCTCGGCTGGCAACGGCTCCTCCAAACCAGTGAATGTAGACGGACCCAAACGTCTGAAATCTGCCACGGTCCCTACTCGGTCAACTGGTTTAGCTCCAGCGTTGTTTACAGACTGCTGAACGATCTGCAAACCTTCCTGAAACGAATCTGCTTGTTGCTGGATCAGCTCGGTCTGCCTCTTCTGATTTTCCAGCATTCCTCTTATTACTCCAAGCGTGGCGGCTTCGTCCACACGCCTCTGGTACGTCTTGAAATTCTTATTTGCCATATTCCTGAAATCAAAAACACCCAACATTAGCATGATGATAGATTTAATATCTAGATCAAGGCTAGAACTCCAAGATACTTAAATAGAGTACCGTATTGTAACTATGCCGCGGTATCATAGCCACAATTACTTAACTCTATCCAAGTTGCCTAAGTCCTAGAGATAGCAAGGAATCAGGTTTTCCGAGTCGATATGCAAAGGAAGTTTGCATATCATAAAAGATATAATCAGGAAGAATGTGATTCAAGAATGGTAAACAGTAAGGTGGCAGGACATGTTTCCTAACACGGGTATTCTGATTCGTGTATTGGGTACAATACCCAACTACAAAAGAATCAACCCAGCTAACCTATGTCTCTGATACCAAAAGAACCATGTCACGCCCCGCTTCCCAGAGTACGCTAGATTGGGCACGTGACATAGCCAACCATGCTACCTGTGGGTAGGAAGTATCCGTCCACAGTCACATTACGGCTATAGAGATATCAAGAACAAGATAAAACTATCTACAAGCATGTCCATAATCCAGAATAACAAGAGTCAATAATAAATAAATGCGGAAGCAAATGATCCAATACACATAACTGAAAGGTATGTCCCATAATGCGGGCTCACATCAGGAAATGAATGCAGGAAATAAAACTAACTACTACTGAACTCACAGCTCAGCCTGCTGGCTGAGTTACTCCTGCTCGGACTGCGACAGTGTTACAGAATCTGGGCCATGCAAAACCCAGACGTCAGCGCGTCATGTCAACAAGTAATATAATATGAACAATTTACTAGGCAATGCAAAAATAAACATGAATAAAGCAATAATGTGAAACAAGCAGTGCAGGGTAGTGTGCAGTGGGTAATTAAACTGTTCTATCATGTTTTCTAGTCTAAAGTCTTTGAAATCAATTGATGAATCGTCGATGTAACTCAATAGTATCCCGTGCGTGCCCGGGACCACGGTCAAGATTCTCGGGGCTGAATCCGAGACGTGCCGCTAGGCAGTAACAAGTAGCAGGATGGGCGAGTGATGTCAGCATCATCACTCCGGGGCTGGCCTAGCTCGTAAGACTGATCAGAACAGGTATCGAACTGTTGAGTTACAAGTCGGTTTCACCTTTGATTTCCCCATACCCCCAAGTTATGTATGTCAGGTCAGGTATTCCGAAATCAAGAACTAATGCCAACACAGGATCAGGTAAAAGCAGGTTTGTCTGGATAGACAACAGGAATGGTCCATGAGGACTACATGTCAGGTTTGTTGGCATTAGACACAAGATCAGGTAACGGGTCAAGTCATGGTACGTCAGGTCAAGTCAACAATATACGGTACTATGTCAGGTGTATCAATATATACAATGTGTGACAATGTCAAGTCAAGATGTAACAATATCGTGAGTGTGCTCACAAACAGATATATAATCGAACAGGGTATTAACAACATGAAATAAGCAATGAATTAAATAATAAGCATGTTTCATTTAATCACAAGAGTGCAGTAATACAATGCAGCCGTTTAATTATGTTAACAGGTTTAAGCACCCTTAGCGGTGCAATAATTTATGTAACGGTCCAATACAGTTATTTCAGGTTAATGCATGCGATGTCCGAATGTAACAGAAATACAGGGATAATTGCTACCAGCTATTTAACAGTAAAATGTGATTGAACCGGTAGATTTGATTATTGGGTTCGATTTGCAAACTGTACATTCCATTTTAATAGTAAAATGATACAATGCAACATTGTAACCGAAAATGGGAAAACGATTGTACCAAGTTAATTTTACAGGTTTAGGGTGTCAATACATATATAAATATATTGTATAGCATGTAGCAAGGGGTACTTGCCTCGACGGGCCGCGAACCGGGAAAAACGAAACGTAACGTCGGCGGGGAAACTCGCGACGGAAGCACGGTTCACGGATTGAACCCAAACAACGAACCAAGGAACCACACGGGTCAGAGTACTCTGCTGGATCTTCGGGACACGTCGCCGGCACGGCCGGATTTTGGCGAGCACAAAAACAGTGAATAGGGTTTCTACGGGTGTAGATCTAGAGAAAGAAAGAAGTGACCAGAGAAAGAAGAAGATGGGGATACTCACTGGTCCCAGAGGGCACTAGCGACGACGGCGAGATCGACGGCGGCGAGAACGGCATCTCCGGCGATCTGCAGCGAAGATCCAGCGAGTGTTTTCTGTTTTGAAAAAATGAAGAGAGGGAGGGTGAGATGGAGACACTTATGAGGTGTTCTGGGGGTGGTCGTGGATCGTCGGCGACGGCCAGGGACGGCGCAGGTGGTCGCCGGCGGTGCCTCAGGCGATGCAGGGAGGACTGCAGGTGGTCGCGGCGGTGCAGGGTGCGCGGTGGTGGAAGAAAGAAGGTGTGGGCGATGCGAGGCAGAGGAGGTGACGGTGCTGGTGACGCTGGCACCGGCGTCGGGACTGCGGCGGCAAGGATGGAGGTGGCTAGGGTTATCGGGCGTTGGGTTTCTGCTGCTCGTGTTTTTAAAAAAAATGAAGGAGAGGGAATAATTTATATAGGGGAGAGAGAGAGAAAGAGATTTGTGATGGGGCCCACGAGATTAATCAGCCTCGTGATTGGCTGAGTAGTGTGAAGAGGTTTTGAAAATATATATTAAAAGATTAGCGCAACAGTAAAATTATACATATGTTAAGGAATATATATATAGTTTAAATATTATTAAAATTTGGGATTTTGGTGCCAAATAAAACATTTCCAAATCGCGCCCGGATTGGGTCAAAAAATTCGAAATTTAAATAATAGGATTTTAAACGGGTTCCAAATTTTGAAATTGAGCGTTTTATGATTAAAAAGCATACTCCCAAGACGGACACCTGTACGCGCGCGTAGCCGTCCAAACTTTCCCGTTTTACCGAACGGGACGAGACCTCGATGCACGGACGCTATCACAAGGCTAGGGGTGTCGAGTAGGCCGAGATGGATATTTTTAATTTCATTTTAGATGCTAAAATTTTTTATGTGCAGAAATGACTTTTCCTGATAAAATTTTACAGTAAGCCACCACTAAGCAAGATAAATGAAATGAGTACCATCTAATGCTCAAACAGTAACAGAAATTAGTAGTATTGGGCTCGGGTGTTACAGAACACGTGAGACGCCCAAAAAGTGAAACTGCCTTGGCTTTACTCCCTTTTTATTTTGAGAAGCTTGTTCAAGGGTCACGTGGGAGCACGTGAGATGCCAGAAAGTGAAATGCCTCGGCTTTACTCCCTTTTTATTTTGAGAATCTTGTTCAAGGGTCACGTGGGAGCACGTGACCTAAACTTATTCATTCTCTTTCGAACATTGGGAGGGGGAGTCACGTGGACACACGTGATCATGTTGGGTACTGATTAAATTCTTTTATAGGGTTAAACCCTAATTTTATTTAGAGGAATTAAATTCTTATGTGTTTGAAAGAATTAAATTCTTTAAACCCAATTCTCCCTCTAAGTTTTGGATCTGCATGGCAGAATCTCCCCGATGAGAATTAATTTCTCAACTTGTGGGAAGATTTGCTTCTACAGATCTTCAACCAGAGAAAGAACTAAGTTCTTTTTAGAAGAGTTAAACTCTTGGTTTGAGAATTAAATTCTCTTTTGTTTTGCGGGAGCTTATAGAATGATCTCCTTCCTTCTCTTACCTAGAGTTTTCTTCTTTTTTTTCCTGAAAGGATCTTCTTTTCTTTCTGGAGAATTAAATTCTCTTCTTTTTTTCTCTTCTGTATTCTCTCTCTGTTGTTGTCTCTTTTTTCCCTTTTCTTCTTGGCTCCTATTTATAGGAGAAAGAAAAGAACCAGTTTGTTCAGCCAATCTCTTATTGAGAGATTTTGATTGATTTTATAACCAACTTGATCTTTTAGATCACTCGGTGAATTTTATTCACCATTGAATTTTTAATCTAAAAGATATTTTATTTGTTATTCCTGGCAAATTTTAGGAAAATATTTCCTTGTATAGAATCTTTCTATAAATTGGTGATTTTTAATCACCATTAGATTTTTAATCCAACGGTGCTCCCTTTTACAGAAGGCAATCTTTTCTGTTTGGAAAGATCTAGGGAAATACTTTTCCAATTAGGGTTTTTGATTTCTTTTAATTAGAATTTAATTCTATTAGTTCAGAGGGTTCAAGAGTCTATTACGTGTTGGCACGTGACCTTACCAATTAAGCATTTAATTAGAATTTAATTCTATTGGTTCAGAATACTCAGAAACCCGTCACGTGTTGGCACGTGACCCCACTGATAAAGCATTTAATTAGAATTTAATTCTATTAGTTCAGAGGGCTCAGGAACCCATCACGTGTTGGCACGTGGCCCCACTGATTAAGCATTTCCAATTGTTTATTTCATTCAGCGCCTAAAGGCTTTGCCTGTAAAAGGTCGCGTGCCTGCACGTGAGACCCGGTCACGTGATGCCCCCTTTGGGGGTTTTCCTTGCTGCTTTATTTGTATTTTATTCAGTTCCTCATGAAGGAACAGATGCTTTTAATTCCTTTTAATTAGAATTTAATTCTATTAATTCAGTGGGTTCAAGAGCCCATCACGTGTGGGCACGCGACTTTATCAATTAGGCATTCAGGCGTAGATAGAATCTGCCCATAAAAGGTCACGTGCCTGCACGTGAGACCCGGTCACGTGTGGGCACGTGATGCCCCCCTTTGGGGGTTTTCCTTGCTGCTTTATTTGTATTTTATTCAGTTCCCATGAGGGAACACGTGTGTGTGTGTGTGTGTGTGTGTGTGTAAAGAAGCATGGCATAGATTTTCTATTTTGAGAAAATAGATCTCCTTCTTTAATAGTGGTATCACTACCAAAGACAACAATACCTACATTCTCATTCTCAAGATTTAAGGCTATTCCTTTCACACCGCTGGCAAATTCAACCATTTCTCCAGCTTGAATCTCGTTCAATCCATAAACACGTGCAATCCCATCTCCAACTGAGACCACTCGACCGATCTCATCCACTTGAAAATTCGTGTAAAAGTTGGTCATTCTACTTTCTAATAGAGTCGTAAAAGAGGTGGAAAATGGGGAGACTTCTTGAGGAATGGGTATAGTATGGCTTGATCATTATTTTATTTGCTATCCTTCACTATTGAAGCATGGTTCAATAAAAGAATTATGATTTATTGGATGCTTCAATAAGTGATGAGAGATGGATGAAGCCATACTACACACTTGTTCTTTTTCTTACTTGAGCTCATATGATGAGTTGTGAAACCTTGAGTTTGTGAGAACCCTTGTGAGTTTTGAACCCCTACTTCACCATCCTAGTTTGAATTAGCAATTTGAACTAGTGTGTTTCCTTCACTAAAGAGTTTAGTGAAGAGGTAGCTTGGATTAGCGGAGTTTCGGGTGGATCATCTTCGGCACGAAGATCGCAAAGGAAGCTCGATCCAATTTCAAGTGGAGCCTAGTGGAGTCATAGGGACTACTATCCGGAGCATTTGAAGAGAAGGACACGGTCTACAAAGGTTGTTGCCTCCTTCTCTTAGCTTAAAGTTTTTGATATCATAGCTTAAACCCTAATCATCTAGTTTAGATTCTAGGTTAGTCTAGCTTAGCATCCCAAATTTTTTTAAATTGGCATGCTTGATGCTAGTAAAACCCAGTGATGGTGCTAGGGTAGACTTTCATGGTATCAGAGCCAAAGCTAGAAGATTGTACGATGTAGTTAGAATTACGAAAACAAAACAACTCCGAAACCGAAACCCAAAACACCAAGTTTCTATCGATTTTAAAATGATCTCTGAAAATTATTTAAATAGTTGCAGAATGTTATATATGATATAACTAGAACACTAAACAAAAACGAGACCAAGACTCCAAAAGTCAACCGGCGAAAATCTTATTTTCACCGGCCTCGCCGGCCCCACCTGCTTTGTTTGGTCTCGTATTTTTTGGTGTTCTGCTTGCTTGGTTTTGGGGTTTTAGGTTATGTTTGATTTAGCTCGGTTTGCATGTGATGTTAGCTTTTCTATTAGGGCTATTCAGAGTGTTTCGTAGTCGTGTTTTAACGTCGTTTCGGGTTTAAATTTGATATGCGATACAATTTGTAGAATCCAAAATAATTAGTTTTGTGAAAACTAGTTTGCTAATTATAAATATAGCAATTTAGTCTCTATTGATCGATTGCCCCGGAGTTTTGATTCGGATCAAAAACTCCGTCGTAATCTCGTATAATACGCGAATACTCGCCGGATAACTTTGCTAGATAACTACGCCCCATAGCCCCAACCAAGTGACTGTAGGAGAACTCCGTTGCCAATAGCATCCACTCGGGTGCTCGCAGCCACGGTGTTCCGCCTGAGTGCACTTCATCGTCGGCATCGGGGTACGACCATCTACTTAATTTCCCGATGAGTATTCGATTATTTTAGTCAGGAATCTTGTTAAATTACCCGACTAAGTTATTGAAAAGTGTTTTCGAATTGAGACTAAAATGCAAGGTTTATAGGTTAGGCATTAAATTCGAAATATGAGATATTCCGGTTTATGATGTCTAAGGAAATACAGATTCTAATTATTGTAGTTTTTCATTTCTTTTCTGCGATCGTAAGTGTAATATGTGATGTATTCCCGATCTCGTTGCTATATGTCAACGGAATTTGAGATTCGCATATTTACTTACGTTGATGACATATGATATTATGTGTTGCTGTGATATGTTATATTGGATCGTCGTGATTGAATAGCTGGGGTTTTTTTTTGCATGAGATGAGAGTTTCATTCATATAAAATTGTATGTAATATTCTTTTATTGGGACACTTCCAGGTTGGGGATGATGTCACCATTGATGTATATTATTTACTTTTCCGCATTAGGATAGACCCAAGGCGGGGAGCACAACTAACCGGGTTCTAGAGTCCAGTGGGAGGCCATCTCGAGGAGTCGAGACCGGGTCTCCTAACTCTAGAATTGGCAGGGTTGCTTGCCGCTCTCGTAGGGGTCTAGAGATGTGGGTTTGGCTATTCATCACGACCGTGGTATCCGTGTTTTTCATTATTGGCTAAATTTAAAACACGGACCTCCTAGTATATCCAATATTTCATATGTTTACTTCTGCTGCTTTAGTTCTGTGATGTGATCATATAACCGTGTGAAACGAATGCTATATATATATGATATATATAATAAACGTTGCTTATGTTTTGCACCCGCGGTAGTCCAGCCCCCGCTCTGCCGTTAGTTAAGTAACCTAACGGTGCATGATGGAGCCCCGTGGCGAATGCGAATGGCATAAGCATACGTTCTATTTTCGTTTCTTTTCTGTGATGTTTAGGGAAACATAAATGATGAGACTTCTTTACTGAGATTAATGGAAAGAAAAGAAACCTAAAGATATTGTAGAATCGAAATTTTAAAAAGGTAGCTCTAGTTCTTGCTTTGCATAGTGTTATTCCTTGATGAATATCCAGCACCACATTCGATGAGGAAAGAGCCAAGACCCTTCACCGGGTGTGACCTCTTTAGCAAAACTAGCAAATGCTACAAACCACTCGGTTTTGTTTTTATAGCTTCTCTAGTTCATGCTTTGCATAGTAGTATTCCTTGATGAATATCCAGCACCTCATTCGATGAGGAAAGAGCCGAGATCCTTTCACCGGGAGTGACCTCTTTAGCAAAACTAGCAAATGCTACAAAAAAACTACTCATTTTCAAATTACTAGATTCTACAACGATATCAAGTTCATTACGTTAAAAGTTTTTATCAAAACCAGTCATAGCCCTCCGTCATTTTAGATAAGTGTTTTTTAGTATTCGTGTTGCGTTTGTTGGCCTTCATCAAGGCGTAGTGTGCGGTAGCTGATTAGTGCTTATCTGCAGCATGTGATGCGGTTGGATTAGGGTAGTCGTGCGACTTTGTTGGCCTTCGTCAAGGGTCGTGCAGGTGGGTTTAATTCAATCAAGAAATGAACGGGTTGAACTTGACTAGCGGCCTATGGTTTGTTGGCCTTCATCAAGGTCATAGGACGTTAGGGGTAAAAACAATTATTGGGAATTTCAAGTGTTAAAATTTGTAATGAGATTGCATACCTTCTATATGATAGTTGGATCCCCCACTGCGAGTAAGAGTTGCTCCTGAGAGAGTTTTCTACTTTACAATTAGTTGATCAAGTAGGTGTCTAAGAAAGGTGTTAACGGGGTTATGCCCTGCGGAAACGAGGTTATTTAATTAGTTCCGTTCGAAAGCATGGGGAGACTCCCTCGGAGTACGAATACCTGACTGTCCGAACGATTGGCGAACTTGTAGGGTGTAATTCATCTCGGTAATCTTACCTTTTAGGGTTTGAAAGAAGATTTGATAAAAACAGTGGGAGCCATCCTGATTAGATAAGATAATAACTAATCTAATCTTGCAAGAGCGCACGCTAAAGCGTTTCTTCTCTCTCTCCAGGTAGCGACCTTGACACGCCTTAATCAAGATAATAATATTGATGTATTGACCGAACCCACATATTATACTGGGCTAGAGAACGTTGGTTCCGCTCTATCTTATGAAAGTCATAAGTCTAAGTAAGGAATAAGGGAATACAAGGATTCCCATGCCACCCGTACGAAGAATGAGCATGCTGATGCATCATCTTCAGGTGTGTTCGTTACCAAGAACTGTTTCTCAGTTTGCTCTACGTCCTGGGTATTAGATACCGGATCAGAATCCCGCGTATGTAAATTGTTACATGGGCTAAGAAGAGGTAGAGAACTGAGAAAAGGTGATATATCTCTAAAAGTAGGGAATGATGCAATTGTTGCAGCCAAAGAAGTTGGCGAATATCACCTTTTATTACCAAGTGGCAATACAGTGATTCTGAACGACTGTTATTACGTACCAAAAATGATGTGCAACATTATATCAGTATCTTTATTACATAAAGAATGATATAATTTTGTATTGGAGGATAATGTTATGAACATTTTCCTAAATCAAGTGTTGATTGGGTTTGGTATGTTATTTAACGGTATATACGTTCTGAATCAAACTACAGTTCTAAACATACAGAACACACACAAGAGGAAAAGTTCAGAAATGAACGAAACTTTCTTGTGGCACTGTAGATTAGGTCATATCAACGCGACAAGGCTAGCTAAGTTGCATAAAGATGAATATTTGAATCTGTTCGAATTTACATATTATGAAACTTGCGAGTCATGTCTCAAAGGTAAGATGACCAAAACTCCGTTTACTGGACACGGAGAAAGAGCTACTGAACTTTTGGGACTGATACATAGTGATGTATGCGGTCCTATGTCTACACATGCTAGGAATGGTTACTCGTACTTTATTATATTCACCAACGATCTCTCAAGATACGGACATGTGTTCATGTTGAAACATAAGTTTGAACCTTTTGAGAAATTCAAGGAATATTAGTGCGAAGTAGAGAACCAAACGGGTAAAAATATTAAAATTCTTCGATTTGATCGGGGAGGAGAATACTTAAGCACGGAGTTCCTGGATTATTTAAAAGAGATGCGATTCTCTCTCAGTTTACTCCTCCGTATACACCACAACACAATGGTGTATCGGAGCATAGGAATCGCACCCCATTGGATATGGTGCGCTCTATGATGAGTACTGCTGAGTTACCTATTTGTTTTTGGGGTTATGCGCTTGAGACAGCCGCACACCTATTGAATATGGTTCCCACCAAATCTGTACCTACCACTCCATATGAGATATGGAAAGTGAAGAGACCATGTCTTAATTTTATTAAGATATGGGGTTGTCCGGCTTATGTTAAAACGCAAAATCCAGACAAGCTCGTGGTAATTTACCCGCTTGTTCAGGAACCACTCTCTCCAAAGAGATGTCTCCTAAGAATGGTTTGGAGAGGGCTCGCATGCAAGAGATACCCTATACTTCGGCAGTCGGGTCTATCATGTATGCGATATTATGTACCAGACCGGATGTAGCTTACTCACTAGGTGTAGTGCCCTCAAGTCAATTATTGGATCGCAGGCACGCGATTACGATGATTGAAGGAGGACCTATACCGGTAGAACAGTCTTACTCGAGATGATGGTATGCTATCTGGTTTGTCTTTATCATCATGTATCTGCTTTAGGTGGCTTTACTGATCACTATTACATGTTGATAGAGCCCACAGGATTCTTGCTTGTAATAGTGATCAGTAAATTCGTGGGAGATGGGTGGTCTATAGGCACATCCTTAAATGTCCCTAGTCATGGGAGTTTCGAGATTGGGCGTCGATACTCCAGAGTAGACTAGTGTATACCGATCGAGACCCCCATGAGGGGCGGCGGCCGGTCTCACAAGCTGTTGGTGTTAGTTTGTTCACCTAAGATGTATACAGGTGCTCATTGGGTTATGAGTACACCGGACGGACTCGCCGGGAACATGCTAATTGGTATTATACCTATTGTCAGATAGCAGTTCCCTGGTGACATGTGTACAGGTTAGTCTATCGACCTGAGATCGTCATTTATCTCGTGTGAGTTCCCACTGTGTTTTGATTACTACCCTATCATGGCTTAAAGGAGTCGTGCAAACAGGTTTTAATTGGGTACAGTCCCGAGCTACATGGAGGCAGTGAGCGGATCGTCGGGGGATTCGTCTCTCCCGGTATTGGGGGTTGATGTCGCGGTTGTGCACTGGTGGCCATCACCAGAAATCCTTGGCCAAGATAGTCGAGAATTACTGATCTAGGATCAGTAGTTTCTCAGGTGGTGATGGGCTTCATACTGACACTAAATATCGTGTTATTAGGGGTCTGACTTTATCCACCCCCTAGAATCGATATGCAATACTCATAGACGAACGGACTGGACTGTACGGATATTGTCACCATCAGACTCAGTAGGGGTTTCAGGATGAGTTTGCTCGTCGGCCTTCCTTTCGCTCAATACCTGGGTAGCCGTTACGTACAGCTAGTTCCGCTGACGTGCTTGTGGTTGAACCCGCTGCCAGCGTATTGACGATTCTTTAGAGTCCCACACAGAGGGTTTCCCTGCTTCGGGAAAAACGATGTAAAGGCCGTATGGTTTTACGGCAGGGCTCGATCACATACGTGTACTTGTGCACGCATGATGTTCAGACGGATAATACTAGTGGGATTTGGTTTAAGCCGGATCCTAGTATTATATTGTTGGATTATTTTCGTCTCATTATATTAGTATTCTTCGGAATACGTATGCAGGTATGTATATACGGTTGAGGGGTATTCTTGTAATTTATTACAATATTACTTTTAGAAGATTACACCTCATCATGGTTTAGAACTTTTTGGATTAAAAGGTTATTGAGGTGTAGGATGAGGTGTTTATTGAATTTTTGTGGCATGGCTAATTAGTGACCCATGGTTACTATTCTAGCATGCTTAGGGTTTTTGTTTGTTGTGAGATTATGTTGACTTGAGATATTTTTTGTTGACTAAGATATTTTGGAGACATGGACATTTATGTGATGGCTCCATTATTTCTTATAACACTCACAACACACAAAAACATTAAGCCATTATTCATTTCTTTTTCTCTTTCTTGAGTTGCTCTCAACGCCTCATTCTCATGGCATCTTCTTCTTCCTCTAGCTCTACCCAAACCCTCTCATGAGTTGAGAATCCTTGGGTGTCTTGAGACAAATTAATCCTTCATCACTCTCTACTTCATCTACGGTATCTAGAGTAGCGATCTAGGTGCCCTAGTTGTCTCGGATATGAGGTTGGAGCCCGTTGCATAGACTCTCGGGTGGATCATCTTCGATGGAGGGAGACCGGAGATCAAGCTTGATCAAGGAAGCCCCTAGGATCTTGGGATGATGGTTGAAGACTGAAGGACACGGATCTATTCGGTATAACCATTCTAACTCCTTTGCATGTTTTTTTGTCTAGGGCTTATGGGTAGATCAGAGTAATTGGTTATGGTAGCGCCAAGTTTTATAAATTTTTGTTCCGCATTTGGTCACGGATTGATAGCCGGGGCGCTTGCATAACCCAACATCACATACACGAAATTCCATCAATATCTTCTCGGTATCATGTACCGTAGAGAGTGTGTATCATATACACTATACTAGAAACCGTATCCTCAATACGATTATCAAGTCAACACTTGACTTGATATTCCGAATTTTAAACTGGCTAGTATAACAGTCGTCCGATTAAGCGCGTATATCCAATATACATGTTTTACCGAACTCATTTGCGTATCCCTATATGTACGTTACATCGCGTTTTTTTTTCTTCCGGACATGCACTTTCATTGCGGGACTCTAAAGACCTGTCAATACGCTGGCAGTAGGTTATAAAGGATCGTATCCGATTGAATCCGAAATACTTTCAGATTCAACCCACTTTCGGGTTGACCTACAAGCTCGTCAGTGGCACTAGCTGTACGTAACGGCTACCCAGGTATGAGCAAGATAAAGGCAGGTCGACGAGCGAACTCATCCGGACCCAACAAAGTCTATAAGTGACAGTTACCGTACAGTCCGATCTCTTCGTCAAAGAGTATCACATACCGGGTCCGGGGAGTGGAATCTGTCAGACCCCCAATAACCCGATAAGTCATGCTGACAAAGGACTCATAACCCAAGAGATACAACTGGTAACACTTACCAGTTTATCTCTGATGCCGTGTGTCACGCACTCCTTGCCAATAGACGGAAACGATGACATGGCAAGCCCGCGATATATTTATCTAGAGAAGATCATTCCCTAAATAAATATACTAAGCGTATTGAAATAATAATACACAATGCAAGAATAAATTGAGACCGTAAAATTTTTCAACAAACATCTTTATTAATATTCAATTTCCAATATTTACAAATACAAGAGTTTATACTGGAAAGTAAATACAATAAAGAAAATGCCTAAACAAGTGGCATACATAAACTGAAGGAAAAGAAGCTGAGCTAGCTCTGAGTAGCTATCTGGTTGTAATTCTCCTCTGTGGCTTCAACTTCTTCCGTCTCGACAGTATCTGACGAACATTCCAAGAGAAGAAAAAATATATGGAATGCCCGTCAGTGAACTAGAGCTCGGTAAGTCCCAAGAATAGATAAAAGTAAAGAAAATGACAAGAGTAGAATATATATATATATATATATATAATATATATATATATATATAGCGAGTAAGAGTATATGATCATGGGTAAATATATACTATAGGTCTCTAGATAGTCATTATGTTAACTGTTTCCTGATTAAAAAATTAGGAATTACCTCAATGAGGTATCACGTGTTCACACGTGACCAATGGTCACGTGATGACACGTGATGGTTAAAATCTCACTAAACAGAGACGAAAAACAAAAGGCTGAAAGATGACTCAATTTGGGGTCACGTGCTCCCACGTGACCAAGGGTCACGTGCCAGCACGTGACAGGCTTTGAAAGCCTCACAGCTTAATAGAATTTAATTCTAAAGATCAGAAAATACCTCAACGAGGTGTCACGTGCTCACACGTGACCAATGGTCACGTGTTGACATGTGATGGTTAAAACAGCAACATAAATAAGCGGCTGTTAAAGGGCTCAATTGGGGGTCACGTGCTCACACGTGACCAAGGGTCACGTGCCAGCACGTGACAGGCTTTGAAAGCCTTACAGCTTAAAAGAATTTAATTCTAAAAATTAGGAAATACCCCAACGAGGGTCACATGCTCACACGTGATCAAAGGTCACGTGCCAGCACGTGATGGGCTTTGAAAGCCTTACAGTTTAATTGAATTAAAATTCTGAATTTCTCTAAAATCTTACTAAATGGGAAAGGATTAAGGAGAACCGTTGGATTAAAAATCCAGGGGTGATTAAATATCACCAATTTATGGAAAAATCTTAGACAAGGAAAGATTTCCCTAAATCTCACCAGAAATAACAAACAGAATATCTTTGGACTAAAAATCCAACGGTGAATAAAATTCATTTAATAATCTAAAGGCTTATATTAACTATGAAAACAAACAAAATCATTCAATGAAAGATTTGCTAAACAAATTGATTCTTTTCCTTCTCCTATAAATAGGAGCCAAGGGGAAGAATTAAAGGGAGAATTTTGAGGGGAGAGAGAGCTTTGAAATCTTGAAATTTCAGAGAGAAAAGAAAGGAGAATTTAATTCTCTACAAAGAAAAACCCTATGCGAGAAAAGAAAGGGGATCAAAACTTCAAACAGAGAATTTAATTCTCAAATCTAAGAGTTTAACTCTTCTGCACAAAAGAACTTAGTTCTTCCTCTGATTGAAGATCTGCACAGAGCACATCTCCCCATAAGTTGAGAATTTAATTCTCATCGGTTTGAGATTCTGCCATGCAGATCCAAAACTTAGAGGGGAATTGAGTTTAGAGAATTTAATTCTCCCAGGATAAAGTTAGGGTTTAACCCTATTTGAGAATTTAATTCTCCCAAGGTTATAGGAATTTAATTCCTCCAAGATAAAGTTAGGGTTTAACCCTATATGAGAATTTAATTCTTCCAAAGTTACAGGAATTTAATTCCCTCAAGATGGACAGAACTAGGGTTTAACCCTAATTGAGAATTTAATTCTCTCAAATTCACAGGAATTTAATTCCTCTTAAAAAATGAAATTAGGGTTTCACCCTATGCAAGAATTTATTTCTTTTACATATGTGGAAATTTAATTCCTCTAAAAGAAAATTAGGGTTTAACCCTATATAAGAATTTAATTCTTTCATAATAGGAATTTAATTCCTCCAAATCATGATCAGGATTTAACCCTACAGAGAATTTAATTCTCAAAATAAAATAAAGAGACTAAAGAGATCTCCATGCATGCAAAGGATTAAGGTCACGTGTCCCCACGTGACCCCTGAACAGATCCCCCACAAATGAGAAGGAATTAGCCCTGAGACAATGCCTCACGTGCTCCCACGTGACCCTCACTATATATCGAACAAAAGCAAAGGCAAAATCTGACTTGGGTGCTCTCACGTGTCACCATATGATCCCTAATAAATGTTCTAATAAATCAGGGCATGAGTATACGTCACGTGCCCACACGTGACGGCTATGAAACTTAAAAGTGTCTAGCACTTGTTTACGTAGCAAAATAAAGGGGATCTGGCCTCACCTTTTGATGTCTTCCTTTTCTAGTGTTTAACACTAATCTGACAATTTTGTTGCCAGTGTTTAACACTGTTATCTTTTAGTGTTTAACACTAATTTGAGAATCACATTTCTAGTGTTTAACTCTAATTTGATAATCTTATTTCCAGTGTTTAACATTGTTGTTCCTTAGTGTTTAACACTGCTTTTAGCCAAATTGGCTAATTTTCCAGAGGCAGAAGTCCCTCCTCCAAATGAATCTCAAAATTGAGGAAATCAAAGATGAAAATGTTTAGCATTGCTAAATAATGTGGGCTTGAACCCCGACAAGTGCTAATGGTCCAACAAAAGGGCCAATTCTTCAAACTTAATTGGACTTAGCCCAAGTTGGCCATAAGTCCTCAATTCAGACTTAACTGAGCCAATGTGCTCATAATTTAATTAACTGGTCTTAGTTCCAAACTGGGCTACAGATCATTTAATCCACTTTGGTTTGAAGGTACATCTCTTAACTCTGATATTTGTCGTTGTAATCCTTCAACGTCTTCAGAGAGGTGACGGGTCCCGACAACCATTCATTTCTATGGACTGTAGGGTCCTTAAACTCATGGACTATGATGTCCTTAACCTCGACCGTCATGTCTTAAAACTAACAATGGACTGTGGGGTCCTTAAACTCATGGACTATGATGTCCTTAACCTCGACCGTGATGTCTTAAAACTAACATCGGACTGTGGGGTCCTTAAACTTATGGACTACGATGTCCTTAACCTCGACCGTGATGTCTTAAAACTAACATCGGACTGTGGGGCCCTTAAACTCATGGACTATGATGTCCTTAATCTCGACCGTGATGTCTTAAAACTAACAACGGACTGTGGAGTCCTTAAATCCATGGACTATGATGTCCTTAAACTCGACCGTGATGTCTTAAAACTAACAACGGACTGTGGAGTCCTTAAATCCATGGACTATGATGTCCTTAACCTCGACCGTGATGTCTTAAAACTAATATTCGACCGCAATGTCATTAACCTAAACAATAGAGCCCAATTGCTCTTTTGTCGGATCTAAACGATCCCGTTAAGTTGATCTTAGTCTGAAATTAGACTAACGTATCCTTAACAAACGTTTAAGTTGATCTTAGTCTCAAATGAGACTAACGTATCCTTAAATCCAACCCCCCAAACCCAAATCTAAGAAAGATACGGATTCGGACTAGTCCACGCCCTACAGGCGACAACATAACTTAGTCTCCGTATACAATCCAAGGGCAATCAAACACAAAACAAACACCCACGACACGAAGTGACCATCTGGAGAAGGAGAAAGTTGTTACCGCGATGCGGTAGCATAATTAACTGCACGGGCTTGTACCTGCAGGGAAGAGCGTCCCCACAATAAAAAAAACCCTCAAGTGAGGGGGAATCTGACGAAGTCTGCTACATCGGCCGCATCCGTTTAAACCTTCGATACACGGTGCATAAATCAACTTGGCATATTCGGAGAGGTGGACGGATAGCACCAATTAGCATCTGCCCCGAATTTCAGGCAAGACGTCCGTCCTGCACCGTCTTTCAGAGGGGAACAGATTCTGGCAAGCCCGGTTGGACCTTTTTCTCTTTCCACTCCACACTTCGTGTGTCGTGTTTGCGAACGAATCGCGGTTTGCTGATGGTTGCCCTTGGATTTCGAGGTACTAAGATTTGGCGTTTGGCTTAGTGCAGAAAGCAAAGATCAATGGCGTTCACCTGTGCAAAGTGTTCCACATGCAACTGCAACCCACAGCCTGCCTCAACCGGGGGCATATCTTACGGGCCCCAGGCGGCTTCCCTGTTCACGATGCCAGTGGAACAGGTCACCCAAGCCACCACAGGATTGTTTTTCGGGACCATGCTCCCGCCAACAAGCTTCATCGCTCATGTGCCAACACCGGAAGCTCCCAAGAAGTCGGTCTTCGATCGGTTTACAGCTACTGCGGCCCCTCTCAATGGGTCGTCCAGCTCCAGTTCCTCGGTCTTCGCCAGACTGGGCCAAAATTCCTGTGGGCCCACAATGAAGCCTGCACCTCAAGAGAAGGTTATTCCGAAAAGAGTAACCAACCCTGCCCCTGAAGTCGTTAAAGCGGCTTCTACTATCAAAGGGTCGGTCTTTACAAGATTGGCTGTTCCGGCTCCCGCTACGGTTCCTGTCCATGCTCAGAAGTCTGTTTTCAACCGATTGGATACTGCTTCTCAAAGGACATCGGTCTTCAACAGGCTGACGCTAGCAGCAACCCTTCACCTGGAAAGGGGGGAAGACAAAGCCATCGCTGAACCAACCCCAACAACTCGACACGCTCGACGTCGCCACTGGCGCCGAGTAAGGAAGGCCGGGGGCAACTCCCCTTCTGGGCTAACTCCACCAGCTCCAACGGTGGAAATTAATGCTGCTGTCCCAATCGGGAACAGTTTTGAGCTGCTGAACAAAGTACGCAGGAATTCGCCTACTGTCGTACTGAAAAGATCTCCGCCACTGGTGGAGCTTGAGCGTCCTTAAACTACCTATGGACCACCATGTCCCTAAACTGGAATATGGACCCCCATGTCCCTAAACTGGCAATGGACCGCAATGTCCTTAAACTACCTATAGACCACTACGTCCCTAAACTGGAACAATAGAGCTCCCAAATGCTCTTTTGTCGGATCTAAACGATCCCGTTTAAGTTGATCTTAGCCTCAAATATGGCTAACGTATCCTTAAACATTCAAACAGACTTTAGTCCCAAATTGAACTATAAGACCCCCAATCAACTTTGGTTCAAGGGTACATCTCCGAACTCCTCTGACACCTATCGTTGTAATCCTTCAACGACGTCAGAGAGGTGATGGGTCCCGATGGCCATGCATACAATGGACCACTATGTCCATAAACTGGAACAATGGAGCCCCCAAATGCTCTTTTGTCAGATCCAAACGATCCCGTTAAGTTGATCTTAGTCTCAAATCAGATTAACGTATCCTTAACGAACGTTTAAGTTGATCTTAACCTCAATATGGCTAACGTATCCTTAAACTAAAACACCAAACCCAAATCTAAGTAAATACGGATTTGGACTAATCCACGTCCTACGGGCGACGGCATAACTTAGTCTCCGTATACAATCCACGGGCATCCACAAACAAAACAAACACACACGACACGAAGTGAAATTCTGGAGAAGGAGAAAGTTGTTACCGCGATGCGGTAGCGTAATTAAGTGCAGGGGCTTGCGCCTGCAGGGAAGAGCGTCCCTACAATCAAAAAACCCTCAAGCGAGGGGGAATCTGACGAAGTTTGCTACATCGGCCGCGTCCGTCTAAACCTCCGATACACGGTGCCATAAATCAACTTGGCATCTTCGGAGAGGTGGACGGATAAAACCAAATAGCATCTGCCCCGAATCTCAGGCAAGACGTCCATGTCTTGGCCGCTATTCGGAGGGGAACATATTCTGGCACGCCCGGTGGGACCTTTTCCTCTTTCCACTCCACACTTCGTGTGTCGTATTCACGAACGAATCGCGGTTTGTTAATGGTTGCCTTTGGATTCTAAATTACTAAGATTTGGTCTTTTGCCTGGCGCAGAAATCAAGCATCGATGGCCTCTACCTGTTCGAAGTGCTCCAACTACAGCTGCAACTCGCGTCCTGCCTCAACTGGGGGCATAACCTACGGGCCCCAAGCGGCCTCTTTGTTCACCATGCCCGTGGAGCAGATTACTCAAGCCACCACAGGGCTGTTTTTCGGAACCATGCTTCCGCCAACAAGCTTCAGTACCCCCGTGCCCGTACAAGAAGCTCCTAAGAAATCGATCTTCGATCGACTTTCAGTTACTGCGGCCCCTCCCAACGGGTCGCCCAACACCAGTGCCTCGGTCTTCTCCAGACTGGGACAAAACTCCTGCGGGCCCACGATGAAGCTTGCAGTCCCGGAAAAGGTTATTCTAAAAAAAATAGCCAAACCTGCTCCTGAAGTCGTCAAGGCGGCTTCTTCGGCTAAGAGATCAGTCTTTACAAGACTGACCGGCCCAAATCCCACTCCTGCTCCTGCTGCTCAAAAGATATCAGTCTTAAATAGGCTGACGCCGGCAACAGCCCCACACCTGAACAGGGGGCAAGAAGAAGTTGTTTCTGTCTCTGAACCAATACCGACGACTCGTCGCGCCCGCCGACGCCACTAGCGCCGGATAAGGAAGACCGGGGGAAACTCCCCTTTTGGGATAACTCCACCAGCTCCAACGGTGGAAGTCAATGCTGCTGTTCCAACTGGGAACAGCTTCGAGCTACTGAGTGGAGTACGCAGAAACTCGCCAACTGCGGTGCTCAAAAGATCTCCTCCATCAGTAGAGACTGTCGTGGAAACAAAAAAGCCGGAGCAGTCTCCTCAATCGCTGTCCTCCAGGATCTATAAGACACGGCGACGAGTCCGAGAATCTGTCGTTGATCCTAACCTCTCTCGCCAACAGAAGAAGTCGAAAGGTCGGCAAGGAGAGAATCCTCCGGTCAAGCAACGAAAGGTGACGACCACTTGGGTGCCCAAAGCAACGGCCCCCTCTACTTCAACGGCCCATAAGAGAAGGAGGCCAGAGAAAGTCCTCACGCCGACGGCGAACGTCAAAGGTGGTGAACCCAAACGCCCCAAGTCTGGGGGCATGGTAGTTCATACCGTCTACGTGGCGTCTGGTAAAGAGGACAGTCGCATATCTACGGGTCATCGACCGCTTACGCGATCAGTGACCAAAGCGTAGGAGCAGCAGCAGAAGCTCCAAAAGATGATGAACGCTATGGCCGCACTTACTGGGCCAAAAGAAAACCCTGAAACGTCCTCGGATGAACGCCAAGAGGAAGAAACCGACGCCGAATTCTTTCGTCGAATATTGGAGAAGAAGGATAAAGAGGCTGCTGAACAAGCAGCCACATAAAGCATATGGGCCTCCTGTTCCATGACATGGTGGGGATGATGATCCAACAAGATCCTCCGGCCGAAGATCCCCCGATCGTCCTTGAAGACGATAGGGGAGAGACGTCGAATCCTCCGCCAGCTCTATCAACAGCTAAGGAGGAGACAATCTCCAAACCTGATTTGGACGAGTACATAGCCCAGCAAATACGGGTTCATCATGCGACTGAAGCAGCTGGCTAGGTCGTAAAAACGGGGCGGCCATATCCAAGTTGGTACGATCAAATCAAGTACCCGCCGGGCTACATAATTCCCAAGTTCCATGTCTACAAGGGGACGGACAATCCTCACCAGCAAGTTGCCCAGTTCAGGGCACTCTGCGGCAACACTGGCGGTGATGACAAGCTTTTGCTTCGCCAGTTTGTTGGAAGTTTATCAGATACGGCGTTCGAGTGGTACTCTGAGCTCCCGAACGACTCTATCAAGACCTTCGCGGAGATGAGGCTGTTGTTTACTCAGCGTTTTGCAAGCGCCAGTGAACGCACCCCGATGACGACACTGATTTACGCCAGGGTAAAGCCAGGCGAGACATGGGTTCAATATGCTATACGGTGGCGGAACTTATGGTCGAAGTGCGAGCAGCGCATTGAAGAAGCTCCCGCGGTGGGTATGTTTGTGGGAACCCTTGATCCGCAAGAAACCATCTCGCAATTTATGATGTTTTTCAAGCCGACTACCTTCCAGGCCTTGATTGACAAGCTAGCGCAAATGGATCAGATGGGCCATAAACCCCCTCTTCCAAAGACGGACTTCCGAAATGACAGGGGAAGGGAAAAGCGATCGTTGTCGCTAATGCTCAACAACAACCGAGCAACTCGAAGCCGGTTGTTCGTCAAAATAATATGCGTCCATACGTAGCCCTTGAGGAGAGGCTAGGGCGTCCTTACTCGTTTCCCCGAGATAAAACGAGAAGGTTATTCGAGCTGGCATTGCGCAACCGACTCATAAATCTGCCGGATCCAAAACGTCCGGCGCAACCAAATGATGTCAATGAGCCCAACTACTATCCTTATCATCGAGTACTGGGTCATCCGATCGAAGATTGCTACGTCTTCAAAAATTGGCTTGAAGACCAGTACCGACAGGGCAAGTTTGCGTTATCTGACAAATGGAAGGTGAATCCCCCGCAGCCGCACACCTCTAAGGGGATGAATACGATGGGGGCAACATGCTCCGTCGTTGAAGAAGCTCCTTGGGAGGTTGTATTATCAGCCAAGACAAAGAGGATGCTAAACGATCTTCAGACATGTCCAGCGATCAAGTGGAAGAACCCGTTGGAACCGCAGGTCATTGAGGGGATGTTGAAGCTACGTACAACTCCAAAGACTGATGGTGGTGGCCCAAGCACTCGCAACCAACCGTCAAAATCTTCAAGGAAGAAGAAAAAGAAATCAAAGAAGCCCATGAAGCCTGGCGACAAGCGCACGGACTTGCAAAAACAAATTGACGAGCTGGAGGAATACAACCAGAAGACACGGACTCCCATTACATTCCAAGAGTTCCTCAATCATGTCTTTCAAGAGGAAGATGAGGGAGAAAGTTCATCTGATGAATCTGAAGAATATGTGGCGAGCTGTCATGTGATTTCCCATTCGTTCATGGACGATGAGGAGACTGCTTGTACTGAAACGCTGGGGGCAGATCCTGAACCAAAAATTATGGGGCCATCAGATGAAGTAATTGACGCATTCCTTAATGAAGCTCGGTTGAAAAGTAAAGCTGATCGAGAACGCGAGGCGGTCATATTTGAAAGGGCCAAGCGCCAACGACTGGATGAAAGAGCTGAGACGCTCCCGCTGGAGCAAAATACCTCCACTACCGACAAAAGCAAATTCAAGATGAAGAAAAGGTTTGCTAAGGCCATGTCAATGGGCATGAAGCTACTATCCTCCGAAGAAAACATTACTGGTGAAATGGAAATGCACCCCTCCTATTGCTTGTATCATCGAAAGATTTCGCACCCTACTGAAGAGTGCAAAGCTTTCGATAGATGGTGGTAAGGATATATTGCTCATCGACAACGCTTTAAGCGGGAAAAGCGCAAAACTCGTCGGGAGCAAGGAAATACGACCGAAGGGCTTAAAAGAACTACCGGCGATTGTCGCATGGTTAACACCGGCTGGTCATAAGTACCTACATTCGGGAGCGATTCTGATGAGGAGCTGGAACTTGCCCTTCTCTTTAAAGAGTCCACTTCGGGAAAAGAAGAAGAGCCGGAGGTTTGCGAAAATATTCGGCTGCGGAATCGGACGCTGCCTGAAAATAATCTCGGACCCTCAAACAGAAAAGATAAAGGGAAAGAAAAGGTCTCTGAAGATATCGTCTTAGATGACCAAGTTCTGGGGGAGCTAAGCGCCAAGGACCCGCCGAAGAAGAATAAGGTGGATTACAACGTCTTAGTGCATCTGAGGAAGCTACCCTCACAGCTCAGCATTCTTGACGCCCTTTTGCTATCAAAGGAGGTGAGAGATTCGTTAATCAAGGCATTACAAGATCCGGAACAATTCCAAGCTTTCTTGGCTGAAGAAAAGATGAAGGATGAATTGGAGGAAGTGCACACGGCCGATGTCGCTTTTGGTGATGAAGACCTTCTCCTTGGGACGTGCGAACACAGTCGCCCTCTCTATGTCTCAGGATACTGCCACGATATAAAGATAGGCAAAATCCTGATCGACAATGGATCCTCCGTTAACCTCCTCAATGTGCGGGTGTTAAAAGAAATCTGCATGAGCATCCAGCACCTTGCTCGGGACAAGATCACAATCTCCGGGTTTGACTCCCAGTCATCAAGAACTCTCGGGTCTGTGATACTGACGCTACGTTTTGGGCTACTCGTCACGGACATTAAGTTCCACGTCATAGACGCCAAGACATGCTACAATGCTCTGCTCGGCCGCCCATGGTTACACGAGCACAATGTCATCCCTTCTACACAACATCAGTGTATGAAATACGCTAAGGATGGTCTCGAGTATACCGTGGCGGGAGAACTGAATCCGTTTTCCGTTAACGAAGTCCGCAAATATGAAGATGCCAAGTACTTCTTACCGGATTTCGAAGACACGGAAAAGTGTCACAAGCCAGAAAACAAAGCTAACGCCACCATCCCTGTCTTCGGCAGTGATACCGAGGAGGAAGAGGAGATAGTTTATTCAGGTCCGCCCCAATGTAGTAAGACGGGACCATATGCTCCTACGTTGATCTTTGGTAGCGACTCGGAAGATGAGGTCCATGTTGTATTCCCTGCTCGACCTTCAATACAAACGTTTGCTGACGAAGAACGAGGTCTACAAGTCGCCATGGTGCCGCTTAAACACCGTAAAGAACTGGATGCACTTGATATTTACAATATAGAAGAGCTGCAAACGTTCTATATCCCTCCCAGGCGAGAAGGCGAAAAGGCAATTCTATTCTACCGCTCTGAAGAAATCAGAGTGGAGAAAGAAATCTGGCATGGCGCGGATCCTACGCTTGACAGGCTTCAACCCATTCGTCTCCCCAGATATTATACAGAAGGCTGGAAGAGGCTACTGAAGCGCCAGGGGATATCCTTCAAACAGACCGTTCGAAAAGCCAAGTTCTATGACAAAGTCTGGAACGTTCCCGGAACTCAACGCAAACTGCCTAATGGGAGAATGGAAACAAAAGGGCTTGGATACATCCGGTCAAAGAAACGAGAGTTACTACACGGCTGATACGTTGTAGATGACTTCGATGAAGAAGCGGATGCTCAATGGGAGGATGCTAATCCTGAACCAGTAAAAGTTCCAGATGCAAAAGTGCCCAGTCCGTCGTTCGAAGAACAAATGGACAAGCTTATAAGGAAAGCTGGTCAAAAAGTCCGAGACGACCATAACCGTGAAATGACCATCTACGAGAAAGCCAAAACGCAACGCCTTCTCCAACAGGCCGTGAAAGATGAAAATGCCGCTCCTTGTCAACCTGTTATAAAGAAGGCTCGACGCAGAGGCAGAAGCAAGTCGAAACGCGGAAAAGGCGCTCAACAGCAACAAAGAGGGTCTGAGAGGCCACTCAAGCGAAAATCGAGCGGTTCCGATCTATCCCTTATGAGAAAAATAGGTCGGGAATACTCTTTTCCTCGGGACAAGACCAAGAAAATACTTGACATCGCTTTAAAACATCAGATGCTTACACTGCCGGAGTCTAAACACCCCGAACAAGCAGGCGAAGTCTCTCACCTGGACTATTGCCCTTATCACCGAGTGATAGGGCACCCTCTCGAGGACTGCTTCACCTTCAAGAATTGGGTTGAAGATCAGTATCAGTTTGGCAAGTTCGCTCTGTCTGACAAGTGGAGGGTAGCGCCGCCACAGAAGCAAGAACCCAAGGCCACGGAAGAAAAACCAGTTCCGCATTGGGATTGGAAGCGAATTCGTACTTGTCACATGATAACAATATCAAAAGAAGAGCCCGAGGACATGGATGACCTTCCCTGGTGCTTTGAAAACAGCAGCGACGAGGTAATCTCAGAATTTCCACCAGCGCCAAAAGAGCTGGAAGATGGAATCCATACCACTGCAGATAACCTCAAGAAAATTGAGCTGGGAAAGGCGAACGACCCGCGACCGACATTCATTAGCGAGCTGCTGTCTGAAGAGAAGGTGGCTTCATTAAAGGACCTGCTTATGCAGCATAAAGATTGCTTCGCATGGAACTATTCCGAAATGCCGGGACTGGATCCAGAAATTGCTGTGCACAAATTGGCGATATCCCCGGACGTCAAGCCGGTCAAGTAGGCACCAAGAAGAATGCGGCTCGAGCTTGAAATGAGCATTAATGCCGAGGTCAAGAAGCTGATCGACTCTGGCTTTATCCAGGAGGTTCAATATCCTGAATGGATCGCCAACATCGTCCCCGTAATGAAGAAAAATGGGACAATGCGCATATGCGTGGACTTCCGGGATCTCAATAAAGCCTGCTTGAAAGACGATTTCCCAGTGCTAGTCACCGAACTGATGATAGACAATATGTCCACTCATGAGGTTTTCTCCTTCATGGATGGCTCATCGGGGTATAACCAGATAAAGATGCATCCCGAAGACCAGAAGCACACCGCCTTCAGGACTTCTTTGGGTATATTCTGCTACAAGGTGATGCCCTTCGATTTAAAGAACGCCGGAGCTACTTATCAGAGAGCCATGACGCAAATCTTTGATGACCTTATACACGAAATCGTCGAATGCTATATCGACGATCTCGTGGTTAAAAGCAACTCATATGAGGAACATCTCGAGCATCTGAGGACCGTATTTCAACGCCTTCGGCAATACAACTTGAAGATGAACCCGCTCAAGTGTGCATTCGGAGTTTCCTCAGGCAAATTCCTGGGATTCATCGTCCGACACCGAGGTATCGAAATAGATCCGTCAAAGATCAAGGCGATCATGGAAATGCCTCCGCCAAGGACTCTCAAACAGTTGCGGTCTCTCCAAGATAAGCTCGCATATATACGGCGATTTATAGCTAACCTTTCAGGCAAGTGCCGTCCTTACAGCCACCTGATGAAGAAGGGAACCCCGTTCGTCTGGGACCAAAAATGCCAAAGCGCGCTAGACGAGATCAAGCAATACCTGCAGAACCCGCCAGTGTTGGCTGCTCCGGTCAAGGGAAAGCCCCTCATTCTTTACACAACCGCTCTCGACGGCTCCTTAGGCGCATTATGGGCGCAAGAGAACGACCAAGGGAAAGAAAGAGCACTCTACTACTTAAGTCGAGTTCTGCTGGGGGCAGAAAGCAACTACTCCCCCATTGAAAAACACTGCCTGGCGTTGATCTTTGCGGTAACAAAGCTCAGACACTATGCGTTGGCACATGAAGTCCTTCTCATTTCGAAGGTGGACCCCCTTAAATATTTGATGTCGAAGGCCATATTGACGGGACGACTCGCTAAATGGGCCCTGCTCTTGATGGAGTTCTCGATAACATATCAACCTCTCAAGGCAGTGAAAGGCCAGGCCATCGCTGACTTCCTCGCTGAGCATCCGATACCCGCCGATTCTCCTCTGAATTGCGATCTTCCAAACGAACATGCGTTTGATGCGATCGATGGTGGTGATACCCGATGTGAGCTTTATTTTGATGGAGCATCTTCCGTGAAAAAGCGCAAACAGAGTACCCCTATAATCAAATCAGGGGTAGGACTTATCTTTGTAACTCCACAAGGGGGGATAATGCGCTTTTCTTTCTCCCTAACAGAGCCGAGGACAAACAACGAATCCGAATACGAAGCTTTGATAGCAGGCCTTGAGATCGCCATCGACATGGGAATTGAAAACCTCCTCATATACGGAGACTCCCAGCTGGTCGTTAGTCAGGTAAACGGCGACTATCAAACGTGCAAACCAGAGTTGGTGAAGTACGGCGAGAAGGTGCAGCAACTGTTGACCCAAATCCCTTCCTATACTTTGGAAAACATACCGCGCGCGGAAAACAGCAAAGCGGACGCGTTGGCCAAGCTCGCTAAGGAACTGGCTGATGAGAACTTCGATGACGTAAGAATCGTGGTACAAAGCCGTCGGGTGCTTGCCCCAGCGGAATTATCTCCGGAATCATCCGAAGAAAAGGGAGCGACTGAGCAGACGACCCTGTGAATAAAAGATCAGGAAAATACCGAGGATTGGAGAGAAGTCTTTATAGACTACTTCAAATACCGCCAAACGCCCGAAGATGCGTCCTCAAGACATCAGCTTATGAAACGAGCTCTGTCTTTCACCTTCGTCAATGATACTCTGTACAAGAGGTCGTTTGATTCTTTGTGGTTGAGATGCCTGGGACCTGACGAAGCGAAAAGAGTCGTCCAAGAAGTTCATGATGGACTCTGCGGTTCTCACCAAGCGGGCCCAAAGATGAAGTTGAAGATCAAACGGATGGGCTACTATTGGCCCACGATGATCCATGACTGCCTCGAATATGCGAAGCAATGCCACTCATGCCAAATTCATGGGGACTTCATCTACCAGCATCCAAATCCACTACATCCAACGGTGGCTAGCTGGCCGTTCGAAATGTGGGAAACTGATATAGTCGGCCCTATCGAACCAGCATCGTCCAGGGGACATCATTTCATCCTGACGACGACTGACTACTTCTCCAAATAGGCAGAGGCAGTACCGCTGAGAGAAGTGAAGACGGAGAATATCCTCCACTTCTTCAAGACGCACGTCATATATCGGTTTGGAACTCCGCGACGGATCATCTCCGATAATGGGCCAGCTTACAGAAGCCACAAGATCAGTCGCTTCGCGCAACAACACAATATAGACTGGAGATATTCCTCGGTTTATAATCCGCGAGCTAACGGTCTAGCTGAAGCCTTCAACAAAACCTTAACAAAGATCATGAAGAAAACGGTGTCCCGAAATAAGGACTGGCACGAGAAGCTGCAAGAAGCTCTTTGGGCGTATCGAACTACGTTCAAGACAGCCACAAACACAACGCCATATGCGCTGGTATTCGGTATAGAAGCAGTACTCCCCTTCGAGATAGAGTTACCCTCTCTACGAGTAGCAGTCCACTACGAGCTAACAGATGAAGAAAACGCCCACCTTCGGCTTGAGGAGCTTAATGCCCTTGATGAGACCCGGCTCATAGCGCAACAAAATCTGGGGTCCTATAAAGCAAAGATGACGCGCTCATATGAAAGATTGACCCGGCCGAGGACATTTCGCCAAGGCGAACTCGTGCTAGTGGTCAAGAGGCTTATGATCTCCAATCGCGCCAAGCGGGGAAAATTCGATCCGAACTATGAAGGCCCATACATCATAGACAAGGTCTACCAAGGTGGAGCCTATCTACTCATGGATATGCACGGTGAAAGGCCTTTCAGGCCAATAAACGGCCTCTTCCTAAAGAAATACTACGCTTAATAAGCCATAGCCTAGATCAACGATAGATGATGACGACTATGTCCGCTCGCTATCTTCCTAAGCTCAAACTTTATAAGCAGTAGCCAGCCTTCTCCAGGGAACGGACCGAAACGTCCTTAAACTAATGCCGGACCGAGATGTCCTTAAACTAATGACGGACCGAGACATCCTTAAACTAATGACGGGCCGAAATGTCCTTAAACTACTACCGCAACATCTTTAGGCTGACGGGAAGAATAAAAAAATATATAAAATAAAAAATATATATAAAAACGGTATGTCCATAAGCAAAAAAGGGCACGGATGAAAACCTGAAAGGGCTCCATGAGTAAAAACAGCAGGGCTACCGGCGAGTGTTCGTGAAAACCCGAAAGGGCGCGACCTCGTAAAAAAAATATATAAAAATAAAAAGAATAAAAAAATGGTATGTCCATAAGCAAAATGGGCATGGATGAAAACCCGAAAGGGCTCCGTGAGTAAAAACAGCAGGACTACTGGCGAGTGTTTGTGAAAACCCGAAAGGGCGCAACCTCGTTAAAAGACACTTACAGGGTCCCCTTGACCTTATAAGGAGAAACCACCCGCGTGAGATCCTTACGACTCGCAAGGGAGCGACACACTTAGGGATCTTCACGATTCCTAAGGAGAAAATACACTTGCGAGATCCTCACGACTCGTAAGGAGAACTCTCTTATGGGACCCTCACGGCTCATAAGATTTGAAAGTCTTAAGTTACAGAGACCTAAACCTGTGCTTAAGCAACCTCCACAACCTTCGATATTGCCCTACAAGTGGTCTAGTACTGGCTCTTGTATACAATCCACGGACGCGAATAAACATTTCCCTAACTAAGTCTCATCCGTGACTGGGGATATGTACACATGATAAACAACCCTTGTAGGTCCTCTCGATTTACAAGGAGAAAACCCTCTTGTAGGATCCTTACGACTTACAGAGGAACACACACTTAGGAATCCTCACGATTCCCAAGGAGAAAATACACCTACAAGATCCTCATGACTTGTAGGGAGAAATATCTTTGTGAGACCCTTACGGCTCATGAAGTTAGAAGCCTTAGTCGATAGGACCTTAACCCTGTTCGCTAAGCCACCTTTGTCCGACATTGACGGAGGCAAATGATGATTCGCTTCTGGCAATATCCCAGTTGTAGCGGTGCTGATGCCGAAATCGGTGTCTAATTTCAGGTTTACAGTGAAAAGCCGGTAAGCCGCACACGCATACGAAATAGCCGAAATGATGGGCAACTTGCAATAAAAAGCAGCAAGTAACGTATGCATACAAAATAGCCGAAATGATTGGGCAACTCGCAATAAAAAGCAGTGAGTGAAAATAAAATAAATAGCCGAAATGATTGGGCACCACGAAAAATAGCCGAAATGATTGGGCAATCGCGACCTTCGCGATATAAAAGCTGAAATGATAGAGCATCGCGGAAATAAAACAAAAAAAATGATGATAAAACTTTGGCCCTACAGTTGAGATCACATCGATCCCTGTATACAATCCAAGGGCGCAAACAAAGAGGGAACCATACTTTCCCAACAGGCTCCGCCAGAAAACGAAGCCAAATCTCGACGGTTCATCCCAACCCCGAAGAAACCAGTGTCTTCGGCCAAATACCTCAATTCAGGGAAACAAGCATCCTTGATGAGAGCTTCCTGATTCGCATCGACTCGCAGAGAAACCAGTGTCTCCGTGGGAAATTCTCGACTCATTTCAACACCAGGGAAACAAATATCCTTGGCAAATACCTCAATTCAGGGAAACAAGCATCATTGATGAGAGCCTCCTGATTCGCGTCGACTCGCAGAGAAACCAGTGTCTCCGTGGGAAATTCTCGACTCGTTTCAAGACCAGGGAAATAAATATCCTTGGTAAATACCTCAATTCAGGGAAATAAACATCCTTGATGAGAGCCTCTTGATTCGCGTCGACTCGTAGAGAAACCAGTGTCTCCGTGGGAAATTCTCGATTCGTTTCAACACCAGGGAAACAAATATCCTTGGTAAATACCTCAATTCAGGGAAACAAGCATCCTTGATGAGAGCCTCCTGATTCGCGTCGACTCGCAGAGAAACCAGTGTCTCCACGGGAAATTCTCGATTCGTTTCGACACCAGGGAAACAAATATCCTTGGCAAATACCTCAATTCAGGGAAACAAACATCCTTGATGAGAGCCTCCTGGTTCACGTCGACTCGTAGTGAAACCAGTGTCTCCGTGGGAAATTCTCGACCCGTTTCAACACCAGGGAAACAAATATCCTTGGCACATACCTCAATTCAGGGAAACAAGCATCCTTGATGAGAGCTTCCTAATTCGCGTCGACTCACAGAGAAACCAGTGTCTCCGTGGGAAATTCTCGACTCGTTTCAACACCAGGGAAACAAATATCCTTGGCAAATACCTCAATTCAGGGAAACAAACGTCCTTGATGATAGCCTCCTGATTCACGTCGACTCGCAGAGAAACCAGTGTCTTCGTGGGAAATTCTCGATTCGTTTCAACACCAGGGAAACAAATATCCTTGGCAAATACCTCAATTCAAGGATACAAGTGTCCTTGATGAGAGCGTCCTGATTCGCGTCGGCTCGCAGAGAAACCAGTGTCTCCGCGGGAAATTCCCGATTCGTCTCAACTTGCAAGATGAAGCCTCAGGCAGCAGGGATTAAAAACTTGTTTCCGGAACAATGGGACCCTGCAAGTCGGTCTAAAACGGTCTCTTGCATACTATTCACGGGTCTCACTCTCCAAAGTCGAATTTCGACAAGGAAGGAAACAACCGCTTACGGGTCCTCTCGGCTCGTAAGAGGGAAAAATTCTCTTATAAGATCCTTACGACTTATAAGAGAAAACGCGCTTAGGAATCCTCACGATTCCTAAGGAGAAAATACACCTACGAGATCCTCTCGATCCGTAGGGAGAAAAGTCTCTATGAGACCCTCACGGCTCATAGAGTTGAAAAGTCTTAGGCGGCAGATCTGAACCTGCGGCCTAAGTCATCGCTATCTCTCGGAGAAATCTAGATGCTTACTCTATTATCGGTCAAATATGTTTATCAAGACAGTATGCTGATAATAAGAAGAAGGAAAAAGCAAAGAAATAGCACAAGACATTGCAAAGAAAAATGTATATCTTTATTGAATGTAATCAAGTACAAAGTGAAGCGTACAAAAGAATAAAGAATGGATACAAAAGATTTCCCTAAATCTCACCAGAAATAACAAACATAATATCTTTGGACTAAAAATCCAACGGTGAATAAAATTCATTTAATAATCTAAAGGCTTATATTAACTATGAAAACAAACAAAATCATTCAATGAAAGATTTGCTAAATAAATTGATTCTTTTCCTTCTCCTATAAATAGGAGCCAAGGGGAAGAATTAAAGGGAGAATTTTGAGGGGAGAGAGCTTCGAAATCTTGAAATTTCAGAGAGAAAAGAAAGGAGAATTTAATTCTCTACAAAGAAAAATCCTATGCGAGAAAAGAAAGGGGATCAAAACTTCAAACAGAGAATTTAATTCTCAAATCTAAGAGTTTAACTCTTCTGCACAAAAGAACTTAGTTCTTCCTCTGGTTGAAGATCTGCACAGAGCACATCTCCCCATAAGTTGAGAATTTAATTCTCATCGGTTTGAGATTCTGCCATGCAGATCCAAAACTTAGAGGGGAATTGAGTTTAGAGAATTTAATTCTCCCAGGATAAAGTTAGGGTTTAACCCTATTTGAGAATTTAATTCTCCCAAGGTTATAGGAATTTAATTCCTCCAAGATAAAGTTAGGGTTTAACCCTATATGAGAATTTAATTCTTCCAAAGTTACAGGAATTTAATTCCCTCAAGATGGACAGAACTAGGGTTTAACCCTAATTGAGAATTTAATTCTCTCAAATTCACAGGAATTTAATTCCTCTTAAAAAATGAAATTAGGGTTTCACCCTATGCAAGAATTTATTTCTTTTACATATGTGGAAATTTAATTCCTCTAAAAGAAAATTAGGGTTTAACCCTATATAAGAATTTAATTCTTTCATAATAGGAATTTAATTCCTCCAAATCATGATCAGGGTTTAACCCTACAGAGAATTTAATTCTCAAAATAAAATAAAGAGACTAAAGAGATCTCTATGCATGCAAAGGATTAAGGTCACGTGTCCCCACGTGACCCCTGAACAGATCCCCCACAAATGAGAAGGAATTAGCCCTGAGACAATGCCTCACGTGCTCCCACGTGACCCTCACTATATATCGAACAAAAGCAAAGGCAAAATCTGACTTGGGTGCTCTCACGTGTCACCACATGACCCCTAATAAATCTTCTAATAAATCAGGGCATGAGTATACGTCGCGTGCCCACACGTGACGGCTATGAAACTTAAAAGTGTCTAGCACTTGTTTACGTAGCAAAATAAAGGGGATCTGGCCTCACCTTTTGATGTCTTCCTTTTCTAGTGTTTAACACTAATCTGACAATTTTGTTGCCAGTGTTTAACACTGTTATCTTTTAGTGTTTAACACTAATTTGAGAATCACATTTCTAGTGTTTAACTCTAATTTGATAATCTTATTTCCAGTGTTTAACATTGTTGTTCCTTAGTGTTTAACACTGCTTTTAGCCAAATTGGCTAATTTTCCAGAGGCAGAAGTCCCTCCTCCAAATGAATCTCAAAATTGAGGAAATCAAAGATGAAAATGTTTAGCATTGCTAAATAATGTGGGCTTGAACCCCGACAAGTGCTAATGGTCCAACAAAATGGCCAATTCTTCAAACTTAATTGGACTTAGCCCAAGTTGGCCATAAGTCCTCAATTCAGACTTAACTGAGCCAATGTGCTCATAATTTAATTAACTGGTCTTAGTTCCAAACTGGGCTACAGATCATTTAATCCACTTTGGTTTGAAGGTACATCTCTTAACTCTGATATTTGTCGTTGTAATCCTTCAACGTCTTCAGAGAGGTGACGGGTCCCGACAACCATTCATTTCTATGGACTGTAGGGTCCTTAAACTCATGGACTATGATGTCCTTAACCTCGACCGTCATGTCTTAAAACTAACAATGGACTGTGGGGTCCTTAAACTCATGGACTATGATGTCCTTAACCTCGACCGTGATGTCTTAAAACTCAATCGGACTGTGGGGTCCTTAAACTCATGGACTACGATGTCCTTAACCTCGACCGTGATGTCTTAAAACTAACATCGGACTGTGGGGCCCTTAAACTCATGGACTATGATGTCCTTAATCTCGACCGTGATGTCTTAAAACTAACAACGGACTGTGGAGTCCTTAAATCCATGGACTATGATGTCCTTAAACTCGACCGTGATGTCTTAAAACTAACAACGGACTGTGGAGTCCTTAAATCCATGGACTATGATGTCCTTAACCTCGACCGTGATGTCTTAAAACTAATATTCGACCGCAATGTCATTAACCTAAACAATAGAGCCCAATTGCTCTTTTGTCGGATCTAAACGATCCCGTTAAGTTGATCTTAGTCTGAAATTAGACTAACGTATCCTTAACAAACGTTTAAGTTGATCTTAGTCTCAAATGAGACTAACGTATCCTTAAATCCAACCCCCCAAACCCAAATCTAAGAAAGATACGGATTCGGACTAGTCCACGCCCTACAGGCGACAACATAACTTAGTCTCCGTATACAATCCAAGGGCAATCAAACACAAAACAAACACCCACGACACGAAGTGACCATCTGGAGAAGGAGAAAGTTGTTACCGCGATGCGGTAGCATAATTAACTGCACGGGCTTGTACCTGCAGGGAAGAGCGTCCTCACAATAGAAAAAACCCTCAAGTGAGGGGGAATCTGACGAAGTCTGCTACATCGGCCGCATCCGTTTCAACCTTCGATACACGGTGCATAAATCAACTTGGCATATTCGGAGAGGTGGACGGATAGCACCAATTAGCATCTGCCCCGAATTTCAGGCAAGACGTCCGTCCTGCGCCGTCTTTCAGAGGGGAACAGATTCTGGCAAGCCCGGTTGGACCTTTTTCTCTTTCCACTCCACACTTCGTGTGTCGTGTTTGCGAACGAATCGCGGTTTGCTGATGGTTGCCCTTGGATTTCGAGGTACTAAGATTTGGCGTTTGGCTTGGTGCAGAAAGCAAAGATCAATGGCGTTCACCTGTGCAAAGTGTTCCACATGCAACTGCAACCCACAGCCTGCCTCAACCGGGGGCATATCTTACGGGCCCCAGGCGGCTTCCCTGTTCACGATGCCAGTGGAACAGGTCACCCAAGCCACCACAGGATTGTTTTTCGGGACCATGCTCCCGCCAACAAGCTTCATCGCTCATGTGCCAACACCGGAAGCTCCCAAGAAGTCGGTCTTCGATCGGTTTACAGCTACTGCGGCCCCTCTCAATGGGTCGTCCAGCTCCAGTTCCTCGGTCTTCGCCAGACTGGGCCAAAATTCCTGTGGGCCCACAATGAAGCCTGCACCTCAAGAGAAGGTTATTCCGAAAAGAGTAACCAACCCTGCCCCTGAAGTCGTCAAAGCGGCTTCTACTATCAAAGGGTCGGTCTTTACAAGATTGGCTGTTCCGGCTCCCGCTACGGTTCCTGTCCATGCTCAGAAGTCTGTTTTCAACCGATTGGATACTGCTTCTCAAAGGACATCGGTCTTCAACAGGCTGACGCTAGCAGCAACCCTTCACCTGGAAAGGGGGGAAGACAAAGCCATCGCTGAACCAACCCCAACAACTCGACACGCTCGACGTCGCCACTGGCGCCGAGTAAGGAAGGCCGGGGGCAACTCCCCTTCTGGGCTAACTCCACCAGCTCCAACGGTGGAAATTAATGCTGCTGTCCCAACCGGGAACAGTTTTGAGCTGCTGAACAAAGTACGCAGGAATTCGCCTACTGTCGTACTGAAAAGATCTCCGCCACTGGTGGAGCTTGAGCGTCCTTAAACTACCTATGGACCACCATGTCCCTAAACTGGAATATGGACCCCCATGTCCCTAAACTGGCAATGGACCGCAATGTCCTTAAACTACCTATAGACCACTACGTCCCTAAACTGGAACAATAGAGCTCCCAAATGCTCTTTTGTCGGATCTAAACGATCCCGTTTAAGTTGATCTTAGCCTCAAATATGGCTAACGTATCCTTAAACATTCAAACAGACTTTAGTCCCAAATTGAACTATAAGACCCCCAATCAACTTTGGTTCAAGGGTACATCTCCGAACTCCTCTGACACCTATCGTTGTAATCCTTCAACGACGTCAGAGAGGTGATGGGTCCCGATGGCCATGCATACAATGGACCACTATGTCCATAAACTGGAACAATGGAGCCCCCAAATGCTCTTTTGTCAGATCCAAACGATCCCGTTAAGTTGATCTTAGTCTCAAATCAGATTAACGTATCCTTAACGAACGTTTAAGTTGATCTTAACCTCAATATGGCTAACGTATCCTTAAACTAAAACACCAAACCCAAATCTAAGTAAATACGGATTTGGACTAATCCACGTCCTACGGGCGACGGCATAACTTAGTCTCCGTATACAATCCACGGGCATCCACAAACAAAACAAACACACACGACACGAAGTAAAATTCTGGAGAAGGAGAAAGTTGTTACCGCGATGCGGTAGCGTAATTAAGTGCAGGGGCTTGCGCCTGCAGGGAAGAGCGTCCCTACAATCAAAAAACCCTCAAGCGAGGGGGAATCTGACGAAGTTTGCTACATCGGCCGCGTCCGTCTAAACCTCCGATACACGGTGCCATAAATCAACTTGGCATCTTCGGAGAGGTGGACGGATAAAACCAAATAGCATCTGCCCCGAATCTCAGGCAAGACGTCCATGTCTTGGCCGCTATTCGGAGGGGAACATATTCTGGCACGCCCGGTGGGACCTTTTCCTCTTTCCACTCCACACTTCGTGTGTCGTATTCACGAACGAATCGCGGTTTGTTAATGGTTGCCTTTGGATTCTAAATTACTAAGATTTGGTCTTTTGCCTGGCGCAGAAATCAAGCATCGATGGCCTCTACCTGTTCGAAGTGCTCCAACTACAGCTGCAACTCGCGTCCTGCCTCAACTGGGGGCATAACCTACGGGCCCCAAGCGGCCTCTTTGTTCACCATGCCCGTGGAGCAGATTACTCAAGCCACCACAGGGCTGTTTTTCGGAACCATGCTTCCGCCAACAAGCTTCAGTACCCCCGTGCCCGTACAAGAAGCTTCTAAGAAATCGATCTTCGATCGACTTTCAGTTACTGCGGCCCCTCCCAACGGGTCGCCCAACACCAGTGCCTCGGTCTTCTCCAGACTGGGACAAAACTCCTGCGGGCCCACGATGAAGCTTGCAGTCCCGGAAAAGGTTATTCTAAAAAAAATAGCCAAACCTGCTCCTGAAGTCGTCAAGGCGGCTTCTTCGGCTAAGAGATCAGTCTTTACAAGACTGACCGGCCCAAATCCCACTCCTGCTCCTGCTGCTCAAAAGATATCAGTCTTAAATAGGCTGACGCCGGCAACAGCCCCACACCTGAACAGGGGGCAAGAAGAAGTTGTTTCTGTCTCTGAACCAATACCGACGACTCGTCGCGCCCGCCGACGCCACTAGCGCCGGATAAGGAAGACCGGGGGAAACTCCCCTTTTGGGATAACTCCACCAGCTCCAACGGTGGAAGTCAATGCTGCTGTTCCAACTGGGAACAGCTTCGAGCTACTGAATGGAGTACGCAGAAACTCGCCAACTGCGGTGCTCAAAAGATCTCCTCCATCAGTAGAGACTGTCGTGGAAACAAAAAAGCCGGAGCAGTCTCCTCAATCGCTGTCCTCCAGGATCTATAAGACACGGCGACGAGTCCGAGAATCTGTCGTTGATCCTAACCTCTCTCGCCAACAGAAGAAGTCGAAAGGTCGGCAAGGAGAGAATCCCCCGGTCAAGCAACGAAAGGTGACGACCACTTGGGTGCCCAAAGCAACGGCCCCCTCTACTTCAACGGCCCATAAGAGAAGGAGGCCAGAGAAAGTCCTCACGCCGACGGCGAACGTCAAAGGTGGTGAACCCAAACGCCCCAAGTCTGGGGGCATGGTAGTTCATACCGTCTACGTGGCGTCTGGTAAAGAGGACAGTCGCATATCTACGGGTCATCGACCGCTTACGCGATCAGTGACCAAAGCGTAGGAGCAGCAGCAGAAGCTCCAAAAGATGATGAACGCTATGGCCGCACTTACTGGGCCAAAAGAAAACCCTGAAACGTCCTCGGATGAACGCCAAGAGGAAGAAACCGACGCCGAATTCTTTCGTCGAATATTGGAGAAGAAGGATAAAGAGGCTGCTGAACAAGCAGCCACATAAAGCATATGGGCCTCCTGTTCCATGACATGGTGGGGATGATGATCCAACAAGATCCTCCGGCCGAAGATCCCCCGATCGTCCTTGAAGACGATAGGGGAGAGACGTCGAATCCTCCGCCAGCTCTGTCAACAGCTAAGGAGGAGACAATCTCCAAACCTGATTTGGACGAGTACATAGCCCAGCAAATACGGGTTCATCATGCGACTGAAGCAGCTGGCTAGGTCGTAAAAACGGGGCGGCCATATCCAAGTTGGTACGATCAAATCAAGTACCCGCCGGGCTACATAATTCCCAAGTTCCATGTCTACAAGGGGACGGACAATCCTCACCAGCAAGTTGCCCAGTTCAGGGCACTCTGCGGCAACACTGGCGGTGATGACAAGCTTTTGCTTCGCCAGTTTGTTGGAAGTTTATCAGATACGGCGTTCGAGTGGTACTCTGAGCTCCCGAACGACTCTATCAAGACCTTCGCGGAGATGAGGCTGTTGTTTACTCAGCGTTTTGCAAGCGCCAGTGAACGCACCCCGATGACGACACTGATTTACGCCAGGGTAAAGCCAGGCGAGACATGGGTTCAATATGCTATACGGTGGCGGAACTTATGGTCGAAGTGCGAGCAGCGCATTGAAGAAGCTCCCGCGGTGGGTATGTTTGTGGGAACCCTTGATCCGCAAGAAACCATCTCGCAATTTATGATGTTTTTCAAGCCGACTACCTTCCAGGCCTTGATTGACAAGCTAGCGCAAATGGATCAGATGGGCCATAAACCCCCTCTTCCAAAGACGGACTTCCGAAATGACAAGGGGAAGGGAAAAGCGATCGTTGTCGCTAATGCTCAACAACAACCGAGCAACTCGAAGCCGGTTGTTCGTCAAAATAATATGCGTCCATACGTAGCCCTTGAGGAGAGGCTAGGGCGTCCTTACTCGTTTCCCCGAGATAAAACGAGAAGGTTATTCGAGCTGGCATTGCGCAACCGACTCATAAATCTGCCGGATCCAAAACGTCCGGCGCAACCAAATGATGTCAATGAGCCCAACTACTATCCTTATCATCGAGTACTGGGTCATCTGATCGAAGATTGCTACGTCTTCAAAAATTGGCTTGAAGACCAGTACCGACAGGGCAAGTTTGCGTTATCTGACAAATGGAAGGTGAATCCCCCGCAGCCGCACACCTCTAAGGGGATGAATACGATGGGGGAAACATGCTCCGTCGTTGAAGAAGCTCCTTGGGAGGTTGTATTATCAGCCAAGACAAAGAGGATGCTAAATGATCTTCAGACATGTCCAGCGATCAAGTGGAAGAACCCTTTGGAACCGCAGGTCATTGAGGGGATGTTGAAGCTACGTACAACTCCAAAGACTGATGGTGGTGGCCCAAGCACTCGCAACCAACCGTCAAAATCTTCAAGGAAGAAGAAAAAGAAATCAAAGAAGCCCATGAAGCCTGGCGACAAGCGCACGGACTTGCAAAAACAAATTGACGAGCTGGAGGAATACAACCAGAAGGCACGGACTCCCATTACATTCCAAGAGTTCCTCAATCATGTCTTTCAAGAGGAAGATGAGGGAGAAAGTTCATCTGATGAATCTGAAGAATATGTGGCGAGCTGTCATGTGATTTCCCATTCGTTCATGGACGATGAGGAGACTGCTTGTACTGAAACGCTGGGGGCAGATCCTGAACCAAAAATTATGGGGCCATCAGATGAAGTAATTGACGCATTCCTTAATGAAGCTCGGTTGAAAAGTAAAGCTGATCGAGAACGCGAGGCGGTCATATTTGAAAGGGCCAAGCGCCAACGACTGGATGAAAGAGCTGAGACGCTCCCGCTGGAGCAAAATACCTCCACTACCGACAAAAGCAAATTCAAGATGAAGAAAAGGTTTGCTAAGGCCATGTCAATGGGCATGAAGCTACCATCCTCCGAAGAAAACATTACTGGTGAAATGGAAATGCACCCCTCCTATTGCTTGTATCATCGAAAGATTTCACACCCTACTGAAGAGTGCAAAGCTTTCGATAGATGGTGGTAAGGATATGTTGCTCATCGACAACGCTTTAAGCGGGAAAAGCGCAAAACTCGTCGGGAGCAAGGAAATACGACCGAAGGGCTTAAAAGAACTACCGGCGATTGTCGCATGGTTAACACCGGCTGGTCATAAGTACCTACATTCGGGAGCGATTCTGATGAGGAGCTGGAACTTGCCCTTCTCTTTAAAGAGTCCACTTCGGGAAAAGAAGAAGAGCCGGAGGTTTGCGAAAATATTCGGCTGCGGAATCGGACGCTGCCTGAAAATAATCTCGGACCCTCAAACAGAAAAGATAAAGGGAAAGAAAAGGTCTCTGAAGATATCGTCTTAGATGACCAAGTTCTGGGGGAGCTAAGCGCCAAGGACCCGCCGAAGAAGAATAAGGTGGATTACAACGTCTTAGTGCATCTGAGGAAGCTACCCTCACAGCTCAGCATTCTTGACGCCCTTTTGCTATCAAAGGAGGTGAGAGATTCGTTAATCAAGGCATTACAAGATCCGGAACAATTCCAAGCTTTCTTGGCTGAAGAAAAGATGAAGGATGAATTGGAGGAAGTGCACACGGCCGATGTCGCTTTTGGTGATGAAGACCTTCTCCTTGGGACGTGCGAACACAGTCGCCCTCTCTATGTCTCAGGATACTGCCACGATATAAAGATAGGCAAAATCCTGATCGACAATGGATCCTCCGTTAACCTCCTCAATGTGCGGGTGTTAAAAGAAATCTGCATGAGCATCCAGCACCTTGCTCGGGACAAGATCACAATCTCCGGGTTTGACTCCCAGTCATCAAGAACTCTCGGGTCTGTGATACTGACGCTACGTTTTGGGCTACTCGTCACGGACATTAAGTTCCACGTCATAGACGCCAAGACATGCTACAATGCTCTGCTCGGCCGCCCATGGTTACACGAGTACAATGTCATCCCTTCTACACAACATCAGTGTATGAAATACGCTAAGGATGGTCTCGAGTATACCGTGGCGGGAGAACTGAATCCGTTTTCCGTTAACGAAGTCCGCAAATATGAAGATGCCAAGTACTTCTTACCGGATTTCGAAGACACGGAAAAGTGTCACAAGCCGGAAAACAAAGCTAACGCCACCATCCCTGTCTTCGGCAGTGATACCGAGGAGGAAGAGGAGATAGTTTATTCAGGTCCGCCCCAATGTAGCAAGACGGGACCATATGCTCCTACGTTGATCTTTGGTAGCGACTCGGAAGATGAGGTCCATGTTGTATTCCCTGCTCGACCTTCAATACAAACGTTTGCTGACGAAGAACGAGGTCTACAAGTCGCCATGGTGCCGCTTAAACACCGTAAAGAACTGGATGCACTTGATATTTACAATATAGAAGAGCTGCAAACGTTCTATATCCCTCCCAGGCGAGAAGGCGAAAAGGCAATTCTATTCTACCGCTCTGAAGAAATCAGAGTGGAGAAAGAAATCTGGCATGGCGCGGATCCTACGCTTGACAGGCTTCAACCCATTCGTCTCCCCAGATATTATACAGAAGGCTTGAAGAGGCTACTGAAGCGCCAGGGGATATCCTTCAAACAGACCGTTCGAAAAGCCAAGTTCTATGACAAAGTCTGGAACGTTCCCGGAACTCAACGCAAACTGCCTAATGGGAGAATGGAAACAAAAGGGCTTGGATACATCCGGTCAAAGAAACGAGAGTTACTACACGGCTGATACGTCGTAGATGACTTCGATGAAGAAGCGGATGCTCAATGGGAGGACGCTAATCCTGAACCAGTAAAAGTTCCAGATGCAAAAGTGCCCAGTCCGTCGTTCGAAGAACAAATGGACAAGCTTATAAGGAAAGCTGGTCAAAAAGTCCGAGACGACCATAACCGTGAAATGACCATCTACGAGAAAGCCAAAACGCAACGCCTTCTCCAACAGGCCGTGAAAGATGAAAATGCCGCTCCTTGTCAACCTGTTATAAAGAAGGCTCGACGCAGAGGCAGAAGCAAGTCGAAACGCGGAAAAGGCGCTCAACAGCAACAAAGAGGGTTGAGAGGCCACTCAAGCGAAAATCGAGCGGTTCCGATCTATCCCTTATGAGAAAAATAGGTCGGGAATACTCTTTTCCTCGGGACAAGACCAAGAAAATACTTGACATCGCTTTAAAATATCAGATGCTTACACTGCCGGAGTCTAAACACCCCGAACAAGCAGGCGAAGTCTCTCACCTGGACTATTGCCCTTATCACCGAGTGATAGGGCACCCTCTCGAGGACTGCTTCACCTTCAAGAATTGGGTTGAAGATCAGTATCAGCTTGGCAAGTTCGCTCTGTCTGACAAGTGGAGGGTAGCGCCGCCACAGAAGCAAGAACCCAAGGCCACGGAAGAAAAACCAGTTCCGCATTGGGATTGGAAGCGAATTCGTACTTGTCACATGATAACAATATCAAAAGAAGAGCCCGAGGACATGGATGACCTTCCCTGGTGCTTTGAAAACAGCAACGACGAGGTAATCTCAGAATTTCCACCAGCGCCAAAAGAGCTGGAAGATGGAATCCATACCACTGCAGATAACCTCAAGAAAATTGAGCTGGGAAAGGCGAACGACCCGCGACCGACATTCATTAGCGAGCTGCTGTCTGAAGAGAAGGTGGCTTCATTAAAGGACCTGCTTATGCAGCATAAAGATTGCTTCGCATGGAACTATTCCGAAATGCCGGGACTGGATCCAGAAATTGCTGTGCACAAATTGGCGATATCCCCGGACATCAAGCCGGTCAAGTAGGCACCAAGAAGAATGCAGCTCGAGCTTGAAATGAGCATTAATGCCGAGGTCAAGAAGCTGATCGACTCTGGCTTTATCCAGGAGGTTCAATATCCTGAATGGATCGCCAACATCGTCCCCGTAATGAAGAAAAATGGGACAATGCGCATATGCGTGGACTTCCGGGATCTCAATAAAGCCTGCTTGAAAGACGATTTCCCAGTGCTAGTCACCGAACTGATGATAGACAATATGTCCACTCATGAGGTTTTCTCCTTCATGGATGGCTCATCGGGGTATAACCAGATAAAGATGCATCCCGAAGACCAGAAGCACACCGCCTTCAGGACTCCTTTGGGTATATTCTGCTACAAGGTGATGCCCTTCGATTTAAAGAACGCCGGAGCTACTTATCAGAGAGCCATGACGCAAATCTTTGATGACCTTATACACGAAATCGTCGAATGCTATATCGACGATCTCGTGGTTAAAAGCAACTCATATGAGGAACATCTCGAGCATCTGAGGACCGTATTTCAACGCCTTCGGCAATACAACTTGAAGATGAACCCGCTCAAGTGTGCATTCGGAGTTTCCTCAGGCAAATTCCTGGGATTCATCGTCCGACACCGAGGTATCGAAATAGATCCGTCAAAGATCAAGGCGATCATGGAAATGCCTCCGCCAAGGACTCTCAAACAGTTGCGGTCTCTCCAAGAGAAGCTCGCATATATACGGCGATTTATAGCTAACCTTTCAGGCAAGTGCCGTCCTTACAGCCACCTGATGAAGAAGGGAACCCCGTTCGTCTGGGACCAAAAATGCCAAAGCGCGCTAGACGAGATCAAGCAATACCTGCAGAACCCGCCAGTGTTGGCTGCTCCGGTCAAGGGAAAGCCCCTCATTCTTTACACAACCGCTCTCGACGGCTCCTTAGGCGCATTATGGGCGCAAGAGAACGACCAAGGGAAAGAAAGAGCACTCTACTACTTAAGTCGAGTTCTGCTGGGGGCAGAAAGCAACTACTCCCCCATTGAAAAACACTGCCTGGCGTTGATCTTTGCGGTAACAAAGCTCAGACACTATGCGTTGGCACATGAAGTCCTTCTCATTTCGAAGGTGGACCCCCTTAAATATTTGATGTCGAAGGCCATATTGACGGGACGACTCGCTAAATGGGCCCTGCTCTTGATGGAGTTCTCGATAACATATTAACCTCTCAAGGCAGTGAAAGGCCAGGCCATCGCTGACTTCCTCGCTGAGCATCCGATACCCGCCGATTCTCCTCTGAATTGCGATCTTCCAAACGAACATGCGTTTGATGCGATCGATGGTGGTGATACCCGATGTGAGCTTTATTTTGATGGAGCATCTTCCGTGAAAAAGCGCAAACAGAGTACCCCTATAATCAAATCAGGGGTAGGACTTATCTTTGTAACTCCACAAGGGGGGATAATGCGCTTTTCTTTCTCCCTAACAGAGCCGAGGACAAACAACGAATCCGAATACGAAGCTTTGATAGCAGGCCTTGAGATCGCCATCGACATGGGAATTGAAAACCTCCTCATATACGGAGACTCCCAGCTGGTCGTTAGTCAGGTAAACGGCGACTATCAAACGTGCAAACCAGAGTTGGTGAAGTACGGCGAGAAGGTGCAGCAACTGTTGACCCAAATCCCTTCCTATACTTTGGAAAACATACCGCGCGCGGAAAACAGCAAAGCGGACGCGTTGGCCAAGCTCGCTAAGGAACTGGCTGATGAGAACTTCGATGACGTAAGAATCGTGGTACAAAGCCGTCGGGTGCTTGCCCCAGCGGAATTATCTCCGGAATCATCCGAAGAAAAGGGAGCGACTGAGCAGACGACCCTGCGAATAAAAGATCAGGAAAATACCGAGGATTGGAGAGAAGTCTTTATAGACTACTTCAAATACCGCCAAACGCCCGAAGATGCGTCCTCAAGACATCAGCTTATGAAACGAGCTCTGTCTTTCACCTTCGTCAATGATACTCTGTACAAGAGGTCGTTTGATTCTTTGTGGTTGAGATGCCTGGGACCTGACGAAGCGAAAAGAGTCGTCCAGGAAGTTCATGATGGACTCTGCGGTTCTCACCAAGCGGGCCCAAAGATGAAGTTGAAGATCAAACGGATGGGCTACTATTGGCCCACGATGATCCAGGACTGCCTCGAATATGCGAAGCAATGCCACTCATGCCAAATTCATGGGGACTTCATCTACCAGCATCCAAATCCACTACATCCAACGGTGGCTAGCTGGCCGTTCGAAATGTGGGAAACTGATATAGTCGGCCCTATCGAACCAGCATCGTCCAGGGGACATCGTTTCATCCTGACGACGACTGACTACTTCTCCAAATAGGCAGAGGCAGTACCGCTGAGAGAAGTGAAGACGGAGAATATCCTCCACTTCTTCAAGACGCACGTCATATATCGGTTTGGAACTCCGCGACGGATCATCTCCGATAACGGGCCAGCTTACAGAAGCCACAAGATCAGTCGCTTCGCGCAACAACACAATATAGACTGGAGATATTCCTCGGTTTATAATCCGCGAGCTAACGGTCTAGCTGAAGCCTTCAACAAAACCTTGACAAAGATCATGAAGAAAACGGTGTCCCGAAATAAGGACTGGCACGAGAAGCTGCAAGAAGCTCTTTGGGCGTATCGAACTACGTTCAAGACAGCCACAAACACAACGCCATATGCGCTGGTATTCGGTATAGAAGCAGTACTCCCCTTCGAGATAGAGTTACCCTCTCTACGAGTAGCAGTCCACTACGAGCTAACAGATGAAGAAAACGCCCACCTTCGGCTTGAGGAGCTTAATGCCCTTGATGAGACCCGGCTCATAGCGCAACAAAATCTGGGGTCCTATAAAGCAAAGATGACGCGCTCATATGAAAGATTGACCCGGCCGAGGACATTTCGCCAAGGCGAACTCGTGCTAGTGGTCAAGAGGCTTATGATCTCCAATCGCGCCAAGCGGGGAAAATTCGATCCGAACTATGAAGGCCCATGCATCATAGACAAGGTCTACCAAGGTGGAGCCTATCTACTCATGGATATGCACGGATAAAGGCCTTTCAGGCCAATAAACGACCTCTTCCTAAAGAAATACTACGCTTAATAAGCCATAGCCTAGATCAACGATAGATGATGACGACTATGTCCGCTCGCTATCTTCCTAAGCTCAAACTTTATAAGCAGTAGCCAGCCTTCTCCAGGGAACGGACCGAAACGTCCTTAAACTAATGCCGGACCGAGATGTCCTTAAACTAATGACGGACCGAGACATCCTTAAACTAATGACGGACCGAAATGTCCTTAAACTACTACCGCAGCATCTTTAGGCTGACGGGAAGAATAAAAAAATATATAAAATAAAAAATATATATAAAAACGGTATGTCCATAAGCAAAAAAGGGCACGGATGAAAACCTGAAAGGGCTCCATGAGTAAAAACAGCAGGGCTACCGGCGAGTGTTCGTGAAAACCCGAAAGGGCGCGACCTCGTAAAAAAAATATATAAAAATAAAAAGAATAAAAAAATGGTATGTCCATAAGCAAAATGGGCATGGATGAAAACCCGAAAGGGCTCCGTGAGTAAAAACAGCAGGACTACTGGCGAGTGTTTGTGAAAACCCGAAAGGGCGCAACCTCGTTAAAAGACACTTACAGGGTCCCCTTGACCTTATAAGGAGAAACCACCCGCGTGAGATCCTTACGACTCGCAAGGGAGCGACACACTTAGGGATCTTCACGATTCCTAAGGAGAAAATACACTTGCGAGATCCTCACGACTCGTAAGGAGAACTCTCTTATGGGACCCTCACGGCTCATAAGATTTGAAAGTCTTAAGTTACAGAGACCTAAACCTGTGCTTAAGCAACCTCCACAACCTTCGATATTGCCCTACAAGTGGTCTAGTACTGGCTCTTGTATACAATCCACGGACGCGAATAAACATTTCCCTAACTAAGTCTCATCCGTGACTGGGGATATGTACACATGATAAACAACCCTTATAGGTCCTCTCGATTTACAAGGAGAAAACCCTCTTGTAGGATCCTTACGACTTACAGAGGAACACACACTTAGGAATCCTCACGATTCCCAAGGAGAAAATACACCTACAAGATCCTCATGACTTGTAGGGAGAAATATCTTTGTGAGACCCTTACGGCTCATGAAGTTAGAAGCCTTAGTCGATAGGACCTTAACCCTGTTCGCTAAGCCACCTTTGTCCGACATTGACGGAGGCAAATGATGATTCGCTTCTGGCAATATCCCAGTTGTAGCGGTGCTGATGCCGAAATCGGTGTCTAATTTCAGGTTTACAGTGAAAAGCCGGTAAGCCGCACACGCATACGAAATAGCCGAAATGATGGGCAACTTGCAATAAAAAGCAGCAAGTAACGTATGCATACAAAATAGCCGAAATGATTGGGCAACTCGCAATAAAAAGCAGTGAGTGAAAATAAAATAAATAGCCGAAATGATTGGGCACCACGAAAAATAGCCGAAATGATTGGGCAATCGCGACCTTCACGATATAAAAGCTGAAATGATAGAGCATCGCGGAAATAAAACAAAAAAAATGATGATAAAACTTTGGCCCTACAGTTGAGATCACATCGATCCCTGTATACAATCCAAGGGCGCAAACAAAGAGGGAACCATACTTTCCCAACAGGCTCCGCCAGAAAACGAAGCCAAATCTCGACGGTTCATCCCAACCCCGAAGAAACCAGTGTCTTCGGCCAAATACCTCAATTCAGGGAAACAAGCATCCTTGATGAGAGCTTCCTGATTCGCATTGACTCGCAGAGAAACCAGTGTCTCCGTGGGAAATTCTCGACTCATTTCAACACCAGGGAAACAAATATCCTTGGCAAATACCTCAATTCAGGGAAACAAGCATCATTGATGAGAGCCTCCTGATTCGCGTCGACTCGCAGAGAAACCAGTGTCTCCGTGGGAAATTCTCGACTCGTTTCAACACCAGGGAAACAAATATCCTTGGTAAATACCTCAATTCAGGGAAACAAACATCCTTGATGAGAGCCTCCTGATTCGCGTCGACTCGTAGAGAAACCAGTGTCTCCGTGGGAAATTCTCGATTCGTTTCAACACCAGGGAAACAAATGTCCTTGGTAAATACCTCAATTCAGGGAAACAAGCATCCTTGATGAGAGCCTCCTGATTCGCGTCGACTCGCAGAGAAACCAGTGTCTCCACGGGAAATTCTCAATTCGTTTCAACACCAGGGAAACAAATATCCTTGGCAAATACCTCAATTCAGGGAAACAAGCTGTCACGCCCCGCTTCCCAGAGTACGCAAGATTGGGTACGTGGCATAGCCAACCATGCTACCTGTGGGTAGGAAAAATCCATCCACAGTCACATTACGGTTGTAGAGGTATCAAGAACAAAATAATAAACTAATCTAATACATGTCCAAATCCATAATAACAAGAATCAATAAACAATAAGTGCGGAAGCAAATGATCCCATACAATAAATAGACAGTACGTCCCATAATGCGGGCTCACATTCGGAAATGAAATGGAATAAATAAACTAAACTCTAAGGAACTTACAGTTCAGCCTGCTGGCTGAAGTACTCCTGCTCGGTCGACGATAGTGGTACGGAATCTGGGCCATGCAAAACCCTGACGTCAGCGCGTCATGTCATCAAGTATATAGTATAAACATGGTAATGAACAATGCAGGTATGAACATGAATAAAGCAGTACTAAGAAATAACAGAGCAGGGTAATGTGTAATGGTGACTAAACTGTCCTATCAGGTTTCTACTCTATAGTCTTTGAAATCAATTGATGAATCGTCGATGTAACTCAATAGTATCCCGTGCGTGCCCGGGACCACGGTCAAGGTCCTCGGGGCTGAATCCGAGACGTGCCGCTAAGCAGTAATAGGTAGTAGGATGGATGAGTGATGTCGGCATCATCACTCCCGGACTGGCCAAGCCCGTAAGACTGATCAGAACAAGTATCGAACTGTTGAGTTACAAGTCGGTTTCACCTTTGATTTCCCCATACCCCCAAGTTATGTATGTCAGGTCAGGTATTCAGTAGTCAAGGACTAATGCCAACATAAAAATCCGGTAAAAGTAGGTCTGTCTGGATAGACAGCAGGAATGGTCAGGTTTGTCGGCATTAGGCATGAAATCAAGTAACAGGTCAGGTCACGTCTCAACAGGTTGAGTCGATATGTATAGGGTGTCATGTCCGGTGTATCAGTACATGTGTCAGGTGTATCAAGATCTGTCAATATGTAATGCAATCAAATGTATGCTGATAACAGGTATAGTAACGAATAAGGAACAACAGCAGGAACAGTAAATAACAATATTATTCCATGTAAACACAGTGATGCTTTGTATTCTCTTATTAACAGGTTCAAACACCCTTGGGGTGCAATAGTCACAAAGTGAAACCATATCAACAACATACGTAATGAAGCTACATGAATTTAATTAAAGCATAATAATTGTCTCATGGGTGATTTGACAAATGAAGCGAGGACGATTTACTTGGTTTAGTTAGTTAAAATGTGGATTGATAGCAGACCGATTAATTACAAGCAACTACTATACTGATTTAATGTTAAGGATAATTGTGTCCGTCAATTCTAAGTTATAATATAGTATCGATATTACCATCATTAAGTTGTTGCATTATAAAATATGATATTCAACTGTATAGCACGGCTAGACTTTGTAAATTCTAAGTTATAATAAATAGTGTGATGATTAAGTTTAAAGCAAAACTTGATCTTGTGTGCTAGCATGTTAAAGCAAGTATTCGGGTACTTGCCTCGACGGTTTCGCAAAACGGAAAGCACGGATGCAACGTCGGCAGAAAACACGAGACGGGTGCACGGACTTCGGATCGAGTCCCAACAGCGAACAGCGGGACCACACGGACTAGGGTACTTCGCTCGAGTGTCGGGTCCAAACGACGGCACGGTCGGAATCCGGCAAAAGTCAAAAGCAACGAAGTTAGAGAACGCGATATACGTAAACAAACGACCAGCGAGGGGGAATTTAGTACGAATGGAAAGATAAAGATGCTTACCGGGATTGCAAAGGTTGCGACGGCGACGGGGTCGACGGCGATGGGGCGCCGGCAAGGGAGCTGCAGTTGACGGCTAGGGTTGCGGTATGGAACAGAAAAGAGAGTGGGAATGCAGAGGAGGTGGTCGGGGACTGGTGCGCAGGGGCTGAAGAGATGCAGAAGGTGTCGCAGGTGACGACGACGACGGTCTCCGGCGACTTCTCCGGTCGAACAGGGAGACACGGGGCAGGCCGGGGTTGTCGCGGCAGCAACGTGTGCACGGGGAGAAGGAGGGAAAGTCGAGGCCGGAAAGAGGAGGCGGAGGCGAGGGTAATGGTGGTGGTGGCGTCGGTGCTGGGGCTGCGGCGGCGATATCTGCGGCGGTTGGTGGCGTCGGGGTTGGGTGCAGGCGCGGAAGAGAACGGAGGAAGGAGGTAGGGGGTGCGGCTAGGCTGAGGAGGCGATGACGGCGACGGCGAGGTCGCGGGGAGGTCGGCGGCGCGAGCACGAGGAGCTAGGGTTAGGGTTCGGAGGGTTTCGCGATGGGTTTCTCGCGTGAAGCTTGAGGACGTGAGGAAAAATATAGAGGGAGAGAGAGAGATCTGATGAGGAGAGAGAGAGGATTTAAAGGAAGAGAGAGAGAGGGTTTGTTAGAGAGAGAGAGAGAAGGAGATTAGAGAGATATAGAGAGAATGAGAGAGAGACGGAGAGAGGGATGGGGCCCACGAGGGTGAAACCCCCCCTCGCGATTGGCTGGGAAGAATACTGGGATTAAGAAAGGAAATTTTTAAAGAGATTGAAAAGATTTGATTGGTTAAAAACCTAAACAGTTTAATATTTCGAATATATTTTATAGTTTAGTATAATTAATTAAATTAGGATTTTGGCGCTAAATGAAACATTTCCAAATCGCGCCCGGGTTGCGCCCAAATGTTCCAAATTCAAATTATAGGATTTTAAGCGGGTTCCAAATTTTGAAAAGAGGTGTTTAATGATTAAAATGCATGCCCCCAAGTCGTACACTTGTACGCGTGCGTAGTCGTCCAAACTTGCCCGTTTAGCCGAACGGGACGGAATCTCGACGTGCGGACGCTACCACGCAACTAGTGGCGACGAGTAGGCCAACATGGACATTTTTAATTTCATTTTAGGAGTTAAAATTTGTTATGTGCCAAAATGACTTAACCGGTTAAAATTTTGCAAAAAGCACCAAACAATCAGGATAATTGGAATGAGCAGTATATAACACTCAACTAACAAAAGAAATAGTATTATGGGCTCGGGTGTTACACAAGCATCCTTGATGAGAGCCTCCTGGTTCACGTCGACTCGTAGAGAAACCAGTGTCTCCGTGGGAAATTCTCGACTCGTTTCAACACCAGGGAAACAAATATCCTTGGCAAATACCTCAATTCAGGGAAACAAGCATCCTTGATGAGAGCTTCCTAATTCGCGTCGACTCACAGAGAAACCAGTGTCTCCGTGGAAAATTCTCGACTCGTTTCAACACCAGGGAAACAAATATCCTTGGCAAATACCTCAATTCAGGGAAACAAACGTCCTTGATGAGAGCCTCCTGATTCGCGTCGACTCGCAGAGAAACCAGTGTCTTCGTGGGAAATTCTCGATTCGTTTCAACACCAGGGAAACAAATATCCTTGGCAAATACCTCAATTCAAGGAAACAAGCGTCCTTGATGAGAGTGTCCTGATTCGCGTCGGCTCGCAGAGAAACCAGTGTCTCCGCGGGAAATTCCCGATTCGTCTCAACTTGCAAGATGAAGCCTCAGGCAGCAGGGATTAAAAACTTGTTTCCGGAACAATGGGACCCTGCAAGTCGGTCTAAAACGGTCTCTTGCATACTATTCACGGGTCTCACTCTCCAAAGTCGAATTTCGACAAGGAGGGAAACAACCGCTTACGGGTCCTCTCGGCTCGTAAGAGGGAAAAATTCTCTTATAAGATCCTTACGACTTATAAGAGAAAACGCGCTTAGGAATCCTCACGATTCCTAAGGAGAAAATACACCTACGAGATCCTCTCGATCCGTAGGGAGAAAAGTCTCTATGAGACCCTCACGGCTCATAGAGTTGAAAAGTCTTAGGCGGCAGATCTGAACCTGCGGCCTAAGCCATCGCTATCTCTCGGAGAAATCTAGATGCTTACTCTATTATCGGTCAAATGTGTTTATCAAAACAGTATGCTGATAATAAGAAGAAGGAAAAAGCAAAGAAATAGCACAAGACATTGCAAAGAAAAATGTATATCTTTATTGAATGTAATCAAGTACAAAGTGAAGCGTACAAAAGAATAAAGAATGGATACATATTATTTTTAAAAAAAAATTTTACAAGTATGTAGATACAAGGGGAATCATTGGGAAGGAAGCGTCTTGCATAGCTCTATTAATTGTTCGTGCACTTCCTTCCACGCCCTTTCTTGATCGGCCACCACCGCCAGTTCAGCCTCCACTTGAGCCCGCTGTTGCAAGACGGATGCAAGCTGCTCCCTAACGGCCTGATGAGCAGCTTCACGGCCTGGGGTGTCACGGTCGGCGATATCAAGCTTCCGCTTCAAGTTCAGCCCATGAGAGATGCGTTCCAAGAGGCCCTCAAAGATAGCCTTCACTTGGGCAGCATTTGCCTCAACCTCAGCACGCAGATGAGCCGCCTCGCTTGAAGTCTTTCGGTATTCCCTCAGCCTTAAAGCCGCTTCTTGTTCCAAGTGGTGGACGTATGAAGTGCTTTGTTGAATCCACGCTGCTCTTTGATTTCCTGCAGCTAAGGTCTCGGGAGCGGGACGCATCAACTCCAGCTGGTGCAGGCGAGCCTCGATCTCCCTGCAATGGTTAACCCAAGATGCGATGATGCTCTCGTCATGGAAATTCACGAGTATCACCAACATCGGGTTAACCACCGTAGCGAAGTATGCCGCAGACGTAGGAGTCTCTATGTCGAGCTCCTCGATGTAGTCGCTCAGCATACGCAGACTGTTCGCGGCGCCTTTCGAGGATGGACGTCTCAGGAAAGGACCTGCCGGCATTGTGATGCGAGGCTCGAAGGGTACCGAGACCGGAACAACAGCTGAAAAGAAGCAAGATATGATCAGATAACAGTTCAGGAAATAAAAAAGGGGGAGTTATTAATGTGATAGTTGCTGTACCAGCTGAGGCAGGTGGCAGGGCCGGAAGGGTCGGTGGCACAACTGATCTTTCATCCCCTCCTTCGATTTGTAGCACTGCAGTCGGGACGAAAAAAAAGGTTAGAAGTAATTCCATCAATGAAAAAGAAAGATATCAATGGAAACCATACTCACCAGCGCCACCAGAGGAAGAAGCGAACTCAGATGGGAAGGAGAAGTGTGGGAGCAACACTTGATAAAGATGGTCAAAAAGCACTCCTGAAAGGCACAACAGTATGACTTTAGTACACAAATTATACGTCTGAAAGATAAGATTAATAAGTTGCAAACCCATACCTTCCAACATCTTCGATGGTATGAGAGAGGGCTGAGAGGTGACCACCGCCAAGGCAGTAGTTGAAGGCGCTCCTTCGAGCAATGGGGCATCGGCACTGGCTGCACCTGCGTTACGAACAAATGTAAACCTTTCAGAAGCGATTGCAAGATAAAAAGAGGGGACGGTAATCCGAAATTTACCTGATGAACCTCCAGCCGAGACAGAGGCGTCTCCCTCCTCCATTGACATAAGACCACCACTCGTGGCCTCATCCCCAGACTCCACGGGGGACATTGTCATGCTCGCGAGACCGGGAGACGGCGGGGGACCATAGGCGGGGAGGGCTATGACCGGAGCATTGCCAAATTCCTGAGAAAGAGCGGTTGGCTCGTCCTCAGGAATCATGTCTACCTCACCCGCTACTCCCTCGGGTTCAGCAGTCACGGTTGTCTCGTCCACCGTCACCACGAGGTCATCGGCCTCAGGCACTCCGCCCGCTGCTACCTCGGGCTCAGCAACAACCGCTTGCTCAGGCATAGTGGACATGACCAGTTCTTCAGCCACTCTCTCGGGCCCAGCAATCCCAGCTGTTTCTCCGCCACCGGCTCGGGCTCGACCAATGCGTCTTCCCTTGGCCCCTCAGGTTCGACAGTCTCCGCCTCCCCCTCGGTTGGGCTGGGCCCTACAAGATAGAATATATAAGAACCGACGGCTTTATAATTCTTACAACAAAATTCTGAAAGAAGTATTACATGAAGTGGACTTGTCGTTAGCCTCCCTATTGGCGCGGATCGCCTGTCTATGAGCTGTAGACAGGACGACCGGGGGCTCTTCTAACGGGGTGTCGGCATGAGGACGGTGCTTGGGCCCGCTCCAATGGCCAAGGCAGCCCTGCGTGCCTTTGCTTCGCGCCTCGACTGCTTCCTTTCTTCCCGAGCTGTCGCAATGGACCTTTTTGATGCTTCCTTCATCGAAGCGTCATCGTCCTCATTCAGAGATGCCTCCAGAGCCTTTAAGGCATCTCTCATCGGCTCTTCAAGACGGACCTCCTGCGGTATCCCAAAGGAAGCAGGAACATCGGCAACTGGCAGAACATTTGTGTCACTTGGCGGGAACGGCATTGAGGTTTTTGTGATAAAAAGGGAGAGGTTAGATCGACCATAACACAAGGAAAATGAAAACTTGATGAATTGAAACTTACTAAGGCCTAAAGACGCTCTAAGGTGTTCCTCCTCTTGGAAAGTCTCGAGGGAAGCGGCAATGGCTTCTTCAGTGGTGATGCCTGTTGGAAGAAAAGAAGGAAAAACGTTAGTCAAAGGCAATAAGGAGGATATGATACAATAACGAAGATGCGACTAGTAGTTACCTGATTGCGCAAGCTTAGCTAGCCACGCATCACGCCTTGCCAACCACGCTGAAGTTTCGAGGGCGGCCTCCAAGCCTGTGTCATCCGGCGGCATGACTAATCCCTCGTTAGTCCCATATTCACTCAGGCCCTCACCATAGTGAGCGTGGAGTTCCTGACCAAACGTGACGTCTGCAGCGAAGAGCGACTTCTTTTTCTTTTGTCCGCCAACCCTAGGTGCACGCGGGATCGACTTACGCTTAGCAGCCACCTTGGGACGGTGGGTCCCGATGTCCGCACCCACGCCAGACTCCGACGAGGCTACAACCACTGTCTCCACTGGAGCACAGAGCGCTGGAGGTGCATCCGTAATATCGGGGAGCGGCAATCCGTGCGAAGGACTTTGCGCACGCGGTGGCCCATCTCTAGCATCTTTTAGAGGGGCAACTACTGGGGTCCTTGGCACTAAAGGAGCATTGCGGTCGCTACCTGGAGGCGCACCCTTACGGTCGACCAGCAATCGCCTTTCCTCCTTTATAACGGCTCCCGTTGAATGACTGTACCATTCTGTATATACTCTGAGGAGTCGTGGGACGCAAGCCGGCTCACTGATAAAGAAGTGGGAGCCCGTGTTTAGACGCATGAAATGATGCAGCGCGCTCTCCATCCCTTCTTCGGTCGCAGCAGGTTCTGATAAGAAAGCCTCCAGCGGTACCCCTTGATTGTAGCTCAGCTGTTGGGCGAAACGATGCGGCTTATATCTCATGAAAATCGCCGCCCCGTTCTTCCTAAACACCAAGAAGCCCGGTCTGATAGAATATAAGTGGAGGGTCTTCCGGGCCGTCAAAACTGAAGCTCCATCCTTGAAAGTGTCTTGCAATGGCTGCACTGCAGTGGTAGACGCCTTTCCAATAGTAACACCTTGTCGACGAAAGACACACCGTCTCCAACGGTGTGGGGGTGAAGGAGTAAACCCTGGCATTTCGTGGCGAGGGACTCACAATTGATGCGCCAATCAACTGTATGATACGAGGGAAGATGCACCTGTCATAAAACGACGGCCTTTTGTGCATGCCGAAGACACCCGATGTATGTAGCTTGAGCCACGATATGAAATAGTGCATCAGGAAGATCACGTGCAGCACCCCGGGCTTATTAGCATCCGCTGCTCGACTAAGGCCGTGGTATAAATGTGCCAAGCCGGCTATCCCAACGGCTACCTTTACCCCGATGGTCATTCGGTGAGCCGGGTAAAAGACAGAGGGCCGCATATGGCAGGAATGCATTGGGAGCGCAAACCAACTCAGCCATAGCCCAAGAAATCCTAAGAAAAAGGCCTCCTCGTCCATCCCGGGGGCCGCAATTCCCGCAAAAGACACAGTCGGGGAATTGGGAAGAAAAAAACCCTTTTGGTCTATTTCCTTCGCCGGTAGGTTATCCAAACCTAGACCGAAAGGGTCCTCGAGGGTGGCAAACTTGGCAGCTTCTGCCGAAAGGGCGCTTAGATGAAGGAACCGGGCAATGAAGTCCTTAAAACTAACTCCGCGGCTCCCACGCTCAATGAAAAGGGCCTCGTAGATGTTCAACACCTTGATCAGACTTGGGAATTGGTGTTGAACAGCATTCTCCGGCGTGAGGCCCCTTACCGCCGGCTTGGCACCGAAGACATACTCGTCTGTGGGAAGCAACTCCTCATAGTGTTCCCTATAACCGGTAAACCGGAGACTTCTGTGAACTCTTCCAGAGAAATTGACACTTCCCGATCCATTGCAAGGAAAGTGTGAGTGGGGATGTTCCACTGCTCCAAGAGGGCTTTAAACCACCAGGTGGGAAGCGTGGGATACTGGAAGAGGGAGACGTAGACCGCGGTGTACAACCCTAACCTTATCAACTGCGACTTCTTCGTCGACAGGATATACCGAGCCCATGGCAGGTAGCCGATCGGGTGGCGGGAGATCAGACCTATGTTGTATGATTGCCCCCAAGGTCTCGCCTCGCCTTGACAGATACGACGTCCCAGGATATCCAAAACCATAGGACGCTGGACCGGGATTGCATCTATGGCCGGATGAAGAAAGCTCTTCGATGTCCAATCAACCATCTCCACGGTGTACTGCACCGGGGGTGGGCTGGCGTAGTGGATCGCCGTGATGGGTTCTGACGGTACTGCGCATGTGAAGCTCTGTCGACCCATAATAATCTGATTGTACCACGACCCCCAAAGGTGGAGACTCTTATATTCTGGGTCGTGGTCCCTGATCATAGCCAAGACTTCACGGTCTAAGGGCGCTTCGGGAAATCTCTCCTCTGAACGAGCAAACGGGAATGAGGTGTCGAGAGACATAGTCGCTGTAAGGGAACAAAAGCAGCCGTTAGTGTTGCAACTCCAACGCTTGGCGTTTAAATTTTCTTTTAATTAATTAATTAATTAAAATTAAATAATTACACCACACAGTAGTACAGTGGGTAGGAGACCAAGGGGGACCCACAAAATCTGGACGACAATACGTCAGTTAATAAGACAACCCCATCATTGGATGAGATTGTCAGTTGGTCCCCGAGAGAATATTCCCACTAATAAAAAAATCCCTAAAGACAAGGAGAAAATCTCCTCTTTTAAAGCAAAGCTCTGTCACAGAGTGACACTTGTCAAACTCTGGTCTCAGGGGAATAAGATTCCTTAAAAGAGCTTAGCTCTGTGATGATGATGAAAAAATTTATTAAAATTTTTTGAAGTCTCTTAGGAGTTCTTCACTCTTAGATCAAAAAGATCTATTTTTGGATCCATGAGCAAAGCTCTGCTCATGGGTTAAAACCCATGAACAAGATCTCTATAGATCTATGGATTCGTGAGAGCAAAGCTCTGTTGGTGAAACCCCAAAGGGGACTTCTTTAGATCCGAAGATCTATGAGAGCAAAGCTCTGTTGGTTAAAATTAATTTAATCTAAGATTAATTTTACCTAAAGTTTTCTAACTTGGAAAATGAGAGCAAAACTCTAAAGTTCTGGAAGCAAGAGCAAAGCTCTGAAGTTCTTAAGCAAGAGCAAAGCTTTGTAAATTAAAAATCTAGAAAATGGTGAAGTTTTTCTAAAGGGCCAGATGTCCTATTTATAAGGCACTTGCACCCCTTCAGCTCACCCGTTGATCCAACGGCCAAGATCTTGCCACCGCCGCACTCACGTGCGCGCCACGTGAGCGCAACGGTGGGGGGGCATTTATTTCCCCCAATCAGAGCAAAGCTCTGTTTGAATTTCAAAATTCAAAATTCGAAGCAACGCTTCAGATTCTTTGCGCTGCGCGCAACGTGCCACGTGTCAAAAGCTGATACATCAGCGCAGCGCCCGAGGCAGCGCGCCCAATCAGAGTAAAGCTCTATTTAAAACAAAAAATTAAAGGAAGCAACGCTTCAGTTGCGCAAGCGCTGCGCTGCGCGACACGTGTCAGCGCAGATGCGCTGCGCGACACGTGTCTTCGCCGTGCGCTGCGCGATACGTGTTGCGCAAGCACAGTTGCGCTGCGCTGTGCGTTGCGCGACACGTGTCAGTGCAGCTGCGCGACACGTGTCAGTGCAGCTGCGCGACACGTCTCAAGTGCTGGGACGTTTGCGCCAAACAGAATTAAAATTCAGTAAAATCTTTCTGTTCTTGTTAAAACAAGAAGATTGCCTTCTGTACAACAGAAGCCCTTGGATCAAAGATCCAACGGTGGGGAAAATTCCCTAAATCACTCAGAGAAAGATCTCTTTAACAAATTTGTGGGCACTATATAAAGGCCCCTAGACCTCAAATCAAAAGCATCAACATTATGAGAAATCAAGAACTTCAAACGGAGAGAATTCTGAAGAAATTTCAAGAAGAAAAAGGTAAAATCCTTTAAGATAGAAGAATTTCTTCTAGTAGATCATTGATCTAAGAACAAGATCAATGATCTTCAATAAAAAACAAAAAAATAATAGTGCTTTGCACTTATGAACCATTGGTTCTCTGAGATCAAGAAAAATAAGAAACACTTGTTTTCTTTGATCTAAATTAGATCAAGAAATCAAGCAGTGCTTTGCACTTCTTTTATGAACCATTGGTTCTGAAATCTAAAAGATTCTCAAGTTAATAGTGCCTTGCACTTGCAAAACTGCACTGCTGCGCTCTTGGGTTGGCGCAAGCCACCAGAGAGCGCCACGTGTCAGCATCTGAACCATTTGCGCTATGCGCTTTTGTAATAGAGCCTTGCCCTTTGAAACTGGCGCAACTCACCACAGCGCGCCACGTGTCAGCAGCGCAAGCGCAGCGCACCGGCGCAGCGCACTGCGTTTGCATGACACGTGTCATCACCACAAGCACTTGCGCTCTTTGATTGGCGCAAAGCGCCTGACAAATACAATGCATTTCTTTTGCTAAAGGGCCAAGTCCAAGTCAAAAAGACCTAGCAGACCAAAATAAATTGCAAAGCAATAAAAGGGCAGAGCCCAAGTAAAATTGATGCTCTGCATCATTTATAAAGGGCAGAGCCCAAGTAAAATTGATGCTCTGCATCATTTATAAATGGGCAGAGCCCAAAACAAATTGATGCTCTGCATGTTTTATGGGCAGAGCCCAAACAAAAATAAAAAGTAATGCAATGCATTATTTAAACGTGGGCAAAATCCTAGCACAGGTCTAATAGACTAAAAATAAATAAAAGCGTTGAATATTTTCAACTGGACTTAGCCCAATCATAGCCGTAAGTCCTCAAATTAAATTGACTGAGCAAGACTGCTCTCCTAAATCAATTTACATCCGGTTCGAGGGTACATCTCCGAACTCCTCTGACTCCTATCGTTGTAATCCTTCAACGACGTCGGAGAGGTGACGGGTCCCGACAACCACACATCAACACGGACTGTGGGGTCCTTAAACTCATGGACTTAAGCGTCATTAAACCGAAAGACGGATTGTGGGATCCTTAAACCCGCGGACTTATGCGTCGTTAAACTAAAACACGGACCGTGGGGTCCTTAACTCACGGACTTAAGCGTCCTTAAACTACCTATGGACCACCATGTCTCTAAACTGGAATATGGACCCCCATGTTCCTAAACTGGCAATGGACCGCAATGTCCTTAAACTACCTATGGACCACTACGTCCCTAAACTGGAACAATAGAGCTCCTAAATGCTCTTTTGTCGGATCTAAACGATCCCGTTTAAGTTGATCTTAGCCTCAAATATGGCTAACGTATCCTTAAACATTCAAACAGACTTTAACCCCAAATTGGACTATAAGACCCCCAATCAACTTTGGTTCAAGGGTACATCTCCGAACTCCTCTGACACCTATCGTTGTAATCCTTCAACGACGTCAGAGAGGTGACGGGTCCCGATGGCCATGCATACAATAGACCACTATGTCCCTAAACTGGAACAATAAAGCCCCCAAATGCTCTTTTTTCAGATCCAAACGATCCCGTTAAGTTGATCTTAGTCTCAAATCAGACTAACGTATTCTTAACGAACGTTTAAGTTGATCTTAGGCTCAATATGGCTAACGTATCCTTAAACTAAAACACCAAACCCAAATCTAAGTAAATACGGATTTAGAATAATCCACGTCCTACGGGCGACGACATAACTTAGTCTCTGTATATGTCACGCCCCGCTTCCCAGAGTACGCAAGTTTGGGCACGTGACATAGCCAACCATGCTACCTGTGGGTAGGAAGTATCCATCCACAGTCACATTACGGTTGTAAGGATATCAAGAACAAGATAATAAACTAAACTAATACATGTCCAAATCCATAATAACAAGAATCAATAAACAATAAGTGCGGAAGCTAATGATCCAATACAATGAATGAACAGTACGTCCCATAATGCGGGCTCACATCTGGAAATGAAAAGCAATAAATAAACTAAATCCTAAGGACTCACTGTTCAGCCTGCTGGCTGAAGTACTCCTGTTCGGTCGTCGACAAAGGTACGGGATCTGGGCCATGCAAAACCCAGACGTCAGCGCGTCATGACATCAAGTATATAATGTGAACATGATAATAACAATGCAATATGAACATGAAATAAGCATTAATAAGAAATAACAAGCAGGGTAGTGTGCAAAGGTGACTAACTGTCCTATCAGGTTTTCTACTCTATAGTCTTTGAAACCAATTGATGAATCGTCGATGTAACTCAATAGTATCCCGTGCGTGCCCGGGACCACGGTCATGATCCTCGGGGCTGAGTCCGAGACGTGCCGCTAAGCAGTAAAAGGTAGTAGGATAGACGAGTGATGTCAGCATCATCACTCCCGGACCGGCCAAGCCCGTAAGACTGATCAGAACAATGTATCGAACTGTTGAGTTACAAGTCGGTTTCACCTTTGATTTCCCCATACCCCCAAACTATGTATGTCAAGTCAGGTATTCAGTAGTCAAGGACTAATGCCAACACAAGTCAAGTAAAGGTAGGTCTGTCTGGGTCGACAGCAGGAATGGTTAGGTTTGTCGGCATTAGGCCTGAGATCAGGTAACAGGTCAGGTTACTTTCAACAGGTAGAGTCGATATGTACAGGGTGTCATGTCCGGTGTATCAGTACATGTGTCATGTGTATCCAGATCGGTCAATATGTAATGCAATCAGGTATATGATGATAACAGGTATAGTAACAAATAATGAACGGTAGCAGGAAACAGTAAATAACAAATATTATTCTATGTGAACACAGTGATGTTTGTATTTTCATATTAATCCGGTTCACGCACCTTTGAGGTGCAAAAGCCACAAGACGAACAATATCGATAATATACGTAATGGAGTTACATGAATCTGAACTAAGCACAATAATTGTCTCATGAGTGAGTTTAACAAATGAAGTGGGGATGATCTACTTGGTTTGATTAGTTAAGTATGAATTAATAACAGACCGGTTAATACGAGCAATGATTTCATTGATTTAAAGTTACGGATAATCGTGGCTAGCAATTCTAAGTTATAAAAGGTATCGATGTTATATTAGTTGTGTGGTTATAACATGATGATTAAGTTGTAGCATGTTAAGCAAGTATTCGGATACTTGCCTCGGCGGTTCCGTGAACCGAAACACGGATGCGATGTCGGTAGAAACCACGGTACGGAAGCACGGGCCACGGATCGAGTCCCAACAGAGGTCAACGGGATCACACGGACCAGGGGACTTCGCTGGAGCGTCGGGTTCGTCGGACGGCACGGTCGGATTCCGGCAAAAGTTATCGGCAACAAGTTAGCAATAAGATAAACATGCAAGATCAGCGGGGTCTGCATCAAAGGGAGTAAAGTGATGCTTACAGAGGAGGAACAGGGGTAACTATGACGGGCCCGACGGCGATGGACCCACCGGCGGCGAACAGGAGGTGCGGCGAGGGTGCTGGAACGGCTGGAAGGCTCGGGGTCGCTGGAAAGGGGTGTTGCGGCGAGCTGGAGGAGAGGGGGTCGGCTCTGGTGGTCGAGGGGAAGAGGTAGGTGGTCGAAGGTGGCGTCGACGAGGTCGCCGGCGCGCTTTCCCGGCGAACGGCGGAGGTAGGCAATGGATGAGGGCTCGGGTTCACTGTTCCGGCGAGGGGAGGAGGGAAACGACGACGAGGTCTCGACGAGGAGGGTGAGAGGGAGTCGTGGGAGGCGTTGACGGTGGGAGGAGACGTCGACGGCGAGGTCTGCGAGGGGATGGAGGCGTCGGGGAGATGGGTGCAGGCACGGGAGAAAGAGGAGGAAGGAGGGAGGAAGTGCGGCGGTCGAGGAGGCGTTGTCGGCGGCGACGGCGAGGTCGCGGGGAAGTCGGCAGTGGGATCGCGAGACTAGGGTTAGGGTTAGGGTCCGTGGTCGCGATGGAGGAGGATGGTGAGGGCGGCTGCATGTTCGTAATATATATATAGAGGGGAGAGAGAGAGATAGGAGAGAGAAAGCAACAGATTGATGAGATAGAGAGAGAGAAAGAAAGAGGAGAGAGGCAGAGAGAGAGATAGAAAGGAGGGGGCCCACGAGCTCAATAGGAGCTCGTGATTGGCCGGGGAAGAAAATATGAGAAGGATTTTTCGTAGATTTGCTGTTAGGAAAAGATTAGAATGTAAATAAATATATATTCGATATTAAATTTAAATGGGCCATTTTGGCGCAAAATGAAACATTTCCAAATCGCGCCCGGGTTGCGCCCAAAGGTTCCAAATTCAAATTATATGATTTTAAGCGGGTTCCAAATTTTGAAAATAGGTGTTTAATGATTAAAATGCATGCCCCCAAGTCGGACACTTACACGCGCGCGTAGTCGTCCAAACTTGCCTGTTTAGCCAAACGGAACGGAATCTCGACACGCGGACGCTACCACGCGACTAGTGGCGACGAGTAGGCCAACATGGATATCTTAAATTTCATTTTCGGAGTTAAAATTTGTTATGTGCCAAAATGACTTAACCAGGTAAAAATTAGCAATAAACACCAGAAAATCAGGAAAATTGGAAAGAGCAATAAATAACCCTCAACTAGTAATATACATAGTATTATTGGGCTCGGGTGTTACATCATACCCAACTACAAAAGAATTTCGTCCTCGAAATTCCAAGAATACAAGATAACTAACTACTGGAAAATGTGAGGGAATTTCTGCCGGATCTCGTCTTCTCGCTCCCAAGTAGATTCTCCATGCGATCGGTTACCCCAAGAAACTAGCACAAGAGGGATAACCTTGTTCTTAAGAACCTTTTCTCTTCGATCCTTGATCTCGACTGGTCGCTCCTCAAAAGTCAGGTCTTCCCGAACGGTCAACTCCGAATGATCCAAGACATGAGTCTCGTCACGAACATACCTCCGTAGTTGAGACACATGAAACACATCGTGAACTCCTGCTAATGACGATGGTAACGCCAACCGGTACGATACCTCTCCGACACGCTCCAATATCTCGAAGGGTCCAACGAATCGGGGACTAAGCTTTCCCCGACTTCCAAAGCGAATCACCCCTCTAGTCGGTGATATCTTCAGGAATACCAAATCGCCCACGGCGAACTCTAGAGGTCTTCTTGACGTGTCGGCCCAACTCTTCTGTCTGTCTTGAGCTGCCTTCATATGCTTTCTGATTGTATTCACCTTCTCGACTGTCTGCACCACCAAATCTGGTCCTAGTAACCTTCGTTCACCAATATCATCCCAACAAACCGGTGAACGGCACTTACGACCATACAGTGCTTCAAACGGGGCCATCTGAATTGTCGCTTGGAAGCTATTGTTGTACGAAAACTCCACCAGGTGTAGATGATCCTCCCAAGAACCTTTGAAGTCTAACATGCAAGCCCTCAACATATCTTCAAGGGTCTGGATCGTTCTCTCTGACTGTCCATCAGTCTGGGGATGATAAGCTGTGCTGAACTTCAATCGAGTCCCCAAACTTTCTTGTAAACTCCTCCAAAAGTGTGACAAGAACCGAGTGTCCCGATCGGACACGATGCTAACCGGTACTCCATGCAATCTGACAATCTCCTGCATGTACCGCTCTGCCAAAGTCTCCGTAGATTGACCAACCCGAAAAGGAATAAAGTGAGCTGCCTTGGTCAACCGATCGACAATCACCCATACAGCATTGTTGCCCTTTGGACTCCGCGGTAAAGCCGTCACGAAATCCATGGTTATATGTTCCCACTTCCATTGAGGAATCGGAAGTGGTTGCAACAAACCAGCAACCCTTTGGTGTTCAGCCTTGACTTGCTGACATACCAAGCACTTAGCCACGAAGCGAGCGATTTCCCGTTTCATACCTTCCCACCAGAAATGCTGTCGAATATCTCGGTACATCTTTGTCCCTCCTGGATGTACAGAGTAAGCTGAACTGTGTGCCTCCTTCATAAGCTCTTCACGCACATCTCCTTTTGGCGCACACACACGGCTACCATATCTCAACGAACCATCTTCATGGATCAGTAGATCGGTTCGTAGTCCGGCTCCAACCTGCTCTCGAAACTTTTGCAGTCTAGGATCCTACGATTGCGCCGCTTTAATCTTCTCAACTAAGGACGATTGTACTTGTAACTGCATCAACTGTCCTGTAGCACGCGGTAGCACAACCTCCAAGTCAAATCTCCGAAACTCCTCAATGATCTCTCTCTGTGCCGTCAATAACTGAATTGCTGGTAACCGACTTAGTGCATCTGGCACGACATTAACTTTTCCCGGATGGTACTTAAGATCGAGGTCGTAGTCGGCCATCAGCTCCAACCATCTGCGTTGCCTCATGTTCAACTCCTTCTGAGTGAACACACATTTCAAACTCTTGTGATCCGTAAAGACTTCAACTCTCTCGCCCAGAAGGTAGTGTCTCCAAATCTTCAGGGCGAAGATCACGGCTGCAAGCTCCAAGTCGTGAGTCGGATAGTTCTGCTCATGAGTCTTCAGCTGTCTCGATGCGTAAGCGACGACTTTCCCATTCTGCATCAAAACACATCCCAATCCTTTTCCAGATGCGTCGCTGTGAATCACTAGTCCTCCTGAATCATCCGGTACGGTTAGGATAGGGGCGGTTATCAACTTCTGCTTCAACGTCTCGAAGGCCAATGCACATCCATCTGTCCAAACAAACGGTACCTCCTTGCGCGTAAGCTTGGTTAACGGCTCAGCTAAACGAGCGAAGTTCTCCACAAATCTTCTGTAGTAACCGGCGAGTCCAAGAAAACTTCTTATCTCTGCAACATTCTTTGGAACAGGCCAATCTCGAACTGCTGTAATCTTCTCGGGATCAACGGCGATTCCATCGCCCGACACGACATGCCCCAGAAACTTCACTTCTTCCAGCCAGAATTCGCACTTACTCATCTTCGCGAATAATTTCTCCTGTCTCAGCGTTTGCAGTGCGATCCTTAAGTGCTCAGCATGCTCCTCCGGACTCTTTGAGTACACCAGAATATCGTCAATGAATACCACAATAAACTGGTCCAAGAACGGTGAAAAGATCCTGTTCATCAAGTCCATAAATATTGCCAGCGCATTAGTCACTCCGAAGGGCATCACTAAATACTCGAAATGCCCATACCGAGTTCGAAACGCCGTCTTGCAAATGTCTTCTGCCTTCACTCGGACCTGATGATATCCTGATCGCAAGTCCAGTTTCGAGAATACCCTCGCGCCACTAAGCTGCTCAAAAAGTTCTCCAATGCGAGGGATCGGGTACTTGTTCTTAATAGTCACCCGGTTTAATTCTCGGTAATCGATGCACATTCTTCTCGTGCCATCCTTCTTCTTTACTAAAAGAACTGGAGCTCCCCAAGGTGAGTTGCTGCTTCGAATCCATCCCTTCTCGAGTAATTCACCCACTTGTTTCTTAACTTCTTCCAATTCCACCGGTGCCATCGGATAATAAGATTTTGATACTGGCGCTGCACCAGGAATAAGGTCGATCGCAAACTCCACATCTCGCTTCGGCGGTAAGCCCGAAATATCCTCGAACACATCCATAAAGTCGCGAACAACTGTTGGCTCTTCCACCTCCATTGCCGCAAGAATACTGTTTGTCGGCCTAGCCCTAAACTCGACTGGCCCGACAGAACTGCTTCCTCCAATGAAAGTAAACTCAGGGTGCCCGGGAATCTGGAAAATTACTTTCCTTGCCCTACAATCAATGTGTGCGTGGAAAGTGCCAAGAAAATCCATTCCCAAGACTACTTCATAACTGCCCGTATCAATCACCAAGAAATCTGCAAAAAGCTCTCGTCCGCAAACAACAACCGTACAATCTCTACATTCCTTACTAGCTATGATTTTCCCATTCCCAGTGTGTATGTCCCAGAAACTAGACAAGGTCGTGCAGGTGATCGAGTGTGTAGTTATAAATTTGGATGACATAAAACAGTGGGATGCTCCGGAATCAAATAACGCCAAAGCAGGAAAACCACGAACGAGTACGGTACCTGAAACCACTTCTCCTGATGCCTTGGCCTCCTCAGCTGTCAAAGTGAAAGCTCGACCCTGGTTGGGTCCTTGTGTCAGCTGCTTCTGCCCTTGGAACGGTCTCTGCGGAGTCTTCCGTATATCCTCTCTCGTGCGAAGCTTCGACGGACAAGCACCAACTGCGTGATCGGCTGCTCCACAAACCAGGCAAAGTCCCAGTCTTCTTCTACACTCCTTATGCACGTGCCCAGGTAAGTGGCAGTAGGCACAGGTCACGCTCTTCCTTCGATCAACGATCACAGGCTTCTTCATTGGCGCTACACCTCGACGGTCCACTGGAATACCTCTGCGCCCATGATCTCGGTTAGGTACAAATGCAGGCTTCCTGGCCGCAACTGCTGTCTGGTGAAGGTTCCCTTTCGATCCTGATAAACTCTGCTGCTCTCTGGCTGCCGTAAGAACCTGTGAGAAAGTGGTCAAACCCAGGGAGACAATCTGCCTCTGGATGTCCACATCCAAACTGCGCAAGAACCTTCGCGCCCTGTCTGCCTCCTTGGCGACTAAGGGTCCAGCGAAACGGCTAAGTCTCGTCCACTCCGCTGCATGCATATCCACAGCTGCTCCATTTTGTTTCAGCCCAATAAATCTCTCCTCCATTTCCTCCCGTGCAGTCCGCGGGAAGAACTTTTCCAAGAAACTTTTGGAGAAATCCGCCCAACTGATTGGCTTGGACAGGCGGGTCTCCTCCACAAGCCACCACTCTCGGGCGTAATCCACCAGCTGAATGCGCACCACATCAACTCTCTTGTCTTCTGGGATCTGTGCCGCAATCAATAAATTCTCTGTGTCCACAAGCCACTGCTCGGCTGGCAACGGCTCCTCCAAGCCAGTAAAAGTAGTAGGACCCAACCGTCTGAAATCTGCCACGGTCCCTACTCGGTCGACTGGCTTCGCTACAGCGGTGTTTACAGACTGCTGCATAGCCTGCAAACCCTCCTGAAATGAATCGGCTTGCTGCTGGATCAGCTCAGTTTGCCTCTTCTGATTTTCCAACATCCCACGTATCACTCCTAACATGGCGGCTTCGTCCACACGCCTCTGATACGTCTTGAAATTCTTATCTGCCATGGTCCTGAAATCAAAACAAACAACATTAGCATGATGATAGATTCAATATATAAACCAAAGCTAGAACTCCAAGATACTTAAATAGAGTACTGCATTGTAGCTATGCCGCGGTATCATAGCCGCAATTACTTAACTCCACCCAAGTCGCCTAAGTCCTAGAGATAACAAGAAGTTAGGTTTCGAGTTGACAATGCAAAGTAAGTTTGCATGTCGACATGATCTGGAAGAATGATTCAAGGACGGTAAAACGGTCAAGGTGGCAGGACATGTCTCCTAATCACGGGTATTCTGATTCGTGTATCGGGTGCGATACCCAACTACAAAGAATCAACCCAATTAACCTATGGCTCTGATACCATAAAACCATGTCACGCCCCGCTTCCCAGAGTACGCAAGTTTGGGCACGTGACATAGCCAACCATGCTACCTGTGGGTAGGAAGTATCCATCCACAGTCGCATTACGGTTGTAAGGATATCAAGAACAAGATAATAAACTAAACTAATACATGTCCAAATCCATAATAACAAGAATCAATAAACAATAAGTGCGGAAGCTAATGATCCAATACAATGAATAAACAGTACGTCCCATAATGCGGGCTCACATCTGGAAATGAAAAGCAATAAATAAACTAAATCCTAAGGACTCACTGTTCAGCCTGCTGGCTGAAGTACTCCTGTTCGGTCGTCGACAAAGGTACGGGATCTGGGCCATGCAAAACCCAGACGTCAGCGCGTCATGACATCAAGTATATAATGTGAACATGATAATAACAATGCAATATGAACATGAAATAAGCATTAATAAGAAATAACAAGCAGGGTAGTGTGCAAAGGTGACTAACTGTCCTATCAGGTTTTCTACTCTATAGTCTTTGAAACCAATTGATGAATCGTCGATGTAACTCAATAGTATCCCGTGCGTGCCCGGGACCACGGTCATGATCCTCGGGGCTGAGTCCGAGACGTGCCGCTAAGCAGTAAAAGGTAGTAGGATAGACGAGTGATGTCAGCATCATCACTCCCGGACCGGCCAAGCCCGTAAGACTGATCAAAACAATGTATCGAACTGTTGAGTTACAAGTCGGTTTCACCTTTGATTTCCCCATACCCCCAAACTATGTATGTCAAGTCAGGTATTCAGTAGTCAAGGACTAATGCCAACACAAGTCAAGTAAAGGTAGGTCTGTCTGGGTCGACAGCAGGAATGGTTAGGTTTGTCGGCATTAGGCCTGAGATCAGGTAACAGGTCAGGTTACTTTCAACAGGTAGAGTCGATATGTACAGGGTGTCATGTCCGGTGTATCAGTACATGTGTCATGTGTATCCAGATCGGTCAATATGTAATGCAATCAGGTATATGATGATAACAGGTATAGTAACAAATAATGAACGGTAGCAGGAAACAGTAAATAACAAATATTATTCTATGTGAACACAGTGATGTTTGTATTTTCATATTAATCCGGTTCACGCACCTTTGAGGTGCAAAAGCCACAAGACGAACAATATCGATAATATACGTAATGGAGTTACATGAATCTGAACTAAGCACAATAATTGTCTCATGAGTGAGTTTAACAAATGAAGTGGGGATGATCTACTTGGTTTGATTAGTTAAGTATGAATTAATAACAGACCGGTTAATACGAGCAATGATTTCATTGATTTAAAGTTACGGATAATCGTGGCTAGCAATTCTAAGTTATAAAAGGTATCGATGTTATATTAGTTGTGTGGTTATAACATGATGATTAAGTTGTAGCATGTTAAGCAAGTATTCGGATACTTGCCTCGGCGGTTCCGTGAACCGAAACACGGATGCGATGTCGGTAGAAACCACGGTACGGAAGCACGGGCCACGGATCGAGTCCCAACAGAGGTCAACGGGATCACACGGACCAGGGGACTTCGCTGGAGCGTCGGGTTCGTCGGACGGCACGGTCGGATTCCGGCAAAAGTTATCGGCAACAAGTTAGCAATAAGATAAACATACAAGATCAGCGGGGTCTGCATCAAAGGGAGTAAAGTGATGCTTACAGAGGAGGAACAGGGGTAACTATGACGGGCCCGACGGCGATGGACCCACCGGCGGCGAACAGGAGGTGCGGCGAGGGTGCTGGAACGGCTGGAAGGCTCGGGGTCGCTGGAAAGGGGTGTTGCGGCGAGCTGGAGGAGAGGGGGTCGGCTCTGGTGGTCGAGGGGAAGAGGTAGGTGGTCGAAGGTGGCGTCGACGAGGTCGCCGGCGCGCTTTCCCGGCGAACGGCGGAGGTAGGCAATGGATGAGGGCTCGGGTTCACTGTTCCGGCGAGGGGAGGAGGGAAACGACGACGAGGTCTCGACGAGGAGGGTGAGAGGGAGTCGTGGGAGGCGTTGACTGTGGGAGGAGACGTCGACGGCGAGGTCTGCGAGGGGATGGAGGCGTCGGGGAGATGGGTGCAGGCGCGGGAGAAAGAGGAGGAAGGAGGGAGGAAGTGCGGCGGTCGAGGAGGCGTTGTCGGCGGCGACGGCGAGGTCGCGGGGAAGTCGGCAGTGGGATCGCGAGACTAGGGTTAGGGTTAGGGTTCGTGGTCGCGATGGAGGAGGATGGTGAGGGCGGCTGCATGTTCGTAATATATATATAGAGGAGAGAGAAAGAGATAGGAGAGAGAAAGCAACAGATTGATGAGATAGAGAGAGAGAAAGAAAGAGGAGAGAGGCAGAGAGAGAGAGATAGAAAGGAGGGGGCCCACGAGCTCAATAGGAGCTCGTGATTGGCCGGGGAAGAAAATATGAGAAGGATTTTTCGTAGATTTGCTGTTAGGAAAAGATTAGAATGTAAATAAATATATATTCGATATTAAATTTAAATGGGCCATTTTGGCGCAAAATGAAACATTTCCAAATCGCGCCCGGGTTGCGCCCAAAGGTTCCAAATTCAAATTATATGATTTTAAGCGGGTTCCAAATTTTGAAAATAGGTGTTTAATGATTAAAATGCATGCCCCCAAGTCGGACACTTGCACGCGCGCGTAGTCGTCCAAACTTGCCTGTTTAGCCAAACGGAACGGAATCTCGACACGCGGACGCTACCACGCGACTAGTGGCGACGAGTAGGCCAACATGGACATCTTAAATTTCATTTTCGGAGTTAAAATTTGTTATGTGCCAAAATGACTTAACCAGGTAAAAATTAGCAATAAACACCAGAAAATCAGGAAAATTAGAAAGAGCAATAAATAACCCTCAACTAGTAATATACATAGTATTATTGGGCTCGGGTGTTACAGTATACAATCCACGGACATCCACAAACAAAACAAACACACACGACACGAAGTGAAATTCTGGAGAAGGAGAAAGTTGTTACCGCGATGCGGTAGCGTAATTAACTGCAGGGGCTTGCTCCTGCAGGGAAGAGCGTCCCTACAATCAAAAACCCCTCAAGCGAGGGGGAATCTGACGAAGTTTGCTACATCGGCCGCATCCGTCTAAACCTCCGATACACGGTGTCATAAATTAACTTGGCATCTTCGGAGAGGTGGACGGATAAAACCAAATAGCATCTGCCCCGAATCTCAGACAAGACGTCCATGTCTTGGCCGCTATTCGGAGGGGAACAACCTCTTGTGTATATTTCTTTTATATTGATTAGTTACGCTTAGCGTATTTACTTCTGAGTAAATACGTAGCGGTCTCGTTGCGTCCTCTGCCCGTATACTGGGAAGCGGGACGTGACATATATTCGGGTAAACGTTGTTAATTTTAGTTGAAATTTTTACGGCATGTCCTCATAAATATATTAAGACGATCTTAAAAGTTTGACATCATTTGGCTCAAAAATTTACGAGATAAATAATCGAAAACGTTAATGGCGATTAAAGTGGGATTAGGGAAATCAACGGGTTCTGGGTGAAATTGCCCATCGGAAATGGTCTCAATTGATATAACATGGTCAAATGTGATGATCAGATCATGAAAATACTCATCAATTGATTAAGAGTGATTTTTGAGCAATTCTTGAAAGTTCGAGGTGGTTTAATGCAAATGTCAAGGAATTGGACAAGTCTATTTGAATTTTTTGCTTCGGTAATTCATGATAAATCATTAAAAATCACTACAAAAACTCTCGTGACATGTCGTGCAAGAATTCATGAGATATGGATTTTTGAACGTCTAGAAATGGGTATTTCGGTCATTTGAACGAATCTTGAATCATACACTTAACTTGCCTCCGTGTATATACCAAACATTTATTTTTATGCGAAAATGAGGTGAATGACATGATACCGATGCACTGACATGATGAGAATGCAGGGTTATGATGCAAAAACGCAGGGGTAAAATATCAAATTCGCAGATCGCTGCTTCTTTGGGGTGTCTACATGAGTATATAAGTGCAACAAAAAAATCAATAAGGTATACAAGTGCAAAGTAGGTAAAACATTAGGGTATTATTTAGCAATTGACCCTCTTGAATTTCATGAGCAATTTATAGATCGGGCTTTAAATATTTCTTTTTCATTTTAAAAATCTTTCATAGCCTTTGTCCATGACATCTAATTTATACACACATGCATCACACGTGCAAAATATTAATGTAATGTAACCAACACAAAAGAGAGAATCAATTTTTATAGAAGAGGGGAAGGAGTTATTAAAGGATAAATTATTGGGTAAATTATCAAAATATTACAGTCAATTTTAGATATTATAGGCAACTGTTTCGATATTACAAGCAACTGGTATACAGGTTTTGGGTTTTTAAACCAGAGCAAAAAAGCCCAGGGGTCTTTACACAAGTTTGAAGCGGGCCCGGGGGCTTTTTGACAAGTTACCCTAAATTATTTGTTTCTTAGGTACAGATCCGCGTATCCCACCGGTTAAAAAATAAAACCCGGACCGGTTTCATTTGAAGTTGGACCAAATCTAATAAAACTCGGACCGGTCTCTTCTTCTTCTTCTTCTTCTTCTTCTTTCTGCGCCAAACCTTTGAACAATCGACAGCTCCAGCTCCAGCTCCAGCTCCAACTCGAACTCCTTCAATTTTTCTTCGATCAATCGAAGAGAACTCATCGCAACAAATCAGGTAACAGGCTTTTCCTCATCTTCAATTTTCAAAACCCTAGTTGTTTCACCGAGATCTTGGTAAAGGATGGCAACTTCTTGATGATACTTTTTTTGGTGAGGTTTTTTTATTGAATAAAATTGATATCTGCGCCAATTCTTTGATTCGTATATTTCATTTTTGGTGTATTGCTTCTGGACGATGATTGCAATTTAGGCTAATCAAATGCAGAAACAAAAAATAACATGCCCGAAAATGATTGTGGCCGAAAACGAAAATTTATCAGATGTATGAGTGATGATACTAAAATATATACGATAAGAAACGAATGCATGCTCGAAAAGTCAGAGACGACTCATGTAGAGGATAGAATGAGTGACAAAACTGAAATTAACGGAGGAATAGATTCATTTGACCAACCTTAAAATACAAAAAAGGACATGAATGGATTGTTGAAATTGAACTTGATTTAATGGGAGTTATTTGGAGTCATTTAGTAGTAGAGAATAAATGGTGTAAGTTATGATTATGGACCTTTTTTTGGTTTAATGCGTGTTGTGGTGAGTTAATGCGTTTAGTGAGTGTATTTGCATTTAGGGGATGTAATGTCAAGAATCATGAGTTATTAGTATTGCAAATGATGGCTAGCATCTATATATATGTATGGGATTAGTTTGCAATGGCAATGTAATTGATATAATGAAAATACCTGAGTTTTTGCTGCATCCATTTTTTATTCCGAATTTCCATTGATATTTTGTTATCATTCTCTTCACAATTCAAAGCCATCATTACAAATTAGTTCTTAAAGCCCTCTTTGTTTCCAACAAAGCGGTATCAAAGCCCAGATCGATTGGGACTTCGATATGGCTAATAATACGGTGAGCTTTCTGATTTCTTGACCCACTAAAGAGAATTATGATAATTGGAGTATCCAAAAGAAGGCGTTGTTGGGTTCATAAGGTTTGACGAAGATTGTGACGAACAGCTTTGAAAAGCCACAAAGTGAAATGCCCTTATTGCCGCTGGATGATGATTGCAATAAAAATGGTTTTTTTGCGACTTTTTTTAATTTATAAAATTGATATCTGTGCCAACTCTTTGATTCATATGTTTCATTTTTGGTGTACATCTGCTGGATGATGACTGCAATATAGGCTTATGGATGCAGAAATAAAAAACAGCACTAGTTAGGGCGATGTGACAAAATTGAAGTTAATGGAGGAAAGAGATTCATTTGACAAAATTGAAGTTAATGGAGGAAAGAGATTCATTGACCAACCAACCCTAAAAGACTAAAAAGGACATGAATGGAGAAGGTTAAGGAAATAACCGTAACAGCTTGGAAGAAAAAAGTTTCATTGAAGGGATGCATAAAATGTTGTATACAAAAAGTACAAACCTTGGTCTTTTAACACTTGCATAATAAATCCTTTAGCTCAAGCGATAATAAACCTTTCTTATAAAAAAGACATCATGTTATATTGAGTCCAAATTCATGTACGCGTCGACACCTATTCTGGAGAGTAGTTCAAGCAATGTGGCGATTGCAATATAGAGTATCAACTTGGATGGATTTTATGCTTCAACGTGGATTGTAGCTACTTGAAATTTGAGTCGGAAAAGCTTATGTGGAGGGGTCTATAAAACTATGATGCTCAGGAGGCGGCATAGTGAGCATCATAGTTTTGTCAAGCATCACGCCAGAGTAGAAAAACACCATCAATCAACAGGGTGACTCTCTTACCTCTTTCCCAATTTATGGAATCATATGGTTTCAACGAGATCCCAATCTGATTGATTACTTCTTGAGGAATGTTTGGTGCTATACTAAATATCTTTGCTTATTATGTGGTTGTTCTCTTTAATTCTTTACACTACGCTGAGGAATGCTTGCAAGTTTGGGTTAACTTCAAAAAGCTTATCTATTCATGTACTTGACTTGGAAAGAAGACAAGTTTACGAAGTTAATATTTTAAAAAACAAAAGAATATACATTGTAAGGGAAAAGTTTGAATATCACGAGACGTCGCATCGTAAGCGACAATACTCGAGCAATATTGAAATTTTGTCTTAATTTTAATGAATGTCCAGTTAAATTTTCTTTTCAAATACTTGTAAAGCTTATTGGTGTACTATTTTGTACATAAATTATTGCTTGCTATTTTCAGATGTTAAATCCATTATCGACGACAGAGTAGCTCAATATCTGCAGTTTGTGTGGCGCCATGGAGAATATGCAGTATGCCGAAGAACTTTTGAGGGAGTTTCTTGTATTTAGAGGTTTTACAAATACACTTCAAACTTTTGAGTCAGAGTTGACCAACGACATTGGTAGAAATTTTCAAGTTGATAAGATCCTAGATTTAATTTTCAAAGCGTACATACCCAAATACCAAGCAGATAAATTAGTAGGCCTGCTGAATTTCTTCAAGCAATGTTTCTCTTCTCCCTCAGATGTAGTTCTTTATTCCACACTCTTGAAGCTAGAATTGTCAGTTTTGCGGTATTATGTGGTCCATGCTTTACAATCCGGAAGACAAGACAAAGTGGTTGAGTTTTACGGAGCAAATGGAAACATTTTGTTGCAGAAACGTGAAGAGTGGTTGCCATGGTTTGGTGAGTTCAATACTCCTTTCTTCTGCTTAAAATTTACCCATGATTTCGTTATTTCGTTATTTACTCTTTGCAGCTTGACATGCAGCTATTCCATATCTCAAGAACCCAAATTTGGATCCTCAATTCCGTGTTTACTTTTCAAAGGATTGGTTAGATTCCTTGATTCTTTCGTTCCGAAATTTCTTGAGCGAGATCTTCAATGGAAGTCATATCCTTCTGTACATATTTACTTTACACATTGTGTTTTGGTATGTTTGTGCTCTTCGGGGTTGCCTGCTAACATTATTGACATTAGCAAATAACAAGTATCCATATAATGAACATTATCTTTTGGGTTATGGGAAACTGTAATACTTCATGTACAATGGTGGGTTAACCATATAAGATCTCTATGAAAAACTTATTCAGCTGATAGCACTTTCCATCCAAGCATGTCAAACCTTACTTGATGAGGGGCACCCAACGAGCGCATGTAATATTCTCTTAAGTTTTGTGATTTTGAGTATAATTCATCAATTGGATATTCAATGGCACATGAGATAGAAGCAACATTGCTAAACAATAAAGACATTTAGTGAGGGATGTTTTGATGCAAAATTTTCAATCAAGGGAGTGCGGAAATCTGGGAGACCCCCATAGTACAACAACCCCTGTACTCTTTATTTTTATTACCAAGGATAAATACTTTCTTGTTGACGATCTACATTTTAAACTTTTCACTGCCAGCACATCGACATTTCAATATATATTTCATTCTCCAGCTGTCTAAATGCTTCTATACTGTTTGGCTCTAAAAACCCTGCCTTATTTGCTTAACACATAACAGCTCAATCTAAGCCTTTTCCTGAACCAAAACTACGAATCCCTGCTTTGTTAAAGATAAGTACAGAGAAGAACACCGTCAAACGCCTCAAAAGCGACATAAAACAACTGAACCATAGGCTCTCAGAATTGCAAGCATTATTGGAGGCAAAGGAAGCTGAGATATCCCACTTTAGAGGGTATGAGTTTTGTTCCCGTCCCTTTGTATTTATATTTTTCTTTAGATTGACCACTGCACATATTAAACTGTTGTATGCATCTTCCTGCGTTTCACAGCAATGTGCCTACCCTTGAAACTTTACACCAATTCCTTTACATCTAGTACGTTGGACATGACATAAGCTTGTTATCTAAGTCCAAAATATTTTCTTCGAGCTTACCTTTTCCTTACTTCACCTCTTGAATTATGTTTTTCTATGTTGCAAACATTCAATTAGATAGTTATATGATATCAAACACTGCTCTATAGTTTTTCCCACTTATTTAATTGCATGGGGACATATCCTTCCTTATATTATGTGTAAATGGTTAAAAACTTTTTGTTGTTTTCCATCCAGTGCTGCTGCCTCACCATTGAAGACTTCCATTATTCAAGAAAAGGGCTCTACGAGTAATAAGTCAAATGTGGCCTTAAAAAAGGATCATTCTCGAGAAACTTCTTTTGGTGGTCCTTCCCATCTAGGAGAGAGGATCTCCAGAGAAAATGGTCAGGATACATCGGATTCTGCAAATGTTCAAAAGGAATCCACCTCTTTGAAGTCTGGACTAGTTTCAAGTACGTCAACTCATCTTTCCATTGAAAATGATGAAAGGGAGGAAGCCCTTCAGATTTCCCAGGCAGGTTGAACTTTCTTCCTTCATAGTTGCATTATTGTTATTAATGTGGATCTGTCAGATAAGCAGGGCATGCTTGCTCTGTACACTATTCAGTTCTGTAGTTTTTTCGTGACAATTGACTGTATATATTATCTCGTAATTGCATTATCATGATTCATGGTTCCATAGTCATGTGAAATTCAAGCACGGTCGATGAAGAAGGGCTCGTTATAATTCTGTTCAAGGTATCCTGGGTTCATTATAATTCTGTTCTAGGTATCCTGAAGTCTAATAGCTATTGTCCATTATGGATTTTTGTTTTTTAAAACTTGAAAGCAAGAGGGCCACTTTAATTGTTACCTCTTTTTCGTATTTAGTGGACTGTGTTTTCTGCATATGTTATGTTCCAAATAAACTCTGACACCTACTAAAAAATCACTATATTAAATTAAAATTCGAGTTGACAAAATAATATGTTAATAATTTATTATGAGCTCAAGCTCGGTGGATTGTGAAGGAATGTTGATTGAGCACAACCCTAGGATAATGCATAGGTAAATTCTTAACATAAGGCCTAACATGAAAATGTAACTCACCTCCAAGCGGAGCATCAATATTATAAACCTTTAAGCTCTTGCATGGCAAACTGATACGTGGAAAGCGATGTCAAATTGTGGATTACTGGGAACAAGTTGAAGTACCTGATGTAGGATAGTGTGATACCTGATGTTGGACAGTGTGATAAGTGATCACCATATTTTTATTTGTTCCATCACGTTGAAAAGGGCTGTTTGCAATGTTAACGATGAGCTAATTATATGAACAAGTGGAAGCACCCTGGAGCACTTTTTCACTTTATTCTGGTCTGATCATATGAAACACCAAACATCTTACTCTATGAAATTATGAATAGCATTTCTTTGAATATCAACTTCATGTTGAACAGTTGATCCTTGATGATAAAAGCAATTATTATCAGATGCTTTAGAAGCAACAATATTAACTTTCCCCTCCTTTATTTTCATAGTTTCACAAAAGTGACATTATCATCATTTAAAGTTTCTTGCAAAACTAGAAGTTTCTTATTGCACCTTTTATCAACATAACTAGCATTGCAATTTATTTCAAGAAACATCTAAACATAGCCAGTTGGGTTCTGATACAATTTTGTTCTGTGGAAGACACATCATTATAAACATATAAATTTAAGCACCTTTTTCTTTTTCTTCGTATGATGTTCTCTTATGATACAATCCGATGCACACACTATACTCAGTATTACAGGTACTTGTGTAATTCTATTTTCTAATTTTTTATTTTTAGTTCCCAGAATGACATTTTGAGTGTAAGTGTGTCTCACAGTAGATTTTATTGTACTTAGTTTGATCTGCCATCTGCTTCATCCCTGTGAAATCACCCCTTCAATGAATGTACCACCCAGTACCTCCTTGTGTCTTGGGATGACTGTTAGTATGCTACACTATGATTGGAGGTGAATGTAATGGGAATAGCATGGATGGTGAGTAAGCTTGCTCATGGACTGGCCCTTCTGTTTATTGATTACCTTGAAACTTTTTTTGGGGGGGGGGGGGGGTGGTGTTAGGAAAAGAATCCTTTTTTGTCTAAACATCACGTCTCAAGGACTTCTTATTTTGTGCAATCTTTTGTTTTCCTCCAATTCTGTGAAACGGTGCATTCATGTATCATCCCTCCTCCCCACCCACCAGGAAATTCCGTAATTATTTTTTCCCTAGATTTTGAAGATAGAGATTGATAGGGTTGTGTCTCATATCCATTTGTGAACCTAGGCATGGTCAATGGGATTGCAAGAAGTCCGCTTGGAGTTGGCCTTTAAGCCGGGCCATCTATTGGTGATAGGTAGTGTTAGGGTTATCCTTGTAACACTGCATATGCTCCTATTGTGAGGAGCGGGGCTGGAAGGTCAAAATGTAACTCATGTGAGGAATTGTGGTCCCTCAACAAGAGAGGGAAATGAGAGAGATAAAGGTGATATGGGAGAGTCAAGAGTTCTCTTGTATGTATTTTCTTTCATAGTCATTGGCCCTGTGGATGTTGGTGGAGTTTGGTCGAACCACACGAATCCTATGTTATCTTTGTCCTGTTCTTGTGGTAGTGCTATTTTGTGTGCTTGCTGGTGATGAATGGACCAAAATCACCGACGGTGATATTTAATATTGATGTTATCTTTTTCATGAATAACAGTATTTTGAACTAGGCCTTAGATTCTTAATTGATGAAAAGAATATTACCTGAACTTTCAATGGATTGCATTTCTGACAGGAAGCAAAGGAGAAATTTTGGGAGAGGAGTTCCCTGAAGTGGAAGTGGATTTTCATGTAAGTTATATTGTCATATCCTAGTGTTTAATATCATTCTTCTTGTATCTTTCAAAGACCTTGTAGGCTTTACACCAATGTAAATGCGGTGGCGTAAGTTTCCTTAATATGATTTATCTTTAGCATATGTTAAGTGACAGCATGAAAAACACAAGGCCTTCACTTGCAGGAAACCTTCCTGGGGCATACCAGTCCAATCAGTAGGTGCCATTTTTCTGCTTCTGGTACCAACATCGCGAGTGCTTCTGTGGATGGTACTGTTAGGTAATCATGCAGTAATGCATAAACATCTTTAGATTGATTAGTCAGTTTTGTATCTTATCTTCTTTCTAAAAATCTTTCAGGATCTGGACATATGACTCATCAATCCCTACATCAAGAAATGCGACTATATATTGCGGGTCCGAGATTATGTCTCTCGATTGGGAATCCAGGTCCGATCGTCTGGTATGTTTCTTTATGGATCTTAGATCATGCTAATCCTAAGCATATTGACAATCATTATTGAGAAATAGAAGCAAGGAATTCATATTTTGCTGTCTCTTCATTCTCTTGACAATAGCTGCTCATAGGCACAGCTGATGGTGGAATTAAAGCTTGGAATGTTGATGCGAAAAGAGTTGTCTGTGATCTCAGCACAACAAAAGAGTTTCCAAGGTTTTTTTTTAAAGTATCTTGCTTTGGGCATGGTATTGATTTTTCTCTGACAAGCTTGTCATCACAATGTATTTTTGGTCTGCAGCGTCGTGGACTTAAAGTGTAGCCCTGTGGAGCCTATTTTTGTCTCTGCAGCTGCATCTAAAAGGTATATTTGACTCTTATTATCTCTACATGCCATGCTTTCGCAGGTTGAGGAGAATCAGATTATTGATTTCTAACCGCTTGAAGTTCTTATTAAAATAAGAAATGATTTGAAAAGAGAAAAATGTTCCTCACCGTCGTTTGTATAAAAAAAGTTATTGACCATGAGTACTATGTGAACTGTTGCTGTTATATCTCAATCTTTTTCCATATACTTTAATACACAGACAAGGCTCGAGCAAAATTGATGAATTGGGTTTTGCGTCTTTAACTGTTTGGAATATGAAGACATGGAAGGCTATGGTATGTATGCTAGGTTTAGCAACGTTAATGTAATCTTTGGAATTGGTTTTATTTGAATCGACATTACTGGATTGATTAAAAAATAACTATTGTGAAGACTGTCCTTCCTCTGGGTAAAGATCCACCTGCAATCACTTCACTCAGTTTCAATCACAATGGGAAGATTTTAGCGGCCTCTGCAACTGATGGAATGATTCATATGTTTGGTATCCTCAACCATGTTGTATTTATTTAACGTCTACAACACTGTCAACACAATAATCTTTTAAAACAAATTTTAGACATGCTGAATTTTTTTCAGTTGCTACATTTCATTTTTCGTGGCATGGTTATCTGCATGTGCATGTAATTTTCCTATAATTTGATTCCTTGGCACACCTTTTCCCCTCCATTTATAGCACAAAAAAAAAATCTGTATTCTATACTTTATACCTTCTTGTGTCTAGACCTCAAAATTTATGTTATATCATGAATCATCTCTATCAGAATACAGAACCCGTGTTTATGCCTGCTCTCTGGAGTTTTGACAGGAGGAAGATGATTGGCTGTTGCATTCATCTTCGTAGTACAATATACTCAGGAGAGCGTTATCAGATCACATACCCAAGTATAATATAGTCTATATATATTTGAGAAAACGGAGTATAAAATGGCACGGTAGGAAATCCTACAGCGGCGGATGACATGGCACAATACCATCCCTTGATCTATATGCATCAACTACATGCATTAATTGCACTTGAATTAAAAAAATAAAATGAGAGGGACCCAGGCACGGTATACTCCGCATCCTGTGTGTCCCGTCCGCCACTGTAGGAAATTCCTACAATGGCACTCAGGCACTGTATACTCCGCATCCTCTCTGTCTGTGTGTGTGTGTGGATTGGAAAGTTTTCGAAAAAAATTATTTATGCTCCTTAATATTCCAAAGATATATCGGCTGGCCTGCAAATAACAGGATGGCCAGCCCATGATTCTGCTGTTAACTCTGTGCTATTTGGACCAGATGAAACAAGCATCTTCAGTTTGGGATCTGATGGCAAGGTATGTGTAACATGGCGATTAGGGGCTTAAATTCCAATCCTCAAATTGAACTCAGGCTGAGTTATTGCTTAAATTTGAGCCGTTGCTTTCTCTGCTCAATACCCTACTTGCATTCTTCTTCTCACCTTTGCAATTTTTGTTTCTCAAAACTTTTCTTTCATCTGCACAAGACTAAATGCTAAATCAGTACTATTTTTCTTTTCTTTATGTGTTGTAACTATCATATTTTTGAGCTGTTCATATTTTTATATATTTGGATTCCTGATTATATAATGAAATGAGTGAGTGCAGATATTTGAATGGAGCCTGCAAAATCAAGGTCAAGTTCTTTGGTCTAGAGATTGTAGCAGGTATTACATGATTCCTAAAAGCGAAATTGAAATTTATATATATTATTTTTTCATTATGTTTTGTTGCATTCTCCACTTACGATAAACCGTGGGTTTCCATTATCAAAATTCTGATGGAGCCATGCCCTATTTACTCTATGTGACCCTTTTTGTTTTAATTAAATCATCCAAATAGTGGCATTCTCTTCAAAGTATGCTAACCCATCTACTCTGTGTTTTCGCAATTTGCGCTCTCATCGACCTTTATCAACTGCACAGGATCTCTTCTGGGAGATCATATGAATGTTTTTTAAAAATCTTATTGGAAATTTATCTGCTATTGGATTTGGGTTGTCATCATATGATGCTGGTCACCTTCTTGAGGGATGTTTGCATTATATCACTCAAGCCAGTCATAGCTGGGAACTAAACTCCTACAGGGCGAATAGTTTAAATTTTAAACACGTTGAATGATTTATCAGGTATAATACCATGTACAAAAGTTGGCAACAATTGCGATTAAACCGTTGAAGTGTTATATCCTGACTATTCCTAGTTAGCATGTGAAGATCTTTCTTAACTGATAATTTCTACTAAAGGCAATGTGTAGAACGAAATCAACTTCTCAGATTTCTTCTTCCATTTGTTATTGGAGTTGATCAAGAGCAACCTGTAGAATTTATTGTAAGATGCCATTTCATTCAACAGGTTCTGCTACCCCGAAAGCGAAAAAATATGCAGACATGAAATGTCACTGGATTCTAATGGTAGAAGATTGTTGGTCACATCTGGTTCTGTTAGATCCCCCATATACCAGGTTCTAACTTTAAACCCTTGTTACTTGTTCTCCCCCCCACTTAATAAAATCTATGTTTCTGGCATTGTCAATAATTTTGTTTTATTAGGTACAAGGCCATATGAGCGGTTTCAAAACACTTGCTCACACTGCGGCAATAACAAGTGTGGATTGGCACCCAACTCATCCCATTTTCATTACCGGGTCTGCTGATCACTCAGTTCGAGTCACATCCATTCTTTGATTGTTTGTTTTCTTGGCATAAAATGGGGCATTCACTGCATGCTTCTTAGACTGGCGACAAACGGGGAGTTTGTTTTCTACCAGTTATCCATTATGGATAACCAAACATCATGGTTTGGAGTAGAACGCGATGATTCAGTCTTGGCGATTGATTTGATCTGTGACTGTTTGCTTCTCTTTTGCTGTTATTTTTGTTGTAAACCCTATGTTTGTTAGCTTACAAGGGGTTATATGCAAGGATCAGTAGGCCTAGTGATTAATGTTGGAGGTCTGTATTTCGTGTTTTCTTATAAAAAGAAATTTGGCTGTTGAGAAATCGAGATTTGCAGTAATGCAAAAAGCAAATGTGTGTGGAAATCCTGCGAAATATATTTGCCATTGCTATGTGAATTTGCATCTGATAGCATTAAAGATGATGGTTTCCTGAAGCCATATTTTGATGTATGGTTACCGAATGGTTGTATAATCTAGTATTTCTTTTTTCTAGTTTCAATGTTGAAAAATGTTGGGTTTTGTAGGTTTTTTCTTTGTTGAATGCACTAATTTATATCCCTATATTCAAATGAATCGCAAGGATTTGCTTGGTTGTTTGATATGCAGTCTTTTGCTTGTAATGTTTGGTCCATCTTCTCCATTTTCAATGTGACGGTACAGTTTTATATGCTGAGGTCTCTAGTTAGATACACGAAGCCGTATCCAATGCATTCTATGAAATGCTAAAAGATGTGCTTATTTAACTCAATACAATGTGCATCTTCTTCACTTGCCTTGTCTATAAAAGCTTTTCTCTATAATTAACCATTACAACTCTCTTCGGTTGGAAAAACTCAATCAATAGAGACAGCAAGTTACTCGTCAAAATGGCTCTTTCTCACTTGTGCAAGACCTTTCTCACCACAATGCTCGCCATATTTGCCATGGAGATAAAATATAACAATTGCACAAAATGAGGAGTATTATCATTTGGAAAAATATGGCCTCAACATTTATTGGATCACATATATGTCTACAATTTTGTTTTGCCGTCTCTTTTGGATAAATTTTAATTAGATGCAACATATAATAGAATAGAGTTAGCTCACTAGAGTAGAAACATCACTCTCTATGCCTAACTTTGATTGTTTCAAACCTAATAATGTTCAAAAATTCATTAATGTTGCAACTCATAATAGAATAGAAACATCACTACTCCCTTTAATTAACAGCCATTATTTCTGGTGTTCTGTCAAGTACATAAATGCTACACATGGGGTGAGAGCATATATGTTGCATATATAACATAACCTCCTAAAATTGGTTTCACAGCTTGTCTAAAAACTCTCATTTTTATCTTATTGCTATTATGCACTAATGTCTAAAAATCAAATAGATTAAGATAAAAAGATTCAATCTCTGATTTACTCAGATATACTCATCTATTTCAAAACGCAATGTATTATTTCTCTATATTTGTCTATAAATTGCTCAATGCTTTTTGTGTATAAACACTTTTTGTGTATAAACAACCCGAGTGCTCTTCTTTCGTCCCCCAATTAACCATCGAAGGAAATGGCTCTTTCCTGATCATTGAAGAACCTCCTCATCGCAATCCTCATTATATTTGCAATCTCTGGTTCTCTCTCATGCAAGCTTCTCTTCTTGTTATCTTTTTCGATGTATTCGAATTTTAACTAGTACTTTTGCATCTGCATTGCACATGTGCATACTAAGTTTGCATACTGTATTCGGAGATATTGAAATTAAATTTACCGATTATTTTTGTGAGTTTGCGATATCATAGTAGTTAGTGGCTATAAATTGGTGCAGCTATAGCAGAGGCGAAGACTCGATACACATGCATCGGAGGATGTCTTGCAACGTGCAATGCGGATTGCTAGAGGCTGGGATACGCCGGTGGTCACTGCGTCGCTGTGCACAATGCTCTGCTGATCTGTTGCTTCCGATACCCCTGATCAAGAATAACATGCATATAACAAGTTTGTAATTTGTTATGCAACATCTTCATCTCCAATATTTCATAAATTGAGAGATTGATGAATAAAGGCTAGCTTGAGTTTCATAATATATTTGCGAATGTTATATATGTGTGAGGTGTGTTGATCTTAAAATTAGGCTGGATTTCACTAAAATACCATAACTTTGAAACGTATATATTTTTTTATATAATTACCATGATCAATATATGCAGATTCCGAAAATAAAGAGTGATTTTCTGCTAATCTAACAAAATTGAAGGAGTTAATTTCTTGCAATTAAATTAGCTAGCCGGAAAAAAATATGGTATTTATCATGCAAGAAAGCACCCGATTGTCGTGATATTTTGGTGACATTTAGCCTAAAAGACATACCATACCATCAAGGGAATTATTTTTAACAATTGTAAATATTATCAAGGAAATTTTATCTATAGAGCACAAGCTATTTAAGGTGGGGCTTATCAAAAAATACCCTCAATGAATAGTTGAAGTCACCATTTGATTTTAAATGTTGTCTAGCTCAACATTTATAACATATAATTTTCCATGGTTTGGTCGTATTTATATGACAGCCATGAAAGAGGGAAAATTCTATGGTGTGCTGGTCATATATACCCGGTCATGGAAGACAAAGAAATAAGGACATGGGTCCCACTAAGCTGTCCGAATGATGTCCGAAATTCTCCATCTTTCTCTCTCTCCTGTCCGGGTGTATTACACCCGGCACACTGAATACTTTCTCTTTTCATTGACATCCAAATCTCTCACTAAGCATTTCACAGATTTTTTATTTTTTTTAAACATCACTTCTGCAGTTTTTCAAATCATTAGTAAAATAGCATATGTTTTGTTATAAATGAAGACAATGTGTTGTTGCATGTCGATCAAATGTTTAACAAAGATTTTGGGAAAACAAGAACGTTTTGCATGCGTGGACTATACTTGATCTACAGACCCCCCCATGCATGCACCTCCATTCTACATAACTTGGCTATTAAATGGAGCAATAATACATATCGAGGGCGCGGAATATAGCTAGAGTTCATATCACAGAGGGACCACATGGGAGCAGATACACTACCATCCCCGGTCCGGGACAAGGGGAGGAGGATGGAGATCGGTTTGTTTGAGAGATGTGGTTCCGGTATTATTACTAGCCATAGTTAGATATTGGACTTGGTGACCAGCTTGATATTACGATCAGTTCATCTTAATAACGAATCAAAGTCATGACAGACGTTTGACCCTTCAAGTCAGACGTCTGACCAAGACGACAGCCGTCCGGCCCCTCCAAGTCAGACGTATGGAATTGCTTAGTGCGCTAACAGAACGCAACCAGACGTCTGCAACTGTAAGGGACATACGTCTGGATTTGGCTTGCGCTCTAACAGAGCGCAGCCATACATGTGGCCCTGCACGATCAGAATGGTTTGGAAAGATTTCTGAATATTTGTTTAGAGATTTTGAAAATTAGATTGATAGATTTAATTATAACAGAATATTTGAGGGATTGATTTATTATATATGAAATAATATATAAAGGAAAGCCACAACTTCTTCTTCCTCCATCTCTTGCTATTTCTTTATGCTATCAGAGCCATAAATACTAATGCCATTAAAATTTTTCTTCTCTCTATATTTCTTCTACTACAATGACAACCAACCAAGATCAACCCTCTGTCTCATCAACCCTGTTTCTCGCCCCAATACCAATTCTTAAGCCTAATGCATCGTTGTCCTTTTCAACACATGGACCGAATATCATATCATTTCTCTACATCAAACTCATCCGCGACACCTACCTTGGCTGGAAGATGCTGTTTGAAGCCGTCCTCAAGTCGCAAGGGTAGATGGGCATCGTCGACGGCACAGAAAAATGCCCGCTCATGACTGTTCCTAATGAACAAAATCTGCTTGTTCCAGCATACAATCCGGCATATACTGTATGGATCCAAAAGGATCAATTGATCGTGAGTTGGATGTTAACATCTCTGATTGAGACTCTAGTTCCCTTGGTGGTCGGTTGAACTACAACACTGACGGTATGAAAGACACTTGCCAAAGCCTACGCATCGCACTCTCGCGTTCACATCCTTTAACTGAAGACACAACTTCAGAATATTAAATAAGGATTCGTTTCTATCACAGAGTACATTCAGAACATCAAGACTGTTTCTGACAATCTTGTGGTCATTGGATATAGAATTCCCAATGTCGATCTCGTCATGCATGTTTTGGCAGGCCTGAGATCGACCTATGACTCCTTTGTTCCTCCTATCACAACCCGTATGGATGATATCTCGCTTGAAAATCTGCATGGCATGCTACTTGTACATGAGAGCCTTTACCAGCACCAAGATAAGTCTACTAATACTACTCCTTTTCCATCTGTCAACACCGCAACCATGGGCCGTAGAGATTCCTCTTCATATTCCTATCAGAATGGCTATAACACCGAGCGCAGCGGTCGTAGGGGTAGCACTTATGGCTAGGGTCACGGTCGAGGCCGCAGTCGTGGTCCACCTCGATGGCAAATCTGCATGACAACTGGCCACTATGGCAATACCTACCCACAACGCTTCAATCAGACTTTCTTTGGCGGTCTAAGAAGTGATCCGCAATCATGGAAGATCAGATGGTTATTATCAATGACCTACACCGTATGAAATATCATAAACACCTCCACCTTAGTCCTCGAGTGGTCTAAGTGTTGCTTCCTTTGACTGGTAGCCTGATTCAGAGGCAACTCATGACATCACGCAAAACTACACTCAACTTCTCTTGGCCATCCCTTACAAAGGTATAGATACAGTACACGTAGATAACGGTACAGATTTGTGTATTCTTAACTATGGCCATACAACAATTCCATCGTTTACTCGATCACTTAACATGAACAATGTTCTTCATGTTCCTTCAATAATGAAAAATCTCTTATCTGTCCATAAATTTACTAAAGATAATAATGTTATTTTGTAGTTTCACCCGTTTGATTGTTTTGTGAAGGATCCGAAGTCGGGGATAGTTCAACTTCAAGGCGACCTCAATAATAGACTTTACCAATTGTCTCTTCCAAATGTCTCGTCTTCCACCGCACTTGTTGGCAAACGTACCTCTATTTCCTGATGTCACGCTCGCTTAGGTCATCCGGCCTTAAAAACTATAGTTAGGATTCTATCTATTTTTCATTTACCAACTGTTAAGAGTCGTAGAGAGTCTGTCTATTCTAGTTGCATGAAGGTTAAAAGCCAAAAGCTATCTTTTGAATTGTCATCAACAGTGTCTTCGACACCTTTAGATTTAATTTATTCTGATGTTTGGGGCCCTGCTTCTATTTTATCTCATACTGGTTTTCGTTACTATATTACTTTTGTTGATGACTATAGCAAATTTACCTGGTTGTTTCTGTCGTGTAATAAGTCTGACTTATTTGATATCTTTTTTCATTTTCAATATCATGTTGAACGTTATTTCAATAGGAAAATACGTATGTTTCATTCTGATCGGGGTATTAAATATTAATCCCTTCATCGTTATCAAACCACGGAGGGTATCCTCCATCGTGTTTCCTGCCCCCACACTCCCGGACAAAGAGGGACAGAGGAATGCAAACAGCGTCACATTATAAAGACCGCTCGTGCTCTTCTTGTTCACGCTTCCATCCCTTCTCATTACTGGGATGAGGCCGTCTAAACTGCAGTCTTTCTAATTAATCGTCTTGCTACACTAGGCATTCACAATGACACCGCTCTCCTTAAATTATTTGATCACCATCCTAATTATACATTTCTCCGCACATTTGGATGTGCGTGTTATCCTTGGCTTCGTTCTTACGCCCTATATAAACTTGCTACTCGGTCCGATCGCTGTGTGTTCATGGGTTATAGTACTCAATACTAAGGTTACCATTGTCTTCACGTACAATCCGGCCGAATGTATGTAGCATGTTATTTTTTATGAAAGCTGCTTTCCCTTTTCAGGTTTTGATTCTCTCACAGGTTTGGCACAGAACACTGAACCTCTTCCAGGAGCGGACATCCTTAGCTCTGGCCCTGTTCTGAGCCCATCCTTACCACTAGGGTTGGCCATCGCCTCCTTTCGTGCGACTGGCATCCTTGGAACTCCTACGCCAGTCACCGCAACTTGATCCACCCAGCTGTTCCAGCGAGCTCCCCACCTAGTCCCGCTCAGACTCGTGCTCAAAGGTCACCACCTGCAGATGAACTTGGGCCCCAACTTTCAGCATAATCCTCCCTGTTCCTGGACTCCCTTTCCACCACCTCTTCGAGCTTTTCCGACAAGTCCCCTATTCTTCGCATGCGCTCTCTTGCTGACATCTATGCATTCACTGACCCGGTCGTTGATTCTCCGCTACCTCGCGCGCTCACTAGCAGTCATGCATTACCTTCAGCACTTCTTGCCACTGCTTCTGTCGAGCCCACCTTCTTTACCCAGGCATCTAAGGAACCGTCGTGGCATACGTCTATATCCTCTTAATTCGATACTCTACTTCACAATGGAACATGGTTGCTCATCTCTCGCCAATCTCATTTCAATATTGTCGGGTTTAAATGGATGTTTAAGCTGAAATATCGTGCCGATGGTTCGATTGAGCATCACAAGGCACAACTCATGGCCAAGGGGTTTTGGCAACAATCCTATATTGACTATTTTGACACTTTCAGTCCAGTTATCAAGATCACTACGGTTGGGTTGATTCTTGCAATTGCGTTCAACTCGGGTTGGCCAGTACGACAGTTGGATGTATCGAATGCATTTTTATATGGTGATCTCGAGAAAGCAATCTATATGAATCAGCCCCCGGGCTTACTCATTCTCAATTTCCCAATCATGTCCGTCGACTGCATCGCTCTCTTTATGGACTTCGTCAGGCACCTCGTTCTTGGTTCAAACGTCTGAGTTCTCGACTTCTTCTACTCGGCTTTCTTGGTTCCAAGACTGATACTTCGATGTTCTTTCGTTAGAACCGATGCTCACAAATTTATGTCTTGATTTATGTTGACGATATTCTAATCAGTGGTTCTGATCAAGGGGGCATTACTGATCTTATTGGCTCTCTTCAACAGGAATTCTTCATTCGTGATCTAAACGCCGCTCATTATTCTTGGGATCGAACTCTGTCCTCATCCCGATATCTGCCTTTTATCTCAATCTCAATATATCGTGGATATTTTTAAGCGCTCCAAAATAACTGCCGCAAGCCCGATTTGCACACCCATGCATATATCTTGTACACAATAATAATCCAAGTCAAACGAATCCAAGAAAATTTAGCTTTATGCTCCAGGAAAAATTATTTCTAAGGCTGATTTTTCTTAATTAAATTTTGTCCCTTTGTTTCATTTAAAATTCTGATGACTAAAGCAATCAGCCTCATAGAAGATTTTTCTTCTCCCCTCCTTCTCCTCCTTTATATATTTTTATTTGTTGAATGATCTAGATATCAAATTAATTATCTCTATTATTATAGTGCAAAATGCATGAGTCTTCAATTTTAAAATTGATTTGAAAATTTGTTTATCAAATTTACAAGAGAAACTCATTTAAAAAATATAAAAAACCAGATCTGAATTTGTAACCGTACAAAAATACAAATCTATTTTTAATTACAATTAATATGTAATGTGTATAGCAATTGCAAAATACTAATATAAGTAGGTCTAATTAATTGGGTGATGTGGCATTTGAATATTAGGTCTTATTAATTGATTGACGTGGCATTTGAATAGTAGTTACAACAGGCCACCATTTTCTTGTACACAAGTAATTCGAGCATACTGCATGGATAATTGATTTGAAGCTACAAAATATTTAGAGAATGTTAAAATGTTTGTACTAGAATAATGGAGGAATTGGAGGGAATTTACTTCTATGACGTCGGGAAAATACGTCCTCCATGATTTTTTCTAACAATCGGCACACGTCATCATTCTCTTCATCATCCAAGATGAGAATACACTAAATTTTATGTGATTCTACAACTTTTTCACCGTTGATTTAATAAGTGCAAGATTAACGGTTAACCGACAATAGAACATTTTACATTGCTATTTCAACGGTGAAAAATTGTAAAATCAAATGAAATTTGGTGTACTCATATCTTAGACGATAAACATAATGATGATGGGTGTCGATAATCGTCGGAAAAAATGGCGGAGATTGTATTTTTTTGACGCCATAAGAGAAAATTCTCTCCTATGGCCTCTTTCTTACATTATTCTCTCTCACATTATATATAGAATAATGAAGAAGAGGGGCTGCATGAGGGAATTTCTTTCTATAGCGTTGAAAAAAATAGAACCTTCACCATTTTTTTCATAGATCGGTATGTATATATATATATATATATATATATATATATATATATATATATATATATATATATATTTGTGAGAATAACGAAGGAAAGATGCCATAGGAGGGAATTTCCTTCTATGGCGTCAAAAAAATACACCCTCCACCATTTTATTCGACGATCGGCACCCACCATCTTCATTTTTATCATCAAAGTTGTTGATACACCAAATTTCATTTGATTCCAACACTTTTTCACCGTTATTTAGTGGGTACAAAATTAACGGTTTACCGACAATAGAACTTTTTATATTGCTAATTCAATGGTGAAAAGTGGTGGATTCATATGAAATTTGGTATATTCACATCTTATATGATAAAGATGATGATGATGGGTGCCGATCGTCGAAAAAAGTCACGGAGGATATATATTTTAGACGCCAACCGACGAAAAAGCCTTCTTGGCCTCTCTCTCTCTCTCTCTATATCTATCTATCTATCTATCTATCTATCTATATATATATAATGGAGGAAAGGGACCATAAGAGGGAATTTCCCTCTATGGCGTTGAAAAGATGCATCCTCCATCATTTTTTCCAAAGATCGGCATCCATTATCTCCATCTTTATCATCTAAGACGTGGATAAACCAAATTTCATTTGATTTTACCACTTTTTCACTGTTGAATTAGTAATGTAAAAAGTTTTATTGTTAGTAAATCGTTAATTTTGCACCTACTAATTCAACGGTGAAAAAGTGATAGAATCACATGAAATTTGGTGTATCTGCTGGGATGTCTAACTGGTCTAAGGGGGTTTTAAAACGCGGCGGAAGCGATAATTAAAAACATTTAGAGAGCTAAAACGATCCTAATCTATAATCTTGCCCAAAAGATAAAAACTTGAAGCTATAAAGAGAACTAGATAAGGATAGTGGAGGCTACAACCTTTATAGCGCGTTAGCCAGCTCTTCTTGAACTCCAACTAGTCTCCATCGGTGTCATGAACAAATTCTGTGCCGACCATCTCGTCAAAGAAGATCTGTAGGTTTCCTAGACACACTATAGAGGTCTCACAAGGCATCAACCATGCCAATTTAAAATTTTATGAGTGCCGAGAAACCCTAATACGGATCGTCGACTAGAATTTTAGGCGAAACATTAAACTAGTTAACGACTTAACTAAAAGTGAGAAGCTACAACTTTTGTAGATCCGGTTCTCCACTTCCTTAGCTCCACGTAGACTTCCTCCCGCTGTCCAAGTCGGATCTCGGACCCTAGCATCGGCTTCATCGGAGAAATGAGCGGAACAGTCGTCGGCTACGATGCCGAAGATGATCTACGTCGAGGCTTCACAAGATCAAACTCCGACTTCACCAAGTTGTGAAACTTGTGAAGAAAACACCCTATACTACTTGGCAAGAGGTAGAGGGTGAAGAAATAGGAGGTGGGTTCACTTTAGAATTGGATTTCTCACTTGTTTACTCAAGATGCCATTAATGGTGGCAAGCTTTTTCTTGAACTCAAGAAGAAGAAGAAGATGAAGATGATTATGATAAGTTTTTTTAAAATCCAAAAGAAATGAATACTTATCATAATATGAACCATGCTTAGGTGTAGAGAATTGACTAAGGTTAGATGAATGGTTAGGGTTAAGCATGAAGACAAAATGGTCACTTAGGTCAAAGCTTCATGAAGCTTCAACAAGCTTCAAGAATGAAAGCAACCATTTTGTTTTCTTTTGCAATTTCTTTTTAATCCAAATTAAAAAGATAAATGAATGAATAAATAAAAAAAAACCCTAACCATTTACTTAACCAAGGTTTAATTCTTTACACTTAACCAAATGAGCAAGTATCATCAAACATGATACAAACATGTGCACAAAAGTATATCACATATACAACTTGCACATCAAGTGAGAAAATCCATTTAAAGTGAACCAATACTAGTTAATGCAAAGTAATATATCAAATATATAATTATACATTAAATAATTAAATCAACACTTGATTTAATGATCCGGTCATATCGCATATAACCGACTAGTATCCTATGTATCGGCTTATCGAATCAATCCTTGATTCGATATCTAGGTTATATCACATATAACCAATCGATACATTCATCGCGAGAATGGAATACGGTATCACATACACGCATTATTCTCGGTCCTGCACATATCTCATATGCGCTCCTATTTCGTTTCGCTTGAGCCAGGAAACCTCTGTGTAGGACTCTAAAGACTCGTCAATACTCCGGTAGCAGATGATGATCATATCAAGCACCCATAAGCCGCAAGCGGTCTGCTAAACGTAACGGCCATCCGGGTATTGAGCGATCAGAAGATCGACGAGCTAGCCCGCTTACACTCCTGTGAATCCAACCAGTAACACTTACCGTACAGTCCGGTCTGTTCGTCTGATATGTCGCATATCAAGTCTAGGGGTGGTAAACGTCAGACCCCAGTAACCGATAAGTCGTGCAGATGTGAGGCTCATAACGGGTCGAGAAACTACTGGTAACACTTACCAGCAAATCTCTGATCAGCCCTGGCCAGGGACTTCCCTGTTACAGCCAATCGAGCACAGCGCAACATCAACCCCCAATACCGGGAGAGACGAAACCCCTCCTATCGTTCATTGCCTCCATGTGACTCGGGACTGTACCCAAAGACCACCGTTTTGCATGCCCTTATGGACGTGGTAAGGTGGAGATCAAAGCACAGTGGGAATCACACAAGACTCTATGACGATCTCGGGTCTACAGACTAACCTGTACAAGTGTCACCTGAGAACTGCCATCTGACGTGAGGTATAATACCATCTGGGAGTTCTCGGCGAGTCTGTCCAGTGTACCCAGTCTCCACTGAGCACCCGTATACCATCTCTGATGTCAAACACCAATGGATATGGGATCATCCATCGCCCATCTCATGGGTCGAGAAGCGTATACGCTAGTCTACACTGGTATATCGATGCCCCGTCTCGATACACCCACGACTAGGGACCTTGAAGGATGTACCTATGGACTACCATGTCCCCACTAGTATGATCTGCATCATAGTCCAGGTAGTCAAGTACACATCCTAAGGGCTTTATCAACATGTAACTATAAGACGGTTTAAAGAGACGAGTATACATGTTAAGATAAAGAGCAACCAGATAGCATACTATCATATCGAGCAAGAAAGTCATCTCTATATATGTCCAAGCATCCAATATAATATACATCATCTGTACAATACTGGCCTCTAGGGCATACATACAACTAACAAGATCCACGTGAAAGAACATGACCAAAACTTCAACTTCACTACTTTAGTGAAGTAACCAGCTCATAAACTTGCCAGGATTTATGAGGTAGCGATGATGTGATTTTTCCTTCATCTCCATGGAAAAAATAGAGAGGAAGAAGAAATGTGTAGCTTTCTACAAAATTGAGAAAAAGAAAAGAGTGTAGAGAATTGTGTACAAGTGAAGAAAGAAGGTGTGGGTGTTAGGTTTCCCTAGCACCTACTGTAGATATGGAAGCATCACACATGCTACTTTTAAAAATAAAGAGGTGCTAAGCAAACAAAGCAAGAATCTTTAACTAGAATACTAGGGTAACAACTAAAGTATCATATACAAAAACCATATTATCATTAAGTGAAAAGAATACAACCTTTGTAGTCCTCTTTGTAGTGACTCCTAGGATCGTTGAGAGTTGAAAAAGCTTACAAGTAAGCTCCTTTGTCCATGATGATCCATCCGAAGTTCACTTTGTCCAAGCTCCACTTGATCAAAGAAGAAAATGAAGCTAAACACTCTAAACTAATTGGCTAGATTATAGTAGAATGAAGATGTGGTTTGTTTTCTCTAATCAAAACCCTTTTTTTTATACTCTCACTCTATATAAAACTCAAGAGAGCTTGGAGAAATGAGGAGGAAGATGAAGGCAACTTAAGAGCTCAAGATAATATCAAAGATTATGAAGAAAGAGAAAAGAAAATGATATATATTTTCTTTCTCTCAACAAACCATGGTAACTTATAATATCTAGATATTATTTCACATGAGTTAAAAGGCAAAAGGAAAACTAATCCAAGATTAAAAGGTAGGTGAAGTGTAGTCAACTTCAAGAAGAGTGTAGAAAGATAACCATGGATTAATATTCCATTTTTCTTTTTCTTTTGACTTAAATGCAAATGAATATATATATATATATATATATATATATAAGTTCCATGTGAGTCTTTTATTGCCATCAAAAGTGTATCATCAACCATGATATTTTGTATGCATGTATGTGTCCATGCACATCAACATGTGTATACATGCATGCATACACCTCATAAAAAGAAATGGGTTTAATAAAGAAATTAAACTAAAAGTCAATTATTAAATCAACATTTGATTTAACAAATCGGTCATATCAAATACGACCCGACCAATAGAAAAACGCCCGACTAAAATACGGTATTACATGCACGTATTTAATCGGGTCCCAGTGCATATCACATATGCACACCACATCGTTTCGCCTGGGCTAGGGAACTCCTGTGTGGGACTCTAAGATTCGTCAATACACCGGCAGCGGGTGATGATCACATCAAGCACCCATAAGCCGCAAGCGGTCAGCTAAACGTAACGGCCACTCGGGTATTGAGCGATCAGAAGAAAACCAGCAAAGCTGTGAAAACTCCTGTCGAGCCATCTGGCAACACTTACCGTTCAGTCCGGTCTCCTCGTTAGATATGTTGCATATCGAGTCTAAAGATGGTATCGTCGACCCCAATAACTCAATAAGTCATGCTGTTGTATGGCTCATAACAGATCGAGAAACTACTGATAACACTTATCAGTAAATCTCAGCAGCTCTGGCCAGGGAGTTACTGTTATAGCCAATCGAGTATAGCATAACATCAACCCCCAATACCGGGAGAGACGCAACCCCTCTTATCTCGCATTGCCTCTATGTGTCTCGAGACTGTACCCAAAGTCCATCTGTTTGCACGACTCAGTAGAGCCGTGGTAGGATGGAGATCAAAGTATAGTGGGAGGACACACGAGACTCTATGACGATCTTGGGTCTACAGACTAACCTGTACCAGTGTCACCTGAGAACTGCTATCCGACGATAGATATAATACCACATAGAAGTTCTCGGCGAGTCTGTTCAGTGTACCCAGTCTGCACTGAGCACCCGTATATATTCTTTGGTGTCAGCACACCAGATGGATATGGGATCATCCATCGCCCATCACATGGGACAAGAATGGTATACGTTAGTCTACTCTGGAATATCGATGCCCCGTCTCGATACACCCACGACTAGGAACAATTCAAGGATATGCTTATAAACTACACGTGTCCCACTAGTATGATCCGCATCATAGTCGCAGTAGTCAATGCAAATATCCTCAGGGCTTTATCAACATGTGCAAATGAATAAAAGCATGATCAAGTCTACATGTCAGATAAAGTAAACCAGATAGTATACTATCATGTCGAGACAGAAAGTAATCCATATATATATATATATATATATATGGCTAAGCATCCACTATACATATAATGGCCTCTAGGGTATACATATATCCAACAATCTCCCACTTGCACTAAGGCCAATTATTGGCGTATCTCATACCCAACATCTCAAAAAGTCGCTCATGCTGCGGCTGTGGAAGGGCCTTGGTGAGTGGATCCGCTGTGTTATTCTTTGTATCTACTCTCCGAATCTCGATCTCTTGGCGATCTACTATCTCCCGAATCAAATGATATCGCCTGAGGATATGTCTGGACTTCTGATGGGACCTTAGTTCTTTGGCTAATGCCATAACCCCATTATTATCACAATACAATGGTATTGGATCAACAATGGTTGGAACTACTCCTAGTTCTGCGACGAACTTCCTCATCCAGACGGCTTCCTTGGCAACATCATTTGCAGCAATATACTCAGCTTCCATCGTGGAGTCTGCAACAGTATCCTGTTTAGAACTCATCTAACTAACCGTCCCTCCATTGAGGGTAAATACAAACCCTGAGATAGATTTGCTGTCATCCTTATCACTTTGGAAGCTGGAATCGGTAAAGGCCTCCATTTGGAGATTGCTATTACCATACACCAAGAACAGTTCTTTAGTCCTTCGCAAGTACTTAAGAATGTTCTTCACTACTATCCAATGTTTCTTCCTGGGTTGGATTGATACCTGCTTACTACAGCTAGTGCATAAGCAACATCAGGGCGAGTACATAACATCGCATGCATTATAGATCCTACGGCTGAAGTGTAGGATATAATGCTCATGCGAGCTCTCTCTTCATCAGTCTTCGGACAGAAGTCCTTGGAGAGAGTGATTCCATGACAAGCGGGCAAGACACCACGCTTGGAATCTTCCATACTAAACCTTTTTAGGATGGTGTCAATGTACTTTGATTGGGATAATCCCAATAAGCTCTTGGATCTATCTCTATAGATTCTTATGCCCAAAATGCACGAGGCATCACCCAGGTCCTTCATGGAGAACCTTTGTGATAAGAATAGTTTGACCGATTGCAGCATAGGAATGTCATTTCCTATCAAGAGAATGTCATCCACGTATAATACGAGGAATGTGACAGTACTCCCTACAATCTTCTTATAAATGCATGGTTCATCTATATTTTTGATAAAATCAAACTCTTTGATTGTATCATCAAAACAGATGTTCCAGCTCCGTGAGGCCTGCTTAATCCATAAATGGATTTAAGCAATTTACATGCTTTCCCGCTGCTCCCACTGTCAATGAAGCCCTCTGGCTGATCCATATAAACGCATTCTTCTAAATCACCATTCAGAAATGCAGTTTTAACGTCCATCTGCCAGATTTCATAATCATAGTGAGCAGCAATAGAAAGTAGGATCCGAATGGATTTAAGCATTGCTACCGGAGAGAAAGTTTCATCATAGTCCAGTCCTGGTCTTTAACGAAAACCTTTCGTTACAAGCCTTGCTTTAAAGGTCTCTACCTGTCCATCTACACTAATCTTTCTCTTAAAGATCCATTTGCACCCAATGGGTTTTATCCCAGGAGGTGCAACGTCCAAAGTCCATACTTTGTTGGTGTACATGGACTCCATTTCGGATCTCATGGCTTCCAGCCACTTCACAGAGTCACCACTCGTGATAACTTGCTAAAAACTAGTAGGGTCATCATCATCCATCCATGACGCAATCTTCTCTATCACCATCAATGAGAAACCCATAGTATCTCTCTGGTGGGCGAGAAGTTCTACTAGATCTCCAGAGCGGCTGAGGTTCTTGAAGTTCTACTGCAACATCAGTTTCAACCAATTCGTCCTGAGTAATTTGTGTCTCTAGAACCTCTTCTAGTTCTACCGCATTGCCATCAATAATGTCTGTAAAGATTTCATTTTCCAAAAATGTGGCATGCTGAGCAACAAACACCTTTTGTTCCTCCTTGTGGTAGAAGAGATATCCATATGAGTGTTTTGGATATCCCATAAATTTACACATGACCGATCGTGTCTCAAGTTTGTCTGGATTCTGCTTTTTAACAAAAGCCGGACAACCCCAAATCCTAACTCTTTTAAGAGATGGTCTCTTTCCACTCCATATCTCATATGGAGTGGTAGACATGGTCTTGGTTGGAACCCTGTTTAACAGATACATTGCTGTCTCCAATGCATGTCCCCAAAAGGAAAGCGGTAACTCAGCATCACACATCATGGATCGTACCATATCTAATAGGGTACGATTCCTCCGTTCTGACACACCGTTGTGCTGTGGTGTGTAAGGAGGAGTGAGCTGAGAGAGAATCCCATTCTCTTTTAAGAAGTCTGAAAACTCTGTACTTAAGTACTCTCCACCTCGATCCGATCGAAGTTTCTTGATGCTCAAGCCTGTTTGTTTTTCTACTTCAAGTTTGTATTTCTTGAATTTCTCGAAAGCTTCGGATTTGTGCTTTATCAAAAATACGTGTCCGAATCTTGAGAAATCATCAGTAAAAGTAATGAAGTATGAAAAACCGTCTCTAGCATGTGTAGACATTGGTCCGCATACATCATTATGTATGAGGCTTAAGAGTTCCACAGCTCTTTATCCGTGTCCAGTAAACGGAGTTTTGATCATTTTACCTTTGATACAGGACTGGCAAGTCGCATAAGATTTATATTCAAAAGAATTTAAATATCTATCTTTATGTAGCTTGTTTAGTCTTGTTTTATTAATATGAACAAGTCTACAATACCAAAGAAAAGCTTCATTTATATCTGAAAATTTTCTTTTATTAGTATGTTGTATATTGAAAATTGTGTGTTGGTTAAGGACGTAAATACCGTTATTCAGTGTACCATACCTAATCAACTCTGGATTCAAGTTAATGTTCATAACATTATTTTGCAATACAAAATGATATCCTTCATTGTCTAACAAAGAAACGGATATTATATTACATAGCATACTTGGTACAAAATAACATGGGTTCAAAACCATAATACAACCCGAAGGCAACCCCAGATGATACTCTCTTATGGATACAACATGTACATTGGAACCATTTCCAACCCGCAGAGTATGGTCTCCAGCCTTCAAAACTCTACTGTTTCTCAACCCCTGCACACAATTGCAGATGTGAGAACCAGAACCGGTATCTAATACCCAAGATGCAGAGTTAATTGAAAAACAGTTCTCAGTTACAAACACACCTGAAGCGGAAGTATCACCATGCTTCTTCTTCTTGAGATCAGCAAGATACATAGCACAGTTGCATTTCCAATGTCCCGACTTGTGGCAGTAAAAACATTCCCCTTTTCCACTTCCCGCGGCCCCAGATGTGTCTTTCCCCTTTGCCTTTTTAACTCTACCTTTCGGTTTGATGGGTTTCTTCTTCTTCTTTCCCTTGGCCTTGGCTTTTGGGACGGAAGAGGAAGATGGACCAGCAAGCAGAGCGGGAGTCTTCGTCGTCTTCAGCGTGCTCTCTGCACTTCTCAACATATTGAGATGTTCAGGCAATGATTTCTCCAAATCGTTCATATTGAAATTCACTATGAACGGAGCAAAGGCGGGGGAGAGAAACTATAGAACAACATCTGTATATTGCTCATTATCCATAGTCCATCCCAATTCCTCAAGTTCTTCTATAAGACCAATCATCTTCATGACATGGTCTCCTACTGATACACCAGGGGCCATTCGCATCTGAAACAACTTTCGAGACGCCTCGTATCTCAAAGTACGAGATTGCTCTTCATACAACTCTTTTGTATGAAGAAAGATGGATTGCACATCCATCTTCTTGTGCTGTTTCAGATGGATGTTGTTCATAGAAGCAAGCACGAGGCACTTGGCCGTGTTGCAGTCAATATCCCATATTTTTCGGATCTCCCTATCCGAAACAGATGATTAAGGTCCTGGGACGGATGGGGCTTTGGTAGTGAGGACATATGATACTTTATCATATGTGAGTGCAATGTTCAAGTTCCTCAACTATTCTTTATAGTTCGGTCCTGTTAGTTTGTTTTTCTCTAGTAGAAACTTAAATCCCGTCATCGGTATCTGCCATTAGGAGAGAGAAAAGAATACACTCAACGAAATGCTCTTGCAAAGAATTAGATTGGTTATTATCTTATCTAATCGATGTCTCCCACTGCTTTTATCAAATTTTCTTTCAAAACCTGAAAAGAAAACTAGCAAGGATTAATTACATTCTACAGTTTCGCGAACCGGTCAGATAGGACAGTGTCGGTACTTTGAGGAAGGTTCCCCATGCTTTTGCACGGACCTAATTAAAATAAACCTCGTTTTCCCAGAGGTCAAACCCTGTTGACACTTTTCTAGACACCTGTCACGCCCCGCTTTCCAGAGTACGCTAGATTGGGCACGTGACATAGCCAACCATGCTACCTGTGGGTAGGAAGTATCCATCCACAGTCACATTACGGCTGTAGAGATATCGAGAACAAGAGAAAACTATCTAAAAACATGTCCATAATCCAGAATAACAAGAGTCAATGATAAATAAATGCGGAAGCAAATGATCCAATACAATACTGAAAAGTATGTCCCATAATGCGGGCTCACATCTGGAAATAAATGCAAGAAATAAAACTAACCACTACTGGACTCACAACTCAGCCTGCTGGCTGAAGTACTCCTGCTCGAACTGCGACAGTGGTACAGTATCTGGGCCATGCAAAACCCAGACGTCAGCGCGTCATGTCAACCAGTAATATCATACGAACAATGTAACAGGCAATGCAAAAGAACATGAATAAAGCAATAGTATGAAACAAGCAGTGCAGGGTAGTGTGCAGTGGGTAACTAAACTGTTCTATCAGGTTTCTAGTCTAAAGTCTTTGAAATCAATTGATGAATCGTCGATATAACTCAATAGTATCCCGTACATACCCGGGACCACGGCCACAATATTCTCGGCTGCAGCCGAGACATGCCGCTAGGCACAAAACAGGAATGTGTACACTCGATAGTATCCCGTGCATACCCGGGACCACGGCCACAATATTCTCGGCCGAAACCGAGACATGCTGCTAGGCACAAAACAGGAATGTGTACAGCCAGAACAGGTAGTGAACTGTCGAGTTACAAGTCAGGTTTCACCTTTGATTTCCCCATACCCCCAAGTTATGTGTGTAGGTCAAGTCAGGTATTCCGAAATCAAGAAACTAATGCCAACACAGGATCAGGTAAACAGGTTTGTCTGGATAGACAACAGGAACGGTCCATGAGAACTACATGTCAGGTTTGTTGGCACTAGGCACGAGATCAGGTAACAGGTCGGGTCATGATACATCAGGTCAAGTCAACAGTATACGGTACCATGTCAGGTGTATCAATATACTTATATGTGTAGCACGTCAGGTCAAGGTACAAATAATATCGTGGGTGTGCTCACAATCAGATATAAGCAAACATCAAGATCTAATCAATGCGCAAAGCAATAAAGCGGATTTATTAGCTAGCTGTACAGTTTTCAATCGTGTTAAATAGATGGTGTCAATATAACGTGAATACAGAATGGTAAATGTAACTGCTGTAATCAGGTTAATAAAACCTTGAGTGTTCCAAGAATGCCACGACAAGTATAATCTGTTTAAAGAATGCAATTTTAATTTGACCGGTTTAAGTTGTTCATGAATATCTGATAAACTAAACTGGAATAAAAGCATCATAGCAGTAAATCAAAATGTAATCTATCATGTACGGGGTCGTTGGGTATGAATAATTCGATGCGAGATTAAGTCTTAGGTTTGGAAACATAAAGATACAGCGGAGCCTGATACGGTTAATTAGAACTCTACTGTTATTACTTCTGAATAGGGGTTTATCAGGAAAATAATTAATTTGACATGCTACTAAGCTAAACAGGAAGCAATGTATGTAAGGTGATTTACTAAATAATACATCATTAAACCATACATAAATATTAAGGCAAGTTTTAAAGTTGCAATAGCATGTAGCAAGTATCGAATACTTGCCTCGACGAAATGACAGTCACGAGAACGGAGGCGCGAACCCACGCGACATGATAACAGCAAGGGCTTGGGAGGATCTGGACAGAGATGGATGCACTCACGGCAACCCGGCAGCGAGGCGATCGGTGCCGTCAAGATCACCGGCGGTTCAAGCCGCGACGGTGACGACGACGAGATGGGTTTCTGTAGAGGTGATCGGGGAAGGTGCAAAATCGGTCGGTAGTGGTGGTGTTGGCGTTCTGGGGGGTTGCTGGGAGGCGAGGAGATGACGGGTGGTCGGTGGTGATGGGTTTTCCGGCGAGGGTGAGTTTGCAGGCGATGGGTTGCGAGGGTGGAGACTCGGGTGAACAAAGGAAAAGAGAGGAGATGGCGAGGAGAGGAAACTCAAGTGAGGGGAACACGACGAGGTGATGGTCGGCGGCTCAGGTGGTTGCCGGCGGCGACTTGGCGAGGGCGGCTAGGGTTAGGGTTCACGGTGGGTTTTGTTTTCGCGTTCTGGGAAAAATGTGTGAGGGGAGGAAAGAATATATATGGAAGAGAGAGAGAGAGAGAGAGAGAGAGAGAGATAGGGAAAGATAGAGAGAGAGAAAGAGGTTAGAGAGAGAGAGATAGAGAAATAGTGGAGGGGGCCCGCGGTTAATAAGCCTACGCTGATTGGCTGGGGAATAAAGATTCGTGGGGTTAAAAATATTTAAAAGATTTCTTGAAGATTAAACAGTAAGGATTTATAAGTTAAGGAAATATTATATGGTTTAAATATTATATTAAATTTGGGATTTTGGCGCTAAATGAAACATTTTCAAATCGCGCCCGGGTCGGCTCCAAAAATTCGAAATTTAAATAATAGGATTTTAAGCGGGTTCCAAATTTTGAAATTGAGTGTTTTCTGATTAAAAGCATACCCCCAAGTCGGACACCCGTACGCGCACGTAGTCGTCCAAACTCGCCCGTTTCACCGAACGGGACGAGAACTCGATGCACGGACGCTACCACGTGGCTAGGGGTGTCGAGTAGGCCAAGATAGATATTTTTAATTTTATTTTAGTTGCTAAAATTTGTTATATGCAGAAATGACTTTTCCAGATAAAATTTCACGGTAAGTGTCAAACAGGCAAGCTAAATGAAATGAGTACAACCTAATGCTCAAACAGTAACAGAAATTAGTAGTATTGGGCTCGGGTGTTACATTATACCCAACTACAAAAAAAATTTCGTCCTCGAAATTCCATGAATACAAGATAGAAATTACAGGAAAAGGTGAGGAAACTTCTGCCGGATCTTATCTTTTCGTTCCTAAGTGGACTCTCCATGCGATCGATTACCCCAAGAAACAAGCACAAGGGGTATAACTTTGTTCTTAAGAACCTTTTCCCTTCGATCCACGATTTCAACCGGTCGCTCTTCAAAAGTCAGGTCTTCCCGTACTGTTAACTCCGAATGATCCAAGACGTGTGTTTCATCTCGAACATACCTTCGTAGTTGAGATACGTGAAACACATCGTGCACACCTGCCAAGGACTGTGGTAACGCCAGACGGTACACTACCTCTCCAACACGCTCTAATATCTCAAAGGGTCCAACGGATCGAGGACTAAGCTTTGCTCGACTCCCAAAACGAATCACCCCTCTAGTCGGTGATATCTTCAAGAACACCAAATCACCCACGGCGAACTCTAGAGGTCTTCTTGACGTGTCAGCCCAACTCTTCTGTCTGTCTTGAGCTGCCTTCATATGACTCCTGATAGTGTTAACCTTCTCAATTGTCTGTACCACCAAATCTGGTCCCAATAATCTTCGTTCACCGACATCATCCCAACAAACAGGTGAACGGCATTTACGACCATACAACGTTTCAAACGGAGCCATCTGGATAGTTGCTTGGAAACTATTGTTGTAAGAAAACTCCACCAAGTGTAGATGATCCTCCCACGAACCCTTGAAGTCCAACATGCATGCTCTCAATATGTCTTCAAGAGTTTGGATCGTTCTTTCCGACTAACCATCAGTTTGAGGATGATAAGCTGTGCTAAACTTCAATCGAGTCCCCAAACTTTCCTGTAAACTCCTCCAGAAGTGTGATAAGAACCGAGTGTCCCGATCGGACACGATGCTCACCGGTACGCCATGTAATCTTACAATCTCCTGCATGTACCGCTCTGCCAATGTCTCTGTTGATTGACCAACCCGGAAAGGAATAAAGTGAGCAGCCTTGGTCAACCGATCAACAATCACCCATACTGCATTATTGCCCTTTGGACTCCGCGGTAAAGCCGTCACGAAATCCATGGTTATATGTTCCCACTTCCACTGAGGAATCGGAAGTGGTTGCAATAAACCAGCAACCCTTTGATGTTCAGCCTTAACTTGCTGACACACCAAGCACTTAGCCACAAAGCGAGCAATCTCCCGCTTCATGCCTTCCCACCAGAAATGCTGTCGAATATCACGGTACATCTTTGTGCCTCCTGGATGTACAGAATAAGCTGAACTGTGTGCCTCCTTCATAAGCTCTTCACGAACATCACCCTTTGGCACACACAAACGGCTACCATACCTCAACGAACCATCTTCGTGGATCAATAAATCTGTTCGTAGCCCGGCTTCAACCTGCTCTCGAAACTTTTGCAGTCTAGGATCCTGCGATTGAGCTGCTTTAATATTCTCGATCAAAGGCGAATGTACTTGCAGCTGCAACAACTGTCCCGTAGAACGCGGTAGCACAACCTCCAAGTCAAATCTTCGAAAATCTGCGACGATCTCCTTCTACGTAGTTAACACCTGAATTACTGGTAACCGACTAAGCGCATCCGGCACAACATTAACCTTCCCCGGATGGTACTTAAGATCAAGATCATAGTCAGCCATCAGCTCCAACCATCTACGCTGCCTCATGTTAAGCTCCTTCTGTGTGAACACATACTTCAAGCTCTTATGATCTGTAAAAACTTCGACTCTTTCGCCCAAAAGGTAGTGTCTCCAAATCTTCAAAGCGAAAATCACAGCCGCAAGCTCCAAGTCATGAGTTGGATAATTCTTCTCATGGGTCTTCAATTGTCTTGATGTGTACGCTACAACCTTCCCATGCTGCATCAAAACACATCCCAATCCTTTTCCAGATGCGTCGCTGTGAATCACCAATCCTCCGGAATTGTCTGGCACGGTCAGAATAGGGGCGTTTATCAACTTCTGCTTCAACGTCTTGAAAGCTAACGCACACTTATCCGCCCATACAAAAGATACCTCCTTGCGCGTAAGCTTGGTCAACGGCTCTGCCAGACGAGCAAAGTTCTCCACAAATCTCTTGTAGTATCCGGCTAATCCAAGGAAACTTCTTATCTCAGCAACATTCTTTGGAATAGGCCAATCTCGAACTGCTGCAATCTTTTCTGGATCGACGGCAATGCCATCGCCAGACACAACATGCCCCAAAAACCTTACTTCCTCCGGCCAAAACTCGCACTTACTCATCTTCGCATACAATTTCTCCTGTCTCAACGTCTGTAGTGCAATCTTCAAATGCTCAGCATACTCTTCAAAACTCTTCGAGTAAACCAGAATATCGTCAATGAATACCACAATGAACTGATCTAAGAACGGTGAAAAGATTCGGTTCCTCAAGTCCATGAATACTGTCGGCGCATTCGTTACTCCGAAGGGCATCACTAAGTATTCGTAATGTCCATACCGAGTTCGGAACGCCGTCTTGCAAATATCTTCTGTTTTCACTCGGACCTGATGATATCCGGATCGCAAATCCAGCTTCGAGAATACCCTCGCGCCACTAAGCTGCTCAAAAAGTTCTCCAATGCGAGGGATAGGATACTTGTTCTTAATAGTCACCCGGTTTAATTCTCGATAGTCGATGCATATTCTTCTTGTGCCATCCTTCTTCTTTACTAGAAGAACTGGAGCTCCCCAAGGCGAGTTACTGTTTCGAATCCAACCCTTTTCAAGCAATTCAGCAATCTGTTTCTTTACTTCTTCGAACTCTACTGGCGCCATTGGATAATACGCTTTAGATACTGGCGCTGCACTAGGAATAAGATCAATTGCGAACTCCACGTCTCTCCTCAGCGGTAAGCCCGATATATCTTCAAAAACGTCCATAGAATCACAAACAACAGCCGGCTCTTTACTTTCATCACTTCCATTGATGCAAGAATATTGTTTGTCGGCCTAGCCCTAAACTCGACCGGCCCGACCGAACTGCTTCCTTAACGCAACTGCTGTTTGCTGCAAACTCCCTTTCATCCCAGATAAACTCTGCTGCTCTTGGCTGCTGCAAGTATTTGTGAGAAAGTGGTCAAACCCAGGGAGACAATCTGCCTCTGGATGTCCACGTCCAGTCTGCGCATGAACCTCCGTGCCCTGTCTGCATCGTTGGCAACTAAAGGCCCAGCGGAACTACTGAGTCGCGTCCATTCTGCTACATGCACATCTACGGGTGCTCCCTTCTGCTTTAGTCCGATGAACTTCTCTTCCATTTCCTCCCGTGCAGTCCGCGGGAAGAACTTCTCCAAGAAACTCTTAGAAAAATCCGCCCACTTGATCGGCTTGGGTAAGCGGGTCTCCTCAACCAGCCACTATTCTCGGGCGTAGTCCACTAGCTGAATGCGTACAACAACAACCTTTTTGTCATCTGGAATTTGTGCCGCAAAAATCAAGTTCTCTGTGTCAACTATCCACTGCTCCACTGGCAACGGCTTCTTTAAATCGGTAAATGTAGACGGACCCAACCGCCTGAAATCTGCTACGGTCCCTACTCGGTCAGCTGGTCTAGCTCCAACATTGTTCACAGACTGCTGAACGATCTGCAAACCTTCCCGAAACGAGTCCGCTTGCTGCTGGATCAGCTCGGTCTGTTTCTTTGATTCTCCAGCATTCCTCTTATCACTCCAAGCATGGCGGCTTCGTCCACACGCCTCTGGTATGTCTTCAATTTCTTACCGGCCATAATCCTGAACTCAAAATACCCAACATTAGCATGATGATAGATTTTGAATATAGATCAAGGCTAGAACTCCAAGATACTTAAATAGAGTACCGCATTGTAACTATGCCGTGGTATCATAGCCACAATTACTTAACTCCACCCAAGTCGTCTAAGTCCTAGAGATAACAAGGAATCAGGTTTTCGAATCGATATGCAAAGGAAGTTTGCACATCGTAAAAGATATAATCAGGAAGAATGTGATTCAAGAATGGTAAAACGGTCAAGGTGGCAGGACATGTTTCCTAAACACGGGTATTCTGATTCGTGTATTGGGTACAATACCCAACTACAAAAGAATCAACCCGACTATCCTATGGCTCTGATACCAAAAGAACCATGTCACGTCCCGCTTCCCAGAGTACGCTAGATGGGACACGTGACATAGCCAACCATGCTACCTGTGGGTAGGAAGTATCCATCCACAGTCACATTACGGCTGTAGAGATATCGAGAACAAGAGAAAACTATCTAAAAACAAGTCCATAATCCAGAATAACAAGAGTCAATGATAAATAAATGCGGAAGCAAATGATCCAATACAATACTGAAAAGTATGTCCCATAATGCGGGCTCACATCTGGAAATAAATGCAGGAAATAAAACTAACCACTACTGGACTCACAACTCAGCCTGCTGGCTGAAGTACTCCTGCTCGAACTGTAATACCCAGCCCTTTTTATACCAAAATTCGTACCTTTAATTCTACTTATTTCTTAATTATGAATTATCTATCTTTTATTTTATTTTATAAATTTATTATTATTATTTTCAAAACCCAGACCCTATTATAGATATTTTTTTCCAACAATTTCCCTTAGCCAATACCATTCGCCTTTAATAGAAATCCAATCTCATTCATTAAATAAATCCTTTTTCTTTAGCCCAAAATCTCACAGCCCAAAGCCAACCTCTGCTTCCTTTCTCTTATCTATTCCAGCCAACCCATGTTTTTCTCCTTTATTTTTATAAAACCCCGAGGCCACCCATTCTTTTCTTTAACAAATCCCCTCGGCCCGGCCTTTTCCATTTTTCCCTTTTATATAAATATTTTACTCGGCCAACAAAATTTTTCCCTAATTAATCCCTAATATCCCAGCCCACTGTTTTTTTAGTTTAAAACCAATCCCTTTAAAAACTCTGTACGAGCCCACCTCCTCAACTCTTCTATAAAAGGAAATTTTGTTGGCCCCGCCCGCTCTTTTTCCCAATTAATCCCTTATTTTCTTCCGACCCGGCCAACGCCCTCTCTCCTTCAGCCACAACCCGCACACGCTCCCCGACCCGACCCGCTTCGACTCTTCTTCCCCAACGGCTCTCCCCCTTTCCCGCTCGCGAACGTCTCCTTCGCCGCAGCTCGCGCCCACGCCCACGCCCGTTTTGCGACGTTACGCCCACGACGTCAACCCTCGTTCTCTTCCTCACTTCCTCACCTCCTCACCTCTCTCGTCTCTACCGTTTGCAAAATCGTCTCCACTCCTCTCCAACTCTCCCGACTACGCCTTCTCCGCCTCCGGCCACCTCCGTCCGTCACCATCGCACTCGCTTCTCCCCGAGTTTCTCACCTCCTTCCCCGATCATCCTTACCGCCCCTCCTTTTCATCGCCCTCGTCGCCGCGATCCCGCAGCTCACCTCAACCCCCTGCACACCCCGACCCAACAACCATCGCCTCCTCCTCATCGACACCACCTCCATCACCTCGTCGGCAATCAAGCCCCACCGACCGCCAGCACCACCCCCTCTCCCTCCTCCGTTCTCCCTCTGTACATCTCTCTCTCTCTACAATCTCCCTCTCAATCTCTCTCTCTCCCCCTCTGTACACCTCTCATCTCTCTCTCTCTCCCCGATCTCTCTCTCTCTGCCTCTTTCTCACTCTGTCCCTCTCTCTCTTTCTCACCCAGCTCTCTTTCTCCCTCTGTTCCTCACTCTGCATCTCACTCTCTCTCTCTATTCTCATTCTGTCTCTCTCTCTCTCTCTGTAATTCTCTCTCTCTAAATCTCTTTCTCTCTCTCTTTCTCAGCAATTCTCTTTCTCTCGGTGGCCAACATTCCACCTTCCGGCCACCACCACACAAGCAGCCCCGCCATCAAAAGCTTCGATCACCGCAGACACCCCGATGACGCCGACGAGCCTCACTGCCCGAGCTCACCCGCTGCCGTCGTCGTGCCAGTTCGTCGCGTGACCGTACTGTACTCGCTACCGTGTGCCCCAACGTCTCCAGGCAAGTTTTTACTTGCTTACATGCTATTTACCTATGATGCAAATGTTAATTACATAAATATTAAAGTTGCAAGATTAGTTAGAATTATGTGTTGTAACTGTTCGATGCTTGTTCTCTTAGGAAAATATTATCAGATTTGACGGAACTCGATGGTGTAGGTTGGCCCGTAGGGCTGTGAACATAGTATGTGATTTTCGTTGGATAATTTGATCGATAACGACTAAAACAACTGCCCCCAAGTTTAATCGTAAAACGGTAATTCTGTTGCACCTGAAAATAGTTAAATTCATCATAAATCATATACATATTAGAATGGTGCGTTCGAGGGCTCAAATCGAAGCTAACTCGACGAACTTTAACCCTGTGCTGGTTTCCAGATATTCCTGTACTTAAATTGGGATGATAATTGTATCGGAATGCGACTCTGGACTGCAGTCCAGAGCTACTCCAGTCATCGCTTGCTGTTCCGTAATGGATACCATGGGATTCCCTTAACTCGTAGGTTGCGGAACTCCGCTGCTTATTGTAGGTAATTCTGTTAGCTAGACAACACTTTTGGTCTCATCCTGTTTCGTTACCGTTTGATATTTAATCTGTAATTTAAAAGATCGGGATACATAACAGTCCCAGCAGAATCAGATTTGACATGTTAATATTAAACAGATTATAACTTCTAATGTACAGATGAGATTGACGATCGGTCTGTTGCGTTGAAAACTTTACTGAAAACCCTAGAATTCATAAACTGTAACGTCACTAAAATCTGATCCCAACTGGGATTAAAATGCGTTGCGAAACGGACATCTGATTCTGAAACCGGATTTCCAGCCGCGAGCGCTTAAAATGAAATGGTTATAACTATTGATCCTGGAACCCGATTGGCTTGAAACAAAATTCTATGGATGGATAACTGAACATAAAAATTACTACCTGTTTATCGTTTCGCTAAATTATATGCGTACGTTTCATGATAAATCGTGCAAGTGATAGATTACTGTTTTTATGACATCTTGATCGTACTTCATATACTGTTTACCTATCATATCATACCTATATCATTGTAGTGATAACCTAGTGACATCGTGCATTTACCCAGTGATAGATTTTAGTGGTGATTGTGGCAAGTACGTCAGTGTTCGTGTATCCGTGATTAAGTGAAAGTGATACGTACTGGCACACAATCAGCGATCCTATTATTTCATTGCATTGTCGACGTCTGTGAGATGCGTGTACGTGTGACTATAAGTGGTATGGGACACTTATGGAAGCGCTTGCACGGGTGTCACAGATAAGGCATCCGACACTGCCATTTATCTTAGGTATTAGTCGGGACGTGCTTGATGGAGGTCCTGCCTCCAGTTCTCGCGCAGACTTGTCACGGATCGATTAGTATTTAGGGTGATGGTTAGCGTTTGATGTAGACCACGGGGTGTGGGGTAGTTTAAGTGTGAGTTCAACAGAATCTCGGGAGTCCCATGCCGGCTTATATATTTAGGGAGTTATATGGAGATTTACAGGGTATGTGCTATATACACCGTGATACACTCGTTACATGTTGGGCCCGTGGTCCCTTGCCCTTGGGTCCTACCCTTGGGTGGAGGACACTCACGAGTGGTTGACTCTCACACTTGGACTGACGATAGGCTTAGTGACCTGTACAGTGAGACTTAGAGACTGATAGGGTTACTGTCATTTACATTCTTTATATACTGTGTTGCCTTTCATGACATATCGTTATACTGTTTTACTGCTCCGCTGCATTGATTACTGCTCATTCATATTCATGCTGTTTTACCGTTATTCATATCTATTACCACTGTTAGAACTGTTACTTGATTATATATATTATATTGCTATTGTGTCGCTCTGACGACCTGAGTATGCATGCTCAGTGTGAGGAGGAGATTTAGCCTGGACCAGTGCATTACAGACTTCTTGACTTGCCCTCCCGAGTTACATTGATTTGTTCCACTTCAGGTCAGTCTTTATTTTGTTTCCCTTCAGTTACTGCATTTCTCATTACCTGCGCATTATATACTGTTTACCATGAGAAACTAGAAGCCGAAGTGTGACTACGGCAGGACCTTTCCTTGACCGTAGGAGCATGGCTGGCCTTGTCTACCCCTCGTATTCCGTATCTTGGGAAGCGGGGCGTGACATGGTTTAGTTGGTATCAGAGCCAGGTTTCGCATCGATTGGGATTGCAGTTTTCCGTGTACAGTTTGGCAATCTAAGACATCCTTCGGTCTAGGTTGTAAACTGTCATTCTTGATTCATATTCACATCGTGCGTTCAGCTATCCATTCACTATGGTTTCGGATGACTTGACAAGGGTACGTGGTGGCAATTGCACTACCGTACTCTATTCAAGTGACTTTGAGTAATACAGTTGATTTCCCACTTGTAATGATATTCATCATCGCTGATATTCTTGAATCTTTGTCCTATCCATGTTATGTTTTGATTCGTTCAGCTTGTAGCTTATATCATTCTCAAAATCATTGTTTCAGGATCATGTCTTTTAATGACTCTTCATCTGTATCCGCTCCCCAGAATCAGACCGTTGAGATTCTGAGTGCACTGCAAGGTTTAAAGGAAGCCCAGGAGCGAACAAACGACTTATTAGCTGAAGGACTGAGAAGACAGGCGAATCAGGCACCAGCGGGAGTCTCCTATCATAAAGGGATCTCTATTGGACGAGGAAAGGAGAAGAAGATGAAGCGTCAACAGAAGCATCAGAAGAACCCTTGCTGTGGATATTGTAAGAGGCCAGGACACCATCAGAGGGATTGTCGCCGCGCCCAAGGGAAATGTCTGATATGCGGTTCCGACAAACATCTCATCAATGGCTGCCCAGAAAGGAAAGAACTACAAGGAGGAAACTCGTCCACACTCCCCACTTCTACCAAGTGAGGACTACCGCGTAGTTCGGACTTCGACGATATGGCGGATCAAACGCAGGATTCAACTCACGCGACGAGAATGCAATGTTATAGTAGTCGAAGAATGATTTTTTTCATGTCATCTACTTTCAGTAATAATATTTTCGTTTTTATGAATGATTCCTTCCGTTTGAAACCTTGTATCCGTTGAACTTTTAGTTGAATGCAATAAAATTTGAATCGTAATATATGTATCATTCTCTTGCCATTTCCCTTGTTCATACTATTCAGTAGCATAACATTTTAATCTTGATCTTTCAATTCCTGCCGCCGCAGGTCTTTCCATACTTAGCACACTTAGTCATTTCCCTTATTCATTCCATTGTCTAATCATGACTCTTTTCTTTCAGACCATGGCTCACCCTGGAGCAGCGCCGTATCTAGACGAGGATGTACAGTCATGTGTTTCCTTAGATCACACACTGACAAGTTCTGATGATGAAGTCAACGGTCCCCAGGTCAACTTCGGTAACAATGATTCAGAGGACGAAGGAGCAGCCGCCCCAGAGTTTGACATGATAGCTGATTCCGACGAAGAGGAAGGAGACCCTGAAGAGGACCCGTTAGAGGAAGACCCCGAAGAAGAACTGATAGAAGAAAATCCAATTTAGGAAGACCCCATGGAAGAGAACCCAGAAGGAGAGGATCACATGGAATCAGATCTCGATGAGGAAGCTCTATCCGAGGAAGAAGAACCAGAAGATCAAGATCCTGTGGTGGAAGGACTTCCAATAGAGATATATGCGAGGCGCTATGGTAATGGACGTCCCTACCTGAGCACGCGAGCCTACCGCAACCTGCTGAATCTCCACAACCGCGACTGATGGGATTTCTTTTGATGTCGTCTTTCTGGCCAAATAAACTGTGTATAGTTTAAGGCCACTTTTCGCCTTTGGGGATGCCTTGTTTCAAATCTTCTTGAATGAAATAAATCTTCTGAGTTTGTAAACCTTTTGATTATTGGTTCGCTTAATACTTGTTTGTCGACCCTATCCATTTATCTTTGTACTGAGATCTCTGACTGTCCACCCCTACTTGTTGTAAAGTTTTTCACCCTCATTTCAATTGGAAAGTACCGCACTCTGATCCTTGGAATGAGCCACCATTCATCCTTCGTCTGTACCCTGTTTGAGGTCCTTCTGGGAGGAGAATAGTTCCTGTGAAACTTCCGAATTCATTAACTCTTCAAATTTTGATTCGTGTGTTGTACCAACTGTTGTTTCCCCCACACTTTTCCTTTTGTATTCTTTTGTTGCTCATCCTTACTTCCTGTGCTGAACCGATCCCAATCTCCTTGATCTTCAGTCTAAAGCCGACACACTTCAACCTTCTGATTGAGCCACACGTCCTTATAATCATTACCCTATCTAACCCTAAACCTATATGTGTTTTTCCTATTACCCTAATTATATTTAGGGACACTGTTATTCAAAAATTTAGTTTTCAGTACTTTAAATTTATCAGAGAATACGTGTTGTTGACTACTCCGTTTTATGTATTTTAAGTACATTATTATTATTCTCATCTTCAGTAGCGCAACCCATATACCGCGCATATTTTGTTCCATGTCTCCTATTTTCACTATACAAGTTTCCTAAATTATTTTAAACCTATTTTATCGATACTTTACCTAAAATGTTCTAACCTACCAATAAATTTTCACTGCTTTATTCTCGTTATTTTATTTTCGGGTTTTGTGCCTATGTTTACTATTATCAATGTTTGTGCCTTATCCTATTTATTTCTGACGTATTACTTTTGATATACTCATACGTGTACGTGTTTGAGTTTCGATCTTATCGAGTACGCCTCGAATAATACTGCTCGTATTATTGTTATTTATATTTCCGTATATATATGTAGTTACCTTTAAAGTTGTTCCTGTTTTATACCTATTTAGAGCCATATTTTTGTATGTTATCCTTACGTATTTTATAAACCTTCAAATTTCGTTATCTTCCTATTCCAAATAAAGCATTATGTGTTAGTTTGCAATATAATTACTTTTGTTTATGTTTATATAGCTTATTGTTTATTTTAAATTTCGAGGACGAAATTTTTGTAAGGGTGGTATGATGTAATACCCAGCCCTTTTTATACCAAAATTCGTACCTTTAATTCTACTTATTTCTTAATTATGAATTATCTATCTTTTATTTTATTTTATAAATTTATTATTATTATTTTCAAAACCCAGACCCTATTATAGATATTTTTTTCCAACAATTTCCCTTAGCCAATACCATTCGCCTTTAATAGAAATCCAATCTCATTCATTAAATAAATCCTTTTTCTTTAGCCCAAAATCTCACAGCCCAAAGCCAACCTCTGCTTCCTTTCTCTTATCTATTCCAGCCAACCCATGTTTTTCTCCTTTATTTTTATAAAACCCCGAGGCCACCCATTCTTTTCTTTAACAAATCCCCTCGGCCCGGCCTTTTCCATTTTTCCCTTTTATATAAATATTTTACTCGGCCAACAAAATTTTTCCCTAATTAATCCCTAATATCCCAGCCCACTGTTTTTTTAGTTTAAAACCAATCCCTTTAAAAACTCTGTACGAGCCCACCTCCTCAACTCTTCTATAAAAGGAAATTTTGTTGGCCCGGCCCGCTCTTTTTCCCAATTAATCCCTTATTATCTTCCGACCCGGCCCAGGCCCACTCTCCTTCAGCCACAACCCGCACACGCTCCCCGACCCGACCCGCTTCGACTCTTCTTCCCCAACGGCTCTCCCCCTTTCCCGCTCGCGAACGTCTCCTCCGCCGCAGCTCGCGCCCACGCCCACGCCCGTTTTGCGACGTTACGCCCACGACGTCAACCCTCGTTCTCTTCCTCACTTCCTCACCTTCTCACCTCTCTCGTCTCTACCGTTTGCAAAATCGTCTCCACTCCTCTCCAACTCTACCGACTACGCCTTCTCCGTCTCCGGCCACCTCCGTCCATCACCATCGCACTCGCTTCTCCCCGAGTTTCTCACCTCCTTCCCCGATCATCCTTACCGCCCCTCCTTTTCATCGCCCTCGTCGCCGCGATCCCGCAGCTCACCTCAACCCCCTGCACACCCTGACCCAACAACCATCGCCTCCTCCTCATCGACACCACCTCCATCACCTCGTCGGCAATCAAGCCCCACCGACCGCCAGCACCACCCCCTCTCCCTCCTCCGTTCTCCCTCTGTACATCTCTTTCTCTCTCTACAATCTCCCTTTCAATCTCTCTCTCTCCCCCTCTGTACACCTCTCATCTCTCTCTCTCTCCCCGATCTCTCTCTCTCTGCCTCTTTCTCACTCTGTCCTTCTCTCTCTTTCTCACCCAGCTCTCTTTCTCCCTCTGTTCCTCACTCTGCATCTCACACTCTCTCTCTATTCTCATTCTGTCTCTCTCTCTCTCTCTGTAATTCTCTCTCTCTAAATCTCTTTCTCTCTCTCTTTCTCAGCAATTCTCTTTCTCTCGGTGGCCAACATTCCACCTTCCGGCCACCACCACACAAGCAGCCCCGCCATCAAAAGCTTCGATCACCGCAGACACCCCGATGATGCCGACGAGCCTCACTGCCCTAGCTCACCCGCTGCCGTCGTCGTGCCAGTTCGTCGCGTGACCGTACTGTACTCGCTACCGTGTGCCCCAACGTCTCCAGGCAAGTTTTTATTTGCTTACATGCTATTTACCTATGATGCAAATGTTAATTACATAAATATTAAAGTTGCAAGATTAATTAGAATTATGTGTTGTAACTGTTCGATGCTTGTTCCCTTCGGAAAATATTATCAGATTTGACGGAACTCGATGGTGTAGGTTGGCCCGTAGGGCTGTGAACATAGTATGTGATTTTCGTTGGATAATTTGATCGATAACGACTAAAACAACTGCCCCCAAGTTTAATCGTAAAACGGTAATTCTGTTGCACCTGAAAATAGTTAAATTCATCATAAATCATATACATATTAGAATGGTGCGTTCGAGGGCTCAAATCGAAGCTAACTCGACGAACTTTAACCCTGTGCTGGTTTCCAGATATTCCTGTACTTAAATTGGGATGATAATTGTATCGGAATGCGACTCTGGACTGCAGTCCAGAGCTACTCCAGTCATCGCTTGCTGTTCCGTAATGGATACCATGGGATTCCCTTAACTCGTAGGTTGCGGAACTCCGCTTCTTATTGTAGGTAATTCTGTTAGCTAGACAACACTTTTGGTCTCATCCTGTTTCGTTACCGTTTGATATTTAATCTGTAATTTAAAAGATCGGGATACATAACAGTCCCAGCAGAATCAGATTTGACATGTTAATATTAAACAGATTATAACTCCTAATGTACAGATGCGATTGACGATCGGTCTGTTGCGTTGAAAACTTTACTGAAAACCCTAGAATTCATACAACTGTAACGTCACTAAAATATGATCCCAACTGGGATTAAAATGCGTTGCGAAACGGACATCTGATTCTGAAACCGGATTTCCAGCCGCGAGCGCTTAAAATGAAATGGTTATAACTATTGATCCTGGAACCCGATTGGCTTGAAACAAAATTCTATGGATGGATAACTGAACATAAAAATTACTACCTGTTTATCGTTTCGCTAAATTATATGCGTACGTTTCATGATAAATCGTGCAAGTGATAGATTACTGTTTTTATGACATCTTGATCGTACTTCATATACTGTTTACGTATCATATCATACCTATATCATTGTAGTGATAACCTAGTGACATCGTGCATTTACCCAGTGATAGATTTTAGTGGTGATTGTGGCAAGTACGTCAGTGTTCGTGTATCTGTGATTAAGTGAAAGTGATACGTACTGGCACACAATCAGCGATCCTATTATTTCATTGCATTGTCGACGTCTGTGAGATGCGTGTACGTGTGACTATAAGTGGTATGGGACACTTATGGAAGCGCTTGCACGGGTGTCACAGATAAGGCATCCGACACTGCCATTTATCTTAGGTATTAGTCGGGACGTGCTTGATGGAGGTCCTGCCTCCAGTTCTCGCGCAGACTTGTCACGGATCGATTAGTATTTAGGGTGATGGTTAGCGTTTGATGTAGACCACGGGGTGTGGGGTAGTTTAAGTGTGAGTTCAACAGAATCTCGGGAGTCCCATGCCGGCTTATATATTTAGGGAGTTATATGGAGATTTACAGGGTATGTGCTATATACACCGTGATACACTCGTTACATGTTGGGCCCGTGGTCCCTTGCCCTTGGGTCCTATCCTTGGGTGGAGGACACTCACGAGTGGTTGACTCTCACACTTGGACTGACGATAGGCTTAGTGACCTGTACAGTGAGACTTAGAGACTGATAGGGTTACTGTCATTTACATTCTTTATATACTGTGTTGCCTTTCATGACATATCGTTATACTGTTTTACTGCTCCGCTGCATTGATTACTGCTCATTCATATTCATGCTGTTTTACCGTTATTCACATCTATTACCACTGTTAGAACTGTTACTTGATTATATATATTATATTGCTATTGTGTCGCTCTGACGACCTGAGTATGCATGCTCAGTGTGAGGAGGAGATTTAGCCTGGACCAGTGCATTACAGACTTCTTGACTTGCCCTCCCGAGTTACATTGATTTGTTCCACTTCAGGTCAGTCTTTATTTTGTTTCCCTTCAGTTACTGCATTTCTCATTACCTGCGCATTATATACTGTTTACCATGAGAAACTAGAAGCCGAAGTGTGACTACGGCAGGACCTTTCCTTGACCGTAGGAGCATGGCTGGCCTTGTCTACCCCTCGTATTCCGTATCTTGGGAAGCGGGGCGTGACACGAACTGCGACAGTGGTACAGTATCCGGGCCATGCAAAACCCAGACGTCAGCGCGTCATGTCAACCAGTAATATCATACGAACAATGTAACAGGCAATGCAAAAGAACATGAATAAAGCAATAGTATGAAACAAGCAGTGCAGGGTAGTGTGCAGTGGGTAACTAAACTGTTCTATCAGGTTTCTAGTCTAAAGTCTTTGAAATCAATTGATGAATCGTCGATGTAACTCAATAGTATCCCGTACATACCCGGGACCACGGCCACAATATTCTCGGCTGCAGCCGAGACATTCCGCAGGCACAAAACAGGAATGTGTACACTCGATAGTATCCCGTGCATACCCGGGACCACGGCCACAATATTCTCGGCCGAAACCGAGACATGCTGCTAGGCACAAAACAGGAATGTGTACACCCAGAACAGGTAGTGAACTGTCGAGTTACAAGTCAGGTTTCACCTTTGATTTCCCCATACCCCCAAGTTATGTGTGTAGGTCAAGTCAGGTATTCCGAAATCAAGAAACTAATGCCAATACAGGATCAGGTAAACATGTTTGTCTGGATAGACAACAGGAACGGTCCATGAGGACTACATGTCAGGTTTGTTGGCACTAGGCACGAGATCAGGTAACAGGTCGGGTCATGGTACCTCAGGTCAAGTCAACAGTATACGGTTCCATGTCAGGTGTATCAATATACTTATATGTGTAGCACGTCAGGTCAAGGTACAAATAATATCGTGGGTGTGCTCACAATCAGATATAAGCAAACATCAAGATCTAATCAATGCGCAAAGCAATAAAGCGGATTTATTAGCTAGCTGTACAGTTTTCAATCGTGTTAAATAGATGGTGTCAATATAACGTGAATACAGAATGGTAAATGTAACTGCTGTAATCAGGTTAATAAAACCTTGAGTGTTCCAAGAATGCCACGACAAGTATAATCTGTTTAAAGAATGCAATTTTAATTTGACCGGTTTAAGTTGTTCATGAATATCTGATAAACTAAACTGGAATAAAAGCATCATAGCAGTAAATCAAAATGTAATCTATCATGTACGGGGTCGTTGGGTATGAATAATTCGATGCGAGATTAAGTCTTAGGTTCGGAAACATAAAGATACAGTGGAGCCTGATACGGTTAATTAGAACTCTACTGTTATTACTTCTGAATAGGGGTTTATCAGGAAAATAATTAATTTGACATGCTACTAGGCTAAACAGGAAGCAATGTATGTAAGGTGATTTACTAAATAATACATCATTAAACCATACATAAATATTAAGGCAAGTTTTAAAGTTGCAATAGCATGTAGCAAGTATCGAATACTTGCCTCGACGAAATGACAGTCACGAGAACGGAGGCGTGAACCCACGCGACATGATAACAGCAAGGGCTCGGGAGGATCTGGACAGAGATGGACGCACTCACGGCAACCCGGCAGCGAGGCGATCGGTGCCGTCAAGATCACCGGCGGTTCAAGCCGCGACGGTGACGACGACGAGATGGGTTTCTGTAGAGGTGATCGAGGAAGGTGCAAAATCGGTCGGTAGTAGTGGTGTTGGCGTTCTGGGGGATTGCTGGGAGGCGAGGAGATGACGGGTGGTCGGTGGTGATGGGTTTTCCGGCGAGGGTGAGTTTGCAGGCGATGGGTTGCGAGGGTGGAGACTCGGGTGAACAAAGGAAAAGAGAGGAGATGGCGAGGAGAGGAAACTCAGGTGAGGGGAACACGACGAGGTGATGGTCGGCGGCTCAGGTGGTTGCTTGCGGGGACTTGGCGAGGGCGGCTAGGGTTAGGGTTCACGGTGGGTTTTGTTTTCGTGTTCTGGGAAAAATGTGTGAGGGGAGGAGAGAATATATATGGAAGAGAGAAAGAGAGTTAGAGAGAGAGAGATAGGGAAAGATAGAGAGAGAGAAAGAGGTTAGAGAGAGAGAGAGATAGAGAAATGTGGAGGGGGCCCGCGGTTAATAAGCCTACGCTGATTGGCTGGGGAATAAAGATTCGTGGGGTTAAAAATATTTAAAAGATTTCTTGAAGATTAAACAGTAAGGATTTATAAGTTAAGGAAATATTATATGGTTTAAATATTATATTAAATTTGGGATTTTGGCGCTAAATGAAACATTTTCAAATCGCGCCCGGGTCGGGTCCAAAAATTCGAAATTTAAATAATAGGATTTTAAGCGGGTTCCAAATTTTGAAATTGAGTGTTTTCTGATTAAAAAGCATACCCCCAAGTCGGACACCCGTACGCGCGCGTAGTCGTCCAAACTCGCCCGTTTCACCGAACGGGACGAGAACTCGATGCACGGACGCTACCACGCGGCTAGGGGTGTCGAGTAGGCCAAGATAGATATTTTTAATTTTATTTTAGGTGCTAAAATTTGTTATATGCAGAAATGACTTTTCCAGATAAAATTTCACGGTAAGTGTCAAACAGGCAAGCTAAATGAAATGAGTACTACCTAATGCTCAAACAGTAACATAAATTAGTAGTATTGGGCTCGGGTGTTACAACACCTACTGGATTAGCTAATTGTAAAGTGGAAAACTCTCCTGGGAGTAACTCTTACTCACAGTGGGATCGGAATCCAACTATCATATAGATGGTATGCAATCTCATTGCAAATTTCAACTCTTGAAACTCCCGATATGGTTTTTACCCCTAGTTACTTATGACCTTGGCTATGGTCAACATATCATAAGTACTAGTCAAGTTTTACCCGTCATTTCGAGATTAACTAGACCCATCCATATGACCCTTGACTATGATCAACATAATCACATGAATGTCCTAACTGATCACATCATATGCTTTATAGGAAGACATCACTTAGCTACCGTACACTACGCCTTGACTATGATCAAAATACGTAGCACGAATACTAAGTACTCTGCTTCTTAAAATGACAGAGGGTTGCGGATGGTTTTTATGAAAACCTTTAACGCTTTAAACTTGATCTCGTTGTAGAATCAAAACAATTTAGAAAAAGAGTGGCTTAAGTTCTGCATCTTTTGAAACTTGCATTTTTCATAAAAAGGCCGAGTGTGTTTTAAATTCGATTCTACAACATCTTTAGGTTTCTTTTTTTTACATTAATCTTATTAATGTTGTCCCATCATTTAAGTTCCTAAGCCATCACAGAAAAGAAACGAAAATAGAACGTTACTTATACCATCCACATTCGCCATAGTGTCTCGTTATGCACCATTAGATTACTTAACTAATGGCATAGCGGGACGGGACTAGCGCGTGTGTAAAATATAAGCAACGTTTATTATATATCATATATATAATAATAATCCATTCGTCTCAGATACTAAGTAATCACATTACAGAATATCAACAGCAGCAGAAGCACATATGAAAATAAAAAGGATATCTCGGAGGTCCGTATTTTGTATTCAGCCAACAATAGAAAATACGGATTCTACGGTCGCCATGAATAGCCAAGCTCACACCCCTAGACCCTTACGAGAGCGGCAAGTGATCCTGCCAATTCCAGAGTTTAGGAGACCCGGTCTCGACTCCTCGAGATGGCCTCCCACTGAACCCTAGAACCCGATCACTTGTGCTCCCCACCTTGGGTTTATCCTAATGTGGAAAAGTAAATAATATACAATAACGGTGACATCATTCTCAACCCGGAAGTGCCCCAAATAAAAGAATTTTACATACAATTGACTTTTACATGAATGAAAATAAACACTCTCATCTCACATATAACCCCCGGTTATTCGATCGCGACAATCCTGCAAATCATATCTCAGCAACACATAATATCTCATATCATCAACGTAAGCAAGTCTGCGTATCCCGATTGTCGTTGATGTATAGCTATGAAACCGGCGATACACCACATACTACACTTACAGTCGCAGAAAAGAAAGTGAAAAACAACAATTGCAATTATCACAATCTCAAAATCAGACGATGTTTAACGTTTCGATCGAATCAACATACACCCATATTTTACCCAAAGAGCTCAACACTTGAGCAAAATTACAAATACCCAAAATCGCGCCACAGTGTCTATGGTCCAGCCGTAGAAGGGGTAACCAACGCCTCACATATGACACCACGGAACTACGGTAAACCGAAGGTTCGTTCGCGGTTCTGTGGGCATAGAATCGAATTAAGGTTATTATGTTCTTCTAGAGGGCCCATAGGAATACTTGCGCGACTATTGAATACAAAGGTAACTTAGGAAAAACACAACACTTGAAATTTCAGCGAGGTCAAGATGTGGGGTTTTGAAGTTCATTCGAACTGTTAAACATTGTCAAGGTTACTAATACAGTGCTAGAATTTTACGACTACGAAACACTAAGAATTAGCCCAAGGTCAAAATAATCATCACATTGAAAATTGGGCTAAGCAAACAATACTAGAAACCCCAAAATGAAGACAATAGAGCACTGAGCAATACGGGGGATTAGAGCCCAGGGGCCGGCCTGCTCGGTTTTGGGGGCCTCGTGCTCGGCAAAAATACGAGCACTCCCCTCCGTATTTCCCTGTGTTCTTATATTGTCCTGATTGTCTGTTGTATAGTGTGCGTTTTAAAATTTAAGAATACCACAATCAAGACGGTGTCGCTTGGTAGCTAGCCGGTTGAGTATGAGTCAATCTACAGGGAAATGGTGTTATTTTCTTTAAATTCTAACGAGTTAAATCTTATCTTTGGTAGGTTTTGATTTACGATCTAAGAATGATAATAAATTGATTTAAAGCCTTGTTAGGGATAGGATTAGGTTAGTTCAAAAATAAGGATTCTTCTCACTTCTATCATTGCCCTAGTTAAGAATATAGGTGTTAGGGTAATAGTTAACAACGGGGATTAGCACGACTAGAAAGAAACTTAGTTTCTTCCTTTTGGTCCTTGTCCGTCCGTTCTTAACACTTAGCCCTAACCTCCAGTTAATTCAACCACAACCGGTCTAACTAGAGAATCACCGCTATCATGTAGGATAGAATGCCGTAGTGAGCGGTGTGTGGTTGAATTAAATAGAGTCCGTATTTTAATATTATATGGGCAAAGAAAGGAGCGAGAGAGATTTCCTTCTTTCAAACCTTCCTTCTCCTATCCCTAACAAGTGAGGAATTACCCACTCATTAGGAAGTTAATAATAAAATCCATTTTTTTGTTTTATTTTAAAAGAATATCTAAATTGCAGATAATAAAAGAACAGATAAAGAAAATTGCAGGAATTAAATTCGGATAAAAAAGAATGCAAGATAAAAATAAAAACTCACTTTTATTGATGATCTCTTAGCAATGCATTACAACTGAATCAAAATTTTAAATCTAAGAATTAAATAAAAGCATGCCTTCATTTGGCTTTTGGCTTTTCTATTTATAGATAGAAAAAACCCTAGATTACAATCTGATCCACACTTGAATTTACCAAACTATCCTTAGAAAGCCGGGTCAAAGCACCGACACCCACCGACACGTTCACCGACACGTGCACTATATGGCCGCGGAATCGCGGCAGAAAGTCCTGTTTGGCCGCGGTTCCACGGCCAATTGGTGGGATCGTGGGTTCAGTTTCTCAGGGTTGCTTCATGTTGCTTTTTCCTTCTGTTTTGTTCACTTGATTCCTTAGAATCTCTTCTATTTTCTTCCAGATTTCCAACAGTGCAAAATGATGTGGACTTTTGCCGTGGGCTTCGCGTTGAAGTCTTGAATCTTGTGCTGCCCTTGTGCTTTGTGCATTGAACTGTTTACTGATCTTCATTTGTTCCTTGAACTGGTAGGCGGCATCATACGGATTCATCTATTGTTGGTCGCAGTCTCACATTTGTAGCGTCTTTTCATAAATTTTACTGTAATGTTCTGAGAACCTGTAAGCTGCAACTATTTAGCAGACATGGATCAAAATCACCTATTTATATGTAATGTGATTAACAATGGACGATATAATAATGCAAAATTCTGATATGAACAAATACCCCCAAACTTATCTTTTGCTCGTCCCGAGCAAAGCCAATTTTATTCTCAAAAAAACCTAACCTCACTTTTGCAGGGAACGCGATTGCACTGAGCTCGTGCAATAAGCCGTTAAACCTCTAGGTGTCCCAAGTAGGAGGAGTGTTGTCTTCTGAGGGTTTTCAGCGGATACTACCCACAAAATCCGATCAATTTGGCCTGTTGACTTTCATTCTTCAATTCGGTATTCTAGCAAGAAATTCTATTATCTTCAACTTAGAAATCATCAACCCATATTTTTCACACTCACTTTTCATTTATCTTAAGATCGTATATGTTCTGCAAATTTATTAAGCTTTCAGCATCTTTTGAATTTTCCTTCTAAGGTTCAATCTCAACTCAAGATTTTTTTATCATCTTTATTGAAGATATAAGGCCTATCTTTCATTCCTATCTCTCATCCAAACCCCAATCATATACCCCTACATGTTTGTACTTATCACCTCTACACTTGGAAATTCAATTCAAGCTATCATACTCTTGTTCATCGTCCAAAGTACTTTTAGTTGGTGGATTTTAGATGAAATTGCCCATACATCCTTCATGCGATCGTTAATACTTTTTGAGATACTAAACGACCGATTACAAAATATGCTTGCGCATTTAGGCGTAATTCCTCGTCTTGTAATACCTAAGGCTTAGCAGTGACTCCCAAACCAGTTGGTCTAAGACACTAGGTGATAAAGCACCCACGCTATATTATTTATTTATGCAGTCTTAAGTAATTACAAAAACCAGTGTTCATTTTTTTCTCTCTTTATTCACACTTGTACTTTTATTTTATTTTCCTTCATACTAAGGATTTTAGACAAGAGCATTTCAAGGTATCCTCTACTATCCTAAGTCTCTAGGTAAGTGTATCTGCAAATTGTAGGGTTAATATTTTCAGAATTTAGAATTAAGATTCAGAATTGTTTTTTAGACTTACATTTCAAATAAAAATTTCAATACTCTTCCCTCATTTTGACTTAGCCCAAGAACCGAACTCAAAATTTGCCTATTTCTAAATAAACTATAAGGACATATATTTTCTACAGTTAAACTTTAAGAAAGGTTATTTTTAAGGTTTTTAATTTACTAAGTTTAGGATCTAGTTTTTCTCTACCAATCAACCGTCATATTGAACTTAAGTCAAATATGGCCAAAATTGAATTTTTCAATTTTTATAATTTTTCAATTTTTTATTTGATTTTTATATATATAATTTTTTTTTAATTTTTTTAATTTTTTATAAAGATGCAATGCGGAATTAAATATGCAAAGAAAACAAATATGTACAAAAAATAAAAATATGCAAATGCAATGCAAAGATAACTATTTACAAACCACCTCCACCCCCAAACTTATGAAAAGCAGTGTCCTCACTGCTCATGGACTCGCCGTCCCCTCGATCTTGAGCGGGACCGTTCTTCTCTTGCCAGCAGGGTTGTCATGCCATGCTCCAAACCTGTGACTCGCTGATCCAGTTTGGTCACCATCCCTATCAATCTGTCTATCCCCCTATTGGCTCTCCTAAGTAAGCGTGCTTGTGCTACGGGGGTGAGCTCTTCCTCGCTCGCGTTCGAGCTGGAGCTGGGTGTCTTAGCGGGCACGTCCTCGGCCAGCTCGGTGCGCGACCATACATTATGTAAGCGTGTGTAGGACGTGGATACACCCTCAAGAAGATGTCTAATAGGGATCCCTCCATGCATATAAAATTCAAATTCCTCCACAGGGAGGAAATTACGACACAGTTGTGTCACCAACATAGGACATGGATAATTAGCAGCCCTCTTGCCCGCGCCAATCGAGTGAAGTAATACCGTGCACATATTATAGCTGGGGTTTCTAGTCATCAAAGTGTGCACGATATGAAGGGATGGTGTGAAAAATGTCGTATTGTGCGAACTACCAAAAATATTATTTTGTGCCCAACGGCACACAGTTAATACATTCGCAAAAGGGTTCTAGCGTGGATGCCTTTGCGTGGCTCCCTCGAACAATCATTACCCATCAAGGGTAGGTAGTCTTCGAAACGGAGGGGTTGATCATGAATAGGCAGTCTAGGTATTAAGGTGACTTCATGGATGAAGACCCTATCTATTATTATTTCCCTATCCCCCCAAATCAACCTAATATAACCGTGTTATGAGAGGCAACCATCCTCCATGCACTCGTAAAATCGGGTGACGAGATCCGGAAGCGCGAAGGCATTCGGATGGTTAAATAGTAAAAAATTCCATCCGCGCCTTCGGATCTCTTCACCGAAATAACTTCCAAAGACCGTGTGTGCAAAGATTTGGGAAAAGTCCCTCTCAAACTGCAGAGTTGGTGCCATCACAGAGAGTAAATTGAAAAAATTTAATTTTAACAGAGAGGGAAAGGAAGTGCAAATCTCCTCTGAAGTTTTCAGAGGGTGATGAGGCTAAGCAGCGGCGGAAGCACGGCCAGATGCAGGCAATTGCGGCGGTTGGGCGGCGGTTGGAGGTGATCTCTCTGCAGAAATTTCAGCGGTGGCTAGGGTTTTTAGAGAGTGGAAATTAGGGTTATGAAAAATGCGGAGAGGGGTCGGGTGTATTTATAGGGGTGTTTTGGTTATTTGCAAAAAGAACCTCTAAAAAAGAGGAATTTATTTGTAAATAAATTTTTTATTTTATCTATTTTTTATTTACTGAAATTTTACAAAAATACCCCAAAAATTGATTTTTTTTTTTTATTATTTTTATTTTGTTTTTATATAATTACAAGTGTGACATACCCCCAAACTTATTTGAAACAGTGTTTTCACAGTTTATGGCTGGATAACCGAAATTTGGGGGTAGATGGAGGAAGATCAGTCAATGTAATTCGGCTCCTGCAACAACAAGAGCTACTCCGAAGGGTCCGCGGTGAGGAACGGTTTAAGTCTATGTCCGTTCACTTTGAATATTGAACCGTTCTCAGGATTTTCTAAATCGACTGCACCGTGCGGATATACAGTGCGTACAAAAAATGGCCCTTTCCATCGAGATCTAAGTTTGCCGGGATGGAAATGTAATCGGGTGTCGTAAAGTAAAACGTGTTGACCAGGTTTGAATGTTTTGCGCATAAGGTGTTTATCGTGAAACACCTTCGTTCTGTTTTTGACGACTACCGCATTCTCGTAAGCTTCATCCCGAAGCTCGCTTAATTCATTTAATTGCAGCTTTCTATGGCTGCCCGCATCTCCGAGAGATAGATTCAACTCTTTTATTGCCCAAAATACTCGATGCTCAATTTTCACTGGAAGGTGGCAAGCCTTTCCATAAACAAGCCTATACGGAGACATACCAAGATCGGTCTTATAGGCAGTTCGAAATGCCCAAAGGGCATCAATAAGTTTTAGAGACCAATCTTTACGGTTTTTGGAAACCGTTTTCTCCAATATCTGTTTAATTTGCCGATTTGAAATCTCGGCTTTCCCATATGTTTGGGGATGATAGGGCGTTGACAGCTTGTGATTAATGGAATATTTCCGCATTAAGGACTCGAAAGTCCTATTACAGAAATGAGTTCTATTATCGCTGATGATTGCGCGGGGGTGCCCAAACCGAGAGAAAATATTTTCTTTGAGGAATCTAACGACAACCTTGTTGTCATTAGTCCGGCTTGGCACAGTCTCGACCCACTTGGAAACATAATCAACAACGAGGAGAATATAAACGTTCCCAAAAGAATTAGGAAACGGTCCCATAAAATCTATCCCCCAAACATCAAAAATTTCCACAACCAATATTGGTTGGAGCGCCATTTCGTTTCTCCTAGATATCCGGCCCAAGTGTTGGCACCGGGAGCATGTCTTGCAGTAATCATGTGCGTCTTTAAAAAGCTGTGGCCAGTAGAAACCACACTGCAAGATCTTTTCGGCTGTCTTTTTAGGGCCAAAATGCCCGCCACATGCTTGATCGTGGCAGAATGACAACACGCTCTTAAATTCATTATCAGGGACACACCGACGAATAATTTGGTCGGGACAATATTTGAATAGATAAGGTTCATCCCAGTAAAAATGTTTTACCTGGGATAGGAATCGGAGTCTGTCCTGATTCGACCATTCATTTGGTATAAGTCCGGTGGCCAAATAATTCACAATATCTGCGAACCAAGGTTCGCATGATACAGTCAAGAGCTGCTCATCTGGAAAAACGTCTTTTATAGGAAATTGAAGCGTCGGCGAAGAAGGGAGGCGTGAAAGATGGTCGGCGACTACGTTTTCGCATCCTCTTTTATCTTTGATGACAAGGTCAAACTCTTGTAGTAAGAGGATCCAACGTACCAGCCGAGATTTAGCGTCCTTCTTCGCAAAAAGATGGCGAAGAGCTGAATGGTCAGTGTATACGATGACTGGAGAGCCGATTAAGTAGGGCCTGAACTTTTCTGATGTAAACACAACAGCTAAGAATTCCTTCTCGGTTGTTGTGTAATTTAATTGGGCCTCGTTCAAGGTTCGGCTAGCGTAATAAATTACATGCGGTATCTTCTCGATGTGTTGTCCAAGGACATCACCAATGGCAAAATCAGATGCATCGCACATAATTTCAAATGGATGCGACCAGTCAGGAGACGAAAGAATGGGAGCAGAAGTAAGTGGGTTTTTCAATGACTTGAATGTTAGTTATATGTATGCCCTAGAGGCCATTACTGTACATAGGATGTATATTGTAGTGGATGCTGGGACATATATAGGTAGGACTTTCTTGCTCGACATGATAGTATGCTATCTGGTTGCTCTTTATCTTAACTTGTATACTTTCTGTCTCTCTGATTACATGTTGATAAAGCCCTTAGGATGTGTACTCAACTTCCAGGACTATGATGCAGATCATACTAGCGGGGCTTGGATAGTCCATGAGTACATCCTTGAAATGTTCCTAGTCGAGGGAATATCGAGACGGGGCATCGATATTCCAGAGTAGACTAGCGTATATCTTCTCGACCCATGCGATGGGCGATGGATGATCCCATATCCATTGGTGTTTGACATCGGAGATGGTATGCGGGTGCTCAGTGGAGACTGGGTACACTGAACGGACTCGCCGAGAACTCCCAGATGGTATTATACCTTACGTCAGATGGCAGTTCTCTGGTGACACTGGTGCAGCTTAGTCTGTTGACCCGAGATCGTCATAGAGTCTTGTGTGTCTCCCACTGTGCTTTGATTTCCACCCTACCACGGCTCTACTGAGTTGTGAAAACAGGTGGTTTTTGGGTACAGTCCCGATTCACATGGAGGCAATGAGCGATAGGAGGGGATTCGTCTCTCCCGGTATTGGGGGTTGATGTTGTGCTATGCTCGACTGGCCATAACAGGAAATCCCTGGCCAGGGTTGCAGTGATATACTGGTAAGAGTTATCAGTAGTTTCACGAATGTTATGGACCTCAAGTCGGCATGACTTATCGAGGTATTGGGGTCTGACGTTTACCACCCCTAGGCGAGATATGCGACATATCAGACGAACAGACCGGACCGTACGGTAAGTGTTACTGGTTGGATTTGCAGGAGTGTGAGCGGGCTTGCTGTCGATCTTCTGATCGCTCAATACCCGGGTGGCCGTTACGTTTAGCAGACCGCTTGCGGCTTGTGGGTGTTTGATATGATCATCATCTACTGCCGGCGTATTGACGAGTCTTTAGAGTCCTACACAGAGGTTTCCTAGCTCAAGCGAAACGAAATAGGAGCGCATATGAGATATGTGCGGGACCGAGAATAATACGTGTATGTGATACCGTATTCTATTCTCGCGATGAATGTATCGATTGGTTATATGCGATATAACCTAGTTATCGAATCAAGGATTGATTCGATAAGCCGATACATATGATACTAGTCGGTTATATCCGATATGACCGGATCATTGAATCAAGTGTTGATTTAATGATTTAATGTATAATTATATATTTGATATATTGCTTTGCATTAACTAGTATTGGTTCACTTTAAATGGATTTTCTCACTTGAATTGTGCACATTGTATATGCGATATAGTTTTATGCACATGTTTGTATCATGTTTGATGATACATGCTTACTTGGTTAAGTGTAAAGAATCAAACCATGGTTTAAGTTAATGATTAGGGTTTTGATTACTTATTCATTTATCTTATTTATTTATATCCATTTTGGAAAATGAAAAAGATAAATGAATGGTTGCTTATTTTGTTTTTAGTTGAAGATTCTTGAAGCTTTGACTTAGTCTTCATTCTTGTCTTATACTTAACCCTAACCATTTAACTAACCCAAGTTAATTCTCTACACTTAACTATAGTTGAAGTCATGATAAGTATTGATTTAATTATTTCATTTTTAATTAACTTATCATATCTTCTTCTTCTTCTTCATCTTCTTCTTCAATGAAGAAAGCATGCTGCTCCAATGGCAAGTCATGAAATCTAGTGAGAAATCCAAAACTAAAGTTTACCCACTTCCTATTTCTTCATCCTCTACCTCTTGCCAAGTAGTATAGGGTGTTTCCTTCACAAGTTTTTCCGACTTGGTGAAGTTGGAGCTTGTTCTAGCGATGCCTCGACGTAGATCATCTTCGGCATCGAACCGACGATCAAGCCCGCCCATTCTTTGATGATGCCGACGTTAGAGCCCAAGACATGATTTGGACAGCGAGAGGACTTCATTGCGGAGCCGTGGAGGTGGTGGACCGGATCTACAAAGGCTGTATATCCGTTCCCTTAGTTAAAATGTTAACTAGTTTGCTTGTTTCGCCTAAATATCTAGTAAACGATCCGTAGTCGGGTTTCTAGGCACCCGTAAAATTTGATTTGGGCATGTTTGATCACTTGTGAGACTTCACAAGAGTTTCTAGGAACCCTACAGTGGTATCAGAGACTAGCTAGAGCCTTAGGCGAAGTCTAGACGACGTTTGAATCCCGATCGAACCCGAAACCCCATATTTCCCATGCTCTCTGTCCTTTTTTCAAAACTGTGCATTTTTACACATTAAAAATATGCAGAAAATCAAGCAGGGTTTTATATGAATTACTGTGAAATACGGGGGCCTAATTCGAATAAACCACCGCGGAACCGCGGCACTAGCTTGGCACGTGCGGCGGTTCCGCGGCCCACTAGTCTCCCCTTGCGTTGACTTTTGCACAATAATTTATATTTAACAGTGATGTGTTCTCTGGATATTTTTAATATTTATTCAAGTGTTGAATAGTCTGGGATGTTTTGGAGCTTCGATGATTCGATCGGGTTTATCAAATTTTTTCTGTTTGGCTTTCCGGATAAATTTTAGAATATGTTAAAAAGTTCGACCGGATATAAATACCCAATTTTTCCCCTGTCGGGAAATTTCCAAGTGTTGGATTTTTCCGTAGTTTAACGACGTTCTAAGTAGTGCAAGTAACGCGATGGTCCCTCTAGAAGACAACAAACCTTAACTCGATTATGTGACCGTCTTGAACTGCCCTTTGAACCTTCGGGTTTGGGGCAGTACGGCGTGCCACATGTGAGGCGTTGGCTTGACCCTTCTACGGCTGGACCATTGGTACTGAGGCACGAACTGAATGTTGTTAGACTCATATTTCATGTGTTGATCTGTATCGGGAAAACTTGGGTATTCGATTGTTTGATCGGAAAGTTTGACATTTTCTATTTATCCGGAATGGGATACAATAATTGGAATTCACAATAAGTTATGAGATAACTGAATGAATGTTATAAACGTAGCAGTTTAGTCTCACTTGATCGGTTGCCATGGAATTTTGATGTGATCAAAAGTCCGTCGCAATCACGTAGCGTACGCGGATACTCGCCGGGTAAACTTAATAGACAGCCTCACTCCATAGCCCCGACCAAGTGACTGTAGGAGAACCCCGTCGCCGAAAGCATCCGTTCGGGTGCTCGCGGTAGCGGTGTTCCGCCTTGGTGCACTTCGTCGACGGTATCAGGGGTGCGGCCGCCTACTAAAGTTTGCGACGAGCATTCGATCAGTTTTTCGGGAATCTTGTTGAATTGCCCGACTTGATATTGAAAAGTGTTTTCAATAATGAGACTAAAATGCGGGGTTTATAATTGTTAGGCATGCGATGTCTAAGGAATTCATTCGGTCAGGCATGTGATGTCTGAGGTGGTTGCGGATTCCAACTGTTGTATTTTTACACTTTCTTTTCTGTGACCGTAAGTGTAATATGTGATGTCGCCGGTTTCGTTGCTATATGTCAACGACAATTGGGATGCGCATATTTACTTACGTTGATGACATGTGATGTTATGTGTTGCTGGATATGTTATATTGGATCGTCGTTTTTGAATAGCCGGGGGTTTTTATGTGAGATGAGTGTTTTTCATTTTCATTCATGTAAAAACTTGTATGTAATATTCTTTTATTGGGGCACTTCCAGGTTGCGGAAGATGTCACCGTTGATGTATATTATTTACTTTTCTGCACTAGGATAGACCCAAGGAGGGGAGCACAAGTAACCGGGTTCTGGGGTCCAGTGGGAGACAAACTCGAGGAGTCGAGTCCGGGTCTCCTAACCCTAGAATTGGTAGGGTTGCTTGCCGCTCTCGTAGGGGTCTAGGGGTGTGGGATTGGCTATTCATCACGACCGTGGAATCCGTGTTTTATACTGGCTCGTATTGAAAACACGGACGTCCTAGTATATCCAATATTTCATATGTTTCTTCTGCTGTGATTTATCTGTGATCATGTGATGTTCTGTGACAGGTATTATATATAGTATATATGATATATTATATAGACGTTGCTTATGTTTTACACCCGCGCTAGCCCTGCCTCGCTCTGGCATTAGTTACCTAACCTAACGGTGCAGACGGGACATTGAGGCGAATGCGGATGGCATAAGCGTACGTTATATTTATCTGTGATGGTTAGGTGGACTTAAATGATAGGATATTCATTAATGAGATTAATGAAAGAAAATAAACCTACTTGATGTTGTGGAATCGAATTTCAAAATAAAAAATAGGTAGCTACAGTTCTTGCTTTGCATCGTGGTGTTCCTTGTAGAACATCCTGCACCTTATTCGATAGGGAAAGGACCGAGATCCCTTCACCGGGAGTGACTCCTTTAGCAATAACTGGCAGATGCTATAACCCTCGGTTTGTCTTTGATCGCTTCTATAGTTTCCGCTTTGCACAGTGATATATATGATATATCCCGCACCTCATTCGACGAGGAAAGGGCCGACGATCCCTTCACCGGGAGTGACCCCTTTAGCAAAACTAGAAAAGCCTCAAAAACATTCCATTTAAAAACCATTTGATTCTGCAACGAGATCAAGTTCAAAGCGTTAAAGGTTTTCATAAAAACCATTCGCAACCCTCCGTCATTTTAGGAAGTAGAGTACTTAGTATTCGTGCTACGTTTGTCGACCATAGCCGAGGCGTAGTGTGCGGTAGCTAAGTGATGTCTTCCTACACAGCATATGATGCGATTAGTTAGGACAGTCATGTGGCTTTGTTGACCTTAGCCAAGGGTCATGTGGTGGGTCTAATTAATCACGAAATGACGGGTAGAACTTGACTAGTACCTATGATTTGTTGACCTTAGCCAAGGTCATAGGTGCTAGGGGTAAAAACCATTATCGGGAGTTTCAAGTGTTGAAATTTGCAATGAGATTGCATACCTTCTATGTGATAGTTGGATCCCGATACCCACTGCGAGTAATTGTTACTCCTGGGAGAGTTTTACATTTTGCAATTAGCCGATCAAGTAGGTGTTTAGAAAGGTGTCAACGGGGTTACGCCTCTGGGAAAATGAGGTTTACAGTAATTAGGTCCGTGCGAAAGCACGGGGAACCTCCCTCATAGTACCGACACTGGCCTGGCTGAAAGATTGGCGAACTTGTAGGGTGTAATTAATCCCGGCTAGTCTTTCCTTTTAGGGTTTGAAGGAAGATTTGATAAAAACAGTGGGAGCCATCCTGATTAGATAAAATATATAACCAATCTGATCTTGCAAGAGTGCACGCAGAGTGTTTTCTTCTCTCTCTCTCCTGCTAGCGACCATATCACGCCTTAATCAAGATAATAATACGGATGTATTGACCGAACCCGCTTGTTATACTGAGCTGGGGAACGTTGGTCCCGCTCCAACTTATAATTGTTATAAGACAGAGCAGGAAATTGGGGAATACCAGAATTCCTATGCCGCCCAAACGAAGAAAGTGCATATGATGTATCTCCTTCGGGTGTGTTCATTACAAAGAACTGTTTCTCAGTATCCTCTGCATCCTGGGTATATGATACCGGATCAGGATCCCAGATATGTAATCTGTTACATAGGGCTACAAGAGAGTAGAAAAACTGAGAACGGGTGATAAGTTTCATGAAGCAGAAAACGGGGCAAGTGTTGCAGCCAAGTCTGTTGGTCACTGTCACCCTGTATTACGAATACATTGATTCTGAACAAATGCTATTAGATACCGAACCTGATATACAAAATCATATCAGTCTCTTTATTAGTAAAGAAAGGATATAATTTTGTATTGATGGATAATGTTTTGAACACTTCCTATATCAAAAGTTGATCGGTTCAGGCACGCTATCTAAAAGCATTAACGTTCTAAATCAAACTACAGTTCCTAGTATACTGAACACACACAAGAAGAAGAGTTCAGAAATGAACGAATTCTTCTTGAGGTATTGTAGACTAGGTCAGATCAATGCGACCCGACTGGCTAGAGTTACATAAAGATGCATATTTAAATTAGTTTGAACTTACATCTTGTGAAACTCGCCAGTCATGTCACAAAGATAAAATGACACCAGCTCTGTTTATTGGAAACAGAGAAAGAGTTAATGAACTCTTGGGATGATACATGTTGATGTATAGAGGTCCCCTGTCTACACATGCCAGGACTGGTTCTTTTTACTTCATTATATTCTCTGATAATCTCTCAAGATTCAGTCATATGTTCCTGTTGAAACATAAGTCCGAACCTTTTGAGGTATTCACAGAATATAAGTTAGAAGTAGAGAACCAATAACCGGGTATAAGTATTATGTCCTATGATGAGATCAGGGAGGAGAATACTTGTGCATGGAATCCTTGGACTATTCTAAAGGAAAATGAGATTCTCTCTCAGTATTACTCCTCTGAATACACCACAGCACAACGGTGTATCGGGGCGGAGCAATCACACAATATTAGATATCGTGTGCTCTATGATGAGTATTACTGAGTTACCTATTTCCTTCTGGGAGTTATGCACTTGAGAAGCTGCATACCTATTGAATTAGGTTTGAATCAAATCAGTGCCTACCATTCCATATGAGATATGGTATGGGAAGAGCCTATCTCTTAAGTTAGTTAAGATTTGGGATTGTCCGGCCTATGTCAAAAACAAAATCCGGACAAGATCGAGGCAAGATCAGTTCTGTAGAACTGGAAAGGTTCCAGCTGTACAAAACTGCTAATGATTTGACAGAACCAAAGGATTCTATAGTCCCCGACGAACCTCAGCCTCTCCGCCGATCTGGTAGGGTTCCTCACCCACCTGAGAGATACCTCGGTTTCTCGATGACAGTGGGAGCGAGGATTGCATCATGAGATGATGACCCAACTAGATTCGAGCAGGCCATCGAGAGTAGGGAATCTGTAAGAATGGCTGGATGCTTAGCGATCTGAGATGGAATCCATGTACACCAGCAAAGTATGGACTTTAGCTGCTGTATCTGAAGGGTTAAATCCCCATCAGGAGCAAGTATATCTTGAGAAGATTACTTGGTGTAGATGGAAAAGTTGAGACTTTCAAAGCTAGACTTGTTAAAGGTTTTTCGTCATCGACCAGGCGTGGATAATGATGAAACCTTTTTCCAGTAGCTATGCTTAAGTCTGTCCAGATCCTACTTACCACGGCTACATACCATGACTACGATATCTGGCGGTTGGGTGCCATGACTTCTTTTCTAAATACTGATTTAGAAGAGAATGTCTATAAGAACACAGCCAGAGGTCTTCGTAAACAGTGGGAGCAGCGGAAACGTGTGCAAGTTGCTTTACATAATGAAGCAGGCATCGCGGAGTTGGAACATCTGTTTTGATGGATTAGTCAAAGAAGTTGACATCATCAAAATGGTAGATGAACCTTGTGTAAACAAAATGGTAGTAGAGAGTATGGTGACGATCCTCGTAGAGTACGTGGATGACATACTCTTGTTAGGGAAGGAGTTTCCTATGCTACACTCGATCAATCTCCGCTTATCACAAAGATTTTCCATATAGGATCAAAGTGATACCTCCTAAATCCTGAGTTTTCACCTATGAGATAGATGTAATTGGATGCTAGGATTCTCACTAGATGTAGTGAGATGGTATCAATCGATCCTGGGGAGAATCACTGGAAGAATTCCAGGGTGATAAAGACGACTGAATGTCAGTCACGGGCATTGTCTTTACCCTCAGTAAAGGGACGGTATGTTGGAAGAGTTCCAAGCTCGATACCGTGGCAAACTAGACGATAAAGGCTGGTAACATCGCTATTAAAGATACTACCAAAGAGGAAGTTTGGGTGTACAATTGGTTCATAAGATGAACTAGGTTCCTGCCATTGTATGACAATGGAAGCGTGGCTTCGACCCTGGAACCCTGGCCCCATCAGTGACCCAGACATATTCTGAGGCAGCATCACCTGATCATGGAGATAGTTGATCTCCAGGGTGATCGAGATTAGGAGAGTAGACTCAGAGGAGAACACGGCGGATCCACTCACGAAGGCCTTTTCCCAAAGAGAGACTTTATGGGATGGTTGAGTATGTGATACTGCAACCACTGCTACAGATGGCCCTAGTGCAAGTGGGAGATTGTTAGTTATATGTATGCCCTAGAGGCCATTACTGTACATAGGATGTATATTGTAGTGGATGCTGGGACATATATAGGTAGGACTTTCTTGCTCGACATGATAGTATGCTATCTGGTTGCTCTTTATCTTAACATGTATACTTTCTGTCTCTCTGATTACATGTTGATAAAGCCCTTAGGATGTGTACTCGACTTCCAGGACTATGATGCAGATCATACTAGCGGGGCTTGGATAGTCCATGAGTACATCCTTGAAATGTTCCTAGTCGAGGGAATATCGAGACGGGGCATCGATATTCCAGAGTAGACTAGCGTATATCTTCTCGACCCATGCGATGGGCGATGGATGATCCCATATCCATTGGTGTTTGACATCGGAGATGGTATGCGGGTGCTCAGTGGAGACTGGGTACACTGAACGGACTCGCCGAGAACTCCCAGATGGTATTATACCTCACGTCAGATGGCAGTTCTCTGGTGACACTGGTGCAGCTTAGTCTGTTGACCCGAGATCGTCATAGAGTCTTGTGTGTCTCCCACTGTGCTTTGATTTCCACCCTACCACGGCTCTACTGAGTTGTGAAAACAGGTGGTTTTTGGGTACAGTCCCGATTCACATGGAGGCAATGAGCGATAGGAGGGGATTCGTCTCTCCCGGTATTGGGGGTTGATGTTGTGCTATGCTCGACTGGCCATAACAGGAAATCCCTGGCCAGGGTTGCAGTGATATACTGGTAAGAGTTATCAGTAGTTTCACGAATGTTATGGACCTCAAGTCGGCATGACTTATCGAGGTATTGGGGTCTGACGTTTACCACCCCTAGGCGAGATATGCGACATATCAGACGAACAGACCGGACCGTACGGTAAGTGTTACTGGTTGGATTTGCAGGAGTGTGAGCGGGCTTGCTGTCGATCTTCTGATCGCTCAATACCCGGGTGGCCGTTACGTTTAGCAGACCGCTTGCGGCTTGTGGGTGTTTGATATGATCATCATCTACTGCCGGCGTATTGACGAGTCTTTAGAGTCCTACACAGAGGTTTCCTAGCTCAAGCGAAACGAAATAGGAGCGCATATGAGATATGTGCGGGACCGAGAATAATACGTGTATGTGATACCGTATTCTATTCTCGCGATGAATGTATCGATTGGTTATATGCGATATAACCTAGTTATCGAATCAAGGATTGATTCGATAAGCCGATACATATGATACTAGTCGGTTATATCCGATATGACCGGATCATTGAATCAAGTGTTGATTTAATGATTTAATGTATAATTATATATTTGATATATTGCTTTGCATTAACTAGTATTGGTTCACTTTAAATGGATTTTCTCACTTGAATTGTGCACATTGTATATGCGATATAGTTTTGTGCACATGTTTGTATCATGTTTGATGATACATGCTTACTTGGTTAAGTGTAAAGAATCAAACCATGGTTTAAGTTAATGATTAGGGTTTTGATTACTTATTCATTTATCTTATTTATTTATATCCATTTTGGAAAATGAAAAAGATAAATGAATGGTTGCTTATTTTGTTTTTAGTTGAAGATTCTTGAAGCTTTGACTTAGTCTTCATTCTTGTCTTATACTTAACCCTAACCATTTAACTAACCCAAGTTAATTCTCTACACTTAACTATAGTTGAAGTCATGATAAGTATTGATTTAATTATTTCATTTTTAATTAACTTATCATATCTTCTTCTTCTTCTTCATCTTCTTCTTCAATGAAGAAAGCTTGCTGCTCCAATGGCAAGTCATGAAATCTAGTGAGAAATCCAAAACTAAAGTTTACCAACTTCCTATTTCTTTATCCTCTACCTCTTGCCAAGTAGTATAGGGTGTTTCCTTCACAAGTTTTTCCGACTTGGTGAAGTTGGAGCTTGTTCTAGCGATGCCTCGACGTAGATCATCTTCGGCATCGAACCGACGATCAAGCCCGCCCATTCTTCGATGATGCCGACGCTAGAGCCCAAGACATGATTTGGACAGCGGGGGGACTTCATTGCGGAGCCGTGGAGGTGGTGGACCGGATCTACAAAGGCTGTATATCCGTTCCCTTAGTTAAAATGTTAACTAGTTTGCTTGTTTCGCCTAAATATCTAGTAAACGATCCGTAGTCGGGTTTCTAGGCACCCGTAAAATTTGATTTGGGCATGTTTGATCACTTGTGAGACTTCATAAGAGTGTCTAGGAACCCTACATTGAACGCCTTCATACAGCTCGAGTCGAAATCAAATGCAGTGTCCTTGGCCAACAAAAGAGTCAAGGGTCTAGCTATCTTGCTAAAATCCTTGATGAACCGTCTATAGAAACCGGTATGGCCAAGGAAGGCTCGAATGTCTCGGACGCATTTGGGAGGAAGGAGATTGGAAATGACTTCAATCTTAGCTTTATCCACCTCAATGCCATTTTGCGAGATGATATGTCCTAAGACAATACCTTCTCGTACCATGAAGTGGCACTTCTCCCAATTTAAAGTAATGTTCTTATCCTTACACCGGGTAAGGACTGCGTCGAGATGTAGCAAACACTCATCAAAGGAGTCGCCGAAAATGGAGAAATCATCCATGAAGATCTCCAAGAATTTTTCCACTATGTCTGAAAAAATACCTATCATACACCGCTGGAAGGTAGCGGGCGCATTGCATAACCCAAAGGGCATGCGACGGTAAGCAAACGTACCGAAAGGACAAGTGAATGTGGTCTTTTCTTGGTCTTTTTCGGCGATGGGAATTTGATTATAGCCGGAGTAGCCATCCAAAAAGCTATAGTATTCGTGTCCAGCCAGTCGTTCTAGCATTTGGTCAATGAAAGGTAATGGAAAGCGGTCTTTCCGTGTCGCGGCGTTGAGTTTTCTATAGTCGATGCATACTCGCCACCCAGTTTGGGTGCGAGTAGGTATTAACTCATTCGCCTCATTAGTTATGACCGTTATACCCGATTTCTTTGGGACAACGTGAATGGGGCTAACCCACTGGCTATCAGAGATAGGGTAAATGATACCACTATCAAGACATTTTACGATCTCTTTTTTAACAGCCTCCTTCATTACTGGGTTGAGTCGTCTCTGTGGATCCCTTGCTGGTTTGGCATCATCCATTATATGAATATGATGTTCAACTATTATGGGACTACTCCCCTTGATATCCGCCATAGTCCAGCCAAAAGCTTGCCGATTGTTGTGCAAGACCGTTAAAAGGGCTTTCTCTTGCTCGGGTGCTAGAGATGCCGAGATGATAACAGGAAGGGTCTTATTCTCACCTAAGTAAGCGTATTTAAGGTGAGATAGCAATAGCTTGAGTTCGAGTGTTGGAGGCGAAACAATTGAAGGTAAAATCGGTGAAATTGTCTCAAACTCGAAGGATTCCAACAGAGGATCAAAACGAGTGTAAGCAACCGAGTTGGATGGTTCAGCTAACTCATCCGAAAATTCAAAGGATTCAAACTCGGGTGGTGAATGGTCAAGATCGTTCAATAAAGTGAAACACTCGTAGTCATTATCGGGCGTGAAAGCAATATCAAATTCAAGGAGGAACGCACTAGTGGCGTCAAAATTGCTGTGATCGAGCAGAAATTTCTCGAGCTCACAGTCCTCCTGGGTGATCTCTTGGATCGAGCAAACATAAAGTATATTAGCATTAGGTTCGGAGGGCTGATTCCCCAACTTAAAAATGTTGAGTTCAATTGTCATGTTTCCAAAGATAGGTTCATCGAACCATTTCGACAATTAATCACCGCATTAGAAGTTGCAAGGAATGGACGACCGAGTATCACTGGAATTTGACTCCGGGAGTTAGCTACAGGCTGTGTGTCCAAAACAATGAAATCAACGAGGAATATGAAGTCCCCTACTTTAATCAACACATCCTCTAACTCATCCCTAGAATGGGTGATAGATCGGTCGGCCATTTGGAGAGTACAATGCGTAGGTTTCAGCTCTCCAACGCCTAATTGTTCATATACCGAATAAGGAAGCAGGTTAACACTGGCACCAAGATCTAAAAGTGCGCGGTTGATGGTCTTATCCCCAATAGTTATTGAAATCGTAGGACAGCCAGGGTCCTTTCGTTTTTGAGGTAAAGGTTGGGTAAGAGCATCACTTACTGCACTAGCCAAGAAAACTTTCTTAGGTACCTGTGATTTCCTCTTCTTGGTGCATAAGTCCTTCAAGATTTTAGCATAAGAAGGGACTTGTTGGATTGCATCCAAGAGGGGAATGTTAATGCTAACCTGTTTAAATAAGTCCACAATCTTCTCCATTTATGGATTTTGTTTATTGGATCTCAACCTGTTTAGAAATGGAACATTTTAAAAATTGGTTGAGTCCAATGTTTGTGGAGGAGATTGAGGAGTGGGAACGGATCCCAGTGCTGGTGTTTCTGTGGTGTGAGATGTGGGTCCGTTCGGAGCAGTAGAAGAAGTAAAGCCTTGTGAAGAATGGAGAATATGCTCTGAAGACGAAGAAGATGAGGATGAAGATGAAGAAGAAGCGGCGGCCGGGGTGTCATCATCAGTGCCAATATTGTTGTGCAACATCCTTCCAGATCTCAATGTAGTCACGGCACTCAAATTATGGTTTTGTTGTTCAAGAGCAAAATGTGCATTTTGTGGGTGACCAGGATTTGGAAGTGGTTGAGATGGAAGCTTTCCCTTCTCCCGCTCGCTTAAAGCTGCATTCAGTTGTGCAATCTGGGCTTCAATGGTTTTGATACTTTGCCCGTGTGATGCAGTGTTTTGCACCAAAGACTGAATGAAATGCTGGATGTTGGCTGAGGATTGAGTTGATTGTTTTAAAAACGCCTCCAGACTTCGTTCTAGGGAGGAAACCTTATCGTTATTTGGTGGAACAAAATTGTTTTGAGGAAAAGAGTTGTTTGGTGCAAAATTGTTCGTTTGATTTTGGTAAGGTTGGGGTTGGAAAGGTTGCTGATATTGAATTTGTTGAGGAGCTTATTGTTGAGGAGGAGGCCTCTGGAAATTGTTGTTGCCTTGGAATTATTGTTGATTTTGATTCCAGGCAAAATTGGGGTGGTTCCTCCAACCAGGATTGTAAGTTGAAGAGTATGGATCATTTCTCTGTCTTTGCTGAAAGGCAGCATTGACTTGATCCTGTCCTTGAGCAGGTGGGTTGTAAGGACACCCTTCGGTCAAATGGAATGGATCCGAACAACAAGCGCATATAGTGCGAGGTGGTAAAGAGGGGGCAGGAGAAGGCGATGAGAATTTGCTCTCAATTGCTTCTGGTTTTCGTGTAATTATGTCCATTTCGGCTTTCATTGCAATTGACATATCAAGTTGATGAACGCCTGCTCTAGACGGACTGGAGAAAGTAGATGAAGTGGACAAAGTGGTCTGTCTAGTGCTTTCCCACTGAAGTGTTTGTTCAGCAAGATCGTCGAGAAATTGCCAAGCTTCCTCGTCAGATTTGGTAAGAAAGTGACCTTGACAAATGGTTTCCAGCAACTGCTTAGTTGCTGGGTTCAGTCCTTCGTATAAAGTTTGGCAAAGTTTCCATCTCTCAATACCGTGATGAGGGCACTGAACAAGAAGGTCTTTGAATCGTTCGAAACACTTCCAAAAAGGTTCGGAAGGAATCTGGGAAAATTGGTTAATTTCATTACGAGTTCTCGCGGTCTTGTGATGTGGGTAAAACTTTTTAAGAAATGCCTTAACAAACTCTTCCCAACTGTTTATGGAATACGATGCAGTACTATATAACCACTTTTCAGCTAGGTCACACAATGTGAAAAGAATGACTCGTAACCTTATAGCATCATCGGAAAGTTGGGTGGTCTTCATCATTGCACAAACATTCTGTAATTTGTTGATGAAGATATAGGCATCTTCCAGCCCGTGAAATTTGGGCAACATATTGATGAAGTGGGGCTTAATTTCGAAATTATCCCCATTTGCCGGCGAGAGTGAAAGACAAGTAGGAAGTGCGGAGCGGGTAGGATAGAAACGATTCTGGAGCGCGATTCACTGTGGCGCTTCAACAGGCGGTTGTTGCGGGTTATTCGCATCCAGTTGAGGTGGAATCAGTCTCGAGGTAGGTAAAGGATTGTTAGGATTGAATCCTGACATCTCTTTAGAAGATGATGAATGTGAAGATGACAGTAAAGATGAAAAAGAAGTGGAGGGAGTTTCGACTTTGGAGTCGAACGCGTCGTCAGTAGCGACTAACGAGACACGGATTAAGCGGGCGCTAGTGTCCCTAGTCCAACCGGATATACACTAAACGAGTTGTAGTGTAGTCAAAACGTAGAATGTGAGGGTAAGAAAACGTCAATGGGGAAATGTGAATGAAGGTTGGATGTAATGGAATTCTAGCGACAAATGGAAAGTTTTTGTAAAAATTTTGTTTTGTGTTTTTTTATTTTATTTTATTTTTTATACAGAGTTTTGCAAAAAATTTTGTATGGAACTACGACACACTTTCAAACAATCACAATTTAAGCATACACAATCAGGCCTAGAGCCAGGGTCTTCTAAGTCAACTAGACTGCTCCTAACTGGTCCAAAACGACAAGTTGTGAGATATCTCTCAAATCGCCTCTTCACCGCCAATTGTGGCCAAGTAAGCACAAGTGAAGAAAGGAGGGTTCCGCTCACGAATCACCATGAGACGGGCCTTTTAAAGTTACCTTTCTCACTTGTCTAACCTAGGCACCACAAAGTCAGGTTTAGATAAACGACTGAATGCCCACAACCTTCCTCTGTCCTAATGAGTGCGACAGTCCTTAGTTGGCTGAGTTTAGATATTTTTTAATTAGCTCAAGGGTGATGCATATACTTTTAGTAATTTCTGGGGTCTTAGGAAGGGTAATAAAATCACCACCCAATTTTAATTGGTGTTATAGCCCCTTAGATTCCGTTGTAAATATGCAACGCAGTAACACACAAAATCTAAAACACTTGCCAAATTTTTTTTATTTTTATTTGCAGCGCAAAGAATCCTACACAAAATGATTTATTGGAGAGGGAGAAGAATTTTGCGCAAAGAACCTTGCAGGAAAATTTTTCAGTGGAGTTCAGGAGGTAGGAGGAGAAAAAATATACTCACAGAGAGTTTTCAAAACGATGACGTCACCTGTTTGACCGCGGTTCCGCGGTGGTTCAGTTGGTTTAGGCCTCCAAAATTTTTCTGTGTGCTGTTATGGTTCTCCTCTGTCTGTTTAGATTCTCTGTTTCTTGATTTGTTCACTGGGCTTGCCCCAGATCTGAATCAGTCCGTCCTCCTTTCCTGCACAATTTGCACAAAAACCAATCAAAAATAACAAGATGATTTTTTTTATGTTTTATTTATTTTTTATTTTTTTTAAATTTTTTTTTAATTAACCCGAAATTACAAAAAGAAATAAACTACCGTTTCCCAGGCAACGACGCCATTTGATTGTCTGTTGTATAGTGTGCGTTTTAAAATTTAAGAATACCGCAATCAAGACGGTGTCGCTTGGTAGCTAGCCGGTTGAGTACGAGTCGATCCACAGGAAAATGGTGTTATTTTCTTTAAGTTCTAACGAGTTAAATCCTATCTTTGGTAAATTTTGATTTACGATCTAAGAATGAGAATAAATTGATTTAAAGCCTTGCTAGGGATAGGATTAGGTTAGTTCAAAAATAAGGATTCTTCTCACTTCTACCATTGCCCTAGTTAAGAATATAGGTGTTAGGGTAATAGTTAACAACGGGGATTAGCACGACTAGGAAGAAACTTAGTTTCTTCCTTTTCGTCCTTGTCCGTCCGTTCTTAACTCTTAGCCTTAACCTCCAGTTAATTTAATCACAACCGGTCTAACTAGGGAATCTCCGCTATCATGTAGGATAGGGTGCTGTAGTGAGCGGTATGTGGTTGAATTAAATAGAGTCCGTATTTTAATATTATATGGGCAAAGAAAGGAGTGAGAGAGATTTCCTTCTCTCAAACCTTCCCTCTTTTATCCCTAACAAGTGAGGAATTACCCACTCATTAGGAAGTTAATAATAAAATTCATTTTTTTGTTTTATTTTAAAAGACTATCTAAATTGCAGATAATAAAAGAACAGATAAAGAAAATTGCAGGAATTAAATTCGGATAAAAAAGAATGCAAGATAAAAATAAAAACCCACTTTTATTGATGACCTCTTAGCAATGCATTACAACTGAATTAAAATTTAAATCTAAGAATTAAAAAGAGGCATGCCTTCATTTGGCTTTTGGTTTTTCTATTTATAGATAGAAAAAACCATAGGTTACAATCTGATCCACACTTGAATTTACCAAACTATCCTAAGAAAGCCGGGTCAAAGCACCGACACCCACCGACACGTGCACCGACACGTGCACCATATGGCCGCGGAACCTCGACAGAAAGTCCTGTTTGGCCGCGGTTCCGCCGCCAATTGGTGGGATCATGGGTTCAATTTCTCAGGGTTGCTTCATGTTGCTTTTTCCTTCTGTTTTCTTCACCTGATTCCTCAGAATCACTTCTGTTTTCTTCACTTGGTTCCTCAGAATCTCTTCTATTTTCTTCCAGATTTCCAATAGTGCAAAATGATGTGGACTTTTGCCGTGAGCTTCGCGTTGAAGTCTTGAATCTTGTGTTGCCCTTGTGCTTTGTGCATTGAACTGTATACCGATCTTCATTTGTTCCTTGAACTGGTAGGCGGTATCATACGGACTCATCTATTGTTGGTCATAGTCTCACATTTGTAGCGTCTTTTCATAAATTTCACTGTAATATTCTAAGAACCTGTAACCTGCAACTATTTAGCAGACATGGATGAGAAGCACCTATTTATATGTAATGTGATTAAGAATGGGCGATATAATAATGCAAAATTCTGATATGAACATATCCCAAATAGTCTTCTGCAGTTGTTTAAAAAATTTTTAGACGACTTTTAAAAAAAAATATAGAGAGCTAGATTAGGGTTTCATAATACCGTATTTTCGGAGTTGATTTCGTTTTCGTAATAGTTCTAATACCGTATCCAGAATTCTAGCTTGGCCTTGATACAATTGTTAGGTTTCCCTAGCACCTACTATAGATATGGAAGCATCACACATGCAACTTTTAAAAATAAAGAGGTGCTAAGCAAACAATGCAAGGATCTTTAACTAGAATACTAGGGTAACAACTAAAGTATCACATACAAAAACCATATTATCACTAAGTGAAAGGAATACAACCTTTGTAGTCCTCTTTGTAGTGACTCCTGGGATCGTTGAGAGTTGAAAAAGCTTGCAAGTAAGCTCCTTTGTCCACGATGATCCACCCGAAATTCACTTTGTCCAAACTCCTAGCTCCACTTGATCAAAGAAGAAGATGAAGCTAAACACTCTAAACTAATTGGCTAGATTAGAGTAAAATGAAGAGGTGGTTTGTTTTCTCTAATCAAAACCCTTTCTTTTTTATACCCTCACTCTATATAAAACTCAAGAGAGCTTAGAGAAATGAGGAGGAAGATGAAGGCAACTCAAGAGCTCAAGATAATATCAAAGATTATGAAGAAAGAGAAAAGAAATGATATATATTTTCTTTCTCTTAACAAACCATGGTAACTTATAATATCTAGATATTATTGCATATGAGTTAAAAGGCAAAAGGAAAACTAATTCAAGGTTAAAAGGTGGGTGAAGTGTGGTCAACTTCAAGAAGAGTGTAGAAAGATAACCATGGATTAATATTCCCTTTTTCTTTTTCTTTTAACTTAAATGCAAATGAATATATATATATATATAAGTTCCATGTGAGTCTTGTATTGCCATCAAAAGTGTATCATTAACCATGATACTTTGTATGCATGTATGTGTCCATGCAGATCAACATGTGCATACATGCATGCATACACCTCATAAAAAGAAATGGGTTTAATAAAGAAATTAAACTAAAAGTCAATTGTTAAATCAACACTTGATTTAACAAATCAGTCATGTCAAATACGACCCGACCAATAGAAAAACGCCCGACTAAAATACGGTATCATATGCACGTATTTAATCGGGTCCCAGTGCATATCACATATGCACACCACATCGTTTCGCCTGGGCTAGGGAACTCCTGTGTGGGACTCTAAGACTCGTCAATACGCCGGCAGTGGGTGATGATCACATCAAGCACCCACAAGCCTCAAGCGGTTAGCTAAACGCAACGGCCACCCGGGTATTGAGCGATCAGAAGAAAACCAGCAAAGCTATCAAAACTCCTGTCGAGCCATCTGGCAACACTTACCGTATAGTCCGGTCTCCTTGTCAGATATGTTGCATATCGAGTCTAGGGATGGTATCTTCGACCCAATAACTCAATAAGCCATGCTGTTATATGGCTCATAACAGATCGAGAAACTACTGATAACACTTATCAGTAAATCTCAGCAGCCCTGGCCAGGGACTTCCTGTTATAGCCAATCGAGTATAGCACAACATCAACCCTCAATACCGGGAGAGACGAAACCCCTCCTATCGTTCATTGCCTCCATGTGTCTCGAGACTGTACCCAAAGTCCACCCTTTTGCACGACTCAGTAGAGCCGTGGTAGGGTGGAGATCAAAGTATAGTGGGAGGACACACGAGACTCTATGACGATCTTGGGTCTACAGACTAACCTGTACCAGTGTCACCTGAGAACTGCTATCCGACGATAGATATAATACCACATAGAAGTTCTCGGCGAGTCTGTTCAGTGTACCCAGTCTGCACTGAGCACCCGTATATATTCTTTGGTGTCAGCACACCAGATGGATATGGGATCATCCATCGCCCATCACATGGGACAAGAATGGTATACGTTAGTCTACTCTGGAATATCGATGCCCCGTCTCGATACACCCACGACTAGGAACAATTCAAGGATATGCTTATAAACTACACGTGTCCTACTAGTATGATCCGCATCATAGTCGCAGTAGTCAATGCAAATATCCTCAGGGCTTTATCAACATGTGCAAATGAATAAAAGCATGATCAAGTCTATATGTCAGATAAAGTAAACCAGATAGCATATTTTCATGTCGAGCAAGAAAGTAATCCATATATATATATATATTTATACACACACACACATACACACATTTCCAAGCATCCACTATACATATAATGGCCTCTAGGGCATACATATATCCAACAGTGGGTTTATCACACATACACTCCCTCTCTCATCCTTCTCTTCTTTTCTTATTCTTTTCTTTTTAATTGATATATATCCATACTCTCTTACCCATAACCCTATCCAAATAGAGCATGGGATCCACATGCTAATATATCACCATTTTGACAAAGTAAATGTATTTGTATTAAAATACGATACATTTCGTATCAAAATACGAAGAATGTATTACGTGTCCAATACGTATAAATGAGAGAGTGTATACATATCCATATACATATACGTATTATGTGTCACGCCCCGCTTCCCAGAGTACGCTAAATTGGGCACGTGACATAGCCAACCATGCTACCTGTGGGTAGGAAGTATCCATCCACAGTCACATTACGGCTGTAGAGATATCAAGAACAAAAATATAGCTAACTAATACATGTCCATAAGCCAAGATAACATGAGTCAATAATAATAAAAGTGTGGAAGCAAAAGATCCAATACAAAATAACTGGAATGCACGTCCCATAATGCGGGCTCACATCAGGAATAAAATGCAGGAAATAATGAACTAACTACTACCGACGCCTCACAGCTCAGCCTGCTGGCTGAAGTACTCCTGCTCGGACTGCAGCAAAGGTACGGAATCTGGGCCATGCAAAACCCAGACGTCAGCGCGTCATGTCATCAAGTAATAAAATATGAACAGAGTAACAGCCAATGCAAATATAAACATGAATGAAAAGCAGGGTAACAGTAATATAAATCAGGCAGTGCAGGGTAGTGTGCAGTGAGTAAACTAAACTGTTCTATTGGGTTTTCTACTCTAAAGTCTTTGAAATCAAATTGATGAATCATCGATGTAACTCAATAGTATCCCGTGCATGCCCGGGACCACGGTCTATAGACTCTCGGGCTGAAACCGAGACGTGCCGCTAGGCAGTAAAAGGTAGCAGGTACAGACGAGTGATGTCAGCATCATCACTCCGGGGCTGGCCTAGCCCGTAAGACTGATCAGAACAGGTATCGAACTGTTGAGTTACAAGTCAGGTTTCACCATTGATTTCCCTATGCCCCCAAGTTATGTATGTCAAGTCAGGTATTCAGTAATCAAGAACTAATACCAACACAGGATCAGGTAAGAGCAGGTTTGTCTGGATAGACAACAAGAACGGTCCGTGAGGACTACATGTCAGGTTTGTTGGCATTAGACACGAGATCAAGTAACGGGTCAAGCCATGGTACATCAGGTCGAGTCAAGTAGTGTACGGTACCATGTCGGGTCAGGTCATATGTGTAGCAAGTCATGTCAGGGTATACCAGGTATCATGTGGGTGCTCATAATCAACTAGCATAATCAAGATTATAAATAACCAAGCATGGGTACTAACAGAACAATAAACTGGAATATGATACACAAATGGTACAGATTACATTATATTGATGCACGGTTATCATTTTGTGTTTAAGGGATAGTTTCAATATTACTTAACTACAGTATAACATTATGGATGTTAAATCAGGTTAATATGTACTAAATAATCTAAAGATGCAATGGACTATAAATCAGGTTAGATGTACGCAAACAGTCGTCCGTCAGGGTAGGAACTATAAGAAGTACTATGGGCTATGCAAGTAAACACTATGTGATATAAACATTGGTATGGATGCAGTTAATGTAGTCTCATATGCAACAAGATATGTCTTCCATGACCTAGATCTAAAATGGTATAAACGAATGCAACGGAACACCGAAATGTTATAAAAATGAACATGTGGTACTAGATTTACAATACAGGTATAATCTATATTTAAATAGGTATAAGATAGTTTAAATAGCATGTAGCAAGATTAACTTGCCTCGACGGGTTGCGGAACGGAAAACGGAACGTTATGCGTCAGCGGGAAAAATCGCGACGCGCGCATGGTTCACGGAATGAACCCAAACGACGAACAGTGGAGTCACACGGGTCGTAGGTCTTCGCTGGGTCCTCGGGATCGTCGCCGGCACGGTCGGATTCCAGCAAACCAAGAAAAACAGTGAGTATATTCTAATGGAAAATGCATGGAAGAGAAGCAAGGAAAGGAAGGAAACGAATAGAGGGGATTGATGAGAGAACTCACTCACCGGATTGCAGGGGAAACAGCGTCATCGGTGCGTCGTCGACGGAGCTCCGACGATGTACAGAAGCACCTTTCACAGAACAGCAAGGAATTTAGATAAAGAAGAAGAAAAGAAAGAAGATGAGAGGGGTGAGAGAGAAAGGTTGCTCACAGGGTTTGAGAGACAGCTGTGATTGCAAGGCAGCAGTCGTCGGCAAGGACCTCCGGCAGAACGACAGCAAGGCAGCGCGTTCAAGGTTTCAGGGAATATCTCGGGTGCTCAGGTGCTAGGGTTCGGTGTAAGTTGAGGTTTAGATGAAAAGTTCAGGCATTGCAGGGAGAGCAGAGGAGAGAGAGGGGGTTGTAATGGCGAGGGTGGTCGATGGCGATGGGACGAGACGGTGCTGGGTTCAAGGCTGCAGTGGGTTTCAGGGTTTAGTAGGCTTGCTTGAGGGAGGGATAAGGAGAAGAGATGATGGAGTTGAGGGCGATGAGGGAATGCAGGAGGTGTCGACGAGGAGAGAGAGGGACGAGGGAAAAGTTAGGGTTTAACCTAGATGGGTTTCTCGTAGCGGAGGTTGTATGGTTGTTAACAAAAAAGAAGAAGAAGGAGAATATAGAGGGAGGTGACGAGATCCACGCGCGGTGACGAAAATCGAGGAGTGCACAGTATTCGCGAGGGGAGAGAGAAAGTGCGATAGGAGAGAGAAAGAAGAGAGAGGGAGAGAGGGCTGCGTCGCTGAGGAAGAGAGAGAAAGGGAAAGAGAGAGGGGGGAAGACGTGGGGCCCGGGGCTTTTAAAAGGGATTCTTTGATTGGCTGGAGAAACGATAGAAGGAGGGAGAAGGAATTTGTGGGGCCGCGATAAAGAAATGAAGGGTTAAGATTGGGCGAGGGTAATAGTTAGGGGAAAATATAAAAAGATTCACTGGATTATAAATAAAGTCTCGCTGGCTAAAATTTACCATAGGCTCTTGAAAAATATTTTGTCTGTTTAAAAAAGATTTAAATAAATAGAATTTGGCGAGATGCAAAACATTTCCAAAATGCGCCCGGGTCGGGTCCAAAATTTTGAATTTGAAAAATGAAAATTATTGGCGGGTTCCAAAAATTAAAACGAAGGATTTTATAATTAAAAAGCATACCCCCAAGTACGGATGCACGTACGTGTGCGTAGCCGTCCAAACACGTCCGTTTCACTGAACGGGACGAGAACACGATGCAAGGACACCACCACAGAGTTAGGGATGCCGAGAAGGCCATGACAAGTATTTTAAATTATTTTTAAATGACTTAAATTGTTATATGCAGAAATATGAAATGTCGAGGTAAATGTATAACTAGCAACAGTCAAGCAAGACAAATGAAATAAATACCACACACCATATATATAATAACTGAAATTTATAGAATTGGGCTCGGTTGTTACATTATACCCAACTAAAAAAAGAATTTCATCCTCGAAATTCCAAGAACACAAAAGATAGACGAAAAATCAAACTACAAGAAAAGATGAGGGAACTTCTGCCGGATTTCATCTTCTCGTTCCCAGGTGGACTCTCCATGCGAGTGATTACCCCACGAAACAAGTACAAGAGGGATAATCTTGTTCTTAAGAACCTTTTCCCTTCGATCCACAATTTCAACCGGTCGCTCCTCAAAAGTCAAGTCTTCTCGTACCGTCAGCTCCGAATGATCCAATACATGCGTTTCATCCCGAACATACTTACGGAGTTGAGATACGTGAAACACATCGTGCACTTTCGCCAAGGACTGCGGTAACGCCAAACGATATGCTACCTCACCAACACGTTCCAAGATCTCAAAGGGTCCAACAAATCGAGGACTGAGCTTTCCTCGACTTCCAAAACGAATCACCCCTCTAGTCGGTGATATCTTCAAGAATACCAAATCCCCCACGGCGAACTCTAGAGGTCTCCTCGACGTATCTGCCCAACTCTTCTGTCGGTCTTGTGCTGCTTTCATATGATTTCTGATAGTGTTAACTTTTTCAACTGTCTGAACAACCAAATCTGGTCCCAACAATCTTCGTTCACCGACGTCGTCCCAACAAACAGGTGAACGACACTTGCGACCATACAAAGCTTCAAATGGAGCCATCTGAATAGTTGCCTGGAAACTGTTGTTGTAAGAAAACTCCACCAAATGCAGATGATCCTCCCAAGAACCCTTGAAGTCCAACATGCATGCTCTCAACATATCTTCAAGAGTTTGGACTGTTCTCTTCGACTGACTATCAGTTTGAGGATGATAAGCTGTGCTAAACTTCAATCGAGTCCCCAAACTTTCCTGTAAACTCCTTCAGAAGTGTGATAAAAACCGAGTGTCACGATCGGACACGATGCTTACCGGTACTCCATGCAATCTTACAATCTCCTGCACGTACCGCTCCGCCAAAGTTTCTGTTGATTGACCAACCCAAAAAGGAATAAAATGAGCTGTCTTGGTCAAACGATCAACAATCATCCATACTGCATTGTTTCCTTCTGGACTCCGCGGTAGAGCTGTCACGAAATCCATGGTTATATGTTCCCACTTCCACTGAGGAATCGGAAGTGGTTGCAATAAACCAGCAACCCTTTGATGTTCAGCCTTAACTTGCTGACACACCAAGCACTTTACCATAAAGCGAGCAATCTCCCGTTTCATACCTTCCCACCAGAAATGCTGTCGTAAGTCTCGGTACATCTTTATGCCTCCTGGATATATGGAATAAGCTGAACTGTGTGCCTCCTTCATAAGTTCTTCACGAATATCACCCTTTGGCACGCACACACGGCTACCATACCTCATCGAACCATCTTTGTGGATCAATAAATCTGTTCGCAGTCCGGCTTCAACCTGTTCTCGAAACTTTTGCAATCTAGGATCCTGCGATTGCGCTGCCTTAATGTTCTCGATCAACGACGAATGCACTTGCAGCTGTATCAACTGTCCCGAAGAATGCGGTAGCACAACCTCCAAATCAAATCTTCGAAAGTTTTCAACGAGTTCTTTCTGCGTAGTCAACATCTGAATTGCCGGTAACCGACTGAGCGCATCCGGTACGACATTAACCTTCCCCGGATAGTACTTAAGATCAAGATCGTAATCAGCCATCAGCTCTAACCATCTACGCTGCCTCATATTAAGCTCCTTCTGGGTGAACACATACTTCAAACTCTTATGATCCGTGAAAACTTCAACCCTTTCGCCCAAAAGGTAGTGTCTCCAAATTTTCAAAGCGAAAATCACAGCCGCAAGCTCCAAGTCGTGAGTTGGGTAATTCTTCTCATGGGTCTTCAACTGTCTTGATGCGTACGCTACAACCTTCCCATGCTGCATCAAAACACATCCCAATCCTTTCCCAGATGCGTCGCTGTGAATCACCAATCCTCCGGAACTATCTGGCACAGTCAGAATAGGGGCGGTTATCAATTTCTGCTTCAACGTCTCAAAAGCTGACGCACATCTATCCATCCACACAAAAGGTACCTCCTTGCGCGTAAGCTTGGTCAACGGCTCCGCCAGACGAGCAAAGTTCTCCACAAATCTTCTGTAATACCAGGCGAGTCCTGATTCGTATGTCAAAAACTATTTCTAAACCGCAATCAAGAACGGCGTCGCTTTGCAGCTAGCCGGTGAGTACGGGTCGGTCCACATGGATTTTGTGAATTTCCTAATCGCGCTTACGAGTTAATTCCGAAGGGTGTTCGGATTAATTATTAAATCTAAAAACCTAATTAACCTAGGGCAATTATCTAGAACTATTCTTGCTAGGGTTAGGTTTAGGGATGGTTTGGAAATGCAAGTAAATCTCAACGCTTTCTATACCCGGATGAAGATCTGTGAGGAGTTATGGTAATTATCAATAAAGGGGATTAGATCCATTCGGGAAGGTGTTCCTTCCTCTACGTTCTTGTCCTTCCTTTAGAGATCCTTACCCTGACCTCCATGGAAAACGCGCGCAACCGGACTTTTATACTGCGGTGTCATCGTTACCTCGAGGGGTAGGATGCCGTAGGGCGCGTTATGTGCGCGTATGCATGGAGTCCTATTGTAAATATTTGATGGGTAAGAAAGGGATGAGAGATCTCATCTCTCAAAATCCTTCCCCAAAGCTAAACCCTAAACAAGTTCCTAGGGCATGAAATTAAATCTACCTAGGGCAAAGAATTGAAATCTAAACTAGGGCGAGAAATTAAATCTACTTACAGATGCATCCCTCCAATCATCCATGCAGGTTTGTCAGATCTGAATTTCTGAATGGAAAAGAAACACCGATGCTCTCCAAAAAAATTTGTATTTTATTAAAAGGAGGCATAAGAATTACAATGATTAGAGTTCCTATTTATAAAGAATAGGAAATCCTAGGGTTACATTTGTTTCGCATGTCTGAAATTACAAAAATAGCCATTAGAAAATATTTTCAGAGCAGCAAAAGAATTTTGGTAAAAATTTCTCGAAGCGCGGGCACCAGAAGGCCGCGGAATCGCGGCAATGGCGGGCTTGGGCCGCGGTTCCGTGGCCCTTTAAAGAGATCAAAATGTGAGGTTTTGTGGGCTGCTTCTTGTTGGCTTGGGCTTCTTATTTCTATATATCTTTTTCCATTTGGGCTTCTAGGTTGGTTCCAGATCTTCAGTGAACAATTTGCAATGGATTTTTAACCGTTCGCTTTGAGTCGATGTCTTGAATCTTGCTTTGTGAATTGTTCCTTATGTAGGCTTGATCAAGATTCTCTATTTGTTGGTTAAAGTCCACATTTTCATCGTCTTTACATCGTTTGCACTGTTTTCTGTCCAAGAACCTGTAACCTGTAACATGTAGCAGACATGCGTCAAAAGCACCTGTTTATTTATAAAAAGAATAAGAATGGGGAATATAATAATGCAATATTCTGGTGTGAACAAATACCCCCAAACTTATCTTTTGCTCGTCCTCGAGCAAACTTATTTTTATTCACTAAAATCCTAACCGCACTTTCGCAGGGAAACGCGATTGCACTGAGCACGTGCAACAAGTCGTTAAACCTCTAGGTGTCCCTAGTAGGAGGAGTGCTGTCTCTTGAGGGTTTTCAGCGGATACTACCCACAAAATTCTATCAATTCGGCCCATTAACTTTAGTTCTCCAATTAGGTTTTCTAACAAGGAATTCTATTATCTTCTACTGGTAAATTATCCACCCATATTCTTCACGCTTCCTCAATATTTAACTTAAGATTATATATATCCTGTAGACTTACTTAGCTTTTGGCATTTCTTAAATTTTCCTTCTAGGGTTCCATTTCCACTTAGGAATTTCTATCAACTCTACTAAAGATACAAGTTCTATTCTTCATACCTCTCTCTTATCTAAATTCCAATTACATACCCCTACGTGTGTGTATAGATCACCCCTACTCTTGGAAATTCAAATCAAGCAATCATGCCCTTGTCCGTTGTCCAAAGTACTTATTAGTAGGTGAATTTTTAATTGAATTTTGCTTACACATCCTTCATGCGACCGTTAATACTTCTTGAGGTACCAACAACCGATTACAAGATGTGTTTGCACATTAAAGCGTAATTCCTAGTTTTGCAACACCCAAGGCTTTTAGCAGTGACTCCCAAACCAGTTGGTCTAAGGCACTAGGTGATGAAGCACCCTCGCTAAATATTTTTCTATTTTTTGCAGCCTTAAGTAATCACAAAAACCAGTGTCCATTTTTTTTTCTTTATTCACTTTTTCTTTTCTTTTCATTGTATTAAGGACTTTAGACAAGAGCATTTCAAGGTCTCTTCTACTATTCCAAGTTTCAAGGTGCGTGATTGTGCAAATTGTAGGGCATACGTTTTTAGAATTTAGACTTAAGCTAGGAACTATTTTTCAAACTTATACTCTAATAAGAACATCAATACTCTTCCCTTGTTTCGACTTAGCCCAAGAAGTGAACCAAAAATTTGCCTATTTCTAAATAAACTACAAGGCATATACTTTCTACCGTTAAACTTTAAGGAATGTTATTTTTAGGGTTTTTAATTCACTAAGTCTAAGATCTAGTTGTTCCTAGCCAGTTAACCTATTTGTCAAACTCAAGTCAATTAGCCAAAATTGAATACATTAATTTTTATAATTTTTGAAATTTTTATGGGTTTTCAAATAAGTATGCAAATGCAAAAATATGTACAAATGAATGCGAAGGAAGAAGACGTACCGAGCATACCCCCAAACTTGAACTTGACAGTGTCCTCACTGTCATGCTAAACCACGAGGGTCAAAAAGTGCCGATACTTCCCTGTTTATTTATTTATAATTTTTTTTATATTTTTAATGTTTTGAATTTTTTTTATTTTATTTTTATTAGAAAAGAAAACAAAAAATATATATACATATATACAACAAGGTTCCCCCCAAACTTAAGCTTGGCCTTACACAAGCCAAAGGTTGGCACCAACCATTCAAAAATCTTATCATGGTAATGGTATAGTTGGTGCAATAATGGGGTGTAGAAGAAAGAAATGAGAAGCACGCGAGACCGTGTGGAAAGAAGAATGGTAGAATATGGTCTCGGTGGGGGAGAAGAATGGCGGAAAGAAGAAAGAAGTGGAGTACGATCTTGAGGGTGTAAATCGAGTGAATAAATTAGCGCAATTTGTGATGACCGATGTGTTAAAAGCGATTACGCTAACCTATCAACTCGTCGAGAAATGGGATCAAATCCCTCAAGATTCGCAAGAAAACATGGATACGCCGAACTTGGTATAGGAGATGAAAGCATAACGGTCACTTGTACGGTCGGAACAATAGGAAGGACGAAAGGAAGAGAATTAGGGATAGTGTTACTCTCACCATAGTAAACTGTCTCGAACTTGAAAGATTTCATTAATGGTTCAAAACTACTGTAAGCAACTGAGTCTGATGGTTCAACTAACTCATCTGAAAATGTAAAGGACTCAAACTCGGGCGGGGAGACATCAACATCGTCCGAAAAAGTGAAACACTCGTAGGTGTTATCGTCTGTGAGAACTGTGTTAGATTCAAAGGAAAATTTTTCAAGCTTACAGTCTTCAAGCGGGGTTGGAACGATGGGAAGGAGGGAGGGTGATATAACAGTCAAAAGTTCAGGAGGATGAATTGGAAAATCAGACACATCAAACAAAAATGGTTCAACCTCAATATTATCCTCAAGACTCTCCTCAATACTATCCTTAATATTTAACTCATCCATGCCATTATCATCAAAATCAAGACGTATATGCGATTCGGGAGAAACATTTAAGAACTCGGGATGATGATTTGAACATAAAATTTCAATTAAATCGACAGGTTCATCATCCGAAATATTCCCGGCGTCTATATCCTCAATCAAGTGAAAATTAATTTCTTTAGACACCTCATCAAAAGCATGGATATCTATCAATTTAGGTTCTAGATGGGAGGTGTAAAGATCGAAAGGATTAAATGCGGTTTCACTCGAAAGAGGTTCTTCACAATTTGGCAAATCAAACACTACAAAATCACACAACTCATTTTTATTATCAACTGGTGAATCATTTAGGGCAATCGATGGAAAACAGGAGTTGTGGGCTTCAATTGGGTACGGGTAGGTTTGATTTGCAAATCCTCTCTCATTCTCACTCTGTCCAACCGCCTCCTTATACATTAAAAATTTTTGAGCTAGCGGGAAACTAGCTACCGCTTCAGTAGGTTGCATAAGGGCGGCCACGGACGCTTCCACATTCCTAGTCATCTTATTTGTTGCAGCAATATAAGCTTTCAATGACTCTTCCAAACTAGACTTAGGTGGTGAGGGGGTTTCGGTGAAAGATTCGAAATTGGTTGGATATGTGAAACTCCCTAATGGCTGTGTAGAAACAGTGTCTAGTGAGGGTGGTAAGGTCGGGTAGGACTGGTAGGAAGTGGGTGGTTGGACAGGGGTAGGGTCAACATATGGATAAAAAGGTGAATAGTCGTGTGGATCCCTAGAACTAGATGAGTGGAGAGGGGTCAAAGATCGACTGCGAGATTGAGCAATATGCTCAGCAATGGACATCGGCTTAGGAGTGACAGAAGAACTTGAAAAAGCGGTATCAACATATCGAGGTGGTGAAGGTTGACTTGGTTGACACAAAGTGGGTTGTAAAGTCAAACTGTTTCTCCTAGACGCTTCTATTTGATCTTTCAAAGAAATTTTAGGCACGGAGGGATCTTCCTTAAATCGACCGAAACAATTGACGTACGAAGCCCCGGTAAATGCGACCGTGTCACTTTCCTCAAAGTTAGGTTCGGGATGCCAAAGTTCGGCAAGAGATTTGTGATGTGGGGTACCCATGATGTCAGAAGGAGAAGAGAAAGAAGGTGGGTGTAAGTGGGGTGCAAGGATTTCTTAGCGACAAAATTTTGCAAGTTTTTATTAAAAAAAAAATTCCTTTTTCCTTTTTCTCTTTATTTAGAACTGTTTGCAAAAAGATTTTCGAGAAAAGAGTTAAGACACACTTTCGATCAACCAAAAATGCACAATCAGGCCTAGATCTAGGGTCATCTAGGTCAGCTAGACAGCTCCTAACTGTTCCAAAGGGCTAGAAATAGGACCTCAAACCGCCTCTTTACCGCCAATTGCGGCCAGGTAAGTGCCAGGTAAGTGGGATGCTCTCCGCTACAAGTAGCGGTCCTAATTAAGTAACCACTTGTCTTAGACACACTTGCTTAGACACCGCAAAGTCAAGTTAGGATAAACTGTCGATGCCTATAACTAGTCCTCTGTCCTATTGAGCTCGAAGTCCTTAGGGCTGAGTATAGTATTTTTTAATTAAGGATTGGTCAATACAAATGCCTTATATGATTTCTGGGGTCTTGGGAAGGGTGATGAAATCCCCACCCAATCTGAATTGGTCAAAAGCCCCTTAAAATCCGATTAAAGATATGCAAAACAGTAAATCACTTACAATCAAATCTTTTTTTATGAATTTCAAAGTTTGCAAGTTTTGTAATTAAAATTTTCCTTTTTCCACTTGCTCTTTATTTGGAAATTTTGGAAAAAGATTTTCGATAAAAGATATGCAAAACAAAAAATATTACTTGCAATCAATTTCTATTTTAAGCGAGCGCAAAGAATCCTGCACAAGATTTGTTATTTGGAAGGGGAAAGATTTTTTTTAAGTGCAAAGAATCCTGCAGGAGATTTTTTTCAGAAGATATATCGGAGATTTGTAGAGGAGAGAGAAAACTCACAGAGATTTTCAGTGGCGGAACTGTTTTTTTTTTATTTTTTTTAATTTTTTTTATGCTCTCACCAGATTGCCGCGGTTCTTCTTGTTGACCCAGTCCTCCAAATTTCTTCCGTTCCTCAGTTGTTGTGATCTTCTGTTTGTTTGGATTTGATATTTGCTGTTTTGATTTCTGTAGATTTCCAGATCCGAATTTGTTCGTAGATCTTGCAAAATTCACACAAAAATACCCTTCCCAAAAATAACAGATGATATATTTTTCTATTTTTTGGATTTTTCAGATTTTTCAGATTTTTTTTTAAGATTAACCCGAAATTGAAAAAAGAAAATAGCACGCCATCCCCGGCAACGGCGCCATTTGATTCGTATGTCAAAAACTATTTCTAAACCGCAATCAAGAACGGCGTTGCTTTGCAGCTAGCCGGTGAGTACGGGTCGGTCCACAGGGATTTTGTGAATTTCCTAATCGCGCTTACGAGTTAATTCCGAAGGGTGTTCGGATTAATTATTAAATCTAAAAACCTAATTAACCTAGGGCAATTATCTAGATCTATTCTTGCTAGGGTTAGGTTTAGGGATGGTTTGGAAATGCAAGTAAATCTCAACGCTTTCTATACCCGGATGAAGATCTGTGAGGAGTTATGGTAAGTATCAATAAAGGGGATTAGATCCATTCGGGAAGGTGTTCCTTCCTCTACGTTCTTGTCCTTCCTTTAGAGATCCTTATCCTGACCTCCATGGAAAACGCGCGGAACCGGACTTTTACACTACGGTGTCATCGTTACCTCGAGGGGTAGGATGCCGTAGGGCGCGTTATGTGCGCGTATGCATGGAGTCCTATTGTAAATATTTGATGGGTAAGAAAGGGATGAGAGATCTCATCTCTCAAAATCCTTCCCCAAAGCTAAACCCTAAACAAGTTCCTAGGGCATGAAATTAAATCTACCTAGGGCAAAGAATTGAAATATAAACTAGGGCGAGAAATTAAATCTACTTACAGATACATCCCTCCAATCATCCATGCAGGTTTGTCAGATCTGAATTTCTGAATGGAAAAGAAACACCGATGCTCTCCAAAAGAATTTGTATTTTATTAAAAGGAGGCATAAGAATTACAATGATTAGAGTTCCTATTTATAAAGAATAGGAAACCCTAGGGTTACATTTGTTTCGCATGTCTGAAATTACAAAAATAGCCCTCAGAAAATATTTTCAGAGCAGCAAAAGAATTTTGGTAAAAATTTCTCGAAGCGCGGGCAGCAGAAGGCCGCGGAATCGCGGCAATGGCGGGCTTGGGCCGCGGTTCCGTGGCTCTTTAGAGAGATCAAAATGTGAGGTTTTGTGGGCTGCTTCTTGTTGGCTTGGGCTTCTTATTTCTATATATCTTTTTCCATTTGGGCTTCTAGGTTGGTTCCAGATCTTCAGTGAACAATTTGCAATGGATTTTTAACCGTTCGCTTTGAGTCGATGTCTTGAATCTTGCTTTGTGAATTGTTCCTTATGTAGGCTTGATCAAGATTCTCTGTTTGTTGGTTAAAGTCCACATTTTCATCGTCTTTACATCGTTTACACTGTTTTCTGTCCTGTAACCTGTAACATGTAGCAGACATGCGTCAAAAGCACCTGTTTATTTATAAAAAGAATAAGAATTGGGAATATAATAATGCAATATTCTGGTGTGAACAAGTCCAAGGAAGCTTCTTATCTCCGCAACATTCTTTGGAATCGGCCAATCTCGAACTGCTGCAATCTTTTCTGGATCGACGGCAATTCCATCGCCAGACACAACATGTCCCAAAAACTTTACTTCTTCGAGCCAAAACTCGCACTTGCTCATCTTCGCATATAACTTCTCCTGTCTCAACGTTTGCAGTGCGATCTTCAAATGCTCAGCATGCTCTTCAAAACTCTTCGAGTAAACCAGAATATCATCAATGAACACTACAATAAACTGGTCCAAGAATGGTGAAAAGATTCGGTTCATCAAGTCCATGAATATTGCTGGTGCATTCGTTACTCCGAAGGGCATCACTAAGTACTCGTAATGTCCATACCAAGTTCGGAACGCCGTCTTGCAAATGTCCTCTGCTTTCACTCGGACCTGATGATATCCGGATCGCAAATCCAGCTTCGAGAATACCCTCGCACCACTAAGCTGCTCAAAAAGTTCGCTAATGCGAGGGATCGGGTACTTGTTCTTAGTAGTCATCCGGTTTAATTCTCGATAGTCGATGCACATCCTTCTTGTGCCATCTTTCTTCTTGACTAGAAGAACTAGAGCTCCCCAAGGCGAGTTACTGCTTCGAATCCAACCCTTTTCAAGCAATTCGGCAACCTGTTTCTTGACTTCTTCCAACTCCACTGGTGTCATTGGATAATACGCTTTAGATACTGGCGCTGCACCAGGAATAAGATCAATTGCGAACTCCACGTCTCACTTCGGCGGTAAACCCGATATACTTCAAACACGTCCATAAAATCACGAATAACAGCTGGCTCTTCACTTTCATCAACCTCCATTGATGCAAGAATATAATTTGTCGGCCTAGCCCTAAACTCGACTGGCCCGACCGAACTGCTTCCTCCAGTGAAGGTAAACTCGGGATGTCCGGGAATCTGGAAAATTATTTTCTTTGCCCTACAATCAATGTGAGCGTGGAAAGTGCCAAGAAAATCAATTCCTAAGACGACTTCGTAGTTGCCCGTATCAATCACCAAGAAATCTGCGAAAAGCTCCCGTCCGCAAACAACAACTGTACAATCTTTACATTCTCTACTAGATATGATTTTCCCATTCCCAGTGTGTATGTCCCAGAAACTAGACAGGGTCGTGCAGGTAATCGAGTGTGTAGCTATAAACTTGGACGACATAAAATAATGGGATGCACCAGAATCAAATAATGCTAATGCGGGAAAACCATGAACGAGTAGAATACCTGAAACAACTTCTCCTGACGCCTTAGCTTCTTCAGCCGTCAAGGTAAAAGCTCGAGCCTGATTAGGTCCTTGAGTCAGCTGCTTCTGTCCCTGAAACGGTTTCTGCGGAGGCTTCTGAATATCATCCCTCGTACGAAGCTTCGACGGACAAGCGTTGACAGTGTGATCTGCCGCTCCACAAACTAAACAAAGTCCCTGCCTCCTTCGACACTCCCTTTGCACGTGTCCTGGTAAATGGCAGTAATCACAAATCACGCTCTTTCTTCGATCAACTACAATAGGCTTCTTCATCGGTGTTACACCATGACGGTCCACTGGATTACCTCTGCGACCATGAGCTCGGTTTGGCACAAATGCCGGCTTCCTTACCGCAACTGCTTTCTGCTGTGAACTCCCAGTCTTCCCCGATAGGCTCTGCTGTTCTCGGGCTGCCGTAAGTACCTGTGAGAAAGTGGTCAAACCCAGGGAGACAATCTGCCTTTGGATGTCCATGTCCAAGCTGCGCATGAACCTCCTTGCCTTGTCTGCATCGTTGGCAACTAAAGGTCCAGCGAATCTACCGAGCCTTGTCCATTCTGCTGCATGCACATCTACGGGTGCTCCATTCTGCTTTAGCCCGATGAACTTCTCTTCCATTTCCTCCCGTGCAGTCCGCGGGAAGAACTTCTCTAGGAAACTCTTCGAAAAATCCGCCCACTTGATCGGCTTGGGCAAGCGGGTCTTCTCCACAAGCCACCATTCACGGGCGTAGTCCACTAACTGAATGCGTATCACATCTACTCTTTTCTCATCTGGAATCTATGCCGCAATAAGCAAGTTCTCCGTGTCAACTAGCCACTGCTCTGCTGGCAACGGCTCCTCCAAACCAGTAAATACAGACGGATCCAAAAGCCTGAAATCTGCTGCGGTCCCTACTCGATCAACTGGTTTAGCTTCAACCTTGTTCACGGACTGCTGAACGGTCCGCAAACCTTCCTGAAACGATTCCGCTTGCTGCTGGATCAGCTCGGTCTGTCTCTTTTGATTCTCCAGCATTCCCCGTATCACTCCAAGCATGGCGGCTTCGTCAACACGCCTCTGGTACGTCTTCAGATTCTTGTCTGCCATATTCCTGAAATCAAAACACCCAAGATTAGCATGATAACAAATTCAAAATATAGATCAAGGCTAGAATTCCAAGTTACTTAAATAGAGTACCGCATTGTAACTATGCCGCGGTATCATAGCCACAATTACATAACTCCACCCAAGTCGCCTAAGTCCTAGAGATAACAAGGAATCAGGTTTCGAGTCGATATGCAAAGGAAGTTTGCACATCGTAAAAGATATAATCAGGAAGAACTTGATTCAAGAACGGTAAAACGGCAAGGTGGCAGGACATGTTTCCTAAACACGGGTATTTTGATTCATGTATTGGGTACAATACCCAACTACAAAAGAATCAACCCGACTAACCTATGGCTCTGATACCAAAAGAACTATGTCACGCCCCGCTTTCCAGAGTACGCTAAATTAGGCACGTGACATAGCCAACCATGCTACCTGTGGGTAGGAAATATCCATCCACAGTCACATTACGGCTGTAGAGATATCAAGAACAAAAATATAGCTAACTAATACATGTCCATAAGCCAAGATAACATGAGTCAATAATAATAAAAGTGCGGAAGCAAAAGATCCAATACAAAATAACTGGAATGCACGTCCCATAATGCGGGCTCACATCAGGAATAAAATGCAGGAAATAATGAACTAACTACTACCGATGCCTCACAGCTCAGCCTGCTGGCTGAAGTACTCCTGTTCGGACTGCAGCAAAGGTACGCAATCTGGGCCATGCAAAACCCAGACGTCAGCGCGTCATGTCATCAAGTAATAAAATATGAACAGAGTAACGTCCAATGCAAATATAAACATGAATGAAAAGCAGGGTAACAGTAATATAAATCAGGCAGTGCAGGGTAGTGTGCAGTGAGTAAACTAAACTGTTCTATTGGGTTTTCTACTCTAAAGTCTTTGAAATCAAATTGATGAATTATCGATGTAACTCAATAGTATCCCGTGCATGCCCGGGACCACGGTCTACAGACTCTCGGGCTGAAACCGAGACGTGCCGCTAGGCAGTAAAAGGTAGCATGTACAGACGAGTGATGTCAGCATCATCACTCCGGGGCTGGCCTAGCCCGTAAGACTGATCAGAACAGGTATCGAACTGTTGAGTTACAAGTCAGATTTCACCATTGATTTCCCCATTCCCCTAAGTTATGTATGTCAAGTCAGGTATTTAGTAATCAAGAACTAATGCCAACACAGGATCAGGTAAGAGCAGGTTTGTCTGGATAGACAACAGGAACGGTCCGTGAGGACTACATGTCAGGTTTGTTGGCATTAGACACGAGATCAAGTAACGGGTCAAGCCATGGTACATCAGGTCGAGTCAAGTAGTGTACGGTACCATGTCGGGTCAGGTAATATGTGTAGCAAGTCATGTCAGGGTATACCAGGTATCATGTGGGTGCTCATAATCAACTAGCATAATCAAGATTATAAATAACCAAGCATAGGTACTAACAGAACAATAAACTGGAATATAATACACAAATAGTACAGATTAGATTATATTGATATACGGTTATCATTTTGTGTTTAAGGAATAGTTTCAACATTACTTAACTACAGTATAACATTATGGATGTTAAATCAGGTTAATATGTACTAAATAATCTAAAGATGCAATGGACTATAAATCAGGTTAGATGTACGCAAACAGTCGTCCGTCAGGGTAGGAACTATAAGAAGTTGTCACGACCCAAAGTTTGGCCCGTGACCGGCACTTAACCACGTAACGTCTACAGGCGTAACGCGACTAAGTGAACCGAAAACCCAGAAATCAAACCAGTAAAAGTATGGAATGTTTTAAGTTTTAAATGAAAGCACTTACTAACATGTTAAGAAATCTAAGTAAACAATCACCAAGATAGCAATATACGACGCCGTAGCGAAGATCAAGATCCACAAGTGGGAACATCACAGATAGAATAAACTGCAAGTACAGTCGGCTCACAACGAGCTCGACACCAGAAAACAAATAATATACATCATCGTCCTCACTCTGTCTCTAAGTTAAATACATACATGGTAGATGGAGAATACTAGATACAAAAGTGCGTACAATAAAAGTAACCAGATACCACAACCCACCTAATAGCAAAATAACTCTCGCACCAACCGTAGCGGTATCTGTAGCCAAAAGATGCAAAAGACAGCCTACCGCGACTACTCCAAGGGCAACCTGCAAATACTGTGGCACAACGGGGGTGAGTTGCCAACTCGTGAATAGAGATAACACATAAAGGTAATCGCGAGCATGCACGTACTGCGCTACTCTATCATATGCCAACAGATGATATCAATGCTTGATAAGCAGTATGTGCAATAATCATGCAAGTGCTCTATCAGGTAATATAACTACAGGATGAGGTACAATAATCAATGCTGAGTATGGGCAATATAACAACTACACGGAATGTCAACGTGGAAAATATAATCGGTGTCCATCAATGCACCCAGATCCCCCAAATAGCTCAGGCGCCGACACTCTCATCGGCCCTCTAATCTTGTAAATCTCTGAGAATCACGAGTGCCCAACATCGGCACCCAAATATCATACGTACTCGTGTCCAGCATCGACACGCAAATCCTTATCCATCAGGCCCCGTCAGTCCGGGTCAGCCCACGGGCTCCGTCTACGGTATCGGCCCTCGGCCCGGCAGTACGGATCATCCCGCATCCATCTATCGACTCTGGTCAGTATCCTCCGGATAACTGCCAGGTTCAACCAATCACCGGTAGGTAGTAGTCCCTCTGCCAGGCTCACCATCTACTGCACAGCGAAACCGTTCTCGTCCCGGGATACCATACCGGGTCCACCATGTACCCGTAATCGGCCTCATCCAACTCCTCGATTCGGGTTCACACATATCACTCTAGCACCGAGAAAACACATGGTGGACGCACCGAAATATCATATCCAGGGAACCGGGTTTTTAAATGATTACATATTTGAAATAGCCACGGTTCCCAAATCCAGGAATCACATGTAATCCAAACCAATATGCAAGTCAATGTGATGTGATATGTGCATCAAGTACGAATATCATGTCAAGTCACATAAAGATGAGCTATAGCATAATGATCCGATGTGGTATATGCATCAAGTATGAATATTATGTCAAGTCACATAAAGATGAGCTATAGCATAATGATCCGATGTGGTATATGCATCAAGTATGAATATCATGTCAAGTCGCATAAAGATGATCTACAGCATAATGATCATGGAAGTTCTACAGTGTGAGTGTCATGACAATTACTAACGGTGTGTGTGTAACATGCAGGATAGTGCTCGTGCAACATGAACCAATAGTAATGGTGCGGTGTTCTATCAATTCTAGATTATATACATATATCAGGGAATACAGTATGCACTAAATAGTAGCCATGAACAGGCAATGTATGCAAAGGAAACTATAAGGTCCTATCAGCCCTGACGTAGAACGCCATGCGGGCGATATCCCCGTAGATGTTAAATCTACTCACCGTAGTCTCTCGCTAGGTATAGCCAACGACTTGTTTCCCCTTCTGCGCGGCGTCCGCCGTACTCGCCTGCGAACCTAGAATTACACAATATATCACACATAAGCTTGAAGTCACACAAACACGACATTAAAGCCGAACTAGTAACTCGTGTCGTGAACTAAGCGCGCGTGTGCGCGGTACGCTAAAACGTGTGATTACGCGCCTGAAGCCACTCCGACGCGTCGCGATACACAGAAAACCCAAACCCACACACACGTATCACGTGTGTCGCGAAAGATAGAAAATACGGGAAATAGGGTATTCTACTCCAGATTTTGATACAGAACAGATATTACAAAACTATATATACCAAAATAACCCACATAGCAGCAGACTCCAGTGTCCCAAACCCCAACCCCCAACTCACCCATCTGGCCGCAAATTGCGGCCAGAATGAATATTCCGGCGGCCTGGGTAGGGGGGTGGGCTCCCAGGTTTTGTGTGTGCACTCTATACCCCCCCAAATAGCCCCTTTTCCCATGGTTTTATGAAGGAAATGTGTTGATTTGTGTAGGGTTTTGTTTGGGGATCAAAGGGAAATGAAAAGGATAAGAAAAGATGAAGAAAGGCAAGGTTTTTCTGCTGGAAAGTTGCAGAAATTCTGAGATGGGGAAAGAGAGAGAGAAGAGAAGGAAAATGGGGTTCAAAAGTCAATTTTCTACCTAACACCATGCTTCATTTTCTTTTTATTAGGATTGAATTATAAAAAGGGTTATGATAAGATTAAAATGGTGGGGATAAGTTAGCAACCATACAACAAAAGAATGGCTAACATGCTATACCAAAAACCCTAAGTCACAAATGCTAAGTGTGCAAGTGTACACTACAAAGGAAAATTTTCCAATTTGTTAACACGACTAAAATAACTAATAATCCTATGAACACATATAAAATAACACGCACAATTACTAATTATCATGAAAAACATTCTAACGGAAATTTCAAAGTGTTACAATCTACCCCCCTTAAAGAAATTCGGTCCCCGAATTTAAAAATCTAACTATACGCACCTTCAAAAAGATGGGGATACCTCTTTCTCATCTCGCTCTCGGTCTCCCAAGTGACCTCCTCGCCACTCTGACCACGCCAAAGTACCTTGACTGACGGTATCTCTTTCGACCTTAATTTCTTCACTTGTTGATCCAAGATCATCACCGGCTGCTCTGCATAGGAAAGGTCGCGCTCAAGCTGGATCGTCGGGTGCTGAATCGCATGCGAAGGATCATGAAGATATCTGCGGAGCATCGAAACGTGAAATACAGGGTGCACGTCTGGAAAAATGGGCGGAAGGGCTAACCGATACGTAACTGCACCAACACGCTCGAGGATCTCGAAAGGGCCCACATATCTGGGACTAAGCTTCCCCTTCTTCCCGAACCTCATCACACCTTTCATTGGGGAGACCCTCAAGAAAACATGGTCACCAACAGAAAACTCAAGTCTGCGCCGACGACGGTCCGCATAAGATTTCTGCCTGCTCTGGGCTGCTCTCATCCTATCACGAATCAACTGGATCTTCGCGGTCGTCTCCTCAACGATCTGTGGCCCTAAGATACTGCTCTCACTGAGCTCTGTCCAACAGGTGGTGATCTGCATCTCCTTCCATAGAGAGCCTCAAACGGTGCCATCTGAATGGTCTCCTGGTAGCTGTTATTGTAGGAGAACTCTACTAAGGGTAAATGATGATCCCAGCTACCTCCAAAGTCTAAGACGCACGCTCTGAGCATGTCCTCGAGAGTCTGAATAGTCCGCTCTGACTGTCCGTCGGTCTGCGGATGAAATGCTGTGCTGAAACTCAAGCGAGTGCCTAAAGCCTCCTGAAGCCTCTGCCATAGTCGGCTGGTAAACTGGGTGCCTCTGTCGGACACGATACATGTCGGAACTCCGTGCAGTCGTACAATCTCATCAATGTAAATCTGGGCATACTGAGCAAATCCGAAAGTCGTCTTCACCGGTAAGAAGTGAGCCGCTTTCGTCAAACGATCCACGATCACCCAGATGGAGTCATACCCTCGACTAGTCCTAGGTAGACCCACAATGAAGTCCATAGAAATCTGCTCCCATTTCCACTTTGTAATGGGTAACGGTTGTAGCTCTCCCGCGGGCCTCTGGTGCTCAGCCTTGACTTGCTCACAAGTCAGGCATCTCGACACAAAATCTGCGATGTCTTTCTTCATTCCGTCCCACCAGTAAACACCTCTCATTTCATGGTACATCTTGGTGGAACCGGGATGAACACTATATACCGATCGATGTGCCTCCTCAAGAATCTCGCGCCGCAATCCCTCAACATCTGGTACGCACAGTCTAGTCCTAAATTGTAATATCCCCTGATCATCGATCACGAACTCGGAAAATCTGCCCTGTCCCATCTGTGTCCTAATCTCTGAACAGCGGTCATCACTGCGCTGTGCCTCATGTATACGGTCAAGCAACTGTGGGCGTGCATGAACATGCGCAATCTGTCCTTCGATCGATGTAAACTCGAACTGTACCCGGCTGTCACATAAGATCTGCCAATCTGCCGACGACTGCCTCTGTACTGCGCTTAAACAAAATAGACTACCCCCGGGCCTCCTGCTCAAAGCATCCGCCACTACATTAGCCCTGCCCGGGTGATATAAGATCTCGCAATCGTAGTACTTCACTAACTCCATCCATCGGCGTTGTCTAAGGTTCAGGTCTCGCTGCTGAAATATATACTTTAAGCTCTTGTGATCAGTGAATATCTGGTATGACTCGCCATATAGGTAATGTCGCCAGATCTTAAGTGCAAAGACCACTGCAGCCATCTCTAAATCGTGAGTGGGGTAATTCTGTTCATGTTTCTTTAATTTCCGCGAAGCATACGTGATCACCCTGTCATGCTGCATCAAAACGCACCCTAGCCCCACTCGTGAAGCGTCACAGGAGACCACAAATCCGCCTGATCCTAAACGCAATGATAGCACTGGTGTCATAGTCAGTAGAGCCCGTAGCTGCTGGAAACTGTGCTCACACTCCTCCGTCCAATCGAAGCGAACTCCCTTCCGGGTCAACCCGGTCAAAGGTGTAGCAATGCGAGAGAACTCCTGCACGAATCGCCTGTAGTAGCCAGCCAGCCCTAGAAAGCTGCGAACGTCCGTCACTGACGTGGGTCTAGGCCAACTCCGAACGGCCTCAATCTTCCTCGGGTCTACACATATACCATCTCGTGTAATCACATGCCCCAAGAAATCTACGCTATCCAGCCAGAAAGCACACTTGGAGAATTTGGCGAAAAGCTGATGCTCCCTCAAGGTCTGCAGTGTAATCCGCAAGTGCTGCTTGTGCTCCTCTCTACTCCGAGAATACACCAAGATATCGTCAATGAACACTATGATGAAAAGATTAAGATACGGCTGGAAAATACGATTCATCATGTCCATAAATGCTGCTGGCGCGTTGGTGAGTCCGAACGACATCACCAAAAACTCATAATGGCCGTAATGCGTGCGGAAAGCTGTCCTAGGAATGTCCTCCTGTCGAACCCGCAGCTGATGGTAGCCTAATCGTAAATCGATCCTCGAAAAGTATCCTACCCCCTGGAGCTGGTCGAACAAATCGTCGATGCGTGGCAAAGGATACCTGTTCCGCACTGTCACCTTGTTCAGCTGGCGGTAGTCGATACACAAACGCATACTTTCGTCCTTCTTCTTGACAAACAGGACCGGAGCACCCCAAGGAGAAACACTGGGTCGAATAAGTACCTTATCCAGCAAATCTTGCAACTGACCATTCAATTCTCTAAGTTCCGCCGGGGCCATCCGATAAGGCGGTACAGAAATAGGCCCCGTGCCAGGAACCAAATCAATACAGAAAGAAATATTATGCTCGGGCGGTAGCCCAGGAAGCTCGTCAGGGAACACATCAGGGAACTCGCTAACAACCGGAACCTGATCCACCGGAACCTCTGTAGCTCTAGTATCAAAAGCTGTCCAGCCCGAAGAGAAGAAATCACACTGTGAGGGGGTAACACCACGGTCCCCCAACACAACAACAACCGACTCGCCGGGAAAATAGAATCGAACTGTCTTCTCGCGGCAGTCAACAGAAGCATAGCACGTGGCTAACCAATCCATGCCCAAAAGAACGTCGAAGTCCAACATCTCCAGAAGGATCAAATCGACAGGCAACTCTCTCTCGCCAATACGGACGGTACAGGATCGGAACACGTGCCTAACAACAAACGACTCTCCCACAGGAGTAGTCACAACAAGCGGCTGGTCAAGCAAACCGGACTCTCTACCCAAACTCGGCACAAAGTGTGTGGATACGTACGGGTGCGTGGATCCGGGATCGAATAACACGTGTGCATCAACAGAACATACTGGAAGGATACCTGAAACCACCGCATTGGACGCCTGTGCGTCCTGATGCGTCAAAGCAAAAACTCGTGCCTGTCCTCCACCTGCGACTGACTGTCCCCTACCGGCCGCTGGCTGCCCTCTGCCTCAGTCACCTCGTCCCCTATGAACAAATCCTCCACGACCACGACCTCTCTGTGCATGCGTCTGACGCGGAGTAATAGTAGGTACTATAGGCAATGCCGTCTGGGGTGATGAAGGTGGTAATGTGACGTGCGGTGCTGCCGCCTCACTCTGGGGTACCTCCGGACAATCTCGCACACGATGATAAGAGCTCCCGCAACGGTAACATCCCGATGATGGTTGCTGACCCTCCTGGGGATAGGAGCTAAACAACCGGCCTCGCCTCGAATCTCTGCCACCTGCAAGGTGCCTGTCACGACGCCGAAAAGGCCGTCTCTGCACTGACGTATCTGCACGAACTCTCTTCGGCTCTGGGACTGCCGAAGTCTCAGCAAGACGCTCCTCAACCAATAATGCTGCATCTACTGCTGCTGCATATGTTTCGTAATGCTGCGCGCTGATAGCAAGGAATAGCAGGGTAAGCAAGCCTCGGACAAATCTCTTGACTCGCATCTCCTCGGTAGCCACTAAATATGGGGCATAGATAGCTAGCTCTGTGAATAGCACGTCATACTCTGCCACTGACATCTCTGGCGTCTGTCGTAAGGACTCGAACCTGCATGCTCGGGCATCTGTAACGCTCAGTGGAAGAAAACGGGTAAGGAATAACGCCACGAACTCTGTCCAGGTCATAGGAGGAAGACCTGCTGCTCTACCCTTCTCGACTGATTCGCACCATTTCTGCGCAAGACCTTCCAGGCGAAAGCTCGCGAACTCAACCCATCTCGTATCTGCGCATCTAAGTGAACGACATATCCGCGCCATCCTATCAATGAAAGACTGTGGGTCCTCGGCCACATCGGTGCCTGTGAAGACCGGAGGCTTCAGCCTCATAAACTCTGACAGCGATACTGTAATAACCTCTGTGGCTGCAGGGGCAACTGCCTGTACTGTGGGTACCACCGCGGTCTCTGCAACGGGTGGAACTACCTCTGGTCGCTGCGCTCGAAGTGTCTCAACTAGAGATCCCATCATCTGGCGCATCTCCTGCATACTGGATCCCATCGTCTGGCGCATCTCCTGCACACCAGCCCCTAATATAGCAATCTGATCTGTCACGGCAGAAACAGCCTGCTCGGGCACAACCGGTGTACTACCCGGATCAGTCCTCGTCTCGGACGAGTCAACTCGAATCTCGGCCCTCGCGGCCGCTCTCTGCGCCCTCGTAGTCTTTGGCGGCATAATGGCTGAAAGGAACAATAGGATTCGATAAGGATACTGAAATCGAATCGCAAGAATGTATAGACTCAAGAAGGAATTTAAATCAATAAGTCCTAAGGTCGCGTAGGCGGAATACCATGTCGTGAGTATGCAGCGGAACATACACACGCTACGCTACCCTGCTGCAGCTACCTACTCCATCATACCAGGGTTATCCTACACTCCGAAAGGTAAAACCTACGCTCTGATACCAACTGTGTCACGACCCAAAGTTTGGCCCGTGACCGGCACTTAACCACGTAACGTCTACAGGCGTAACGCGACTAAGTGAACCGAAAACCCAGAAATCAAACCAGTAAAAGTATGGAATGTTTTAAGTTTTAAATGAAAGCACTTACTAACAAGTTAAGAAATCTAAGTAAACAATCACCAAGATAGCAATATACGACGCCGTAGCGAAGATCAAGATCCACAAGTGGAAACATCACAGATAGAATAAACTGCAAGTACAGTCGGCTCACAACGAGCTCGACACCAGAAAACAAATAATATACATCATCGTCCTCACTCTGTCTCTAAGTTAAATACATACATGGTAGATGGAGAATACTAGATACAAAAGTGCATACAATAAAAGTAACCAGATACCACAACCCATCTAATAGCAAAATAACTCTCGCACCAACCGTAGCGGTATCTGTAGCCAAAAGATGCAAAAGACAGCCTACCGCGACTACTCCAAGGGCAACCTACAAATACTGTGGCACAACGGGGGTGAGTTGCCAACTCATGAATAGAGATAACACATAAAGGTAATCGCGAGCATGCACGTACTGCGCTACTCTATCATATGCCAACAGATGATATCAATGCTTGATAAGCAGTATGTGCAATAATCATGCAAGTGCTCTATCAGGTAATATAACTACAGGATGAGGTACAATAATAAATGCTGAGCATGGGCAATATAACAACTACAAGGAATGTCAACGTGGAAAATATAATCGGTGTCCATCAATGCACCCAGATCCCTCAAATAGCTCAGGCGCCGGCACTCTCATCGGCCCTCTAATCTTGTAAATCTCTGAGAATCACGAGTGCTCAACATCGGCACCCAAATATCATAAGTACTCATGTCCAGCATCGACACACAAATCCCCATCCATCGGGCCCCGTCAGTCCGGGTCAGCCCACGGGCTCCGTCTGCGGTATCGGCCCTCGGCCCGGCAGTACGGATCATCCCGCATCCATCTATCGATTCTGGTCAGTATCCTCCGGATAACTGCCAGGTCCAACCAATCACCGGTAGGTAGTAGTCCCTCTGCCAGGCTCACCATCTACTGCACAGCGAAACCGTTCTCGCCCCGGGATACCATACCGGGTCCACCATGTACCCGTAATCGGCCTCATCCAACTCCTCGATTCGGGTTCACACATATCACTCTAGCACCGAGAAAACACATGGTGGACGCACCGAAATATCATATCCAGGGAACCGGGTTTTTAAATGATTATATATTTGAAATAGCCACGGTTCCCAAATCCAGGAATCACATGTAATCCAAACCAATATGCAAGTCAATGTGATGTGATATGTGCATCAAGTACGAATATCATGTCAAGTCACATAAAGATGAGCTATAGCATAATGATCCGATGTGGTATATGTATCAAGTATGAATATTATGTCAAGTCACATAAAGATGAGCTATAGCATAATGATCCGATGTGGTATATGCATCAAGTATGAATATCATGTCAAGTCGCATAAAGATGATCTACAGCATAATGATCATGGAAGTTATACAGTGTGAGTGTCATGGCATTTACTAACGGTGTGTGTGTAACATGCAGGATAGTGCTCGTGCAATATGAACCGTTAGTAATGGTGCGGTGTTCTATCAATTCTAGATTATATACATATATCAGGGAATGCAGTATGCACTAAATAGTAGCCATGAACAGTCAATGTATGCAAAGGAAACTATAAGGTCCTATCAGCCCTGACGTAGAACGCCATGCGGGCGACATCCCCGTAGATGTTAAATCTACTCACCGTAGTCTCTCGCTAGGTATAGCCAACGACTTGTTTCCCCTTCTGCGCGGCGTCCGCCGTACTCGCCTGCGAACCTAGAATTACACAATATATCACACATAAGCTTGAAGTCACACAAACACGACATTAAAGCCGAACTAGTAACTCGTGTCGTGAACCAAGCGCGCGTGTGCGCAATACGCTAAAACGTGTGATTGCGCGCCTGAAGCCACTCCGACGCGTCGCGATACGCAGAAAACCCAAACCCACACATACGTATCACGCGTGTCGCGAAAGATAGAAAATACAGGAAATAGGGTATTCTACTCCAGATTTTGATACAGAACAGATATTGCAAAACTATATATACCAAAATAACCCACATAGCAGCAGACTCCAGTGTCCCAAACCCCAACCCCCAACTCACCCATCTGGCCGCAAATTGCGGCCAGAATGAATATTCCGGCGGCCTGGGTAAGGGGTGGGCTCCCAGGTTTTGTGTGTGCACTCTATACCCCCTAAATAGCCCCTTTTCCATGGTTTTGTGAAGGAAATGTGTTGATTTGTGTAGGGTTTTGTTTGGGGATCAAAGGGAAATGAAAAGGAGAAGAAAAGATGAAGAAAGGCAAGGTTTTTCTGCTGGAAAGTTGCAGAAATTCTGAGATGGGGAAAGAGAGAGAGAGAAGAGAAGGAAAATGGGGGTCAAAAGTCAATTTTCTACCTAACACCATTCTTCATTTTCTTTTTATTAGGATTGAATTATAAAAAGGGTTATGATAAGATTAAAATGGTGGGGATAAGTTAGCAACCATACAACAAAAGAATGGCTAACATGCTATAGTAAAAACCCTAAGTCACAAATGCTAAGTGTGCAAGTGTACACTACAAAGGAAAATTTTCCAATTTGTTAACACGACTAAAATAACTAATAATCCTATGAACACATATAAAATAATACGCACAATTACTAATTATCACGAAAAACATTCTAACGGAAATTTCAAAGTTTTACAGAAGTACTATGGGCTATGCAAGTAAACACTATGTGATATAAACATTGGTATGGATACAGTTAATGTAGTCTCATATGCAACAATATATGTCTTCCATGACCTAGATCTAAAATGGTATAAACGAATGCAACGGAACACCGAAATGTTATAAAAATGAACATGTGGTACTAGATTTACAATACAGGTATAATCTATATTTAAATAGGTATAAGATAGTTTAAATAGCATGTAGCAAGATTAACTTGCCTCGACGGGTTGCGGAACGGAAAACGGAACGTTACGCGTCGGCGGGAAAAATCGCGACGCGCGCACGGTTCACGGAATGAACCCAAACGACGAACAGTGGAGTCACACGGGTCGTAGGTCTTCGCTGGGTCGTCGGGATCGTCGCCGGCACGGTCGGATTCCGGCAAACCAAGAAAAACAGTGAGTATATTCTAATGGAAAACGCATGGAAGAGAAGCAAGGAAAGGAAGGAAATGAATAGAGGGGATTGATGAGAGAACTCACTCACCGGATTGCAGGGGAAACAGCGTCGTCGGTGCGTCGTCGACGGAGCTCCGACGATGTACAGAAGCACCTTTCATAGAACAGCAAGGAATTTAGATAAAGAAGAAGAAAAGAAAGAAGAGGAGAGGGGTGAGAGAGAAAGGTCGCTCACAGGGTTTGAGAGACAGCTGTGATTGCAAGGCAGCAGTCGTCGGCAAGGACCTCCGGCAGAACGACGGCAAGGCAGCGCATTCAAGGTTTCAGGGAATATCTCGGGTGCTCAGGTGCTATGGTTCGGTGTAAGTTGAGGTTTGGATGAAAAGTTCAGGCGTTGCAGGGAGAGCAGAGGAGAGGGAGGAGGTTGTAATGGCGAGGATGGTCGGCGGCGATGGGACGAGACGGTGCTGGGTTCAAGGCTGCAGTGGGTTTCAGGGTTTAGTGGGCTTGCTTGAGGGAGGGATAAGGAGAAGAGATGATGGAGTTGAGGGCGATAAGGGAATGCAGGAGGTGTCGACGAGGAGAGAGAGGGACGAGGGAAAAGTTAGGGTTTAACCTAGATGGGTTTCTCGTAGCGGAGGTTGTATGGTTGTTAACAAAAAAGAAGAAGAAGAAGGAGAATATAGAAGGAGGTGACGAGATCCACGCGCGGTGACGAGAATCGAGGAGTGCACAGTATTCGCGAAGGGAGAGAGAAAGTGCGATAGGAGAAAGAAAGAAGAGAGAGGGAGAGAGGGCTGCGTCGCTGAGGAAGAGAGAGAAAGAGAAAGGGAAAGAGAGAGAGAGGGGGAGACGTGGGGCCCGGGGCTTTTAAAAGAGATTCTTTGATTGGCTGGAGAAACGATAGAAGGAGGGAGAAGGAATTTGTGGTGCCGCGATAAAGAAATGAAGGGTTAAGATTGAGCGAGGGTGATAGTTAGGGGAAAATATAAAAAGATTTACTGGATTATAAATAAAATCTCGCTGGCTAAAATTTACCATAGGCTCTTGAAAAATATTTTGTCTGTTTAAAAAAAGATTTAAATAAATAGAATTTGGCGAGATGCAAAACATTTCCGAAATGTGCCCCGGTCGGGTCCAAAATTTTGAATTTGAAAAATGAAAATTATTGGCGGGTTCCAAAAATTAAAACGAAGGATTTTATAATTAAAAAGCATACCCCCAAGTACGGATGCACGTAAGTGTGCGTAGCCGTCCAAACACGTCCGTTTCACTGAACGGGACGAGAACACAATACAAGGACGCCACCACCGGGTTAAGGATGCCAAGCAGGCCATGACAAGTATTTTAAATTATTTTTAAATGACTTAAATTGTTATATGCAGAAATATGAAATGTCGGGGTAAATGTATAACTAGCAACAGTCAAGCAAGACAAATGAAATAAATACCACACACCATATATATAATAACCGAAATTTATAGAATTGGGCTCGGTTGTTACAATTATGTATCCATATACATAATAATAATATATAATCATAAAGAGAAGAATGCATGTATCAAATACATACACTTTTTGCGTATCGTATACATAACAATACATCGGTATCAAATACCAATAATATAGAGAGAGGATGTATCATATACACAATACTAGAAAGCATATCACATATACAGTTATTAAGTCAACAGTTAACTTAATATTTCGGTTTAGGAATAAGCCGGCTAGTATTATCCACCGTATGATTAAATTACGTGTATCTCATTCACGTATTCGATCGAACCTTCGTACGTATCCCCATACGCATGACACATCATCATTTTGCATGGGCATGCACTTTCGTTGTGGGAATATAAAGACATGACAATACGCTGACAGTATGTTAAACATGATCATATCCGATTGAATCTGAAACACTTTCAGAGTCAATCCCCTCACGGGTTAATTTACAAGCGTGTCAGCGGTACTAGCTGTACATAATGTCTACCTAGGTATTGAACATAGAGGTAGCTCGACGAGAAAACTCATCCAAACCAAACAAAGCCTATAAGCGACAAGTGCCATACCATCCAGTCTCTTCGTCACAGATTATCACATATCGGGTTTAGGGGGTGGAAACTGTCAGACCCCTAACAACACAATAAGTCCTGCTGATATAAAACTCATAACCATCTGAGATACAACTGATAACACTTATCAATTTATCTCAATCATCTTGACCGATGATTTCTGGTTATGGTTAATCATGCACATTGTGATATCAACTTCCTATACTTGGGAGAGACGAACCCCTTCGACCGCGTACTGACTCCATGTGCTTCCGGACTATACCCAACTAAAACCTGTTTGCATGACTCAGCAGAGTCGTGGTAGGGTAGTAATCAAACTATAGTGGGAACACACACATGACACTATGGCGATCTCAGGTCAAGGGACTACCATGTACTATCGTCACCAGATAACTGCTATCTGACATGTGTATAAAACCATCTAGGAGTTCTCGGCGAGTTCGCTCAGTGTACTCATTCTCTAATGAGCACTTGCAAACAATCCCGACGTTAAACACCAATAGCTGTAGGACAAGCCATCGTCCCGGTCGGGGTCAAGAAACATATACACTAGTCTACACTGGAGTACCGATGTCCCGTCTCGATACTCTCACGACTAAGAGCTTTTAAGGATGTGCTTATAGACTACCAGACCTCACTAGTATGATCCCTATTATAATCCTGGTAATCAAGCAAATATCTTATGGGCTTTATCATCATGTATTAATGATACGTGATAACCAGTAAAACGTATACATATGAAAGATAAATACAAACAAGATAGTATACTATCATCTCGAGTAAGATTGTTCTCTGTGTAGTTCTTCCTTCAATTATAATAATTGTCTTGAGAGCACCTATATCCAACAATATCCACATATTAGATGATAAAGATGGAGATGATGGATGCCGATCGTCGATAAAAATCGTGTAGGGTGTATTTTTTCGATGGCATGGGAGGAAATTCCTTCTTATGGCGCCCGTGCGCGCGCACATAAGAATAATGAAGAAAAGAGGCCTTAGGAGTCTTTTTCGTTAGGTGGCGGTAAAAAATACACCTTTCAACATTATATTTAACGATCGGCATCCATCATCATCTTTATCATCTAAGTGAAAATACAACCGACGGAAATAGTCCTGGGAGGCGAGGGGGGGTTGAATAGGACTATGCTATTAATATGCCCAAATTAAAAATTCTATACTACACTTGCAAAGATAATACAATTGAATAGTTTAAGTAAAGAATATACCAATATAGATAAGTGGGTAAGCAAACTACAATTGTTATTACTTGAACATATAGCAAGAGTAAACAATCAAGCACAAGCAATAAGCATATAAGGCATAAGAGATAGCATGCAATTTCTAATCTAATAAGAAAAAGTAAGAGATAAGAAATTGCAAACGCAAACATAAGAGATTTATAGTGGTTCGGCATCCCGATAACGTCTCGGTCCCTAATCTACTTTCTTTAGGCCCTCGAGCCCGTTCCCTTTAACTTCATCTCTCTCCGAGACAAACACATTACTCGATACACGAGTGAATCTTCTCTTTATAAGATCTCCTCTTACAAAGGCATCTGTAACGACTCTGATTTTACCATACGAATTTTTTTATGTTAATGTACAGAAAGGAGTTTATAAGCCTGAGTACAATTTATAAGTTATTTTTGTTTAAGAACAGTAAGAAACAACTTGTAGCTCATTGGTAAAGCCTTGCACTGCCGTGACGTAGTCCCTGTGTTCGAATCCCCTCTGACACATATTATTTTTCTGATTTTTCTTTTAAACTTTTCAGAAGCCCAAAAGTTTACACGTGCACTGCACATAGAAATGAAAAGACAGAAAAAAAACATGTGTAAAATGATATTTATACAGAATAGGACACGTGGCTTCAATCCGATGGGCTCCCTCCACAATTTGGCCAGCGAGATTCATTATTGGGCCGGCGGGGATGGGCCCCCCGTAGGCAATGAACCCCATGCTCTGCCCACAAAACCCTTGGCCTACCCTCATTACCCCTGCACTGTTTAATTTCTCTGAATTTAAACAGAGACTTTAATTTCATCTTTAAATCAAATTTTAATGCATTTTAATTCATTCTTTCAATTCCAAAACCCTAATTTCACACTATAAATACAACTCCATACCCTAACCCCTCCTCATTCTGAAATCCCTAGCCAAAATTATCAAATTTTTCTAAGTATAAGAAGAGTACAAGTGGAGTTAGCCAAAGACCACCTTCCGACGAGAATCTAAGCAAGTTCCGGCGACTCCACGACTCCACGAAGGCTATCACATCTCCTTCTATCTCCTTTCTACCCTTCTAGATAGTATGCCTCTCCCCATTCTACTCTTTCTTCTTAAAAAGTTCTCTTTATAAAACATGTCGGTAAGTGGAATTACTACCGACATCTCATTCTAAAACCTAAAAATTTCATTATTTTCTTCCTTAACTTTCATGCAAACTCTTACCCTATGTTTATAACCATGAATCTAATGTTTAGAAATAATTTTCACTTTAAAACATTATGCTAGATAACTTTAATTTAAATTTTACAGTAAAATACCATGAACTTTGTATCTACCATATTGTATTATTTTGCTTAATCATACCTCTAGAAAATATTACGGGGTAATGACCTACCCCTCAAATACACATATGTTTATATAGCACGATACTCTTTAAAACATATTTTGTGGCGATTACAACATTTCTTTAAAATACCATGAACTATAAAAAAACCGTTTTACTTTGAATTGTATTATCAAAATTCTTTGCGATTATGCATTTACAACCCTTTTAAGAGGACCCACTATTGGATGGTGCGGATTATCGCACATCCTTGGGTTAGTAGAGCGAGATGCTGATCTCCTCACGGAGCATTCGGTCTCGAAAAATTTTTAATACGATTTTTAAGAAAAACGAGATTTTCTATTTAATAATAAAATTAATTTTTTATAAATATATAAATATTATTAAACCAAATATTTTCAAGATATAATAAAATTCCATGTTTTCTAAAAAAAAAATAAAAGAAGGACAAGTTTCATCAAAATACCCTCAAGTTATCCAAAAGACAAGTTTACACTAAAATACTTTGAACTATCCAAACTAAACTATTATCACTAAAATACTTCACATTCTTAAAATTCACAATTATGGAAATCCTAAATAATATAAATAAATACTCGAGATTTATTTCGAAAGTATATAAAATATTTTTCATAAAACCCCCTCGAGTTATGTAAAATTACATATACAGACTTTAGTAAATATGGGTTTAAGCGGGATCAATTCTCTTGAGCTTCAGGGAGCCGGAGAAAGTGAGTGCTTGCCTATTTAAGCTTGAAAAACCTAACGGAGTTATCAATGGTAATTGTCTTGGAAAAAGACACAAATCCTGCCGTCCATGTGCAGCAGTTACCGATAACCCCCGAATCTAACTCAGGATCCAAATCAGTTCAAAGTGTCTGACTGAAGTCCGAGTCCAAATCAATCAAAGTTTAATCCAAACTCAATTCAATTCAACATGAATCTAATATACCAACATGTATATCTGAACCTGAACCTGAATACCAGAACAAGATCAACATGCAAATATGACTTGACTTGACCGAAACATGGCTATAACTTGACTTGATTACATGTCTACTGGTTTACATCTTGAACCTGATTACATGAACAACTTGTATCCATGGCCTCAGCAAGTCTGATAACTATTAATCAATACAATACACTACGGGGTTTTAAAGGAGTAGATTGGTACATAATGTATTAAAAGTGGCACGATGATGGACATTAAAAGAAATCTACATGAACTCTTATACCATTGTCCCGTGGGTTTTGACGGGGCCTTGTACTTGTATGTTACCATAGTCCATGGGATAGTTGGACTCCTTTCGTATACACTGATACATTCTGTACCAAATTACAAACAACTACGTTAATATAATAAATATAAATCGGTACAAATTACAGTTATATTTCTCTCTATTTGTCGTATTTCCTTCCTTTCTTTAGGACTTACCAAGCGCTAGTGTAAGTGCACGGCGGCGCCCCGGCCGTCAGTCCGACGGCCAAATGCGGAAACGGTGATAAACTTTAATTTTGCGGACTTTGCAAACCGGCACCACCGCGCACTAAACCCCGGATCGGGCCATTAAACTAGATCTAGCTAACTACAAGACGGGTTAGAGATATACCGAGTGATCCGAGTCCTCCGGTCTTCTCGTCGTCGTCCCGATCTCCCGCGGATCCTCCGGTCGTCGCCTCCTTGCCGGAAGGGCACCACATCGCATGTATCTTTTACGGGCTCCCACCTCAATACCGAGGCAACTCGGGCGCGAAGTTGGCTAGCCGACGCGTCCAAGATTTGCTGTAGAATAGTGTAGCAAGCAGGTCTCTTTGGGGTTTATGAGGTTGCCATGTTGGAGGAATTTTGCACAAAGAATTTGATGGATGCTTGATGGAGAAATTGAGCATGCAAAGGAAATGAAAATGGAGCATCCATCAAGGAATGAGCTCGGCCACTTCTGAAATGTGCTCACTGTGAAAAAAGAAATGAAGCCAACTCTTTCACAATTGAAGTGTGTAGGAATTAATACCAAAGGAAAGAAAATGTCTTCACTGCACACACACACACAAAGAGGGGGCCCACGAAAATCATCATGAAGGAAAAACACTCCAGCACACTCAATTCACAATGTAGCCTATTAATTAATTAATTAAACAACCTCCCATTTAAAAACCCATCATTCCAACAGTGGCAGAGGCCGGCCCATACCCCAATTTCCAACACCAAAACCATACTCTATCATGTCATAATTAATGCATCATGGATCAAAGATGCAATCAAATCAAAACAATTGCAAGAAACCCCCTCCACAAATGTTATTTGCAAACTTGCAAATAACCCCCTCCATCGGAAAAGTCCGGCCGGGAAAGAACAAAGAAAAACCGGCCGGAACGGAATGCAAACTGGCAACCCCAGAATACTGGTCCCATAATAAATTACAGGAAAACCCCGATATTGTGCATACACACCCGCATCTGTATTTCTACCGAAATACAAATGCAATGAGACAAAATCTACACTGTACTAAACTAGGATCCGGCTTAAACCAAAGCCGGCTAGTAATATCCGTTCGATCCTGATCCGTGCAATACCGCACGTATCTGATCGAACCCTGCCATATATCCATACGGCCTATAGTACAAACTGTCCGATCCTGATCCGTGCAATACCGCACGTATCTGATCGGACCTTGCCATATCTCCATACGGCCTCTACAACCTTTCGCCCGAAAGCTGAGTAACAGAATGTGGGGGACTCTAAAGACTCGTCAACACCATGGTTGTGGATTTAACCACTAGCACGTCAGAGGTATAAGCCAATACGTAACGGGCTACCAGGTATTGACTAAAAGGGATGTCTGTGAGCGAACTCAGCCTGACAACCCTACTGAGCCTGTCAGTGACAATATCCGTACAGTCCGGTCCGTTCGTCTATGAGTATCGCATGACGGGCCTAGGGGGTTGGTAAAAGTCAGACCCCCAAAAGCGGTACAAGTCGTATCGGAGTGTAGCCCAGAACACCCTGAGATACTACTGGAATACCTACCAGTAAATCTCCTTGCCTCGGCCGAGGGCTTCGTGTAATGGCTCTCCTAGACACAGCACGACCTCACCCCCAATACCGGGAGAGACGAACCCCTGAAGATACGCTCACTGCCTCCATGTGGCTCGGGACTGTACCCAACTAAAACCTGTTTGCACGACTCCTTTGAGCTGTGGTAGGGTAGTAATCAAAGTACAGTGGGAACTCACACGAGACAAATGACGATCCCCAGGTCGATGAACTAACCTGCACACATGTCACCAGGGAACTGCCATCTGACGTCTGGTATATGACCAACTAGCATGTTCCCGGCGAGTCCTGTCCGGTGTACTCATAACCCAATGAGCACCTGTATACATCTTAGGTGATCCAACTGACACCAGTGGCTTGTGAGACCGGCCACCGCCCCTCGTCGGGGTCTCGACTGTATACACTAGTCTACTATGGAGAATCGATGCCCTGTCTCGAAACTCTCACGACTAGGGACCTTTTAAGGATATGCTTATAGACCCCCAGCTCCCACTTATATGATCGCCCTCATACTGCTGGTGGTCAAGCAAGAATCCTAGGGGCTCTATCAACGTGTAATAGCGACGTGTCAGGTCACTTAAAACAGTACACGATGATAAAGGTAAACCAGATAGCATACTATCATCTCGAGTAAGACTGTCCTACCGGGATAGGTCCTCCATCAATCATTGCAATCACGTACCTGTGACCTAATAATTGGCTCTGAGGGCACTATCTCCAACAATCTCCCACTTGCACTCAAGGCTAATTATTGCGATGTCGCATACTCACAGCCCGTGTGATACCGAACACCCAACTCCTCTACTAGTCTGTCTCACAAAGCTCGTTTGCGAAACTATTGCGTTCGAGGAATAGCCTCAGTGAGTGGATCCGCTTTGTTGTCTCTTTCAATGTCTCTCTATATCTCAAGTTCGCGGTGAGACCCATCTCCCGAAATGAGCAAAACCTGTCTTAGAATATGTTTGGATGTCTGATGGGACTTAGCTCATAAATGAACACCAAATCCAAACTTCTTAGACTGTATCGTCAACTGAACTTAATCAGTATCCTGCGCCATGCCACCCTCAGTATTGCCTTGGACCACCTGTCCAAAATACTGCCCCTCATCAGAAGGAAAACTATAGCTCTGACAACCTCCTTGTCGTCCATGTCACCTTGGAAGCCTGGAATGATAACTGTTTCCCGAATGAGGCTGTCGATATCATATCCCTAGAACATCCACTTATGTTCTAAAACTGCTTCCGACTGTTTCTCCATGATCGGATCAATATCAACTTATTGCATCTAGTGCAAGAACAATATCTGGTGTGGTACTTGACATTTCATGATTGACTCAATTGCCTGAGCAAGTGATCTGCCAATCATGCACATCCCTCTCCCCTTTAGTCTGTAAGACACCTTTAGAGAGGGTGACTCCCTTACCTGCAGGTACACTACCGTGCCAGGAGTCGTCCATTCTAAATACTCTTAGAATGCTGTCTAAGTACCCAGATTGGGAAACCACCCAAATCTAGATCTAAAACCATAGATCTAGTAACCAGTATGTCTGATATAAAGTCCATTTCCTTTGTGGAGAAACCACTGTGTGACGACCAAAATATAACCGATTGTAGTATAGGAGTTTCTTTTCCTACTCTGTGTATGTCATCCAAATACTAGGATATCACACCCTACTACCTTCTCAACAGATCCATCCCCTATTCTGATGAAGTCAAACCCATGACTGTCACGTCAGAAATAGATGATCTATCTCCGCTACTGGTGCTTCAGTCTGTAAACAGACATAAGCTACCTGTCCACCAATGCTTCCGCTGCTCCCACTGACTATGACAACCCTCTGGCAGAGTCATATACACGTACACTTCTAAAACTAGTTTAGAACGACGCTATACTCATCCTCCCGCCGGGTCTCGCAGCCTGGAACAACAGCAATGGTAATTGTGGGTAAACAAGATCTTCCCTGTCACCGTCCTTGAGGCTACCGTAGTACCTCTCGGGTGCCTGAAGTTACCCACCTTATCTGCGGAGTGGCCAATGGAATGTCAATCCAGATTGAATCTTTAGGTTCCTTATCAAATGTTCAGTAATCGTTTGTGGTTCTGGAATCACTTCCAGTTCTACCATACTCCCACTACTTTTTTCTGAAAAAATCCATTTTTATTAAAACTGTGGCGAGTCTAGAACAATATTGCTATTGTTCATCCAGATGGTAGAAAGTCAACCCGCGTCATAGCCTGGGTCAACCCACAAACAGCCATTACAGAAACGTGCCTTGAGTTGTCCAGTGTCTGGTTTTAAGCATAAGCCGGACAACTCCCCGTACCTTAACATCGTTAAGATATGAACTGTTCTATATCCCATATAGGACCAGAGGCACTGATTTAATTGAACCAGATCCAAATCATGCAGCTGTCTCCAGTGCATGTCAACTAAATGGAAGGAGGCCGATCAGCGTTACTCAACTTAGGAATGCTTCCAATTATGAGTAACCTGAAAGAGAAGCAATTTCTCTTAATCACTACTATCAACTGAATACCATTGACAAGTATCTACATCTTCGATCACTTTGAAGAATCCCGATACTCGCTACACCTGGTTCTCTACTCTATTCAAATACCTATAACTTCTCCAAATTCGGACCCTGTGTTTCCACGAAACACTTGTCTAAAAACTAGAGAAGTCATAAGTAAACCGAATATAGTACGAGGACCAACCCCTCTGTCCGGATGGACCCTGGACATCATACAATACTCTGTACAAGTCCCTTGAGTCTGATTACTCATTCACTGTGTGTCGTAGGTTAAAAACTGTACTTATGGTTAAGAAGAATTACACCGCTGTTTAATGCTCCTTACCTAACCATCCACTGATATAGGTAAATCTCGTAGACATAATTTCAAAAAGGTATATCTCACTCTATGAAAATAGACGTACAGATATATCAATTTGAAATTGGTGCATGACAGCGGATATTCAAAAACCAAATATTTGCCGACCGGCAAACAGCCCAGGTGATTTCCTCAAATATCACCGATTACAACGAATCCCGATATAATGAGGATGATCACCCAATTCCCAATAACTTACTCCCACTCATCATCTGTAAAACCATACAGATGTGAGAATCGTACCTGGTAAATACATACCCTGGAGTAAGGACTAATTGGGAAATCAGTTTTCCTTTAACAGTACACAGTGAAACTGAAACATCGAAATGTTTCGATGGGGTATCCTGGTATTCCTAGTAATTCCTCTTCCAGATTCACGACTGTAACCGTATAATTCTTTGCCACCTCTCCAAATCCCTTCATATGTCTTTAGTCTTTACCTTCTGCACACCCCTTGGGCCAAATGGTTTTCTTCCTTCCCTACCGTTCGGCACCAGCCTATGGTTTGGAAGAAGACTATCCAATAAGCATAATGGGTGTACTGTCCTAATCCTAGGAACACTCGCAATGAGAGAGGGTGAAGATAAAAGACAACCGAATAAACCTTATTCCTATTTCTCCTGGACCAGAATCCATCCCCGAACTGGAACAAGTTCCATTCGAGTTCGTATATAACCATACGATGGAGTATCCAAATAAACTGTGGATCTTCGTAGTGATACGGAGTGTCCTGGAGAAATACAAAGGTGATGTGGGAGTGGTAACGAAATATTTGGTTTGGTCGTGAATATCTGTTGCAATTTACTTTGCCCTCTTACTAATCCTTTGCTTTGTCTGAACTTAATACCTTCTGTACACCATCGTTAGGCTAATTGGTTTTCTTCATTCCCTACCAGTCGGCACCAGCCTAAGGTTTGGAAGAAGACTATCCAATTTGCGTAATAGGTGTACTATCTCCTAAACCAAGGAGTACTCGTGACCTGAGAGAAGGTAAAAGGAAAAGACAACTGAATAGTCCTATCCGTTTTCTCCAGAACCGGAAACCATCCTCGAATAAATCCCTTCGAGTTCGTATATAACCATACGATGGTTTTGTCCAATGGAAGTGGACGTTCGTAGTAATACGGGGTGTCCTGGAGAAAAGGATAAAAGTAGGAGTGGTAATGAGGTTTGCAACTCTGACAATCCAAAAGCCGGTGTCAAGAAGGTTCGGTCAACTTGGTTACTGAGTCATAGTCTTAGGGTCGGGTCAATGGTCGCTGCCAAAAAGATAGAGAGAAAAGAAACACTCAGCGTGCACTCTAACCTAGATCAGAATGGTTACCAATTTATCTAATCTGGAATCCTCCCACTGTACCTCAAATTCTCCTCCAAACCTGAAAGAAGAATTAGTCGGGATTAGCCGAGGAGTATACTAACTCATCAGTGGGAATCGGGATCCAACTCTCATCGCATGATAACGTGACGGAATCCGCTCACGTCATCACACTCCAGAAGGTATGCGCATATCTGGCAAGTTTCAGTTCTTTTGAAACTCCCGATGTGATTTCTGCCCCATGCTCTTATGACCTTGACTTTGGCCAACAAATCATAAGTCACATGTCAAGTTCTACCCGTCATTCTCCAGGTTGATTCGAATCCACCCGCACAAGCCCTTGACTTTGGCCAACAAGGCTATACGACTGTTCCAAACCAACGCATCTATCTATGCTGCGTATGAATAACCAACAGCTACCAAACACTGTGCCTTGACTTTGGCCAACAAACACAGCTTGAATACTATTGACTACCCATATGAAACGACGGAGGGCTACGAATGGTTTCTGGCGAAAACCTTTAACGTAAAGAACTTGATATCGTTGAAGGAACTGATAGCTTTTAAAAATATAGTGACGAAAACCGTTGCTAAAGAGGTCACTCCCGGTGAAGGGATCTCGGCTCTTTCCCCGTAGAATGAGGTGCAGGATATTCCAACTGAATACCACGGTGCAAAGCAAAAGTAATCGGCTATAGTGAAGTTAATGCCCTGACGCAAACTTCTGTCCAAGGGGTCACTCCCGGTGAAGGGATCTCGGCCCTTGCCTCGTCGACTGAGGTGCTGGATATTCATAACCGAATATCACTGTGCAAAACAAAAGTGAACGTCCTTGCAATAACAGCTTTTTGAAAAAGTGTTCCAACAACATCAGATTAGGTTTGTTTTAACTTGCATTGATCCGAATCAATGCAGTCCCATCAATTGATCACACCACAAAGAACGAAAATATACTGACGTACGTATATGCCATCCGCATTCGCCACTGGGTCCCGTCATCACCCGTTAGGTTAGATAACTAACGGCAGAGCGGGGACTGGACTAGCGCGGATGAAAAACATATACAACATCTACTAATATATATACCAATATATTATATTCGCTCAAGGCGTGAATAAAATGCAACATCACAGAGAATGAACAGCATCACAGAAACAATACAGATATCTGGGATCCCCGGGTTTCACAGAGCCGCAGAAACCCGACGTTCCCCTGGTCGTGTGGATAGCCTGTGCAATGTAATCCTAGACCCCTACGGGCGCGGCAAGTCACCCGCCAAAACCTGAAGCGAGGCAGCCCCCTTCAGCACCGTGAATGGACCACCCGGCACTTCACGGAATCCGGCAACTTGGGCACCCCTCCTGGGTCAACCTGTACCCCCTACGAGTGCGGCGAATAGCCCGCCAATCCTAGAGTGAAGCCCCCTCCGTCTCAATGCCATGAGATGCGGGCTTGTTGCCCTCTAGACCCCGGCTATCCGTGCACCCCTCCGCGGGGCAATCCTAGTACAGAAAGTAAAATATACATACAACGGGTACATCGACCGCAACCAGGTCGTGCCCCAAAATAATAATACAATCAGGCAGTGACGGCAGTCCACATGTCGGACGCTCGCCCCGCAATATCAAATGTACATAATACAACAGAACTGTACTAGCATTGCATCCAGGCTATCCCCCACGACCGATCCGCAACATCACAGCAAAAACAGAACATCAACGTGAAAGTCACGTTCGCAAATCCGTCTAACCGGGCTATAGCAGTTAGACCGGATTTACCGATCAAGTGGCATTCACGGTCGCAGATATAATGTAAATACTGTGAAATAATGTGTTTAAAATATCCGACCGATCAAATTTTTAACAAGTGGGCCCCAAGTGTTACTGTAGCACTTCAAGAAATACTGGGCCCAAAATTAATATTCCAGAAACCCTAAAATCACACCAGAAGCCCACTGGAGAAATTTGACCAATTGACCATACCATAGTGCGGCGGAACAGCGGCCGTAGGTGGGGATTGGCCGCGGTTCCGCGCTCCACTTAGCAGATCAATTTTTCGAATTTTCCCAGATGTCTTAGAATTTCATGTACATCAATTTTCTACCACCTGAAAATTTTTAGAGACCAAAAAATTTCAACAGAAAACTGATGTGAATAAAAATTGGGTTTTTGGAATTTTGGTCGATCGGAACTGAAAATCACATCAAACAAAGCTAGACGAAGTTAATGGCGAGGCTCTGATACCAATGTAAGTGCACGGCGGCGCCCCGGCCGTCAGTCCGACGGCCAAATGCGGAAACGGTGATAAACTTTAATTTTGCGGACTTTGCAAACCGGCACCACCGCGCACTAAACCCCGGATCGGGCCATTAAACTAGATCTAGCTAACTACAAGACGGGTTAGAGATATACCGAGTGATCCGAGTCCTCCGGTCTTCTCGTCGTCGTCCCGATCTCCCGCGGATCCTCCGGTCGTCGCCTCCTTGCCGGAAGGGCACCACATCGCATGTATCTTTTACGGGCTCCCACCTCAATACCGAGGCAACTCGGGCGCGAAGTTGGCTAGCCGACGCGTCCAAGATTTGCTGTAGAATAGTGTAGCAAGCAGGTCTCTTTGGGGTTTATGAGGTTGCCATGTTGGAGGAATTTTGCACAAAGAATTTGATGGATGCTTGATGGAGAAATTGAGCATGCAAAGGAAATGAAAATGGAGCATCCATCAAGGAATGAGCTCGGCCACTTCTGAAATGTGCTCACTGTGAAAAAAGAAATGAAGCCAACTCTTTCACAATTGAAGTGTGTAGGAATTAATACCAAAGGAAAGAAAATGTCTTCACTGCACACACACACACAAAGAGGGGGCCCACGAAAATCATCATGAAGGAAAAACACTCCAGCACACTCAATTCACAATGTAGCCTATTAATTAATTAATTAAACAACCTCCCATTTAAAAACCCATCATTCCAACAGTGGCAGAGGCCGGCCCATACCCCAATTTCCAACACCAAAACCATACTCTATCATGTCATAATTAATGCATCATGGAGCAAAGATGCAATCAAATCAAAACAATTGCAAGAAACCCCCTCCACAAATGTTATTTGCAAACTTGCAAATAACCCCCTCCATCGGAAAAGTCCGGCCGGGAAAGAACAAAGAAAAACCGGCCGGAACGGAATGCAAACTGGCAACCCCAGAATACTGGTCCCATAATAAATTACAGGAAAACCCCGATACTGTGCATACACACCCGCATCTGTATTTCTACCGAAATACAAATGCAATGAGACAAAATCTACACTGTACTAAACTAGGATCCGGCTTAAACCAAAGCCGGCTAGTAATATCCGTTCGATCCTGATCCGTGCAATACCGCACGTATCTGATCGAACCCTGCCATATATCCATACGGCCTATAGTACAAACTGTCCGATCCTGATCCGTGCAATACCGCACGTATCTGATCGGACCTTGCCATATCTCCATACGGCCTCTACAACCTTTCGCCCGAAAGCTGAGTAACAGAATGTGGGGGACTCTAAAGACTCGTCAACACCATGGTTGTGGATTTAACCACTAGCACGTCAGAGGTATAAGCCAATACGTAACGGGCTACCAGGTATTGACTAAAAGGGATGTCTGTGAGCGAACTCAGCCTGACAACCCTACTGAGCCTGTCAGTGACAATATCCGTACAGTCCGGTCCGTTCGTCTATGAGTATCGCATGGCGGGCCTAGGGGGTTGGTAAAAGTCAGACCCCCAAAAGCGGTACAAGTCGTATCGGAGTGTAGCCCAGAACACCCTGAGATACTACTGGAATACCTACCAGTAAATCTCCTTGCCTCGGCCGAGGGCTTCGTGTAATGGCTCTCCTAGACACAGCACGACCTCACCCCCAATACCGGGAGAGACGAACCCCTGAAGATACGCTCACTGCCTCCATGTGGCTCGGGACTGTACCCAACTAAAACCTGTTTGCACGACTCCTTTGAGCCGTGGTAGGGTAGTAATCAAAGTACAGTGGGAACTCACACGAGACAAATGACGATCCCCAGGTCGATGAACTAACCTGCACACATGTCACCAGGGAACTGCCATCTGACGTCTGGTATATGACCAACTAGCATGTTCCCGGCGAGTCCTGTCCGGTGTACTCATAACCCAATGAGCACCTGTATACATCTTAGGTGATCCAACTGACACCAGTGGCTTGTGAGACCGGCCACCGCCCCTCGTCGGGGTCTCGACTGTATACACTAGTCTACTATGGAGAATCGATGCCCTGTCTCGAAACTCTCACGACTAGGGACCTTTTAAGGATATGCTTATAGACCCCCAGCTCCCACTTATATGATCGCCCTCATACTGCTGGTGGTCAAGCAAGAATCCTAGGGGCTCTATCAACGTGTAATAGCGACGTGTCAGGTCACTTAAAACAGTACACGATGATAAAGGTAAACCAGATAGCATACTATCATCTCGAGTAAGACTGTCCTACCGGGATAGGTCCTCCATCAATCATTGCAATCACGTACCTGTGACCTAATAATTGACTCTGAGGGCACTATCTCCAACAGCTAGTTCACTGACGACATTCATATCTCTTCTTTCTTTGGAATGTTCGTCAGGAGGACCCTGTTCCCCTCCGAACGGCGGCCGACGACGCGAGGGCGTCATGCCTGAGATTCGGGGCAGATGCTATTTGGTTTTATCCGTCCACCTCTCCGAAGATACCAAGTTGATTTATGGCACCGTGTATCGGAGGTTTAGACGGATGCGGCCGATGTAGCAGACTTCGTCAGATTCCCCCTCGCTTGAGGGGTTTTTGACTGTGGGGACGCTCTTGCCTGCAGGCGCAAGCCCCTGCAGTTAATTACGCAACCGCATCGCGGTAGCCACTTTCACCTTCTCCAGAATTTCACTTCGTGTCGCGTGTGTTTGTTTTGTTTGTGGTTTCCCGTGGATTGTATACGGAGACTAAGTAATGCCGTCGCCCGTAGGACGTGGATTAGTCCAAATCCGTATTTACTTAGATTTGGGTTTGGTGTTTTTAGTTTAAGGATACGTTAGCCGTATTGAGGCTAAAATCAACTTAAACATTCGTTAAGGATACGTTAGTCCTGTTTGAGACTAAGATCAACTTAACGTGATGATCCATTTAATATATGGCTGTCAGGACTCATCAGCTCTCTGACATCATTGAAAGATTACAACGATAGGTGTCAGAGGTGTTCAGAGATGTACCCTTGAACCAAAGTCGATTGGGGGTCTTATAGTCCATTTAAATGTTTAAGGATACGTTAGCCGTATTTGGGGCTAAGATCAACTTAAACGGGATCATTTAGATCCGGCAAAAGAGCATTTGGAGGCTCTATTGTTCTAGTTTAGGGACGTAGTGGTCCATATTCCAGTTTAGGGACGTAGTGGTCCATCATTAGTTTAAGGACGTTTCGGTCCAACATTAGTTTAAGGACGTTTCGGTCCACGAGTTTAAGGACCCCGCAGTCCATATTCATATGTGGTCGTCGGGACCCGTCACCTCTCTGACGTCGTTGAAGGATTACAACGACAGGTGTCAGAGGAGTTCGGAGATGTACCCTCGAACCGGAGGTAAATTGATTTAGGAGAGCAATCTTGCTCAATCAATTTAATTTGAGGACTTACGGCCACGATTGGGCTAAGTCCAGTTGAAAAATGTTCAACACTTTTATTCGTTCTTCTTTTTCTTTTTTTTATTATTTTTTTTTGTTTGGGCTCTGCCCATAAAGGATGCAGAGCATCAATTTATTTTGGGCCCTGCAGAATACCAATTTTACTTGGGCTTTGCCCTTTTATAAAAGATGCAGAGCATCAATTTTACTTGGGCTTTGCCCATTTATTGCTTTGCAATTTATTTAGGCCTACTAAGTCTTTTTGATTTGGGCCTGGGCCTTTAGCAAAAGAAATGCATTGCATTTGTCAGGCGCTTTGCGCCAATCAAAGAGCGCAAGTGCTTGTGGTGAGGACACGTGTCATGCAAGCGCAGTGCGCTGCGTTAGTGCGCTGCACTGCTGACACATGGCGCGCTCTGGTGAGTTGTGCCAGTTTCAGAGAGCAAGGCTCTATTTCAAAGCGCCTAGCGCAAATGAGTCAGATGCGGACACGTGTCATGTTCTGAGGAGCGCAAGCGCAACAGCGCAGTGCGCTGTGTCAGTGCGCTGCGCTGTTGCGCTGCTGACACGTGGCACTCCCTGGTGGCTTGCGCTAACATAGGAGCGCAACAGTGCAATTTTTCAAGTGCAAAGCACTGTTTTATGTTTTGATCGATTTTAAATCAAAGAAAACAAGTTTTTTCTTGTTTTCAAAGAACCAATGGTTCATAAGAAAGTGCAAAGCACTATTATTATTTATTTTTCTTTTTTATTGAAGATCATTGATCTTCTTCTCAGATCAATAATCTGTTCACAAGAGAATTTTCTCTTTTTTCTAAATGTTTTTACCTTTTTTCTTTCTGAAATTTCTTCAGAGTTCTCTCTGTTTGAAATTCTTGATTTCTCACAATTGTTGATGCCTTTGATTTGAGGTCTAGGGGTCTTTATATAGTGCCCATAAATTTGTTAAAGAGATCTTTCTCTGAGTGATTTGGGGAATTTTCCCCACCGTTGGATCTTTGATCCAAGGGCTTCTGTTTTACAGAAGAAAATCTTCTTGTTTTAACAAGAACAGAAAGATTTCTTTAAAATCTTAATTCTGTTTGGCGCAAATCCCCTAGCGCGTGACACGTGTCAAGCAGCGCACAGCGCAGCGCAACTGCGCTTGCGCATGAATGCCCCCCCACCGTTGCGCTCACGTGGCGCGCACGTGAGTGCAACGGTGGCAAGCTCCTGACCGTTTGATCAACGGGTGAGCTGAAGGGGCGCAAGCGCCTTATAAATAGGACCTCTGGCCCTTTAGAAAACTTCACCATTTTCTAGATTTTGATTCCCAGAGTTTTGCTCTTGCTTAAGAACTTCAGAGCTTTGCTCATTTCCAAAGTTAGAAATTTTAGGTAAAATTAATTTAAATTAAATTAAATTAATTCAATATTAATATATATTAATTCATATCAATCTTAACTAAAAGAGTTTTTATCTCACAGATCTTTTGATCTAAAGAACTCCCCATTGGGGTTTCATAAACAGAGCTTTGCTCTCAAAAACTTATAGATCTACAGAGATCTTTGTTCATGGGTTCGAACCCATGAACAGAGCTTTGCTCTTGGATCAAATGTAGATCTTTTAGATCTGAAAAATGAAGAACTTATTATAAGTTTTCATGGATTTTTCAAGTTTCCAAAATTTTTAATTCTTTTAAGTGTTAAAAATTTCTGGTGGATCTTTCCATTATTACCACAGAGCTATACTCTTTTAAGGAATCATATTCCCCTGAGACCAGAGTTTGACAAGTGTCACTCTGTGACAGAGCTTTGCTGTGAAAGAGGAGATTTTTTCCTTGTCTCTATTCTCTTGGGGATCTTTTCATTAATTGACAGTCTCACCCAATGATGGGGCTGTCTTATTAAATGAGGCACTTTCATCCAGATTTTGTGGATCCCCATTTGGTCCCCTACCCACTGCACTGCAGTGTCGTGTGATTAATTTTAATTTAATTAATTTTTAAATTCAATTAATTAAAAGTTTTTTTTTAAACGCCAAGCGTTGGAATTGCAGCACTAACGGCTATCTTTTTGTTCCCTCGCAGTGACCATGTCTCTCGATACTTCATTCCCGTTCGCCCGCTCGGAGGAAGGGTTTCCTGAAGCGCCCTTGGACCGCGAGGTTCTAGCCATGATCAAGGACCACGACCCGGAATATAAGAGTCTCCACCTTTGGGGGTCGTGGTACAATCAGATTATTATGGGTCGACAGAGCTTCACATGCGCAGTACCGTCAGAACCCATCACGGCGATTCATTACGCCAGCCCACCCCCGGTGCAGTATGCCGTGGAGATGGTTGATTGGACATCGAAGGGTTTTCTTCATCCGGCCATAGATGCAATCCCGGTCCAGCGTCCCTTGGTTTTGGATATCCTGAGACGCCGTATCTGTCAAGGCGAGGCACGACCTTGGGGGCAATCATATAACGTAGGTCTGATCCCCGGCCACCCGATCGGCTACCTGCCATGGGTTCGGTATATCCTGTCGACGAAGAAGTCGCAGTTGATAAGGTTAGGGTTGTACACCGCGGTCTATGTCTCCCTCTTTCAATATCCCACGCTCCCCACCTGGTGGTTCAAGGCTTTCTTGGAGCAGTGGAACATTCCTACCCACACTTTCTTCTCCATGGATCGAGAAGTGTCAATTTCTCTGGAGGAATTCATGGAGGTATCCGGTTTACCGGTTATAGGGGAACACTATAAGGAGTTGCTCCCGACAGACGAGCATGTTTTCGGTGCTAAGCCGTTGGTAAGGGGGCTCACGCCGGAGAATGCTGTTCAACACCAATTCCCAAGCTTGATTAAAGTGTTGAACATCTACGAGGCCCTTTTCATCGAACGTGGGAGTCGCGGAGTTAACTTTGAGGATTTCATCGCTCGGTTCCTTCGCCCAAGCGTCCTCTCATCAGAAGCCACCAAGTTTGCTACCCTGGATGACCCTTTCGGTCTAGGTTTGGATAGCCTGCCGGCGAAGGAAATAGACCAAAAGGGTTTTTTCCTTCCGGACTTCCCGACCACGTCTTTTGTAGAAATTGCAGCCCCTGGGATGGACGAGGAGGCCTTTTTTTTTTAGGATTTCTTGGGTTATAGCTGAGTTGGTTTGCAATCCCAATGCACTCTCACCATATGCGGCCCTCTGTCTTTTACCCAGCCCACCGGATGACCATCGGGGTAAAAGTGGCCGTTGGGATCGCCGGCTTGGCACACTTATATCATGGTCTCAGTCGAGCAGCGGATGCTAATGAGCCTGGGGTACAGCATGTGGTCTTCCCGATGCACTACTTTGTATCGTGGCTCGAGCTACACACGATGGGTGTCTTCGGCATGCACAAAAGGCCCTCGTTCTTTGACAAGTGCGGTTTCCCTCGCATCATACAGCTGATTGGTGCATCGATTGTGACTCCATCGCCACGGAACGCCAGGGGTTTACTCCTTCGCCCTCACACCGTTGGAGCCGGGATGTCCTTTATTGACAAGGTGTTGATTATTGGAAAGGCGTCCACCACTGCGGTGCGACCATTACAAGACTCCTTTAAGGATGGAGCCTCAGTTTTGACGGCCCGGGAGACCCTCCACTTATATTCTATTAGACCGGGCTTCCTAGTCTTCAGGCAGAACGGTGCGGCGATTTTTATGAGATACAACCCGCATCGTTTCGCCCAACAACTGGGCTACGATCAAGAAATTCCCTTGGAAGCTTTCCTACTGGAACCCGCTGCCACTGAAGAAGGGATGAAGAACATGCTGCATCACTTCATGCGCCTGAACACGGGTTCTCATTTTTTTATCAGTGCGCCAGCCTGCGCTCCACGACTCCTCAGCGTATATAAGGAATGGTACAATCATTCAACGGGAGCCGTTATAAAGGAAGAGAGGCGAGTGTTGGTCGACCGTAAAGGTGTACCTCCCGGCAGCGACCGCAAAGCTCCTCTGGTGCTAAGGACCCCGGTATTGCCTCCACTGAAAGATGACAGAGCCAGACCATCGCGTGCGCAAAGTCCTCCGCACGGACTGCCGCTCCCCGATATTGCGGATGCGCCTCCAGCGCCCTGTGCTCCAGTGGAGACAGTGGTTGTAGCCTCGCCGGAGTCTGGCGTGGGTGCGGACATCGGGACCCGCCGTCCCAAGGTGGCTGCTAAGCGTAAGTCGATCCCGCGTGCACCTAGGGTTGGCGGGCAGAAGAAAAAGAAGTCACTCTTTGCCGCAGACGTCGCGTTCGGTCAGGAACCCCACGCTCCCTATGCCGAGGGCCTGAGTGAATATGGGACTAATGAGGGATTAGTCATGCCGCCGGATGACACGGACCTGGAGGCCGCCCTCGAAGCATCGGAGCGGTTGGCGAGGTGTGACGCATGGCTGGCTAAGCTTGCGGAATCAGGTAATCACTAGTCGCATTTTCTATTACATCATATCTTTATTATTGCCTTTGACTAACATTCTTCCTTCTTTTCTTCCAACAGGCATCACCACTGAAGAAGCCATCGCCGCTTCCCTGAAGACTTTCCAAGAGGAGGAACGTCTTAGAGTGTCCATGGGCCTTAGTAAGTTTCAATTCATCAAGTTTTTATTTCCCTTGTGTTATGGTCGCTCTAACCTCTCCCTTTTTATCGCAGGAACCTCAATGCCGTTCCCGCCAAGCGACGCGGACATTCTTCCAGCTGCTGATGTTCCTGCTTCCTCGGGGCTACCGCGGGAGGTCCGTCTTGAAGAGCCGATGAGAGATGCCTTAAAGGATCTAGAGGCATCTCTGAACGAGGACGACGCCGCCTTGATGAAGGAAGCGTCGAAGAGATCCATCGCGACAGCTCGAGAGGAGAGGAAACGGTCAAGGCACGAAGCAAAGGCACGCCGGGCTGCCATGGCCATTGGAGCGGGCCCAAGCACTATCCCCCGTGCCGATACTCCATCAGAAGAGCACCCGGTCGCCTTGTCTATGGCTTATAGACAGGCGGTGCGCGCCAGTAGGGAGGCTAACAATAAGTCCACCTCAGGTAGTATTTCTTTCAGAATTTTTTTTGTAAAAATTGTAAACTCGCCGGTTCTTATGTATCTCATCTTGCAGGGCCAAGTCCGACCGAGGGGGAGGCAGAGACTGTCGAACCCAAGGAAATAAGGGGGGCGGAGACCGTTGAACCCAAGGAAACAGAGGAGGCGGCACCTGCAAAATCCGAGCTGACGGTGGGCAACGTCGCTGTGGCTGCGGAGCCTGAGATAGAGGTTGAGGGATCTGCAACCGAGAAGGTCATTGATGCCGAGCCTGAAGTGGCGGCAGATGAAATAATCGTTATAACTGAGCCCAGGGTAGTGGTGGACGAGGCGCTTAGGGCCGGCGACCTCGTGGTGACGGCGGATGAGCCGATGGAGACCACGGAGCCCGAAGAAGTAGCGGGTGAGATGGGCACGACTCTTGGGGAAGAGCCAGCCGCTCTCTCCCAAGAGTCCGGCAATGCTCCGATCATTGCCCTCCCCGTCTACGATCTTCCGCCGTCTCCTGGCCGCACGAGCACGACGACGGTCCCCATTGAGTCGGGTGATGAGGCCACGGGCGGTGGCCTCATGTCGATGGATGAGGGAGTCGCCTCCGTTTCAGCCAGCAGTTCATCAGGTAAATCCCAAGTTGCTGTCTTTCTTTACCTTACAATACTTTCTGACAAGTTCACCTTTGTTCGTAACGCATGTGCAGTCAGCGCCGTTGCCCTACTGCTCGAGGGAGCGCCTTCAACGACTGCCTTGGCGGTGGTCACCTCTCAACCCTCTCTCATACCATCGAAGATGTTGGAAGGTATGGATTTGCAATTTATTAATCTTATCTTTCAGACGTATAATTTGTGTACTAAAATCGTACTGTTGTATCTTTTCAGGAGTACTCTTTGATTATCTATATCAAGTGTTGCTCCCACACTTCTCCTTCCCATCTGAACTCTTTTCTCCCTCTGGTGGCGCTGGTGAGTATAGTTCTCGACTGATATCTTTCTTTTTTGTGATGGAATTATTTCTAACTTTTCCTCGTCCTGACTGCAGTGCTACAAATCGAAGGGGGAGAAGAAAGATCGGTCTCGCCACCGGCCCTTCCGGCCTTGCCCCCTGCTTCAACTGGTATAGTAGAATATCTCCTCAATGACTTTTTCCATATCTCTTGAATCGTCATCTAATCGCATTTTGTCTTTTTAGCTGTCGTTCCGGTCTCGGCGCCCTTCGAGCCTCGCATCACAATGCCGGCAGGTCCTTATCTGAGACGTCCATCTTCGAAAGGCGCCGCGAACAGTCTGTGCATGTTGAGCGATTACGTTGAGGAACTCGACGTCGAGACTCCTACATCTGCTGCAGACTTCGCTACGGCGGTTAACCCGATGCTGGTGATACTCGTGAACTTCCATGACGAGGGCATCATCACGTCTTGGGTTAACCATTGCAGGGAGATTGAGGCTCGCCTGCATCAGCTGGAGTCGATGCGTCCCGCTCCCGAGATTTTGGCCGTGAGTACTCAACGGGCAGCGTGGCTCGAGCAAAGCACTTCTTATTTCCACCATTTGGAACAAGAAGCAGCTTTGAGGCTGAAGGAGTGGCAGGAGTCTTCAAGAGAAACTGCTCGCCTACGTGCTGAAGTCGAGGCGAACGCTGCTGAGGTAAAGGCTGTCTTCGACGGCCTTCTGGAGCGTATCTCACATGGGCTAAATCTGAAGCAGAAGCTTGACGCTGCCGAGCGTAATGCCCAAGGTCACGAAGCCACTCAGCAGGCCGTCGGAGAGAAGCTTACCTCTCTCTTGCAGCAAAGGGCTCAGGTGGAAGCAGAAATGGCGGTGGTGGCAGATCAGGAAAAGGCGTGGAAGGAAGTGCGCGAACAATTAATAGGGCTATGCAAGACGCTTCCTTCCCAATAGCTTCCTTTGTACCAATAAACTTGTAAAAAAAAAATTTCTTTTTCAAAATAATATGTATCCATTCTTTATTCTTTTGTACGATCCATCTTGTATTTGATTGAAGTCAATAAATAAAGATACACATTTTCCTTTGCAATGTCTTGTATGCTCTTTTGCTTTCTGCCTTCTCTTATTATCAGCATGCTGTCTTGATAAACATAATTGGCAGATAATAGAGTAAGCATCTTGATTTCTTCAAGAAATAGTGATGGCTTAGGCCACAGGTTCAGATCTGCCGCTTAAGACTTTTCAACTTTGTGAGCCGTGAGGGTCTTATAGAGACTTTTCTTCCTACGGATCGAGAGGATCTCATAGGTGGATTTTCTCCTTGGGAATCATGAGGATTCCCAAGTGTGTTTCCTCTTATAAGTCATAAGGATCCTATAAGAGAATTTTCCCTCCTACGAGTCGAGAGGACCCGTAAGCGGTTGTTTCCCTCCTTGTCGAAACTCGACTTTGGAGAGTGAGACCCGTGAATAATATGCAAGAGACCATTTTAGACCGACTTGCAGGGTCCCATTGTTCAGGAAGCAAGTTTTTTAAATCCCTGCTGCCTGAGGCTTCATCTTGCAAGTTGAGACGAATTGGGAATTTCCTGCGGAGACACTGGTTTCTTTGGGAGCCGACGCGAATCAGGAGGCTCTCGTCAAGGACGCTGGTTTCCCTGAGTTGAGATATTTGCCAGGGATCATTTGTTTCCCTGGTGTTGAAACGAATCGAGAATTTCCCACGGAGACACCGGTTGCTCTGCGAGTCGACGCGAATCAGGAGGCTTTCGTCAAGGATGTTTGTTTCCCTTAGTTGAGGTATTTGTCAAGGATTATTTGTTTCCTTGGTGTTGAAACGAATCGAGAATTTCCCACGGAGACATTGGTTGCTCTGCGAGTCGATGCGAATCAGGAGGCTCTCGTCAAGGATGTTTGTTTCCCTGAGTTGAGGCATTTGCCAAGGATTATTTGTTTCCCTGGTGTTGAAACGAATCGAGAATTTCCCGCAGAGACACTGGTTCCTCTGCAAGTCGACACGAATCAGGAGGCTCTCATCAAGGACGCTTGTTTCCCTGAATTGAGGTATTTGCCAAGGATTATTTGTTTCCCTGGTATTGAAACGAATCGAGAATTTCCCACGGAGACACTGGTTGTTCTGCGAGTCGACACGAATCAGGAGGCTCTCATCAAGGACGCTTGTTTCCCTGAATTGAGGTATTTGCCAAGGATTATTTGTTTCCCTGGTGTTGAAACGAATCGAGAATTTCCCACGGAGACACTGGTTGTTCTGCGAGTCGACATGAATCAGGAGGCTCTCATCAAGGACGCTTGTTTCCCTGAATTGAGGTATTTGCCAAGGATTATTTGTTTCCCTGGTGTTGAAACGAATCGAGAATTTCCCACGGAGACACTGGTTCCTCTGCGAGTCGAAACGAATCAGGAGGCTCTCATCAAGGACGCTTGTTTCCCTGAATTGAGGTATTTGCCAAGGATTATTTGTTTCCCTGGTGTTGAAACGAATCGAGAATTTCCCACGGAGACACTAGTTGCTCTGCGAGTCGACAGGAATCAGGAAGCTCTCATCAAGGACGCTTGTTTCCCTGAATTGAGGTATTTGCCAAGGATTATTTGTTTCCCTGGTGTTGAAACGAATCAAGAATTTCCTACGGAGACACTGGTTGCTCCGGAGTTGGGATGAATCGTCGAGACTTGGCTTCGTTTTCTGGCGGAGCCTGTTGGGAAAGTACGGTTCCCTCTTCGTTTGCGCCTTTGGATTGTATACAGGGATCGATGTGATCGCGACTGTAGGGCCAAAGTTTTATCATTTCTTTTTTTTTTGTTTTATTTCCGCGATGCTCTATCATTTCAGCTTTTATATCGCGAAGGTCGCGATTGCCCAATCATTTCGGCTATTTTTTGTGGTGCCCAATCATTTCGGCTGTTCATTTTATTTTTACTCGCTGCTTTTTATTGCGAGTTGCCCAATCATTTCGACTATTTTGCATGCATACATTTTTACTTGCTGCTTTTATTGCAAGTTGCCCCATCATTTCGGCTATTTCATATGCATGTGCGGCCTACTGGCTTTTCGCCGTAAACCTGAAATTAAACACCGATTTCGGCATCAGCACCGCTACAACTGGGATGTTGCCAGGAGCGAATCATCATCTACCTCTGTCGACGTCGAACAAGGGTGGCTTAGCGAACAGGGTTAAGGTCCTGTCGACTAAGGCTTTTGACTTCATGAGGCGTAAGAGTCTCACAAAGTTATTTCTCCCTACAAGTCGTGAGGATCTTGTAGGTGTATTTTATCCTTAGGAATCGTGAGGATTCCTAAGTGTTTGTTCCTCTGTAAGTCGTAAGGATCCTACAAGAGGATTTTCTCCTTGTAAGTCAAGAGGACTTATAAAGGTTGTTCGTCATGCGTACATATCCCCAGTCCCGGATGGGACTTGGTTAGGGAAATGTTTATTCGCGCCCGTGGATTGTATACAAGGACCAGTATTGAGCCACTTGTAGGGCAATATCGGAAGTTGTGGGGGTTGCTTAAGCACAGGTTCAGGTCTCTGTAAGTTAAGACTTTCAAATCTTATGAGTCGTGAGGGTCCCATAAGAGAGTTCTCCTTACGAGTCGTGAGGATCTCGCAAGTGTATTTTCTTCTTAGGCATCATAGGGATCCCTAAGTGTGTTGCTCCTTTGTGAGTCGTAAGGATCTCACGCGGGTGGTTTCTCCTTACAAGGTCGAGAGGACCCTGTAAGTGTCCTTTAACGAGGTTGCGCCCTTTCGGGTTTTCACAAACACTCGCCAGTAGTCCTGCTGTTTTTACTCACGGAGCCCTTTCAGGTTTTCATCCGTGCCCATTTTGCTTATGGACATACTGTTTTTTTTTATTCTTTTTATTTTCTTCTTCTCTTTTTTTTTACAAGGTCGCGCCCTTTCAGATTTTCACGAACACTCGCCGGTAGCCCTGCTGTTTTTACTCACGGAGCCCTTTCGGGTTTTCATCCGTGCCCTTTTTGCTTATGGACATACTGTTTTTATTATTATTTTTTAAATATTTTTATATTATTTTTTTATCTCGTCGGCCTATGGATGCTGCGGTATTAGTTTAAATACGTTTCGGTCTTTCATTAGTTTAAGGACGTCTCGGTCCATCATTAGTTTAAGGACGTCTCAGTCCGTCATTAGTTTAAGGACGTCTCGGTCCGTCATGAAGAAGGATGGCTACTGCTTATAGAGTTTGAGCTCCCTTTCGGGTTTTCATCCGTGCCCTTTTTGCTTATGGACATACCGTTTTTATTATTTTTTATTTATATTTTTATATTATTTTTTTTATCTCGTCAGCCTATGGATGCTGCGGTAGTAGTTTAAAGACGTTTCGGTCTTTCATTAGTTTAAGGATGTCTCGGTCCATCATTAGTTTAAGGACATCTCGGTCCGTCATTAGTTTAAGGACGTCTCGGTCCGTCATGAAAAAGGATGGCTACTGCTTATAGAGTTTGAGCTTAGGAAGATAGCGAGCGGACATAGTCGTCGTCATCTATCATTGACCTAGGCTATGGCTCGTTAAGCATAGTATTTCTTTAGGAAGCGGCCGTTTATTGGCCTGAAAAGCCTTTCACCGTGCATATTCATGAGTAGATAGGCTCCACCCTGGTAGACCTTGTCTATGATGTACGGGCCTTCATAGTTTGGCTCAAATTTTCCCCGCTTGGCGCGATTGGGGATCATAGGCCTTTTGACCACTTGCACGAGTTCGCCTTGGCGGAATGTCCTCGGTCGGGTCAATTTTTCATATGAGCGCGTCATCTTTGCTTTATAAGCTTCCAGATTTTATTGTGCTATGAGCCGTGTTTCTTCAAGGGCATCAAGCTCCTCAAGCCGATGGTTAGTATTTTCTTCGTTCGTCAACTCGTAGTGGACTGCCACTCGCAGAGATGGTAACTCTATCTCGAGGGGGAGTACTGCTTCCGTCCCGAATACCAACGCATATGGTGTTGTGTTCGTGGCCGTCTTAAACGTAGTTCGATACGCCCAAAGAGCCTCTTGCAGTCTCTCATGCCAGTCCTTCTTATTTCGGGACACCGTCTTTTTCATGATCTTTGTCAAGGTTTTGTTGAAGGCCTCAGCTAGACCGTTAGCTTGCGGATTATAAACCGAAGAATATCTCCAGTCCATATTATGTTGCTGCGCGAAGCGACTGATCTTGTGGCTTCTGTAGGCTAGACCGTTATCGGAAATGATCCGTCTCGGCGTTCCAAACTGGTATATGATGTGCGTCTTGAAGAAATTGAGGATATTCTCCGTCTTCACTTCCCTCAACGGTACTGCTTCTGCCCATTTGGAGAAGTAATCAGTCGTTGCCAGGATGAACCGATGTCCCTGGACGATGCTGGTTCGATAGGGCCGACTATGTCAGTTCCCCACATTTCGAAGGGCCAGCTAGCCACCGTCGGGTGTAGTGGATTTGGATGCTGGTGGATGAAGTCTCCATAAATTTGACATGAGTGGCACTGCTTCGCATATTCGAGCCAGTCCTGGATCATCGTGGGCCAGTAGTAGCCCATCCGTTTGATGTTCAGTTTCACCTTCGGGCCCGCTTGGTGAGAACCACAGAGTTCGTCATGAACTTCCTGAACGACTCTTTCTGCTTCGTCGGGTCCTAAGCATCTTAGCCACAGAGAATCAAACGACCTCTTGTACAGAGTGTCGTTGATGAAGGCAAAAGATAGAGCTCGTTTCATGAGCTAATGTCTTGAGGACGCATCTTCGGGCGTTCGACGGTATTTAAAGTAGTCTATAAAGACTTCTCTCCAATCCTCAGCCTTTTCCGGTCTTTTATTTGCAGGGTCACCTGTTCAGTCACTCCCTTTTCTTCGGATGTTTCCGGAGATATTTCTACTGGGGCAAGCACCCGACGGCTTTGTACCATGATTCTGACGTCATCGAGGTTCTCGTCAGCCAGTTCTTTAGCGAGCTTTGCTAACGCGTCCGCTTTGCTGTTTTCCGTGCGCAGTATGCTTTCCAAAGTATAGGAGGGAATTTGGGTCAACAGTTGTTGCACCTTTTCACCATATTTTACCAACTCCGGTTTGCACGTTTGGTAGTCGCCGTTTACTTGACTAACGACCAGTTGAGAATCTCCGTATATGAGGAGGTTTTCAATTCCCATGTCGATGGCGATCTCGAGACCTTCTATCAAGGCTTCATATTCGGCTTCATTATTCGTCCTCGGCTCTGTTAAGGAGAAAGCGAAGCGCATTATCCCTTCTTGTGGGGGTGACGAAGATGAGTCCTACCCCCGATTTGATCATTGGCGTACTTCGTTTGCGCTTTTTCATGGAAGATGCTCCATCGAAATAAAACTCACATTGGGTATCACCACCGTCGATCGCGTCAAACGCATGTTCGTCTGGAAAATCGCAATTCAGAGGAGAATCGGCGGGTATCGGATGCTCAGCGAGGAAGTCGGCGATGGCCTGGCCTTTCACTGCCTTGAGAGGTTGATACGTTATCGAGAACTCCATCAAGAGCAGAGCCCATTTAGCGAGTCGACCTGTCAATATGGCCTTTGACATCAAATATTTAAGAGGGTCCACCTTTGAGATGAGAAGAACTTCATGTGCCAATGCATAGTGCCTGAGCTTTGTTATCGTGAAGATCAATGCCAGACAGTATTTTTCAATAGGGGAATAGTTGCTTTCTACCCCTAGCAGAACTCGACTTAAGTAGTAGAGTGCTCTTTCCTTCCCTTGGTCATTCTCTTGGGCCCATAATGCGCCTAAAGAACCTTCGAGGGCGGTTGTATAAAGAATGATAGGCTTTTCCTTAACCGGAGCAGCCAACACTGGCGGGTTCTGCAGGTACTGTTTAATTTCGTCCAGCGTGCCCTGGCATTTTTGATCCCAGATGAATGGAGTTCTCTTCTTCATCAGGTGACTGTAAGGACGACACTTGCCCGAAAGGTTGGCTATAAATCGCCGTATATATGTGATCTTCCCTTGGAGAGATCGCAGCTGCTTAAGATTCCTTGGCGGAGGCATTTCCATAATCGCCTTGATCTTTGATGGATCTATCTCAATATCTCGGTGTCGGACGATGAATCCCAGGAATTTGCCCGAAGAAACTCCGAATGCACACTTGAGAGGGTTCATCTTCAAGTTGTATTGTCGAAGGAGTTAAAACACGGTCTTCAAATGCTCGAGATGTTCTTCGTATGATTTGCTTTTAACCACGAGATCGTCGATATAGCATTCGACGATTTCGTGTATAAAGTTATCGAAGATCTGCGTCATGGCTCTCTGGTAAGTAGCACCGGTGTTCTTTAAACCGAAGGGCATCACCTTGTAGCAGAATATACCCAAAGGAGTCTTGAAGGCGGTGTGCTTCTGGTCTTCGGGATGCATCTTTATTTGATTATACCCTGATGAGCCGTCCATGAAAGAGAAAACCTCATGAGTGGACGTATTGTCTATCATCAGTTCGGTGACTGGCACTGGGAAATCGTCTTTCGGGCAAGCTTTATTGAGATCCCGGAAATTCACGCATATGTGCACTGTCCCATTTTTCTTCATCGCTGGGACGATGTTGGCGATCCACTCGGGATACTGGACTTCCTGGATGAAGCCAGAGTCGATCAGCTTCTTGACCTCGGCATTGATACTCATCTCAAGCTCGAGCCGCATTCTTCTTGGTGCCTGTTTGACTGGCTTGGCGTCCGGGGATATTGCCAATTTATGCACAGCAATTTCTGGATCTAATCCCGGCATTTCGGAGTAATTCCATGCGAAGCAATCTTTGTGCTGCATAAGCGGGTCTTTTAATGAAGCCACCTTCTCTTCAGACAGCAGCTCGCTGACAAATGTCGGTCGCGGATCCTTCGCCGTCCCCAACTCAATTTTCTTGAGGTTATCTGCAGTGATATGTATTCCGTCTTCCAGTTCTTTTGGCGCTGGTGGAAACTCTGAGATCACCTCATCGTTGCTATTTTCGAAGCACCAGGGAAGGTCATCCATGTTCTCGGGCTCTTCCTTTGATATTGTTATCATGTGACAAATACGAATTCGCTTCCAATCCCAATGAGGAACTGGTTCTTCTTTCGTGGCCTTGGGTTCATGCTTCTGTGGCGGCGTTACCCTCCAGTTGTCAGATAGAGCGAACTTCCCAAGCTGATACTGATCTTCGACCCAATTCTTGAAGGTGAAGCAGTCCTCGAGAGGGTGCCCTATCACTCGGTGATAAGGGCAATAGTCCGGGTGAGAAGCTTCGCTTGCTTGTTCGGGGTGTTTGGACTCCGGCAGTGTAAACATCTGATGTTTTAGAGCGAGGTCGAGTATTTTCTTCGTCTTATCCCGAGGAAAAGAATATGCTCGACTCATTTTCTTCACAAGAGATAGATCGGAACCGCTCGATTCCCTCCTGCGTGGCTTCTTAGTCCCGCTTTGTTGCTGTTGAGCACTTTTTTCGCCTTTCGACTTATTTCTGCCTCTGCGTCGAGCCTTTTTTACAACAGATTGGCATGGGGCGGCGTCTTCATCTTTCATGGCCTGTTGAAGGAGGCGTTGCGTTTTGGCTTTCTCGTAAATGGCCATTTCGCGGTTATGATCATCTCGGACTTTTTGACCAGCTTCTCTTATAAGCCTGTCTATTTGTTCTTCAAACGACGGACTGGGCACTTTTGCATCAGGAACTTTTACTGGTTCAAGATTAGTGTCCTCCCGTTGAGCATCTGCTTCTTCATTGAAGTCGTGCACGACGTAACAGTCGCGGAGCAAATATGAAGATCCCACTAGGCAGCGTGTGCTGAGTTCCGGGGACGTTCCAGACCCTGTCATAGAATTTGGCCCTTCTAACGGTCTGTTTGAAGGGTATCACTTGGCGCTTCAACAGCCTCTTCAAGCCTTCTGTATAATATCTGGGTAGACGGATGGGCTGAAGCCTGTCCAGCATGAGATCCGCCCCGTGCCAGATTTCTTTCTCCACTTTGTTTTCTTCAGAGCGGTAGAATAAAATTGCATTTTCGCCTTCTTTTCTAGGAGGGATATAGAATGTTTGCAGCTCCTCCACACTGTTGGTATCGAGCGCATCCAGTTCTTTATAATGTTTAAGCGGAACCATGGCGATTTGTAGACTTTGCTCTTCGTCAGCGGACGTTCGTATTGAAGGTCGAGCAGAGAACACATCATGGACCTCATCTTCCGACTCGCTACCAAAGATCATCGTAGGAGCAGATGGTCCCGGCTTGTTGTATTGGGACGGACCCAAATAAACTATCTCCTCCTCTTCTTCAGTATCACTCCCGAAAACAGGAATGGTGGCATTAGCTTTGTTTTCCGGTTTGCGACACCTCTCCGTGTCTTCGAAGTCCGGTAAGAAGTATTTGGCATCTTCATATTTGCGGACCTCGTTCACAGAGAATGGGTTCAGTTCTCTCATCATGGTATACTCAAAACCATCCTTAAAATACTTCATACACTGATGTTGTGTAGAAGGGATGATGTTGTATTCGTGTAACCATGGTCGGCCGAGCAGAGCATTATAGCATGTCTTGGCGTCTATGACGTGGAACTTAATGTCCGTGATGAGCAGCCCAAAGCGTAGCATCAGTATCACAGATCCAAGAGTCTTTGATGATTGGGAGTCGAACCCGGAGATGGTGATCTTATCTCGAGCAAGGTGCTGGACGCTCATGCAGATTTCCTTCAACACCCGCACGTTAAGGAGATTAACAGACGATCCGTTATCGATCAGGATTTTGCCTATCTTTATATCATGGCAGTATCCTGAGACGTAGAGAGGGCGATTGTGTTCGCACGTCCCAAGGAGAAGGTCTTCATCGCCAAAAGTGACATCTGCCGGGTGCACTTCCTCCAATTCATCCTTCATCTTTTCTTTGGCCAGGAAAGCTTGGAACTGCTCTGGGTCCTATAGTGCCTTAATCAATGAATCTCTCACCTCGCTTGATAGTAAAAGGGCGTTAAGAATGCTGAGCTGCGATGGTAGCTTCCTCAGATGCGCTAAGACGTTGTAATCCACCTTATTTTTCTTCGGCGGGTCTTCGGCAGCTAGCTCTTCCATGACTTGGTCATCTAGAGCGATGTCCTCAGAGACCTTTTCTTTCCCTTTATCTTTTTTGTTTGGAGGTCCGAGATTCTTTTCGGACAGCGTGCGATTACGCAGCCGGATATTTTCGCAAATTTTCGGCTCTTCTTCTTTTCCTGAAGTGGACTCTTTAAAGAGGGGGCTAAGCTCTAACTCCTCATCAGAATCTCTCCCGAATGTGAGTAATTGTGATCCTCCGGCGTTGACCATGCGACAATTGCCGATGGTTCTGTTAAGCCCTTCCGTCGTACCGTTTTGCTCTCGGCGGGTCTTGTGCTTTTCCCGCTTAAAATGCTGCCGGTGAGCAACATATCCTTGTCACCATCTATCGAAAGTTTTGCACTCTTCAGTAGGGTGCGAAATCTTCCGATGATACAAGCAATAGGAGGGGTGTATTTCCGCTTTACCAGTAATGCTTCCCTCAGAGGATGGTAGTTTCATACCCATTGACACGGCTTTAGCAAACCTCTTTCTCATCTTGAATTTGATTTTATCCGCAGTGGGTGTACTTTGCTCCAGCGGGAGTATCTCAATTCTTTCGTCAAGGCGCTGGCGTTTGGCCCTTTCAAATATGATCGCCTCGTGCTCCCGATCAGCTTTACTTTTTAAGAGAGCTTCATTGAGGATTGCGTCAATTACTTCATCTGATGGCCCTAGAATTTTTGGTTCAGGATCTGCCCCCAGCTTTTCAGTACAAGGAGTCTCTTCATCATCCATGAACGAATGGGAAATCACATGACAGCTCGCCATGTATTCTTCAGATTCATCAGATGAACTTTCTCCCTCATCTTCCTCTTGAAAGACGTGATTGAGGAATTCTTGGAGTGTAATGGGAGTCCGTGCCTTCTGATTGTATTCCTCCAGTGCGTCAATTTGTTTTTGCAAGTCCGTGCGCTTGTCGCCAGGCTTCACGGGCTTCCTTGACTTCTTTTTCTTCTTCTTTGAAGATTTCGACGGCTGGTTGTGAATGTTTGGGCCACCTCCATCGATCATTTGAGTTGGACGCGGCTTCAACATTCCTTCAATGACCTGCGGTTCCAGCGGGTTCTTCCACTTGATCGCTGGGCATGTTTGAAGATCATTTAGCATCCTCTTTGTCTTGGCTGATAAAACAACCTCCCAAGGGGCTTCTTCAACGACAGAGCATGTTGCCCCCGGCATATTTATCCCCTTAGAGGTGTGGGGCTGCGGTGGATTCACCTTCCATTTGTCGGACAATGCAAACTTGCCCTGCCGGTACTGGTCTTCAAGCCAATTTTTGAAGACGTAGCAATCCTCGATCGGATGACCCAGTACTCGATGATAAGGACAGTAGTTGGGCTCATTGACATTATTTGGTTGCGACGGACGTTTTGGGTCCGGCAGATTTATGAGTCGGTTGCGCAACGCCAGCTTGAACAACCTTCTCGTTTTATCTCGGGAAAACGAGTAAGAACGTCCTAGCCTCTCCTCAAGGGCTACGTACGGGCGCATATTATTTTGACGAATAACCGGCTTCGGGTTGCTCGGTTGTTGTTGAGCATTAGCGACAACGATCGCTTTCCCCTTTCCCTTCTCATTTCGGGAATCCGGCTTTGGAAGAGGAGGTTTATGGCCCATTTGATCCATTTGTGCCAGCTTGTCGATTAGTGCCTGGAAGGTGGTCTGCTTGAAGAACATCATAAATTGCGAGATGGTTGCTTGCGGATCGAAGGTTCCCACAAACATACCCACTGCAGGAGCTTATTCTATGCGCTGCTCGCATTTTGACCATAAATTCCGCCACCGTATAGCATATTGGACCCATGTCTCGCCCGGCTTCACCCTAGCATTAATCAATGCCGTTATCGGGGTACGCTCGCTGGCACTCGCGAAACGTTGGATAAACAGCAGTTCCATTTCAGCAAAGGTCTTGATAGAGTCATTCGGGAGCTCGGAATACCACTCGAACGCCGTATCTAACAAGCTGCCAACGAACTGGCGAAGCAACAACTTGTCATCACCGCCAGTGTTGCCGCAAAGCGCCCTGAACTGGGCAACATGCTGATGGGGATTGCCAGTCCCTTTATACACATAGAATTTTGGTATCGTATAACCTGCCGGGTACTTGATCTGGTCGTACCAGCCCGGATACGGTCGCCCCGTTTTTACGACTTGTCCCGCTGCTTCAGTCGCTTGATGAACCCGAATCTGCTGAGCTATATATTCGTCCAGGTCGGCTTTGGAGATTGCCTCCTCCTTGGCTGTTGACAGAGCCGGAGGAGGATTCGACGTTTCTCCCCTATCGTCTTCAAGGACGATCGGGGGATCTTCAGCAGGGGGATCTTGTTGACTCATCATGCCCACCATGTCCTGGAATAGGAGGGCCATTTTCTTTATGCTGGCTACTTGTTCCGCAGCCTCTTTATCCTTCTTCTCCAATATGCGCTCTCATCAAGGACGCTTGTTTCCCTGAATTGAGGTATTTCCCCATATCCCCAAGTTAAAAGTGTTCAAGTCAGGTATTAAGTGATCTAAAGTTAATGCCAACACAGGATCAGATAGGTACAGATTTATCTGGATAGACAACAGGAACGGTCCGTAAGGACAACAGGTCAGGTTTGTTGGCATTAGACACAAGATTAGGTAACAGGTAAAGCATAGTACATCAGGTCGAGTCAAGTAATGTATATAGGTGTCATGTCATGTCAAAAGTTGTACGGTACCATGTCGGGTCAAGTAATGGGTGTAACAAGTCATGTCAGGTGTACAAGATATCATATGGGTGCTCATAATCAACTAGCACAAGCATGGGTAAACCAAATAAGCATGTGTAGTAATAGAACAACAAACTAGAACATGTAACGTGAAATGCAATCAGGTACAGATTAAGGTATGTAGATGCAAAGTTATCAGTTTGGATTTAAGGGGTAGTTTCAACATTACATGAATACAGTATAATGAATGTGGATGATAAAATCATGTTAATCTGTACTAAGTAATCTAGAGATGCAATGATATAAATCAGGTTAGATGTATAAAAATGGTCGTCCGACAGGGTATAAAATAAAAAGGGGTACTGTGGACTGTGCAAATAATTGTTATAAGATTCAAATATGAATGTGGGTACTATGTATAATAGAATTAAATGCAATCTGGTATGTTTCGAGCTATGAATCTAAAATGATATAACGGGACGTCGAAATGTTAAAATGGAAATTATGGTATTAAAAGTAAACTACAGGTTTAATGTGCATTCAAATGTGTATAAAATAAATTAAATAGCATGTAGCAAGTTTTACTTGCCTCGACGGATCAAGAAGCGGATACACACGGCAACGTCGAAAGTCGGGAAAACGTCGCAATGTGTCCATGTGAGCATAGAACCGAACCAGGTACTGCAAGAACACGACTACGCTGGATATGAACGTCTACAGGGTTGCTCGGATCGGCAGCGGCAGCGGCAGCACGGCTCCGGTGGCGATCACCGGAAATCAAGAATCAAGAAGAGGAGAAGAACTTAGAAGAAGAAGAAGAAGTAGGAGGAGAAGAAGATGGCTGGTGCTCTGGATTGTCTCTGGAGTCAGAGGGGAAGGTGAGGGTGTGACGTCGACGATGGGCCGTCGACGGCGAGAATGCAGGCGATGGTTTCCGGCAAGGCAGCGGGGGTCTCAGGAAGTCGGGTGAGGTTTCTTGGTGGCTGTAGTAAAGGTCGGGTATAGGGTGAAGGAGGAAAGGGAAAGGAGAAAAGAGATGGCGACGAAGGCGAGGTGAGGCCGACGAGGCTGCCGCCGGCGATGGGAGGTGATGGTGTGCAGGGTCGGTTCTGGGTTTGCAGCGGGGTCTGCACGGAGGTGTGCCGGGTTGGTAGGATGAGGTTGGTGAGCTCGGGAAGAAGAGAGGAGAGAGGTGAGGAGAGGGTGGCCACGAGGGGTGAGGCGACGACGACGTGGTCGCCGGCGAGGAGGGTGCAGCGAGGATGGGTCGCGAGCTCTTGGGTCGTGGGGTTCTCGTCGGGAAAGGTTGTAGGGAAGAGAGAGATGAGCGGGGAGAGAGAAAGTGAGGTCGAGGAGATGAGGTGAAAACGAAGTGGTCGTCGACAGTGAGGCGAGGCATGCAGGCGAGGGGGAAGGAAAGGAAGAGGGTTGCAGGAAAGAAGAGGAAGTCGGGGTTCTTGGGTTTGCAAGGGCTCGAGAGAAGGAGGTGAGGAGGCGAGGAGTCTGAGAGGATGAGAGGAGGAGATCGGGATCGAGGGGACGGTGATGAGGCACGGTGAAGGCTTGGGTTAGGGTTGCGTGAGGCGGGAAAAGATTTAGAGAAGGAGAAGAGAGAGAGAGAGAGAGTTCCCGAGGGGGGAGAGAGAGAGACGTGCGTGCATGAATCAAGAATAAATATTAAATTAATGAAAAGAGAGAGATTTGTTTGTTTACTGAAAATATATTCAATTGAAACTAAACGATATATAATATTACAATATTAGGGGAAAATTTTAAAGTTAAAGGAAAAATATCATATTAGTTAAATAGATGGTGAAAGAATAAGGAATAATATAATATTATAATATTTGTCCGTTTGAGATTTTGGCAAATACAAATTTACTCCAAAATATGCCCGGGTCGGGTCTAAAAATTTAGATTTAAAATATGAAAAATATATGCGACTTCCAAATTTCAAAATGAATGCTCAGTTAAAGAAAATGCATACCCCCAAGAACGGATGCACGTACGTGCGCGTAGCCATCCAAACACGTCCGTTTCACTGAACGGGATGAGAACAAGATGCGCGGATGCTACCACGGGGTTAGGGGTATCATGCTGGTTATGAAATGCAATTTTAAAAATATTTTATGTGACCTAAAATGTTATATGTAAAAGTGCGATGCTAGATGAAACGCCAGTATGTGCTAAACAAGAGATGCACGTGTCCATGCAACAAGTCAAGTTAATCTATAAATAAGAATCAAACAGGTTCAAGTAAGCGGGTCCGGTCGAATGCAAAGTAACATGTAAAATACCATTCTCACCCAAACTCGCTAAATCAAGAAAAGACCATGGATAGGTAAATACGGAAGCTGGAATTGGTATAAATAAACTCGGGTGTTACAGAGAAAGAGAGAGGGGGGTTAATGTTGGAAAGGTGCCTATTTCCTCCACATCTCTTATATATATATGTAGAGAGAGGGGGGAGGGAGGGAGGGATAATGGAGGATAGGTGTTAGGAATATGTATGCCCTAGAATCCATTATGTATGATATAGTGGATGCTTGGACATATATATAGAGGACTTTCTTGCTCGACATGATAGTATGCTATCTGATTGCTCTTTATCATAACATGTACATTTGTATTATTATACTGTCTCTTTGATATATATTGATAAAGCCCTTAGAATGTAGGCTTGACTACCAGTACTATGGTGTAGATCATACTAGTGGAGCTTGTGTAATCCACAAGCAAATCCTTTAACAGTTCCTAGTCGAGAGAGTATCGAGACATGGCATCGATATTCCAGAGTAGACTAGTGTGTACATTTCTTGACCTTGTATAGGGCGATGGTTGATCCCACAACCATTGTTTTTGACATCAAAAATTGTACACAGGTGCTCATTAGAGAATGGGTATACCGAACAGGACTCGCCGAAAACTCTTAGATGGTACCATACCTATCGTCAGATAGCAGTTCTCTGATGACACTTGTACATGTTAGTCTGTAGACCCGAGATTGTCATAGAGTCTTGTGTGGTTTCCACTGTGCTTTGATTTCCTCCCTACCACGGCTCAAAAGAGTTCTATAAATAGGTGGATTTTGGGTACAGTCCTAAGTCACATGGAGACAATGAGTGATAGGAGAGTTTACATCTCTCCCGGTATAGGGAGCTGATGTTGCGCTATAATCGACTGGTTATAACAGCAAGTCCCTAGTTTGGGCTGATGGATTTACTGGTAAGAGTTATCAGTAGTTTCTCGAAAGGTTATAGGCCACACATCGCCAAGACTTATCAAGTTACTAGGGTCTGACGATTCCACCCCCAAACTCGATATGCGGCATATCAGATGAAGAGACCGAACTATACGGTAAGTGTTGGTTATAGGTTTTACGGGAGTTTGGACAAACATGCTTGTTGATCTTCTATTCGTTCAATACCTGGGTAGCCATTACGTCCAGCTAGTACCGCTGACGGCTTGTGGGTATCTGATGTCATTATTATCTACTGCTGGTGTAATACCCAGACCTTTTTATACCAAAATCTGTATTTTGTTTTCTTGAATTTTATTTAATTTATTTAATTTTAGTTCTACTAAACCCCAAACCATATTTTACTCAGTCCCTAACCTATATTTTCCTAGCCCATGTAAATTAAAATAGGATTTAAACCAACCCGGGCCGCTTATTCCTTTTCCCCATTTGAATTCTTTTCTCCAAAGGCCCGGCCCTCTTTCCCAATTCCTTACAAAAATCCTTTTATTGTAATCCTCGGCCCATCCCTTTATGATTGATAAATTAATTAATTTTTACTCAGCTCAACCCAGCAGCCCGTCAAGAGCCCGGCCCAAGCTCCTCATTTTCCTTCCTTCATTTCAAATCTCCTTATACTTTTCCCTCTTAAATCACCTTTAAATTCTAAAATAAATTTCCATTAACACCTTTTAATCCTCCCCCATAAATTCCATTAACCCTCATCAAATTCCTTCATTACTTTCCATATTAATTTTATTTACTCATTCTCCATTTTCCTTTAATTTCCTTTATTCTTACGCACGTCTCTCTCTCTCTCTCCTCTCATAATTCTCACATTACTCTCTCTCTCTCCCACTTACGCACGTCTCTCTCTCTCCTCTCATAATTCTCACATTACTCTCTCTCCCGCACTTATGCACGTCTCTCTCTCTCTCCTCTCATAATTCTCACATTACTCTCTCTCTCTTCCCCACTCACACACACCTCTCTCCCTCTCTCTCTCTCCCATTTCTTTCCCGCCCCCTCTCTCTCTATCTCTCCCATTTCTTCATCGCTCTCTCTCTTTAACCCGTGTCCACGGCCGAGCGTCGCGCTCGCCGCCGTCCCCCTCACGTCGCTCGCCTCCAACTCACCCGACTCACGTCGCTCGCCCCCACCTCGCCGCCTTCACCTTCGCCCCAGCCCCGTCGCACCCAACACCTCACTGCACCCTCGATGTCCCGCATCACCGAAACCCCGACCCTCTTCTTCCCCGATCACCCGAGTCCCCATCTCTTCGACGAGCCCGCGACCTCACACCACCACGACCACCGTGCAGCCCCCTCCATCACCTGCATCGAGCCTTGCAACCCATCACCACTTCCTCCACCCTCGTACACCTCCTCGACACCACTGCCCTCTGCATACCCAGCCGAGCAGCTACAACACCCGGACCCAACCCCCTCGTCCCTGCACCTCACCTGAGCACCAACCCCGTCGCCGCCGAACTCATCGCCTGCACACACCCTCGCCAGTGATCGTCTCACCATCATTCCCGAGCAAGAACCCCGCCGGAAACCCATCACCCTGACCCTCTGCGACACTCTCCTGCATGCTCTCGTGGTCGGAGCTCGACCCATCGTCGTCATCGTCACCGTAGCATTGCCGGACCCGTGCTCACCCGGAGCCGCTGCCGTCGCCGTGACAGTCCGTCGCGCGCCCGTGCTGTACTTCGCCGCCGTGCGTCTCCAGGCAAATTTCATACTTGCTACATGCTAAATTGTATTAGTTACGAACTATAAATTTTATAAATTCCATACGTAATATTCTCGATAAATTATACGACGCAACTGTTCGATGTATGACCCCAATGGAAATACTCACCTAATTTGACGGAACTCATTGGTATAGTTTGGCCCGTATAGATTTGAATCTAGTGTGTGAATTTCATTTGAAGATATAAACGTTAACTACTAAAACGACTACCCCCAAGTATATCTATAAAACTGGAAATTTCTTGTACCTGAAAACCGATAAAATCACCATAAATTATTTACATACTGGAATGATGCGTTCGAGGGCTCAAATCGAAGCCAACTTGACGAACTATAACCCTATTCTAGTTTACAAATAATTCTGAACTCAAATTGTGTCAATATTTGGATCGGAGTGCGACTCTGGACTGCAGTCCAGAGCGACTCCACTTGTTGTTTACTGTCCCGTAATGGGCGCCACACTGTTTCCTTAACTCGTAGGTTGCGGAACTCCACTGTTTATTATAGGTGAATCTGTTAGATAGACAACACAAGTGGTTTCATTCTATTTCATGATCGTTTTTTATTTAATCTGTAATTTATAAGATCAGGACGCATAACAGTCCCAGCAGAATCAGAACTGACATACTAGTATTGAACAGTGTATATCTCCTGACGTACAGACGTGATTGAGGATCCGTCTACTGCGTTGAAAACTTTACTGAAATCCCTAGATTTCATTCAACTGTAGCGTTGCTAAAATCTGATCCCAACTGGGATTAAAATGCGTTGCGAAACGGATTTCCGATTCTGAAACCGGATTTCCAGCCGTGAACGCTTAAAATGAAATGGCCATAACTAATGATCCTGAAACCCGATTGGCATGAAACTAAATTCGCTGGATAGATAACTGAACATACTATTTATTCCCCGTTCACTGTTTTTCTAAACTGTACACGTACGATTTATGATAAATTTTGCAAGTGGTAGATTACTGATTCATGACATCCTAAACATGCTTTACATACTGTTTACGCATCATATCATACACATGTCTCTGCATTGATAACCTAGTGATAACGTGCATTATCCAGTGTTAGGTATTAGTGATGATTGTGGCAAGTACGTTAGTGTTCGTGTATCAGTGAATAAGTGAAAGTGATACGTACTTGTACACAATCAATGAACCTTATTATTCTATTGCATTGTCGACGTCTGTGGGATGCGTGTACGTGTGACTATAAGTGGTATGGGAAACTTATGGAAGCTCTTGCACGGGTGTCACAGATAAGGCACCAGACACTGCCATTTATCTTAGGTATTAGTCGGGACGTGCTTGATGGAGGTCCTGCCTCCAGTTCTCGCGCAGACTTGTCACAGACCGATTGGTATTTAGGGTTATGGTTAGCGTTTGATGTAGACCACGGGGTGTGGGGTAGTTTGAGTGTGAGTTCAACAGAATCTCGGGAGTCCCATGCCGGCTTATATATTTAGGGAGATATATGGAGATTTACAGGGTACATGATTATTACCGTGATATACATGTTGGGCCCGTGGTCCCTTGCCCTTGGGTTCTACCCTTGGGTGGAGGACACTCGCGAGTGGTTGACTCTCGCACTTGGACTGACGATAGGTTTAGTGACCTGTACAGTGAGACTTACAGACTGATAGGGATGATGGCATCGATATACATATTTACTGTGTTGACATACGTGGCATATCATTCTACTGCTTTTACTGTTCCGCTGCATTGATTACTGCATGTTCATACCTATACCGTCATTGATTTACTGTTATATATATATATATATCTATTATCATTGTTAGAATTGTCACATGAATTTATATATTATATTGTTATTGTGTTGCTCTGACGACCTGAGTATGCATGCTTAGTGTGAGGAGAAGATTTAGCCTGGACCAGGACTAGACGTATATCACATACACCTCGACTTGCTATCCAGAGTTATATTCGTTTGTTTCCCCTCAGGTCAGTTCTTTACATTGTTTCATTCAGTTACTGCAATTCTCATTACCTGCGCATCATTTACTGTTTACCATGAAAAACTAGAAGCCGAAGTGTGACTACGGCAGGACTTTTCCTTGACCGTAGGAGCATGGCTGGCCTTGTCAACCCCTCGTATTCCGTATTTTGGGAAGCGGGGCGTGACATGGTTTAGTTGGTATCAGAGCCAGGTTTTGTTTCGATTGGGATTGCAGTTTTCCGTGTAGAGCTTGACAATCTACGACATCCCTCAGTCTAGATTGTAAACTTGATATTCTTGATCCATATTCGCATTGAGTGTTCTGCTATCCATTCGCTAGGGTTTCGGATGACTTGGCAAGGTTATGTAGTTGCAATTGCACTACCGTATTTTGTTTAAGTGACTTAGAATGCTACAGTTGATTTCCACTTGTAATAAATCTCATCACATCCGATGTTCTTGATTCGTTGCCCAATCCATATTATAAATTGATTCTTATATCGTTCTCAAAATTATTGTTTCAGGATCATGACTTCCAACGACTCTTCCTCTATCTCCACTCCCCAGATTCAGACCGTTGAGATTCTAAGTGTACTGCAAGGTCTGAAGGAAGCCCAGGAGCGAACGAATGATTTGTTAGCTGAAGGACTGAGAAGGCAGGTGAATCAGGCACCAGCGGGAGTCTCCAATCATAAAGGGATCCCTGTTAGACGAGGAAAGAGAAGAAGATGAAGCGTCAATTTGTTTCCCCATGACAGAAGCAGCAGAAGACCCCATGTTGTGGGTACTGTAAGAGGCCAGGACACCTTCAGAAGGATTGTCGCCGCGTTCAAGGGAAATGTCTGATTTGCGGATCCAGCGGACATCTTATCAACGGTTGCCCAAAAAAGAAGGAGCTACAAGGAGGAGACTCATCCACACTCTCCACTTCTGCCAAGTGATGATTATGGCGTAGTTCGAACTTTGAGAATAAGACGGACCCAACCTAGGATTCAACTCGCGTGACAAGGATACGGCGGTCTAGCAATCAAAGAAGAATTTTCATGTTTTCTACTTTCAGTAATAATGTTGTCATCCTCTTATGAATATTTCTTTCCGTTTGAAATCTTGTATCCGTTGAACTTTCAGTTGAATGCAATAAAACTTGAATCGTAATATATGTATTATTCTCTTGCCTTCTCCTTATTTATACTATTCATTATCACAGCATTTTAATTCTGATCTTTCAGTTCCTGCCACCGCATATTTTCCTGTACTTCATACCCTGAGCTATTTTCTTGATGTATTCCACTGTCTAATCATGACTCTTTCTTTTCAGGCCATGGCCCACCCTGGAGCAGCGCCGCATCTAGATGAGGATGCACAGTCATGTGTTTCCTTAGACCACACGCTGATGAGTTCTGACGATGAGATCAACGGTCCCCAGGTCAATTTCGGAAACAACGATTCAGAAGACGAAGGAGCAGCCGCACCAGATTTTGACATGATAGGCGATTCCGACGAAGAGGAAGGAGACCCTGAAGAGAACCCGATAGAGGAAGACCTCGAAGAAGAACCGATAGAAGAAAATCCAGTGGAGGAAAATCCCGTGGAAGAAAATCCAGAAGAAGAGAATCACATGGAATCAGACCTCGATGAAGAAGCTCCAGCCGAGGAAGAAGGACCAGAAGGACAAGACCCTGCTATGGAAGAACTCCCATTGGCGATCCCCGCGAGGCGCTATGGAAATGGACGTCCCTACCTGAGCGCGCGAGCCTACCGCAACCTGCTAAATCTCCACAACCGCGACTGACGGGAATCCTTTTTGATGTTGTTTTATCTGGCCAAATAAATTTGTGTATAGATTAGGGCCACATTTCGTTTTGAGAATGCTTTGTTTAAAATTTTCTAGAATGGAATAAATTGCTGAGTTCGCTAATCTTTTGATCTTCTTAGTTCACTTGCTACTTGATTATTTCTTCTATACAATTATTTTCTCCACTGAGATCTGTTCACCCCTACTCCTTACATTGCCTTAACCCTCATAGAGATCAACTAGTACCACACCCAATCTTTTAGAGGTCCACCCTTCATCCTTCGTCTGTGCCTAGTTTGAGATTCTTCCGGGAGGAGAACACTTTGTGAAAGTTCCGAGTTCGCTAACTCTTCAAATTTGGATTCATATGATCTACCAACCGTTATCCTACCCATACTTTTCACCTTGCAGTCCTTTGTTCCTGTGCAGACCCGATCCCAATCTCCTTAACTTTCAGCCTAAAGCCGCCATACTCCAACCCTTGAATGAGCCACACTTACTTGTAATCCTTACCCTAGCTAGCCCTATACATTTTTGTGTTTTCCTATTACCCTATATATTTAGGGACAGTGTTATTTGAAATTTGGTTTTCGTTACTTTATATTCGTCGAAGAGTGCGTGTTATCGACTACTTAGTTTTATGTATTTTAAGTACATTACTATTATCCTCACTTTCAGTAGCGCAACAATACACCACGCATATTTTGTTCCATATTCCTCATTTTCACTATGTGAGTTTTCTAAGTTATTTTTTAAAACTATTTGATCGATACATCGTCCTAAAACGTTTTAACTTACCTACAAATTGTTCACTATTTTATTGTCGTTACTTTATTTTCGGGTATTGTACCTATGATTACTATTATAAATGGCTGTATCTTATACTTTTATTTCTGCGGTGCTACTTTTGATATATTGATATGTGCATATGTTTGAGTTTCGATTTTATCGAGTACGCCTCGAATATCATTGTTCGTTATTGTTGTTATTGCTATTCTCGTATACATGTAGTTGCCCTATAAATATTCCTGCCTTATACCTATTTAGACCTATCTTTTTGTATGTTCTTCTTACATAATTATACCTTCAAATTTCTTCGTCTACGGATTTCTAGTAAATCGTTATGTGTTAGTTTGCAATATAATAGCCTTCGCTTATGTTTGTATAACTTATCGTTTATCTTAAATTTCGAGGACGAAATTTTTTTGTAAGGGTGGTATGATGTAATACCCAGCCCTTTTTATACCAAAATCTGTATTTTGTTTTCTTGAATTTTATTTAATTTATTTAATTTTAGTTCTACTAAACCCCAAACCATATTTTACTCAGTCCCTAACCTATATTTTCCTAGCCCATGTAAATTAAAATAGGATTTAAACCAACCCGGGCCGCTTATTCCTTTTCCCCATTTGAATTCTTTTCTCCAAAGGCCCGGCCCTCTTTCCCAATTCCTTACAAAAATCCTTTTATTGTAATCCTCAGCCCATCCCTTTATGATTGATAAATTAATTAATTTTTACTCAGCCCAACCCAGCAGCCCGTCAAGAGCCCGGCCCAAGCTCCTCATTTTCCTTCCTTCATTTCAAACCTCCTTATACTTTTCCCTCTTAAATCACCTTTAAATTCTAAAATAAATTTCCATTAACACCTTTTAATCCTCCCCCATAAATTCCATTAACCCTCATCAAATTCCTTCATTACTTTCCATATTAATTTTATTTACTCATTCTCCATTTTCCTTTAATTTCCTTTATTCTTACGCACGTCTCTCTCTCTCTCTCCTCTCATAATTCTCACATTACTCTCTCTCTCTCCCACTTACGCACGTCTCTCTCTCTCTCCTCTCATAATTCTCACATTACTCTCTCTCCCCCACTTATGCACGTCTCTCTCTCTCTCCTCTCATAATTCTCACATTACTCTCTCTCTCTTCCCCACTCACACACACCTCTCTCCCTCTCTCTCTCTCTACCATTTCTTTCCCGCCCCCTCTCTCTCTATCTCTCCCATTTCTTCATCGCTCTCTCTCTTTAACCCGTGTCCACGGCCGAGCGTCGCGCTCGCCGCCGTCCCCCTCACGTCACTTGCCTCCAACTCACCCGACTCACGTCGCTCGCCCCCACCTCGCCGCCTTCACCTTCGTCCCAACCCCGTCGCACCCAACACCTCACTGCATCCTCGACGTCCTGCATCACCGAAACCCCGATCCTCTTCTTCCCCGATCACCCGAATCCCCATCTCTTCGACGAGCCCGCGACCTCACACCACCACGACCACCGTGCAGCCCCCTCCATCACCTGCATCGAGCCTTGCAACCTATCACCACTTCCTCCACCCTCGTACACCTCCTCGACACCACTGCCCTCTGCATACCCAGCCGAGCAGCTACAACACCCGGACCCAACCCTCTCGTCCCTGCACCTCACCTGAGCACCAACCCCGTCGCCGCCGAACTCATCGCCTGCACACACCCTCGCCAGCGATCGTCTCACCATCATTCCCGAGCAAGAACTCCGCCGGAAACCCATCACCCTGACCCTCTGCGACACTCTCCTGCATGCTCTCGTAGTCGGAGCTTGACCCATCGTCGTCATCGTCACCGTAGCATCGCCGGACCCGTGCTCACCCGGAGCCGCTGCCGTCGCCGTGACAGTCCGTCGCGCGCCTGTGCTGTACTTCGCCGCCGTGCGTCTCCAGGAAAGTTTCATACTTGCTACATGCTAAATTATATTAGTTACGAACTATAAATTTTATAAATTCCATACGTAATATCCTCGATAAATTATACGACGCAACTGTTCGATGTATGACTCCAATGGAAATACTCACCTAATTTGACGGAACTCATTGGTATAGTTTGGCCCGTATAGATGTGAATCTAGTGTGTGAATTTCATTTGAAGATATAAACGTTAACTACTAAAACGACTACCCCCAAGTATATCTATAAAACTGGAAATTTCTTGTACCTGAAAACCGATAAAATCACCATAAATTATTTACATACTGGAATGATGCGTTCGAGGGCTCAAATCGAAGCCAACTCGACGAACTATAACCTTATGCTAGTTTACAAATAATTCTGAATTCAAATTGTGTCAATATTTGGATCGGAGTGCGACTCTGGACTGCAGTCCAGAGCGACTCCAGTTGTTGTTTACTGTCCCGTAATGGGCGCCACACTGTTTCCTTAACTCGTAGGTTGCAGAACTCCACTGTTTATTATAGGTGAATCTGTTAGATAGACAACACAAGTGGTTTCATTCTATTTCGTCATCGTTTTTTATTTAATCTGTAATTTATAAGATCGGGACGCATAACAGTCCCAGCAGAATCAGAACTGACATACTAGTATTGAACAGTGTATATCTCCAGACGTACAGATGTGATTGAGGATCCGTCTGCTGCGTTGAAAACTTTACTGAAAACTCTAGATTTCATTCAACTGTAGCATTGCTAAAATCTGATCCCAACTGGGATTAAAATGCGTTGCGAAACGGATTTCCGATTCTGAAACCGGATTTCCAGCCGTGAACGCTTAAAATGAAATGGCCATAACTAATGATCCTGAAACCCGATTGGCGTGAAACTAAATTCGTTGGATAGATAACTGAACATACTATTTATTCCCTGTTCACTGTTTCGCTAAACTGTACACGTACGATTTATGATAAATTTTGCAAGTGGTAGATTACTGATTCATGACATCCTAAACATGCTTTACATACTGTTTACGCATCATATTATACACATGTCTCTGCATTGATAACCTAGTGATAACGTGCATTACCCAGTGTTAGGTATTTGTGATGATTGTGGCAAGTACGTTAGTGTTCGTGTATCAGTGAATAAATGAAAGTGATACGTACTTGTACACAATCAGTGAACCTTATTATTCTATTGCATTGTCGACGTCTGTGGGATGCGTGTACGTGTGACTATAAGTGGTATGGGACGCTTATGGAAGCTCTTGCACGGGTGTCACAGATAAGGCACCAGACACTGCCATTTATCTTAGGTATTAGTCGGGACGTGCTTGATGGAGGTCCTGCCTCCAGTTCTCGCGCAGACTTGTCACAGACCGATTGGTATTTAGGGTTATGGTTAGCGTTTGATGTAGACCACGGGGTGTGGGGTAGTTTGAGTGTGAGTTCAACAGAATCTCAGGAGTCCCATGCCGGCTTATATATTTAGGGAGATATATGGAGATTTACAGGGTACATGATTATTACCGTGATATACATGTTGGGCCCGTGGTCCCTTGCCCTTGGGTTCTACCCTTGGGTGGAGGACACTCGCGAGTGGTTGACTCTCGCACTTAGACTGACGATAGGTTTAGTGATCTGTACAGTGAGACTTAGAGACTGATAGGGATGATGGCATCGATATACATACTTACTGTGTTGACATACGTGGCATATCATTCTACTGCTTTTACTGTTCCGCTGCATTGATTACTGCATGTTCATACCTATACCGTCATTGATTTACTGTTATATATATATATATATATATATTATCATTGTTAGAATTGTCACATGAATTTATATATTATATTGTTATTGTGTTGCTCTGACGACCTGAGTATGCATGCTGGGTGTGAGGAGAAGATTTAGCCTGGACCAGAACTAGACGTATATCACATACACCTCGACTTGCTTTCCAGAGTTATATTCGTTTGTTTCCCCTCAGGTCAGTTCTTTACATTGTTTCATTCAGTTAATGCATTTCTCGTTACCTGCGCATCATTTACTGTTTACCATGAAAAACTAGAAGCCGAAGTGTGACTACGGCAGGACTTTTCCTTGACCGTAGGAGCATGGCTGGCCTTGTCAACCCCTCATATTCCGTATTTTGGGAAGTGGGGCATGATAGCTGGCGTATTGACGTGTCTTTAAAGTCCCACATAGAAGTTTCCTAACTCAAGCAAAACGAAGTGGGGCACATATGGAGATATGTGCGGGAGCTTGTTAAATATGAGTATGTGATACTGTATTCTAATCTAGCGATATTTGATATCAGTTAGGTTATATGTGATATAACCGGATTGTTGAATCAAGTGTTGATTCAATGATTTGATTTATAAATATATATATATATATATATATATATATATATATTTGATGTTGGCCGGTTATATATGATATGACCCGATTATTGAATCAAGTGTTGATTTAATAACTAGTGTCGAATATTAGATGGTTATATGTGATATAACCGGTTTATTGAATCAAGTGTTGATTTAATATTGTGATATACATATATATATGATATTAGTCGGTTATATATGATATAACCAGATTATTAAATCAAGTGTTGATTTAATAATTTAATATATATTAATATATTTGATATATACTTATATATTAACTAATATCAAGCTCACTACTGATTTTCTTCTCTTGAATATATATATATATATATATGGATTATATTGTATCATGGTTGATGATACATGGAACTAGAATGTATGAGAATCACACATGATTGGTGATGAGATGATAATGGTTTGATTTATGAATTAAAGAAAATAGGAAATGAGTCACATTTTCTGAGATGGCTGTGGAAGCCTCAAGAAGCCATGACCCACCTCTTGTTTTGTTTTTATTCATAGATACTTTACCTACATCATCTCACACTTCACTTCATGGTTCTCTCTCTCCATTCCAAGTTCATCTCCCATTTTCTTCTTCACTTCCTCTCTTGATTTTTCTTGAGATGAGGAAAAGAAAAGAAAAGAGGAAAAATTAGTGAGCAAAGTTCCTATTTCATCAACCTACACTTTACTAGCCCTTTAGTTTAGATTGTTTCCTTTACTAGTACATTGATTAGTGAAGAGTGAGTTCGAGTGAGAGAGACTTCAAGGTGGATCATCTTCGTCTTCGAAGAAGACAAAGCAAGCTCGTTCTTTTCACCAAGTGGAGTCAAGGAAGTGTTCTAGGGACTGCTACTTGGAGCTTTAGAAGTGAAGGACCGGTCTACAAAAGTTGTATTCCCTTTTCACTTAGCGTACAACTTGTTTGCTTACGCTAAAACCCTAATTCTCTAGTTCGATTCTTGGTTAGTATAGGTTAGACCTCTAAATTTTTTTAAATTGCATACTTGATGCTCGAATAAACCTAGTAGAGGTGCCAAGACATACTTTCAAAAGGTGTCCTGAAAGGGATTTCGTCTTATGGCATCGCAAAAATATATCATCTACGGCTTTTTTTTGACGATCGACAACCATCTTCATTTTTATTATGTAAAATGTGGATACACCAAATTTTATGACATTCCATCATTTTTTCACTGTTAATTTTAGTGGGTGTGAAATTAACGGTTTACCGACAATAGAACTTTTTACACTGCTGATTCAACGGTGAAAAAGTTATGAAATCATATGAAATTTGGTGTATTCAGATCTTACATGATAAAGATGATGATGATGGATGCCAATAGTCGAAAATAAACCGTGAATGATATAGATTTTTGATGCCGCCTAACGAAACAGCCTTCTAAGGTCTCTTTTCTTCATTATTCTTGTACCTATAATTGCTGTGGTCAATATTCAAAGTAAATTAATGCCTTGGCTTGCATGTCTTATCAAGTAATTGTACGCCACAAAATCAATAAAAGGGAAAAAAAACAACTCTAGATGGGCTTGCATGGTGCAAGCCCCTCTAGAGCCATTGGATGGGCTCCCCTTGCAAGTGGGGGGAGCCCATCCAAGAGCTATGCAAGGACATGCAAGCCCTTGCATGGTAGTTTTTTTCCATTAAGAGAGGGATGCACGCATGTTGATTGGTACATACAGATCGAATTGTCGTCGTCGTCGTCGTCGTTGTTGTTATTATTATTATTATTATTATTATTATTATTGGTTAATTTTAGCTGATTTATTGTCGAGCAAACCGTTAATCATACATCCATTAAATCAATAGAGAAAAGGTGTCAAAATCATATGAAATTTGGTGTATCGACACATTAGATAATGAAAATCAAGATGGATGGTACTTATCGTCGGAAAAAATATGGATGGTGTATGTCATAACGCCGGAATTCTTTCTTATGGCTCCTCTATGTGGTGTGGTGCAGAGGAAGGAGGCGGGGTTGGAGATATATATTTGAATTTTAAGAAGTCTTATAATATTTAAATGAGTAATAATTTAGAAGCCTTTTTCTCCTAACTTCAATTCTATTGAAAATAGAGACCATCAAAATTTTTGCCTGGGGCGTTTGCTTTCTTACAGTAGAGATTATAATTAGGGTAAATTGTCAACAACAAAAAAAAAACCGATCCACTTCCGTTCTGCCAAAAACCCTGGGTGTTTTACTCTTATTAAAAAACCTCTGGGCCGAATTTTAAAACCCTGTCATACCTTTAACCGCTTATAATTTTGTATATCCCAATAATACTCATGTCCATGTGTTTTGACAGCTTATACATAACAGTCATCGTACAAACGACTTGCTTGTAATATTTGATGATTTTCCTGTAATATCTAGAGACTTGCTTGTAATATTTATTTCATTTTCATTTTCCTCTCCAAATATACTTTTTCCTGCAGAAAATTGAATTTCCCACCAAATATACTTTTTTTTCCTACCAAACGTCTTTAAAATATCTTTCTAATTTCGTGTAATATCTAAACAGTTGTCTATAATATCTAAGCAGTTGTCTATAATATCTAAGTATTGACATCTCCTCTATCCAAACCAACTTGGAGCGGCGGAGGAAGAAAAGAAGGGAGAAGGAAAGAAATGGAGGAGCGAAAGAAAGAGAAGATGAGCGGCAAAGTAATGCCGAAGGAAGGAGAGGACAGAGGAAGAGCGAAGGGAGGAGGAGCAGTGGAGTGAAGACGGATGAGGAGGAGCGGCCAAGCAATGGCAGAGAAGGGAGGAGGGGCGGTGGATGAAAAAGAAGGATCTGAGGTTTTAAGAGGGCAGGGGGATGAATAGTGGGAGAAAGGGGTATTTTTATAATTGTATTTAAAAGGGATTACAAGATCTAAATGAAATACAGTCCTTAAGGGTTTTTGTTCAAATATTTTGAACGGTCCCAACCATTTTGAAAATAGCAATGGTTTGTAAACAACTCCCGATCAGCCTGGGGGCCTTTTAGACAATTTACCAAGGGTTATTACGGATGCTATATATCTTTTTTTGAATCGAACCAGCGAACTATGACTTTGCAGCAGAGAAAAGTTTAGTATTACAATTAATGGGGACATTGTGAGGTTCATCTCCTTTCAAAAGTCTCCAAGAACCATGGATTAATTGCTTGTGAATTTGGTATCACATTTGTAGTAATGTTACATCCTAACTAACTTATCGCCATCACATCAATATAGTTAATATATAGTGTCGCTTTTTTAGTATAGGATTTCTTTCCATTTGAAAGCTTATGCATTCCAAATGCATGCATTGCACGCCATAACAAAGGGTACCTAAGCACTAACAACTCAAAACTTAATTTAATATAACAGTTTGTGGGGATTTTGTTTCTGATGATGCTCGATATCGGTGATCTCCTGAATCATGGTCGCGTCAGTCGAGGATACGTCCGGTACACGCGAAGCTCGGTACCCTATGCCGAGCATAGATGCCAACAGACATCCGAGAGGCTCAAGCTACGCGAATAAGAGCATCTACTAGCATGTATTTTCTTTCCGAAGCGATATACGCCTTTCTTGAGATCTTTTTGTTTATATAATAAAAGGGGTCAATATAGCATTGCAACGAAACAAAAGAATCTTATTCATCCCAAAAGGTACTATGGGCTCCTCAGCCTTACACAAAAAGGGAAGGTTACAATGAAGGCGGAACGGGATCAAGAATGTACTCCTGATGGTACTCGGAGTAGATTTCCCTCAACCGGATCCGCCCTTGCTCGGTTATCCCTGGCCGGTAGCTCCCCTACCCCACAATGCCAAGGATCAAAGCCCTCATCAAGAGGCAGCCGAGCGGCTACCTCGCTCGGCCATCCTTGGCCGGTAGCTCCCCTACCCCACAACGCCAGGGATCAAAGCCCTCACCAAGAGACAGCCGAGCGGTTACCCGCTCGGCTATCCCTGGCCGGTAGCTCCCCTACCCCCACAACGTCAGGTATCAAAGCCCTCGCCAAGAGGCACCGGGCAGCAACCATGCTCGGCCGCATCCTTAGTAGGCCATTTACGGCCCCTCCCGTGCTAAGGATCTAAGCCATCACTAAGAGGCAGCCGAGCGGCTATCCCGCTCTGCTATCCCTGGCTGGTAGTTCCCTACCCCACAACGTCAAGGATTTAAGCCCTCACTAAGAGGCAGCCGAGCGGCTACCCCGCTCGGCTATCCCTGGCCGGTAGCTCCACTACCCCACAACGTCAGGGATCGAAGCCCTCACTAAGAGGCAACCCAGCGGCTACCCTGCTCGGCTATCCCTGGCTGGTAGCTTCCCTACCCCACAGCGCTAGGGATCGAAGCCCTCACTAAGAGGCAGCCCAGCAGTTACCCTGCTCGGCTATCCCTGGCTGGTAGCTTCCCTACCCCACAACGCCAAGGATCTAAGCCCTCAATAAGAGACAGCCGAGCGGCTACCCCGCTCGGCTATCCCTGGCTGGTAGCTTCCCTATCCCACAACGCCAGGGATCGAATCCCTCAATAAGAGGCACCGGGCAACAACTCTGCTCGGACATCCTTAAGGATCAAAAGCCCTCGCCAAGAGGCACCGGGCAGTAACCCTGCTCGGCTTATCCGTAGTAGGCCACTTACGGCCCCTCCCGCGCTAAGAATAAAAAACCCTCGTAAGAGGCAGCCGGGCCCGATCTTGCCCCGCTATCCCTGGCCGGTAGCTCCCTACCCCAACACACCAGGGATCAAAGCCCTAGCCAAGAGGCACCGGGCAGCAACCCTGCCCGGCCCATCCTTAAGGATTAAAAACCCTCGCAAGAGGCAACCGGGCCCGTCCTTGTTTGGTTATCCCTGGCTAGTAGCTCCCTAACCCAACACACCAAGGATCAAAGCCCTCTCTAAGGGGCACCGGGCAGCTTCACTGCTCGGCCACATCCTTAGTAGGCCACTTACGGCCCCTCCCGCGCTAAGAATCAAAAGCCCTCGCAAGAGGCAGCCGGGCCCGACCTTGCCCGACTATCCCTGGCTGGTAGCTCCCTACTCCAACACACCAGGGATCAAAGCCCTCGCCAAGAGGCACCGGGCAGCAACCCTGCCTGGCCCATCCTTAAGCATCAAAAGACCTCGTAAGAGGCAACCGGGCCCGCCCTTATTCGGTTATCCCTGGCTGGTAGCTCCCTGCCCCAACACACAAGGGATCAAAGCCCTCGCCAAGAGGCACCGGGCAGCTTCATTGCTCGGCCCCATCCTTAGTAGGCCCCTTACGGCCCCTCCCAAGCTAAGGATCAAAAGCCCTCGCAAGAGGCAGCAGGGCCCGCCCTTCCCCGGCTATCCCTGGCTGGTAGCCACCTATCTCAACACACCATGGATCAAAGCCCTCACCAAGAGGCAATCGAGCAGCTTCACTGCTCGGTCCATCCTTACCAGGCCTTGCACGACCCCTCCCGCGCTAAAGATCCAAGCCCTCACCAAGAGGCAGCCGAGCGGCTACCCTGCTCGGCCATCCCCGGCTGGTAATTCACTACCCTACAACGCCAGGGATCGAAGCCCTTGCCTAGAGGCACCGGGTGAAGGGTTCCTAGGCACTCTATAGAGGTCTCACAAGGCATCGAACATGCCAATTTCAAAAATTCTAGGTGCCGAGAAACCCGACTACGGATCGTTAGCTAGAAATCTAGGCGAAAAAGCAATCTAGTTAACACTTAACTAAGAGAATACGGAAATACAACCTTTGTAGATCCGGTGCTCCACCTCCATAGCTCTGCAACGAAGTCCCCTCGCTGTCCAAATGAGTTCCCGGGCTCTAGCGTCGGCTTCGTCGGAGAATAGGCAAGCTAGGTCGTCGATGTCCATGCCGAAGATGATCTACGTCGAGGCATCGCAAGATCAAGCTCTCACTTCACCAAGTCATGAAACTTGTGAAGAAAACACACTCTACTACTTGGCAAGAGGTAGAGGATGAAGAAATAGGAAGTGGGTAGACTTTAGAATTGGATTTCTCACTCATTTCATCAAGTTGCCATTGATGGTCAAGCTTTTCTTCTCTTGAAGGAAGAAGAAGAAGAAGCTAAAATATTATGATAAGAATATTAGAATGGAAAAGAAAAATCAATTCTTATCATATAATGAACCATGGTTAGATGTAGAGAGTTAACTAAGGTTTAAGTGAGTGGTTGGGGTTAAGCATGAGACAAAATGGTCATTAAGTCAAAGTCTTCATGAAGGTTCATGAATGAACAAAAGAAAGCAACCATTTTCCTCATTTTGCCTTTCCTTTTTCCAAAAAGATAAAAGAATAAAATGAAATCAAAAACCCTAATCACCCACTTAACTATAGTTTAATTCTTTACACTTAACCATAAGGCATGTATCATCAAACATGATACAAGCAAGTGCACAAAACTATATCGAATATACAATGTGCACACCCGAGCGAGAAAATCCATTTAAAGTGAACCGATACTAGTTAATGCAAAGTAATATATCAAATATATAATTATGCATTAAATCATTAAATCAACACTTGATTTAACAATCCGGTCATATCGCATATAACCGACTAGTATCATTAGTAACAACTTATCGAATCAACGCTTGATCCGATAACCCGGCTATATCGCATATAACCGATCAATGTCACATCGCGAGAATCGAATACAGTATCACATACTGGTATTATTCTCGGTCCCGCACATATCTCATATGCGCTCCTATTTCGTTTCGCTTGAGCCAGGAAACCTCTGTGTAGGACTCTAAAGACTCGTCAATATGCCGGCAGCAGATGATGATCATATCAAGCATCCACAAGCCGCAAGCGGTCTGCTAAACGTAACGGCCACCCGGGTATTGAGCGATCAGAAGATCGACGAGCAAGCCCGCTCACACTCCTGTGAATCCAACCAGTAACACTTACCGTACAGTCCGGTCTGTCCGTCTGATATGTCGCATATCTCGCCTAGGGGTGGTAAACGTCAGACCCCAATAGCTCGATAAGTCGTGTCGATATGAGGTCTATAACTGTTCGAGAAACTACTGGTAACACTTACCAGTAAATCTCAGCAACCCTGACCAGGGATTTCCTGTTATAGCCAATCGAACACAGCGCAACATCAACTCCCTATACCGGGAGAGACGAATCCCCTCCTATCGCTCATTGCCTCCATGTGACTCGGGACTGTACCCAAAAACCACCGTTTTGCACGCCCTCTTGGACGTGGTAAGATGGAAATCAAAGCACAGTGGGAACCACACAAGACTCTATGACGATCTCGGGTCAACAGACTACTCTGTACCAGTGTCGCCAGAGAACTGCCATCTGACGTGAGGTATAATACCATCTGGGAGTTCTCGGCGAGTCCGTCCAGTGTACCCAGTCTCTACTGAGCACCCGTATACCATCTCTGATGTCAAACACCGATGGATATGGGATCATCCATCGCCCATCTGTATGGGTCGAGAAGGTACACACTAGTCTACTCTGGTATATCGATGCCCCGTCTCGATACACCCTCGACTAGGGACTTTGAAGGATGTACTTATGGACTACCATGTCCCCACTAGTATGATCCGCATCATAGTCCAGGTAGTCAAGTACACATCCTAAGGGCTTTACCAACATGTAACAGAGAGACAAACAGTGTACACGTTAAGGTAAAGAGCAACCAGATAGCATACTATCATGTCGAGCAAGAAAGTCTTCCCTATATATGTCCCAGCATCCACTACAATATACATCCTATGTATAGTAATGGCCTCTAGGGCATACATATAACTAACACCGGGCAGCTACACTGCTCGGTCCATCATCAGAATGCCTCTCTGAGCCTCCCACACTAAGGAACATGACCTCACCAAGAGGCATCCGGTCTATCTACGTCTGCGCGATCTCCTCCTCGACTTCGGGACCATGGAGATACCGTCTTCCCGCCGGTCTTTGCAAACTTGGCAAGTGAACAGATTCAACTCGACGCGTAATTGCTAGACGAAGAGCCGACACAATACAAAGGAAAATACGCGTGCAAACAAAACTGCAAAAAGTTTTATTCACAAAACCAAAAGTCTTTACAAGGGTATTGCGGGCTCCCCGGTCTTATCAAATTACCCGAAGGCTTACAAAAAGAGAGGAGGAAAAGCCAAAAAATTCGGGGCACAAGCCCAACCTAGAGCTTTCCTCCCTCATCACCATCAGCCGGAGGCATGACCACTGAAAGTGGGACCCGAGCACGGAGCTCACCATCGGCAAACTCCGGACACTACTCCTTGACGGCATCAAGAGCATTGTTCCATGCAATGGCGGAGGCCTCACCAAGGTCGACGTAAAACTGGTCCGACCCCTTGTAATCACTCACCGCCTTTCTAGCCCGAATCTCGGCAACCTCCGCCGCCTGAAGCGCCGCCTCGGCATCCCGCCTGCCGGCATCCTGCCTGCCGGCATCCCTCACCCTCTTCATGGCAACAAAGCGATCGGCCAGTTCCACCAACTTCACCTTGATGACTCGGTGGGACTCACTCAGACGGTGGTAGGACTCCCGGCACTTCGAGACGGCGAGCTCCGCAACGGCCGATCGGGCTTCAAGGACGGCCATCCTCTCCCTCTCCAAACGCAGCTCAAGCCGCAGATCCTCAACTTCCGAAGAAGACTCTCCTGCTGACCTCGCAGCATGAATAGCCCCCTCGGCCTCCATACGAGCAACGAGGGCGCAGTGCTGAAAGACCTGACGAAAAACAGCAGAGAGCCTTAGAGACACCCGAACTAAAGAAAGGGCGCTCGAAATAACGCTTGAGGGAGTACATACCTGAATTGCCTCCTGAGCGATAGCCGCCATTTGGGCCTTCAGGGTCCCCCGCGGAATCTTGCCCCCGGCCGACTCCTCCATACCCGCAAGCAGTCCGGCGGCAACGGAAAGCCCCGACGGGACCACGAAATGAACGTCCCCCTCCTGCATGGGAATCCCTTCCGGAATTTCCGTCGATGGCGCGTGAGAGACCGTCCTCTTCCTCTTAAGAGGAACCCCATCTTCGTCCTCTCCTGCATCCCTCGTCTGGGGCTCGGGAACCCGTGGAAACCTCTGGCCACTGCCGGGACAATCATCGGGAGCTCGTGACGAGGCAGACGGCCTCGCCGTCGGCGGCACATTTGGTGCAGGACTCGGTTCAGCCAGAGGCACGGCCGCACCAACGGCCCCCTCCGGAACTGAACACCGAGGGCACCAAGAGTCCAGGATCGAACCATTGGTCCTGCCAAAGGGAGAAGCAGACTCAACTCAGAAGGAGAAGAAGCAGAGGAAAGAAAAAGAAGACATCTAACATGTGGGAGAAGTCCTTGAGAACGCAGAAATCCGACCTAAAGAGGAGAGCGCCGAGCTTACAAGATCAAGAACGAGGAAATATGAAGGGAGATGGGTCCTGAAGCGGACCCCACCTCTATTTATAGCCACCGGCATCCTCATCCAACAGCGACAGTCGACTCCCGCCAAAAACAACTCTTCGCATTCCCCGACCACGATTGCTCCACCTGTCGCACGAGCATTGGCCGTACCCCATCAGACGCTAGAAGTCCGCGGCCCGTCGCGTCGGCCAACCAACACCCCACACGTGGCATGTCGCTTCAGCGAAAGTACGCACGATCCGGCGCACCCTCTTTAATGCAAAGATCTCGCCCTGATTCGCTGGCATCATCTAGAAAAAAACAACAGATCATCCGTGGACACGCCCGACGATATCTTCGAAAATGAGCTCACCTCGGGTGACCCGGCAGGCCGCTCTCGACCTGACCCGTCAACTGGTCGGGACGAGAGTGGGGGGCTAATGATGATACTCGATATCGATGATCTCTCGGATCATGACACGTGGCAGATGACGTGTCCCAGAATATGCAAGAAAGGACCTACAGTGGCCGACCAGACCACTCATATGCCCGTCCTACAACAAAGCTGGCTCGCCTCCAAGCCCCCAGCATAATTGGCTTCCCCGACCTCACAGCTCGTCTCCGGGCTACCGCAGAACCAAGATACCTCGGTTCTCCCGCTCGTCCGCGAGCTCTCCCTCCGAGCTCATCTTCCCCGGTCTCATCGACCGACCAACGGCACCGCTCACAGGCACAACCACCATCCCGCGAATCTCGCCATACGCAAGATATCCACCGGCCACATCCCACGTTCCACGCCATCACGATCTCCCATTAACGAGCTTGTCTCGCCATTAATGGGAGATCCCGCTCATCACACGGACGTGACATCGGGAGCGTAACTGCCGCACATCTGCCCTGCCTGCTGCCACCGCTATTTAAACCCCTTATTCAGACGGTTCAAGTAAGCCATTTTTACTCCGCTAAGCCGTTACTCTGCTCGGATTTCCTCTCTAACTTGATCGTCGGAGGATCCTCAGTGGTACAACCATCCCGGGACTTCCTTGCAGGTAGCTCGGTGACAACCAACCCCAAACCCATTGAGATCCACACGCTTCAGGAGCCTGTCTTCAGATCCAATCTCAGTCATCCATCGCCGCCATCAGCAGATTAACGGAAGGTAACATCTTGGTGCGATCCAGGTCGCGTCAGCTTGCTTTATAATACTAGAGATTATCTATGATTGATGTGGAAAATCCTTAACCTGACATCGTCTTATTTTTGTATTCTTAAATAAATCATTAAAAAATATAAGCATGCCATTAAAACTTACAAGCATTATTGCACGTGTGAGATATTTATAAAAATTCAAGCGAAGAATGCATATATATGATTTATTTTGTAATCTTGGATCCAGGTTGAATCTAATTTCCATAAGAAATAAATATTACTCCATCACTTACTATTAGTGGGGTGTTATATATATATTTCATTTGTCTATTTTTAGCAATAATAATAAATATCTATATTAACACCGATTCAGTTTTTACATAATTATTGAATTTACATATAACTAAATAGTAAAGGATAGATGGAGAATAATTATTTAGAAAAAAAATATTACGTATGTCATTACGAAAATACATGAATTCAATAAAATATAATTGAAATATAATATATTTAATTATAATACTATTTAAAATTAATTTATGATACAGATGTAAGTTTTTTTGGTTTTATATTTCTTTCTGGAAGAAAGGTACATATGTAAACTATTTTACATGTATAAATAAATAGATTATATATATCGATTTCTTTCAATTATTTTTCAATAATGTGGTAATCATTGGGATTATTTTTGAAAAAATAAATTGGGTCACTTTCATTATTTACTTTTATATTTATATGTTGAAAAGATAAAAGTAGAAGAAGAAGTAAACTCATGAGTTTGAGAGTCTAAGTTGGCATGCATTGGGCCTATAGTTGTTAGTTTATTTATTTTTATTTTTATCACTATTTTTTTTTTGCTGGTTAGATTAAGAAATATTGTTCACATCTAGTATGATTTTGGATTCTCTGATGAAAAGGACAACGAAGGACATCTGTATAGGAGAAATTATTCGGTGTGGCAGGTATAATACATTCGGACAGAAAAGAGAAAGAGATGGAGAACTTTGAGCATCATTCGGGCAGCTCGGTAGGACACTGTTATTATTTTTCTCTCTCTTATGATCGGACTTATATGGCCGGTACATCGTAGAATTTTCCCAATGAAAATGCTGGTAACCCTTGTTGGCTAACCTGACAGCTATTTTGTTTTTCTTGCACCTTTTAAATAAATTTTCGATGATGGGGCCCACATGAATAATCACCTCAATTATTCTACCCTATTAGCAACTAGCTAGAAGGCTGTTGGGAGATGGCAAAATAAGCAGGAAAAATAACTATCATTAATATTCATTAATGTAATTCTAGAGAGCAGGCGCACCAAATATGTGCTGTCTATTGTATCCTCATAAAATAAACATTATATATATATATATATATATATATATATATATATGAGAATAATGGAGAAAAGTGTATTGGGTTATGCCAGCATCCTGATCATCAATACGTGACCGAATGCGGAACAAAATTTTTATAAACTAGCTCTAAAACAATCCGATACTACGGATCTACTATTAACCCTAAACTAGCAAACATATAGAAAAGTTTAGAAAGGTTATATTGAATGATCCGTGTCTTTCGGTCTTTAACCATCATCCCAAGCTCCTTTTGGCCACCATGATCAAGCTTGATCTCCGGTCCCCCTCCATCGATGATGATCCACCTGAGCATTTGTAGTTCGAGCTCGTACCACATAACCGAGGTAACTAGGGTACCTAGTTCGCTAAATTAGATGGCATAGAAGATATAGAGTCTAATGATGAATTGATTTGTCTCTAAACACCATAGGTTTCTGAACACATGAAACTTTTAGGGTGGAGGTAGAGAAAGAAGCATGAGAAGATGAAAGTGTGAAGCATGAAGCAACTCAAGAAAATGACCAAGTGTTGTGAGCTAGAATGAAATAATCAACTTAAGAAAATATCTCATGGCCACACAAATATCAAGCATGTCTCAATAGTGCCACAATGAGTCGCCACATGAGTCACGACATGAGTCGCCACAAAGCCATGCTTGAATTAATGCCACAACACCTCATCCTCCATCTTATTAACCATTTAATCCTAAATGGTTAAAGTTAAATGAGGTGGCATATTCTAGAATCTATCTTGTAATAAATTACAAGAATACCTCTCATCCGTATATACATACCCGTATCCGTATTCCGAAAAATACGAATACAAAGAGACGAAAATAATCCAACAATATAATATTATGATCCAGTTTAAACCAAATCTCACTAGTATTATCCGTCCGAATCATGATACGTGCACAAGTGCACGTATATGATCGAATCATGCTGTAAAACCATTCGGCGTGTACATCGTTTCACCCGAAGCAGGAAAACCCTCTGTGTGGGACACTAAAGACCCGTCAATACGCTGGCAGTGAGTTTAACCATAACTACATCAGCGGTACTAGCTGTACGTAGCGGCTACCCAGATATTGATCGAAAGGAAGGCCAACGAGCAACCTCATCCCGACCCCTACTGAGCATGTCCGTGACAATCCCCGTACAGTTCGGTCTGTTCATCTAAGAGTATAGCATACTGAATCTAAGGGGGCGAATAAAGTCAAACACCTAATAACGCGACATTTCGTGTCGGTATGAAACCCATCACCAACTGAGAAACTACTGATCCAAATCAATAATTCTCAATTATCTTGGCCAAGGATTTCTGGTGATGGCCACCTGTGCACAACGTGACATCAACCCCCAATACCGGGAGAGACGAATCCCCGACGATCCGCTCACTGCCTCCATGTGGCTCAGGACTGTACCCAACTAAAACCTGTTTACACGACTCTTTTGAGCCGTGATAGGGTAGTAATCAAATCACAGTAGGAACTCACACGAGACAAATGACGATCTCAGTTTGACAAACTAATATATACACATGTTACCTGGGAACTGCTATCTGATAATGTTGGATATAGTTCCCTTAAAGTCAATTATTGGATCGTAGGTACGTGATTGCAATGATTGAGGGAGGACCTATACCGTTAGGACAGTCTTACTCGAGATGATAGTATGCTATCTGGTTTGTCTTTATCAGTCGTGTACAGGTTCAGGTGACTGATCACTATTACACGTTGATAGAGCCCTTAGGATCTTGCTTTACTACCAACAATATGATAGCGATCATATACGTGAGAGTTGGGTAGTCCATAAGCACATCCTTAAAAGTGGTCCCTGGCCGTGGGAGTTTCGAGACAGGGTATCGATACTCCGAAGTAGACTAGTGTATACAGTCGAGACCCCGACGAGGGGCGGTGGCCGGTCTCACAAGCCACTGGTGTCAGTTGGATCACCTAAGATGTATACAGGTGCTCATTGGGTTATGAGTACACCGGACAGGATTCGCCGGGAACCTGCTAGTTGGTATTTATACCTAACGTCAGATAGCAGTTCCCTGGTGACATGTGTACAGGTTAGTTCATCGATCTGAGGTCGTCATTTGTCTCGTGTGAGTTCCCATTGTGCTTTGATTTCTACCCTACCACGGTTCAAAGGAGTCGTGCAAACAGGTCTTTTTTGGGTACAGTCCCGAGCCACATGGAGGCAAGTGAGCGAATCGGCAGGGGATTCGTCTATCCCGGTATTGGGGGTGAGATCGCGCTGTGCCTAGGAGAGCCATTACACCAAGTCGTTGGCCAAGGCAGGTGAGAATTACTGGTAGGTATTCCAGTAGTTTCTCAGGGTGTTCAGGGCTACTCTCCAATACGACTTATACCGCTATTGGGGGTCTGACGTTACCAGCACCCCAGGCCCGATATGCGATACTCATAGACGAACGGACCGGACTATATGTATATTGTCACTGTTAGGCTCAGTAGGGTTCCAGGATGAGTTTGCTCATCGGCTTCCCTTGAGGTCAGTACATGGGCAGCCATTACGCACTGCTAGTGCCGCTGACGTGCTTGTGGTTAAACCCACTGCCAGGGTACTGATGAGTCATTAGAGTCCCCCACAGATAGTTTCCCAAGTTCGGGCGAAACGTTGTAGAGGCCATATGGTTTTATGGCAGGGTTCGGAAAATTCACGTGCATTTATGCACGTGTCATATTTCGGGCAGATAATACTGGTGGGTTTTGGTTTAAGCCGGATCCTAGTATTATACTGTGTAGATATAATATTTTTGTCTCAGTTGCATTTGTATTCGGTCGTAATACAAATGCGGGTATGTATGTACAGTTACGGGGTTATCCTGAAATTCATTTCGGGATCGCTTTTCGAAGTTGCCAGTTTTCTATCACCCGTCTTAAACATTCGGTTTAATGCGGAATTATCTTTTTCTTTTGGGTGAGTCATGAGGGTGAGTCATGAGTGGAAGCTTCTAGATTGGTGACTAGGTTTAGTGACTCATTCATTGCATTAATGGTTGATGAGGTGTTTATGTGACTCATTGATTGCATTAATGTGTTTTGGTTTTGACTTGGATATTTCTTCTTGATCTTTTCTTTATGGTCACCCTTTTGCTCCTACACTCACCCTCTCCTCTCATATATAGTGGCCGGCCATTCTTTTGGAAGGATGATGGTTGTAAAAAATGATATGATGATTCATTTGATAAATTTCCCAGTTCAATTTATCAATCTAAAAGGCAACTTCATTAACCGTTCATCCATGGTTTTGGATGAAACGAGACAAAGTATTCTACTCATTCTCTACATCAATCTTGGACATGTCGGCTAGCAAACTTCATGTCCGAGTTGCCTCGGTTCAGAGGCGGGAGCCCGTATAAAGATCCGTTGATGTGGTGCCACCTGGACGAGGAAACCGGAGATCGAGAGAGATCGCAGATGCCGCAAAGGAGCGTGGGATGATGGCTAAAGACCGAAGGATTCGGATCGTTCGGTATAGCCTTTCTACCCACTTTGTAGTTTGTTAGTTTAGCGTTAATGGAAAGATCCGGGTTATAGTATGCGATAGCGCCAGTTATAAAAGTTTTTGTTCCGCGTTTGGCGTCAGATTAACGGCCGGAACGCTACCGTAGACTTACATGGTATCAGAGCCATGCCATTAACCTTTACTAACTTGTTCTAACGTGTTTAAAACAACGATCGAACGAAATTTCCAAAACCGCATTTTTCAGGCTAAAGTTTTTGTCGAATTTTTAAACATTTCTAAAAATCATTTTGAGTATCTCAGAAAATTGTGCAGGCTTTTTTAAGAATACTGTAGAAATTTGGTAGACTGAAACTTCCAAAGCGCCGCGGAACCGCCGCACAAACCCTGGTTTGGTCGCGGTTCCGCCGCCGTTTTGGAGCAACAGTAAACCGTTTTTCTACAGTAAGGTCTTTCATGAAAAATTGCGGTTTCTGGAATACTTTTTTTGGGCCCAGATTTTGTTTGTGTACTGCAGTTGTACGTGAGGCCCACTTCGGGAAGTTTTGTCGATCGGAATTTTAAATTTGTTAGTTTACAGTACTTACATTATATCTCCGACCGTGAATATCATTCGAGCGGTAAATTGCGTCTAATTGCTATAGTACTTTTAGACGGATTTGCGAACGTGACATTCGCGTTGATGTTCTGTGTTGTGCTGTGATGTTGCGGATTTGTCGTGGTGGATAGCAGTGTGCAATGGTAGTGCAGTTTGGATTTATTTGTACATTTGATATTGCAGGGCGAGCGTCCAACATGTGGACTGCCGTCACTGCCTGTTTGTATAATATTCTTTTGGGGCACGACCGGGCTGAGGTCGATGTACCCGTTGTACATATTTTTCATTTCTGTACTAGGTTTACCCCGCGACGGAGTGCACGGATAGCCGGATTCTGAAGGGCAACGGGTCCGTATCTCATAGCTTTGGATGGCAAAGGGGCCTCACTCTAGAATTGGCAGACTCTTCGCCGCACTCGTAGGGGGTACAGGTTGACCCAAGAAGGGGTGCTTAAGTTACCGGATTCCGTGAAGTGCAGGGTGATCCATTTACTTTGCTGTAGGGGGCTGCCTCGCTTCAGGTTTTTGCGGGTAACTTACCGCACCCGTAGGGGTCTAGGTTTTCATTGTACAGGCTATCCACACGACCAAGAGAACGTCGGGTTTCAGCAGCGGCTCTGTGAAACCCGGGGATCCCAGATTATCTGTATTGTTCTGTGATGCTTATTACTTTTCTGTAATATTGCATTTATCACGCCTGGAGCGATTATTGTATATTGGTTTATATACTAGTAGATGTTGTATATGTTTTACACCCGCGCTAGTCCAGTCCCCGCTCTGTCGTTAGTTAAGTAACCTAACGGGTGATGACGGGACCCAGTGATGAATGCGGATGGCATATATGTACATTTTATTTTCGTTCTTTTCTGGTGTGATTGATTGATAGGACTGCGTTGATTCTGATCAATGCAAAGGAAAACAAAGCTGTTTGGACGTTGTTGGAATAGTTTTAAAAAGTGTTATTACAAAGACGTTTTCTTTTGTTTTGCACAGTGGTATTCAGTTGGAATATCCTGCACCTCATTCGACGAAGTAAGGGCCGAGATCCCTTCACCGGGAGTGACCCCTTGGGCAGAAGTTTGCATCAGGGTAATAACTTCACTATAGTCGATTACATGTTGCTTTGCATCGTGGTATTCAGTTGGAATATCCTGCACCTCATTCCACGAGGAAAGAGCCGAGATCCCTTCACCGGGAGTGACCTCTTTAGCAAAGGTTTTCGCCACTATATTTTTATAAAAAGTATCAGGTTCCTTCAACGAGATCAAGTTCGTTACGTTAAAGGTTTTTGGCCAAAAACCAGCCGTAGCCCTCCGTCATTTCATTTGGGTATTCAGTAGTATTCAAGCTATGTATTTTGACCAACGCCAAGGCATAGTGTTTGGTAGCTGCTGGGTATTCATCTGTTGCATAGATAGATGAGTTGGTTTGGGACAGTCGTTCTGCCATTTGGCCAACGTCAGGGGCATTTGCGGATGGATTCAAATTGACAAGATAATGATGGGTAGAACTTGGCATGCGACTTATGGCATTTTGGCCAACGTCAAGATCATAAGAGCATGGGGCAAAAATCATATCGGGAGTTTCTAAAGAAACTGAAACTTGCCAGGCATGCGCATACCTTCTGGAGTGTGATAACATGAGTGGATACCTTCACGTTATCATGCGATGAGAGTTGGATCCCGATTCCCACTAATGAGTTGGTTTACTCTTTGGGTGATCCTGATTGATGTGAAGAAATGTGTTTGTAGTTAACCGCAATCAATAACGGAGTCGCGTGTAGCTAGACCGAGATGAGTACGGGTCGTCCTCTGGGAAACATGGAACCTTTTACTCTTACTTTAGATGTGTTGAGAAAGGAGGAAGAAATAAGAATGTTGATGAATGGTTTCTAGATCTACGTTAAGCACTAATACAAAATATAGATCTTGATTATTTATGGATGTAAGTTAATATAAGAAAGGGACTTGTAGGGTTCATTAGGTTTAGTAGTTATGGATGGTTAATTAAAGATTACTCTTTTTATCTTTTAATAGATTTAAAATTAGAACGACAGAGATGCATGTAGATTAGGGTTTCTGGAGAGAAAATGGTTCCCATTCTTAACCCCTATCTCGATATGGAACTCCGTTCATATCTAGCCTTTACCAAAATAATCATTAATCTAATCTCTAATCGCGGTCGAGATTAACAATAAATTGGTAGCGCGCTCGATTAGGATGTTAATGATTCTTTTAGTAAAGTTTATAAACTTTATAGGACGTAAAAAGAGTTTAAGGATCTTCATCATCCATTAATTTACCCTAATTCTATGAACCCTAACAAGCGGAGAATTACTCGCGCATGTTAGGAAAAGAAGATGAAAAGATAGAGAGGGAAAACATAATATAAAATGCAAAAGAATTAAAAAAACCAACTACCTTTATTAATCAACTTGAACAATCTACACTTTATTCCTTAGAAAATGATTACAAAAACTTGGTTTGCTTCTCGAACTCTTCCGAAGGAGGTAGATGAACAGTTGATGATCAGCCTGGATGCGTGAGCCGTCTTGGACTTCGCGATCTTTTCGGCTTGATGCCTTCTAACTTTAGCCCTTGGTCCTTTATATAGCCCTCAAAGAAGAAAAACTAGTTACCATATATGGTGACTTTCTAATATGGTAACTTTCCATGCCTGGATTCTGAGTCCCTGTCAGTATTGATTTTATGATTTTGGCAGATTTTTGATCCTGACATCTTGAACATCTTGATCTCTTGACCTGAGCTAAATCTTGCACAATATATCTATGAATAATATTAGTTTATTTATTAAATTAGAGAGAGTGTCTTAATCACTATATATGGTAATAAATCTTTAAGAAACTTGATTAAGAATATTTAATATGCTATGCACTTTATATTACTAAAATATTATGCATATATTTTGAAATATTATTCTAACCATTTGTATGATATTATATCTTTTAAGAATTGTGATTAGAATATTTGATATGATATGCATATTTTCAATTACCAAAATATTATATAAATATAAAATGCTTATATTTTCCTTCATAATATTAATTATAATATATAAACATATGGAAAATAGTATTTTGCAGATAAATCCAAATATGTTTAATATTTATAATAAACACCTTTTATTATTTAAGAAATGTAAGGAAAATACTTATACCAAAGTGCAATATTTTCAACTGAACAGATCCCGATTGATTCTTCTTTCAGGTTTGGAGGAGAATTTGACAGTACAGTGGGAGGTTTCCTGATTAGATAAAGTGATAACTATTCTGATCTAGGTTAAAATGCACGCAGAGTGTTTCTTTTCTCTTTCTCTTTGGCAGCGACCTTTGACCGATCCTAGACTATGACTCAGTAACCAAGTTGACCGAACCTTCTTAAAATACTGGTTTTTGGATTGTCTGAGTTGCATAAGTCATTGTCGCTCCTTCTTTTACTCTTTGAATTTCTCAGAACATCTCGTATCACTACGAACATCCACTTCCATTGGATAGATCCATCATATGGTTATATACGAACTCGAAGGGACTTCTTCGAGAATGGATCCAGGTTCAGGAGAAATAGAATTAGTTTATTCAGTTGTCTTTTATCATCACCTTCTCTCAGGTTGCGAGGGCTCCTTGGTTTATGAGAGTACACCTATTACGCTTATTGGATAGTCTTTTTCCAAACCATAGGCAGGTGCCGAAAGGTAGGGAATGAAGAAAACCAATTAGCCTAAGTAGGGTGTACAGAAGGTAATATGTAAAGACAAAATAAAGAGATTAGAAAGAGAGCAAAGTAAATTGCGACTGCTATCATTCACGACTAAATCGCGTACTTCATCGCCACTCCTACTTCACCTTTGCTTTTTCCCCCAGTTCGGGAGAAATAGAATAAGGTATTATTCAGTTGTCTTTTATTATCAACTTCTCTCATGTTGTGAGTACTTCTTAGTTTAGGAGGGTACACCTATTACGCTTACTGGATAGTCTTCTTCCAAACCATAGGCTGGTGCTGAACGGTAGGGAAGGAAGAAAACCATTTAGCCTAACGATGGTGTACAGAAGGTAACGACTAAAGACAAATAAAGCGATTTGGAGAGATGACAAAGAAATATACGGTTATAATCATGAATTGGATTATGGAAGAGGCATTACTAGGAATACCAGGATACCCCTACGAAACATTTTCATATTTCAGTTTCACTGTGCATTGTTAAAGGAAAACTGATTTCCCGATTAGATACTTACTCCAGGGTATGTATTTACCAGGTATGATTCTCATATCTGTATGGTTTTACAGATGATGAGTGGGAGTAAGTTATTGGGAATTAGGTGATTATCCTCATTATATCGGAATTCGTTGTAATTGGTGATATTTGAGGAAGTCGCCTGGGTTTTTGCCGGACGGCAAGTATTTGGTTTTGAGTATCCGTTGTTGTGCACCAATTTCAAACCGATATATCTGTATGTTTATTTTTATAAAGTGAGATATAACTTTTTGAAATTATGTCCGTGACATTTAATATCAGTTGACGATTGGATAAGGAGCATTGAACAACGGAGTAGTTCTTAACCATAATTACAGTTTTCAACCTACGATGCACAGGTTTTAAGTTATTCAACTCAGGGGACTCATACAGAGTATTGTATGTTGTCCAATGTCCATCAGGACAAAGGGGTTGGTCCTCGTACTATGTTCTGTTTACTTATGACTTCTCTAGTTTTTAGACAAGTGTTTCGTAGAAATACAAGGTCTAAGTTTTGAGAAGTTGTAGGTATAGGAATAAAGTAGAGAACCAGGTGTCGCAAATATCGGGATTCTTCAAACAAATCGAAGATGTAGATACTTGTGATTGGTATTCAGTTGATAGTAAAAGTTTTGAGAAACTTGTTTCTCTTTCAGGTTACTCATAATTGGATGTATTCCTAAATTGAGTAATGCTGATTAACCTCTCTCCATTAAGTTGATATGCACTAGAGACGGCTGCATGATTAGAATCTGGTTCTAATTAAATAAGTACCAAAGTTTCTATATTGGATATAGAATGGTTCATATCTTAACGATGTTAAGGTACGGGGAGTTGTCCGGCTTATGATTAAAACCAGGCTCTGGATAACTTAGGACACGTTTCTGTAATGGCAGTTTGTGAGTTGGCCCAGGCTATGACGAGGGTTGACTTTCTACCATCTGGAAGATCAATAATGATATTGTTCTTGACTCGCCACAGTTTTAGTAAAATGGATTTTTTCATAAAACAGTAGTCGGAGTATGGTAGAACTGGAAGTGATTCCAGAACCGCAAACGATTACGGAAAAATTTAATAAAACCTAAAGATTCAATCAGGTTTGACATTCCGTTAGCTACTCCGCAGATATGGTGGGTAACCTCAGGCATCCGAGAGGTACTCCGGTAGCCTCAAGGACGGTGACAGGGAGATTCTTGTTTACCCAGACTTGACACTACTGTTGTTCCAGGCTATGTGACCCGGCAGGAGGTTAAGTATAGCGTCGTTCTAAACTAGCTTTAGAAGTGCACGTATATATTATTCTTCCAGAGGGTTGTTGTGGTCAGTGGGAGCAGCGGAATCGTAGTGGGCAAGTAGCTTATGTCTATTTATAGACTTAAGCAGTTATAGCGGAGAAAGATCATCTATTTTTGATGTGATAGTCATGGGTTTGACTTCATCAGAATAGTGGATGGATCTGTTAAAAAGGTAGTAGGGTGTGATGTCCTAGTATTTGGATGACATACACAGAGTAGGAAGTAAAATTCCTATACTACGATCGGTTATACTGTGGTTGTCACACAGTTGTTTCTCCACAAAGGATATGGATATAATATCTGACATTCTGGTTACTAGATCTATGGTTTTAGATCTAGTTTTGGGTAGTTTCCCAATCTGGGTACTTTGACAGTATTCTAATGGTATTTAGAATAGATGACTCGTGGTATGGTGGTGTACCTGCAGGTGATGGAGTCACCCTCTCTAAAGGTGTCTTACAGACTAAAGGGGAGAGGGATGCGCATAATTGCCATATTACTTGCTTATGCAATTGAGTCGATCATAAGATGTCAAGTACCACACCAGATGTTGTTTTTGCACTAGATGCAATAAGTTTATATTAATCAAATCCTGGAGAAACATTCGGAAGCAGTTTTAGAACATAAGTGGATGTTCTACGGATTTGATGACGGCAGCCTCCTTCGGGAGACGGTTATCATTTCAGGCTTCCAAGGTGACATGGATGACAAAGTGATTGTCAGAGTTATAGTTTTTCCTCTGACGGGGGGCAGTAGTTTGGACAGGTGGTCCAAGAGGATACTGTGGGAGGCATGATGCAGGATACTGATTAGGTTCAGTTGTCGATACAGTCTAAGAAGTTTGGATTTGGAGTTCATTTATGAACTAGGTCCCATCAGATATCCAGACATATTCTAAGACAGGTATTACTCAATTCGGGAGATGGCTTTCTCCACGAACTTGAGATTAAGAGAGACATAGAAAGATACATCAGGACGGATCCACTCACTGAGGCTATTTCTCGAACACAAGAGTTTTACAAACAAGCTTTGTGAAACTGATTAGTAGAGGAGTTGGGTGTTCGGTATCACACGGGCTGTGAATATGCGACATCGCAATAATTAGCCTTAAGTGCAAGTGGGAGATTGTTGGATATAGTGCCCTCAAAGTCAATTATTGGATCGCATGTACGTGATTGCAATGATTGAGGGAGGACCTATACCGGTAGGACAGTCTTACTTGAGATGATAGTATGCTATCTGGTTTTCCTTCATCAGTCGTGTACAGATTCAGGTGACTGATCACTATTACACGTTGATAGAGCCCTTAGGATCTTGTTTTACTACCAACGGTATGATGGCGATCATATACGTGAGAGTTGGGTAGTCCATAAGCACATCCTTAAAAGTGGTCCCTAGTCGTGGGAGTTTCGAGACAGGACATCGATACTCCGGAGTAGACTAGTGTATACAGTCGAGACCCCGACAAGAGGCGGTGGCCGGTCTCACAAGCCACTGGTGTCAGTTGGATCACCTAAGATGTATACAGGTGCTCATTGGGTTATGAGTACACCGGACAGGACCCGCCGGGAACCTGCTAGTTGGTATTTATACCTAGTGTCAGATAGCAGTTTCCTGGTGACATGTGTACAGGTTAGTTCCTCGACCTGAGGTCGTCATTTGTCTTGTGTGAGTTCCCACTGTGCTTTGATTTCTACCCTACCACGGCTCAAAGGAGTCGTGCAAATAGGTCTTTTTTGGGTACAGTCCCGAGCCACATGGAGGCAAGTGAGCGGATCGGCAGGGGATTCGTCTCTCCCGGTATTGGGGGTGAGATCGCGCTGTGCCTAGGAGAGCCATTACACCAAGTTTTTAGCCAAGGCAGGTGAGAATTACTGGTAGGTATTCCAGTAGTTTCTCAGAGTGTTCAGGGCTACTCTCCGACATGACTTATACCGCTATTGGGGGTCTGACGTTACCAGCCCCCTAGGCCCGATATGCGATACTCATAGACGAACGGACCAGACTGTATGTATATTGTCACTGTTAGGCTCGGTAGGGTTCCAGGATGAGTTCGCTCATCGGCTTCCCTTGAGGTCAGTACATGGGCAGCCGTTACGCACTGCTAGTGCCGCTGACGTGCTTGTGGTTAAACCCACTGCCAGGGTACTGATGAGTCATTACAGTCCACCACAGATAGTTTCCCAAGTTCGGGCGAAACGTTGTAGAGGCCGTATGGTTTTATGGCAGGGTTCGGAAAATACACGTGTATTTATGCACGTGTCATATTTCGGACAGATAATACTGGTGGGATTTGGTTTAAGCCGGATTCTAGTATTATACTGTGTAGATATAATATCTTTGTCTCAATTGCATTTGTATTCGGTCGTAATACAAATGCGGATATGTATGTACAGTTACGGGGTTATCCTGAAATTCGTTTTGGGATCGCTTTTCGAAATTGCCAGTTTTCTATCACCCGTTTAAACATTCGGTTTAATGCGGAATTATCTTTTTCTTTTGGGTGGGTCATGAGGGTAAGTCATGAGTGGAAGCTTCTAGATTGGTGACTAGGCTTGGTGACTCATTCATTGCATTAATAGTTGATGAGGTGTTTATGTGACTCATTGATTGCATTAATGTGTTTTGGTTTTGACTTGGATATTTTTTCTTGATCTTTTCTTTATGGTCACCCTTTTGCTCCTACACTCACCATCTCCTCTTATATATAGTGGCCGGCCATTCTTTTAGAAGGATGATGGTTGTAAAAAATGATATGATGATTCGTTTGATAAATTTCCTAGTTCAATTTATCAATCTAAAAGGCAACTTCATTAACCGTTTATCCATGGTTTTGGATGAAACGAGACAAAGTATTCTACTCATTCTCTACATCAATCTTGGACATGACGGCTAGCAAAGTTCATGTCCGAGTTGTCTCGGTTCAGAGACGAGAGTCCGTATAAAGATTCGTTGACGTGGTGCCACCTGGACGAGGAGACCGGAGATCGAGCGAGATCGCAGATGCCGCAAAGGAGCGTGGGATGATGGCTAAAGACCGAAAGACTCGGATCGTTCGGTATAGCCTTTCTACCCACTTTGTAGTTTGTTAGTTTAGCGTTAATGGTAAGATCCGGGTTATAGTATGCGATAGCGCCAGTTATAAAAGTTTTTGTTCCGCGTTTGGCGTCAGATTGACGGCCGGGATGCTACCGTAGACTTACAGATAATATGTATAATACCAACTAACAGGTTCCCAGCGAGTCCGTCTAGTATACTCATAATCCAATGAGCACATGTATACTATTTTAGGTGAACAAACATATACCAACGGCTTGTGAGACCGGCCACCGCCCATCGTCGGGGTCTCGATAAGTACACACTAGTCTACTCTGGAGTATCATTGCACAGTCTTAATACTCACACGACTAAGGGCATTTAAGGATGTGTTTATAGATCACTCAGCTTTCACGTACATGATCGCTATCATAATCCTGGTAGTCGAGCAAGAATCATATAGGCTCTATCAACATATAATAGTGATTTGTAATATCACATAATACATGTACATGATGATAAAAACAAACCAGATAATATACTATCATCTTGAGTAAGAGTATTCTATCCGTATAGATGCTCCTTCAATCATCATAATCACCTGTCTGTGATTACAATAATTGCCTTGAGGGCACTATAGCTAACAAAGAGGCATTAGGAGGTTTTTTACGTTAGGTGCCGGCACAAATCATGTCCTCCATCATTTTATTCGACGATCGACGCTGGTCATTTTGATTTTCATCGTCTAATATGTCGATACACCAAATTTCATGTGATTCCAACATCTTTTCACTGTTGATTTAGTGGGTGCAAAATTAACGGTTTACCGACAATAGAACTTTTTACATTGCTAAATCAATGGTGAAATGGTATTGTAATCATATGAAATTTGACGTATCGACAAATTCAAAGATGGAGATCAAGTTGGAAAATACCGACCGTCAAATAAAATAATGAAAGACGTACCTTTTACTGACACCCCCGAAGCAAAATGCCTCCCATAGCCTCTTTCCTCCTTTATTCGCTCTCCGCGTATGAGATTCATTTTACACATGCAAGGCAGATGTGCCTCCTATTAATTAATGAAGCAAGACCAATTAGAATTGTTCCAACATGACATGAATGCATATGCAGTTATTTTTTTCACCTCTAAAATTAGCGCTACACATGCAATACACTAACAATCGATACTATATATTTTTCATTCGTTCACTATCTCATATATGTTAAACAATTTGAGCGTACGGAGCGGATAGTTCGTAGGATGTCATACAAAAAAATTCATGAATTTGAGAAACACGAACCCCATCTTAACGGATCCGCATTGTATAGAGAGACATACGCATACAAGAATAATGGAGGAAATGTGTCATAAGAGGAATTTCCTCCTATGGCTTCAAAAAAATACAACCTTCACGATTTTTTCCGACGATCGGCAATATTCATCAGCATCATCTAAGATGTGGATACACCAAATTTTATGTGATTCTATCACTTTTTCACTGTTAATTTAGTGTGTGCAAAATTAACGGTTTACCGAAAATTTTACATTGTTGATTCACTGTGAAAAAGCGGTAGATTCACATGAAATTTGATGTATCCATATATATCTTATATAATAAAGACGATGATGATGATGGATGCAGATCGTCTGAAAAAATCGTGGAGGATGTATATTTTTGACGCCACCTGTCAAAAAAGACCGCTAGAGCCTCCCCCCCTCTCCTCTCCTCTCTCTCTCTCTCATATATATATATATCTATCTATATATATATATATATATATATATATATATTCAAACTTCGATTGGAACTTAAGAAATGACCCAAATGATAAATATTTATGGATCATTTTGAACTATTTTTCATTAACAGTATGGAAACTTGTCAAAAAGCCCCTGGCCCACTCAGGCTGTCTAAAAGCACATGTGAACAAATCTTGGCTGCATTTCATTTAGGTATACCCTCAACTGTTTGGATTTTACAGACAATTGTTTAGATATTACAGACAACTGTAACTGTTTATATATTACATGCAACTGCTTAGATATTACAGATATCTGTAACTGTTTAGATACTATATGCAACTCATAGAAGGGGTTGATTGGACCAATTTTTTTTTTAACCAGAGCAAAAAGCGCAGGGGTTTTAAAGCAAGTATGAAGCGGGCCGGAGGCTTTTTGACAATTTACCCTTAACAATATGAATCCCTCGATAAGATGAAGGATGATTCATGATACATTTGACTAAGCTGTGGCTACCTCTAACACGAAACCAGAGATGTACTTCTTTTACATTTGATGAAAGTTCGAGGGATCTGTACTATGATGAGCAAGAAAAAAATTAGATTGAAGCGCTACTGATATCAGAGTTGTAATTTAAGTGAGTCAAATCAGTTTTTTCAAACAACAATTGGAGATAAGAAGACTATTCAATCAAATGATATGCGTATGTTTTCCTAACCAAGAAACCTATGTCGTGATCAACAATATGGATGTTGATTGATCAAACCGAACTCTCAAATAAGTTAACGATCGATGCTGAATCATCTTAAATATTAATTAGAGTAGGGATCAATTGTGGAATAATCAAGCTCATGACCAACACAGTAAAGCACTGTAGTTAAATAGTTAAGTAGTTTAGGGAATGCGATGGCGATTGATTTATGCCTTTATTGTTGTTTTGGTAAATTGATTTATGCCTTGTTTAAGTTCGAGAGTGATAGTTGCCAAATAAATTTATGCATGCTATGATCGGCTGACCTTTTTTTTTTTTTTTTTTGAAAAAAGAAAAGTATATATATGATGAGAATAATGGAGAAAAGATGCCATAGGAGGGAATTCCCTCCTATGGCGTCGAAAAAATACCCTCTCCACCAATTTTTCCGACGATCGGCCCCCATCATCTTCATCGTCATCATTTAAGATGTGGGTACACCAAATTTCATGTGATTCTACAACTTTTTCACCGTTGATTTAGCAATGTAAAAAGTTCTATTGTCCGTAAACCGTTAATTTTGAACCCACTAAATCAACGGTGAAAAAGTTGTGGAATCACATGAAATTTGGTGTACCCACATCTTAAATGATGACGATGAAGATGATGGGGGCCGATCGTCGGAAAAATTGATGGAGAGGGTATTTTTTCGACGCCATAGGAGGGAATTCCCTCCTATGGCCTCTTTCCTCCATTAATCTCATATATGATACTGACTATGCTTGGTTGTTTTTCCTGTGATAGGGTTGTGGACCAATGTGCATGGCCCTTGTCTTTTGAAATAAATTAAATCTGGTCCTCTTTATTTTTTTGTCATATTTTTCTATTTAAATAGACTTGTTTCACATTATTGAGCTGTTTATTGCCCTAGTTACTACTAAGATTTTTCGACAAATTTTGCTTCCAAGATAAAATCATGTATAGAGAGATAAAACTGGTACAAAAGAGTTTTGAGAACATTGCGAGAAACTCAACCCAAAACTATACCGCAACAAGGGAGAAAGAGAAGAAAATTTTGGAATCATTAGTGGAGTGGTATTCAGATACACTATAAACCTTTCAACAGCATGGGACACTCCTTTCGCTATAGTATACCATATTTCATAAAAGATGAATACATCCAATTCAATGTATACTCGGTTTAATAAAATTCATTGAATCAATGAATAGTCGTTATATATATATATATATATATATATATATATATATATGTGTGTGTGTGTGTGAGGTTAATGGAGGAAAAGTGCCATAGGAGGGAATTTCCTTCTTTGGCGTCGGAAAAATGCACCCTCCATGGGTTTTTTCGACGATCGGCATATATCACTTCCATCTTTATCATCTAAGATGTGGATATACCAAATTTCATGTGATTATACTATTTTTTCACGGGTGCAAAATTAATGGTTTTCCGACAATAGAACTTTTTACATTGTTAATTCAACGGTGAAAAAGTGGTGGAATCACATAAAATTTGGTGTATGCACATCTTAGATAATATCGATGATGATAATGGATGCCGATCGTCAGAAAAAAATAGCGGAAGTTGTATTTTTTCAACGCCATAGGAGGAAATCCTCTCTCTCTCTCTCTCTCTCTCTCTCTCTCTATATATATATATATATATATATATATATATATATATATATTGGAGTGATCCGTTACAAACCGGTCTGCGTTTCTTGAAAACGGGAACTTTCGGTCTACGACATATTTAAACGTCCGTTCAAGTTGATCATCCTACCTTAAATATACGTGTATGAAAAATCAATTGATTTGATGATCTAATATATGCATTGAATGGAGTTTATGTTGCATTATTGAAAGACGTTTATTTTTGCACCCATCGATGCATTGGTTAGAGTACTTCAAAACCTTTGATTTTCCATACACGTATATTTAAGGATAGAGTGATCAACTTGAACGGATCGGATCGTTCAAGTATGGCGTAGACCGAGAGTTTCCGTTTTTAAAAAATACGGACCGCCGGTTTGCAATGGATTGCTCCCATACACACACACACACACACATATATATATATATATATATATAGAGAGAGAGAGAGAGAGAGAGAGAGAGAGAATATATATATATATATATATATATATATATATATATATAGAGAGAGAGAGAGAGAGAGAGAGAGAGGTGGTGGTGTTATTGGAGGAAAGGTGGTATAGGAGAGAATTTTCTTCCATGGCGTCGGAAAAATGCATCCTTTATGATTTTTTTCGACGATCGGCATATATCACCTTCATCTTTATCATCTAATATGTGAATACACTAAATTTAATGTGATTATATCATATTTTCACCGTTGATTTAGTTGGTGCAAAATTAATGGTTTACTGACAATACAACTTTTTACATTGCTAATTCAACGGTCAAAAAGCGGTGGAATCACATGAAATTTGGTGTATGCATATCTTAGATGATAACGATGATGATGATAGATGATGATCGTTGGAAAAAATGATGGATGTTGTATTTTTTCGACGCTCTCCTATGATCTTTTTCCTCCATTATATATATAGACAGAGAGAGATAATAGATTTAAATTTGGCCATATCGTTTGGGGGCAGTTAGCACAATGGCAGTCCCTATTCAAACTGTTTTGGAGAGGAAGCCATGTGGGGGTGGGGGCTATAAACTAAAATAAATAATCAAAACCATTAAAAACTCAGCCAGTGACAAGATAGGGATGAATATTGCGTATTGAGCCTGGCAGTGGCATATGATTGAGGGACCAACCCCCTTAATGCACTGATGCAAAGTTGTTGGTTGACAGCTATGAACTTTCACAAGTCATTCATAGCCAACAGTATCTCTAAAAGATCTTGAAGCAAATGCAATTTAGGCTTTGAACTTAATTGATATGTATTGAGTCTCAAATTTGTAATTACGAAAATTTGAATCAGTTATGAAAATCTTTCCTAATACACCCCCGCAAGATTGAGGGTATGTTGGAGACTCCGATCTTAGAACGAAGTCAATGGATAGTAAATTTTTATAAGAAAGAGCACAACCATCCATTTGTAACTCAGTCAATGGTGCAATACCTATCTTATTACAAAAGAATTTCCAAATCAGACAGAAGTCATTCATAATTTGAAGGATAGTGGGGTTGATCCAAGCAAAACATATACGATACTAGGACAAGATCATAACGGGGTAGAGAATCTTGGTTACAGGCTAAACGATATAAAGAGTCTATTTGTAACGCCCTATGCCCTAGTAGTATTGTCCGATCTGACCAAAACCGTACGGTTTTGCCTTTATAAGAGAGAGCACAACCATCCATTTGTACTGCAGTCAATGATGATGTTTACTGCCAGAAACGGAGACAGACCGGGCTAGGTCGTCTCGCCTGAATTTGGGGGCAGATACTATTTGGATTTATTTGTCCACCTATCCGAAGACGCCAAGTTGATTTATGGTACCGTATATCGGAAATTTGGACGGATGCGGCCGTTGTAGCGAACTTTGTCAGATTCCTCCTCTTTTTTGAGGGTTTTTTTTATTGTGGGGACGCTCTTCCCTGCAGGCGCAAGCCCCTGCAGTTAATTACGTTATCGCATCACGATAACCATTTTCTCCTGCTCCAGAAGTTTCTTCGTGTCGTGAGTGTTTGTTTTATTTTTTGGTTGCTCGTGGATTATATACGGAGACTAATTTATGTCGTCGCCTGTAGGGCGCGGATTAGTCCAAATCCGTATATTTTAGATTTTGGCTTGATTTGATTTAAGGATCGTTGATCTAGTTTGAGATCAAGATCGACTTAAATATATACGAATAATTGGGGGCTCGATTGGTTTTTTGTTAAGGATACGTTAGTCCACTTTGAGGCTAAGATCTACTTAACATGGGTGTTAGGGTCATTTTTGTTTCAGATCCAACAAAAGAGCGTTTGAGCTCTATTGATTTAGTTTAAGGACGTTACGGTCCGTTATCGCCGTTTTGGAGGCGAAGTTATTGTTTAAAGACATCTCGGTCTGTAGATAGTTTGAGAACATCTCGGTCTGTAGATAGTTTGAGGACATCTCGGTCTATAGATCACCATTTGGGGTGAGATTTTAGTTTAGGGACGTTGCGGTCGGTTGTTAGTTTAAGGACGTTTCGGTCCGTTGTTAGTTTAAGGACGTTTCGGTCCATTGATCATCTTGCGTGCACGTGTATTTGTTACGTGACGGGATGAGTAACGGTGATATGGGATGCACCAAGTTTGGGGTATGGTTTGATTTGGGGTGTGCACGTCAGTTTGGGCAGTGCACCAAAAAGCTGTTGGTTGTCGGGACCCGTCACCTCTCTGAAGACGTTGAGAAATTACAATGACATGTATCAGAGGTGTAGAGAGATGTACCCTTGAACCAATTCCCGTGTTCGAGGGAAAAGATCGTGGTGGATCATCTAAGAATCATTAGTCATTTTTGGAGACTAAGATTAGCTTAAGAGATGTGTGATGAACATCATTTTGGATATCATCAGTTGGAAGGTCGATAGTCGTATTTGAGACTAAGATCAGTTTGGGAAGTACTGAACCCATGGGCTCGGTTGATCTAAGTTAGGGACCTAGCCAATATGGACTTGGTCCACTCAGTTTTCTCTTTATTTGAAAAGAAGTGCTAAGCACTTGTTTGGGCTCAGTCCCTTTTTTTGTGCAAAAAGTGTTGTGCACTTATGTGAGTTCTGCGCTCACACATAACCATGTGTGGTTTTCAGTCATGGGTATTTGCCCAATAAATGTTAAACACTTTTACCCCTTCTTTTTTTTTGTCTCTTTGTGGAGTGCTGAGCACTCTTTGAGGCGCTAGGTGTAGGGTTCCTGGGCATACTCAAGAGGTTCCACAAGGCATCAACCATGCCAAATTCAAATTTTACAAGTGCCGAGAAACCCTAATGCTAGATCGTTAACTAGAGTTTAGGTGAAACAACATGAAAGTAAATCACATTTATCCTAAGTGAATGGAAATACAACCTTTGTAGATCCGGTCCTCTACCTCCATAGCTTCGTGACGATGTCCCTTCGCTGCGATTATCGGATCCCGGACTCTAGCTATGGTTTCGTCGAAGAAATGATCGGGCTAGGTCGTCGACTTCGATGCCGAAGATGATCTACGTCGAGGCAACTCAAGATCAAGCTCCACCTTCACCAAGTCATGAAACTTGTGAAGAAAACACCCTATACTACATGACAAGTGGTAGAGGATGAAGAAATAGGAAGTGGGTTCACTTTGGATTTTGCTTTCTCACTTGGAATCATCACTTGATCATTTTCAAGCAAAGGTTTTCTTTTTCTCTCTCTTGAAGAAGAAGAAGAAGGATAAAAGAATATCAATTAAAATAAAATCAAGTGATGGTTATCATTATGCAACCATGGTTAAGTGTAGAGAATAAACTAGGGTTAGGTGAATGGTTAGGTTAAGCAAAAGAAACAAAAATGGTCAAAACTTCTTGAAGCTTCAAGGAAAAAACAAAAGAAGCAACCATTTCTTTTCTTGATAAAATGAATAAATAAATAAAATAAATAATCAAGAAAAGATAACAAAACCCTAACCATTCACTTAAACATGGTTTAAAGTAAACATACACCCAAGTTTGCATGTATCATCAAACATGATACAAACTAGTGCACAAAACTATATCATATATACAATGTGCACATTAAGTGAGAAAATCCATCTTAAGTGAACAAATACTAGTTAATGCAAAGTAATATATCAAATATATAATTATACATTAAATCATTAAATCAACACTTGATTTAACGATCCGGTCATATCGCATATGACCGACTAATATCCAATGTATCGACTTATCGAATCAATCCTTGATTCGATAACTAGGTTATATCGCATACAACCAATCGATACATTCATCGCGAGAATAGAATACGGTATCACATACACGCATTATTCTCGGTCCCGCACATATCTCATAAGCGCTCCCATTTCGTTTTGCTTGAGCCAGGAAAGCTCTGTGTAGGACTCTAAAGACTCGTCAATACGCCGGCAGCAGGTGATGATCATATCAAACACCCACAAGCCGCAAGCGGTCTGCTAAACGTAACGGCCACCCGGGTATTGAGCGATCAGAAGATCGACGAGCAAGCCCGCTCACACTCCTGTGAATCCAACCAGTAACACTTACCGTACAGTCCGGTCTGTTCGTCTGATATGTCGCATATCTCGTCTAGGGGTGGTAAACGTCATACCCCAATAACTCGATAAGTCGTGTCGATATGAGGTCTATAACAGTTCGAGAAACTACTGGTAACACTTACCAGTAAATCTCAGCAACCCTGGCCAGCGATTTCCGGTTATAGCCAATCGAACACAGCGCAACATCAACTCCCTATACCGGGAGAGACGAATCCCCTCCTATCGCTCATTACCTCCATGTGATTCGGGACTGTACCCAAAAACCACCGTTTTGCACGCCCTCTTGGACGTGGTAAGGTGGAAATCAAAGCACAGTGGGAATCACACAAGACTCTATGACGATCTCGGGTCTACAGACTAACCTGTACCAGTGTCACCAGAGAACTGCCATCTGACGTAAGGTATAATACCATCTGGTAGTTCTCGGCGAGTCCGTCCAGTGTACCCAGTCTCTACTGAGCACCCGTATATCATCTCTGATGTCAAACACCAATGGATATGGGATCATCCATCGCCCATCTGTATGGGTCGAGAAGGTATACGCTAGTCTACTCTGGTATATCGATGCCCTGTCTCGATACACCCACGACTAGGGACCTTGATTGATGTACTTATGGACTACCATGTCCCCACTAGTATGATCCGCATCATAGTCCAGGTAGTCAAGTACACATCCTAAGGGCTTTACCAACATGTAACAGAGAGACAATCAGTATACACGTTAAGGCAAAGAGTAACTAGATAGCATACTATCATGTCGAGCAAGAAAGTCCTCTTTATATATGTCCCAACATCCACTACAATATACATCGTATGTATAGTAATGGCCTCTAGAGCATACATATAACTAACAATCTCCCACTTGCACTAGGGCCATCTGTAGCAGTGGTTGCAGTATCTAATACTCAACCATCCTATAAAAGTCTCTCTCTGGGAAAAGGCCTTTGTGGGTGGATCCGCCGTGTTGTCCTCTGAGTCTACTCTCCTAACCTCGATCACCCTGGAGATCAACTATCTCCATGATCAGGTGACACTGCCTTAGAATATGTCTGGATCACTGATGGGACGGGCGTTCCCTGGCGTAAGCCATAACTCCATTGTCATACAATGGGAGGAACTAAGTTCATCTCATGAACAAATATACATCCAGACTGCCTCTTTGGTAGCATCTTAAGTAGCGATGTATCCAGCCTTTATCGTCTAGTTTACCACGGTATCTAGCTTGGAACTCTTCCAACATACTGTCCCTTTACTGAGGGTAAAGACAATGCCTGTGACTGACTTTCAGTCGTCCTTATCACTCTGGAACCTTTCCAGTGATTCTCCTTAGGATCAATTGATACCATCTCACTACAACTAGTGAGTATCCTAGCATCCAATCAGATCTATCTAATAGATCCAAAACCCAGAATTTAGGAGGTATCACTTTGATCCTATATGGAGAATCATTGTGATAAGCGGAGATTGACCGATCGTAGCATAGGAAACTCCTTTCTTATCAATAGTATGTCATCCACGTACTCTACGAGGATCATCACTATACTCCCTACTACCCTTTTGTATATACAAGGTTCATCTACCATTTTGATGAAGTCAAACTCTTTGACTACCACATCAAAACAGACGTTCCAACTCCGCGATGCCTGCTTTATCACATAAAACATCTTGCACACGTTTCCGCTGCTCCCACCGTCTACGAGGCCCTCTGGCTGTGTACTTATAGACGCACTCTTCTAAAACATCATTTAGAAAAGCAGTCATGGCACCCAACCGCCATATATCATAGTCATGGTATGTAGCCGTGGCAAGTAGGATCTGGATGGACTTAAGCATAGCTACTTAGAAAATGTTTCATCATAATCCATACTTGGTCAATGATGCAAACTTTTAACAAGTCCAGCTTTGAAAGTCTCAACTTTTCCATGTACACCAAGTAATCTTCTCAAGATATACTTGCTCCTGATGAGGATTTAACCCTTCAGATAAAGCTACCAAAGTCCATACTTTGTTGGTGTATAAGAATTCCATCTCAGATCGCTAAGCATCTAGTCATTCTTACAGAGTCCCACTCTTGATGGCCAGCTCGAAACTAGTTGGGTCATCATCTCATGACGCAATCCTCGCTCCCACTGTCATAGAGAAACAGAAGTATCTCTCAGGTGGGTGAGGAACCCTACTAGATCTACGGAGAGGCCGAGGTTCTTTGGTAACTATTGAATCCTTTGGTTCTTCCAAATCATTAGTTGCAGTTTGTATAGCTGGAACATTTCCAGTTCTACATAACAGATCTTGCCTCGAGCTTGTCCGGATTTTGCCTTTTAGACATAGGCCGGACAACCCCAAATCTTAACAAACTTAAGATATGGGCTCTTCCCTTTCCACATCACATATGAAGCGGTAGGCAACTATTTTGATTTGAACCCTATTCAATAGGTATGCAGCTTCTCAAGCGCATAACTCCCAAAAGGAAATAGGAAACTCAGTAGTACTCATCATAGAGCACACCATATCAAATAGGGTGCGATTGCTCCGCCCCGATATACCGACATGCTGTGGTGTATACGGAGGAGTAATGCTGAGAGAGAATCTCATTCTCCTTTAGAATAGTCCAGGATTTCCGTGTTCAAGTATTCTTCTCCTCGATCACATCAAAGGACATAATACTTATACCCGTATTTTTGGTTCTCTACTTCTAACTTATATTCTGTGAATATCTCAAAAGGTTCGGACTTATGTTTCAACAAGAACATATGTCTGAATCTTGAGAGATTATCAGAGAATGTAATGAGATACAAAGTACCGGTCTTGGCATGTATAGACAGGGGACCTTACATACATCAACATGTATCAATCCCAAGAGTTCATTAACTCTTTCTCTGTTTCCAGTAAACAGAGCTATGGTCATCTTATCTTTGTGATATGACTGGCAAGTTTCATAAGATGTAAATTCAAACTGACTTAAATATGCATCTAAATGTAACTTTAACTAGTCGGGTCACATTGATCTGACCTAGTCTACAATACCACAAGAAGGAATCGTTCAATTCTGAACTCTTCCTCTTGTGTGTGTTCCGTATACTAAGAACTGTAGTTTGATTTAGAACATCAATGCTTTTTAGATAACGTGCCTGAACCGATCAACTTTTGATATAGGAAACGTTTAAAACATTATCCAACAATACAAAATTTTATCATTTCTTTACTAATAAAGAGACTGATATGATTTTGTATATCAGGTTCTGTATCTAATAGCATATGTTCAGAATCAATGTATTGGTAATACAGGGTGACAGTGACCAACAGACTTGGCTGCAACACTTGCACCGTTTTCTGCCTCATGAAACTTATCACCCGTTCTCAGTTCTCTACCTATTTGTAGCCCATGCAACAGATTACATATGCGGGATCCTGATTCGGTATCACATACTCAGGACGTAAAGGATACTGAGAAACAGTTCTATGTAATGAACACACCCGAAGGAGATGCATCATATGCACTTTCTTCGTTTGGGCGGCATAGGAATTCAGGTATTCCTCTATTTCCTGCTCTGTCTTATAACAATTATAAGTTGGAGCGGGACCAACGTTTCCCAGCTCAGTATAACAAGCGGGTTTGGTCAAATATTCGTATTATTATCTTGATTAAGGCGTGACATGGTCGCTACCCGGAGAGAGAGAGAAGAAAACACTCTGCGTGCGCTCTTGCAAGATCAGATTGGTTATTATTTTATCTAATCAGGATGGCTCCCACTGTTTCTATCAAATCTTCCTTCAAACCTTAAAAGGAAAGACTAGTCGGGATTAATTACACGCTACAAGTTCGCCAATCTTTCAGCCAGGCCAGTGTCGGTACTTTGAGGGAGGTTCCCCGTGCTTTCGCACGGACCTAATTAAAGTAAACCTCGTTTTCCCATAGGCGTAACCCCGTTGACACCTTTCTAGACACCTACTTGATCGGCTAATTGTAATGTGTAAAACTCTCCCAGGAGTAACAATTACTCGTAGTGGGTATCGGGATCCAACTATCTCATAGAAGGTATGCAATCTCATTGCAAATTTCAACACTTGAAATTCCCGATAATATTTTTCCCCTAACGTGCTATGACCTTGACGAAAGCCAACAAACCATAGCCCGCTAGTCAAGTTCAACCCGTCATTTCTTGATTGAATTAAACCCACCCGCACGACCCTTGACGAAAGCCAACAAAGCCGCACGACTACCCTAATCTAATCGCATCGTATGCAGCAGATAAGCAACATATAGCTACCGCACACTGCACCTTGACGAAAGCCAACAAATGCAGCACGAATACTATATACAACTTATCTGAAATGACGGAGGGCTACGACAGGTTTTTTTGAAAACCTATTGCGTAATGAACTTGATATCGTTGTAGAATCGAATGAATTTTGAAATGGAGTGTTTTTGAGGCTTTTCTAGTTTTGCTAAAGGGGTCACTCCCGGTGAAGGGATCGTCGGCCCTTTCCTCATCGAATAAGGTGCAGGATATATCATATATACCGCTGTGCAAAGCAAAAACTATAGAAGCAATCAAAAAAAAAAACCGAGGGTTGTAGCATCTGCCAGTTATTGCTAAAGGGGTCACTCCCGGTGAAGGGATCTCAGCCCTTTCCTTATCGAATAAGGTGCAGGATGTTCTACAAGGAACACCGCGATGCAAAGCAAGAACTGTAGCTACCTGTTTTTGAAAATTCGATTCCACAACATCTTAGGTTTCTTTTCTTTCATTAATCACATTAATGAAGTCCCATCATTTAAATCACCTAAACATCACAGATAAATACGACGTACACTTATGCCATCCGCATTCGCCTCGATGTCCCTTCGTGCACCGTTAGGTTAGGTAACTAACGACAGAGCGGGGCAGGGCTAGCGCGGGTGTAAAACATAAGTAACGCCTATATAATATATCATATATACTATATACAGTATTTATCACAGAACATCAAATGATCACATCATAGATATCGCAGCAGAAGAAATATATGAAACATTGGATATACTATGACGTCCGTGTTTTTAATACGAGCCAGTATAAAACACGGATTCCACGGTCGCGATGAATAGCCAAACCCACACCCCTAGACCCCTACGAGAGCGGCAAGCAACCCTACCAATTCTAGAGTTAGGAGACCCGGACTCGACTCCTCGAGTTAGTCTCCCACTGGACTCCAGAACCCGGTTACTTGTGCCCTCCTCCTTGGGTCTATCCTAGTGCGGAAAAGTAAATAATATACAACAACGGTGACATCTTCCGCAACCTGGAAGTGCCCCAATAAAAGAATATTACATACAAGTTTTTACATGAATGAAAATGAAAAACACTCATCTCACATAAAAACCTCCCGGCTATTCAAACACGACGATCCAATATAACATATCCAGCAACACATAACATCACATGTCATCAACGTAAGTAAACATGCGTATCCCAATTGTCGTTGACATATAGCAACGAAACCGGCGATATCACATATTACACTTACGGTCGCAGAAAAGAAAGTGTAAAACTACAACAGTTGGAATCCGCAACTTGCATAGACATCGCATGCCTAACCAAATGAATTCCTTAGACATCACATGCCTAACAATTATAAACCCCGCATTTTAGTCTCATTTATCGAAAACTCTTTTCAATATCAAGTCGGGCAATTCAACAGGATTCCCGACATTCTGATCGAATGCTCGTCGCAAACTTTAGTGGACGGCCGCACCCCCGATACCGTCGACGAAGTGCACCAAGGCGGAACACCGCTACCGCGAGCACCCGAACAGATGCTTTCGGCGACGGGGTTCTCCTACAGTCACTTGGTCGGGGCTAAGGGGTGTAGCTGTCTATTAAGTTTATCCGGCGAGTATCCGCGTACGCTACGTGATTGCGACGGACTTTTGATCACATCAAAATTCCATGGCAACCGATCATTTGAGACTAAAGTGCTATGTTTATAACATTCATATTAGTTATCTCATAACTACTTATGAATTCCAAATATTGTATCACATTCCAGATAAATGGAAAATGTTAAACTTTTCGATCGAACAATCAAACACCCAAGTTTTCCGGAAACAGCTCAACACATGAAACAAGTTTAAAAACATTCACTTCATGCCTCAGTACCAACGGTCCAGCCGTAGAAGGGTCAAGCCAACGCCTCACATGCGGCACGCCGTACTGCCCCAAACCCGAAGGTTCAAAGGGCAGTTCAAGACGGTCACATAATCGAGTTAAGGTTTCTAGAGGGACCATCGCGTTACTTGCACTACTTAGAACGTTCTTAAACCATGGAAAAATCCAACACTTGGAAATTTTCCGGCAGGGGAAAAAGTGGGTATTTATATCCGGTCGAACTTTTTAACATATTCTAAAATTACCCGGAAAAACACAGTAAACAAAGTTAAATAATCCGATCGAATCATCGAGTCCCAATACAACCCAGGAACACTCAACTCTTGAGTCATAATAAAAATACCCATAAAATATAAATCTCAGAAATAGGATTTATGGTGGAAAAATTACGGCTTAACTCCTCTGTACGGCCGCGGAACCGTGGCCTAAGCAGGGTATTGCCGCGGTTCCGCGGTGGAATGTACGAGTTAGGCTGTAGTTTTTCACCACAATTCTTATATTTCCCTGCTCAATTTTTCAGGTATTTTTAATTTAGAAAAATCCACAATTACAGAAAATGAACAGAGAGGGTTGAAAATGGCACAAGAAGGATGTGCATCGACAATCGAGAATTAAACCAGGTGGCTATCAAGAACAAGTACCCGATCCCTCGCATTGGAGAACTTTGAGCAGCTTAGTGGCGCGAGGGTATTCTCGAAGTTGGATTTACGATCCGGATATCATCAGGTCGGAGTGAAAACAGAAGATATTTGCAATACGGCGTTCCGAACTCGGTATGGACATTACGAGTACTTAGTGATGCCCTTCGGAGTAATGAATGCGCCGGCAGTATTCATGGACTTGATGAACCGAATCTTTTCACCTTTCTTGGATCAGTTCATTGTGGTATTCATTGACGATATTCTGGTTTACTCGAAGAGTTTTGAAGAGCATGCTGAGCATTTGAAGATCGCACTGCAGACGTTGAGACAGGAGAAATTGTATGCGAAGTTGAGTAAGTGCGAGTTTTGGCTGGAGGAAGTAAGGTTTTTGGGGCATGTTGTGTCTGGCGATGGCATTGCCGTCGATCCAGAAAAGATTGCAGCAGTTCGAGATTGGCCTATTCCAAAGAATGTTGCTGAGATAAGAAGTTTCCTTGGATTAGCCGGATACTACAGGAGATTTGTGGAGAACTTTGCTCGTCAGGCAGAGCCGTTGACCAAGCTTACGCACAAGGAGGTACTTTTTGTATGGGCGGATAAGTGTGCGTTAGCTTTCGAGACGTTGAAGCAGAAGTTGATAACCGCCCCTATTCTGACCGTGCCAGACAATTCCGGAGGATTGGTGATTCACAGCGACGCATCTGGGAAAGGATTGTGATGTGTTTTGATGCAGCATGGGAAGGTTGTAGCATACGCATCGAGACAGTTGAAGACCCATGAGAAGAATTATCCAACTCATGACTTGGAGCTTGCGGCTGTGATTTTCGCTTTGAAGATTTGGAGACACTACCTTTTGGGCGAAAGAGTCGAAGTTTTTACAGATCATAAGAGCTTGAAGTATGTGTCCACACAGAAGGAGCTTAACATGAGGCAGCGTAGATGGTTGGAGCTGATGGCTGACTACGATCTTGATCTTAAGTACCATCCGGGGAAGGTTAATGTTGTGCCGGATGCGCTTAGTCGGTTACCAGTAATTCAGGTGCTAACTACGCAGAAGGAGATCGTCGCAGATTTTCGAAGATTTGACTTGGAGGTTGTGCTACCGAGTTCTACGGGACAGTTGTTGCAGCTGCAAGTACATTCGTCTTTGATCGAGAATATTAAAGAAACTCAATCGCAGGATCCTAGACTGCAAAAGTTTCGAGAGCAGGTTGAAGCCGGGCTACGAACAGATTTATTGATCCACGAAAATGGTTCGTTGAGGTATGGTAGCCGTTTGTGTGTGCCAAAGGGTGATGTTCGTGAAGAGCTTATGAAGGAGGCACACCGTTCAGCTTATTCTGTATATCCAGGAGGCACAAAGATGTACCGAGATATTCGACAGCATTTCTGGTGGGAGGGCATGAAGCGGGAGATTGCTCGCTTTGTGGCGAAGTGCTTGGTGTGTCAGCAAGTTAAGGCTGAACATCAAAGGGTTGCTGGTTTATTGCAACCACTTCCGATTCCTCAGTGGAAGTGGAAACATATAACCATGGATTTCGTGACGGCTTTACCGCGGAGTCCAAAAGGCAACAATGCAGTATGGGTAATTGTTGACCGATTGACCAAGGCAGCTCACTTTATTCCTTTTCGGGTTGGTCAATCAACAGAGACTTTGGCAGAGCGGTACATGCAGGAGATTGTAAGATTGCATAGAGTACCGGTGAGCATCGTGTCCGATCGGGACACTCAGTTCTTATCACACTTCTGGAGGAGTTTACAGGAAAGTTTGGGGACTCGATTGAAGTTTAGCACAGCTTATCATCCTCAAACTGATGGTCAGTCGGAGAGAACGATCCAAACTCTTGAGGATATGTTGAGAGCATGCATGTTGGACTTTAAGGGGTCTTGGGAGGATCATCTACTTTTGGTGGAGTTGTCTTACAACAACAGTTTTCAGGCAACTATTCAGATGGCTCCATTTGAAGCTTTGTATGGTCGTAAATGCCGTTCACCTGTTTGTTGGGACGATGTCGGTGAACGAAGATTATTGGGACCAGATTTGGTTGTGCAGACAGTTGAGAAGGTTAACCCTATCAGAAATCATACGAAGGCAGCACATGACCGACAGAAGAGTTGGGCAGATACGTCAAGAAGACCTCTAGAGTTCACCGTGGGTGATTTGGTATTCTTGAAGATATCACCGACTAGAGGGGTGATTCGTTTTGGAAGTCGAGGAAAGCTTAGTCCTCGATTCGTTGGACCCTTGAGATCGTGGAGCGTGTTGGTGAGGTAGCGTATCGTTTGGCGTTACCGCAGTCCTTGGCAAATGTGCACGATGTGTTTCACGTATCTCAACTCCGTAAGTATGTTCGAGATGAAACACACGTTTTGGATCATTCGGAGCTAACAGTACGAGAAGACTTGACTTTTGAGGAGCGACCGATTGAAATCGTGGATCGAAGGGAAAAGGTTCTTAAGAACAAGGTTATCCCCCTTGTGCTTGTTTCTTGGGGTAATCGCTCGCATGGAGAGTCCACTTGGGAACGAGAAGATGAAATCCGGCAGAAGTTTCCTCACCTTTTCTTGTAGTTATCTATCTTTGTATTCTTGGAATTTCGAGGACGAAATTCTTTTTGTAGTTGGGTATAATGTAACACCCGAGCCCAATTCTACAATATTCAGTTACTGTTTGAGCATAATGTGGTACTCATTTCATTTAACTTGCTTGTTTGTTGCTTACTGTAAAATTTACCCGGCAAAGTCATTTCTATATATAACAAATTTTGGCATCTAAAATAAAATTGAAAATATTCATCTTGGCCTACTTGACACCCCTAGCCTCGTGGTAGCGTCCGTGCATTGTGTTCTCGTCCCGTTCAGTGAAACGGGCGAGTTTGGATGGCTACGCGCGCGTACATGTGTCCGTTTTGGGGGTATGCTTTTTAATCATAAAACACTTAATTTTAAAATTTGGATCCCGCTTAAAATCCTATTATTTCAATTTCAAATTTTTGGACTTGACCCGGGCGCGATTTGGAAATGTTTTATTTGGCTCCAAAATCCCAAATTTTAATATTATTAAAACCATCGCATATATTTTTCTAACTAACCTGATATCTTACTGTTCATTACCTATCTTTTAAATCTTTAAATTAACCTATATATATATCCTACTGTTATTTAAAATGTTTTGAATCTTTAATTAATATTTATCCCTAATTAACGATTCCCCTTTAGCCAATCGCGTTCCTTTTAATTCCGTGGGCCCCCACCTGCAGCTCTCTCTCTCTCTCATATATTCTCTCATACTTCTCTTTATCATTCTTTCTCTTCTTGCTTCATGTCTCGTTTCTCAATTTTTTAACTGTTCTTTTGTTGCCGGAATTCCATCGTGCCGGTGACGCTTCTCGACGTTCCAGCGAGATACCCCGACCCGTGTGGTTCCTTTGTTCATCGTTTGGGTTCATTCCGTGAACCGTGCGCCCGTCGCGAATTTTCCCCGCCGACGGTTAACGTTCCGTTTTCCCGATTCGCGACCCATCGAGGCAAGTTAATCTTGCTACATACTATATAATTCATTTTATACCTATTTAAATAAATACCATACCTATAGTTTAAATCTAGCGCCCCATGTGTAATTTTTATAACGTTTCGATGTTCCGTTTGCATCCGTTTATATCATATTAAATTTAGATCATGAAAACTTATCTTGTGACATACTAGATTACATTATACTGCAACCATATCATTTAAAATATATATCGTCATAATATTTATTATTATTATCTTTAATTAGTTTATAATCTTCATTTTATAATGTTATACATTTGAAAATCTTATAGTTTACACATGAAATGTCGTTGAAAAATCGGATATGACAAATCTGAAATTTACTGTACACCTTATCTTATAAAATTCATTATAAATCATAGAAAAATCATCAGTATACGTTCTTTAGTTTGTTACGAAGCTAACTCAGAATACTATAACTCTATGAAATATTTACTTACAAAATAAATTGTTTAAATAACGTAAAATGCAAATGGAAATTTCTCCAAACTGCTGTCCAGGGAAATTCCAGCAGCAAACTTTCAACTTCGAATGTTCATAACTTTTTGTAGGGACAACCTAAGATGCTTATACTTATAAAACTGAAAACCTTATTGAATTATCTTTGTTTTGGTATAAGACACGTCCCTTTTGGAGAACGTTTGTTATTTTTAAGCTATTTTACAAATTAGGGTGACGCTGAATTTCTGAACGGAACCTTCTTGTGCATGGTTAATCAATACCACTTTTATAGTTATTAATCGCTTTGAATATGCTATTCATATTAATATTATTATATCAATATTTATATCACATATTGCTTAGTTGTACATCCCACATTACCATTTTTATAGTTTTATAACTTTTCGGATACCCGTTTGCATCCATCGCATTTAAGATACATATAATTGCATCCATAGATCACATTACTACATAATAATGTGATATTAACACTCCATGTTTAATAAATTGCATCCTAATTAATATTGGAACTATAAATGTAACCCTAATCGATAACTGTGCATCCATATCCTTGTAATTAAATCTATTTGCATATCATATTACATGTTCCAGTTTATTGTTTTGATAGTACTCATGCTTGTTTATTTATACACATGCTTATGTTAGTTTAATTATGAGCACCCACATGACATCTTGTGCTTCCTGACATGACCTGTTACACTTCCTACTTGACATGACATGGTACCGTACACTCTTAACATGACATGACACCTTTATACATTACCTGGCTGGACCTGATGTACCATGGCTTTACCTGTTACCTGATCTTGTGTCTAATGCCAACAAACATAACATGTAGTCCTCATGGACCGTTCCTGTTGTCTATCCAGACAAACCTGCTTTTACCTGATCCTGTGTTGGCATTAGTTCTTGATTACTGAATACCTGACTCGACATACATAACTTGGGGGTATGGGGAAATCAAAAGTGTAAACTAAAGTGTAACTTAAAAGGGTATTACTTGATCCATGGTCCCGGGGGGTAACGGGACAGAGCCATTCGTGACTCTTACATTTTTCTGATCCGTGGTCCCGGGGGGTAACGGGACAGAACCACTATTGGTTCACATATTCCTGATCCGTGGTCCAGGGGGGTAACGGGACATATCCTTTGAGTTACATGGAGGATTACTCAAATTGATTTCAAAGACTTTAGACTAGGAAACCCGGTAGAACAGTTTAGTTATCCACTGCACATTACCCTGCACCGCTTGTTTCACATTATTGCTTATTTATGTTTAGTTCTGCATTGCCTATTACACTGTTCATATTATATTACTTGTTGACATGACGCGCTGACGTCTGGGTTTTGCATGGCCCAGATTCCGTACCGCTGTTGCAGTCCGAGCAGGAGTACTTCAGCCAGCAGGCTGAGCTGTGAGTTCGGTAGTAGTTAGTTTTATTTCCTGCATTTATTTCCTGATGTGAGCCCGCATTATGGGACACACTTTTCAGTTATTTGTATTGGATCATTTGCTTCCGCATTTATTTATTATTGACTCCTGTTATTCTGGATTATGGACATATTTTAGATAGTTTTATCTTGTTTTTGATATCTCTACAGCCGTAATGTGACTGTGGATGGATACTTCCTACCCACAGGTAGCATGGTTGGCTATGTCACGTGCCCAATCTAGCGTACTCTGGGAAGCGGGGCGTGACATCAGTTATACAAGCAAGCATGGTTATCATCGACATGATATAAGTAATGAAGTAAGTAATAGGCAGATTCACTGAATTAGCAGTACAGTTGTCAGTTGTGTCACAGAGATGATTTCAATGTTATGCGAATGCAGTATGACAATTATGGCCTCGTAATCATGTTAACAAGTTTAAGCACTTTAGAGGTGCAATGATTTATATAAAGGTTCAATACAGCTATTACAGGTTAAAATGCATACGAGTGTCCGAATGGAACAAAACTATAGAGATAAATGCCATAAGCTATGTCAATATTAAAAATGTGATCAAACAGGTAAATGTGGTTATTATGTTCAATTGCAAACTGTAGGTTCCAAGTTTAAAGATAAAATGATATATAACAATATTGTACATGAAAATGAGAAATGATCGTACCAAGTTAAATTTACAGATTTAGGGTGTCATAATATATATGTAAATATTGTATAGCATGTAGCAAGGGGTACTTTCCTCGACGGGTCGCGAATCGGGAAAACGGAACGTAGAATGTCGGCGGGGAAAACTCGCGACGGGTGCACGGTTCACGGAACGGTTCCAAATAACGCACGAAGGTGATCATGCAAGTCGGGTATGTCGTCTGGATCGTCGGCGTCACGTACGGCTCTAGCGATAGCGTAACAAGCATACAGGAAGTAAAATACTTGCTTCGAACGCGATGAACGAAATGACGGATACACGGAAATGCAGAACAAAGCAAAACAGAAACTTGAAGGCTCAGCCAGGAATCACAATCGATGGTGAGCTCGTAACCGGCTTTGATCTTGGCTCGGGTCCAAACTGCACAAGGGTTTCTTGGGTCGATGGTTGCAGGTGTGCTCGGCTACCAAGTTAGGTAGGAGATGGATTCAAGGGAGATCGGCGGTGGTAGAAGAGGTTGGGTGCTCAGCTTGGAGGGCTGTTCTCAGGTGAAGTACAACAGCAAGGAAGATGGAGTTGGGTTGCTGGAGGATGGTGATCGAGTTACCGGCGGCTGTGAGGGGATGAGAAAAGTGGCGCGGTGATTGGTGGTGGAAAGAAGATGAAGCGGTGATGGGGTTGAGAGTTTGCCAACGGTGGAAGGTGGCGTCGGGAGGTCGAGAGACGAGGGTGTTGATGACGAGGTTGGGATGGTCGGCGGAGAGGTCTGGGGTCAAGGTCGGGTTCTTGGGTTTGGGTCTTCGGGGTGAAGGAAGAGAGAGGAAGAAGAGGGGAGGAGGTAATGGTGATGAGGAGTCGTCGGCGACGTGAAGGTTGGCGGCAACGAAGGCTAGACGGCTAGGGTTCATCCGGACGGTAGGGTTGCATGGGTTAGGTTACGTGAAAAGAAAAGGGGAGGAAGACGAGAGAAATATGAGAGAGAGCGAGAGAAAGTGGAGAGGGAGAGAGACGGGGGGAGAGAGAGAGGAGAGCGAGAGAGAGATAGAGAGAGAGAGAGAAGAGAGAGGAGAGAGATAGAGAGAGACGGTGAGAGGTAGAGAGGAGAGAGATAGACGGGGCCCACGGCAGAGAAGGTTTCTGATTGGTTGAAGATAAAAGATTTGGAATAATTTAGAGGAACAGTAAAATCTTGTATGGTTAGTAAAAAATATACAGCGGTTTAAATATATTAAAGTTGGGATTTTGGCGCAAAGTAAAACATTTCCAAATCGCGTCCGGGTCGGGTCCAAAAATTTGAAATTGAAATAATAGAATTTTAAGCGGGATCCAAACGTGAAAATGAAGTGTTTTATGATCAAAAAGCATACCCCCAAAACGGACACACGTACGTGCGCGTAGCCGTCCAAACTCGCCCGTTTCACTGAACGGGACGAGAACACGATGCACGGACGCTACAACAGGGTTAGGGGTGTCAAGTAGGCCAAGATAAATATTTTTAATTTTATTTTAGATGCTATAAATTGTTATATGCAAAAATGAATTTGCCGGGTAAAATTTACAGTAAATAACAATCAAGCAAGATAAATGAAATAAGTGTCATACTACGCTCAAACGATAACTGCAATTAGTAGCATTGGGCTCGGGTGTTACATCATGTATCTGGTTGACGCTTCTACGTTAGACCCGTTGCAGCTAGAGGCTCGGCGACTGCTCCTTCGCCCGCGCATGGTTGGGGACAGTATGACCTTTGTCGATAGAGTCTTAACTATCGGCAAGGAATCTACTAAGGTGGTGCAACCGTTGCGTGACAATTTCAAAGACGGGGCTTCCACGCTGAGGGCTCAAGAAATCTTGTACCTGTATTCTATCAGGCCGGGCTTTCTAGTATTTAGACAGAATGCCTCGGTACTTGATTGATTCGAAAAAGTGTTTGTAGTTAACCGCAATCAATAACGGTGTCGCGTGTAGCTAGACCGAAATGAGTACGGGTCGTCCTCTGGGAAACGTTGAATCTTTTATTCTTACTTTAGATGTGTTGAAAAAGAGAGGAGGAAGAAAGAATTTTGTGGAATGGTTTCTAGATCTACGTTAAACAAGAATATAAAATATAGATCTAGATTATTTTAGAGATGTAGATAATATAATAAGAGGGCTTGTAGGGTTCGTTAGGATTTAGTAGTTATGGACGATTAATTAAAAGTTACCCTTTTTATCCATTAATAGATTTAGAACTAGAACGACGGGGATGCGTGTAGATTAGGATTTCTGGAGGGAAAAGGAATCCCACTCTTAACCCTTATCTCGACACGGAACTACGTTCATATCTAGCCTTTACCAAAACAATCATTAATCTAATCTCTAATCGCGGTCGGAACTAGCAAAGAATTGCTAGCGCGCCCGATTAGGATGTTAATGATTCTTTTGATAAAGTTCCTAAACTTTATAGGACTTAAAAAGGGTTTAGTTATTTTCATCATCCATTAGCCTACCCTAATCCTACGAACCCTAACAAGCGGAGAATTACTCGCGCATGTTGGGAAAAGAAGATGAAAAGATAGAGAGGGAAAACATAATGTAAAATGCAAAAGAATTAAATAAAACAACTACCTTTATTAATCAACTTGAACAATCTACACTTTTGATTCCTTAGAAAATGATTACAAAGACTAATTTGCTTCTTGATCTCTTCCAAGGAGGTAGATGAACCGTTGATGATCAGCCTGGATACGTGAGCCGTCTTGGACTTCGTGATCTCTTCGGCTTGATGAATTTTCCAAGAGGCTCTCGGTCCCTTTTTATAGTGCAAAGCCAGAATCATTTGCTTCAAAAGTTGGTAAAATATAGAAGAGATTCATCCCAAAAAATAGCAACTTCTATCTCCAATATCCTGCCGTGGATCCGCGGCCCAAGAGGGGGTATGGTCGCGGATCCGCGGCCATTAGATCTCCTCCCTTCATCAAATTTCAGGAGTTATGTAGTTGTGACATGTGTACTTCTCTGGAACCTTTGTATCTTTGAAATCTTCTCGTGGTTGCTGCCAGACTTGGTCTCCAAGTTTTGCTTCTTAATTTGGCAAGTTTTCTTCAACAAATTGATTTGTTTGATAAATTCTGCATAACAACTTGGAAAATTCTGCACAATAATCTAAAATAATATTTAGTAGGCTTAGTTCTACTAGGATTTGGTCAATAGATTTATTTGCATACATTTTCCTACCAAATGCTAATTATAATATATCAACACATGGAAAATAGTATTTTTACACATAAACCCTCATATGTATCATATATTATAATAAAGTCCTTTTTTAATATAAAAATGATAGGAAAAATGTAATACAAATGTGCAGTTTTATCAACTGAACAAATACCCCCAAACTTATCTTTGATCGTCCCGAGCAAACTAGTTTATTTAAGAGGAGAAAAAGAAAGGAGAAAACTAAGCACACTTTCGTAGGCAACACGATTGCACTGAGCACGTGCAACAAGCCGTTAAACCTCTAGGTGTCCCTAGTAGGAGGAGTGTTGTCTCCTGAGGGTTTTCAGCGGATTACACCCAAAAAATCCAATAACAAAAGAGAGATGGTGAAATTTACATATAAAGATAAGAACCATAAAAGAAATACTTTGAAAATTTAGAGTTTCCAACTACACTAGCTTTTCAGTTGTCATGAGCCCTATCTTAATAGTCATGAAAAAATGTTAGAAATCACATCATCCCTCAATAAAACATCGTTTTTATTCTTCATTCCTACCTTTCATCCAAACATTGATCATATACCCCTACATGTGTGTATAGAATATCCCTACACTCGGAGAATTCAATTCAAGCTATCATACTCTTGTCCATCTACCTTAGTTCTTTTTAATTTTGATGAATACTTAGATTTGCTCACACCTTTTAATGCGACCGTTAATATTTCTTGAGGTACTAACCGACCGATTACTCATGTGCTTGCTGATTCGGTGATAATATTTTCCTCGTCTTGCACCACCTAAGGCTTAGCAGTGACTCCCAGACCAGTTGGCCTTAGGGCACTAGGTGAAGAGGCACCCTCGCTATATTTTTTTATTGCTGCCTTGGCGATAACAAAACCAGTGTTCATTTTTTTTTTCTTTTCACTATTTTTTATATTTTCTTCAATTTTTCATTTCCTTCATACTTTGGCTTTTAGACAAGAGCATTTCAAGGTATCCTCTACTATCCCGAGTTTCAAGACGTGTGTAAGTGCATATAGTAGGGTATCAACATTCAAATGTTTGGCTTCCAGAATAGAAACTATTTTTCAGACTTATTTTTATCCTTAGATTAGTGACTTCCTTCATCTTACTAATCCTTGGGACAACGGCTCATAACTACTTATTACTAGTTCGTTTAAGAAAACTTCTAATTTTCTTGGTTTTCTTAAACTATTCCTATCTTTTGGATGTAATTTTTCACTTTCTACTCTTTTGTTATAAAAGAATTTTTTTTAAAATTTTTGAAAATGTTGTGCTTATGCAAAATATGATGCAAATTGATGTGTAAATAAGCACAAACCTCCCCCAAACTTGTTTTCAACAGTGTCCTCACTGTTGCTATCTGCTGGATCACAAAAACCTGTAAGCTTGGAAGGACATTATTAATGGGGGAAAGAATATATGAAAGTGAAAATCCTCCCCCAAACTTATTTTTGGCTCACAAATTTGAGAACAAAAGTTATGTTCAAGAGCCAAAAATATAACCCCCCTCAAACATGAGTTAGACAATACGAAGCATTTTAAGAGGGGTGAGTCTTTTGATCAAAATAAAGCTTTACAAAGACCAAAAGTTAACACCAACCATTCAAAGATTTTATCAGTATATCGTATAGGTTGGTGGAAGAATGTATTGTATCGAGTCAAGAAAAAGTGGGGAAGGGATAAGGGGTGGTCTGGAAAGGGTTTGAAATTAGAGAAAAGAAAGAATGATGATGAATGTGAATGATTAGGAAGAAGGAATGGTGACGGTCCAACCTCTATAGGTGGAGATTGATCAATCACAAAATCCGTATTGTTTAAAAATTCAAGTTCGTCGGCAAAAAGTTCTTCAAAACTTTTATCAATGGTGTGATTGAACATTCTGTTGTCAAAGAGTTTTGTGCCAGAATTTATCCTGCTTGATTCAAAAATTATTGAGGTAGAGGACTCGAAAAACTCATCTACCTCATTTTCAAAAATTTCCAAATCAAGTTGAATTTCTGGTATTATTGAACTTGAATTAACGGATTGTGATTTATCAAAACTCACTGAAACTATAGGAACAGAAGAAGAACCGGAGAAAGTAGAAGGTGAAATGGGTAAACAAATTGGTGTGTCGAGTGTTGCTGAACCAGATGTGGAAGATGGAGGCTGTATTTCGGTCTGATCTTCGGGTATACCATTATCATCAACTTCAAGACATATTTGGGGTTCGGGAAGAATTAAAGGCTCAAGATGATGACCACAAGGAAGTGAAAGGATTTGATGAATTGGTGGGACAAAATCATTCAAAATTTCGGGTTCATCTATCAATATATCCCCAACGTCAATCACCTCATTCAAGTGAAGGTTAAAATTCTCAAACACCTCATCAAAAGTATGGTTTTTAATCAGTTTAGATTTAAGAGTGGAGGTGTAGAGATCACAAGGGTTGGGTATGGTTTCACTAGAAATGGACCCTTCACAGTCGGGTAAATCAAACACTACAAAGTCACACAACTTATCAGTCATTCTATTTGGTGTACTTGATGAATCTATGAAACTGGAGTTGTGGATTTCAGTTTGGAAATGAAAGGTTTGATTAGGAAGGGTGTATAATTCTGTCTCTCTACCCAAATTCTCATTTTGTCCGATGCCCGTATTATATACTGAAAATTTTTGAGCAGGTTCGGAACTCGTTGCCCTTTCATATTTAGCCATGCTTTCCTTCCATTCCTCTCTAATGCGGTTCATCATCACTATACCTTCTTCTAATTTCCGCTCAAGACTAGACTTTGGTTGATAAGGGGTTTCGGTATAAGATTGAAATTCTTGTGGATAATTAAAACTCCCAAATGACTGATTAAAAGAACTGTCTAGAGAAGGTGGAAAAGTCGGATTGGATTGATAGGAATAGAATGGTTGCGAAAATTGGGTAGGAGTAGGATTAAAATTATGATAAGAAGAATATTGATATGGGTTGGTCGGTTGGCTATCAAACTCTTCTTTGGAAAGTGGAGGTGATGATTGATATTGGTCCGGATTGAAACTTTGGCTTCTAGACCTAGCTATGTGCTCAGCAATGGACATTCGTCTAGGGGCTTCCTCACTCTGGGTATCAACTGAAACAGGTGTAGAATTAGGATACGGTTGATAAGACCTAGACTGAGGTGGCCAACTGTTTCTTCCTGCTTGTTCTATATGATCTCTTAAGGACATGGAAGAGCCGGACGGTATACCGAAAGGATTTCGAAAACAAGAGATATCTGGTTATGGACAGCAAAGCTCGGCAAGTGTTCTTCTGTTTAGGTTACCCATTATAAGAATCGAAGAAGGGGGAAGGGGTAAAAAGGGGAGAAAATAATTGGTTTGTTTTGAAAAAAGACGGATTTAGACAGATCACACAAAAATGCACAAACAACCCTAGAACTATGGTTACCTAGGTCCAGTCTCTAGACCGCTCCTAGACTTCCAAAGGACAAGCCGCAGGATCAATCCTCTACCGCCTCCGTACTACCCTTGTAGCCAGGTAAGTGCCAGGTAAGTGGGAAGGAACCACAGTAGTGGGCCTAATTAAAAACCACTAGCCTTTGACACACTTGCCTAGGCACTACAAAAGTAATACGGATAAGCGATAGATTACCCACGACCTTCTTCTGTCCTTATTGAGCGCGACAGTCCTTAGAGTCTGGTCTAGATATTTTTTAAATTAATGAAGGGTTGATTTATATGCTCGGTTTGTGATTTGTGGGGCTTAGGAAGGGTGATGAAATCCCCACCTAATCTTGATTTGGTCTTTGCCCCTTAAAGTCCGTATTAAATATGCAAAACAAAACCAATCACAAAACTTTTGCAAAAAGATTTTTGAGCGGCGCAATTTTGCAAAGAATCCTGCAGAAAATAGATTTTATTGGATTTGAGAGGAGAGAGAAGGAGTTGAGAATCTTACCAGCGAAGTGTGAAACCCTAGATCTCCCGTTTCCTCAAGTCCGTGACTCCAGATTCCCTCGCAAAATTCACACACAAATCGTTAAATATGCAATTTGCAGTTTTGTTTTAATAATGATATGAATCGTCTAAGAATTCAACACAAATAGTAAGAATAAAAAATTACGCACGTATCCCCGGCAACGGCGCCATTTGATTGATTCGAAAAAGTGTTTGTAGTTAACCGCAATCAATAATGGTGTCGCGTGTAGCTAGACCGAAATGAGTACGGGTCGTCCTCTGAGAAACGTTGAATCTTTTATTCTTACTTTAGATGTGTTGAAAAAGAGAGGAGGAAGAAAGAATTTTGTGGAATGGTTTCTAGATCTACGTTAAACAAGAATGTAAAATATAGATCTAGATTATTTTAGAGATGTAGATAATATAATAAGAGGGCTTGTAGGGTTCGTTAGGATTTAGTAGTTATGGACGATTAATTAAAAGTTACTCTTTTTATCCATTAATAGATTTAGAACTAGAACGACGGGGATGCGTGTAGATTAGGATTTCTGGAGGGAAAAGGAATCCCACTCTTAACCCTTATCTCGACACGGAACTCCGTTCATATCTAGCCTTTACCAAAACAATCATTAATCTAATCTCTAATCGCGGTCGGAACTAGCAAAGAATTGCTAGCGCGCCCGATTAGGATGTTAATGATTCTTTTGATAAAGTTCCTAAACTTTATAGGACTTAAAAAGGGTTTAGTTAATTTCATCATCCATTAGCCTACCCTAATCCTACGAACCCTAACAAGCGGAGAATTACTCGCGCATGTTGGGAAAAGAAGATGAAAAGATAGAGAGGGAAAACATAATGTAAAATGCAAAAGAATTAAATAAAACAACTACCTTTATTAATCAACTTGAACAATCTATACTTTTGATTCTTTAGAAAATGATTACAAAGACTAGTTTGCTTCTTGATCTCTTCCAAGGAGGTAGATGAACCGTTGATGATCAGCCTGGATGCGTGAGCCGTCTTAGACTTCGTGATCTCTTCGGCTTGATGAATTTTCCAAGAGGCTCTCGGTCCCTTTTTATAGTGCAAAACCAGAATCATTTGCTTCAAAAGTTGGTAAAATATAGAAGAGATTCATCCCAAAAAATAGCAACTTCTATCTCCAATATCCTGCCGCGGATCCGCGGCCCAAGAGGGGGTATGGTCGTGGATCCGCGGCCATTAGATCTCCTCCCTTCATCAAATTTCAGGAGTTATGTAGTTGTGACATGTGTACTTCTCTGGAACCTTTGTATCTTTGAAATCTTCTCGTGGTTGCTGCCAGACTTGGTCTCCAAGTTTTGCTTCTTAATTTGGTAAGTTTTCTTCAACAAATTGATTTGTTTGATAAATTCTGCATAACAACTTGGAAAATTCTGCACAATAATCTCAAATAATATTTAGTAGGCTTAGTTCTACTAGGATTTGGTCAATAAATTTATTTGCATACATTTTCCTACCAAATGCTAATTATAATATATCAACACATGGAAAATAGTATTTTTACACATAAACCCTCATATGTATGATATATTATAATAAAGTCCTTTTTTAATATAAAAATGATAGGAAAAATGTAATACAAATGTGCAGTTTTATCAACTGAATAGTACTGTTTATGAGGTACAACCCGCACCGCTTTGCTCAACAGTCGTGCTATAATCAGGGCGTCCTTCTTGAAGCGTTCTCGGCTGAACTGGTTGCTACGGAGGAGGGTATTCGTAGCGCGCTGCACCACTTCATGCGATTAAATACAGGGTCTTATTTCCTCGTCAGCGAGCCGAGTTATGTGCTAAAAGCTTCGAATGCTTACGTGGCGTGGTATCAGCATGTGACGGGTGCTGTTATCAGGAAGGAAAGGCGGTTGTTGCTCGATCATAAGGACGCTGTCCTGGCCAGTAATCCTTCGGTCCCTCTGAAATGATGGACCGTCGTTCTTGTTCCCCTCCGAATACAGAGACGCTACCGCGTAGGTTCGTCTTGCCTGAGATTCGGGGCAGATACTATTTGGTTTTATCTGTCCACCTCTCCGAAGATGCCAAGTTGATTTATGGCACCGTGTATCGGAGGTTTAGACGGATGCGGCCGATGTAGCAAACTTCGTCAGATTCCCCCTCGCTTGAGGGGTTTTTGATTGTGGGGACGCTCTTCCATGTAGGCGCAAGCCCCTGGAGTTAATTACGCTACCGTATCGCGGTAACAACTTTCTCCTTCTCCAGAATTTCACTTCGTGTTGTGGGTGTTTGTTTTGTTTGTGGTTGCCCGTGGATTGTATACGGAGACTAATTTATGTCGTCACCCGTAGGACGTGGATTAGTCCAAATCCATATTTTCTTAGATTTGGGTTTGGGGTTTTGGTTTAAGGATACGTTAGCCCTATTTAAGGCTAAGATCAACTTAAACTTTTGTTAAGGATACGTTAGCCTAATCTCCAGACTAAGATCAACTTAACGGGATCGTTTGGATCCGACAAGAGAGCAATTGGCTCTATTGTTTAGTTTAATGACATTGCGGTAGATTTCCAGTTTAGGGACATGGTGGTCCATCATTCCCATTTGGGGACGAACATTAGTTTAAGGACATTTCGGTCCAACGTTCCCATTTTGGGTCGAATATTAGTTTAAGGACGTTTCGGTCCACGAGTTTAAGGACCCCACAGTCCGTATCGATGTGTGGTTGTCGGGACTCGTCACCTCTCTGAAGACGTTGCAGGATTACAACGATAAATATCAGAGGAGTTCGGAGATGTACCCTTGAACCGGGTGTAAATTGGTTTAAGAGAGCAGTTGTGTTCAGCTCAATTTAATTTGAGGACTTACGGCCAGTATTGGGCTAAGTCCAGTTGAGAATATTCAACAATTTTTTATTTGTCTGGCCTGTTAGGCCTTTGATTGGGCTCTGCCCTTGTTTAATAATGCATGGCATTTTTTTTGATCTATTAGACCTTTATTTGGGCTCTGTCCTTTTAAATGATGCACAGCATTTGTTTTGGTCTGACAGACCTTTGTTTGGGCTCTGCATTGCATTTTATTCTGGCATGTTAGGCCTTTTAAATTGGGCTCTGTTCCCTTTTTTTTTTATAATGCAGAGCATTTGTTTTGGTCCATTAGGCCTCTTAATTGGGCCCTGCCCTTTAATAATGCACTGCATTAATTAGTCTGACCGAGCGCCACGTGGCTTGTCAGGCGCTTTGCGCCAATTGAGGAGCGCAAGGCGCAAGTCCATGTGGAGGTAACACGTGTCACACTCTGGTGAGCGCAAGTCTGCTAGCGCAGTGCACTGCGACAGTGCGCTGCGCTGTTGCGCTGCTAACACGTGGCGCGCTCTGGTGACTTGCGCCAATCTAAGAGAGCAGTGCTCTGTTTTAGAAGCGCATAGCGCAGTCTGTTCTGGGGCTGACACGTGGCGCTCTCTGGTGGCTTGCGCCAACCCGTGAGCGCAACAGTGCAATTTTTTCAAGTGCAGGGCACTGTTCAATATCTTGATCCGATTTTGGATCAAAGAAGAGAATCTTTTAAGATCCCAGAACCAATGGTTCATCAAAAGGCAATACCTTTATTTAGATCAGAAAGATCTAAAGAAGAAGTAAATTACTTCTCTTTATTAATATTATCATTTTTTATTGAAGATCTTTGATCTTGTTCTTAGATCATTGATCTTTTCAGAAGAAAATTCTTCTTTTTTCTAAAGGTTTTACCTTTTTCTTTCTTTCTTTCTGAATTCTTCTCATAGTTCTTAGAAGAGCTCTGTGAATTCTCTGTGTGCTAAAAAAAAAATCTTCCCCTAGACTTGGAGTCTAGGGGGCTTTTTATAGTGCCATTTGATTTGTTAAATCAGTTAAAGAGATCTTTCTCTAAATGATTTAGGGATTTTTCCCCACCGTTGAATCTTTGATCCAAGGGCTTCTGTTTTACAGAAGATAATCTTCTTGTTTTAACAAGATCAGAAAGATCTTTCTAGAATTTTAATTCTGTTTTTGTGCTGGCACAGTTGGCGCAAGCATACCTGCGCTTGACACGTGTCGCGCAGCGCAGAGCGCAGCGCAACTGCGCTGCCATGTGTCGCACAGCGCAGAGCGCAACTCAGCTGAAGCGTTGTTTCCTTTATTTTCATTTTAAATAGAACCTTGCTCTGATTGGGTGCGCTGCCTTGGGCGCTGCGCTGGCGTGTCAGCTTTTGACACGTGGCACGTTGCGCGCAGCGCAAGAAATCTGAAGTATTGCTTCAATTTTTGAATTTTTGAAATTCAAACAGAGCTTTGCTCTGATTGGGAAAACAAATGCCCCCCACCGTTGCGCTCACGTGGCGCACACTTGAGTGCAGCAGTGGCAAGATCCTGGCCGTTGGATCAATTGAGGAGTTGAAGGGGCGCAAGTGCCTATAAATAGGACCCTTGGCCCTTCACAAATGATCATCATCTTCAAGAATCTTTTTCTCAGAACTTCCGAGCCTTGCTCTTGCTTTCAAGAACTCCAAGAGTTAAACTCTTAAAACTTTTTAGGTAAAATTTTTAATTAAATTAAATTAAATTAAATTAAAATTAATTTTAATGGACAGAGCCTTGCTCTCATAGATTTTTGATCTAAAGAAAACCCCCTTGGGGCTTCACCAACAGAGCCTTGCTCTCATGAATCTGTTTCAGGGTTTCTTAACCCATGAACAGAGCATTGCTCTTTGGCAAAACACAGATCTTTTGATCTAAAAATGAAGAACTCTTAAGAGTTTTCATGGATTTTTAAGATCCCAAAATTTTTAATTTTTTAATTTTTTTTAGAATTAATTTTCCTTTTGATGGATATTTCCATTATTATCACAGAGCTAGGCTCTTTAAGGAATTTTATTCCTTTGAGACCAGAGTTTGACAAGTGTCACTCTGTGACGGGACTTTGCTCTGAAAGAGGAGATTTTCTCCTTATCTCTAGGGATTTCTCATTTAATGAGAGTATTCTTTTGAGGATTTATTCATTAATTGACGGTCCCATCCAATGATGGGGCTGTCTTATTAACTGATGAATTGTCATCTAGATTTTGTGGGTCCCCCTTTGGTCCTTTATCTACTGCACTGCAGTATGGTATAAATTTTAAAATGCTAAGCGTTGGAATTACAACACTGACGGCTTATTTTTGTCCCTCCGCAGGAAACATGTCTGTTGACCTGTCATTCCCGTTTGTTCGCTCAGAGGAAGGATTTCCCGAGGCGCCGGTGGACCGGGAGGTGCTCGCTCTTATTAAGGCTCATGACCCCGAGCACAAGAACCTTCACCTGTGGGGTAGGTGGTATAAAGAAATCATCAAGGGTCGCCGAAGCTTCGGTTCCGCAACGCCGTCTGAGCCCATCTCGTCAATCCCCTATGCGGATGAACCCCCGGTGAAGTATGCCGTGGAGGTTAAGAACTGGAATTCAGAGGATCTTCTCCAGCCTTCGATCGCTGCTATTTTCGTGCAGCCGTCGCCGGCCGTGGACATCTTGGGGCGGCGCATATGTGAGGGTGAAGCACGCCCTTGGGGACAGGCTTACAATATTGGATTGACCCCGCGACAACCGGCCGGATATCTGCAGTGGGCCAGATATATCCTATCAGCGAAGAGGACGCATCTGATGAAGATCGATCTGTACTCCGCAATCTACGTCTCGCTGTTTGAGTACCCCGCTCCTCCAACGTGGTGGGTCAAGGCTTTCATCGAACAATGGAACATCCCCACCCATACCTTCCTTATGACGGACAGGGAAGTCTCCATCTCCTTGGAAGAGTTCGTCGAAATCTCAGGCTTGCCGGTGAGGGAGGAGCATTACGAGGAGTTGCTTCCTCCTGACGAGTACGTCTTCGCCACCAAGCCTCTGGTATTTGATTTGACGCCGGAGAATGCTATTCAGCACCAGTTTCCGGGCTTGGTGAAAGTGCTGAACATATATGAAGGTCTCTATCTGGGATCAGGAGTCCGGGGAGTCAGTTTCGCAGATTTTATCGCCCGCTTCCTTCGACCGGAGATTCTATCGGAGTGGAATGAAAAGTTCGCCAAGCTCGATGACCCTTTCGGCTTCGGCTTAGATCGACGACCAATATTGGAAGACGATCAAAAGGATTTCTATCTCCCCGACGCCGCCATCATGCCCTTGTCAGAAATCGCCGCCCCGGGCATTGATGAGGAGACCTTCTTTTTGGGGTTCCTGGGATTGTGGCTGTGTAGCTTCGCGCTCCCCATGCACCCGCGCTACATGCGGCCGTCCGTTTTCTACCCAGCGCATCGGATGGTGGCTGGCCTGCAGTTGTCTGTAGGAATCGCCGGGTTGGCTCACCTATACAATGGACTCAGCGTGGCGGCGGACGCTAGTGAACCTGGGGTGCAGCCTGCCAATTTCCCGATGCACTACTTCACTTCGTGGATGGAAATGCATGTGCACGGGGTATTCGACATCCATAAGAGCCCTTCATTTTTTGAGAGGTGCAGACTCCCAAGAGTCATGCGGCTGATCGGCGCCTCGATCGTGAGTGCGCCTCCGTGGGAGGCTAGGGGGTTTCTCCTTCGTCCATACCTGGTCGGAGCGAGGATTTATTTTATGGATAAAGTGATAACTATCGGCTCAGAAACCTCCAAGGCGGTGGTGGCGCTGCGTGACGGCTTCAAGGACGGGGCCTCCGTACTGAAAGCCTGGGAGATTCTTCACCTCTACTCCATTTGGCCGGGTTACCTGGTGTTCAGGTAGAACGAGACGGCGCTTTTCATGAGGTATAACCCCCAACGGTTCGCCCAACAATCCAGCTATAACCAGGGGTTCCCGCTGGAGGCATTTTTGGAAAAGCCCGCGGCCAGCATGGAGGGGATACGGAGCGAGATGCACCATTTTATGCGGCTGAATACGGGCTCCCACTTCTTCATCAGCGAGCCGAGCTGCGTCCCCCGGGTCCTCCACGCGTACGCAGCTTGGTACGCGCACGCAATGGGTCCAGTTATCTGTGAGGAGAAGCGCATGTTGGTTGACCGCAAGGGTGCGCCTCCCGGCGGCGACCGCAAGGCTCTTATAAAGCCAAGGACCCCGGTCGTTCCTCCACTGAAGGATGCTGGAGCTGGACCACCTCGCGTGTTGATCCCTCTGCGCGGATTACCTCGTGCTACTGCGGACGTGCCACCATTGCCCCGTGCTCCAGTGGAGACGGTAAATGTGGTTTCGCCGGAGTCCGGCGTGGGCGCGGATATCGGGACCCGCCGCCTTAAGGTGCCTGCAAAGCGCAAGTTGATCTTGGGTGCACCCAGGGCTGGCGGACAGAAGAGGAAGAAGAAGTCGCTCCTCTCTCTCGATGCTATCCTAGGCTTAGAGCCTCAGGACCCTCTTACCGAAGGTATAAGCGAGTACGGCAGCAATGAGGGCTTCTCGGTAGATCCAGCGGACACCGATCTGGCGACCGCCATTGCGGCTTCTGAGCGAACAGCCAGACTCGAAGCGATGTTGGCTAAACTCACTCAGTCAGGTAATCATTAGCTGCACTCTTCGTCATTTCATTATACCTTTATTATTGTCTTTGACTAATGCTTTTCCCCCTTTTTTAACAGGCGTCACCACTGAGGAAGCTATCGCTGCTTCCCTCCAAACTTTCCAGGAGGAGGAAAGGAAACGCGCTCTGTCGAGCGTTGGTATGTCTCGACTTACCGAGTTTTTTTTAATTCTCCTTTTTATGGCTAATCTAATCTTTTCTTTGTCTCTTTGCAGGGGCCGTGCAAGCCGATGCGGGAACTCTTTCTGGGCCAGCTGCTGAAGTCTCGGCCTCCTCGGGGCTGCCGCAAGAGACCCGACTCAAAAAGCCGATGAGGGATGCCTTGAAGGCTCTGGAGGCAACTCTGAACGCGGACGATGACGCCTCGATGAAGGAAGCTTCGAAGAGGTCCGTCGTGACGGCCCGGGAGGAGAGGAAGCGGTTGAGGCGCGAGGCGAAGGAGCGCAGAGCTGCTTTGGCCGTAGGAGCGGGCCCAAGCACCATTCTTCGTACTGCTACTCCTTCGGAAGAGTCTCCGGTCGCCTTGTCTACTGCTCACAGACAGGCGGCGCGTGCAGTTCGGGAGGCCAACAATCAATCCACCTCAAGTAATGTGTCTTTCAAGATTTTATTGTAAGAATTGTAAACCTATCGGTTCTTATATATCTTGTCCTGCAGGGCTAAGTCCAACCGAAGGAGCGGCGGAAACCGTCGAGCCTAAAGGGACAGTGGAGGAGGTACTGGATGAACCCTAGCCGACGGTGGGCGACGTCGCCGGGATTGCTGGACACGAGCTAGGGGCTGAGGAAACTGTGCCAGAGAAGGCCGTTGATGCCGAGCCCGAGGTAGCGGCAAAGGAGATGGCTGCTATAACCGAGCCTGGGGCAGCAGCGAGCGGAGCGCCTGAGACCGGCGACCCTATGGCGACGGCGGACGAGACAGCAGCGACCGCCGAGCCCGAGGGAGTAGCGGGTGAGACGGGCATGACTCCCGAGGAGAAGCCAGCCGCTCTTTCTCAAGAGTCTGGCAACGCTCCAATCATTGCTCTCCCCATCTACAGTCTTCCGCTGTCTCCTGGCCCCGCGAGCATAATGACGACTCCCGTAGAGTCTGGTGATGAGGTCACGGGAGGTGGACTCATGTCGATGGAGGAGGGAGACGCCTCCGTTTCGGCCGGCGGCTCATCAGGTGAATTTCGAGTTACTGTCCTTTTTTCTTTATCTTGCAATCCTTCCCGACAGATTTATCTTTGTTTTTAACGCAGGTGCGGCCAGTGCTGACGCTCCATTGTTCGAGGGAGCGCCGTCAGCTACTGCCTTGGCGGTGGCCACCTCTCAGCCTTCTTTCGTACCATCGCAGATGCTGGAAGGTATGGATTCGTGACCCATCGGTTTCATCTTTCGGCCGCATGATCTATGTACTGATGTTGTACTACTGCGTCTTTGTAGGAGTGCTTTTTGATCACCTCTATCAGGTGCTGCGCCCACACTTCTCCTTCCCGTTGGAGCTCGCTTTCTTCAGTGGCACTGCTGAGTATAATTTTCAATTAATACTCTTTCTTTTTCCAACAATGGACTTGTTTCTGATTTTTCCTTGCCTTGATTACAGTGCTACAAATTGAAGGAGGAGATGCAAGATCGGTCGCGCCACCGGCCCTCCCGGCTTTGCCGCCTACTGCACCTGGTATAGTAAACTCTCCCATCGATGACTGTTCAGTTGATAAAACTGCACATTTGTATTACATTTTTCCTACCATTTTCATATTAAAAAAATGACTTTATTATAATATATCATACATATGAGGGTTTATGTGTAAAAACACTATTTTCCATGTGTTAATATATTTTAATTAGCATTTGGTAGAAAAATGTATGCAAATAAATTCATTGACCTAATCCTAGTAGAACTAAGTCTACTAAATATTATTTGAGTTGTTGTGCAAAAGATTTCCAAGTGTGCAGAATTTTTCAAGACTAGAATCAAGGAAATCAAGTTGTTGAAGAAGACTTGCCTAATTAAGAATCAAAACTTGGAGACCAAGTCTTGCAGCAACCACGAGAAGATTTCCATGATACAAAGGTTCCAAGGATTGCCAAATGTCATAAGGACAGAGCCCCAAAGTTTTGATGAAGGGAGGAGATTAAACGGCCGTGGATCCGCGGCCTTACCCACCCTTATGCCGCGGATCCGCGGCAAGACAGAGGGATTACTTGCCTAAATTTTGGGCGATGAATCTCTGCTATATTTTACCAAGTTTTCAAGCAAAAGATTATGGCTTTGGACTATAAAATGGCACCGAGAGTCTCTTGGAAAAATCATCAAGCCGAAGAGATCACGAAGTCCAAGACGGCTCACGCATCCAGGCTGATTATCAACTGTTCATCTACCTCCTTCGGAAGAGTTCGAGAAGCAAACCAAGTTTTTGTAATCATTTTCTAAGGGATAAAGTGTAGATTGTTCAAGTTGATTAATAAAGGTAGTTGTTTTATTTAATTCTTTTGCATTTTACATTATGTTTTCCCTCTCTGTCTTTTCATCTTCTTTTCCCAACATGCGCGAGTAATTCTCCGCTTGTTAGGGTTCATAGGATTAGGGTAGATTAATGGATGATGAAGATCCTTAAACTCTTTTTACGTCCTATAAAGTTTATAAAGTTTACTAAAAGAATCATTAACATCCTAATCGGGCGCGCTACCAATTTATTGTTAGTCTCGACCACGATTAGAATTAGATTAATGATTGTTTTGGTAAAGGCTAGATATGAACGGAGTTCCATGTCGAGATAGGGGTTAAGAGTGGGAACCCTTTTCCCTCCAGAAACCCTAATCTACATGCATTTCTGTCGTTCTAGTTTTAAATCTATTAAAGGATAAAAAGAGTAATCTTTAATTAACCATCCATAACTACTAAATCCTAATGAACCCTACAAGCCCCCTTTTAATATTGAACTTACATCCATAATTAATCTAGATCTATATTTTGCATCCGTGTTTAACGTAGATCTAGAAATCATTCCTCAACATTCTTATCCCTCCTCTCTTTTTCAACACATCTAAAGTAAGAATAAAAGATTCAACGTTTCCCTACGGACGACCCGTACTCATCTCGGTCTAGCTACACGCGACACCGTTATTGATTGCGGTTACACTGCAAACACACTTTTTCACATCAATCAAATGGCGCCGTTGCCGGGGATACGTGCGTAATTTTTTATTTTTACTATTTGTGTTGAATTCTTAGACGATTTATATCATTATTAACACAAAACTGCAAATTGCATATTTAACGATTTGTGCGTGAATTTTTGCAAGGAGATCTGGAGTCACAGAATTGAAGAAAACAGAGACATTCATCGAGATCTAGAGGAGCATAGAGGGCTTGAGAAAAATTTTCATCAACTGTTCCTTCCACCTCGCGGCTGAACCGCGGCATAAGGGTACTTCCTGCGGCGGAAACACGGATGTTTAGAGGGATTATGGCTACAGAACTCTCTGGTAAGATTCTCAACTCCTTCTCTCTCCTCTCAAATCCAATAAAATCTATCTTCTGCAGGATTCTTTGCAAAATCGCGCCGCTAAAAAAAAATCTTTTTGCAAAAGTTTTGTGATTGGTTTTGTTTTGCATATTTTTAATACGGACTCTAAGGGGAAAAGACCAAATCAAGATTAGGTGGAGATTTCATCACCCTTCCTAAGCCCCACAAATCACAAACCGAGCATCTAGATCAACCCTTCATTAATTTAAAAAATATCTAGACCAGACTCTAAGGACTGTCGCGCTCAATAAGGACAGAGGAAGGTCGTGGGTAATCTATCATTTATCCGCATTACTTTTGTAGTGCCTAGGCAAGTGTGTCAAAGGCTAGTGGTTTTTAATTAGGCCCACTACTGTGGTTCCATCCCACTTACCTGGCACTTACCTGGCTATAAGGGTAGTACGGAGGCGGTAGAGGATTGATCCCGCGGCTTGTCCTTTGGAAGTCTAGGAGCGGTCTAGAGACTGGACCTAGGTGACCTTAGTTCTAGGGTTGCTTGTGCATCTTAGGGTGATTTGTCTTGAGTCCCACTTTTTCAAAACAAGCCAATTTTAAATCACACACACGCTGCCACTTGCACTAAACCCGCTTAGTGCATGCTCGGCTGGACACGGGATCCTAGTGCCCGTCTTGTCCGCGTTCCTGCTATCGACGCCGAGGTCGGTATTCTTCATCTTATTTTCCACCACCACACACCACGACCGAGATGGACGGCACTCCATCAAATTATAACACCACACTGCCACCGCCTGAAGGTGCGCAGAATCCACCGCGCATTTCTCTCCAAGAGAGATGCTATCCTATCCGTGGTCCTCTTCCCACTTGTCTATCTCTTCCACCACCTAACGGGGATAATTTCGAGATTAAACCCCACTACATCAATCTGCTGCCCAAATTTTACGGGCTTGAGTCGGAAGACGCGTACGTTTTCATCACCAAATTCGAGAACGTATGCGCAATGATGGGAACTTCACAATTGACTTTAGATGCTATGCGCTTACGTCTTCTCCCATTCACACTGTGCGACTTGGCAGAAAAATGGCTTTACAATACTGCCGCACACTCTATCACTAATTGGGATGAATTTTTCATAGCATTTCTTAAGAAGTTTTACCCAAACCATAAGACTGCCCATATTAGGAGCGAGATCAACCAGTTCACCCAGCTTCCCAATGAACCATTTTGGAAGTGCTTTGAACGTTTCAAAGATCTGTTTGTCCAATGCCCCCATCACGGAATACAAAGATGGGATTTATGTCGGATTATATATGAGGGCATTAATCCAGCGACAAAGCAGATGCTTGAAACAATGTGTCAATGCAATTTCATGTCTAAAGATGACGGTGAAGCGTGGAAATATCTGGAAGACCTTGCTGAACACACGTTGCAGTGGGAAAGCGTAAGACCACCTTCAACTAAGGGAGGTATTCACCAGCTCGATGTTTCTAACGTAGTGAAAGCCGAAATGGCAGCGATACAGAAGAAACTCGACGCTATTGAGAACAAATTCTCATCATTCTCCCTAAATCAGGTCACGCTTCCTAAGACGGTCTGTGGTTGCTGTTCGGATCCTTCACACTTAACGGAAGAATGTCCTATGAATGCTTTGTTTTAAGCTAATGCTGCTTTTCAGCAGCGACCTAGGAACGACCCTTATTCTTCCACGTACAATCAAGGATGGAGGAATCATCCTAACTTTGCTTGGAATCAAAACAAACAAAGCAATTATCAAAGACCTCCTCCACAGCAACCACTACCACAGAATCAGCACCCCTTTCAGTCACAGAATTTCCAAAATCCGGCCAACATTTCTACATCACAAGTGGCCGGTACTGACAACTTACTTGCACAAACTTTGGATATGTTCATGAAACAATCCATGCAAATTTCGGCTGAGATGAGGTCTTCTATTGATACCATAACGAAAAACTCCGCCTCCCATGGTGAGAGTATTAAATCATTAGAAAACCAAATCACACAGTTAAACGCCGCAATGAGTGCGAGAGAGAAAGGGAAACTCCCATCTCAACCCCTACCTAATCCTGGCCATTCACAAAATCATAATGTGAATGCCGTTACTACGATGAGATCGGGGAGAGAGCTGAATAACCGAGTGGGTGAGCAGTTTGATGTTAGTGACACATTTGATACTGTAACGCTTTGAAAATCGTTTCGGTGAAATTTCGAAAAATCGGTAAAATAAGGGGGTTTTCTGTAAAAAGTCAAAATGCAAATATCTTATTATAAAAATTAAATATACATATTCTAGCTATGTAATTGCTATTATTTGGTGTTTATTGAGCCGCTGGTGAAATTTCAAATTTTCTGAAAAAAATATTATTTTATTATTATTTAAGCCGTCACTAATACATTTAATTAGGGAAAATTATAAATTGGAATGAGTTGAAACAAATTTTGTGCATCATAAAACATTAAATAAAATTTTATCATATGGTTTTTGGAACGAAATCATTTGCCAAAACGGTTTAGAAATTATTGAAGAAAAAAGGCTTTTTTTTAGCGTAAATGGATGCTTGGGGTATTGTATTTATCATTTTTCATCACCCCACACCCGTATCCACACCCACACACCCCCACTTACTCTTCCCTATGGCTGAATTCAGCAGCCACCATATTTTTTCCCACTTGATTTTCAAAGGAAAAGATATGAAAGAAAAGAAAAGAAAATGGGTGAATTAGGTGGACTTTTGACCTTACCTTGACTTTGACTTTCCCCCACTTTCTCTACCTCCCTCTCTCTCCTCCCCCCCTCAATTTTTGGCCGACCCCTCCCCCCCTACAGCAGCAACAGCCCCCCCTTTCCCCTTCTCTTTTCTCTTCAAATCGTCTTCAAAAATTGCCCCAAAATCCATCAAAAAAATCCTAAAACCCAAATCCGACTCCTACCCATTTTTGCTTAGCCCTTATAGCATGGATTTTGGTGACAAGGGAGCATTTTGGAGGGCTATGTGTGCTTGTGGGATCTTCAATTTGTTTGGGTAAATTCTAACCCTTTTACTTAAATCGTTGTTAATTGCTTGTAGTTAGCGTAATTAAGTGTTAATTTGGTTTTATGTGGGTTCAATTGTATGATTAAGAAATTCTAGATTAGGGTTGTGAATTTAAGTTGGGGTTCTTATAATTGATCATTGTGAAATTGTGTAGTTTAACATGTTGTTATTATGCTAAAACTAATCTAGTTGGCAGTTTATATTTTTGTTAAATTTAAATTTGTATTAATTATGTAATTTGCAAACTAGGTTTTAGTGAAATACATATAAAATTGAGATTTAAAATGTAATTAAGGTTTTGATGACTTTATTAGCATTTTAATTTGTTGTTTAGCGACTTTGATCATGCAAAACCATGCTTAATTGATAAATTATGAATTTTACCTTGAAAAGTGTTAAAATCGATATTTGTTGCAAACTTGAATTTTGAGTTAATGCTAATTCATGAGATTAAAAATATGGAGGTGATTTGTATGACCTAATTATGATATTAAGTGAGCATTTTGGCCATTAGAATCGTCAAAATATTTAGTTTGGGTAAAACATCAAGTTTTGAACCGAAATGGGAATTTGTGCTAACTAGGTTTTTGGAAAATAAAACGAATTGTTTAATTTTATGGTTTTGATGAACTAAACCCTATTTATTATATAATTAGTGAGTTTTGAAATCACGATTGGTGTGTTTGGATTTTCTCGATGGTTGACGTTTGTACATCGACATCGGGAGTTGGTTTGACTATTCTTGCATGCGTAGGCGATAGGTTTGGATCTATGCGTGATACGCGTGCCGATTTGATTTTCGTATGCCGTTTCGATTTCGAATTTAGTTTTAATGCGATACGGTGCGTTATGATATGTAGGTACCCCATGCGAACTTCGGGACGACAAGCAAGCGCCTGGCGACGTCGGCACCGGCGAGCGAGGACCAGGTGAGTAGATTTATATCTACGGGGAGAAGTCGAGTGGATGGCGTATAGCACCCCCGCAGTCCGTGGTGGTGTATACGGATGCATATACACACCAACATTTATTATATGTTATTTGTGATTAATAACGTTGCTTAGGATGGATATTGGTGTGTTGGATTACCTTAGTGTTGTGAACCCTAGGGCAGTGTTGCACTACACATACACACATACATACTTGCATATATTCCTATTGATATGTGCTCATGGGATTCTTTATAGTTATGTGTTCACATGGGTATGGGACTATGTGTTCACATACGGATTGAGGATGATACTTGGGATTGAGCTGAGTCGATGAGATTCGATTTGAGGCCGTGAGATCGGTGATATAGCAGGGTTCGTATCTTAGATACGACATGACGTTGTAGCGGGTCCTTGACGTAGTGTTTCACACACGTCCATGCATACGTAGGCGGTATCAGTATGGTACTATACGTAGATCAGTACCCCGATCATAATATTTGATAAAGAGGATACCAGGTGAATAGTATGATGAATGTGATATTGACCCGTACCCAGATTTGGGATGCCGTACGATGGATTTACGTACGAGCTATATTGATGATTGATCCGCACTCTTGACTTGGGATGCCTGATTTTAGATATGGTATCGGATATGATATTATTGAGGCGGGATCACCGACTATACATATACAGGTATGTATATGTATCGACTCAGATGATAGGCGGTTTCCTTACCTGTAGTTCAGCTTGTTAGTTCAGCCGTATAGTTTAGTGTAGTTGTTAGATTAGATTAGACTTCTTACCTATTTCAAAAACTAACGAATCGTGGACATTTTTAAAGACAGCCTAAGGGATCCTACGAATATTTCAAAAGACGTATCTTTTCATAAAAACACCGTAGCCCTTATTTTCAAAACCCCATGATTCGTGTTATTTCAAAAGGCACCATTTGCAGGACTTATATTAGTTTAATACTGATTAGTTATCGTTGTGTCTAGTATTCTGATTCCGCACATTATTGCTGTTCGCTCTGCCCCGCATACTTATTTTGCTGCATACTCCATTATTGATATCATACTGTTAGGACACCAGCACCATTACCGATGATGCGTATGTACCACATACACTTACTTGCCGGCTCACACACATCTTCATCGGTAATTGCCATGTCACGTACACTTAGAAAATACTATTGCTTGGCTTAGCTTGTTAGTTAGTAGTTGATACGATATTAGTGTACCTGGGTTATAGGCCAGTTTAGACATTGTAGTTATTACTTGTCACTTCATGCATACTGTTATTCCATTGTTCATGCCTAGTTATTAATCATACATTGCAACTTGGTTATTGATACCATATACATTCATTAGCATTGACATATGCACTTGTGATGACTTCTTGAGATTTATGATATTTCCGGATTTCGGGGGAAAGCCGCAAAATTTCTAAATTTATTAACCTTTTAAAATATGTAAATTGCGGTTTTCTAGTGATGTAAGTGTCGTCCACCATGAGTTTGCTGTGGTTTTCGAGATCCGTGTCGAGGAGTGGAGGAACCGTCACGGGTACATGGTGGGCCCGGTATGGTACCCCGGGGCAAGATGAATGTGGTGTTGACGTTGAGCCTGGCAGGGGACAGATTACCTACCGGTGATATTACCCGACGCGTCGGATATCCGGAGGATACCGTCGTGGTCTTGAGATGAATGGTAGGGGCCGGTCTGGACTGACGACGCCCTAGATATTGAGATTGAGACATTGATATTTCGAGACAGTGAGATTTATGTTTTGTGTCGATGCTAGACACTGTTGATACTGATTTCATTATGATACCTCAGTTTAAAAATACGAAGGAAATCTCACTAATTTATGAAAATAGTTTCTTCATTTACATGTATTCTGTTTTCATGCATTCATACCTCATTCATATGATATATTGCTACCTGAGGCACCGACACGGGCACATGAGATTTCACTCGGTTAGATATTACCCTAGCCATTGTTATAGGCTGCATGTTATTCATATATTTGAGGATATATTATGATCATTGACCTAGGTTGCGTTATTTATGCGATTTCTGTGCGTAGATGTTTTTCTATTCACGAGTTGGCAACTCACCCCCGTTGTGCCCCAGTTTCTTGCAGGTTTGCCGTACAGGTTTCATTACGGCTTTGCGGGCTCAGTTTCATTCGGGTGACGTGCTAGTAGGTGGGTTTTTCTTGTATCGTACCCATCATATTACCTTGTATAATATTATTCCGTTGTATCTAGTAAATTCCATCAACCAAACATGTATTTATTTTGAGATAGAGACCAGTGCTGTTTATTCTTTCGACCTTAGAGTCGCTCGTTATATTTCTGGTGGTTTTGAGTTCCTTTTGAGTTTTGATCCTCGCCGTTGGCGTTGTATATTATATTGCTTGGGTGGTTGTGACCGTCGATTGACGAAGAGCTAGCTCCCGTTTGGGGATGCCTTTTTATTGATTTCGTATACTATTCATGTTGTATCCCGTTTGGGAGCCAGTTTTTACAAAGGAGACTCTGCCGAAATTTTCAGTAAATTTTGATGTTCTTAAAAACCGCATAATTCGGCTTATACTATTAAAACTACTTGTTTTAAATTGGTTTTCCTTCACTCTACTTCTTTTCTTGGTTTGGATTTCTGGGTTTTCGGTTTACTTAGATTACGTACGCCTCGAGACGTTTCGTAGTTTAAGTGCCGGTCATGTTCCGTACTTTCGGGACGTGACAAAGTTGGTATCAGAGCGTTAGGTTTTAACCTTCGGAGCGTAGGATGACCCTTGGTTGATGGAATAGGTGACTAAAGTAGAGTGACGTACCGTTGGTATGTTCCGCGGCATATTTATGACACGCCACTCCACTTATGAAGCCTTAGAATGTACATTTCCTTGTTCAGTATTATATTCCTTCCTGATCTAGCCTCATCGGTACCAGTTTGGTTTTGCCGCTACGGTTACGGGCAGGGAGAGCTACGGCTAGAGTTGCGGTCAGTACAAGCTCGTCACGAACGAGGACTGACCAGGGCAAAATTCCGGCGACACACGATTGCAGAGATGTGTCTTTTTACTGTGTTTCCGCGCCACGAGCGTTTGGCGGATCTCCTTTATGAGGTTACTCGGAGGTGCTGATCGACACTAGAGAATTGAGCCAATGATGGAGGCCAGCCAGATTTTGATGACCGTTGATGTGTTGCTTACTCCTGATGATTGAGGCACGGTTCAGCATGCAGACGAGTGAGCCAGTTATTGCTGCGAACGACGAGATATCGCCCCAGATGTTGGAGCTATTGCAGTATAAGTTGTACTAAGAGATGATAGGAGGTCGCTAGTCATCTAGGATGAATGACTAGGACATGTGGATCGTTCGCTTACCCCGATGCGAGGTCATCGGATAGATTGATTCCAGCTAGAGACGACTTCACGCAGAGACGTGAGGGTCGACAGAGACGATCGAATGTCGGAAACCTATTATTCCAAGTTTAAAGTAGTCGGAAAGACATGCAGGCAATTCTATGGTCCCTCTAGAAGAATGAAACCCTAACTCGACTTAATGACCGTGTGAAAGCCTTTGAACCTTCGGGTTTGCGGCAGTTCTACGGCGCCATTAGTGAGGCTTGGGTTTGCCCTTCTACGGCTGGACCACCGATACTGTGGTATGTACTCGATACTATTAAACTGTACCCAAGATGTTGAGCCCTTGGGGGATTATGAGGTTTTGACAATCGATTGGATGGTTCGAGTTAATTCGGATGCTAGGTGGTGAGATGCATTTCTTGGGAGACTCCAGATTCGAGGATAGTCGTTGGAGCTCAGTCCATGCAGCCGCGACGAGACGAGTCCAAAGCAGACGACATTAGAGAAAAGTGGAGTAAGAGGTTCGCACCAGATCTAAATGAGATGATGTTCCACTCCGCCGACATCAGAGAGGCGATGCGCATGCCGAGGCATGGTACTTGGACTTACCTTCCAGAAGGAGTCGCGATGAGTATGCAGTCGTTCCAGAGCAAGATGCAGATATAGGAAAGGACAATGACTTCCGGACAGTTGGCAGAGACGAGACATGGAAGAGACCGTGAGCAGGATTCCTTCCAGGACACTGCTGTAATGATACTTGCACTCAGGATCAGATGTGTCACGTACATTCAGAGAGCCAGAGGCCGACGCCAGTGATATGCTGTCTTACGAGTGGTCGCGATGATTGACCAAGAGATGACCAGAGAAGTGCCAGAACGGAATCGTCCCCGTTAGCATACCTGACAGGGCCGATGAGCCGATGGACCGAAAGATTGGTAATTCACAGTGAAGACCTTGAACCAGGAGTGGTCATGGTTACGCACACCAGCAGGCCAGAGTTCATGATCATCGACGGGACGTCCCATTAGTGACCGCGACAGTTGGCCCGAGATTCTTAGAGGATGCACTTGAGCGATACTATTCCGCCATTATTGATTTCGATGTTTTGGGTGATTTATTCGCATGATTTGATTTTGATGATTGAGGATTTACGATCTTTGCACAGTGTTGCACTTGATATCGTTTTCGTGCTTGGGTTTCACATGTTTGTGATTTTACGGTTTTAGACATTTGAGTTGATTTTGTGCGTATGCACGCACACGAATTGGTTCCTGCACTCTGTATAGTTATTATATGCTTGCAGTGTGCACTGGACTTCGATTTCGATTGTGATACTCGATATTTGTTTTGTGCACCTTGTGCACCTGATTGATTTTGCGCACGTTCGGCGCTTGATATTGGATTTCATGATTTCGTGCACGATGGATGCACCTGATTTGAATTTTCGCGCATGTTGAGCGCATGTCTTGAGATGCGATTTTGGTGCACACCAGATGCACTAAATCGAGATTTTTCGTGCATGTCAGATGCACCTGATTTTGCTGTCAGGCACACATGTTGCCTACGACAGATGTTTCGTGCACACCCGATGCACTTAGATGTTGTTTCTGTGCGCATGTATGGCACATTCATGGATTTTGATTTCCGTGCGCACCAGACGCACGTAGCATTCATGTGCATATTTTGGGGATTGATTTCGTATAGAGCAGTACGTTTTTATGATATTGCTATGTGTTTTCGTACTGAGCAGGACTAGTCAGAGGACAGTACCTGAATATATTTTGCATGCATTGATAGTTATTGAAGGGATTTCCAAAAAGCGAGCTATAGCCTCAGTATTTACCTATGTGTCTGATATGACACGAAATGTTTAAAACAAGGAGACCCTTCTAAATTGTTCCAAAACGGCGGAACGTACATTTCAAATAAAGGTATATATGTATATAGTTGTTTTCTTATGATAGACGTCCGCCACTGTGCAGTGTTATACGCGTTGCACAGCGACTTAAAGAGATTTGGCATGCCTTTCCTTCAGATACTTACAGATATAGATTCGATATTTACATGTATAGTTTCGAGTTATGTCATATTGGTTTTGATTTGGATTTGGCATTGATGTCTTCTCCATGACTCCGATGATTGCGGGATGCTTGACGGAGTTTTGATTTGAGTTATATGCTCATTTTTCAAGCGCATGCGCTGCGCTACGATTTGTTTTATGTATTTACAATTTCGGAGCGCCGACGACTTGATGGGTTTTCTTAGATGTTTTAGTATTTGGAGGAGTTTGAATTTAAATTCGGGGACCGAATTTCTTTAAGGGGGGAAGATTGTAACGCTTTGAAAATCGTTTCGGTGAAGTTTCGAAAAATCGGTAAAATAAGGGGGTTTTCTGTAAAAAGTCAAAATGCAAATATTTTATTATAAAAATTAAATATACATATTCTAGCTATGTAATTGCTATTATTTGGTGTTTATTGAGCCGCTGGTGAAATTTCAAATTTTCTGAAAAAAATATTGTTTTATTATTATTTAAGCCGTCACTAATACATTTAATTAGGGAAAATTACAAATTGGAATGAGTTGAAATAAATTTTGTGCATCATAAAACATTAAATAAAATTTTATCATATAGTTTTTGGAACGAAATTATTTGCCAAAACGGTTTAGAAATTATTGAAGAAAAAAGGCTTTTTTTTAGCGTAAATGGATACTTGGGGTATTGTATTTATCATTTTTCATCACCGCACACCCGTACCCACACCCACACACCCCCACTTACTCCTCCCCATGGCTGAATTCAGCAACCACCATATTTTTTCCCACTTTATTTTCAAAGGAAAAGATATGAAAGAAAAGAAAAGAAAATGGGTGAATTAGGTGGACTTTTGACCTTACCTTGACTTTGACTTTCCCCCACTTTCTCTACCTCCCTCTCTCTCCTCCCCCCCCTCAATTTCTGGCCGACCCTTCCCTCCCCTACAGCAGCAACAGCCCCCCCTTTTCCCCTTCTCTTTTCTCTTCAAAACTTCTTCAAAAATTGCCCCAAAATCCATCAAAAAAATCCCAAAACCCAAATCCGACTCCTACCCATTTTTGCTTAGCCCTTATAGCATGGATTTTGGTGACAAGGGAGCATTTTGGAGGGCTATGTGTGCTTGTGGGATCTTCAATTTGTTTGGATAAATTCTAACCCTTTTGCTTAAATCGTTGTTAATTGCTTGTAGTTAGCGTAATTAAGTGTTAATTTGGTTTTATGTGGGTTCAATTGTATGATTAAGAAATTCTAGATTAGGGTTGTGAATTTAAGTTGGGGTTCTTATAATTGATCATTGGGAAATTGTGTAGTTTAACATGTTGTTATTATGCTAAAACTAATCTAGTTGGTAGTTTATATTTTTGTTAAATTTAAATTTGTATTAATTATGTAATTTGCAAACTAGGTTTTAGTGAAATACATATAAAATTGAGATTTAAAATGTAATTAAGGTTTTGATGACTTTATTAGCATTTTAATTTGTTGTTTAGCGACTTTGATCATGCAAAACCATGCTTAATTGATAAATTATGAATTTTACCTTGAAAAGTGTTAAAATCGATATTTGTTGCAAACTTGAATTTTGAGTTAATGCTAATTCGTGAGATTAAAAATATGGAGGTGATTTGTATGACCTAATTATGATATTAAGTGAGCATTTTGGCCATTAGAATCGTCAAAATATTTAGTTTGGGTAAAACATCAAGTTTTGAACCGAAATGGGAATTTGTGCTAACTAGGTTTTTGGAAAATAAAACGAATTGTTTAATTTTATGGTTTTGATGAACTAAACCCTATTTCTTATATAATTAGTGAGTTTTGAAATCACGATTGGTGTGTTTGGGTTTTCTCGATGATTGACGTTTGTACATCGACATCGGGAGTTGGTTTGACTATTCTTGCATGCGTAGGCGATAGGTTTCGATCTATGCGTGATACGCGTGCCGATTTGATTTTCGTATGCCGTTTCGATTTCGAATTTAGTTTTAATGCGATACGGTGCATTATGATATGTAGGTACCCCATGCGAACTTCGGGACGACAAGCAAGCGCCTGGCGACGTCGGCACCGGCGAGCGAGGACCAGGTGAGTAAATTTATATCTACGGGGAGAAGTCGGGTGGATGGCGTATAGCACCCCCGCAGTCCGTGGTGGTGTATACGGATGCGTATACACACCAACATTTATTATAAGTTATTTGGGATTAATAACGTTGCTTAGGATGGATATTGGTGTGTTGGATTACCTTAGTGTTGCGAACCCTATCGCAGTGTTGCACTACACATACACACATACATACTTGCATACATTCCTATTGATATGTGCTCATGGGATTCTTTATAGTTATGTGTTCACATGGGTATGGGACTATGTGTTCACATATGGATTGAGGATGATACTTGGGATTGAGCTGAGTCGATGAGATTCGATTTGAGGCCGTGAGATCGGTGATATAGCAGGGTTCGTATCTTAGATACGACATGACGTTGTAGCGGGTCCTTGACGTAGTGTTTCACACACGTCCATGCATACGTAGGCGGTATCAGTATGGTACTATACGTAGATCAGTACCCCGATCATAATATTTGATAAAGAGGATACCAGGTGAATAGTATGATGAATGTGATATTGACCCGTACCCAGATTTGGGATGCCGTACGTCGGATTTACGTACGAGCTATATTGATGATTGATCCGCACTCTTGACTTGGGATGCCTGATTTTAGATATGGTATCGGATATGATATTATTGAGGCAGGATCACCGACTATACATATACAGGTATGTATATGTATCGACTCAGATGATAGGCGGTTTCCTTACCTGTAGTTCAGCTTGTTAGTTCAGCCGTATAGTTTAGTGTAGTTGTTAGATTAGATTAGACTTCTTACCTATTTCAAAAACTAACGAATCGTGGGCATTTTTAAAGACAGCCCAAGGGATCCTACGGATATTTCGAAAGACGTATCTTTTCATAAAAACACCGTAGGCCCTATTTTCAAAACCCCATGATTCGTGTTATTTCAAAAGGCACCATTTGGAGGACTTATATTAGTTTAATACTGATTAGTTATCGTTGTGTCTAGTATTCTGCTTCCGCACATTATTGCTGTTCGCTCTGCCCCGCATACTTATTTTGCTGCATACTCCATTATTGATATCATGCTGTTAGGACACCAGTACCATTACCGATGATGCGTATGTACCACATACACTTACTTGCCGGCTCACACACATCTTCATCGGTAATTGCCATGTCACGTACACTTAGAAAATACTATTGCTTGGCTTAGCTTGTTAGTTAGTAGTTGATACGATATTAGTGTACCTGGGTTATAGGCCAGTTTAGACATTGTAGTTATTACTTGTCACTTCATGCATACTGTTATTCCATTGTTCATGCCTAGTTATTAATCATACATTGCAACTTGGTTATTGATACCATATACATTCATTAGCATTGACATATGCACTTGTGATGACTTCTTGAGATTTATGATATTTCCGGATTTCGGGGGAAAACCGCAAAATTTCTAAACTTATTAACCTTTTAAAATATGTAAATTGCGGTTTTCTAGTGATGTAAGTGTCGTCCACCATGAGTTTGCTGTGGTTTTCGAGATCCGTGTCGAGGAGTGGAGGAACCGTCACGGGTACATGGTGGGCCCGGTATGGTACCCCGGGGCAAGATGAATGTGGTGTTGACGTTGAGCCTGGCAGGGGACAGATTATCTACCGGTGATATTACCCGACGCGTCGGATATCCGGAGGATACCGTCGTGGTCTTGAGATGGATGGTAGGGGCCGGTCTGGACTGACGGCGCCCTAGATATTGAGATTGAGACATTGATATTTCGAGACAGTGAGATTTATGTTTTGTGTCGATGCTAGACACTGTTGATACTGATTTCATTATGATACCTCAGTTTAAAAATACGAAGGAAATCTCACTAATTTATGAAAATAGTTTTTTCATTTACATGTATTCTGTTTTCATGCATTCATACCTCATTCATATGATATATTGCTACCTGAGGCACCGACACGGGCACATGAGATTTCACTCGGTTAGATATTACCCTAGCCATTGTTATAGGCTGCATGTTATTCATATATTTGAGGATATATTATGATCATTGACCTAGGTTGCGTTATTTATGCGATTTCTGTGCGTAGATGTTTTTCTATTCACGAGTTGGCAACTCACCCCCGTTGTGCCCCAGTTTCTTGCAGGTTTGCCGTACAGGTTTCATTACGGCTTTGCGGGCTCAGTTTCATTCGGGTGACGTGCTAGTAGGTGGGTTTTTCTTGTATCGTACCCATCATATTACCTTGTATAATATTATTCCGTTGTATCTAGTAAATTCCATCAACCAAACATGTATTTATTTTGAGATAGAGACCAGTGCTGTTTATTCTTTCGACCTTAGAGTCGCTCGTTATATTTCTGGTGGTTTTGAGTTCCTTTTGAGTTTTGATCCTCGCCGTTGGCGTTGTATATTATATTGCTTGTGTGGTTGTGACCGTTGATTGACGAAGAGCTAGCTTCCGCTTAGGGATGCCTTTTTATTGATTTCGTATACTATTCATGTTGTATCCCGTTTGGGAGCCAGTTTTTACAAAGGAGACTCTGCCGAAATTTTCAGTAAATTTTGATGTTCTTAAAAACCGCATAATTCGGCTTATGCTATTAAAACTCCTTGTTTTAAATTGGTTTTCCTTCACTCTACTTCTTTTCTTGGTTTGGATTTCTGGGTTTTCGGTTTACTTAGATTACGTACGCCTCGAGACGTTTCGTAGTTTAAGTGCCGGTCATGTTCCGTACTTTCGGGACGTGACAGATACCCCAGCTTCTTCTTCCTCTTCCCCTAATTCGTCTAGTCCCCCACCTTCATCCGAGCCTATTCTCCGTTTTCCACAAGTCTCGAACATTTCGCCAAATCTATCTAAGTCGATGCCCACTCCAATTTTGGGATCGAATCCGTCGCCACAGTCTTCTCCACAAACGTTGGACCCAAAACTTATTGATCGAGCTCCATTTCCAAACCGATTAAGGGCCAACAGACCTAACCCGCAAATGGAGAAGATTGTGGAAATGTTTAAGCAAGTTAGCATGAATATTCCTCTCCTAGATGCTATTCAACAAGTCCCATCTTATGCAAGAATCCTTAAAGACTTGTGCACTAGGAAGAGAAAAACTCAAGTGCCTAAAAAGGTTTTCATGACGAGTAATGTTAGCACAACTTTTACTCAACAAATACCAAAGAAACGTAAGGACCTCGGCTGTCCTACAATCTCTATTTCTATTGGGGGTAAAAATATTAATCGTGCTTTACTCGATCTAGGCGCTAGCGTCAACTTGCTTCCTTATTCAGTTTACGAGCAGTTAGGAATTGGAGAGTTAAAACCCGCCCATTGTACTCTCCAGATGGCAGACCGATCTATCACCGAACCTCGGGGCGAACTAGAGGATGTGTTAATTAAAGTCGGGGAATTCATATTTCCCGTGGACTTTATTGTTTTAGATACACAACCTGTGGCAAACCCACGCAATCAAATCCCGGTGATACTTGGTCGACCCTTCCTAGCAACTTCTAACGCTGTGATTAATTGTCGTAACGGTTCTATGAACTTATCCTTCGGGAAAATGACAATTGAGCTTAATATTTACAAGCTAGGAAGTCAGCCATCAGAACCTTCTGCTCATTTGCTGGATGTTTGTTCCATCCACGAGATAGCTTCCGAAAGCTGCATGGATGAGGAATTTGCTTTGATGTTCTCGACAACACTAATGAGACATCGTTTGATCTTGCACCACTTCACAGTGAGGATATGTTCAATGTGTCCGACCTTGAGATTGAACCCGTTGACTCGTTGCAAAAGTCAGCAGCACTTTCCGAGTCAATATCTTATGCAAGTTTTGAACCTCTTAAGGAGTCCGAATATCATTCCGTTACCCCTCCTTCTATTGTCTCTCCGCCAATTCTTGATCTCAAACCGCTACCTTCTCATCTTAAATATGCATATTTAAGAGAGAATGAGACTTTGCCATTGATTATATCCGCTTCTCTAGCCGTAGAGCAAGAGAATGCATTTTTGGCAGTGTTGAGATCGAATCGGCAAGCATTTGGTTGGACAATGGCCGACATCAAAGGGATTAGTCCCTTAATTGTTGAACATCACATACATCTGATGGATGAAGCTAAACCAACCCGAGACCCACAAAGACGGTTAAATCCCGTTATGAAGGAGGCGGTAAAGAAAGAAATCGTCAAGTGCCTTGATAGTGGAATAATTTACCCCATATCTGATAGCCAATGGGTAAGTCCAATTCATGTGGTCCCTAAAAAGTCTGGCATCACGGTCATCACTAATGAGGCTAATGAGTTAATGCAAACACGCACCCAAACTGGGTGGCGCGTATGTATTGATTACAGGAAACTCAATGCCGCGACGAGGAAAGATCACTTCCCTCTACCTTTCATTGACCAGATGTTAGAACGATTAGCTGGACACGATTACTACTGTTTCTTAGACGGATACTCTGGTTATAACCAGGTCCCCATCGCCGAAAAGGATCAAGATAAAACCACTTTTACTTGTCCTTTCGGAACTTTTGCTTATAGACGCATGCCCTTTGGGTTATGCAACGCTCCCGCTACATTTCAGCGGTGCATGATGGGGATATTTTCAGATATGGTGGAAAATTTTCTAGAAATTGTTATGGACGATTTATCCATTTTTGGGGACTCCTTTGAGGACCGCCTTCGTAATCTTGACGCTGTTCTTACCCGCTGTAAGGATAAGAACTTGACTTTGAATTGGGAAAAATGCCATTTTATGGTCCAAGAAGGTATTGTACTTGGACATATAATTTCACGAAAAGGCATTGAGGTTGACAGAGCTAAAATAGATGTCATTCATAACCTTCCTCGTCCCAACTGCGTCAAAGATATACGATCCTTCCTTAGCCATGCAGGATTTTATAGGAGATTTATTAAGGACTTTAGCAAAATTGCTAGACCCTTAACCCTTCTATTAGCCAAGGACACTACATTTCACTTCGATTCGGATTGTGAGGCTGCTTTTGAATCGCTTAAAGAATCACTCACTACAACCCCCGTTCTATCATCTCCGGATTGGACCCACCCGTTCGAGCTTATGTGTGACGCATCAGATTTTGCTATTGGTGCTGTCTTAGGACAGCATATTGATAAGATGCCACATGTAATTTACTATGCAAGTAGGACCTTGAATGATGCACAAATAAATTACACAACTACCGAGAAAGAACTCTTGGCAGTTGTATTTGCATTAGAGAAATTTAGTTCCTACTTGATTGGCTCGCCTATTGTGGTTTACACAGATCACTCCACCCTACGACATCTTTTAACGAAGAAGGATGCAAAGGCCAGGCTAATACATTGTATCCTATTGTTACAAGAATTTGATCTTGTTATCAAAGACAAGAGTGGATGTGAAAATGTTTTAGCCGACCATCTTTCACGCATCACTTCTTTGCCAACTGTGACCGTGCCGATAAATGACTCATTTCCTGACGAACAGCTCTTGAATGTATCCTACGAACCTTGGTTCGTGGATATCGTGAACTATCTTGCTACGGGACTTATTCCTAGTGATTGGTCGAAACAAGACAAACTTCGATTTCTATCCCAAGTAAAATATTTTTACTGGGATGAACCTTATCTATTCAAGTATTGTTCCGATCAAATCATTCGCAGGTGTGTCCCTAACGATGAATTCAAGAGCGTGTTATCATTTTGTCATGATCAGGCATGCGGCGGTCACTTTGGACCTCGAAAAACGGCGGAGAAAGTTTTGCAATGTGGCTTTTATTGGCCAACATTATTTAAAGATACATTTGAACATTGCAAAACTTGTCCGCGATGTTAGCATTTGGGTCGGATTTCACGAAGGAACGAGATGCCGCTCCAACCTATATTGGTTGTGGAAATATTTGATGTTTGGGGTATTGATTTTATGGGCCCTTTTCCCAACTCCTTTAGGAATTTATATATCTTGTTAGCGGTTGATTATGTCTCGAAGTGGGTGGAAGCTATACCGTGTCGCACTAATGACAACAAAGTTGTCATTAAGTTCCTTAAAAAAAATATCTTTTCGCAATTCGGAAACCCTCGCGCTATCATTAGCGACAACGGGACACATTTCTGCAATAGGTCTTTCGAGGCCTTGATGCGGAAATATTCAATCACTCACAAACTTTCTACGCCCTATCATCCCCAAACAAGCGGGCAGGCTGAGATCTCAAATAGGCAGATCAAACAGATATTGGAGAAGACGGTTTCTAAGAACCGTAAAGATTGGTCAACTAAATTGACGGATGCTCTTTGGGCATTCTGCACCGCTTATAAGACCGATCTTGGTATGTCTCCATACCGTCTTGTGTTTGGGAAGGCATGCCACCTTCCTGTCGAGATCGAATATAAAGCAATGTGGGCTATTAAAGAGCTTAATTTTGATCTTGATCATGCAGGCAGCTATCGGAAGCTGCAATTGAATGAGCTAAGCGAACTCCGCGATGAAGCTTACGATAATGCGGTGATAGTAAAGAACATGACTGAAGTGTTCCACGATAAAAATCTTTCTAGAAAAACCTTCACATCGGGGCAACAGGTCCTTCTTTACGATTCCCGTCTCTATCTTCATCCGGATAAGCTTAAATCTCGGTAGAAAGGACCTTTTGTGGTGCGGTATGTACACCCGCACAGGACAGTTGAAGTCGAAAATTTGAAAAACGGTTCGATTTTTAAAGTGAATGGGCATAGATTAAAACCGTATTTTTCTGCTGACCCCGCGGAGGAGCTCCTGTTTTTACAGGAGCTGCTTTATCAAAACTAAATTTCCTCCGCCTCACCTCCATGTTTCGGTAACTTTTTCTCATTTTAAGAGTGGAGGTGAGTAAAAAAATGATTTGATTGAATATCTGTGCGTGTCAAATAATAAGTTTGGGGGAATTTTTCATTATTTTACCCCTTGTATCTCTCCCTTAGTATACAGGTCCATGTTCTCAAAAGGCTACATCAGTGAGGACACTGCTGAAAATAGGTTTGGGGGGAGGTTTGTATTCACTGAATTATCTTTGACACTGGGCATTAAAATTTTTTTTTTATAACAAATGAGTAGAAAGTGAAAAATTATATGTGAAAGATAGGAATAGTTTAAGAAAACCAAGAAAATTAGAAGTTTTCTTAAACGAACTGGTAATAAGTTGTTATGAGCCGTTGTCCCAAGGTTAGTAAGATGAAGGAAGTCACTAATCTGAGGATAAAAATAAGTCTGAAAAATAATTTCTATTCTGGAGGCCAAACATTTGAATGTTGATACCCTACTATATGCACTTACACACGTCTTGAAACTCGGGTTAGTAGAGGATACCTTGAAATGCTCTTGTCTAAAAGCCAAAGTATGAAGGAAATAAAAGAAAATGAAGAAAATATAAAAATGGTGAAAAGAAAAAAATGAACACTGGTTTTGTTATCGCCAAGGCAGCAATAAAAAAATATAGCGAGGGTGCCTCTTCACCTAGTGCCCTAAGGCCAACTGGTCTGGGAGTCACTGCTAAGCCTTAGGTGGTGCAAGACGAGGAAAATATTATCACCGAATCAACAAGCACATGAGTAATCGGTCGGTTAGTACCTCAAGAAGTATTAACGGTCGCATGAAAAGGTGTGAGCAACCCTAAGTATTCATCAAGTTAAAAAGTACTAAGGTAGATGGACAAGAGTATGATAGCTTGAATTGAATTCTCCGAGTGCAGGGATGTTCTTTACACACACGTGGGGTTATATGATCAATGTTTGGATGAAAGGTAGGAACGAAAAAATAAAGACGATGTTTTATTGAGGGACGATGTGATTTCTAACATTTTTTCATGACTATTAAGATAGGGCTCATGACAACTGAAAAGCTGGTGTAGTTGGAAACTCTTATTTTCAAAGTCTTTATTTTATGGTTCTTATCTTTATATGTAAATTTCACCATCTCTCTTTTGTTATTGGATTTTGTGGGTGTAATCCGCTGAAAACCCTCAGGAGACAACACTCCTCCTACTAGGGACACCTAGAGGTTTAACGGCTTGTTGCATGTGCTCAGTGCAATCGTGTTTGCCTACGAAAGTGTGCTTAGTTTTCTCCTTTCCTTATCTCCTCTTGAATAAACTAGTTTGCTCGGGACGATCAAAGATAAGTTTGGGGGTATTTGTTCAGTTGATAAAACTGCACATTTGTATTACATTTTTCCTACAATTTTCATATTAAAAAAATGACTTTATTATAATATATCATACATATGAGGGTTTATGTGTAAAAACACTATTTTCCATGTGTTAATATATTTTAATTAGCATTTGGTAGAAAAATGTATGCAAATAAATTCATTGACCTAATCCTAGTAGAACTAAGTCTACTAAATATTATTTGAGTTGTTGTGCAAAAGATTTCCAAGTGTGCAGAATTTTTCAAGACTAGAATCAAGGAAATCAAGTTGTTGAAGAAGACTTGCCTAATTAAGAATCAAAACTTGGAGACCAAGTCTGGCAGCAGCCACGAGAAGATTTCCATGATACAAAGGTTCCAAGGATTGCCAAATGTCATAAGGACAGAGCCTCAAAGTTTTGATGAAGGGAGGAGATTAAACGGCCGCGGATCCGCGGCCTTACCCACCCTTGTGCCGCGGATCCGCGGCAAGATAGAGGGATTACTTGCCTAAATTTTGGGCGATGAATCTCTGCTATATTTTACCAAGTTTTCAAGCAAAAGATTATGGCTTTGGACTATAAAAAGGCACCGAGAGCCTCTTGGAAAAATCATCAAGCCGAAGAGATCACGAAGTCCAAGACGGCTCACGCATCCAGACTGATCATCAACTGTTCATCTGCCTCCTTCGGAAGAGTTCGAGAAGCAAACCAAGTTTTTGTAATCATTTTCTAAGGAATAAAGTGTAGATTGTTCAAGTTGATTAATAAAGGTAGTTGTTTTATTTAATTCTTTTGCATTTTACATTATGTTTTCCCTCTCTGTCTTTTCATCTTCTTTTCCCAACATGCGCGAGTAATTCTCCGCTTGTTAGGGTTCATAGGATTAGGGTAGATTAATGGATGATAAAGATCCTTAAACTCTTTTTACGTCCTATAAAGTTTATAAACTTTACTAAAAGAATCATTAACATCCTAATCGGGCGCGCTACCAATTTATTGTTAGTCTCGACCGCGATTAGAGATTAGATTAATGATTGTTTTGGTAAGGGCTAGATATGAACGGAGTTCCATGTCGAGATAGGGGTTAAGAGTGGGAACCCTTTTCCCTCCAAAAACCCTAATCTACATGCATTTCTGTCGTTCTAGTTTTAAATCTATTAAAGGATAAAAAGAGTAATCTTTAATTAACCATCCATAACTACTAAATCCTAATGAACCCTACAAGCCCCCTTTTAATATTGAACTTACATCCATAATTAATCTAGATCTATATTTTGCATCCGTGTTTAACGTAGATCTAGAAACCATTCCTCAACATTCTTATCCCTCCTATCTTTTTCAACACATCTAAAGTAAGAATAAAAGATTCAACGTTTCCCTGCGGACGACCCGTACTCATCTCGGTCTAGCTACACACGACACTGTTATTGATTGCGGTTACACTGCAAACACACTTTTTCACATCAATCAATGACTTTCTCATATATTTTTTTTAAAAAAAAAACTGTCATCTGATTGTGTTTTGTCTTTTCAGCCGTCGTTCCGGTTTCGGCCCTCCTTGAGCCTCGCATCATGATGCCGGCAGGCCCCTTCTTGAGACGTTCATCTTCAAAGGGTGCCGCGATGAGCTTGGGCATGCTGAGCGGATACGTCGAAAAGCTTGACGCAGACGCTCCCTCATCTGCTGCAGATTTCGCTGCGGAGGTTAACCTGATGTTGGTGGCGCTTGTAAGTTTTCATAATGAAGGCGTCGTCGAGTTTTGGGTTAATCACTGCAGGGAAATCGAGGCCCGCCTGCATCAACTGGAGTTTATGCGCCCTGCCCCCGAGACCTTAGCCGCAAGCACTCAACGAGCGGCATGGATCGAGCAAAGCGCTTCTTACTTCCGCCACTTGGAACAAGAAGCGGCTTTCCGGTTGAGGGAATGCCAAGAGACCTCAAGCGAGATGGCTTGCCTGCATGCTAAGGTTGAGGCAAACGCTGCCCAGGTTAAGGCTATCTTCGAGGGCCTTCTGCAAAGTATCTCTAATGGGCTAACACTGAAGCAGAATCTCGATGCCGCCGAGCGTGATGCCCAAGGCCATGAAGCAGCTCAGCAGGCAGTTGAGGAGCAGCTTTCATCCTTCTTGCAGCAGCGGGCTCAAGTGGAAGCAGAATTGGCAGTGGCGACCGATCAGGAGAAGGCATGGAAGGAAGTGCACGAACAATTGATGGGGCTATTTAAGACACTTCCTTCCCAGTAGCTGCCCTTGTACCGATCATATACTTGTAATTAATTTTTTTTTGAATAAGATGTATCCATTCTTTATTCTTTCATACGATTCACCTTGTACTTGATTGAATTAATGAATAAAGATACACATTTTTTTTTGCAATGTCTTGTGTCATCTCTGTGCTTTCTCCCTTCTTTTATTATCAGTATGCTATCTTAGTAAACATGGTTGGCAGATGATAGAGCGAGCATCCTGTCTTGGCTTCTTCAAGAGATAATGATGGCTTAGGACGCAGGTTCAGATCTGCTGCCTAAGACTTTTCAACTTTATGAGCTGTGAAGGTCTCATACAGACTTTTCTCCCTACGGATCGAGAGGATCTCGTAGGTGTATTTTCTCCTTAGGAATCGTGAGGATTCCTAAGTGCGTTTTCTCTTATAAGTCGTAAGGATCCTATAAGAGAATTTTCCCTCTTACGAGTCGAGAGGACCCGTAAGCGGTTGTTTCCCTCCTTATCAAGATTTGACTTCGGAGAGTGTGACCCATGAATAGTATGCAAGAGTCCGTTTTGGACCGACTTGCAGGGCCCCAGTGCTTAGGAAACAGGTTTTTTAATCCCCACTTCCTAAGGCTTTTCCTCACGAGTCGAGCCGAATCGAGCACTCTTCGCAAGAATATCCTAACGTCACAGTTAACCTCCACTCTTTACGACAGAGGTCCATTAGGGTCTGTGGTACTTAGGGTTTTGGTCGTCGTACCGTCGCGTTGGCTGATATATTCCTCGATATGCAATCTTGCTGTTCGAGTAGCCTTGTGATTGTCGTGTCTCTGATCCCTTCGGGGGCTGGACAAGACGTCTTCAAGTAATCTTCTAGGTAGTATTACCGTCGAAAGAGCAAGCGTAGGGATATTCCATGTCACTTTTTACTTGAGGTTAGGCTCATTTTGGAGAGCCCCGATGAGTCATAACTACTCCGCGCTGGTGTAGGATGATCTCCGATAGTCTTTCAGGCTTTATATGACTTGCCGTCAAGACCCTGAAGCTAGGAATTTGGCCTTTGCTTCGTTTGCTGGCATTACGTCCTCTATATCGAGACGAATGTCGCCGTTGTCTCTAGGTTGTTGGTGAACCGTCGAGGTTTGGAACTAGGGACTTTGCCGTGGCTCCGCTGTTTGATGATGTTGCGTCTGCTGTGTCGAGACGAACGTCGAGGTGGTGACCATTCCGCACTGGTGTGAGATGATCTCCGGTTGTCTTTCAGGCTTTATATGACATGCCGTTAAGATCTTGAAGCTAGGAATTTGGCCTTCGCTTCGTTTGCTGGCATTGCATCCTCTATATCGAGATGAATGTCGCGATTGTCTCTAGGTTGTTGGTGAAGCGTAGAGGTTTGGAACTAGGGACTTTGCCATGGCTCAGCTGTTTGATTGTCGCGTCTGAATCCTGTTGGAGGAAGAACGCTGAGGTGACATCTCGTCTGTTTTATCAAGACGAACGCCGAGGTGCTGACCACTCCGCACTGGTGCATGATGATCTCCGATTGTCTTTCAGGCTTTATATGACTTGCCGTTAAGACCTTGAAGCTAGGAATTTGGCCCTCGCTTCGTTTGCTAGCATTGCGTCCTCTATATCGAGACGAATATCGCGGTTGTCTCTAAGTTGTTGGTGAACCATCGAGGTTTGGAACTAGGGATTTTGCCGTGGCTCCGCTGTTTGATGATGTTGCGTCTGCTGTGTCGAGACGAACGTCGAGGTGGTGACCATTCCGCACTGGTGTGAGATGATCTCCGGCTGTCTTTCAGGCTTTATATGACTTGCCGTTAAGACTCTAAAGCTAGGTATTTGGCCTTCGCTTCGTTTGTTTTGTCATATCCAAATCCTGTTGGAGGAAGGAAATTGTTGTTGACATTGCGTCTACTGTAACGAGACGAATGCTGAGGTGGAGCTGGGATTTTGCCGTCACTCCGCTTTACTGACCATGGGGTCTTTTGTTGACGCTGCATCTACATCCTGCTGGACTGCGAAGGAACGCCGTTGTTGACATCTCGTCTGCTGTATCGAGACGAATGTTGAGGTGAAGCTGGGATTTTGTCGTCGCTTCGCTTTGTTTCGACCGTGAGGTCTTTTGTTGGCGTTGTGTCTGCATCTTGCTGGACTGCGAAGGAACGCCTTTGTTGATTCTTAGGCTGTAGATATTGCCGTCAAGATTTGGAACTAGGGACTATGCCGTGGCTCCGTTTCATTGCGACTCTGAGGTCGGTTGTTGACGTCATGTCTGCATCTGGTTGGAGTGAGGAGAAACGCCGTTAGCGATCTCTAAGTTGTCGATATCGACGTCGAGACCCTGAAGCTAGGGATCTTCTTTTGCTCCGTTTGTTGTTGACATTGCGCCTGCAATATTGCGACAAATGTCGAGGTTGTCTATGAACCGTCGAGATTTGGCTTCGCTTTCTGGTGGAGCCTGTTGGGAAGGTATGGTTCCCTCTTTGTTTGTGCCCCTGGATTGTATACAGGGATCGATGTGATCTCACCTGTAAGGCATTGGTTTCATTCATTTTTTTATACTATTATTTTATTTCCGCGATGCTCTATCATTTCAGCTTTTATATCGCGAAGGTCGCGATTGCCCAATCATTTCGGCTATTTTTCGCGGTGTCCAATCATTTCGGCTATTTATTTTATTTTTACTCGCTGCTTTTTATTGCGAGTTGCCCAATCATTTCGGCTATTTATTTTATTTTTACTCGCTGCTTTTTATTGCGAGTTGCCCAATCATTTCGGCTGTTTTTGTATGCATACATTTTTACTTGCTGATTTCGTTGCAAGTTGCCCCATCATTTCGGCTATTTCGTATGCACGTGTGGCTTGCTGGCTTTTCGCTGTAAGCTTGGAATTGGACGCCGACTTCGGCATCAGCACCACTACAACTGGGATGTTGCCAGGAGCGAATCATCATTTGCCTCTGTCGATGTTGAACAAAGGTAGCTTAGCGAACAGGGTTAGGATCCTGTCGACTAAGGCTTTTGACTTCATGAGCCGTAAGGGTCTCACAAAGGTATTTCTCCCTACAAGTCGTGAGGATCTCGTAGGTGTGTTTTCTCCTTAGGAATCGTGGGAATTCCTAAGTATATGTTCCCCTGTAAGTCGTAAGGATCTTACAAAAGGGTTTTCTCCTTAAAAGTCGAGAGAACTTATAAGGGTTGTTCACCACATGGACATATCCTTAGCCACGAGTGGGACTTGGTTAGAGAAATGTTTATTCGCGCCCGTGGATCGTATACAAGGGTCAGTATTGAGCCGCTTGTAGGGCAATATCGAAGGTTGTGGGAGTTGCTTAAGAACAGGTTAAGGTTTCTGTAACTTAAGACTTTCAAATCTTATGAGCCGTGAGGGTCCCATAAGAGAGTTCTCCTTACGAGTCGTGAGGATCTCGCAAGTGTATTTTCTCCTTAGGAATCGTGGGGATCCCTAAGTGTGTTGCTCCCTTGTGAGTCGTAAGGATCTCACGCGGGTGGTTTCTCCTTAAAAGGTCGAGAGGACCCTGTAAGTGTCCTTTAACGAGGTTGCACCCTTTCGGGTTTTCACAAACACTCGCCGGTAGCCCTGCTGTTTTCACTCACGGAGCCCTTTCAGATTTTCATCCGTTCCCATTTTGCTTATGGACATACCATCTCTTTTTTTTTTTTATCCTTTTTATTCTTTTTTCTAACGAGGTCGCGCCCTTTCAGGTTTCCACGAACACTCGCTGGTTGCCCTGCTGTTTTTACTCACGGAGTCCTTTCGGGTTTTCATCCGTGCCCATTTCACTTATGGACATACCTTCTTTATTATTATTATTATTTTTTTTATTCCTTTTTTTTATCTCGTCAGCTTGAGGATGCTGCGGTAGTAGTTTAAAGACGTTTCGGTCGTCAGCTAGTTTTAGGACGTAGTGGTCCGTCGTTAGTTTAAGGACGTTTCGGTCCGTTGTCGCTGTATTTAAGGCGAATCTCTACTTTGCTGAATTTTCGGTCTATGGGGCTTTCCCTGAGCATGATGCTCCCAGCATATCCATCATTCTCGGAGCATGTGGTTGTGGCGGGCTCACATTCCAGTTTTCGGACAACGCGAACTTGCCCTGTTGGTATTGGTCTTCGACCTAGTTTTTGAAAACGTTGCAGTTTTCGATCGGATGGCCCAATACTTGGTGGTAAGGGCAATAATTAGGATTGTCGACATCATTCAGTTGTGGTTGGTATTTCGGCTCCGGTAGAGTGATAAGCCTGTTGTGTACCGCCACTTCGAACAGCCTCCTTGTTTCATCCTGGGGAAATGAGTAAGGACGTTTCAACCTCTCCTAGAGGGGTTGCCGCTTGTTGTTTTGGCGAATAATCGGTCTAAGGCCACTCGATCGCTGTTGAGTGTTGACGACAAAGGCCATTTTTCCTTTTCCTTTATCCTTTTTGTTCGCTCCGTTGTTTGTGGGTCTTAAATTCTCTCCGGATATCGTGCAATTGTACGGCTGAACGTTCTTGCAACTCCTCAATCCTTCAGAGATGGACTCCTTGAAAAGAGGGCCGAGGGCTACTTTTTCGTCGGAATTGCTCCCGAAGGTGAGAACTCGTGATCCCCCGGGATCATCCCTATGACAATTGCCGGCAACTCTTTTATGCTCATCTGTCGTATTTTTTCGCTGTCTACGAGCTTCCCGCTTTGTTCTGTTGACGTATTGCCTGTGAGCGACATACTCTTGCCACCAACACTTAAAGGAGTCGCAGTCTTCAGTGGGATGTGCGATCTTCTGATGATATAAGCAGAAGTTAGGATGTACGTCCGCTTCATCAAGATGTATACCGCCAGGAGAATTTTCTCTGAAAGTGGGCAGCTTCATCCCCATCGATATGGCTTTGGCGAATCGTTTCCTTGTCTTGATCCTGCTTTCATTTGCGTCGGATGTACTTTGATCCGGTGGGAGTGTTTCGACCCTTTCATCTAGTCGCCGGCATTTAGCTTTCTCGAATATGGCCATCTCGCGCTCTCGATCAGCTTTGCTTTTAAGACGGGCTTCGTTCAGGAATGCATCAATCATTTCGTCTGATGGTCCTAGAAGTTTTGGCTCAGGACCTGCCCCCAGCTTCTCTGTGTAAGGAGCTTCTTCGTCATTTATTGACGAGTGAGAGATCACATGGCAGCTTGCCACATAATCTTCAGATTCATCCGACGAGTCTTCTCCATTGTCATCATCTCTGTCCTCAAGGACGTGGCTGAGAAATTCTTGGAGTGTGACTGGGGTCCGTGCCTTTTGATTATACTTCTCCAGCGCGCCAATATGTTTTTGCAGATCTGTGCGCTTATCATCAAACTTTGCGGGCTTTTGGGTCTTTTCTTTCTTCTTCCAAGATTTTGATGGCTGGGTGCGAGCGCTTTGACCCTCACCAATCTTTGTAGTTGGGCGCGGCTTCAGCATCCCCTTGATGATCTCAGGTTCCAACGGGTTCTTCCATCTGATCGCTGGGCATGTCTGGAGATCATTCAACATCTTTTTGGTTTTGGTTGATAGCACAACCTCCCACGGAGCTTCTTCAACAAGGGAGCACGTTGCCCCCGGCGTGCTCACCCTTTTCGGGGTATGAGGTTGCGGCGGGTTCACCTTCCATCTTTCGAACAACGCGAACTTGCCCTGTTGGTATTGGTCTTCAATCTAGTTTTTGAAGACGTAGCAATCCTCGATCGGATGACCCAACACTCAGTGGTAGGGACGGTAATTAGGATCATTGACGTCGTTTGGCTGCAACGGGCGTCTTGGATCTGGCAGATTGATGACCCTGTTGCGCAGTGCCAGCTCGAACAGTCTTCTCATTTTATCTTGAAGAAACGAGTAAGGACGTCCTAGCCTCTCCTCGAGGGATACGCGTGGACGCATATTGTTTTGACGGAAAACCGGCTTCAAGTTGCTCGGGTGTTGTTGAGCATTGGCGACGACAATCGCTTTTCCTTTCCCCTTCTCATTTCGAGAGTCTGGCTTTGGAGGAGACGGTTTATGGCCCATTTGATCCATTTGAGCTAGGTTGTCGATTAGGGCCTGGAAAGTAATTGGCTTGAAGAACATCACGAACTGCAAGATGGTCGCTTGCGGATCAAGAGTGCCCACGAACATGCCCACCGGTGGCGCTTCTTCGATGCATTGTTCGCATTTTGACCACAGATTCCGCCATCGTGTTGCGTATTGAACTCATGTTTCGCTTGGCCTTATCCTGGCATTGATCAGTGCTGTTATCGGGGTGCGTTCACTAGCACTTGCGAATATTTGTGTAAACCGTAGCTCCATCTCCGCAAATGTTAAGACAGAGTCGTTAGGTAGCTCCGAATACCATTCAAAGGCCGTCTCCGATAGGCTGCCGACGAATTGGCGAAGCAGCAGTTTGTCGTCTCCTCCGGTGTTGCCGCATAAGGCCCTGTATTGAGCGACATGCTGATGTGGATTTCCTGTCCCCTTGTAGACATGGAACTTAGGGATCGTGTATCCCGGCGGGTAACTGATTTGGTCATACCAGCTTGGATAGGGTCGTCCAGTTTTAACAATTTGCCCAACTGCTTCACTCGCCTGTTGGGCTCATATTTGCTGAGCTATATAGTCATCCAGTGCGGCCTTGGAAATTGGTTTCTTCCTTGGCTGCTGAAAGAGCCGGAGGAGGATTAGATGTCTCCCCTCTATCGTCTTCAATAATGATCGGAGGGTCTTCAGCTGGAGGGTCCGGCTGTAACATCATTCCTACCATGTCTTGGAAGAGAAGCGCCATTTGTTTTATGTTGGCAGCTTGTTCCGCTGCCTCTTTGTCCTTCTTTTCAAGTATCCTGCGAAGGAAGTTGGCGTCGGTTTCTTGCTTCTGGCGTTGATCCGAGAATGCTTCTGGGCTTTCTTTTGGCCCGGTAAGCGCGGCCATCGCAGTCATCATTTCTTGGAGCTTCTGTTGTTGCTCTTGAGCTTTAGTCACGGATCGGGTGAGCGGTCGGTGACCCGTCGCAGCGCAGCTGTCCTCTTTCCCAGATGCCATATGAACAGTATGCACCACTATGCCCCCAGACTTAGGGCGTTTTTGCTCAGCGCTTTTACGGTTCGCCATGTCCACAGGGGCTTTTTGCGGCCTCCTTTTCTTTTGAGTGATTGACGTTGAGGGAGCCGTTGCAGTGGGCACCCATCCAGCTGTTGCTTTTTCTGGCTTGACAGAGTAGTCTTTCTCCTGCCGAACCTTCATCTTTTTCTGTCGGCGGAGATAGTCTTGATCCATCATGGAGTCTTGGACTTGACGCCAGACCTTGTAAATTTCAGAGGATAGCCATTGAGGAGGTTGTTCCGGCTTCTTCTCTGTAGCATTCTTCACAGGTGAAGGAATTCTCTTTAGCACTGCAGTAGGAGAGTTTCTGTGCACTTTGTTGAGCAGTTCAAAACTGTTCTCGGTTGGAACAGCAGGATTGATCCCCACCATTGGAGCTGGCGGAGTTATCCCAGAGGGGTAGTTGCCCCCAGCCTTCCTTACCCGGCGCCAGTGGCGACGTCGAGCGTGTCGTGCGGATGGAGTTGTTTCAGCCGTAGGGGTGACCTCCTCATGCCCCCTGCTTTGAGGAGAGACCGTTATTGTTGCTAGCCTGTCGAAGACTGACACCCGTTGAGAAGCAATGTCTAATCTGTCAAAGACAGACCTCTGGGCTGAGGAAGCGGCTTTGAGGACCTCGCCTGGAGCAGAAGCCGGAATGGCCATCCTTGTAAAAACCGACTTTTTGGAAGGAGAAGCCTTTTCAATGATTTCGTCCGCTTGAGCCGGGATGGCTATCCGCTTTGGGATGGCAACTTCGGGTATCGCGGGCTTGTAGACGCTCTGGTCCAGTCTGTTGAAAACTGAGGTATTGAAGTTGGGCGATCCGTTGAGAGGAGTCGCGGCGATGGTAAGTCGATCAAAGACCGGCTTCTTTGGAGCTTCTTGCGATGTCATTGGGGCATTGAAGATCATCGGTGGGAGCATGGTCCCGAAGAATAGACCAGCGGTGGCTTGAGTTACCTACTCCACTGGCATCTTGAAAAAGGAGGCCGCTTGGGGCCCATAAGTCACTCCTCCATCAAGGACGAAGCGAGAGTTGCAGTTGCAGGTAGTGCAGTTTGAATCCATTGATCTTCTGCTCTCTGCACGGAGCAAGACACCAAATCTTAGTACCTCGAATCCACAGGCAACCACAGCAAATCGCTATTCGTTCGCGAACACGACACACGAAGTGTGGAGTGGAAAGAGGAAGAGGTCCCACCGGGCGTGCCAGAATCTGTTCCCCTCCGAACACAGAGACGTGACCGCGTAGGTTCGTCTTGCCTGAGATTCGGGGCTGATGCTATTTTGTTTTATTCGTCCACCTCTTCGAAGATGTCAAGTTGATTTATGGAACCGTGTATCGGAGGTTTAGACGGATGCGGCCGATGTAGCAGACTTCGTCAGATTCCCCCTCGCTTGAGGGGTTTTTGATTATGGGGACGCTCTTCCCTGCAGGCGCAAGCCCCTGTAGTTAATTACGCTACCGCATCGCGGTAACAACTTTCTCCTTCTCCAGAATTTCACTTCGTGTCGTGGGTGTTTGTTTTGTTTGTGGTTACCCGTGGATTGTATACGGAGACTAATTTATGTCGTCACCCGTAGGACATGGATTAGTCCAAATCCGTATTTTCTTAGATTTGGGTTTGGGGTTTTGGTTTAAGGATACGTCATCCCTATTTAAGGCTAAGATCAACTTAAACTTTTGTTAAGGATACGTTAGCCTAATCTCCAGACTAAGATCAACTTAACGGGATCGTTTGGATCCGACAAGAGAGCAATTGGCTCTATTGTTTAGTTTAATAACATTGCGTTCGATTTCCAGTTTAGGGACATGGTGTTCCATCATTCCCATTTGGGGACGAACATTAGTTTAAGGACAGCTTTCAGAGCCACCGGTCATGGCCGCGGCCATCCCGAAGCCACCACAGGAAGCGTTGCTGAACCAGCCGATGATGGACGTTGTAGCGGCTCCGGAGGCAGAGCTCGGTTCAGACGACAACTTCCCCATGTTGTAAGTGTTAAGGAGGTCGATTCATACGGCCCAGGACGATAGGAAGCGTAGAAAATGCGCCGCGAGGGAATGTGAAGCTGTCTTAGCCGCGGGTGCAGGTTCAAGCACTGTCCCATCTTCTAACATCCTCTTGGTGGATGCCCCTTCTGCTCTGTTACCGCCTATAGACAACTCGCGCGTGCAACTCGGGAAGAAGCTGAAAAGCTACTTCAAGGTAACATAACGCCCAGTCCTTTATTAGAACTTAGTCTTCAAATCATGCTGTGGGGATTTTCTTTTAAGCAGGGCCGAGTCCTGTTGGTGGCATGGCAGGTGAAACGCCGATGGTTACAGAGTCCGAAGTGGCCACTCTTTCTCGGGAATCTGGGACTGTCCAGACTGTTGCTCTTTCTCCTTGTGGCTCTTTGGTATCGGCGGGCATCGCAAGAATTACGACGACCCTTGTCGAGTCAGGGGATGAAGCTATCGGTGCGGAATCTACTCCCCCGAAGAAGAATAAGGAAGCCGTTACACTTGGTGACGCTTTCGGCTCGGTTTCGGCCTCTGACCCATCAGGTATTCTTTGGGTTATTATCTATGAGTTTTTAACCGTGTTAAGCCCTTCTAATGATATTTCGTTTGTCTTGAGCATAGGCGCGGTAGACCGTGAAGCTGTGCCGGCTGAAGAATCATCGTCAGTTGCCACTTTGACGGTCACGGTTCCTTCGCTTTCTTCTGTGCCTCAAATTTTGGGAGGTATAGATTTATCACTTAGTTGCTTTACTATGAATACAATCCTCTTTGTATTGACTATATATTGTCATGACTCTGCAGGAGTACTTTTCGACCATTTATACTAGGTGCTAAACCCACATTTTCCCTTTCAATCGGAAGTCGTTCCATCTTCCGGTATTGGTCAGTGTATTCTTCATCTAGTGTTTCTCCTTTTTATGTGTAGACTTCTTGTTTTCTAAGCCTTCCCTATATTGACTACAGTATCACGGCTCGGAGGAGGAAGTGCAAGAATAGCGACACCTCCGGTGCTCCCTGTTGCCACCTTCAACAGCTGGTACGGTAGACCCCGTTCGTCAAGTGTTTTCTTTGTCTTTCGAGTCGAAATCTGACCGTGGTTTATTTTGCAGCGATTACATTAGCTCCAGCTCCTTTTGAGTCCTGCATTTACATGCCCACGGGGCCTTTCGCTAAACGTCCATCCTCTAGGGGCGCGGTGAATAGCCGGCGAATATTAAGCGAGTTTATCAAGGATCTTGACGCCGAGGCTCTCACCACTGCTACGGACTTTGCCGACGAAGTTAATCCAATGCTGGTGACGCTCGCGAATTTTCACAGCGAAGATCTCGTCGGTGCGTAGGTTGATTATTGCAGGAAGATCAAGGCTTGCCTGCACGAGATTGAGCTTAAGTGTCTCGCTCCCAAGGTACTGACTTCGAATTCTCAGCGGGCTGCATGGGTCGAGCAAAGTGTCTCTTTCATTCGCTATTTTGAACAAGAGGCGGCCCTGAAGCGAAAGGAGCATGAGGTGGCTTTCGGCGAATCCGTCCAATTGCGTGCCCAGGTTGAAGCAAAAGCTGCGCAGCTGAAAGCTATTTTCGACAACCTCCAACGATGTATTTCGGACGGGCTGGCGCTAAGACGGAAGCTTTGACTTCACTGAGTGGGTCACACAAAACTGCGAGACTTCCAAGCTGGAAATCGATGAGAAGCTTTCATCCTGCTTACAATGGCGGGCTCAAATTGAAGCGGAGTTGGCCGCCGTAGCCGAACATGAGAAGGAGTTGAGGGGAGCGCGGGAGCGGTTCGTCAATTTGTTGAAAACGCCGCCTCCTTAACAAGTGTCATTGTACCCCCCTTCATTGTACTGATTGTATTTTTTAACATTCTAATTCATGAATAACATGTATTCATTTTAATTCCTTGATGAAATGCATCTTGTATTCATTTATATTCATGAATAAAAGACAAATTTTATTTCATACTGGCATTTCTCTTTTCTTTGATGTCTTGATTTGGTGTGAAGTAGTTTATATACTCATTTCGGAGTTTTTAGTTTATTCACTCATTTCGGAGTCTCTAGTTTTTGAACTCATTTCAGAGCTTTGTAGTTTATTCACTCATCCCGGAGTCTCTAGTTTATGAACTCATTTCGGAGCTTGTTTAGTTTGCCTCCGTTGGGTTTGTAGGCAAACTTCTCCTAACGTCATAGTTAACCCCTGCTCTTTACGACAGAGGTCCGTTAGGGTCTGTGGTACTAGGGTTTTAAACCGTGGTACCGTCGCGTTGGCTGATGCATTTCCCGATATGCAGACTTTACGCTGCTGTTCGAGTAGCCCTGCGACTGTCGTGTCTCTGATCCCTTCAGGGGCTGGACAAGATGTCTTCAAGTAATCTCCTTAGGTTATATTATCGTCGAGAGAGCAAGCATTAGGAATTTTGCTATGTCGCTTTTTACTTGAGGTTAGGCTTAGTTTGGGAGCCCCGATGAGTCATATCCACTCCACGCTGGTGTGGGATGATCTCCGATAGTCTTTCGGGCTTTTTTCCGTCAAGACCCTGAAGCTAGGAATTTAGCCTTCGCTTCCTTTATCGACACCGCGTCTGCTGTAATGAGGTGAATGTCGAGCGGTGATCTCTAAGTTGTTTTGTGAACCGTCGAGACTTAGAACTAGGGACTTTGCCATGGCTCCGTTTTGTTTGGACCCTAGGGTCATTGTTGACGTCGCGTCTGCATCCTGTTGGAGTGAGAAGGAACGCCGGGGTTGTTTCTAGGTTGTATGTGAACCGTCGAGACTTGGAACTAGGGACATTTCCATGGCTCCGTTTTGTTTGGACCCTTGTGTCGTTGTTGACGTCGCGTCTGCATCCTGCTAGAGTGAGAAGGAACGCCGGGGTTGTCTCTAGGTTGTATATGAACCATCGAGACTTGGAACTAGGGACTTTGCTATGGCTCCGTTTTTTTGGACCATGGGTTCATTGTTGAATTCGCATCTGCATCCTGCTGGAGTGAGAAGGAACGACGGGGTTGTCTCTAGGTTGTATATGAACCGTCGAGACTTGGAACTAGGGACTTTGCCATGGCTCCGTTTTGTTTGGACCCTGGGGGTTGTTGTTGACGTCGCGTCTGCATCCTGCTGGAGTGAAAAGGAACGCCGGGGTTTTCTCTAGGTTGTATGTGAACCGTCGAGACTTGGAACTAGGGACTTTGCCATGGCTCCATTTTGTTTGGACCCCGGGATCGTTTTTGACGTCGCGTCTGCAGGGGTTGTCTTTAGGTTGTATATGAACCGTTAAGACTTGGAACTAGGGACTTTGCCATGGCTCTATTTTGTTTGGACCCTGGGGTCGTTGATGTCGCGTCTGCATCCTACTGGAGTGAGAAGGAACGCCGGAGTTGTCTCTAGGTTGTATATGAATCATCGAGACTTGGAACTAGGGACTTTGCCATGGCTCCGTTTTGTTTGGACCCTGGGGTCGTTGTTGATGTCACATCTGCATCCTGCTGGAGTGAGAAGGAATGCCGGGGTTGTCTCTAGGTTGTATATGAACCGTCGAGACTTGGAACTAGTGACTTTTCCATGGCTCCGTTTTGTTTTGACCATGGGGTCATTGTTGACGTCGCGTTTGCATCCTGCTGGAGTGAGAAGAAACGTCGTTGACTTCTCAACTGCGGTTGTCACCGTCGAGATCTGGCTTTCCCTTTGATGGAGCCTGGTGGGAAAATGTGGTTCCCTTTTCATTTGTGCCCATGGATTGTATATAGGGGTCGGTGTAGACTTGCCTGCAGGGCAAAAATTTGCATTTCTTTTTATTTCTTTCCACGATGCTCTATCATTTCAGATTTTTATATTGCGAAAGTCACAATTGCCCAATCATTTCGGCTTTTTATCGCGGTGCCCAATCATTTCGGCTATTTCTTCTTTTAACTCGCTGCTTTTTATTGCGAGTTGCCCAAAAATTTTGGCTATTTTTATATGCATATATTTTGCTCGCTGATTTTTATTGCAAGCTGCCCCATCATTTCGGCTATTTTATATGCATTTTTGCTCGCTGATTTTTGTAGCGAGTATGGAACTTGAGATCCGATACCAATTCTGACATTAGCATCGCTGCGACTGGAATATTGCCAGGAGTGAATCATCATTTTCCTTGAGAGGACTTGGAATTTGATACTTGTTCAGGCATCAGCATCGCTACGACTGGAATATTGCCAGGAGCGAATTATCATTTGCCTTTATAGATTTGAACAAAGGCGGCTTAGCAAACATGGTTAAGATCCTGTCGACTAAGGCTTTTTAACTCTATGAGCCATAAGGGTCTCATAAAGGGTTTTCTCCCTACGAGTCGAGATGATTCCGTAGGTGTAGGCTCTCCCTAGAAGTCGTGAGGACTCCTAAGTGATATTTTCCCCTACAAGTTGTAAGGATCTTACAAGAGTGTTTTCTCCTTACAAGTCGAGAGGACTTATAAGTGTCGTTCACCATATGAGGACATTCCTCTCCATTGGTGGAACTCGGCGAGGAAACGTTTATTTGTGCCCGTAGATTATATACAAGAGCCAATATTAGACTGCCTGTAGGGCAACTTGGGAAATATGATGGCTTAAGGACAGGTTTGGATTCCTGCAGCTTAAGACTTTTGAATCCTATGAGCCGTGATGGTCTCATGGGGGGAGTTCTCCTTACGAGTCGAGAGGATCTTGTAAGGGTAAATTTTACGAGATTGCGCCCTCTCAGGTTTTCAAAAGCTCGCCGGTTGCCCTGCTGTTTTTACTCACGACGCCTTTTCGGGTTTTCATCCGTACCCATTTCGCTTGTAGACATACCGTTTTTTTAGACCACGAGATTGCGCCCTTTCAGGTCCCAAACTCGCTGGTAGCCCTGCTGTTTTTACTCACGGCGTCCTTTCGGGTTTTCATCTGTTCCCATTTTGCTTGTGGACGTACCGTTTTTTTTGACTTGGGTTGCAGTCTTTGCCGTTGGAGCTCTGATTGCACCATAGATCCCAAGAGAAGATATCGCCGTATTTGGGGTGATGCGCCATGTTTGAGGCGAAGTAATAGTTTAAGGACATCTCGGTCCATTGCTCACCATCTTGAGGCGAAACTTTAGTTTAAGGACATTACGGTCCGCTGCCAGTTTAAGGACGTAGTGGTCCATTGTTCACCATATTGGGGTGAAGCTTTTCCGAATACCACTTAAAGTTTTGACTCAGGAAGATAGTGAGAAGACACGAGCGTCGTCATCTATTATTGACCTAAGTCGTGAATCATCAAGCGTGATATTTCTTGAGGAATCGGCCGTTAATTAGCCGAAAAGGTCTTTCGTCATGCATATCCATGAGCAAATAGGCCCCACCTTGGTAGACCTTGTCTATGATGTACGAGCCATTATAGTTTGGCTCGAATTTCCCCCGTTTTGCACAATTGGGGATCATAGGTCTTTTGACAACTCGCATTAGTTCGCTTTGACGGAATGTTCTCGGTCTAGTCAGTCTTTCGTATGAGCGCATCATCCTTGCCTTATAAGCTTTTATGTTTTGCTGCGCTACGAGGCGAGTTTCATCTAGGGCGTCGAGCTCCTCAAGCCGAAGATGGGCATTTTCCTCATCCGTCAGCTCGTATTGAATTGCCACTCGTAGAAAAAGGAGTTCTATTTCCAAAGGAAGGACTGCTTCAGTGCCGAACGCTAGCGCATATGGGGTCGTATTCGTAGCTGTTTTGAACGTCGTCCGGTACGCCCAGAGAGCTTCGTGCAGCCTTTCGTGTCGGTCCTTTTTGTTTTTGGACACCGTTTTCTTTATGATTTTCGTCAAGTTCTTGTTGAAAGCCTCAGCCAGACCATTAGCTCGGGGATAATAGACTGAAGAGTATATCCTATCTATATTATGCTGCTCCGTGAAGCGACTGATTTTATGACTCCTATAGGCTGGCCCGTTGTCCAAGATTATTCGTCGCGGAGTGCCAAACCAGTAGATGACACGTGTCTTAAAGAAATGGAGGATGTTCTTTGTCTTCACTTCCCTCATCGGTACTGCTTCTGCCTACTTAGAGAAATAGTCAGTCATTGCCAGTATGAACCGGTGACCATTAGCTCGGGGATTATAGACTGAAGAGTATCTCCAATCTATATTATACTGCTCCGTGAAGCGACTGATTTTATGACTCCTATAGGCTGGCCCGTTGTCCGAGATTATTCGTCGCGGAGTGCCAAACCGGTAGATGACACGTGTCTTAAAGAAATGGAGGATGTTCTCCGTCTTCACTTCCCTCATCGGTACTGCTTCTGCCCACTTAGAGAAATAGTCAGTCTTTGCCAGTATGAGCCGGTGTCCTTTAGATGATGCTGGTTCAATGGTGCCGATTATATCGGTTCCCCACATTTCGAACGGCCAGCTAGCTACTGTTGGGTGTAGCGGATTTGGATGCTGGTGGATGAAGTCCCCGTGAATTTAGCATGAGTGACACTCCTTCGCATATTCGAGGCAGTCCTGAATCATTGTGGGCCAGTAGCAACCCATTCTTTTGATCTTCAGCTTCATCTTTGGTCCGACTTGATGAGACCCGTAGAGTTCATCGTGAGTTTCTTGGATAAATTTCCTTGCTTCTTCTAGTCCCAGGCATCTTAGCCATAGAAATTCAAATGATCTCTTATATAGAGTATAATTGACGAAGGCGAAAGACAGAGCTCGCTTCATGAGCTGATGTCTTAAAGACGCGTTTTCGAGCATTCGATGGGATTTGAAGTAATCTATGAAGACTTACCTCCAATCCCTGACCTTTTCTTCGTCTTCTATTTGGAGGACTGCATGTTTGGTTGTTTCTTTTTCTTCAGATGGCTCAATCGAATCTTCTGAAGGTATTTCTGCTGGCGCGAGAACCCGACGGTTTTGCACAACGATCCTTACGTCATCAAGATCTTCGTCAGCCAGCTCCTTAGCAAGCTTGGCTAACGCATCCGCTTTGCTGTTTTCCGCACATGGTATGCTGTCCAGGATGTAAGAGGGGATTTGTGTCAGAAGTTGCTGCACTCTCCTACCATATTTTATCAACTCTGGTTTGCACGTCTGATAGTCGCCGTTTATTTGGCTAATGACCAGCTGGGAGTCTCCATAGATGAGGAGGTTTTTGACTCCCATATTGACAGCGGTCTCAAGACCCGCTATCAAAGCTTCATATTCAGCCTCGTTGTTTTTCCTTGGCTCCATTAAGGAAAGGACGAAACGCATTATTCCTCCTTGCGGAGTCACGAAGATGAAGCCTATCCCGGCTTTGATTATAGGAGTGTTATGCTTCCGTTTCTTCATAGAAGACGCCCCATCGAAGTAGAGTTCCCAACGGACATTATTTTCTTCCTTTTCCCCTTCGATTGTATCAAACGCATGTGCGTCTGGCAATTTGCAATTTAAGGAAGAATCGGTTGGTATTGGATGCTCAGCGAGAAAGTCAACGATAGCCTGACCTTTCACTGTCTTGAGGGGTCGATACGCTATCGAGAACTCTATTAAGAGGAAGGCCCATTTAGCAAGCCTTCCTGTTAGTATGGCCTTCGACATCAAATATTTGAGAGGATCCACCTTTGATATGAGATGGACCTCATGTGCCAAGGCATAATGCCTGAGCTTCGTTATTGTGAAGATCAATGCCAGGCAGTGCTTTTCGATGGGGGAGTAATTGTTTTCTGTCCTCAGGAGAACTCAACTCAAATAGTAAAGAGCTCTCTCCTTCCCCCGGTCGTTCTCCTATGCCCATAACACGCTTAAAGAACCCTCCAGGGCTATTGTGTACAGGATGAGGGGCTTTCCCTTGACCGGAGCTGTCAACACCGGCGGATTCTGCAAGTATTGCTTGATCTCGTCCTGTCGGGACCCGGTTCTTGCTCACGGAACAAAGTGCCACACGGAACAAAGTGACACGCCAAGTTTCATGTTTAAGTGGGCGGGGGCCACCTCTTGAATCCGTGGGGGCCGCCTTTTGAGTCCGTGGGACCCACTGTAGAACAATGGGGAATTTTCGAAATACATTCCGAAAGAGGGCAGATCTGTACTATAAATGGAATGATACCACTATTCAATACAGAGGCGCCTTTTAAGTGAACTGGCACTACAGGAGTTTGAGAACTCCGTAGTTAAGCATGCTCGGGCTAGAGAAGTCCTGGGATGGGTGACCTTCTGGGAAGTGGCCCCTGGTCGGGTCTGGTTCGCTCCGAAGGACAAAACCGTGCGGTTTCGGCAAGAGCGGACAATACTCTCTGTATTGTAGGTAAAGGCGTGACACGTCCAGTGCACTTTGGCATTTACGATTCCAAACAAACGGGGTTCCCTTCTTTATCAGGTGGCTGCAGGGACGGCATTTTTCGGAGAGGTTGGCTATGAACCGCCTGATATACGCGAGCTTTCCTTAAAGAGACCGCAATTGTTTAAGAGTTCATAGCATGGGAATTTCCATAATCGCCTTGATCTTTGATGGGTCTATTTTGATGCATCGGTGTCGTATGATGCATCCCAGGAATTTTCCTGAGGAGACTCCAAACGCTCATTTTAGAGGATTTATCTTTAGATTGTATTTCCGAAGACGCTGGAATACTATTTTTAGATGTTCCCAACGCTGGAATACTATTTTTAGATTCATCTTTAGATTGTGATTTTCATCACAAGGTTTTCAATATACTATTTTGATGCATCGGTGTCGTATGATGCATCCCAGGAATTTGCCTGAGGAGACTCCAAACGCTCATTTCAGAGGATTCATCTTTAGATTGTATTTCCGAAGACGCTGGAATACTATTTTTAGATGTTCCCAATGCTCCTCGTACGTTCTGATTTTCATCACAAGGTTGTCAATATAGCATTCAACAATCTCATGTATGAGTTCATCGAAGATCTTCGTCATGGCCCTCTGGTAAGTGGCACCTGCGTTCTTCAAGCCGAAGGGCATCACTTTGTAGCAAAATATACCCAACGGAGTCCGGTAGTTGGTATGCTTTTGATCTTCAGGATGCATCTTTATTTGATTGTAGCCTGAGGATCCATCCATGAAGGAGAAAACCTCATGAGTGGACGTGTTATCGATCATCATCTCAGTAACAGGCACTAGGAAGTCATCCTTTGGGAAAGCCTTGTTGAGGTCCCGTACTGTCCCATTTTTCTTCATCACTGGAACAATGTTGGCGATCTAGTCGGGATATTGAACTTCTTGGATGAAGCCGGAGTCGATTAGATTCTTGACTTCAGCATTGATGCTCATCTCGAGTTCGAACCGCATTCTCCTTGGCGCTTGCTTGACTGGATTGACGTCTAGCGATATAGTCAGTTTATGTACCGCTATTTCTGGATCTAGCCCCGGCATCTCGGAATAGTTCCATGCAAAGCAGTCTTTATATTGCATAAGCACGTCCTTTAGCGTGGCCATCTGTTTTTTAGACAACAGCTCACTGACGAACGTTGGCCTTAGATTATTTTTCGTCCCTAAGTCAACTTGTCTTAAGTTATCCGCCGTAGTGTGTATCCCATCTTCCAGTTCTTTTGGCGTTGGTGGAAACTCTGAGATCTCCTCATCCTCGTCCTCATTTGTGAAGCATTCGATGCAGTCACCAATATTCTCGTGCTCTCCCTCCTTCGAGAGTGTGATCATGTGGAAGGTACGAGTTCGTTTCTAAGACCGATATTGATCTGGTTCTACTCTCGCAATATAGGTTGCTTTTGGCTCATGCTTTCGTAGTGGGGTTACCCTCCAGCCATCGGACAGAGCGAACTTGTCTTGCTGATACTGGTGTTCGACCCAGTTTTTGAAGGTAAAGCAATTTTCAAGCGGATGACTTATTGTTCGATGGTAGGAGCAATAATCCAGGTGATGGACCTCTTTTGTTTGTTCGGGGTGCCAAGGCTCCGGGAGTATCATCATTTGATACTTCATCACAAGGTTGAATATCTTCCTTGTCTTGTCTTGAGGGAAAGAGTATTCCCTACCCATCTTCTTCATCAGCGATGGATTCCAGCTGACTCTTTCTTGATCGCGCAGCTTCTTGGATTTGTTTCGCTGTTTTCGAACGTCATTCTCGTTCTTCACCTTGTTGTTGCCTCTATGTCGGGCTTTTTCCTTGCCATGAGAGCGTACAGCGGGCTGAGGGTGAAGGGCATCGTAGTCTCCACTTTTCGTAGACTGCTGCGTGAGACGTTGCGTCCTGGCTTTCTCGTAAATGGCCATTTCACGGCTGTGGTCATCCCGAACCTTTTGACCTGCTTCCCTTATTTGTGGCGGGATCTCACTCTGGTTCAATGTTATGACCATTTGGAAAAACGTTCCCTTATTTATCGAGGCCATTTATGACGCGGTAATTATAGAACCACTCCCGTTTATTTGACCGAACATATTCGAGCCCAATCGTCTCCATCTTCCCGTTGGGCATCTTTCGCTGAGTCCTAGGGATGTCCCAGATTTTATTGTAGAACAGGGCTTTTCGAGCGGTTTGTTTGAAGGGTACGCTTTGGCATCTTAACAGCCTTTTCAATCCTTCTGCGTAATATCTAGGAAAACAGATTGGTTGAATTCTGTCAAGCGCAGAATCGGCACCATGCCAGACTTCTTTCTCCACTTTGATCTCTGTAGATCGATAGAAGAGGATTTCCTTTTCACCTCTTTGCCTCGGGGGGGGCATAGAAAGTTTGCAGCTCTTATACGTTGTATGTATCAAGCGCATCCAGTTCTTTATAATGCCGTGGCGGAACCATGGTAATTTTCAAACTCTGATCGGCTCCAGCAATGTTTTGTGCTGATGGGCGAGTGGAGAACACGACGTTGACATCGTCCTCAAAGTTACTGCCAAAGACCAGAACATGATTAAATAGCCCGGGCTTGTTGTCTTGAGGTTAAGTAGACTATTTCCTTGTCTTCATCGGTGTCCCTCCCAAAGACTGGGATAGTGGTGACGACTTTTTGTTTATTCTCCGACTAATGACATCTTTTCGTGTCTTTGAAGTCGGATTGGAAGTACTTGGCGTCTTCATATTTTCAGACTTCATTCACGGAGAATGGATTTAGCTCCCCCGTGACGGTGTACTCGAGGCCATCTCTGAAATACTTCATACACAGATGTTGTGTAGAAGGGATGACGTTGTACTCGTGTAACCAAGGCCTGTTGAGCAAAGCGTTATACCAAGTCTTGGCCTCGATGACATGAAATTTGATGTCAGTGATGAGTAGCCCAAAGCGTAACGTCAAGATTACGGACCCGAGCGTCTGTGATGACTGAGAGTCGAACCCGGAGATGGTAATTTTATCCCGAACCAGGTGCTGAACGTTCATGCAAATCTCCTTCAGCACCTTAACGTTGAGAAGGTTGACGGAGGACCCGTTGTCAACTAGGATCTTTCCTATCTTGATGTCATGGCAGTACCCGGTGATATATAGAGGATGGTTGTGCTCACACGTTCCGAGGAGAAGGTCTTCATCGCCAAATGTGATGTCAGCTGTATAAACCTCTGCCAGCTCGTCCTCCATCTTTTCTTCTGCGAGAAAATCTTGGAACTGATCAAGCTCTTGCAATGCCTTGATCAGTGAATCTTGTGCCTCTTTGGATAGGAGGAGAGCGTCCAGTATGCTTAGTTGGGAGGGTATATTCCTCGGATGTGCCAGGACATTGTAATCCACCTTATTTTTCTTATGCGGATCCTTGGCTGCGAGTTCTTTGACGACTCTATTATTGAGGGAAATTTCCTCAGGGACTTTTTCCTTCCCCTTGTCTTTTTTTCCCAAGCCCTTGTTCGTAGGTCCAAGGTTCTTTTTAGGCAACGTACGATTACGCAGCTGAATATTCTCGCAGTTCTTCTCTACTTCTTCCTCTCCCGAGGTGGATTCTTTGAAAAGAGGGACGAGAGTTATTTCTTCGTCAGAATCACTCACGAATGTGAGAACTTGAAGTTTTCCATTTGCTGCACCGGTATCAACCATATGACAGCTGCCAGCCGTTCTTTCATGCTCATTTGTCGCGCTTCTTTGTTGTCGACAAGCTTGGCGCTTTATTCGCTTGAAGAGTTGCCGGTGAGCAACGTACCCTTGCCACCACTTCTTGAAAGCATTGAACTCTTCGGTAGGATGAGTGACTTTTCGATGTTATAAGTAGTAGTTCGGGCGTACATCCGCTTCATCGAGGCACGTGATCTCGGGAGTGTTTTCCACGAGAGGAGGCAGTTTCATTCCCATTGACAGGGCTTTGGCGAACTGCTTCTCTGCATTGATCTTACCCTTGTTCGTAGCAGGTGTGCTTTGGCTTGGGCGGAGTACTTTACGATTCATCTTTACTGCAGCCTCCTCAGCCTGACGCCGACGTTTGGCCTTTTCATATATGGCCGTTTCACATTCTTGGTCGGCTTTGCTCTTTAGAAGAGCTTCGTTTAGCATCCTGTCAATTAGGTCTTCTGACAGTTCTGGGGATTTTGGTGCCGATCTTGCCCCCAGTTCCTCTGCGTTGCTTCTCGGCGCCGAGGGAGTTTTTTCGTCATTTAACGAAGAATGAGAAATCAGGTGGCAACTTGCTACATAGTCTTGGGTTCCTCCCGACGAGTCATGTTCCTCATCATCGTCACTATCTTCATTTTCAAGGATATGGCTGAGAAACTCTTCGAGAGTGACCGGGGTTCGCATCTTCTGGTTGTATTCCTCCAACGCATCGATGTAATTTTGCAGGTCCGTATGCTTGTCGCCAGGCTACACAGGTTTCTTGGTCTTTTTCTTTTTCTTCGAAGACTTCGAAGGCTTGGCCTGGAGGTATTGCCTATCGTTACCAGTTTTCAGTGTTGAGCGCGGTGTAAGCATCCCCTCAATGATCTCAGGCTCTAGTGGGCTTTTCCATTTGATCACTGGGCATGCTTGAAGATCCTTCAGCATTCTTTTTGTTTTAGCTGAAAGGACCACCTCCCAAGGAGCTTCTTCCACGAACGAGCATGATGTTGCCGGCATGTCTACCTTTTTAGGGATGTACCTCTGTGGCGGGTTCACCCTCCAATTCTCGGACAACGCAAATTTCCCTTGATGGTACTGGTCCTCGACTCAGTTCTTAAAGACGTAGCAATCATCAATTGGGTGGCCCACTACTCTGTGATAGGAGAAGTAATTGGGATTATTGACGTCAGTGGACATCTCGGATCCAGCAGTGTGATGGGTTTGTTGTGCACGGCCAGCTCGAACAGTCTCTTCGTTTTATCACGGGGAAGCGAATAAGCACGTCCCATCTTCCCTTCGAGGGATTGGCACAGGCGCGCGTTGCTTTGGCGAGTAGCCGGTTTTGGGTCACTCGGCTGTTGTTGGGTGTTGGAAACAAAGGCCGCTTTCCTTTTGCCCTTTACATTCCGAGGGTCCATTTTTGAAGAGGACGGCCCGTGGCCCATCTGGTCCATTTGGGCCAGCTTGTCGATCAAATCCTGGAAGGTGGTCAGCTTGAAGAACATCATAAACTGGGTTACGGTCGCCTGGGGATCGAGAGTCCCTACGAACATGCCCACGGCCGGAGCTTCTTCAATGCGTTGTTCGCATTTCGACCATAGGTTCCGCCATCGAATTGCGTATTGTACCGAGGTCTCTCATGGCTTCACCCGGGCTTTGATTAATGCCGTAATCGTGGTGCATTCGCTTGAGCTGGCGAACCGCTTTCTGAATAACAGATCCATTTCTATGAACGTTTTGACAGAGTCGTTCGGGAGCAACGGATACCATTCAAACACCGTTTCTGACAAGCAGCCAACGAATTGGTGGAGCAATAGTTTGTCGTCGCTTCCAGTGTTGCCGCATAAAGCTCTGAACTGGGCGACGTGTTGATGCGGGTTACCTGTCCCCTTATACACGTGGAACTTGGGGATCGTATATCCCGGCGGGTACTTGATTTGATCGTACCAGCCTGGGTATGGTCGCCCGGTCTTGACGACTTGGCCAGCCGCTTCGCTTGCATGATGAGCCCGTATTTGCTGAGTTATATAATCATGGAGGGCAACCTTGGAAATTGTTTCCTCCCTAGCTGCTGATAAAGCCGGAGGAGGGTTTGACGTTTCCCCTCTATCGTCCTCGATAATTATTGGCGAGTCTTCAACTGGAGGTTCTAGCTGGATCATCATTCCAACCATGTCCTGGAACAGAAGCGCCATCTGCTTCATATTAGAAGATTGTTCTGTGGCCTCCTCGTCTTTTCTTTCTAGCACCCTTCGCAAGAACTCCGTATCGGTTTCCTGTTCCTGGAGCAGTTCGGACGCTGCTTCTGGAATTTCTTTTTGCCCGGTTTGTGCTGCCATTTTTGTCAGCATATTCTGGAGCTTTTGTTGCTGCTCCTGAACTTTCGTTAACGATCGAGTTTGCGGCCGATGACTCACGGAAGTGCGGCTCTCCTCCTTCCCAGAATCCATGTACACTGTGTGCACAATTATGCCCCCAGACTTGGGGCGTTTCGTTCCAGCGCCTTTGGAGTTTGCCGCCGGAGGTGGGAGGTTCTCCGGCCTTCTCTTTTTGTGAGAAGTTGAAGTTGAAGTTGAAGGAGCCAGTGTGACCAGAGCCTGTGTGGAGGAAGTCCCTCGCTGTATGGAGGAGAGATGGTCTTCTTCTTACCGAGCCTTCGTTTTCTTCGGTCGGTGAGAGTATTTTTTATTGATCATAGAATCTTGGACTTTCCGCCAGACCCTGTAGATTTGGGAGGACAGCCGCTGAGGAGGCTGCTCCGGCTTCACCTGCTTCATGTTTTCAGCCGGTGGGAGAGATTTCTTCAGCACTGCGGTTGGGGAGTTCCTCCGCACCCTACTAGGTGGTTCAAAGTTGTTCCCCGTTGGAACATCAGCATCAACTTCCACCGTTGGAGCTGGTGGAGTAAGTCCAGAGGGGGAGCTGCCCCCAGCTCTTCTCACCCGGCGCAAGTGGTGACATCGAGCATGTCTTGCAGACGGGATTGCCTCAATTGTGGGAGTGGCTTCGTCATGTCCCCTGCCTTGGTTAGGGGCTACTGCTGGTGCCAGCCTGTTGAAGACTGACATTCGTTGTGAGGGGATGGCCAGTCTTTCAAAGGCCGACTTCCTGGTAGGGGAAGCTCTCTTGATGACTTCGCCCATAGAAGGAGTTGGAACGACTAATCTTGCGAAGACCGATCCTTTAGTAGGAGAAGCCCCTTTGACGACTTCATCCGCCGGAGCTGGAACGGCTATCCGCTTCGGGATAACCCTTTCAGGTATTGCGAGCCTCTTTGTAGGCCCACTTGAGCTTTGGCTCAGTCTGTCGAAGACTGAGGTGGAAGACTTGAACGACCCGTTGAGAGGGGCCATGGTGGCTGCAAGTCGATCGAATACCGATTTCTTTGAAGCTTCCTGTGATGGCACCGGGGCGCTGAAGCTTCTTGGCGGGAGCATGCTCCCAAAAAACAATCCAGTGGTGGCCTGAGTCACCTGTTCCACTGGCATTGCAAGCCGCATTTGGCCCGTATGTCACTCCTCCAGCAGGGACGGAGCGGGAGTTGCTGTTGCAGGTACACTTAGAAGTCATTGATCTTCTTTTCTCTGCACAGGAGCAAGACACCAAATCTTAGTAACTCGAATCCAATAGCAACCATAGTAAACCGCGATTTGTTCGTGAACACGACACATGAAGTGTGGAGTGGAAAGAGGAAGAGGTCATACCGGGCATGCCAGAATCTGTTTACCATCGAAAACAGAGACGGGCCGGGCTAGGTCGTCTCGCCTGAATTTGGGGGCGGATGCTATTTAGGGAAATATCTTCCCATACAGAGTTTATTCTGTAGATTGGTGATTCTTTAATCACCATTGGATTTTTAATCCAATGGTACTCTGTTTTATAGAGGGCAATCTTTCTTATTTAGAAAGATTCGAGGAATATTTCCTCTAACCATAATTTTTAATTCTGCACCATCACGATTTATCGTCTCCGTTGGATCTTTGATCCAATGGCTCTGTTCAACAGAGAGTAGAATTTAATTCTACAGGGCGCCGGCGCTTACGTGCTGTGCATGTGGGCACTTATTAAGAGTTTTTAACTCTGGCGCTGGGGCCCTCGTGGAAGGCACGTGAGGCGCTGCCTCTTGTGATTTTTGTGTGCTTTGCACACGGACGCTGCTCATATAAGTGTTTTTAACTCTGGCGCTGGCGCCCTCATGGAAAACACGTGAGGCGCCGTCTCTTGAATTTTTGAACAAAGCTTTGCTCTTTTTATTGGGGGGAAACATATGCAATACCTATCTAATTACAAAATAATTTTCGAATTCGACAGAAGTCATTCATAATTTGAAAGATAGTGTGGTTGGTCCAAACAAAACATATACGATACTAGGACAAAGTCATGGCGTGATCGAGAATCTTGGTTACAGGCTAAACGATATAAAGAGTGTATTTGTAACGCCCTACGCCCCAGTAGTATTGTCTGATCTGGCCGAAACCGCACGGTTTTTCCTTTTAGGGTGAACCGGACCCGACCAGGGACCAATTCCCGGGAGGTCCCCTATCCTAAGACATCCCTGGTCCGAGCATGCTTAACTACTGAGTTCTCAAGCTCTTGTAGTGCCGATTCACTTAAAAGGCACCTCTATAATTGAGAGTGGAATCATTACATTTATAATGCAGTTCGGTCCTTTGTCGGAATGTGAAATTCCCCATTGTTCTACAGTGAGTCCCACGGACTCAAGAAGTGGCCCCTACGGATTCAAGAGGTGGCTCCACCCCCTTAGCATGACAATTGGCGTGGCATTTTGTTCTGTGTGGCACTTTGTTCCATGAGAAAGAACCGAATCCCGACAATATTTAGAAAATACGTCATCAATCTGTGGACGTATCGGATGGCCAAGCTATTTTAGTTTATTTGCAATCCATTCAATTTGAGAAGTCTAATTTTACTTACATAGTAAAATATGACAAAAAAATCATATCGATACCTTTTTCGTGGATGCATGCTGTAAAGTTTCTTATAAAACTTTCTGTGAAGCAATTACTTTTGATACCACGTGTCGAACTAAAAAATATTAAATGCCCTTTACCTTATTCATCGGTGTTAATCATCATTATAAATCACAAATATTTGGTTTGGCGTTACTTCGAAATGAGTCTAAAGAGTCTTTCACCTGATTGTTTTAGCAACGGTTAATTACGATAAATAATAAGACACCGCTATCTATAATCACTGATCAAGATCAAGTTATGAAAAATGCTATTGCCGAGGCATTTCCAAATATAAGACATCATTATTGCATATGGTACATTCTTCAGAAGTATCCTGAAAAATTGCATAGTTATATCATCAGTATACCGGATTTCAAAACGGCTTCAAATGTTGCGTAGATAAAAGTTTAACTGTTGAGGAATTTGAAGATAAGTGGTCTGCACTAGATAAAAAATACCAAGTTAGTTGGCATAAATGATTTTCAATAATATACGGTATAAGCGAGAAATGGATACAGGTTTATACAATAAGAAACTTTTCTGCAGGAATGCGAACAACGTGGCGTAGTGATAGTATGAATGTTTTTTTATGCTTATCTTAATTGGAACACGACAATTAAAGAGTTATGAAAATGAGAAGTGCACTACAAATGCATTACGAGCACGAGAAAAAATATATTTTGATACGTTATGCAAAAATCGTACTTGTGCAACAAATACGTTACTGGAATTAGACGCTTCCAAAATTTACACCAAAAGTATTTTTGAAACGATTCAATTAGAGCTCCAGATTTCTCAATCATTTAATATCCAGAAAGTTTCAAAAATAAATGGGACAACCAGATATAAATTTCACAAAGTACTCAGTCCGAAAAAAGATTAGTAAAGAGTATATTATGTCCAATTTACGACAAAAGAGTAATTTTCCAAGTGCATTTGCAATTATTTTGAATCAACCAGACTATTATATAGGCAAATATTCAGAGATTTTGTATCAAAAAGTGTGAATAGTATACCGTCTCAATATATTTTGCCAAGATAGATGAGAAATGTTAATCAAAATATTGTCATGACGAGTATCGTACCACTTTCGATACAAATGACTGAAACGTCGTAGTATAGTTATTTATGCAACGAATTCAATCTAATTGCCGTGAAAGGTGCTGCATCAGAGAATGGATACAAAATTATGCTTGAGAAATTGTCCAAACTTGCGATACGAATATCTGAAATTCTAGTTGAATTACCGAATGCGAAAGAAGGCTTGGTAGATGAAGTAACGGATGATTTGAAATCCGTCAAAGATGATATTTCAAAAATAAAAAATCCTTTACAATGTAAACCTAGGGGTCGTAGAAAGATTCAGATAAAATATAAAATCTATTTAGTACATGTCCATTTGCCACAGTAAATAGAGTCAAGAAAATGCATAAGCGGTAACATATCAAATCCAATAAACAACATCTGAAACTTGTCTGAGCTTACATCAAGGAAATAAAACTGCGGAAATAAACTAAACTAAACATCTCTAAATAACGCATGTTCAATTCTTCACTGCTCGGCTTGATGGCTAAAGTACTCGTGTTCAGCTTGCGATAAAGGTAGAGGAACTGGGCCATGCAAAACCCAGACGTCAGTGCGTCATAATATCAAAGAAACGGTGATAACCGGGATATAACGATATAAGTAAACATGAATATAAATAGATAATACATACATAAAATATTGAGTTATGTGTGTGTATGTGAGGTGTAATGTGTAACCTAAAACTGTGCTTCTAGGTTATCTATTCTAAAAGCCTTCGAAATCAATTAATGTAATCCTCAACTTAACCCAACAGAATATATCCCGTTCATTCCCCACGGGATCACGGTAACATGATTTATTCCGTAACGCCCAGAAAAATGGCAAACAGATAATTATTCCGTAACGCCCGGAAAAATGGCAAACATGTAATAATATCCTCTTGAGTTACGTTTCGGTTACATTCTTAATTTTCCCTTTACCCCCAGGTTTGTGTTCAAGTTAGGTATTGCCAATATAGATCTAATGCCAACACAGGATCAAGTATGTACAATTTTTGTCTATGCAGATAATAAGGCACGTCCGTCAGGACAAGACGTCAATATCGTTGGCATTAGTAACAAGATCCAAGTAACTAGTCAAGTAGTGTGTCGTGGACATGTTATGTGGTGCATATGTATCAATAGATACCCAAATGTGAAATTGTAACGAATATCGGTACACAGTTAATGCACAGATGCACATGTATCTATCTGTGATAACCTTTTATACGTCCATGACTACGTATGATGACGCTAGATAACACGTTGTACTAATATATAGTATAATGATATCATGACGTTCCGGCATGCAATTAGATATGTGATTATCAGCACGGATACAAACGGATACTGTAAAACTGTAAATCGGTAATAGTTGCTGAATAATAAAACACATGTATTATTTTTATTCATACAGACATCTATATAGTAATATAGTATGTTGCAAGATAAACTTGATATGCGATTATCAGTACGGATACGAACGGGTACTGTAAAACTGTAAATCGGTAATAGTTACTGAATAATAAAACACATGTATTATTTTTATTCATATAGACATCGATATAGTAATATAGCATGTTACAAGATAAACTTTCCTGATCGGATCTCACATTGGGGTATGTATGTTACGTTCGACGTCGGATAAACGTCGCGATGCAAACCATGCGCGTGCAGGACTGGACCTGGCTGATCAATGACATGACTACGCTGGATGAAGACGATGACTGGGTCGTCCGGATCGTCGGCGAAGCGTGTGACTCCGGCTAGACGATCAAGAAAACCAAGAAACAAGAAACAAATAAGGGAAGAAAGAAGAAGAAGGAGAAGGCGAATGGGTTGCTCGACTCTGGTTCTGGGGATAGATGACCGATGAGAGGATGACGGTGACGATGGGTTGCCGTTGGCGAGTTCTGACGGTGACAAGGGGCATAAGGATTTTCTTGAGTTGGTGTCGGGTTCTAGGGTTCTCGGGGATGGTGGTGGTGGTTGTTTTGTGGTGTGGGAGAGGAGAAAGAGGTGAGGAGATGAAGAGGGTGATGACGATGAGCTCGGAGATGATCGATGATGAGGGGTGCAGGCGTTGGGGTTTGGGTTTGTTGCAGGGGTTGGTCAAGGTTACAGGGTCGTGGTCGGGGTGCAAGGAGAGGAGAGGTGGAATGGAGGTGGAAACGAGGGCAAGGAGGTGAGGGTGAAGGTGATGATGACGGCGATGAGGGTCGGGGTTTCTTAGGTTGTCGATGGTTGTGGGTCGTCGAGGTTGTGGGTTCTTAAGGATGGAGAGGGAGAGGAGGTAGAGAAGGTGGTGGTGAGGGCGATGGGACGAGGTTGTGGGGAGGTCGGCTGCGAAGGCGAGGGACGGCTAGGGTTTTGGGCTCGAGTTCTTGTCGCAGGGACGAAGAAGAAAGAGAGGAGAGAGAGAGAGAGGTGGTTATATTATATTAGGTTTTAAAGTAAAAATATACATAGTATATATGAGAGAGAAAGAGTCAGAGTGAGAAGAGAGAGAGATAGGAGAGAGAGGAAGAGAGAGATAGATAGAAAAATTAGTTAAAATATAATATATATATATATATTCGATTATATAAACTATGTAATATATAAACAATATTATAATATTTATATTTAGATTATACAACTAATATCAAAATATTCCGAAAAATACCTGGGTTTCTTCTTAAAAACTAGTTTTAAAATATGGAGAAAATACGTACAAGCTAAAACCATAATGCGATGTTCGGTTAATAAAAATGCATACCCCCAAGAACGGATATACGTAAATACACATAGCGATCCAAACGAGTCTGTTTTACCAAACAGGACATGAATGCGATGTATGGATGGAAACATAGGATATGGGGTATGATAACATGCCATGCTAGATATTAAAATATATTATCTGGCTATTATTTGTATTATTGAACGATATGCGGATACCAAAATACCTTATACATGTATATATAGCCTAGATGTGCACAGATCCTCTGTACTAGCAAACATATGACGTAATCTTGCACCATAATGGGTTTCAAGCATGTGGGTCGGGTCGAATACTAATTACAGTTACCGAATGCATTATCCGCACCCAAAATCAATAATAAACGAGAAGTTGTCGCATGATTTGAAAATATCCCAAATAAAATATCGTATAAATGCACTTGGGTGTTACATTATACCCAACTACAAAAGAATTTCATCCTCGAAATTCCCGGAATAAGAAAAGACAAGAAACACGGATGTTAAGAAAAGAGGTGTGGAAACTTCTGTTGGATCTCGTCTTCACGTTCCCAAGTAAATTCTCCGTGCGAAAGATTCCCAATGAAACAAGTACTCGAGGGATAACCTTGTTCTTAAGGACCTTTTCTCTTCGATCCACTATCGCCATTGGTCGTTCTTCATATGTTAAGTCCTCTCTTACTGTCAGCTCCGAGTGATCTAGGATGTGCGTCTCATCTCGAACATACTTGCGGAGTTGGGATACATGAAACACTTCATGAACACTCGTTAAGTATGGTGGTAAAGCAAATCGATAGGGTACTTCTCCAACACGCTTGATAATATCGAAAGGCCCCACGAATCGAGAACTAAGCTTGTCTCGACTACCAAATCGAATCACTCCTCTGGTCCGTGATATCTTCAAGAATACAAGATCACCAACTGCGAACTCCAGAGGTCTTCATCCTGTATCGGCTCAACTTTTCTATCGATATCGTGCCGCCTTCATATGACTTCGGATCACGTTGACTTTCTCCACGGTTTTCACAATAAGATATGGTCATAATAATCTTCTTTCTCCAATATCGTTGTTTCCTCCCAATAAGAGAGCAAGGCTCTGCTTAAAATTTGAACTGAGGCAGCGCCTCACGTGCAAAACACGAGAGCGCCAGCGCCAAGAGTTAAAAACTCTGAGGCAGCGCCTCACGTCCAAAGCACGAGAGCGCCAGCACCCAGAGTTAAAAACTCTGAGGCAGCGCCTCACGTGCAAGGCACGAGAGCGCCAGCGCCAGAACTAAAAGTTATTCACCCTTGGATCAAAGATCCAATGGAGATGATAAATCATCAGAGTACAGAATTAAATTCTGATTGAGGAAATACTCCTCAAATCTTTCTAAACAAGAAAGATTGTGCTCTGTAAATCAGAGCACCGTTGGATCAAAAATCCAATGGTGATTAAAAAACCACCAAGATACAGAATTAAATTCTGATTGAGGAAATACTCCTCAAATCTTTCTAAACAAGAAAGATCGTGCTCTGTAAATCAGAGCACCGTTGGATCAAAGATCCAATGGTGATTAAAAATCACCAAGATACAGAATAAGCTACGTATGAGAAAATATTTTCCCAACCTTGTTAAAAACAAGAAAATGTCTTCTGTAAAACAGAAGTCCTTGGATCAGATCCAACGGTGGATAAAATCCCCAAATCAATCAGAGATCTCTCAATGAGAGATTTCCTTTTTACTAATTCAACAAATCAGCCTCCATTATATAAAGGACCCAAGACTTCAAGTCTTGTACATAGGAACCCCCCACAAACTTCAAGAAAAGGAGCAAGCAAAAAGATCTTTAAAAAAACAGAGAGGAAAGAAGAAGAACTTTCTTCAAGGTAAATAGAGATCATAGTGTCTCATCTGCATACCCAAGGATATAACCCTTATAAAAGAACATAGTTCTTTCCCTGGATCTGAGATCCATGAGACAAGTTTCCCATAAATGAGAATTTAATTTTCGTAGGGATGAATTTGTTCTTGGGGATTGAAGATCGAGGGGAGAACAAAGAATTGAACTCTTCAGAAAAATGCACAAAGAAGGAAACAGCGCCGAGCGCTCTACATGCTCCTCACGTGGGCGCTGCTAAAATAAAGAGTTCTTAGCACTCAGTGGTTGGCGCTCAGTGCTAAGCGCTCCACGTGCCCCTCGCGTGGGCGCTAATAAAATAAAGAGTGTTTAGCGCTCAGTGGTTGGCGCTCAGCGCCAAGCACTCCACGTGCCCCTCATGTGGGCGCTAATAAAATAAAGAGTGCTTAACACTCAGTGATTGGCGTCCAGCGCCAAGCGCTCCACATGCCCCTCACGTGGGTGCCAATAAAATAAAGAGTGCTCTGCACTCAGTGATTGGCGCCCGGCGCCGAGCGCCAAGCGCCCCACGTGCCCCTCACGCGGGCGTTGATGAAATAAAGAGTGCTCTATAAATAGAGCCCACCGCCATAAAGAGTGTTTAACACTCAATAAAAAACAAGAAAAAGGGTGAGCATCAAAGCCCATGTCAATGCTCGGCATTGTTGAACAAAAGGGACCGAGCCCATGGGCTCACAATTTTTCTAAATTCGATCTTAGTCCTAAACACAACTACAAATCTCTCAACTGGCATTGGTTCAAGGGTACATCTCCCCACACCTCTGATAAATTTCGTTGTAATTCCTCAACGTCTTCGGAGAGGTGGCGGGTCCCGACAATCAACAAACCCTATGGACCGTAATGTCCTTAAACTAACTATGGACCGTAATGTTCTTAAAATAATTACGGACCGCAACGTCCCTAAACTAAACTCTACGGACTATGATGTCCTAAACCCAACTGACCGCAATGTCCCTAAACTAAACTCTACGGACTATGATGTCCTTAAACCCAATGGACCGCAACGTCCCTATACTAAAACGACAGAGCCCAAATGCTCTTTTGTTGGATCTGAATGATCCCAAAATCCTGTTGAGTAGATCTTAGTCTAAAATTAGACTAACGTATTCTCAACAACCATTTAAGTTTGATCTTAATCTCAAACGAGATTAACGATCCTTAAATCAAAAAAACTCAAATATAAGAAAATACGGATTTGGACTAATCCCCTCCTTACGGGCGACAACATAAATTAGTCTCCATATACAATCCACGGGTAACCAAAAATAAAACAAACACACACGACATGAAGTGACCTTCTGGAGCAGGAGAAAGTGGTTAGCGCGATGCGGTAACGTAATTAACTGCAGGGGCTTGCGCCTGCAGGGAAAAGCGTCCCCACAATAAAAAACCCCTCATAATAAGAGGGGTTTGACGAAGTCTGCTACAACGGCCGCATCTGTCCAAACCTCCGATACACGGTGCCATAAATTAACTTGGCATTTTCGGAGAGGTGGACGGATAAAACCAAAAAGCATCTGCCCCCAAAATTCAAGCCAGACGTCCTAACATCCCGGTCGCGTCTTTCGGCGGTAAACAGATTTTGGCACGCCCGGTGGGACCTTTTCCTCTTTCCACTTCACACTTCGTGTGTCGTGTTTCACGAACAAATCGCGGTCTGCTATGTTTGCCTGTGGATTTGAGGTACTAAGATTTGGTGTCTTGCTCCCGTGCAGAAAAAAGAAGACCAATGGCTTCCAGCTACACCAACTGCAACAACAACTCTTGCTCCGCCCCGTCTGGAGGAGCAACTTACGGGCCCCAAGCGGCCTCCATCTTCGCAATGCCGGTGGAACAGGTGACACAGGCCACCACGGGATTGTTCTTCGGGACCATGCTCCCACCAATGAACTTCAACGCTCCAGTTCCATCACAGGAAGCTCCAAAGAAGTCGGTCTTCGATCGGCTTGCAACTACCACGGCCCTTCTCAACCGGTCGTCCAAGTCACCTATCTCAGTCTTTGACAGGCTGAGCCTAAGCTCAAATAGGCCCGCGAAGAGGCTCGCAATACTGGAGAAGGCTATCCCAACTCCTGCTGTAGGTGAAGTCGTCCAAACTACTTCTCCTACTCGAAAGTCGGCCTTCGACAGGTTGACCATTCCTTCCCAGCAGATGTTAGTCTTTGACAGGCTGGCGCCAATAACAGCATCTACTCAAAGCAGGGGGCATGACGAAGCTACTCCGACGATAGAGGTGATCCCGGCTACACGACATGCTCGACGTCGTCACTGGCGCCGAGTGAGGAAAGCTGGGGGTAATTCCCTTTCTGGACTTACCCCACCAGCTCCAATGGTGGAAGTTAATGCTGCTGTTCCAACTGGGAACAGCTTTGAGCTGCTTAGGAGGGTGCGCAAGAACTCTCCAATTGCCGTAGTAAAAAGGTCCCCTCCACCCGCTGAAAATGTTACTATAGCGAAGCCGGAACAGCCCCCTCAGCGGCTGTCCTCCAAAATCCATAGGGTCTGGCGAAGAGTCCAAGTCTCTGTGATCTACAAAGATCACTCCCGCCAACAGAAGAAAATGAAGGTCCGACAAGAAGAGGATCATCCCGTCGTCGTACCATGGAAAGTATCATCTGCAACAGCCCCCTCAACCTCGACCGCCCATAAAAGGAGAAGGCTGGAGAAGATCTCCGTGCCTACGACAAATCTCAAGGGCACTAAATCCAAATGCCCCAAGTCTGGGGGCATGGTAGTGCACACCATTTACATGGCTTCCGGAAAAGAGGAAAGCTGTGCTTCTGGGGGTCATCGACCACTTACACGATTAGTAACTAAGGCTCAAGAGCAACAACAGAAACTCCAGGAGATGCTGACGAAGATGGCCGCACTTACTGGGCAGAAAGAAAGCCCGGAAGTATCGTCGGATCAACGCAAGGAGCAGGAAACCGACACCGAGTTCCTCCGAAGAATGCTCGAAAAGAAAGATAAAGAAGCCACGGAACAAGCGACTAACATAAAACAAATGACGCTCCTGTTTCAAGATATGGTGGGGATGATGATCCAGCCGGACCCTCCAACCGAAGATCTCCCAATAATCATTGAAGATGACAGAGGGGAGACATCAAACCCTCTTCCGGCTTTATCAGCAGCCAGGGAGGAGATGATCTCGAAAGATGCGCTTGATGACTACCTAGCTCAATAAATACAAGCTCATCAGTTAAGTGAAGCAACTGGCCAAGTCGTCAGAACTGGGTGACCCTATCCAAGCCGGTACGATCAAATTAAGCACCCGCCAGGATACACGATTCCTAAATTTCATGTGTATAAGGGGACATGCAACCCCCATCAGCACGTCTCCCAGTTCAGGGCTCTCTGCGGAAATACTGGAGGTGATGACAAATTGCTATTTCGCCAGTTCGTCGGCAGCTTAGCGGAGACGACATTTGAATGGTACTCGGAACTTCCGAATGACTCCATCAAAACATTCACAGAAATGGAGTTGCTATTCACCCAGCGTTTCGCAAGCGCCAGCGAACGCACCCCGATCATGGTATTGATCAATGCCAGGATGAAGCAAGGAGAGACTTGGGTTCAGTATGCAATTCGGTGGCAGAACCTATAGTCGAGATGCGAACAACGCATAGAAAAAGCTCCTGCCGTAGGCATGTTCATGGGGACCCGGGATCCGCAGGCAACTATATCCCAATTCATGATGTTCATCAAGCCGACCACTTTCCAAGCCTTGATCGACAAGCTGGCCTAAATGGACCAGATGGGCTATAGACCGCCCTCCTCGAAAACGGAGCTTCGAAATGAAAAGGGCAAAGGGAAAGCGACCTTCGTCGCCAACGCTTAGCAATAGCCGAGTGATCCAAAACCAGCTGCTCGCCAAAACGATAAACAGTGATCACTCGGAGAAAAGATTAGACGTCCTTACTTATTCCCTCGGGATAAAACGAGAAGACTGTTCGAACTGGCGGTTCGCAACAGGCTCATCACTCTACCAGATCCGAGACATCTACTACAACCAGGCGACGTCAACAATCCCAATTACTGTCCCTACCACCGAATATTGGTCCACCCTATCAAAGATTGCTTCGTCTTCAAAAACTGGATTGAGGACCAGTACCAGCAAGGAAAATTCGCGCTGTCTGAAAACTGGAGGGTAAACCCGCCACAACCACACGCTCCTAAAAAGATGGACACGTCAAGGGCATCATGTTCATTTATAGAGGAAGCTCCATGGGAAATTGTTCTTTCGGCAAAAACTAAAAGAATGCTGAAAGATCTTTAAGCATGTCCGGCGATTAGGTGGAGAAGCCCGCTAGAGCCAGAAATCATTGAGGGGATGCTGAAACCGTGCCCAACATCGGGAGTTGGTAGCAATGGCAAAAATACCCAGGCCCAGCTGTCGAAGTCTTCGAAGAAGAAAGAGAAGACCAAGAAGCTCGCGCAGCCTGATGATAAGCACACGGATTTGCAAAGGCATATTGACGCACTGGAGGAATATAACCAGAAGGTGCGAACCCCGGTCACACTCCAAGAGTTTCTCAACCATATCCTTGAGAGCATAGATAATGACAATGATGAGGGAGAAGACTCGTCAGAAGAACCCGAGGATTATGTGGCAAGTTGTCACATGATATCTCATTCGTCGCTAAATGATGAAGAAGCTCACTCGGCATTAGAAGATAACATAGAGGAGCCGGGGGCAAGATCGATACCAAAATCCTTGGAACCGTCAGACGAGATGATTGACATGCTGCTGAACGAAGCCCGTCAGAAGAACAAAGCTGATCAAGAGCGTGAAATGGCCATATTCGAAAGATCTAGGCGTCTGCATCAAGTTGAAGAAGTCATGGTAGGGATGAGTCGCAAAGTACTCCAACCAGATCAAAGAACGCCCGCGGCAGACAGAAACATGCTTAAGACAAGGAAATGGTTCGCTAAAGCCCTGTCAATGGGAATGAAGCCGCCATCTTCCAAAGGAAATAGTCCTGGCAGTATACACCTTGATGAAGCGGATGTACATCCTAACTACTGTTTATACCATCAGAGGATTGCACACCCTACCGAAGAATGCATGGCTTTTAAAAAGTGGTGGCAGGGATACGTTGCTCATCGACAACATTTCAAGCGGATGAAGCGCAAAACTCGTCGGGAGCAGAGAAGCACGACAGATGAGCACAAAAGAACTACCGGCAACTGTCACATGGTTGATTCCGGAGGATCGCAAGTTCTTACTTTCGGAAGCGATTTTGATGAAGAAATAGCCCTCGGCCCTCTCTTCAAGGAATCCACCTCAGGAAAAGAGGAAGAGATAAAGAACTGTGAAAACATTCAGCTGCGTAGTTGTACATTGCCCGAAAAGAATCTCGGACCTACAAATAAGGTATCGAACAAAAAAGATATGGGTAAGGAAAAAGTCCTTGAGGATATCGCCCTCGATGATCGAGTCATCAAAGAGCTGGCAGCCAAGGACCCGCCTAAGAAAAACAAAATGGATTACAATGTCCTGGCACACTTAAGGAAGATACCCTCACAGCTAAGCGTTTTGGATGCCCTTCTGTTGTCTAAAGAGGCAAGAGATTCTCTGATCAAAGCATTACAAGAGCCTGAGCAGTCTCAAGCTTTCCTTGCCGAAGAAAAGATGAAGGACGAGTTGGAAGAAGTGCACACAGCTGACATCATTTTCGGCGATGAAGATCTCCTCCTCGGAACGTGCGAGCACAACCGTCCCCTGTATGTCACCGGGTACTGCCATGACATCAAGATAGGGAAAATATTAGTTGACAACGGGTGCTCTGTCAACCTCCTAAATGTGAGGGTGCTAAAAGAAATCTGCATGAGCGTTCAGCACCTCGCTCGGGAAAAAATCACCATCTCCGGGTTCGACTCACAGTCATCACGGATGCTCAGGTCTGTGATACTGACGTTACGCTTTGGGCTGCTCGTCACTAACATCAAATTTCATGTCATTGACGCCAAGACCTGCTACAACGCTTTGCTCGGTAGGCCTTGGTTACACGAGTACAACATCATCCCTTCTACACAACATCGGTGTATGAAGTATTTCAAAGATGGTCTCGAGTATACTGTGACGGGGGAACTAAACCCATTCTCCGTAAATGAAGTCCGAAAGTACGAAGATGCAAAGTATTTCCTACCAGACTTTGAAGACACGGAAAGATGCCATGAACCGGAGAATAAGCAAAAAGCTATCACCACTATTCCGGTCTTCGGGAGCGATACCGAGGAGGAAGAAGAGATAGTCTATTCGGGACCGCCACAATGAAACAAGCCGGGACCATCTACCCCTATTCTGATCTTTGGCAGTGACTCTGAAGACGAAGTCAACACAGTGTTCTCGGTCCGTCCATCAATGCAGGCCCTCGGTGGAGATGATCAAAGTTTGCAAATCGCCATGGTCCGTGGAAGCACTACAGAGAGCTTGATGCACTTGAGACCGTTAGTGTATATGCCCTAGAGGCCATTACTGTATCATACTAGTTTGTATATTACTTAATGGAAGCTTGGGATATTCACAGTTGTATAGACAATCTTGCTTAAAATAGTAGTATGCTACTTGGTTTGTTTCTACTTTAATGTGTGCATGTGTTTCTTTTAGCATATTGCCTATACACATTAGTGGAGCCCTTAGGATCTTTACTTAATTACCAGCGTTGTGATGGAAGTCACACTAGTGGGGGCTGGGTAATCTACAATCACATCCTTATACAGGTCCCTAGTCATAGGATTATCGAGACGGGGCATCGATACTCCGGAGTAGACTAGCGTATGCGCTTCTCATCCCAGCAGGGGAGATGGTCCGTCCCACAGCCATTAGTACGTCGTACTTGAGATAGTATGCGGGTGCTCGTTAGGTTACGAGTACAGTGGACAAGACTCGTCGGGAACTGTTGGTTGGTACTATACCTATCGTCAGTTATCAGTTCCCAGGTGACATGAGTACAGCTTAGTCCGTTGACTTGACACTGTCACTTCGCCTCGAGTGTGTTCCCACTGTTCTTAGATTGCTACCCTACCACAGCTCAAATGAGTCATGCAAACAGGTAGCAGTTGGGTGCAGTTCCGAAGCACTTGGAGGCAGTGACGGTTAGACAGGATTCGTCTCTCCCGGTATTGGGGGTTGATATCGCGCTGTGTCTAGGAGAGCCATTACACAAAGTCCCTAGCCAGGGAAAGCGAGATATACTGGTAGCGTTTCCAGTGTTATCTCAGGGTGTTCTGGGCTACACTCCGACACGACTTGTACCGCTATTAGGGGACTGACGTTTACCCCCCTAGGCCCGCCATGCGATACTCTTAGACGAACAGACCGGACTGTACGGAAATTGTCACATTCAGGCTCAGTAGGATTTCGGATGGGTTCACCTCATCAGTCTTCTTATCGGCATCTACCTGGGGACCGTTACGTACAGCTAGTACCGCTTGCGGCCTGTGGTTAAACTCACTGCCAACGTAGTGTCGAGTCTTTAGAGTCCCATACAGAGGGTTATTCTCCTTTGGGCAAAATAAAGTAGAGGTCGCATGGTTTTGCGACGGGGTTCGTTCACATCCGCGCACTTGTGCACATTTGGTGTCCGAGCAGTTATTACTAGCGGGCTTTGGTTTAAGCCAGATCCTAGTATTTTTTTTGGGATTGGTTTTGTCTCATTGTATTCTTGTTCCTTGGAACATGGATGCGGGTGTGTATGCACAGTTGGCAGAGGCAGAGGCAGAGGATTCTCATTAGGGTTGTTGACCGTTGTCTTTTTCCAAACCCTAATGAAAATGGGAATTATGATTAATGATATAAATTAAAGATAAATTGTGCCATGGTTAGGGTTGTTGACCATTTGACTTTTGTTGACTTGTTGACCTATGTTGACATATTGACCATCATCATTTCACATGAAAGATGCTCTTTGATTCTTGCAAAATTCATTTAATGTGAAATGATAATGGTCATTCCAAATGAACCATCACAATTTTCTTTGATTATTATTATTTTTCATAATTCACTTATATGAGAGTATGGTTGATAATTATCCTCATTTTTTCTTGCTCTTTCTCTCTCATAGGTTAAGCTCATCCTCTTCTCTTCTCTCAAAGCTCTCATCTCTCATGTGTTGAGAACTATTAGCTCTTGAGATAAAACCATCAAAACTCCTCTCTACTCATTCTAGGGTTCTAGGTTTAGCAAGCTAAGCACTTTAGTTACCTCTAGGTTGAGCTAGGAGCTCAAGGTAGAGGCCTTCGGGTGGATCTTTCTTCGGCAAGAGAAGGTGACGAGGAGGAGCTATTCAAACCACTCCAAGGAGCAAGAAGAGAAGGAGTTCAAGACCTAGGTATAACCTTCTAACCGAGTAGCTAAATCTTTTAGCTTGTTTGTTAGTTTTTGTTTAGCAAAGATCCTCCATTTCTAGTCCATGTTACCTTGTGTTAAAAAACCGTTTTTTACCTATTCCGCCTCCCCGTAAGCACCGGGATGGGTAACGTGGACTTACAGTGATATCATAGCCTAACTAAACAACAACTAGCATGTTAGCAAAGTGATTAGAACTTCGATCCGAAAAAAAAAATCGCGAAACATGTCCAAAAACCAAACTTTCTGCCGATTTTTAAAACTGCTCTAAAAATAATTCCACATACCTTAAAAATCGGTGCAAGGTTTTTTAGGAACATGCAGAAAAAATGAGGCCACGACTCGGTCAAATCTCCGCGGAACAGCGGCGAAACCACGCGTTTTGCCGCGGATCCGCGGCCGAGTTGACTCGGCCGCGACTCGTCTTTGCTGCAGTTTGTTCAGTGTTCTGTTTTGGGATTTTTAGGATATTTTGTTTCTGCCCAGAATTTTCAGAGAACAATGTTGTGTTTTAGGTAGTTACAAATTGGTGTTATGATCGAAGTTCTACAAACTTTTGCTAAATGGTTATATCTGTAATGTGATATATGCACTGAACGTCAACTAATCGCTATACGCCGATTAGCGGGGGTTGTGCATATCTGTGATCTGTAATATAGTTGGATTGTGTATATGAACTCGTTAGATTGTCGCGGATGAATAGCCGGGGTTTTGTGAGATGAGAGTTTCTTTATCTTTCATTTGATGTAATATGTAAATTGATGTAATATTATTTTTTTATGGCCGCACATCCGGGATGAAGTTATAGCCGCCATTGTATATTATTTCTTTTACTGTTTTTGCTCCTAGGATAGACCCAAGGTGGGGTGCACAAACTACCGGGTACTTTGAAGTGCCGAGTGGCCTACTCACGTTGTTGAGGGAGGTTGCTTCACTTCGGGTACTTGGCGGGTAGTTTGCCGCACCCGTAGGGGTCTAGGGTGGGGTTTAGCTATTCATCGCGACCGTGTAATCCGTCTTTCGTTGCAGGCTCGAACGAAACGCGGATTCCTAGTATATCCAATGTGTTCATCTGTGATCTGGAATGGCTATCATTGCATCTAACGAATGTATATATCTATATATGATATCTAGTAGACGCTGCTTATTTTTTTCATCCGTGCTAGTCTAGCCTCCGCTCTGTCGTTAGTTAAGTAACCTAACGGGTGATGACGGGGCCCCGTGGCGAATACGGATGGTATAAGCGTACGTCATATTTTCGTTGTTTTCTGCAACGGTAGGATTAATTGATGGGACACATTAAATTAATGCAAGAAAATAAACCAAAGTTAAGTCGTTGGAACAATTTCAAAACCACTCGGTTTCTTTTCAAAACAGAAAACTTTTAAAAATGCGGAGCTTGAACCACTCCCTTTAAAAGCTATCACGTTCCTTCGATTATATCAAGTTCACTACGTTCACGGTTTCGCCAAAACCATTCGTAGCCCTCCGTCATTTCATATGGATACTCAATAGTATTCAAGCTGTGTTTGTTGGCTAAAGTCAAGGCATAGTGATTGGTAGCTATTGGATATTCATATGTAGCATAGATAGATGCGTTGGTTTAGGACAGTCGTACTGCCTTGTTGGCCAAAGTCAAGGGTAGGTACGGGTGGGTTCAAATTAACCTGGAAAATGACGGGTAGAACTTGACATGTGACTTATGATTTGTTGGCCAAAGTCAAGATCATAAGAGCATGGGGCAAAAATCCACATCGGGAGTTTCTAAAGAAACTGAAACTTGCTAGTGCTGCATACCATTTGGAGTGTGATGATTCTAGTAGGATTCCTTCTGTTTTATTACACGATGATATTTGGATCCCGATCCTACTGTGAGTATATGCTACTCCTCGGGAACTTTCTCACTTAACGATCAATGCTATAAACCAAGTAGGTGTCTAGAAAGGTGTTAGCGGGGCTACGCCCATAGGGAAAAGAGGTTATTTAATTAAGGAACTTCGCGAAAGCGTCGTAAAACCTCCCTCGAAGTACCAACACTGGCTTGGCTGAACGGTTAAGCAAGTATTGTACGGTGAGATTGATCCTGACTAATTCTTCTTTTTTGGTTTGAGGAAGGATTCGAGAAACAGTGGGAGCCATCCTGTTTAGACAAACTAAAAACCACTCTAAAATTGCAAGAGCATCATGTTAAAGTGTTTCTTCTCTCTCTCCTAATTGCAGCGACCAAGCATCATGACCGGCCTTAAGTTACTACTAGATAAAAATATACTGACAGGGCCAAACTACAAAGATTGGCTCAGGAATGTCAAAATGGCAATCACTTATGACAAGTTGGGGTATCTCCTTACCACCAAAACTCCCCCTGTCCCAGGTCCTCAATCCAGCGTCGTGGATAAGGAAATCCGTAAGACCTGGGAGATTGATTGCGCGAAGGCCAAGTGCCTCGTGTTTGCCTCTATGGACAATGAACATCAGAGAAGGCACGAGAATATGGACCTTGAATCCATATTTCTCCATACTAAGGATCTGTATGGAGAGCAATCCCGTATCGCCAGATACGAAGTCTCGAAAAAGTTGTTTTCAGCGAGATTGGCCGTCGGATCATCTGTAGCGGAACACGTGCTTAAGATGATTGCTACATTGAAGAGCTCGCGGACCTCGGGACCACGTTAGAGAACGAGCTCTACACTGAATTGATTCTCCAGTCCCTTCCTTCCACTTACGCCCAGTTTATCCTGAACTTCAACATGCAAGGAAAGGAAGTTGAACTTTCAGAACTGCTAAACATGTTGAGGAGTGCAGAGGGCACCCTACAGAAAGTAAGGGAAACATCCACTTTGTTTGTTGGAGGAGCTTCTTCTTCTAGGTCCAAGGCGAAAGCCAAAGGAAGGAAGAAGAAGGCCCCCCACCAAACCAAGGGGTGGTGTTAGTAAAGTGGAAGCCAAGGGAAAGGCAAAAGTAGCAAAGGTAGAGGGAAAGTTTATGGGAAAGGAAGAGTGCTTTTATTATCACAAGAATGGACACTGGAAGAAAGATTGCAGGGCTTGGAAGGCCAGGAACCAGGACCCGAAGCAAGTTGTGGCTTCGGCTTCAGGTGTGTATGTTATTGAAAACTGTCTATCAATAAACTCTACTTCCTGGGTATTGGATACCGGATCAGGATCTCATATCTGTAATTCTTTGCAGGCACTGAAAAAGCGTAGGGTTTTGAAGGAAGGTGATATGACCCTCAGAGTTGCAAACGGAGCTAGCATGGATGCTGAGTCCGTGGGGGACTATCACTTGGGATTGTCAGATGGACATGTTTTGGTTTTGCGTGATTGTTATTTTGTACCCAGTTCGACTTGTAATATCATATCTGTATCTTTAATGTCTAAAGAAGGTTATGATTTTGCATTTGTAAGCAATGTTATAAACATTCACCTTAATTATATTCTGATTGGGTCGGGTACATTAAGCAACGGTATATACGTATTGAACCAACCACAGATTTTCAATATCCAGAATACACACAAAAGAAAGTCTCCAGAAATAAATCATGCTTTCTTATGGCATTGTAGACTGGGTCACATAAATGAGACAAGGTTAACTAAGTTGCATAAAGAAGGATATTTGGATCCGTTCGAATATCAATCATATGCAACTTGTCAATCATGTCTCAAAGGAAAGATGACAAAGACTCCGTTCACTGGATACGGAATAAGAGCGAGCGAGCTCTTGGGACTCGTACGCAGCGATGTATGCGGTCCAATGTCTATACATGGGCGAAGTGGTTATTCTTACTTCATTACTTTTACGGATGATTTTTCAAGGTACGGATATGTCTTCTTAATGAAGCATAAATCAGAAGCCTTTGAAAAATTCCAGGAATATAAGAATGAAGTAGAAAAACAAACAGGCAAAAGTATCAAGACACTGAGATCTTATCGAGGTGGTGAATACTTGAGTGCCGAGTTCCTGGGTTACCTAAAAGAGAATGGAATTCTCTCTCAACTTACTCCTCTATACACCCCACAACATAATGGTGTATCGGAGAGACGGAACCGAACCCTATTGGATATAGTACGTTCCATGATGAGTAACGCTGAGTTGCCGTGATCATTCTGGGGATATGCACTAGAATCAGCTGCATACCTTTTGAACCGAGTTCCAACTAAGACAGTGCCTACCACGCCATATCAGATGTGGAGTGGGAAGAAACCCTATCTTAAGCACATTAAGACATGGGGATGTCCAGCTTTTGTCAAAAAGCAGCATGCGGACAAACTCGAGGCACGCTCAGTACAGTGCAAGTTTGTGAGATATCCAAAGAATTCCAAGGGATATTTCTTCTATTGAGCAGAGGAACAAAAGGTTTTTGTTTCTCGTCATGCCTGCTTCTTGGAAACTGAATTTTTGGAAAATCAGATAAGTGGGAGTGCAATAGAACTGAAAGAAATTCCAGAACCACAAGCTATTACTGAAAGCTTAGTAGAACCAGAAGGTTCGAAAGAACACGACATTCCTGCGCCGCTCCGCAGAAGTAGTAGGCAGTCTCATCCGCCCGAGAGATATTACGGTTTTCTCATAGACGGGGATAGAGAGGATTGCATCATTGATAATGATGAGCCGACTAGCTTCCAGCAGGCCATTCAGAGCGCTGACTCGGTAAAATGGCTGGATGCAATGCGGACCGAAATGGAGTCCATGTACACCAACAAAGTATGGACTTTGGACGTTGCTCCAGAAGGGGTAAAACCCGTAGGCTGCAAATGGATCTTCAAAAGGAAGATTGGTGTAGATGGACAGGTTGAAACCTATAAAGCTAGACTTGTTGCAAAGGGTTTTCGTCAAAGACCTGGTTTGGACTATGATGAACCTTTTCTCCAGTGGCTATGCTCAAATCCATTCGGATCCTTCTTGCCATTGCTGCCTTCCACGATTATAAGATTTAGCAGATGGACGTAAAGACCACTTTTCTAAATGAAAATTTGGAGGAGTGTGTCTATATGGACCGGCCAGAGGGTTTCATTCAGAGTGGGAGCAGCGGGAAAGTGTGCAAGTTGCTTAAGTCCATTTATGGACTGAAGTAGGCATCGCGGAGTTGGAACATCTGTTTTGATGAGACGGTCAAAGAATTTGGCTTTATCAAAAATCCAGATGAACTATGCATCTATAGTAAAATTGTAGCACGGACTGTCGTATTCCTCGTTTTATACGTGGATGGCATTCTCTTGATAGGAAATGACATTCTTATGCTACAATCTGTCAAAGGGTTCTTGTCACACTGGTTCTCCATGAAAGACCTGGGTGATGCCTCTTACATTCTGGGGATCCGGATCTATCGTGATAGGTCCAAGAGGATATTAGGACTTTCACAGTCCAGGTACATCGACACCATACTGAAAAGATTCAGTATGGAAGATTCCAAGCGCGGTAATTTACCGGCTTGTCACGGGATCACCCTCTCCAAAGAGATGTCTCCCAGGACTGATTTGGAAAGGGATCGCATGTCTATTATACCCTACGCCTCTGCGGTAGGCTCTATAATGTATGCGATGTTGTGTACCAGACCAGATGTAGCTTATGCACTGAGTGTGGTAAGCCGGTATCAGTCAAACCCTGGGGAGAAGCACTGGATAGCGGTAAAGAACATTCTCAAGTACCTGAGGAGGACTAAGGAGATGTTCTTGGTGTATGGAGGAAAAGACCTCCAGATCGAGGCCTTTGCTGACTCCAGCTTCCAGAGTTACAAGGATGACTCCAAGTCCATGTCGGGTTATGTCTTTACCCTCAATGGAGGGGCGGTGTGTTGGAAGAGTTCCAAACAGGAAACCGTTGCTGACTCGATGATGGAAGCGAAATATATCGCTGCATCTGATGCCGCAAAAGAAGCCGTCTGGATGAGGAAGTTCTTGACAAAATTTCAGGTGGTTCCATCCATTGTTGATCCAATACCTCTGTATTGTGACAACAACGGGGCTATAGCTTTAGCGAAGGAACCCAGGTCCCATCAGAAGTCCAGACACATCTTGAGGCGGTATCACCTGATCAGGGAGATCGTGGATCGCCGGGAGATCGAGGTTCGGAGGGTTGCTACAGAAGATAACACTACAGATCCATTCACGAAGGCCATACCCCAGACTCAGTTCGAGCGGCTGATCGAGATGATAGGTCTTCGATACACCAGTACATGGCCTTAGTGCAAGTGGGAGATTGTTAGTGTATATGCCCTAGAGGTCATTACTGTATCATACTAGTTTGTATATTACTTAATGGAAGCTTGGGATATTCACAGTTGTATAGACAATCTTGCTCAAAATAGTAGTATGCTACTTGGTTTGTTTCTACTTTAATGTGTGCATGTGTTTCTTTTAGCATATCTTTTATACACATTAGTGGAGGCCTTAGGATCTTTGCTTGATTACCAGCGTTGTGATGGCAGTCACACTAGTGGGGGCTGGGTAATCTACAAGCACATCCTTATACAGGTCCCTGGTCGTAGGATTATTGAGACGGGGCATCGATACTCCGGAGTAGACTAGCGTATGCGCTTCTCATCCCAGCAGGGGAGATGGTCTGTCCCACAGCCATTAGTACGTCGTACTTGAGATAGTATATGGGTGCTCGTTAGGTTATGAGTACACTGGACAGGACTCGTCGGGAACTGTTGGTTGGTACTATACCTATCGTCAGTTATCAGTTCCCAGGTGACATGAGTACAGCTTAGTCCGTTGACTTGACACTGTCACTTCGCCTCGAGTGTGTTCCCACTGTTCTTATATTGCTACCCTACCACGGCTCAAATGAGTCGTGCAAACAGATAGCAGTTGGGTGCAGTCCCGAAGCACTTGGAGGCAGTGATGGTTAGACAGGATTCGTCTCTTCCGGTATTCGGGGTTGATATCGCGCTGTGTCTAGGAGAGCCATTACACAAAGTCCCTGGCCAGAGCAAGCGAGATATACTGGTAGCGTTTCCAGTGTTATCTCAAGATGTTCTGGGCTACACTCCGACACGACTTGTACCGCTATTAGGGGACTGACGTTTACCGCCCCCTAGGCCTGCCATGCGATACTCTTAGACGAACAGATTGGACTGTACGGAGATTGTCACATTCAGGCTCAGTAGGAGTTCGGATGGGTTCACCTCATCAGTTTTCTTATCGGCATCTACCTGGGGACCGTTACGTACAGCTAGTACCGCTTGCGGCCTGTGGTTAAACTCACTGCCAGCGTAGTGTCGAGTCTTTAAAGTCCCATACAGAGGGTTATTCTCCTTTGGGCAAAACAGAGTAGAGGTCGCATGGTTTTGCGATGGAGTTCATTCACATCCGTGCACTTGTGCATGTTTGGTGTCCGAGCAATTATTACTAGCGGGCTTTGGTTTAAGCCAGATCCTAGTATTTGTTTTGGGATTGGTTTTGTCTCATTGTATTCGTGTTCCTTGGAACATGGATGCGGGTGTGTATGCTAAATCTTTTAGCTTGTTTGTTAGTTTTTGTTTAGCGAAGATCCTCCATTTCTAGTCCAATGTTACCTTGTGTTAAAAAACCGTTTTTTACCTATTCCGCCTCCCCGTAAGCACCGGGATGGGTAACGTGGACTTACAGAGACATATAGCGTGCAAGAGCTGCAGACATTCTACGTCCCTCCCAGGCGAAGAGGTGAAAAGGCGATCCTATTCTATCAATCCATAGAGACTAAAGTGGAAAGAGAAGTCTGGCATGGTACCGATTTTGCTCTAGACAGGCTCCAACCCATCCGCCTGTCTAGGTACTACACGGAGGGATTGAAAAGGTTACTAAGATGCCAAGGCGTACCTTTCAAACAGACTCATCGGCAATCTCAGTTCTACAACAGGATTTGGAACGTCTCCGGAACTCAGCGGAAATTGCCCAACGGAAAAATGGAAACGATTGTGCTTGGATATGTCCAGTCCAAGAAATGGGAGCAATTCCATGACTGTCATGTCATAAATAACCTCGATGAAGAAGGGGGTGCTCTTTTAAAAGACACTAACTCTGAACCAGAACGAGGTCCTGTCATAAAAATGTCGAGTCCGTCGTTTGAAGAACAAATGGACAAGCTAGTGAGGGAAGTGAGTCAAAAGGTTCGGAACGACCACAGCCGTGAAATGGCCATTTACGAGAAAGCCAAGACGCAACGCCTCCTTCAGCAGGCCATGGAAGATGACGATGCCCTTCACCGTTAGCCCGCCATGCATTCCCAAGACAAAAAAAAAGGCCCGACGCGGAGGCAAAAACAAGTTAAAGAACGGAAAAAATGTTCGACAACAGCAAAATGGATCCGAAAGGCCACGCGATCTAGAAAGGGTCAGCCGGAATCCGTCTCTTATGAAAAAGATGGGTCGAGCATATTCTTTCCCTCGAGACAAGACAAGGAGAATCTTCGACCTCGTCGTGAAACATCAAATGATTACGCTCCCGGAGTCCAAGCACCCCGAACAAGCAAACGAGGTCTGTCAGCCAGATTATTGCTTCTATCACGGAGCAATAGGACATCCTCTTGAAGACTGCTTCACATTCAAAAACTGGGTCGAAGACCAATATCAACTCGGCAGGTTCGCTCTATCCAACAGTTGGAGGGTAGCCCACCGCAAAGGCATGTGCCAAAAGCAACGTATATGGAGAGAGTAGAACCAGATCAACATCAGTCTTGGAAACGAGCTCGTACCTGTCACGTGATAACGCTGTCGGAAGAAGAATTGCCCGAGAATATGAATGACCTCTCCTGGTACTTTGAAAATAAAGATAAAGATGAATTGATCTCAGAATTTCCGTCGGCGCCAAAAGAATTGGAAGATGGAATACACACTACTGCGGATAACCTAAGGAAAATCGACTTGGGGACGGCAAACGACCCGCGGCCAACGTTCATCAGTGAGCCGCTGTCTAAAGAACATGTGGCTATTCTAAAAGACGTGCTCATACAGTATAAAGACTGCTTCGTGTGGAACTATTCCGAGATGCTGGGGCTAGATCCAGAAATAGCTATGCATAAATTGGCGATATCTACGGACGTCAAGCCATTCAAACAAGCACCAAGAAGAATGCGGCTCGAACTTGAAATGAGTATCAACACCGAATTCAAGAAGCTAATCGACTCCGGCTTCATCCAGGAAGTTCAATACCCCGACTGGATCGCCAATATTGTCCCAGTGATGAAGAAAAATGGGACGGTGCGCATCTGCGTGGACTTTCAGGACCTCAACAAAGCCTGTCCGAAGGATGACTTTCCTGTACCGGTTACCGAGCTGATGATAGATAACACGTCCAATCATGAAGTCTTCTCCTTCATGGACAGATCATCGGGGTACAATCAAATAAAGATGCATCCCGAAGACCAGAAGCATACCGCTTTCTGGACTTCTCTGGGCATATTTTGCTACAAAGTGATGCCTTTCAGTCTGAAGAACGCCGGTGCTAGCTATCAGAGGGCCATGACGAAGATTTTCAATAACCTCGTAGTGAAAAGCAAATCGTGCGAGGAACACTGGGAGCATTTGAAAATAGTGTTCCAACGTCTTCGTAAGTATAACCTAAAGATGAACCCTCTGAAATGCGCATTCGGAGTCTCCTCAGGCAAATTTCTAGGGTTCATCATACGACATCGGGGCATCGAAATAGATCTCTCGAAGATCAAGGCGATTATGGAAATGCTCACTCCAAGAACTTTAAAACAATTGCGGTCTCTACAAGGGAAGCTCGCGTATATCCGGCGGTTCATAGCTAACCTCTCCGGAAAAAACCGTCCCTACAGTCACTTGATGAACAAGGGAACCCTGTTCGTTTGGGATCGTAAATGCCAAAGCGCACTCGACGAAATCAAGCAATACCTGCAGAATCCGCCAGTACTGACTGCTCCAGTCAAGGGAAAGCCCATCATCCTGTACACAACAGCCCTTGAAGCTTCTTTAGGCGTGCTATGGGCACAAGAAAACAACCAAGGGAAGGAGAGAGCGCTCTACTATTTGAGTCGAGTTCTTCTGGGAGCAGAAAACAACTACTCCCCTATCGAAAAACATTGCCTGGCTTTAATCTTCGCTATAACGAAGCTTCGGCATTATGCTCTAGCGCATGAGGTCTATCTCATATCAAAAGTGGATCCTCTCAAATATTTGATGTCAAGAGCCATACTAACGGGACGGCTAGCTAAATGGGCCCTACTCTTAATGGAATTCTCGATAACATACCGACCTCTCAAGGCAGTGAAAGGCCAGGCCATCGCCGACTTCCTCGCTGAGCATCCGATACCTGTCGATTCATCCCTAAATTGCGAATTTCCAGACGAGCACGCGTTTGACATGATCAACGGGGAGAGAGGAGGGAGTGATACCCGATGGGAACTTTATTTCGATGGGGCATCTTCCATGAAGAATCGAAAGTACATCTCCCCCATAATCAAATCTGGGGTAGGCCTCATCTTCATGACTCTACGAGGAGGGATAATGCGCTTTGCTTTTTCCTTAACAGAGCCGAGAACAAACAATGAAGCAGAATATGAGGCTTTGATAGCAGGGCTTGAGATCATTGTCAACATGGGAATCGAAAACCTCCTCATATACGGAAACTCCCAGCTGGTCATTAGTCAAGTAAACGGCGACTATCAAACGTGCAAACCAGAGTTGGTAAAGTACGACGAAAGAGTGCAACAACTGCTGACTCAAATCCCCTCCTACGCTCTGGAAAGCATACCGCGTACAGAAAATAGCAAAGCGAATGCATTACCCAAACTCGCTAAAGAACTGGCTGAAGAAAACCTCGATGACGTAAGGATCGTTGTGCAAAGCCGTCAGGTTCTTGCATTATCAGAAATATCCCCGGAGTCGTCTGAAGGAAAGGAAGCGACCAAGCAAACAGCCATACGAATAGAGGATCAAGAAAAAGTTACGGATTGGAGAGAAGTCTTTATAGACTACTTCAAATCCCGTCAAACACCGGAAGATGCATCCTCAAGACATCAGCTCATAAAACGAGCCCTGTCTTTCGCCTTCGTCTATGATACTTTATATAAAAGATCGTTCGACTCTCTGTGGCTAAGGTGCCTGGGACCAGAAGAAGCAAAGGGAGTCGTCCAAGAAACTTATGATGGACTCTGCGGTTCTCATCAGGCCGGGCCAAAGATGAAGCTGAATATCAAAAGAATGGGTTACTATTGGCCCACGATGATTCAGTACTGCCTTGAATATGTGAAGCAGTATCATTCGTACCAAATTCACGGGGACTTCATCCACCAGCATCCAAATCCGCTACACCCAACATTGGCTAGCTGGTCGTTCGAAATGTGGGGAACCGATATAATCGGCCCCATTGAGCCAGCATCATCCAAAGGACATCGGTTCATACTGGCAACGACTGATTACTTCTCTAAGTGGGCAGAAGCCATACCGCTAAGAGAAGTGAAGACGGAGAACATCCTCCACTTCTTCAAGACGCACGTCATCTATCGGTTCGGCACTCCGCGACGGATTATCTCCGATAACGGGCCGTCCTACAGAAGTCACAGAATCAGCCGCTTCGCACAGCAGCATAACATAGACTGGAGATACTCTTTGGTCTATAATCCCCGAGCTAACGGTCTAGCTGAGGCTTTCAACAAAACCTTGACGAAGATCATAAAGAAGACGGTGTCCAAAAATAAAAAAGGACTGGCACGAGAGGCTGCATGAAGCTCTTTGGGCGTATCGAACCACGTTCAAAACGGCTACGAATACAACGCCGTATACATTGGTATTCGGCACGGAAACAGTACCCCCCTTAGAGATATAGCTACACTCTCTACGTGTGGTGGTTCATTATGAACTAACAGATGAAGAGAATGCTCATCTTCGGCTTGAGGAGCTCGACGCCCTCGATGAAACTCTTCTCATGGCGCAACAAAACATGGAGGCTTACAAAGAAAAAATGACACGCTCATACGAAAGATTAACTAGGCCGAGAACATTCCGCCAAGGCGAACTTGTGCTAGTGGTCAAGAGACCTATGATCCCCAATCGTACCAAACGAGGGAAATTCGAGCCAAACTATGAGGGCCCGTACATTATAGACAAAGTTTACCAAGGTGGGGCTTACTTGCTTATGGATATGCATGGCGAAAGACCCTTCCGGCCAATAAACTGTAGGGTTATTAGGCACTAGAACAAGGTTCTACAAGGCATCAAGCATGCCAAAATCAAATTTTTCAAGTGCCGAACAACCCAAGCAAGATCTTAGACTAGAGATTAGGCAAAACAATGAGCAAGTAAACAACTTTACTTCTAAGAGAAAGGGACTACAACCTTTGTAGTCCGTTCCTTCGCTTCATAAGCTCCGTGTTGTGGTCCCTTCGCTGCGATCATCAAGTACCCAGACTCAAGAGAGGCTCCATGAAGAGAAAAATGCAAGCCTGCTTACGATCTTCAATAACTAAGATGATGTACCTTGAAGAAACTCAAACACAAGCTCTTGCTTTGCTAATCAAGTATTAGTAAAGCAAACACCCTAATCTAAGTGGCAAGAATAGATGAGGATGATGAAGTAGGAATTTAGCTCTCTTTTGTTTTCAATTTCTCACTCATTATCATCACATGTCAAAAAGCTAGAAAGCTTTTTCAAGAGGAAGAAGAAGAAGAAATCTATTTGTGATGAATAATAAAATCATTGTATGTGGTTAGAATTACAACTATGTGTTAAGAATGAAGACTTAACCCTTGTAGAGAACTAACTATAGTAAAGGGTTTGGGTTGGGTTAAGAAATATCTACATAAAATATCATAAGTCAAAGTCAAAGCTTCATGAAGCTTCTTGAAAGCTTCATCCAAGTTTAACCCTAATCCAAACCCTAACCATATTTAAACTCCACAAAAAATGTTGTATTTGTAACCCTAACTTGTTACAATATTATATATCACATATATAATATATTTTGCAACAAAAGAAAATAATACAATTAACATATATCGCATATATATCAATGTATTATCCCGTGAGAAAATGAATCAATAAAGCGAGCTTATATTAGTTAACGTAAAGTAATATATCTCATATATAATTATACATTAAATTATCGAATCAACACTTGATCCGATAACCCGGCTATATTTATATATAATCGACTAATATAACATGTACCAATTCATCGAATCAACACTTGATCCGATGACCCGGTTATATCACATATACCCGGCCGATATCTCATATCACAAGAATAGAATATGATATCTCATATCGTATCATTCTCGGTCCCGCACATATCACATATGTGCTCCTACTCCGTTTTTCCTGAGCCAGGAAACCTCTGTGTAGGACTCTAAAGAATCGTCAATACGCCGGCAGTAGGTGATGATCATATCAAACACCCACAAGCTGCAAGCGGTCAGCTAAACGTAACAGCTACCTAGGTATTAAGCAATCAGAAGATCAACAAGCAAGCCTGTACATTCTCCCGCGAATCCAATCAGTAACACTCCCGTACAGTCCGGCCTCTTCATCTAATATGTCGCATATCTAGTCTAGGGGTGGTAAACGTCAGACCCCAATAACCGATAAGTCATGTTGATATGAGGTCTATAACAGTTCGAGAAACTACTGATAACACTTACCGGTAAATCTCAACAACCCTGGCCAGGGATTTCCAGTTATAGACAATCGAACACAGCGCAACATCAACTCCCAATATCGGGAGAGACGAAACCCCTTCTATCACTCATTGCCTCCATGTGATTCGGGACTGTACCCAAAAGCCACCGTTTTGCACGCCCTCTTGGACGTGGTATGATGGAAATCAAAGCATAGTGGGAATCACACAAGACTCTATGATGATCTCGGGTCTACAGACTAACCTGTACCAGTGTCACCAGAGAACTGCCATCTGACGTGAGGTATAATACCATCCGGGAGTTCTCGGCGAGTCCGTCCAGTGTACCCAGTCACCACTGAGCACCCGTATACTATTTCTGATATCAAACACCAATGGATATGGGATCATCCATCGCCCATCTACATGGGTCGAGAAGCATACGCTAGTCTACTCTGGTATATCGATGCCCTGTCTCGATACACCTACGACTAGGAACATAAGAACGATGTACTTAGCTACTACACTGTCCCCACTAGTATGATCTACATCATAGTCCTGGTAGTCAAGTACTCATTCTAAGGGCTTTATCAGCATGTAACATAGAGACAATCATAGTACATGTTAAGATAATGAGCAACCAGATAGCATACTATCATGTCGAGCAAGAAAGTCCTCCATATATATGTCCAAGCATCCACTACAATATACATCGTATGTACAGTAATAGCTTCTAGGGCATACATATCACTAACAATCTCCTACTTGCACTAGGGTCATCTGTTGTGGTATCTCATGCCCAACAATCAGCTGAGGTTGAAATATCCCATACTCAACCATCCCATAAAAGTCTCTCCTGGGAAATAGGCCTTTGTGAGTGGATCCGCGTTGTTGTCCTCTGTATCTACTCTCCTATCCTCGATCTCCCTGGAGATCAACCATCTCCTTGATCAGGTGATACTGCCTAAGAATATGTCTGGATCTCTGATGGGACGGGGGTTCCTAGGCATAAGCCACAACTCTATTGTCACACAATGGTAGGAACGAAGTTCATTTCAAGAACTTATATATATCCAGACTGCCTCTTTGGTAGCATCTTTGGTAACGATATCTCTTTCCTTTAATCGTCTAGAATGTCACGGTATCTGGCTTGGAACTCTTTCAACATACCGTCCCTCCACTGAGGGTAAAGACAATGCCTGTGACTGACATTCAGTCGTCCTTATCACCCTGGAACCTTTCCAGTGATTCTCCCCAGGATCGATTGATACCATCTCACTACACCTAGTGAGAATCCTAACATTCATTTAGATCTATTACATAGATCCAAAAACCCAGGATTTAGGATGTATCACCTTGATCCTAGATGGAGAATCCTTGTGATAAGAGGAGATTGACCAAGCGTAGCATAGGAAACTCCTTCCCTATCAAGAGTATGTCATCCACGTACAATACGAGGATCATCACCATACTCTTTACTACCTTTTTGTATATACAAGGTTCATCTATCATTTTGATGAAGTCAAACTCTTTGACTACCACATCAAAATAGACGTTCCACCTCCGTGATGCCTGCTTTATCCCATAAAGCACCTTGCACACGTTTCCACTGTTTCCACTTTCTACGAAGTACTCTGGCTGTGTACTTACAGACGCCTTCTTCTAAATCATCATTTAGAACAGCAGTCATGACACCCAACCACCAGATATCGTAGTCATGGTATGTAGCAGTGACAAGTAGGATCTGGATGGACTTAAGCATAGCTTTGAAAGTCTCAACTTTTCCATGTACACGAAGTAATCTTCTCAAGATATACTAGCTCCTGATGAGGATTTAACCCTTCAGATAAAGCAACCAAAGTCCATACTTTGTTGGTGTATAAGGATTCCATGTCAGATCGCTAAGCATCCAGCCATTCTTACAGAGTCCCCATTCTTGATGGCCTGCTCGAAACTAGTTAGGTCATCATCACATGATGCAATTCTCGCTCCCACTGTCATAGAGAAAACCGAAGTATCTCTCAGGTGGGTGAGGAACCCTACTAGATCGGCGGAGAGGCTGAGATTTGTTAGAAACTATTGAATCCTTCGGGTTTACCAAATCATCAGCTACAGTTTGTATAGCTGGAACCTTTCCAGTTCTACCTCATGACCACTAATTTCTTCACAAGAAATTCCTTTTCCAAAAGGTGGCATGCTGAGAAACAAAACACCTTTTGTTCCTCGGTTAGGTAAAAGATATTCCCTTGCGAATGCTTGGGATATCCAACAAACTTCCACAGAACTGACTTTGCCTCGAGCTTGTCCGGATTTTGCTTTTAGACATAGGCCAGACAACCCCAAATATTAATATCCTTAAGAGATGGGCTCTTCCCATACCATATCACATATGGAGTGGTAGGCATCTGATTTGATTGGAACCCTATTCAATAGGTATGCAGCTTCTCAAGTGCATAACTCCCAAAAGGAAATAGGAAACTCAGTAGTACTCATCATAGAGCACACCATATCACATAGGGTGTGATTGCTCCGCCCCGATACACCGACGTGCTGTGGTGTATACGGAGGAGTAATGTTGAGAGAGAATCTCATTCTCCTTTAGAATAGTCCAGGATCTCCGTGCTCAAGTATTCTCCTCCCTGATTTCATCAAAGGACATAATACTTATACCCATTTTGGTTCTCTACTTCTGTCTTATATTCATTGAATTTCTCAAAAAGTTCAGACTTGTGTTTCAACAGGAACATATGTCTGAATCATGAGAGATAATCAGTGAATGTAATGAAGTAAAAGAACCGGTCCTGGTATGTGTAGACCGGGGACCTTACATACATCATCATGTATCAATCCCAAAAGTTCACTAACTCTTTCTCTGTTTCCAATAAACAGAGCTGTGGTCATTCAATCTTTGTGACATGACTGGCAAGTTTTATAAGATGTAAATTCAAAGTGAATTAAATATGCATCTTAATGTAACTTCAGCTAGTCGGGTCACATTGACATGACGTAGTCTACAATACCTCAAGAAGGATTTGTTCATTTCTGAACTCTTCCTCTTGTGTGTGTTCTGTACGTTAAAAACTGTAGTTTGATTTAGAACGTCTATGCTTTTAGATAACGTGCCTGAACCGATCAACTCTTGATATAGGAAATGTTCAAAACATTATCCAACAATACAAAATTATATCCTTCTTTACTAATAAAGAGACTGATATGATGTTGTATATATCAGGTTCGGTGTCTAATAACATTCGTTCAGAATCAATGTATTTGTTAATACATGGTGATAATTGTCAACTGCTTGGCTTGCAACAATTGCACCGTTTCCAACTCTTGAAACTTATCACCCGATCTCAGTTCTCTACTTATCTGTAGCCCATGTAACAGATTACATATGCGGGATCCTGATCCGGTATCTCATACCCAGGACATAAAGGATACTGAGAAAACAGTTCTCTGTAATGAACACACCCGAAGAAGATGCATCAGCATGCACTTTCTTTGTTTGGGCGGCACGGGAATTCTGGTAATCCCCTATTTCCTGCTCTGTCTTATAACAATTATAAGTTGGAGCGGGACCAACGTTCCCTAGCGCAGTATAACAAGCGGGTTCGGTCAATATATCTGTACTATTATCTTGATTAAGGCGTGACATGGTCGCTACCTGGAGAGAGAGAGAAGAAAACACTCAGTGTATGCTCTTACAAGATTAGATTGGTTATTAATATATCTAATCAGGATGTCTCCTGCTGTTTTAGTCAAATCTTCCTTCAAACCCTAAAAGGAAAGACTAGCCGGGATTAATTACACCCTACAAATTCGCCAATCTTTCAGCCAGGCTAGTGCCGGTACTTTGAGGGAGGTTTCCCGTGCTTTCGCACGGACCTAATTAAAATAAATCTCGTTTTCCCAGGGGCGTAACCCCGTTAACACCATTCTAGACACCTACTTGATCGGCTAATTGTAATGTGTAAAACTCTCCCAGGAGTAACTCTTACTCGCAGCGGGTATCGGGATCCAACTATCTCATAGAAAGTATGCAATCTCATTGCAAATTTCAACACTTGAAATTCCCAATAATATTTTACCCCTAGCAACTATATGACCTTAACATAGTCAACAAATCATAAGTGCTAGTCAAGTTCAACGGACATTTTCCGATTGAATTAAACCCACCCGCACGACCCTTAACATAGTCAACAAAGTCGCACGACTACCCTAATCCAATCGCATCATATGCTTATACAGATAAGCACTAATCAGCTACCGCACACTACGCCTTAACATAGTCAACAAACGTAGCACGAATACTAACTAGTACTTATTTGAAATGACGGAGGGCTACGACAGGTTTTTAAGAAAACCCTTTGCGTAATGAACTTGATATCGTTGTAGAATCGAGTGAATTTGAAAATGAGTGTTTTTGAGGCTTTCACAAGTTTTGCTAAAGAGGTCACTCCCAGTGAAGGGATCTCGGCTCTTTCCTTATCGAATAAGGTGCAGGATATTTCATAAATACCACTATGTAAAGCAAAAACTACAAAAGCAATCAAAAGACAAACCGAGGGTTGTAGCATCTGCCAGTTATTGCTAAAGAGGTCACTCCCGGTGAAGAGATCTCGGCTCTTTCCTTATCGAATAAGGTGCTGGATATTCTACAAGGAATACCGCTGTGCAAAGCAAGAACTTGAGCTACCAGTTTTTAAACAAGTTTCTACAACATCTTTAGGTTTCTTTTATTTCATTAATCTCATTAATGAAGTCCCATTTTATTATGCTTCACAAGTATCACATTTGAAACAAAATCAGCAATATAACATATATCTCATATATATAATATAAACATTCGTCTCAGGCAGTAATATGATCTCATCACAGAACATTGCAGCAGAAGACAATATATGAAATATTGGATATACTAGGTTGTCCATGTTTTATTGCGAACCTGTATAAAACACGGATTCCACGGTCGTGATGAATAGCCAAACCCACATCCCTAGACCCCTACGAGAGCGGAAAGTAACCCTGCCAATTCTAGGGTTAAGAGACCCGGTCTCGACTCCTCAAGATGGACTCCCACTGGACCCTAGAACCCGGTTACTTATACTCCCCTCCTTGGGTCTATCCTAATGTGGAAAAGTAAATAATATACAATTGTGACATCATCCTCAACCTAGAAGTTCCCCAATAAAATAATATTACATACAATGAATTTTACATGAATGAAAAAGAAAAACTCCCATCTCACATAAAACCCCCGGCTATTCAAAACACGACGATCTAATATAACATATCACACCAACACATAACATCTCATATCATCAACGTAAGCAAGTATGCGTATCCCGATTGCCGTTGATGTATAGCAACGAAGCCGGCGATACACCACATACTACGCTTACGGTCACAGAAAAGAAAGTGTAAAACTACAACATTTGGAATCCACAATCACTTTAGATATTTTAAATCCGAAATATCACATACTTCGCATTTCATGCCTAACTATATGAATTCCACATATTGTATCACATTCCAGATAAATAGACAATGTTAAACTTTCCGATCAAATAAACAAACACCCAAGATTTCCCAAATAGCTCAACACTTGAGCGGAGTTCAAAAATCCCAGAACATGTCATAGCCCTAATGAACCAGTCGTAAAAGGGTCAAACCAACGCCTCACATTTGGCAACGCTAAACTACCACAAACCCTGGGGTTCAGTGGCAGTTTTGACGGTCACATAATCGAGTTAAGGTTACGTTCTTCTAGAGGGTCCACAGATACGCTTGCATGATTTTCCGAAAGTTTCAAACTCGTGAAAAAATCCAACACTTGAAAGTTTCCGACAAGGGAAAAAGTGAGTTATTGATATCCGTTCAAACTTTTTAACACGTTCTAAATTACCCGAAAAACTAAACGATATTAAACTTTTCGATCGAATTAACGAATCCCAAAGATCTCCAGAAAACTCAACACTTGAGTAATATTAAAAATTTCCAGAAGCATGTAGTAATACCTACGGATATTACCTAGAAACATCTATCCCTAATACCCAAATACGGCCGCGGAACCGCCGCGCAAAGCATGGTATTGCCGTGGTGCCGCAGCGACTTGGGGGAATTAGGAGTTCGTATTTCACAGTAATCCTTAGAATTCCCTGCTTAATTTTTTGAGTATTTTTAATACAGAAAAAATCAACATTTTAAAAAATTTCCAGAGAGGGGGTCTAAATCGACGTTTCAGGGTTCGATCAGATTTTTAACTTCGTCTACACGATGCCTAATGCTCTAGCTTGGCTCTGATACCACTGTAGGATTATTAGGCACTAGAACAAGGTTCTACAAGGGATCAACCATTCCAAAATCAAAATTTTCAAGTGCCGAACAACCCAAGCAAGATCTTAGACTAGAGATTAGGCAAAAAATGAGCAAGTAAACAACTTTACTTCTAAAAGAAAGGGATTACAACCTTTGTAGTCCATTCTTTCGCTTCATAAGCTCCAGTTGTGGTCCCTTCGCTGCGATAATCAAGTACCCGGACTCTAGAGAGGCTCCATGAAGAGAAAGATGCAAGCTTGCTTCCGATCTTCAATAACTAAGATGATCTACCTTGAATAAACTCAAACCCAAGCTCTTACTTTGCTAATCAAGTATTAGCAAAGCAAACACCCTAATCTAAGTGGCAAGAATAGATGAGGATGATGAAGTAGGAATTTAGCCCTCTTTTGTTTTCAATTTCTCACTCATTATCATCACATGTCAAAAAGCTAGAAAGCTTTTTCAAGAGGAAGAAGAAGAAGAGATCTATTTGTGATGAATAATGAAATCATTGTATGTGGTTAGAATTACAACCATGTGTTAAGAATGAAGACTTAACCCTTGTAGAGAACTAACTATGCTAAAGAGTTTGGGTTGGGTTAAGAAATATCCACACAAAATATCATAAGTCAAAGTCAAAGCTTCATGAAGCTTCTTGAAAGCTTCATCCAAGCTTAACCCTAATCCAAACCCTAACCATATTTAAACTCCATAAAAAATGTTGCATTTGTAACCCTAACTTGTTACAATATTATATATCACATATATAATATATTTTGCAACAAAAAGAAAATAATACAATTAACATATATCGCATATATATCAATGTATTATCCCGTGAGAAAATGAATCAATAAAGCGAGCTTATATTAGTTAACGTAAAGTAATATATCTCATATATAATTATACATTAAATTATCGAATCAACACTTGATCCGATGACCCGGCTATATTTATATATAATCGACTAATATAACATGTACCAATTCATCGAATCAACACTTGATCCGATGACCCGATTATATCACATATACCCGGCCGATATCTCATATCGCGAGAATAGAATATGATATCTCATATCGTATCATTCTCGGTCCCGCACATATCACATATGTGCTCCTACTCCGTTTTTCCTGAGCCAGGAAACCTCTGTGTAGGACTCTAAAGAATCGTCAATACGCCGGCAGTAGGTGATGATCATATCAAACACCCACAAGCTGCAAGCGGTCAGCTAAACGTAACAGCTACCTAGGTATTAAGCAATCAGAAGATCAACAAGCAAGCCTGTACATTCTCCCGCGAATCCAATCAGTAACACTCCCGTACAGTCCGGTCTCTTCATCTAATATGTCGCATATTTAGTCTAGGGGTGGTAAACGTCAGACCCCAATAACCGATAAGTCGTGTCGATATGAGGTCTATAACAGTTCGAGAAACTACTGATAACACTTACCAGTAAATCTCAACAACCCTGGCCAGGGATTTCCAGTTATAGCCAATCGAACACAGCGCAACATCAACTCCCAATACCGGGAGAGACGAAACCCCTCCTATCGCTCATTGCCTCCATGTAATTTGGGATTGTACCCAAAAGCCACCGTTTTGCACGCCCTCTTGGACGTGGTATGATGGAAATCAAAGCACAGTGGGAATCACACAAGACTCTATGACGATCTCAGGTCTACAGACTAACCTGTACCAGTGTCACCAGAGAACTGCCATCTGACGTGAGGTATAATACCATCCGGGAGTTCTCGGCGAGTCCGTCCAGTGTACCCAGTCACCACTGAGCACCCGTATACTATCTCTGATGTCAAACACCAATGGATATGGGATCATCCATCGCCCATCTACATGGGTCGAGAAGCATACGCTAGTCTACTCTGGTATATCGATGCTCTGTCTCGATACACCTACGACTAGGAACATAAGAAGGATGTACTTAGCGACTACACTGTCCCCACTAGTATGATGTACATCATAGTCCTGGTAGCCAAGTACTCATCCTAAGGGCTTTATCAACATGTAACATAGAGACAATCATAGTACATGTTAAGATAAAGAGCAACCAGATAGCATAATATCATGTCGAGCAAGAAAGTCTTCCATATATATGTCCAAGCATTCACTACAATATACATCGTATGTACAGTAATGGCCTCTTGGAACAGAATGTGCCAGTGTATATGAGAGGAGTCCAACTTACCCCGTGGACTATGGTATATGGAGTATAAGGCCCCGTCAAAATCCACAGGACAACGGCAACGGATATTCAGGTTAGGTGTATTAAAGTGACCGTCTTGTGCCACTTTTAACACATTCCGTACTAATCTACCCCTTTAAAAACCCCGTAATTTTTATTGTATTGTTTATGGTTGTAAGAATTGCCGAAACCATGATATCAGTTGTTCATGTAAACGGATAAGGATGTAAACGGATAGTTATGTATTCAAGTCAATGTATATCCATGGTGTAAGTCTACGTTAGCGCCCCGGCCGTCTACAGACGCCAAATGCGGAACAAAAACTTTTTAACAGGCGCTATCGTATACTTTAACCCGGATCTGCCATTATTGCTAAACTAACAAACTGTAAAGAGAGTAGAAAGGTTATACCGAACGATCCGAGTCCTTCGTTCTTTAACCATCATCCCACGCTCCGTTGCGGCTGCTCCGATCTCGTCGATCTCCGATCTGCTCGTCCAGGTGGCACCACGTCAACGATTCTTTAAACGGGCTCCCGCCTCTGACTCGAGGCAACTCGGTCGTCAAGTTTGCTAAAAGAGACGACCAAGAATGATGTAGAGAATTAGTAGATGACTTTGTCTCACTTCGTCCAAGTCCGTGGACGATCGGTAAATGAAGTTGCCACTCGGATCGGGTGATGGAATGAAAAAGGCTATGAAATTTCCATGCACCCTAAACCTTAGTCTTTTCTCTCAAGAATGAAAATTAATCTCTCTCTCTCACTCAAAGAATGGCCGGCCACTTTTATGGAGGAGGAGGGTGAGTGTAGGAGCAATCAAGGAGGTGACCATAAACAAGAAGCTTATCATGAAGAAAAGATCTTAACAAAAACAAAATGCATTAATGTTAAAGCATGAGTCATTAAAACCTAGTCATCATATAATAAAAGCAAAGATGAGTCATGAACCTAGTCACCATCCTTGTCATCACTTCTAGAAACTTCTAGAACACTGACTTACCTCATCTCAAGAAAAGATAAATCCGCCTTTAACCGAATGTTAAAAGACGGCTGATAGAAAACTGAAAACTGGCAACTTCCAAAAGTGATCCTGAAACGACTTTCAGGATAACCCCGAAACTGTATAAATATACCCGCATTTGTATTACGACCGAATACAAATGCAACGGAGACAAAGATATTATATCTACTCAATATAATACTCGGATCCGGCTTAAACTAAAGCCGACCAGTATCATCTGCCCGAAAAATAACACGTGCGTAAACGCAGGTGCATTTTCCGAACCCTGCCATAAAACCATACGGCCTCTACAACGTTTCGCCCGAACTTGGGAAACTGTCTGTGGGGGACTCTAATGACTCGTCAGTACCCTGGCAGTGGGTTTAACCACAAACCGTCAGCGGCACTAGCTATGCGTAACGGCTGCCCATGGACTGACCTCAAGGGAGGCTGATGAGCGAACTCATCCAGAAACCCTACTGAGCCTAACAGTGACAATGTATATACAGTCCGGTCCGTTCGTCTATGAGTATCGCATATCTGCCTAGGGGGCTAGAAACGTCAGACCCCCAATAGCAGTATAAGTCGTGTCGGAGTGTAGCCCAATAACACTCTGAGATACTACTGGAGTACCTACCAGTAAATCTCCTGCCATGGCCATGGACTTTGTGTAATGGCTCTCCTAGACACAGCACGACCTCGCCCCCAATACCGGGAGAGACGAATCCCCTGCCGATCCGCTCACGTGCCTCCATATGGCTCGGGACTGTACCCAAAAGCTACCTGTTTGCACGACTCCTTTGAGCCGTGGTAGAGTAGAAATCAAAGCACAGTGGGAACTCACACGAGACAAATGACGACCTCAGGTCGATGAACTAACCTGTACACATGTCACCAGGGAACTGCTATCTGACGATAGATATAGTACCAACTAGCAGATTCCCGGCGAGTCCTGTCCGGTGTACTCATAACCCAATGAGCACCTGTATACATCTTAGGTGATCCAACTGACACCAGTGGCTTGTGAGACCGGCCACCGCCCCTCGTCGGGGTCTCGACTGTACACACTAGTCTACTCCGGAGTATCGATGCCCTGTCTCGAAACTCCCACGACTAGGGACTACAATTAAGGATATGCGTATAAACCACCCAACTCTCACGTATATGATCGCCATCATACAGTTGGTGGTAAAGCAAGATCCTAAGGGCTCTATCAAAGTGTAACATGTAATCAGTCACCTGAAAATGTACACGACTGATAAAGGCAAACCAGATAGCATACTATCATCTTGAGTAAGACTGTCCTACCGGTATAGGTCCTCCGCAATCATTGCAATCACGTACCTGCGATCCAATAATTAACTATGAGGGCACTATCTCCAACAATCTCCCACTTGCACTCAAGGCTAATTATTGCGATGTCGACTACTCACAGCCCGTGTGAAACCGAACATCCAACTCCTCTACTAATCAGTTTCACAAAGCCCGTTTGTAAAACTATTGTGTTCGAGAAATAGCCTCAGTGAGTGGATCCGCCTAGATGTTTCTTTCTATATCTCTCTTAATCTCAAGTTCACGGAGAAAGCCATCTCCCGAATTGAGTAATACCTGTCTTAGAATATGTCTGGATATCTGATGGGACCTAGTTCATAAATGAACTCCAAATCCAAACTTCTTAGACTGTATCGATCACCGAACCTAATCAGTATCCGGCACCATGCCACCCACAGTATCCTCTTGGACCACCTGTCCATAATACTGTCCCTCTTCGTCAGAGGGAAAAACTATAACTCTGACAATCACTCTGTCAACCCTGTCACCTTTGAAGCCTCGAATGATAACCGTCTCCCGAAAGAGGCTGCCGTCATCAAATCCGTAGAACATGTACTTATGTTCTAAAACTGCTTCCTTATGTTTCTCCAGGATTGGATTAATACAAACTTATTGCATCTAGTGCAAAAACAACATCTGGTGTGGTACTTGACATCTCATGATTGACTCAGTTGCCTAAGCAAGTGATTTGCCAATCATGCCCATCCCTCTCCTCTTTAGTCTATAAGATACCTTTAGAGAGAGTGACTCAATCACCTGCAGGTGCACCACCATGCTAGGAGTCATCTATTCTAAAAACCATTAGAATACTGTCAAAGTACCCATATTGGGAAACTACCCAAATCCATATCTAAAACCATAGATCTAGAAACCATAATGTCTGATATTATATCCATATCCTGTCTGGAGAAACAACTGTGTGACGACCACAGTACAACCGATCGTAGTATAGGAATTTTACTTCCTACTCTGTGTATGTCATCCAAATACCATGACATCACACCCTACTACCTTCTTAACAGATCCATCCCCTATTCTGATTGAAGTCAAACCCATGACTGTCACATCAAAACTAGATGATCTATCTCCGCTATAACTGCTCTTTTCTATAAATAAACATAAGCTACTTGCCCACCATGCTTCCGCTGCTCCCACTGACTACGACAACCCTCCTACCGGGTCTCATAACCTGGAACAACAGTAGTGTCAAGTCTGGATAGATAAGAACCTCCCTGTCACCGTCCTTGAGGCTACCGAAGTACCTCTCGGGTGTCTGAGGTTACCCACCATATCTGCGGAGTGGCTATTGGAATGTCAAACCTGATTGAATATATAGGTCCTATTAAATTTTCCGTAATCGTTCGCGGTTCTGGAATCACTTCCAGTTCTACCATACTCCCACTACTGTTTTCTGAAAAAGATCCATTTTACTTAAACTGTGGCGAGTCAAGAACAATATCACTATTGATCTTCCAAATGGTAGAATATCAACCCTCGTCATAGCCAGGGTCAACCCACAAACAGCCATTACAGAAACGTGCCCTGAGTTATTCAGAGTCTGGTTTTAAGCATAAGCTGGACAACTCCCCGTACCTTAACATCTTTTAAGGTACGATCCATTCTATATCCAATACAGAAACTTTGGCACTTATTTAATTGGAACCAGATTCAAATCATGCAGCTTTCTCCAGTGCATATCAACTTAATGAAAAGAGGCTAATCAGCATTACTCAACTTAGGAATCCATCCAATTATGAGTAACCTGAAAGAGAAACACGTTTCTCAAAATCATCACTATCATCTGAAAACCAATCACAAGAATCTACATCTTCGATCTCTTTGAAGAATCCCGATACTTGTGATACATGGTTCTCTACTTTATTCTTATACCCACAACTTCTCAAAACTTAGACCTTGTATTTCTACGAAATACTTGTCTAAATACTAGAGAAGTTATAAGTAAACAGAACATAGTACGAGGACCTACCCCTTTGTCCTGATGGACACTGGACAACATACAATACTCTGTATAAGTCCGCTGAGTTTAAGCAACTCAAAACCTGTGCGTTGTAGGTTGAAAACTGTACTCTGGCGATTTCCTCAAATATCACCAATTACAACGAATTCCGATATAATGAGGATGATCACATAATTCCCAATAACTTACTCCCACTCATCATCTGTAAAACCATACAGATATGAGAATGAAACCTGGTAAATACATACCCTTGGAGTAAGTATCTAATCGGGAAAACAGTTTTCCTTTAACGATGCACTGAAACATGAAAATGTTTCATAGGGGTATCCTGGTATTCATAGCAATGCCTCTTCCATAATCCAATTCATGACTATAACCGTATATCTCTTTGTCATCTCTCCAAATCCCTTTATTTGTCTTTAGTCGTTACCTTCTGTACACTATCATTAGGCTAAATGGTTTTCTTCCTTCCCTACCGTTCGGCACCAGCCTATGGTTTGGAAGAAGACTATCCAGTAAGCATAATAGGTGTACCCTCCTAAACCAAGGAGTACTCACAACTGAGAGAAGGTGATGATAAAAGACAACTGAATAATACCTTATTCTATTTAAAGGTGAAATAGGAGTGGTGACGAAGTACGCGGTTTTGGTCGTGAATGATAACAGTCGCAATTTACTTTGCCCTCTTTCTAATCCCTTTATTTTGTCTTTACATATTACCTTCTGCACACCCTATTTAGGCTAATTGGTTTTCTTCATTCCCTACCTTTCGGCACCTGCCTATGGTTTGGAATAAGACTATCCAATAAGCGTAATAAGTGTACTCTCCTAAACCAAGGAGCCCTCGCAACCTGAGAGAAGGTGATAATAAAAGACAACTGAATAAACCAATTCTATTTTTCCTGAACCTTGATCCATCCTCGAAGAAGTCCCTTCGAGTTCGTATATAACCATACGATGGATCTATCCAATGGAAGTGGATGTCCGTAGTAAAACGGGTGTTCTGAGAAATTCAAAGGGTAGAAGAAGGAGTGGCAATGACTTATGCAACATAGACAATCCAAAAGCCAGTATTTTAAGAAGGTTCGGTCAACTTGGTCACTGAGTCATAGTCTAGGGTCGGTCAAAGGTCGCTGCCAAAGAGAGAGAGAAAAGAAACACTCTGCGTGCACTCTAACCAAGATCAGAATGGTTATCACTTTATCTAATCCGGAAACCTCCCACTGTCCTGTCAAATTCTCCTCCAAACCTGAAAGAAGAATCAATCGGGATCGCCCGAAGAGTAAACCAACTCATCAGTGGGAATCGGGATCCAACTCTCATCGCATGATAACGTGATGGAATGCATCCACGTTACTCATACTCCAGAAGGTATGCGCATACTTGGCAAGTTTCAGTTTTTTTAGAAACTCCCGATAGGATTTTTGCCCCATGCTCTTATAACCTTGGCGTTAGGTCAAAATGTCATAAGTCACATGCCAAGTTCTACCCGTCACTATCTTGTTAATTTGAACCCACCCGCACATGCCCTTGGCGTTAGGTCAAAATGGCAGAACGGCTGTCCCAAACCAACTCATCTATCTATGCAACAATTGAATACCCAGCAGCTACCAAACACTATGCCTTAGCGTTAGGTCAAAATACATAGCTTGAATACTACTGAATACCCAAAAGAAGTGACGGAGGGCTACGGCTGGTTTTTGGCGAAAAACCTTTAACGTAGTGAACTTGATATCGCTGAAGGAACCTGATAGCTTTTAAAAATATAGTGGCGAAAACCTTTTGCTAAAGAGGTCACTCCCGGTGAAGGGATCTCGGCTCTTTCCTCGTGAAATGAGGTGCAGGATATTCCACTGAATACCACGGTGCAAAGCAACTTGTAATCGACTATAGTGAAGTTATTACCCTGACGCAAACTTCTGCCCAAGGGGTCAGTCCCGGTGAAGGGATATCGGCCCTTGCCCCGTCGAATGAGGTGCAGGATATTCCACTGAATACCGCTATGCAAAACAAAAGGAAACGTCTTTGCAATAACACTTTTAAATTGTTCCAACAACATCAATCAGGTTTGTTTTACTTTGCATTGATCAGAATCAACGCAGTCCCATCAATCAATCACACCAGAAAAGAACGAAAATAAAATGTACGTATATGCCATCCGCATTCGTCACTGGGTCCCGTCATCACCCGTTAGGTTACTTAACTAACGACAGAGCGGGGACTGGACTAGCGCGGGTGTAAAACATATACAACATCTAATAGTATATAAACCAATATACAATAATCGCTCCAGGCGTGATAATATGCAACATTACAGAAAAGTAATAAGCATCACAGAACAATACAGATAATCTGGGATCCCCGGGTTTCATAGAGCCGCTGCTGAAACCCGACGTTCCCCTGTCGTGTGGATAGCCTGTGCAATGAAACCTAGACCCCTACGGGTGCGGCAAGTCACCCGCCAAAACCTGAAGCGAGGCAGCCCCCTACAGCAATGTGAATGGACCACCCAGCACTTCACGGAATCCGGTAAGCTTGGGCACCCCTCCTTGGGTCAACCTGTACCCCCTACGAGTGTGGCAAATAGTCTGCCAATTTTAGAGTGGGGCCCCTCTGCCTCTCAAAGCCATGAGATGCGGACCCGTTGCCCTCCAGAATCCGGCTATCCGTGCACTCCGTCGCGGGGCAAAACCTAGTACAGTAATGAAAAATAGTACAACAGGTACATCGACCGCAACCTGGTCGTGCCCCAAAAGAATATTATACAATAGGCAGTGACGGCAGTCCACATGTTGGACGCTCGCCCCGCAATATCAAATGTACAAATAAACTCAAACTGTACTACCATTGCACACTGCTATCCACCATGACAAATCCGCAACATCACAGCACAACACAGAACATCAACGCGAATGTCACGTTCGCAAACCCGTCTAAAAGAACTATAGCAATCAGACGCGGTTTACCGATCAAATGACATTCCCGGTCGGAGATATAATGTAAGCATTGTAAACCAACGTGTTTAAATTTCGATCGACAAAATATCATAAAGTGGGCCCCTCGAACAACTGGTGAACAGTAACAAAATCTGGGCCCAAAAGATATTTACCAAAAACTCCAATTTCCAGAGAAGAACCCACTGAGCAAATTTGGGGGCATGATGACACTGAATGGCCGCGGATCCGCGGCCAAACCATAGGTTTGGCCGCGTTTCCGCGGTAGTCTTGTCGAATCATGATCCCAAATTTGTACGGTGTTCTTAGAAAACCCTGCACAGATTTCTGTGATATGTGGAATATTTTTAGGACACCATTTAAAATCGACAGAAACTGTGAAAATGAAAAATGCGGTTTTTGATTTCCGGTTCGATCGATATTTTAAACGCGTTAGCACAAGTTAGTATAGCAAAATGGTGAGGCTCTGATACCACTGTAAGTCTACGTTAGCGCCCCGGCCGTCTACAGACGCCAAATGCGGAACAAAAACTTTTTAACAGGCGCTATCGTATACTTTAACCCGGATCTGCCATTATTGCTAAACTAACAAACTGTAAAGAGAGTAGAAAGGTTATACCGAACGATCCGAGTCCTTCGTTCTTTAACCATCATCCCACGCTCCGTTGCGGCTGCTCCGATCTCGTCGATCTCCGATCTGCTCGTCCAGGTGGCACCACGTCAACGATTCTTTAAACGGGCTCCCGCCTCTGACTCGAGGCAACTCGGTCGTCAAGTTTGCTAAAAGAGACGACCAAGAATGATGTAGAGAATTAGTAGATGACTTTGTCTCACTTCATCCAAGTCCGTGGACGATCGGTAAATGAAGTTGCCACTCGGATCGGGTGATGGAATGAAAAAGGCTATGAAATTTCCGTGCACCCTAAACCTTAGTCTTTTCTCTCAAGAATGAAAATTAATCTCTCTCTCTCACTCAAAGAATGGCCGGCCACTTTTATGGAGGAGGAGGGTGAGTGTAGGAGCAATCAAGGAGGTGACCATAAACAAGAAGCTTATCATGAAGAAAAGATCTTAACAAAAACAAAATGCATTAATGTTAAAGCATGAGTCATTAAAACCTAGTCATCATATAATAAAAGCAAAGATGAGTCATGAACCTAGTCACCATCCTTGTCATCACTTCTAGAAACTTCTAGAACACTGACTCACCTCATCTCAAGAAAAGATAAATCCGCCTTTAACCGAATGTTAAAAGACGGCTGATAGAAAACTGGAAACTGGCAACTTCCAAAAGTGATCCTGAAACGACTTTCAGGATAACCCCGAAACTGTATAAATATACCCGCATTTGTATTACGACCGAATACAAATGCAACTGAGACAAAGATATTATATCTACTCAATATAATACTCGGATCCGGCTTAAACCAAAGCCGACCAGTATCATCTGCCCGAAAAATAACACGAGCGTAAACGCAGGTGCATTTTCCGAACCCTGCCATAAAACCATACGGCCTCTACAACGTTTCGCCCGAACTTGGGAAACTGTCTGTGGGGGACTCTAATGACTCGTCAGTACCCTGGCAGTGGGTTTAACCACAAACCGTCAGCGGCACTAGCTATGCGTAACGGCTGCCCATGGACTGACCTCAAGGGAGGCTGATGAGCGAATTCATCCAGAAACCCTACTGAGCCTAACAGTGACAATGTATATACAGTCCGGTCCGTTCGTCTATGAGTATCGCATATCTGCCTAGGGGGCTAGAAACGTCAGACCCCCAATAGCAGTATAAGTCGTGTCGGAGTGTAGCCCAATAACATCCTGAGATACTACTGGAGTACCTACCAGTAAATCTCCTACCATGGCCATAGACTTTGTGTAATGGCTCTCCTAGACACAGCACGACCTCGCCCCCAATACCGGGAGAGACGAATCCCCTGCCGATCCACTCACGTGCCTCCATATGGCTCGGGACTGTACCCAAAAGCTACCTGTTTGCACGACTCCTTTGAGCCGTGGTAGGGTAGAAATCAAAGCACAGTGGGAACTCACACGAGACAAATGACGACTTCAGGTCGATGAACTAACCTGTACACATGTCACCAGGGAACTGCTATCTGACGATAGATATAGTACCAACTAGCAGATTCCCGGCGAGTCCTGTCCGGTGCACTCATAACCCAATGAGCACCTGTATACATCTTAGATGATCCAACTGACACCAGTGGCTTGTGAGACCGGCCACCGCCCCTCGTCGAGGTCTCGACTGTACACACTAGTCTACTCCGGAGTATCGATGCCCTGTCTCAAAACTCCCACGACTAGGGACTACAATTAAGGATATGCGTATAAACCACCCAACTCTCACGTATATGATCGCCATCATACAGTTGGTGGTAAAGCAAGATCCTAAGGGCTCTATCAAAGTGTAACATGTAATCAGTCACCTGAAAATGTACACGACTGATAAAGGCAAACCAGATAGCATACTATCATCTTGAGTAAGACTGTCCTACCGGTATAGGTCCTCCGCAATCATTGCAATCACGTACCTGCGATCCAATAATTGACTATGAGGGCACTATCTCCAACACATGGTTCGGTCAGTTAAGTCATATTGATATTGATTATATTATGGTATTCATGTTTCAAGTTCCAGCATATGGATTCATGTTGTATTGGAGTTATATTTGAATAGTATGTAGATTATATTCAGATTAGACCGAGACTCCGTCTGAGTCAGACACTTAAACAGAATTGGATTCCTGAATTAGGTTTTGGAGTTATCGGTAACTGTTGTATATGGACGGCAGGATTTGTGACTTTTTCCAAGCCAATTACCATTGATAACCCCGTTTTAGTTTTCTACCTTAAATAGGCAAGCACCCACTTTCTCTGACTCCCTGAGGCTCAAGAGAAGTGGTCCCGCTTAAACCTATATTTACTAGGGTCTTTATTAAAAATTAATAAACTTGAGGGGGTTTTATGAAAAATAGTTTAGTATACTTTCAAAATAATTCTCAAGTATTTATTTATCGTATTTAGGGTTTTCATGGATGTAATTTTTAAATGTGAAGTATTCTAGTGAATTTACCTAGATTGAATAGTATATGGTATTTTAGTGTAAATTTGATTTGTATGGATTTGTGATGGTAGATTCATGAAATTTGTGATTCCTTTGTTTAGAAAACATGGAATTTATTATATGTATTTAAAATAGATAATTTGATAATATTATAAATAATTATAGAAAAATAAATTTATTTATTAAATAGAAGTTACGTTTTCTTAAAAATTGTAATAAAAATTCTATCGAGATCGGATACTCCGTGAGGAGGTCTGCATCTTGCTCTACTAGTACCGAGGATGTGTGATAACCCACACCATTCAAATCGGGTTCTCCAAAATGGGTTGTAGAGGCTTAATTACAAGGAATTTAATTTAAAACAATCTTAAAGAATACGGTTTTATTAGTTTAAGCTATTTGTAACAACCCTAAATTTCCTGTACAACTTTCTGTACAAATTTTCAAAAAATACAGAAAGGGATACTTTTGCCTGAGCACAAGATATAAGTTTTTTTTGCTTTTAAATAGAAAGCAAGAGCTTGTAGCTCATTGTTAAGACCTTGCACTGCTGAACCAAGCCACCAGAGTTCAAATCCCATCCCCCACATTATTTTTAATATTGCTTTATTTTGAATTTTTAGAAGCCCAAGGGTCTACACGTGTATAACTCGTAAAAACCCCACTACACATGTAAAACTAACTGTCCCAGGGGGTATATGATACGACGGGGAACACTTTGCACCCCAGACTCGGCCGAATCGGCCGGCGACTCGGCCGACTCGGGCCGTCGCCGCCAGCCGGACTCGGCCGGACCGCCGAGTCCCCAACATGAAAAGTCTGACTCTTGACCTCCCCAGTCCCCCTGTATACTTTAATTGTCCTGCACAGTAACAGAGCCCCTTTGAAACCCTATTTACTCCATTTTAATACATTTTTAATACATTTTAATACAATTTTCAATTCACCCTTTCACCTACCCTAAACCCTAGCCTTATCCTATAAATACAACCCCTAGACACACCCCCTCACTCCAAAATTCTGATCAAAACTCTCAAGAAAATCCCTACAAGTTTAGTGTGCAATTGAAGTTAGCAAAAGGCGAAAGCTCCGGCGAATCTTCCGACGACGACCCTAGGAGCTCCCGGCGACGAAACAACGCACTGGCGCCTCCTACCGCTTTCTCTACCTCTTTTCTAATCTCTAAACCCATAATTCCCACCTCCCTCTTCTCTATTCTTTTCTAAAAATACTCGTATTACTAAAACCCGACGGAATCGGAGTAAATCCGATTTCCGATTCGGTTCTTCCTAAAAATTCAACCTTTTCTTAAATACAATCATACTAAACCTATATATGTTGACTATTAAACATTAACAAGTCAGATTGAATAAGTTCCATATCAAAAGGATTTCTATTTCAATTTTTATCGTACCTTTTCACTAAAATACCATGTAGTTTAATTTTGACATTTAAAACATCACAATCTTACTATACTTTTAACTATATAACGAGATAATGACCTACATCCTCACACACTCATATGCAACATGGCACAATACCTTTCGGGAATATAGAATACGGGAAAACGAAAATTTTCATATAAGTACCACTAACTATTAAAACCGTTTCTATAAGATTACGTATTTTATAAATCTTTGCAAAGCGCCGCTACAAACCATTTGGGGAACCCGACTGGGATGGTGCGGATTATCGCACATCCCTGGGCTTAGTAGTGCGAGATGCAGACCTCCGCAAGGAGCATACGGTCTCGAGAGATTTAAATACAAAAATCATAAGAAAATGAGATTTCTAGAAATATAATATATATTAAAATTATTTTTATATAAATATATATATATATGTATCATTAAAATATCTATTTTGTGATAATATAAATATTCCAAATTTTTCTAAAATCACAAGAATCACTTTACATTAAAATACCATGAATTCCATACAAGTTCAATGTTACAATTAAATACCATGTATTATGAAAAATAGGTTTATTCACTAGAAATATCACAAATATAAAATCTACATCTATGACAACTCTAAAGATGATAATTAAATACTTGGGGTGTATTTTGAAAATTATACAAAAGTATTTTTACATATAACCCCTTCAAGTTTTATAAATTACAATAAGGACCCTAGTAAATATAGGTTTAAGCGGGACCAGTTTCTTGAGCCTCAGAGAGCTGGAGATATAGGTGCTTGCCTATCTAAGGTAGACAACTTAACAAACAGTGTTATCAACACGGTTATCGTCTTTGAAAAAGACACAAATCCTGCCGCCCATGTGCAACGGTTACCGATAACATCAAAACCTAATTCAGGACTTCAATTTCTTTTCTAATTGTTCTGACTCAGACTGAGTCATATTATAATAATCTGACTTGAATACGATTAAAGTACTATCTACAATATTACAATCCAATATGAATCCATGAATACATATATTCAATCTATTCAATCTGTATTGACTGAACCGAACCATGGATATACTTCCATTTACATGATTCTCCAGTTACATCCATTTACTGATATCATGGTTTCGGCAAGTCATCCATCTATACAAGACAATACAAGTTACAATACAACACAAACAATACAAACAAGACATCGCGAGGTTTAAGGGGTAGATTGGTACGGAAGGTGTTAGAAGTGGTACAAGACTGCAAGATTAAGACACCTAACCTATATTCCGTTACTGTTATACCGTGGCATAACGGTTCCTTGTACTTCTATTTTCCCTAGTCTCTGGCATATAGAGACTCCTCTCGTATGCACTGGCATCCTTCTGTACCAAGCTACAAACAACAGCGTTAACCATATAATACAATTTTAAAATCTACCTTCTCTTTCTGTCTATTCTATTTTCCCCTTTTCTTTAGGACTTACCGAGCGATTTTTCGCTGACGGCATTCCTTCTCTTTCTTCTTTGGAATGTTGTCAGGTGATCTGGACACTCAGGAGATCGAGCCTACTAGTGAGGACTTGGACCAACTTGCCTGCGACCCAGAGCTCTAGCTTCATTGTACACATTTTTATTTCAGTACTTTCATTTCTGTTATGCCACTGTTTAGGCATTGCTTTCAGTCATTTGTATTTACTTTTCCATGTATTGTAAAAAGAATGTGAATAAATAAAGTTGTTGTTTTATTATATCTTGTCTCTTGTGCATTTATATTTATATTGCTTAGATAAGCTTAGCGTATTTACTTCACAGTAAATACGTAGCGGCCTCGTCGCGCCTTCTGCCCGTACACTGGGAAGCGGGGCGTGACACTATTTTATTGTAAAATTGTATTTATCCCACAAAACACTATTCCAAAAGCCATCGTGCCATGTCATGATGAGTGTTGTGATAAGGCAGGTCATTACCTCGTGAGTTTTCTAAAGGTAATATGAGCAAGTATAATGAAAGATATCGAATAGAAAGTTTGTGGTATTTAACCGTAAAAGTGAAATACAAATTGCATAGCATGGTATTTTGAATTGAAACTTGTTCTAAATGTTTGTTTATGATTATTAAATAATATGTATCAATATAGGTGTTTGGTTATTAAAAAAAGTTTTGTTTTTAACCAAATTAGGATCGGAGGTCGGATTAACCCCACTTCCGATGAGTTTTGAAAAGATGTTTTATAGAATAGGAAAAGAGGAGAGGGGACTTACTGGATGAAATGTAAGAGATGAGATATATGAACAATTTGATGGCTTCGTGGAGTTGCAGTGTCGCCGGAATTGTTCCGAATTGTCGGCGGAACTTGACCTTGGGGTAACTCCACTTGTACACTTCCTTGACTTGGAAAATTTTGAGAATGTTTTATAATGGATTTCAGAATAGAGAGGGCTAGGTATGGTGTGGTATTTATAGGATAGAATTAGGATTTAGGGAATTAAAATGAGAATTAAAAATGCATTAAAAATTGGATTAAAAGCTCGTTTTTAATTCTCTGTTTAATTTCAGGATAAACAAACAGAACTAGGGTAGTGCGGGGAGACCAAGGGTCTTGTGGGCAAAGCACGGGGGCTTTTACCCACGGTCCAACCGTCGCCACCGGTCAAAATCCTGGACTCACCGGTCGATTTGATGACTTGGGCCATCAGATTGAGGACACCTGTCCTACTCAGTGTACACAACATTTTCCAAATGTTTTTTATCTAACTTTTCATTTTTATGTGTATTACACGTGTAAACTTTTGGGCATCCAAAAAGTTTAAAAGAAAAATCAGTAAAAATAATATGTGGCTGGGAGGATTTGAACATAGGGGCTACATCATAGCAGTGCAAGGCTTTACCAATGTGCTACAAGTGCTTTCTTGCTGTTCTTAAATAAATTAAATATTTATAGCATACTCAGGTTTGTAAATACTCCATTTAGTACTTTAACTTTACACAAATTTTTGTACATTAAAAACAGAGTCTTTACATAGTCGCCAGCCATTAGCAATGAACCTCACCGCTCAGTGGAAGCTACAACAAGAATTGCACGGATTGGAGATCGAAGTAATTATGCCAGGTAACGTTTCATCTTTGATGAACTTACAAGTCCAGTCCACTCTTATAAATCAGATCAAGGTAGCTCAAGCAAATGATACCAACCTACAAAGGATCCGAGAACAAGTAGAAAGTGGACTACGAACTTACTTTATCATCCACGAAGATGGATCCTTGTGATATGGAAGCCGTTTATGCATGCCAATCGGACCTGTTCGAGAATAGTTGATGAAAGAAGCTCACAGCTCTCCATATTCGGTACACCCCAGTGGCACGAAGATATACAAGGATCTACGAAAACATTACTAGTGGCATGAAATGAAGCGCCAAGTTGCAAGGAGCGTAACCAAGTGTTTGGTGTGTCAGTAAGTGAAGGCTGAATATCACAGAACTGCTGGTCTACTTTAGCCGTTGCCAATCCCAGAATGGAAATGGCAGCACATTACCATAGACTTCGTGACTGCTCTCCCTCATAGCACAAAGGGTAATGATGCAATTTGGGTTATTGTGGATCGACTCTCCAAGTCGGCTCACTTTATTCCATTCAGAGTTGGTCAGTCAACTGAGACGTTGGTAAGGAAGTAGATGGAGGTGAGTAGAAATCTAAAGTAAGATTTAGACCTTCAAGATATACCATACTTGTCTTGATACCCATAAACTCATGCAGGAGATTGTGAGATTACATGGCTTACCTGTTTGCATCATCTCCGATCGTGATACTAGATTCCGATCACAGTTTTGGCAGAGTTTGCAAGCTTGCCTAGGAAGGAGTCTGAATTTCAGCACGGCATATCATCCACAAATGGACGGACAGTCTGAACGAACAAATTCACAACCTGAAAGACATGCTGAGAGTTTGTATGTTAGACTTCGGAGGTTCGTGGGAAGATCACCTACACCTAGTAGAGTTTTCATACAACAACAGCTACTTGGCAAGCATTGGGATAGCACTATTCGCAGCACTCTACGGACGGAAGTGTCGTTCTCCACTGAGTTGGGACGACATGGGAGATCATGAACTCCTTGAGCCAGAGATGATCGTGGCAACTGTAGATGTGGTTAGCACGATCAGGGAAAAGATGCGCATAGCCCAGGACTGGCAGAAGCATTGGACAGACGAAAAACAACGACATCTAGAGTTTCAACCCAGAGAACATGTATTTTTTAAGATCTCTTTAAGCAGAGGAGTCATACGTTTTATTAAGAGGGGTAAATTAAGTCCAAGATAATAGAACCGTTCGGTATACTCGAACGAGTTGGAGAAGTGGCATACCGTTTAGCACTACCAACCTTGTAGGAAGGAGTGCACAACGTGTTCCACATATTCGAGATACGACGATATAGGAGCGACCCCAGCCATATACTTGATCACTCAGAGCTCTCGGTACAGACTGATCTAACTTGCGAGCAGTAACCAGTTAAGATCCTGGACCGAAAGGTGAAGACATTGCGGAACAAGGAAGTGAACTTGGTCCGAGTGATGTGGAGAAATGATTCACCAAGAGAATCAACTTGGGAAAGAGAAGAAGATATGCGTGCATGATACCCTTACCTTTTTGAAAAATTAGTCTCTATGTAAATGTAAATTTCGAGGATGAAATTTTTATAAGGAGGGTAGAATGTAACGACTCTGAAATCCCTGTACAGAATTATTTGTTTAAAAAGGGTATTTCAGCATGTATAGAAGTTATAAGTCATCTTTGTTTAATAGTAAGAAGCAACTTGTAGCTCACTGGTAAAGCTTGTACACTGCTGTGACATAGCCTGCGTGTTCGATTCCTATCAGTCCCAATTATTTTTAAATTTTTTTTTAATTTTTCGGAAGCCCAAGAGTTGCATGTACAATTCATACGAAAATGAAAGGTTTTAGAAAAATCAAACAGGCGCAAAAAGAAGTAATCACACATCTAAACACGTGGCATGAATCTCGAGGCGATTGCTCCAGATCCGACCGCCCATTTCCCTACTTTGGCCGCCGCCGACGATCCCGATGCCTCCAAAAGGCTCCATGCTTTGCACACTCATTCTTTCAGCTCCCCTCAACTCCCCTACACTATTTGATTTTCTTGCAATCAAACAAAGACTCTTCAAATCACTAATTAACACCATTAAATCCATTTTAATTCATTTTTATTTCATACCCTCTCTCATTTTTACTCTATAAATACCACCCCATACCCCATCTTCTCTCTATTCTTAAAATTTCCTCAAAATTCTATAAGTTCAACAAGGGTTAGGGCTATTTAAGTGGAGTTAAACAAGCCAAGAGGAGTAGCGATCAAATTCCGACGACTGAAGCCTTTCCGAAGATACCACGACACCCGAAGGCTTCCCCTCATTCTTGTTAACGATCTAAACTAGTAAGTTTCCCTTCTCTCTTTATTTCATTCATCTCAAATTGTCTTCTAAAAACACATCGACAAAGTAGAGTTAACTCCGATATAATGTTTTTTAACATTTGTACTCCACTTTATAATCAAAATAGGTCAAATCAATATCCTAACACCACTCTTAACATTATATATATCATTTAGCTTGTAGTTTAATAAAAAATTTCATGTGAAACAATCATATAGCAAACTTTCATTAAAATACCATGAACTTTAAAATAACCATATTTTCAATAACTAAAGTATAAACCGTTAGACCATTCATAGGGTAACGACCTACCCCACATGCACACTATGGTTTTGTAGCACGGTATTCTAAGTATATGGGTAATTCAAAGAAGAATCTTTTCATTAAAATACCACTTTTTTCAAAACATATTTCTCTTAAATCGATATTTTAAATTCTTGGTAATTACGTCTCTACAACCCTCGTTAGGTGACCCGCTAGTAGATGGTGCAGATTATCGCACATCCTTGGGAAAGTAGAGTGAGATACAGAATTTCTTACGGAGTATTCGGTCTCGAAAGGAAATAAAAATACGGTTTTTAAGAAATACGACTTTTCTAAACAAAACTAAACTTTGGAAAATTATACAAAACTATGAATCAGTATTTTCAATAAAAACAAATTATGAAATTATATTTTTTTTAAATGAAACATTAGAATTTTTAATAAAATACCAATAAGTTTTCCAAAGCAGTAGTTTTCATAAAAGTAACATAAACTTTCAAAAAGTTAGGTTTTAGCACTAAAATACCATAACAATTAAAATATATGTTCATGAAAATCCTAAATATTACAAATCACCCTCGAGATTTATTTTTAAACTATATTAAAGTATTTTTCATAAAACCCCCTCAAGATATGCAAACAATATTTTAAGGACTCTAGATTAATATAGATTTAAGCGGTATCATTTCTCTTTATCCCCAGGGAGCCGGAGAAAGTGAGTGCTTGCCTATTCAGGTTAGACAACTTAACGGAGTCATCAATGGCAATTGTCTTGGAAAAAGACATAAATCCTGTCGTCCATGTGCAGCAGTTGCCGATTTCTCCTGAACATAAGATTCTTAACAGTTTAAATCAATTCATATGAAAAAGACCTGAACTCGAATCTAAACTCTAACTTGAACTCGAATACAAACTCGAACTCTAACCCAACTCAAATCTTAACCTGAACATGAACTCGATCCTAATCTACTCGATCTAACTTGACTCGAACCAAGATTGCAATTGACATGACTCGCGTTTTACTCGACTCACTCGATTTCTTTCTACACCTTTTGCAATATATGGTTTTGATCAAGACATGTTATAACAAATCAATCAATTTAATTAAGTATACTATACAGTTATAAATTATTTATTCTCGGAGTGTTTGGGATAATTTCTTGTGTGAATCCAACAGTGCTTCAGAAGTCCCATATTAACCTCTTTTTTATTTTACTCGAATATCGATCGAGTTAACTTATCCATAGCTTAGAGCCCCGATACTAACACATGAAATGGGCCCATGTGTCCTTGCTCCTGGGGCCCCACTCTTGAGCTCGTGAATACTTCTACGGCTGTGTTGATATTCACACTTAGAACTTAACGTTAATATAGTGATCATATAGAGACCTATAGTATATATTTGCCCACGAACATATACTTTTACTCATCATATATATATATATATATATATATATATATTCTACACTTGTCATTCTTTTACTCTTATTTTATCCTTGGGACTTACCGAGCGCTAGTTCACTGATGGGCATTCAACCCACTCTTGTTTTCTTGGAATGTTCATCAGATACGGTCGAGACGGAGGAAGTGGAGGCCACAGAGAAAGACTACAACCGGATTGCTCCTCAGGATTAGCTTAGCTTCAGTTTCTATTCAGCTTATGTATGCCATATGTTTAAGCATTTTCCTTTACTATATTTACTTTCCAATTGAAACTCATGTACTTGTAAATATTAGAAGTTGAATATAAATAAAGAGGTTTGTTGAAAAATTTTACAGTCTCAATTTATTATTGTATTGTGTATTATTATTTCAATACGCTTAGTATATTTATTTAGGGAATGACCTTCTCTGAATAAATATGCCACGGGCTTGCCACGTCATCGTTTTCGTTTACTGGGAAGCAGGGCGTGACAACCTAATTGGTCTCTAAAAATTAAACTATCCTATCGTTAGTTCGAGTGTGAGCGTCAACCTCTGCAGGAGTATTCCTAACCCAAGAGTAGGGCCCCAGGGGCAAGAAAACACGGGCCCAAAATGTGGAAAGAACAAGCGACTGATATAGCCCGGTACGAGCTACCGGCATAGGACTCCTAAGATCCCGTTGTTCGAACGCACACTTAAACTACCCCAACACCCTGCGTATTCGTATCTCATATGATAATAACTAAATTACTAATTAAGAATGCTGAGTAGACTGGAACTTTTAATATCATGTTAATTGTTTAGAAATGAAACTTGTAAAAAGTAGGCCGTGTCATGGCATGTAGTTCAACATTCTATTTAGAGATCTCGTTTTTAAATAAGTGGACTGGAGTATTGAAAGATCAAGGCATGTCAAATATGGTCGTTATCAAGTAATAGTAATCACATGTAAGGGGTGTATAAGCTTGTGAATAGTACAAGTCTCAAATATTATTGTCACGTCCCACTTCCCAATAGACGGAAACGGTGAGGTGGTAAGCCCGCAACGTATTTATTTCGAGAAAGTCATTTCCTGGAATAAATACGCTAAGCATAAAATAAGCAATATAAAATGACAAGAAATAAATATGAGATTTAATCTTCAACAACTTTATTTACTTTCAACTTGAAGTATTTACAATATATGAGTTCAACTGAAAGGAAATACAATACAAGAAGAGAAATACCTGAACAGGTGGCATACATAAATTGAGAAAAATAGCTAGTCTAGTCCTGATTCGTGATATGGTTTTGCTCCTCCTCGGTGGTGTCCACCTCCTCAGTTTCCACAGTATCTGACGAAAATTCCAAGAAAACAAAAATGGATGGAATGCCCGTCAGCGAACTTTCGCTCGGTAAGTCCCCAAGAAATGGGTGAGAAGTATAACGGTATAATGATGAAAATGTATATCATGAAACAATGGACTAGGAGATATGGTGTTAAACATATTATTTAATATAAGCATGGAAATTCTGTATAACATATAATTCTATATATATATATCATGGAAAAATAACATGAGCATAGTATAGCATGGTCGTGTAGTATAGGTATAGTGAACATGAAATGAATGTAAGTATCCTAAAAGGTCTTTACATGGGTAAACTAATGTTACGTAAGTTCAAGGGTGAATGTCAACCAATCTCAAGAGTGTTCTCGAACCCAACAGGCTGTAATTTAGGGGTAAGGAACCAGTGACCCGAATCAAGTGTTAGTAATGGGACTTCAACCTGGTATTGAAGTATTCCAAACTCAACATGCTATAATCTAGGAGTAAGGAAACACGGGCCCTCATGATAGCTTGCTTGTGTTAGTAGACATGGATTCATGATCTTGGGGGACTCCTGAGATTTTGTTGGATTCACACATGAACTACCCATCACCCCGTGTATTCTACGTTACAGTTAAAATTACCAGTCTTGCTCGAATCCATGAATACATCAAGTTGCAAAATTGAGTTCATGTCAATATCATGTAATCGTGTCAAGTGTTCATGTATTCATGTCAAGTTGTATTCATGGTTCGATTCAAGTCAGTTTCAATAGCAAACATTTTGTTTTGGTATTCATGTTAAGTTCATGTCCAGGGTTTGGTCAAGTCAAGTCAAGTCAAGTATACATGTTTGAGTCTGATGTTGATTTCGAGTGTTCAAGTTCATGATTAAGTATTCGTGTTTGATCTTGGATTCAAGTTTGAGTTTGGACTCAGATTGAGTCCGACACTTGTACACAGATTTAGCTCTTGAATTAGGTCCGGGAATTATCGGTAACTACTGCACATGGACGACAGGATTTGTGTCTTTTTCCAAGACAATTACCATTGATAACTCCGTTAGGTTATCTACCTTAAATAGGCAAGAACTCACTTTCTTCGGCTCCCTGGGGCTCAAGAGAATTGATCCCACTTAAACCTATATTTACTAAAGTCCTTAAATAGTGTTTATATATCTCGAGGGGGTTTTATGAAAAATATTTTAATATAGATTAAAAAGTAAACCTCGAGAGTGATTAGAATTATTTAGGGTTGTCATGAGCATGGATTTTAAGTATTTAGGTATTTTAATGATAAACACTTAGCATTTGAAAGTTCATGGTGTTTATTGAAAAACTTGTCCTTTTTGGTATCTTGATGGTATTTTATTGATATTTGTTAATCTTTTCATTTTTAGAAAAATTTCGTTTTATTATATTTTGAAAATATGAATTTATAATTTTATATAAATTTTTAAAGAAAAATAATTTTTATTTTATCTAGAAAATTCATATTTCTTAAAAACGTATTTAAATCTTTTCGAAATCGAATGCTCCGTAAGGAGGTCTACATCTCGCTCTACTAGCTCAAGGATGTGCGATAATCCGCACCATCTATTAGCGGGTCCCCTAAAGAGGGTTGTAAATACATAGTTGCAAAGGAAATGAAATACTGCTTTTAAAGAATCCGGTTTTAGAATTATGTGGTATTTTATCGTAAATTTTTCTTCGTAACAAATATTCATACAAAAGAAATATCCTGCTATAGAACCAAGTGTACGTATGGGGTAGGTCATTACCCCATGAAGTTTTCCTAAAAGTATTATTTTAACAAATACTAAATGAGGTGTTTATAAAATTCAAGTTATTTTAATGAAAAGTTCTACTATGGTTGTTTCACATAAGAATTTTGATGAAATTTGATTCTAAACATTAGGATTTAAGGTTACAAGTGATATAGTAAAATTATTTTGATTAAATTGTAAAGGAAAAGGGATTTATATGTTTTTAGAAAAGAAGATGTCGTTAATAACTCCACTTTTACTAATATAAAATTTGAAGAGCAATTTCAATGGAAAGAAGGAGATTTGGGAGGGACTTACCGTTTGTATATGTCAAGAAAAGGTTAAGGAAGAGGAGGGATGCTTCGGGGCGTCGTGGGAGCTCCGGAATTGGCTTCGATTTTCGCTGGAACTAACTTGCTCGCTAACTCCACTTGCACCTAGGACCTTTTTAGAGAGTTTTGGCTATAATTTTCAGAATGGTGCTGAGCCAAAATGTGGGATGGTATTTATAGGGAAGAATTAGGGTTTGGGAATTAAAATTTGGATTAAAAACCATTAAAAATGAGGTTAAATTGTGAAATGAAAGGTCTCTGTTTGATTGCAGGGAAATCAAACTGTGCAGAGAAGTTAATAGGAGTTGAAGAGTCATGTGTGCAAAACATGGAGCATTTTGACTCCATCCTGACCATCCCTTCCGGCCAAAGAGCAATATCCGTCGGTCGACTTAGGGTTTGTGTTTTCGAGATTTGTTCCACGTGAATTATTCAGTGTGTGCACCATTTTGCATATGTTTGATTTTTCTGAACTTTTCATTTCCCCGTGTATTGCACGTGCAATCTTTTGGGCTTCCAAAAAGTTAAAAAGAAAAATAATTTTGTCTGATGGGAATCGAACACGGGGGTTACGTCACAGCAGTGCAAGAGCTTTACCAGTGAGCTACAAGTGGCTTCTTGCTGTTATTTAGCAAAAGTGACTTATAACTCTTACGGAGGTTGTCAAACTCCTTTCTTGTATATTAACAGAAGAACTTCCGTACAGAGATTTCATAGTCGTTACAATTATCTATACCATTATGTTAACCAAAATATAGATATACTATTTATATTTTCATATTCACAGACTGGCAAGTATGATATATATATAAGATAGATTATGTCACGCCCCGCTTCCCAGAGTACGCTAAATTGGGCACGTGACATAGCCAACCATGCTATCTGTGGGTAGGAAGTATCCATCCACAGTCATATTACGGCTGTAGAGATATCAAGAACAAAATAAAACTATCTAAAACATGTCCATAAGCCAGGATAACATGAGTCAAGAATAATAAAAGTGCAGAAGCAAAAGATCCAATACACAATAACTGGAATGTATGTCCCATAATACGGGCTCATATTAGGAATAAAATGCAGAAAATAAAAGAACTAACTACTGTTGACACCTCACAGCTCAGCCTGCTGGCTGAAGTACTCCTGCTCGGACTGTAGCAAAGGTACGGAATCTGAGCCATGCAAAATCCAGACGTCAGCGCGTCGTGTCATCAAGTAATAAAATATAAACAGGGGAACAGGCAATGCAAATATAAACATGAATGAAAAGCAGGTGTAACAGAAATGTAAATCAGGGCAGTGCAGGATAGTGTGCAGTGAGTAAACTAAACTGTTCTATTAGGTTTTCTGTTCTAAAGTCTTTAAAATCAATTTGATGAATCATCGATATAACTCAATAGTATCCCGTGCATGCCCAGGACCATGGTCTACAGACTCTCGGGCTGAAACCGAGACGTGCCACTAGGCAGTAAATGGTAGCAGGTACAGACGAGTGATGTCAGCATCATCACTCCGGGGCTGGCCTAGCCAGTAAGACTGATCAGAACAGGTATCGAACTGTTGAGTTACAAGTCAGGTTCCATCATTGATTTTCCCATACCCCTAAGTTATGTATGTCAAGTCAGGTATTCAGTGACCAAGAACTAATGCCCACAGGATTAGGTAAGAGCAGGTTTGTCTGGATAGACAACAGGAACGGTCCGTGAGAAATACATGTCAGGTTTGTTGGCATTAGACACAAGATCAGGTAACGGGTCAAGTCCTGGTACATCAGGTCAGGTCAAGTGGTGTACGGTACCATGTCGATCAATCAATATGTGTGTAGCAAATCAGGCCAGGATGTAAAAGATAACATGTGGGTACTCTTAGACTGCTAGCATAATCATGGTTATAATAATCAAGCATGGTTATCAACAACACGATCTAAGCAATAAGTTAAGCAATAAAGTAGATTTAATTAATTAGCTGTACAGTTATCAGTTGTGTTTAACAGACAGTGTCAGCATTATGTGAATACAGTATGATAGATGTGAATGCTGAAAAACAGGTTAATAAATATTGAGTGATCTATGGATGTGACGACATGTATAATCTGTTTAATAGATGCAGTTGTAATTAGACCAGTTAAAGTTGCACATGGATGTCTGATAGGCTAAACTGGATAAAAGGGTATCATAGCAATAAACAAATGTGATCTATCATGTACAGGTGATTGTTAGATATAAATAATCAGATGCAAGATTAAGTTTCAAGTTCGGAATCATAAAAATGTGTAACGGAACTCTATACGGTTAACTTGAAATCCATTTCTATCAATTCTAATTAGAGATTTAACAGGAAATAAATAATTTAGCATATGAATAGTTTAAAATAGCATGTAGCAAGTTTCACTTGCCTCGACGGGTCGCGAAACGGGAAAACGGAACGTTACGCGTCGGCGGGGAAAAATCGCGACGCGCGCACGGTTCACGGAATGAACCCAAACGACGAACAGTGCAGTCACACGGGTCAGGGGTCCTCGCTGGGTCGTCGGGAAACGTCGTCGGCATGGTCGGATTCCGATGAACAACCAAACAGTGAACATTAAAGAAGAAAAATGCATAAAAGAAACAAGAAGAAAAGAAGAGGAGGAGTAAGAAGAAGAATGAGAGGAGAATCTCACTGTGGTCCCAAGGGAAGTCGTGAGATATTGACGGCGTCGACGGAGCTCCGGCGAGTGATCTACAGAGAACCCGGCGGTTAACAGAAAAAGAAATTTAATACAAGGAAGAAGAGAGAAAGAAGAAGAAGGAAGAAGGAAGAAGAGGAGAGAGGGTGTAGTGCTCACGATGGTGCAGGATGATCTGGGGTCGCGGGTGAGATCGGCGGTGATCGACTCCGGCGAAGAGCGTTGGTGGTTAGGGTTTGGATCGGCTGGCATCGACTGGGTGAAGTGCAAGGTATGTGCAGGGGGTTTTCTGGCGCGTTGAGGGAGATGAGAAGGTGGCGAAGGAGAAGGGGTGAGGGCTCTGATGACGGAGGAGGAGGAAGCAATGAGGGTATTAGGGTTTTGAGTTGAGGATTTGTTGAAGAAGGAAGCTCGGGGGGTTTTCTTTTATGAAGGCGAGACGGCTAAGGGAGGTGACGCGACTCCACGAGCGGTGACCACAATCGAGGAGCCAACAATAAATGTGAGAGCTGAGAGAAAGGCGCGAGAGGAGAGAGAAAGGGGAGAGAGAGAAAAGGAAAGCTCGTGGGGCCCATGCGCAAGTGAGGGGAAGCTTCTGATTGGCTGACGAATTAAGGATTGGTTGGGAAAAGATTTATAATTGGTTGGGAAAGAGAATTAGTTTAAGAAAAATATAAAAGGATTTTCCTTATAGTTTTAAGAATAATGTGCCGGCTGTAAAGACATGTTAAATGGATTTAAGAGATTAAAGAATAATTAGATTTTTAAATTTTTAAATTCAAATAGTTGAATTTTAGTGGAATACAAAACATTTCAGAAATGCGTCCAGGTTGGGTCCAAAATTTTGAATTTGAAATATAGAAATTATTGATAGGTTCCAAAAATTAAAATGAAGGATTTTATAATTTAAAAGCATACCCCCAAGAATGGACGCACGCACGTGCGCGTAGCCGTCAAAACACGTCCGTTTCACTGAACGGGACGAGAACACGATGCAAGGACGCTACCACAGGGTTAGGGGTGTCAAGCAGGCCAAGACAAGTATTTTTAATTTAATTTTAGATGATTTAAATTGTTATATGCAGAATATGACATGTCGGTGCAAACTATAACTGGTAACAGTCAAAGCAGTATAAATAAATACTACACACCACACATACGGTAACTGAAATTTGTAGAACTGGACTCGGTTGTTACAGATTAACATCTTTCAAATTTTATTTGTATTTAATTATATCTATTACCATCAACTTCACTGCAGTGTTCCGTAATATAACGATATAAAAGTTGCGAACTAACATAGTTTTATTCGAACAATGTAGGTTAAAGATATGTTTGAGAAATTGCCGATATTGCATCGACCAAAAAAATAAAGAGCAAGAATACTTGCCTCCGAGACGGGTAAAACACGACGATACCACACAAAAATCCTAGCTTGAAGGCTCGACTATGGGGTTTGGTTCGCTGCGATGGTGACGAGGGGGCGATGGTGATGGCTGCTAGGGTTGCTGCGATGGGTATTGCAATGGTGAGGAGTCTCGTGTCGAGGGTTCAGATCATGGTTGGAGGAAGAAGTTGAACAACGATGGCGATGAAGATGAAGTTGTAGAGTGCTCGGCTCGAGGTGACAGTGACAAGAGGAAGGGGTTGCAGTTTGAAGGAGATGGGTCCAGTTGGGGGTATCGGCGACATGGATGATAGAGTTGGGTTCGGTGCCAATGGTGGATGGGTGATGGCGCCGGTAGGGGTTACTGGGTGCTTGTCCAGGAGAAGGAAAGGGGATGGTAGCGATGATGTTGGTGGTGCGGAGAAGAAGAAGAAGGTGATGGCTGCGAGGTTCGGTGAATTGAGTCAAAGTGGAGGCGAGACGAGGATGAAGGTGGTCGGAGTTGAGGGAGATGGTGCTTGGGTGATGGGGTCGAAGAGAGGGATGAAGTCACCGGTGAGGGGAGATGGGAAGATGGCTGCGGTGGAGGAGATAGTGGTCAGGGTCGGAGGATGTGGGGCTTCAATGTGTTTTTGGAGGAAGGAGAGAGAGAGATGAGGTGGATGATGATGATAACTGGAGAATAATTTATATATATATATATTGAGTTAGAGAGAGAGAGAGATAGTTTATGGATTTAATTATATTTGGATAATTATATGTATATATATTTATGTCTGTTTAAAGATTTGACAGTGATTTTAATTATGTTCTCATACCGAAAATAAACTACCATATATTTATGGTTCAACCAACAACAAATAATGTTAAACAAAATATTGTATGCGTAATAATTTGGATATAGCGAAATTTGTATCCATATTTAAAATAACAACTTTCCCTTTATTTAACCGACTAGATAATTGTATTCTACCATGATACGGTATTAAACTCAAAAAAAATAGTTTTATAAAATCACAAAAATATTCTGATAAGTCTAAAAAATATTGTATCCAAAACTAGGATGTTACATGCTACCCACCATTTAAGAAATTTCGTCCTCGAAATTGGGAGAACGAACTACAAGATTAAGGAAACATATGAGGGTACTTTTGACGGATCTCATCCTCATGTTCCCAAGTGGATTCTCCGCGTGAACGTCCGCCCCAAGATACAAGAACTAAATGAATGATCTTGTTCTTCAACACTTTCTATCTACGGTCGACAATGCCTGTAGGTTGCTCTTCATCGAGAGGTCGGTGTTCAAGGTTAATTCAGAGTGGTCGAGAACATGACTGTCATCGCGAACGTACCGACTTAACTGAGACATATGGAATACTTCGTGTACGCCAGTCAAAGAGGGTGGTAAAGCCAATCTGTAGGCCACTACTCCAACGCGCTCCACAATCTTGAATGGTCCGATAAATTGGGAACTGAGTTTCCCATGACTTCTGAATCTAATCACTCCTCGAGTCGGCAAAATTTTAAGGAATACATGGTCTCCTACACCGAACTCAAGAGGTCTTCGACTAGCAACTGCCCAACTTTTCTGGCGATCTTGTGCTGTCTTGATACGGTTTTTGATTGAATGGACCTTATCGACGGTTTGAGTTATGCGCTCCGGTCCTAGAAATATTCGCTCTCCCACACCATCCTAGCAAAATGGGGAACGACACTTGCGTCCGTAAAGTGCCTCGAACGGGGCCATCTGTATACTCGCATGGTAGCTGTTATTATAAGAGAATTCTACCAAGTGTAAGTGATCCCCCTACGATCCTTTGAAATCTAGCATACAAGCCCTCAATATGTCTTCTAATATCTGTATAGTATGCTCAGATTGTCCATCCGTCTGAGGGTGGTAAGCTGTACTGTAATTGAGACGAGTGCCCAAACTCTTTTGCAATCTTCTCCAAAAATATGAGAGGAATCTTGTGTCTCTGTCTAATACGATACTGATAGGAACTCCATGTAATCTTACAATCTCCTGCATATATTTCTCTGTCAACGTCTCCGTCGATTGTCCCATTTTAAAGGATAGAAAATAGGCCGCCTTTGTGAGACGGTCGACGATGACCCAAATAGCGTTATTACTCTTAGGACTCCGCGCTAAAGCCGTCACAAAGTCCATAGCGATGTGTTCCCACTTCTACTGAGGAATGGACAGTGGTTGCAAAAGACCGGCCACTCGCTAATGTTCGGCCATCATCTTCTGACACACTAAGTATTTTGATACATAGCAGGCAATCTCTCTCTTCATGCCATTCCACCAAAAGTGTTGTCTAACATCCCTATACATCTTGGTGCCACCCGGATGCACTGAATAGGTTGAACTGTGTACTTCCTTCAATACTTGTCACGACCCGTAGGGTACGGACGTGACTGGCACTTAAGTTTACGAAGCGTCTCAAGGCGTCCGTAAAATAAGTAAGCCAAAGCCCAGAACCAAAACCAAATAAGCAAAAGAGTGAAGAGAACCCAATCAATTGAAAACGAGTTTATCAATAAGTCATATAAAAACCTTTTTTAAAAACAATGCAAATTTTTCCGAAAATTTCGGCAGAGTCTCCTTTGTAAATACTGGCCCCCAAAATGGGTACAACAAGAATATATATGAATCCAACAAATAAGGCATCCCCAAGCGGGAGCTAGCTCTTCGCCACAAGGCGGTCACAAATCCCACGCAATTTAAAACAACAACATGCAAAATAATAATAAAGGAGCATGAGAAAACAGCACGTCGACTCAAGTGAGCTCGACCCCAAAATACAGCATAAAAAGTCCACAAATCTCACAGTCTCATCTCTAGGTCAATATACAACAATACTGATAGAAACAGTAGATGGAGTACACTAGATACAAAGAATATACAAGGTGGTACAAAAATAATGATATAACCCACCTAAGAGCAAAACCTCGAGTCCAGGCAAAAGAAGCAAGTGCGCCCGCCGCTACTGTACTGACGGAGCGGACCTGAAAAAGGCTGTGGCACAATGGGGGTGAGTTGCCAACTCGTGAGTAATAAATAACATCTACACAGGCTATCGTATGCATGCACACAAGCACCCTAGTATCTAAATACAGGTAAGGCAGGACATAATGGCAAGTATGTATGCAATATGAATATACTAGCAGGTATGAATGCAATGCGAATCAACTCATGATCTAAATGTGTAATTATAAGAAATCATGTTTTTCCCTTTAAGAATCTCTTTTGAAATACCAGCACAATACCAATAGAATCAACAAGAACCTGTGTCCAGCAGCGACACCTCAAAACTATCACTAATCTCATATATCCATGTCATAGTATCTCTGGCCTCAGCCATCCGGCTGACCCAGCTCAATATCAAAATCTCATCATCTCGCGGCCACGGTCGGTATCCTCTGGATATCCGCCGTGCCAAACAGTCACCGGTAGGTAATCCGTCCCCTACCAGGCTCAACGTCAACACCATATTCATCTTGCCCTGGGGTACCATACCGGGCCCACCATGTACCCGTGACGGTTCCTCCACTCCTCGACACGGATCTCGAAAACCACAGCAAACTCATGGTGGACGACACTTTACATCACTAGAAAACCGCAATTACATATTAAAAAAAAAACATAATAAGTTTAGAAATTTTTGCGGCTTTCCCCCGAAATCCAGAAATATCATAAAATCTCAAGAAGTCCTCATAAGTGCATATATCAATGGTGATAAATGCATATGGTATCAATAATTAAGTTACGATGCATGATTAATAGACTAGGCATGAACAAATAATATGATGAGGTACATGCATATGAATAGCAATCCTACGATTTCATTTTAAGGAATTAAAGGCAATAGCACAGGTTTAAGCATCAATTAGTAAAAGGTTTCAAATTATAGGTTATCTAGTGTGGTGGCATGGCAATTACCAGGGCGTGTGTGTAAGCATGAATAGTGCTCGTGCTGCATATAAAAACCCTGGCAATGGTGCAGGTGTCCTATAAAATGGGTTCGCATACGTATGTCAATATAGGGCATGAATGCAGCAAATAATCATATAAGTATTACACCCCTAGTTACTAACATCACTAAGAATCTTTTAAGTTACTAAAACTATCGGGCGACTTGCGCCATCCAACGATAGTCCCCCGTAGATGTTACATCTACTCACAGGAATCCCTAGCTAGTCACGTCCAATCACCGCCTTCCCCTTTCGTGCCGCGTCTGACGTCTCCGCGACCGAACCTGGAATTACATCAATACCAAACATAAGGTTACATATTAGGAACGACGCAAACCCAAACGAAGATACTAACGTTCACAAGCTAGGTACAACGTGCACAACGTGCGCGGAACACACGCGAAAATCGCAAAAACTGCAAAAATCACCGATTTGGTCGCCCGGCAAAACTAAAACCCGACTACTCAAAAATCCGCACTCACGCATCCTAAATGTCATAGGATAAGCCAACAATATAATCTAGATATCGCAACTAAATCTCCACAATAATATAATAAAAACCTAGTAAGCTAGAAGTTTGCAAATTTGGTGCAAACATCGACAATTTGCGACCAAGTGCACACATTATCACACAAAATCCAAATTAAACCATTAGAAAGCCACTACAATTAAATTAACCCCTTTACCATGCATCAAAACCCACATTCCATACACAAACCTTTTCTTGATTTTGATAATTAGCAACCTTAATGAAAATTTCACACAACTTTAACATAGATTAGCCTAATATGAAGCCACTTAAGCAAAGTAACCATATAAATTGGTTAAGTAAACAACTAGGTTAATTAAAAAGACTTAATTGACCTAAACATGGTTTCAAGAAACCCTAGTTTAATTTTCAATCATTAACTAAAAAAAAACTAGATTAGGATTAACACTAAAATTAACACTAAGCAACTAGATTAAAGTATTCTAACTATAAGAAATTAAAAGAGTAGAAATTATACCTCAAACCTATGGATCTAGCAAGAAGAAATTTGCCTCAATGATGGCCTCCTAGCACCATGATTCCAAGCAAGAGAGATGAAGGAAAAATGGATGAAGAATGGAGTTTTAATTTGTGAGTTTTTAGCTTGAATTTTGGAGCAACTTGATGAATTTTTGAACAAGATGAAAAGAAAAATGATGAAGAGGGGAGAGGCTGCAGATTTCGGCCAGAGGAGGGAGAGGGGAGTGGTGTGGGTGTATGGAAAAAGTCATGGTCAACCCCCCTCAAAGTCAAAGCACCATACCTTCAACATACAATATTTTAAACATACACATTCAACTCAATTCATCCTTAACAAAAGAATTTTAAAACAAAAGAGAGAGGGGGAATTTTCTGCAGTTTGGGACAGCCAAGGAGATGTGAGGATGTGTGTGTGAGAGTGCACAAAAAATTTTTTGCAAAAAGACCCCTTACAAGTCCAAAATTGCAAGTTTAAGCTTAATTTCAATAAATTTCGTTTTTCATAATAAAAATTAGTTAAAACTTAAAATAAATTACTAAAAATTTATGCTACAACTAGATTTTAATTAACATGATTTTAAAGCTTAATTTTAGCCCATTTAAATTTGTATTTATCGCTAATTTAATGTATTTTCTTACCGGCTTAAAATAATATTAAAAAATCGAAAAATAGGGAAATTTTTTTAAATGACCAAAATTTAATAAGTAACTCATTAGCTACTAAAAACAAGCAATTACCTATCCATTTTAGGTATAACTAGTCCTAAACTACAAAATAACAAAAAAGACGGTTTTCGGAAAAATACCGCATTTTCACCGATTTTCAGGAAAACTCCAAAACGACCTTTCAAGACGCTACAATACTTCTTCTCGAATCTCGCCCTTTGGCATGCATAGTCGACTGCCGAATTTTAAAGAACCGTCTTCGTGTATCAATAATTCTATTCTCAATCTGGCCTCTACCAAACCCCGGAACTTCTGCAATTACAGGTCTCCAGCCTGTGTAGCTTTAATACGATCTACTAACGAAAATTGCACTTGTAGTTGCCAATATTGTCCGTGTGTCCCCTGTTTTACCACTTCCAAATCAAGTCTCCAAAACTCATCAAGGATATCCTTCTGACTAGTCAACAATATTGTTGTTGGTCTCCGGCTGAGGGCATCCGGTACTACATTTATCTTTCCGTGGTGATATTGCAAATCAAGATTATAGGCAGCCATAAACTCCAAACATCTATGTTGTCTCATATTTAGCTCCTTCTGTGTGAACATATACTTCAAGCTCTTGTGATCCGTGAAGACTTCAACCCGTTGTTCTAAAAGATAGTGCCTCCAAATCTTCAAAGTAAATATAACCACGGCCAACTCTAAATGGTGGGTTGGGTAATTCTTCTCGTGCATCCTCAATTGATGCGAGGCATAAGCTACAACACTTCTATGCCGCATCAAGACGCAACCTAGCCCTTTACTGGAAGCGTCGCTATGAATCACTAGTCCTCCTATCCCATATGGTATGGTTAATATGGGTGCAGTAGTAAGTTTCTCCTTCAATAACTCGGATGCTCGGTTGCATTCTTTTGACCATACGAACGGTATCCCCTTTCAAGTAAGTTTTGTTAATGGCTCAGCTGCTCGCGCAAAATCTTTAACAAATCTTCGGTAATAGCCCGCGAGTCCCAAGAAACTTCTAATCTCTGCTACTGACTTTAGTACTGGCCAATCCTTCACTGCTTCAATCTTCGCCGGGTCTACTAAGATACCATATCCGGAAACGATGTGGCCTAAAACTGAACTTGTTCAAGCCAAAACTCGCATTTACTAAGTTTGGCATATAACTTCTCCTGTTTTAGTATCTGCAATACGATCCTCAATCGCTCTGCATGCTTCTTCTTGCTTTTGGAGTACACTAGAATGTCGTCGATGAAAACTATGACAAACTGATCGAGGTACTGCGAGAAAACTCGGTTCATTAAATCCATGAACACGGCTGGGGCATTAGTAACACCAAATGGCATCACTAAAAACTCATAATGACAGTACCGAGTTCTGAAAGCTTTCTTGCATACATCTTCTGCCTTAACCCGAACTTGATGGTACCCCGATCGAAGATCCAACTTAGAGAACACTCGAGCACCACATAACTGATCGAACAAGTCATCAATCCGAGGTATAGGTTATTTATTTTTAATCGTAAACCGGTTCAGCTCCCGGTAGTCAATGCACATGCATAACGAGCCGTCCTTCTTTTTCGCTAGTAGAATCGGAGCACCCCATAGAGAAGTACTTGGGCGTATGAAACCCTTGCTAAGGAAGTCTTCTATCTGCTTTTTCAATTCTGCTAACTCAACCGGTGCCATCATGTAAGGTGCTTTAGAAATCGGTGTCGTTCCTGGTATTGGTTCTATCGAAAACCCCAAAATACGAGGCAGGGGTAGACCGGGTAAATCCTCAGGAAAGACATTCAAGAATTCTCGAACTACGACCGGTGCTGAACTCTCATCAATCTCCATCGACGCTAGTATGCTGCTCGTCGACTTTGCTCTAAACTCTATGGATCCTAGATATTTGTTACCCCCAATGAACATGAACACTGGGGGGTTAGGAATGCAAAATATTACGGTCTTGGCCCGACAATCAATATGGCATGAAAAGTGCCCAACTAATCCATTCCTAAGATGACATCATAATTACCAGTCCCGATCAGCAGGAAATCGGCGAAAAGCTCCCTGCCGCAAATTACCACTGTACAAAACTCGAACTCTAGTTTGGTGACAACCACTCCATTTCTAGTGTGAATGTCCCAACCTCAAATCAGTGTTTCGTATGCAATAGAATGTATTGTGACAAAAGCCAAAGACATAAAACAATGTGAAGCCCCGGAATTGAAAAGTGCTCTAGCAGGAACAGAATAAACTAGAATAGTACCTGAAACGACACCCTCTGATGCCTCCACCAGCTTAGCCGTCAGGGTAAAGGCTCGCCCCTGTCCACGACCTGTGTTGTCTCGCCTTTGATCAAAAAGTTGCTTCTGGGGGAAAAGTCATTTCTGTTATTGGTTGTGCTTTACTCTCCTAGGACAACTCCCAATCTAGTGGTCACCAGCACCATAAATTAGACATAGACCCTTGGCCCGGCGACAATTCCTCTTAATGTGTCCCAGTATCTGATAGTATCTACAAAAAAAGGATTGTCGTTGTGGTAGGATTGCGGTACGCTTCATATGAATTTCTCTATGCTGTTTAACTGGAATTCTTCTTGAAGTTTGATTCACCGGGCGTTTAAATTCTCCATTCTGAAGTTTCTTCCTCTTATCCATAACTGCCTCAATCCTGCGGACTTCATTTAATACCTAAGAATAAGTTCCCAAATCATGCGAAGCTAATTTCTCATGTATCTCCAGAGTAAGGCACTGTAAAAATCTCCTGGCCCTGTCCTCCTCCTGAGCTGCCATCGAAGGGGCGAAACGACTAAGTCAGATAAACTCAGCCGCTATCTCTTCCACTGTGCGATCTCTCTAACGAAGACTGATAAACTGCTGCTCCATTTTGATTCTGGCCGACTTGGGAAAGAATTTCTCAAGAAAAGCAGTCGAGAAATCAGTCCATGCAATCGGTTTCTTCAACCTGTTCTCTTCTTCGAGCCACCAAATTCTAGCTGCATCTTACAGCTGAATCTTGACTATGTCCACTCTGTCCTCCTCTGGAACTCGGGCAGCTGACATCAAATTTTCCATGTCGACAATCCACTGCTCGGCAACTAGTGGACTGCCCAAACCAAAGAAAACCGCCGGCTGCAGTCTCTTGAAATCAGCGACACTGCCCGGACGTCTACCCTCACGAATCTCAGCCACCTTATTCAAAGCTGCAATAGAGGGGTATTGAGAAGCGAGTAGACCCTCTTGTAGTAAGCCAGTCTGCTGCTGTTGACTCTCTAACATGCCACGTATAACTCCAAGTAATGCAGCATTGTTGTCACGCCTTCCATATACCCGCAAATTTTCTTCCGCCATGATTCTGAAGTCAAAAACGAACGATGAGGTTTAGAAAGATTCAAATTCAGAGTATTAAAATAATTGAGCGAAAAGAAAAAGCAGATAATGCAGTATAATCAAATTAGTGGATATGAATTTAGAGTAGAACTCTAAGTTACTCATACAAAATACCGTATTGTAATCATGCCGTGGTACATGGGTATAATATCATAACTCTATCTAATTCGCCTGAATCCTATAATCAGGGTCAAAAAGATATGCAGCATGACACACAGAGGGATAACTAGACATGTGATTCTAACCTAGAAGGTCAGTAGAACCAAGATTAACTTCGACTTCAGTCTGGCTCTGATACCAATGAAATCTTGTCACGCCTCGTTTCCCAAAAATACGAAAATACAGAGAGTAACGAAGTCCAGTCGTGCTACATACGGTGAGGAAAGATTCTTCCATACTCACATAAAGGCTGTCTAGTTAAACCTGTCAATATAATGCACCATAACAGAATAGATAATACTGATAATCATGCTGCAACGAATGCACAAGGAATACTGAAAATAGGTCTTCTAAATAATAGATGCAAATAAAGATCCAATACAATAGGTTCGAAATAAAAACAAGATTCGAAAAGAGACACATAAGTCCTAATGTCCCGTAAGGGCGTACATGCTAAATACTAACTGAAAAGAAATAAACCTACATGCTACTGATCTTCGGCAAAGTCCTGATACCGCTCTGATCATGCTCAGCCTGAAAATCCGTTTCTAAAGCTGAGATGGCAAATCTCAGGGATATCAGAAGATGGCAAATCTCAGGGATGTCAGAACATCCCAGCAAGTACTGAACGTAAAAGGGTGTGTATGTGGTGTGATAACATGAATATATGAATGTAGTGAAGCCCGTGTGCGCATATATATATATATATATATATATATATATATATATATATATATATATATATATATATTATGAAACAGTCATGTAAACATGTCAAATCATAACCTAACTGATCACTAAAAGGTAAAGTATCCTATCATTAGTTCGAGTGTGAGAGTCAATCTCTGCAGGAGTATTCCTAACTTTAGGGTAGAGCCTCAGGGGCAAGGAAATACGGGTCGAAAATGTGGAAAGAACAAGCGACCGATATAGCCCGGTACGAGCTGTAGTAACAAGTGACCGATATAGCCTGCTACGAACTGTAGTAACAAGCGACTGATATAACCCGGTACGAGCTGTAGTAACATGCGACGGATATAGCCCGGTACGAGCTGTAGTAACATGCGACCGATATAGCCCGGTACGAGCTATAATAACATGCGACCGATATAGCCCGGTACGAGCTGCCGGCATGGGACTCCTGAGATCCCGTTATACTAACGCACACTTAAACTACCACAACACCCCGCGTATTTGTATCTAATATGGTAATAACTAAATCGCTAATTAAAAATGCTGAGTAGACTGGAACTTGTAATATCATGTTAATTGTTTAGAAATGAAACATGTAAACAGTGGGTCGTGTTATGGAATGTAGTTCAGCATTCTAATTAGAGATCTCATTTTTAAATAAGTGGACTGGAGTATTGAAAGATCAAGGCATGTCAAATATGGCCGTTATCAAGTAATAGTAATCGCATGTAAGGGGTGTACAAGCTTGTGAATAGTGCAAGTCTCAAATGTTATTTATACCATTATGTTAACCAAAATATAGATATACTATTTATGTTTTCTTATTCACGGACTGGCTAGTATGATATATATAAGATAGATTAACATCTTTCAAATTTTATTTGTATTTAATTATATCTATTACCATCAACTTCACTGCAGTGTTCCGTAATATAACGATATAAAAGTTGCGAAAAAGCACAGTTTTATTTGAATAATGTAGGTTAAAGATATGTTTGAGAAATCGCCGATGTTGCATCGACCAAAAAAATAAAGAGCAAGAATACTTGCCTCCGAGACGGGTAAAACACGACGATACCAAGCAAAAATCTAAGCTTGAAGGCTCGGCTATGGGGTTTAGTTCACTGCGATAGTGATGAGGAGGCGATGGCGATGGTTGCCGGGGTTGGTGTGATGGGTATTGCTGTTAGTTATATGTATGCCCTAGAGGCCATTATTATACATGTGATGTATATTATAGTGAATGCTTAGACATATATAGGGAGGACTTTCTTGCTCGACATGATAGTATGCTATCTGGTTGTAATTTATCATAACATGTACACTTATTGTCTCTCTCTTACATGTTGATAAAGCCCTTAGGATGAGTACTTAACTATCAGGATTATGATGCAGATCATACTAGTGGGGCAAAGGTAGTCGGTAAGTACATCCTTCAAATGTTCCTAGTCGTGGTAGTATCGAAACGGGGCATCGATATTCCAGAGTAGACTAGCGTATACACTTCTCGACCCATATGATGGGCGATGGATGATCCCTCATCCATTGGTGTTTGACATCAGAGATGGTATACGGATGCTCAGTGGAGACTGGGTACACTGAACGGACTCGCCGAGAACTCCTAGATGGTATTATACCTATCGTCAGATAGCAGTTCTTTGGTGACACTGGTACATGTCAGTCTGTCGACCCGAGATCGTCATAGAGTGTTGTGTGATTCCCGCTGTGCTTTGATTTCCACCTTACCAGGTTCAAGAGATCGTGCAAAACGGTGGTTTTTGGGTACAGTCCCGAGTCATATGGAGGCAATGAGCGATATGATGGGATTTCGTCTCTCCCGGTATTAGGGGTTGATATTGCGCTATGCTTGATTGGCCATAACAGGAAATTCCTGGCCAGAGTTGCTGAGATTTACCGGTAACTGTTATCAATAGTTTCTCGAACCATTATGGGCCTCACATTGGCATGACTTATCAAGCTATTGGGGTCTGACGTTATACCACCACCAGGATGTGATATGCGACATATCAGACGAAGAGACCGGACTGTACGATAGTGTTACTGATTGGATTCGCAGGAGTATGAGTAGGCTTGCTTGTTGATCTTCTGATCGCTCAATACCCGAGTGGCCATTACGTTTAGCAGACCGCTTGCGGCTTATGGGTGACTGATATGATCACCACCAACTTCCGGCGTATTGACGAGTCTTTAGAGTCCTACACAGAGGTTTCCTGGCTCAGGCGAAACGAAGTAAGAGCACATATGTGATATGTGCGGAACCGAGATTAATACATGTATGTGATACCGTATTCTATTCTCGCGATATGTGATATCGGTCGGTTATATGTGATATAGCCAGGTTATCGAATCAAGTGTTGATTCGATAGGTTGATACATTTGATATTAGTCGGTTGTATGTGATATAGCCGGATTATTAAATCAAGTGTTGATTTAATAATTTAATGTATAATTATATATTTGATATATTATCTTACAATAACTAATATTAGCTCACTTAAGATTTCTTTTTTTCACTAGTGTACACTCAGTATATATGTGATATATATTAATGTACATTCTTTTGTGTCGTGCTAGATGATACATGAGACATGGGTGTATGAGACTCACACCATGCTTAACATAATGAAGGGTTTTATTATTTAAACTAATTCAAAATTGAGTGGAAATTAGTCATGGTTGATACTTAGTGGAAGCTTGTAGAATCATTGACTAAGTCCACCAATTTTGTTTTACTTAAGATATTTATTAATCCAACTATTATGAATAGCCATAGTTTAGTCTCTACATAAGTTAGTATATAATATTAACTCACCCATGGTTGCCATTCTACACTTGAATTTTTCCGTGGTTGCTTTTCTTTATCTCCTTCCTCTACCTCTCTTGCAATTTGGGAGGTGAAGAAAATGAGTGAGAAAATAATTTCTAAAGTGAGCAAAATTCCTACTTCATCAACCTCTTCTAGACTAGCCATTTAGATTGGGTTGTTTCTTCACTAGTTCATCACTTAGTGTAGAGGTAGCTTGGGTTAGTGTCTTCTAGACGTAGATCATTTTCGGCCTCGAAGACTTTAAGAAAGCTTGTTCATTTCATCTTGTGGGGCCTTTCTAGAGTCCGGGAGTTCACTACTTGGAGCGAAGAGACTACTACACGGAGCCTTTGAAGTGAAAGACCGGTCTACAAAGGTTGTATTCCTTGTTCACTTAGATATAAAGATGTTTACATTCTAGTTTTGTCTAATTCTCTAGTTAAAATTCTAGGTTAGGGTTCTTTAGCGCGCCAATTTTTTTTTTAAATGGCATGGACGATACCTCCCGAAACCCAGCGGTGACCCTAGAGAACCCTACAATTGCAACGGTGAGGAGTCTCGTGTCTAGTGTTCACATCACGGTTGGAGGAAGAAGTTGAACGATGATGGCGATGAAGATGAAGTTGCAGGGTGCTCGGCTCGAGGTGACAGCGACAAGAGGAGGGGGTTACGGTTAGAAGGAGATGGGTCCAGTTGGGGGTATCGACGACGGGGATGAAGGAGTTGGGCTCTTGACGACGGTGGATAGGTGAGGGCGCTGGTAGGGGCTGCTAGGTGCTCGACCAGGAGAAGGAAAGGGGGTGGCGGCGATGGTGTTGGTGGTGCGGAGAAGAAGGAGAAGGTGATGGCTGCGAGGGTCGGTGAATTGAGTCGAGGTGGAGGCGAGGCGACGATGAAGGTGGCCGGAGTTGAGGGAGATGGTGCTTGGGTGATGGGGCCGTCAAGAGGGATGAAGTCGCCGGTGAGTAGAGATAGGAAAATGGCTGCGGTGGAGGAGATGGTGGTCAGGGTCGGAGGATGCAGGGCTTCAGTGTGTTTTTGGAGGAAGGAGAGAAAAATATTAAGAAGAGAGAGAGAGAGATGAGGTGGATGATGATGATAACTGGTGAATAATTTATATATATATATATATATATATATATATATATATATATATATATATTGAGTTAGAGAGAGAGATAGTTTAGGAATTTAATTGTATTTGGACAATTATGTGTGTGTGTGTGTGTGTGTGTGTGTGTTTAAATATTTGACAGTGATTTTAATTATGTTCTCATACCGAAAATAAACTACCATATATTTATGGTTCAACCAACAACAAATAATGTTAAGCAAAATATTGTATGCGGAATAATTTGGATATAGCGAAATTTGCAACCAGATTTAAAATAACAACTTTTCCTTTATTTAACCGACTAGATAATTGTATTCTACCATGATACGGTATTATACTCAAAAAAATAGTTTTATAAAATCACAAAAATATTCTGATAAGTCTAAAAAATGTTGTATCCAAAACTAGGATGTTACATTAGGGCAAAATATAACCGCTAATTTAAGTAGCGGTTAAATAGTCTACTCTCAAAATATAACCGCTACATTAAGTTGCTATTAAATAGTCTCCTTGTTGGAGCAAAATATAACCGCTACTTTAAGTAGAGATTAAATAAATATAACCGCTAGTTAAATAGTTTGCTCTTTATTACCGCAGTGAGCTGAAAATATAACCGCTAGTTTAAATAGTGGTTTAATAGTCTAGCTTAAAATATAACCGCTATTTTAAGCAGTGGTTAAATAGTCTGCTCTCTACTGTTGTGGTGTGCTCAAAATATAACCGCTATTTAAAGTAGCGGTTTTGTTTTAAATAGAACCTAAAAATGTACTTGAGAAATCATATATCAGAGTTCATATACAGAAATGTAGATCATTTACACACAAATGTATATCATTTTATCACAAATGTACATCATTTACAGAAATCAAATATCAGAGTTCAGATACATATATCAACACACATCATATATAGTTGTGAAATCTAAAAATTCTTTGTTTAAGACACAACCACACATAATATACACATGCAAAATCTAAATTTTTTTATATCATTTGGGTAGTTTCTGATTAGCTAACTCATAACACATTCTATATCTAAAATTAACTATAGTAATTGTGTCTCATTTTTGTGAGTTCAGAGGAAGTCCCCGCGATAAGCAATTTATGTATTTCATTACAAATACACCGCAATCGAGTGATCCAGTGTCCTGTCGCGGATGGCCTTGATTCTCACTAAATTTGCAAGCCTTTGTTAAACCAATTTTGCTGGGATTAGGCACATCCTTCAGCAAATGCCTAATAAAATGATTTTGCTGCAAAAAAATTATTGAGTTAAACAAATTATTATAACTTATAAGCAAAAGAAAATAATAATCGTCTTAAAATTGGACTAACCAGTGCTTCACATTCAAGCTTATATAGTTTCATGAATCTGTGAACATTGGATTATATAGCACAAAAAAATCCTTTGCAATGTACCAGACACACAAAATTCAATGATCTTCGTGATGCATGGGAATATAAATATGGGATTAAAATTTTAATTCATCATTATAAATCATATTTGTTGCAAATAAAACAAAAATGAGAAAAATAAAATACAAACTTACCGTTTCACACTCTAGTACAGACTTCTGGAAAGGATTTTTCCATTTGACCCATTCCAGTAAGCTAGATTTGCACCTGTGGTTGCTGTTTACTTTCTCCGCTTTGTTTCCTTGATAACAATCACGGAGTATCATCTAGAAAATAAAAAGTAGAATGAACAGCACGATATTGAATATTATTTAGTTGATGTACAAAACGTATTAAATAACAATGATTTATACAAAATTTAGGATAAAAGAAGAACCTATCGGCGGAAAATTCGTGTCTGTATAACAAATCGATGTAAGCTGTTATCATTTCTCCTCAAACACGCTCCCCAATTCGCGGCGAGAGAAAGTCGGAAAAATATACAACTACTCCTTCTCTTGTATGAAGAAATTCAACTTTTCTAGAGGTTATCAAAACATGATTATTTAGTATTTAACTTTTAAATATGAAATTATAATTAATTCATTAAAAGTAGACAAAGCTTATTTTCCCTTTCCGTTCAAACTGTTCGATCCATAGTTTCGTCCCACATGTACTTTTTTCGATTCTTAGATGCGATATTTAATTCCTTGTACAAGCTTCTTTTCTTTCTTTTTCTTCTTCTCTGGATTTGCGCACGGCGAGAGCAAGAAAGGACTTGGCTTCTTTAGTCTCCTCGATTCTTCCATTACTTCTCTTAAAATTTCTTGCCCTATAGGATCAGTCGGATCTATACCCGATTCAATGAGTCCTTTAATTAAAGAACCATTTCTATTTATTCCGTGACGTCTGTCTGACTGCCCGGGGATGGCAAATCCATCACAATAAGTTGTTCAAACGGTAATTCCTTAGGAATACCCTCCGTCGCTTCAATTTTTTCAATAGGTTTTCCTACTTCAACTTTGGGGGCTATATCTTCCAAACCTATGTTCAAGTTTGTATCGGAAACACTTAAATTCATCAATGGTATCCTCCTCCGCTTTTTTTCCAACCGTCTCATCAACATTTTCATCCTTGGGAATTTCAGCCCTAAGATTTTCATCCCTCACCTTTTTTCCGACGGTCTCCTCCCCCTCATTTGTTTCAACGGTCTCCTCAATATTTTCTATCTCTGGAATTTTCGTCCCCACATTTTCATCACTTTTTGATGCTTCATCCCCCTTCTTATCAATTTCACCCTTTAGGATCTCTTCATATAATCTCTTAAGATTGTCGTCGTCCAACAAAAAATTATTAAGTTCAACCAAGTTCACCTTCAAATAATAAGTAATAAATATTAATAATTGGATCTAATATGTTGAAGGTGATATAAAATAAAACAAAACATAAAAAATACTTATATAATCAAGAAGTAACCTACGGCTAATTTTGATGTTAGGCTCGTATATCATAGTTGGTTATTTGTAGAGGGTGTATTACCTTCCTGGTAATAGAAGTGTACCAAGCGAAGTAATCACTAGCCACATCCTGAACTTCTTCTGTACTTGCATCAAATTCAACTCCATTTTCTTCGATATTAATTTAGGCTTCGTCCTACAAATTGATATACTCCAAAATCACATCGTATACTGGTTTTTTCTTGGTTGTATTCTCTATCTCAGTTTGTCTAGATTGAACGTTAATGGGTATACTTTGAATACCGCCAAAATGTCAGATTATCCTTTCGGGATATTTGTTCGCCTCCGAAAAGGGATCCCGGAAAACCTTAGGGCTGTCGGGGATGTTTAAGAGGTCAGATCGATGCAGATTCGCATGGCTCCTTAGCGTGACGTATTGCTGCGATGCAAGCTCGGCTAAGGGTTCGAGTGGATACGACCGATATAGCTTGACTTCTCAGATTCACCCTTTGAAAATGGTTTTTTGATTGTAGGCACTAGATTTCCTACAGGCGCAAGCCCCTGTAGTTAATTAGTATAATACCCAGTTCCCGTTGTAACTTTTTCAGCATTTAAATAAAAAAAGTATTCCAAAATTTTCCAATATAATTTCCCTATATCTCTTCTATTTATATTTTCCCGATCTTTTTATCTCCTAATTATTCCTAACCCTAACCTTAAATACTAAACCCCAAACCCAATACAGCCCAACATCTTCCCTTTATTTTCACTTCTATTTTTGGCCCAGCCTATGAGCCCAATACCCAAACCCAAACTCACACCCGACCTGACCCGACCCAGTTCCCCCTCTTCTCCCCATCTTTTTCTTTCCCCCCTCACTTTTTAAACCTAACGACTCTCTCTCTCTTCCTCATCCCTAACAAATTCCACGAGACCATCTCCTTGCCAACGGCCGTGACCTCGCCCACGTCTTTAACGTTCGCCCGAGATCTCCTTCTTCAAATCCTCTCCCTCTCAACCATGCTCCCATCTCCCATATCTTCATCTCTTTCTCTCTCTTTCTCTCGCTCTCTCTCTTTCATTCAATCCCACAATCTCTCTCTCATTGTAACTACTCCAAATTCAATGTACAAAAAATTGTTTAAAAATTAATGTACAATTAGGGTAATTGCAATCATGTGTATAATATAAGTATTTGATTTGATTTTGAACAACAAGAAACCACTTGTAGCTCATTGGTAAAGCCTTGCACTGCTGTGACGTAGCCCCTGTGATCGAATCACCCCAGCCACATTATCTTTTTATATTATTTTCTTTTAATCTTATTTTCTTTTAATCTTTTAGAAGCCCAAGATTTTGCACGTGCACTGCACGTAAAATGAAGAGACACATAAAAAACAAACATGTGCAAATTCGTATTCAGTCCGACTTGGACACGTGGCGAGAATCCGATCCCTCCTCACCGGGAATGGACCGGCGAGATTCATTCTCGAGCCGGCGCTGCCGGTCCAACATGGACCAAATGCCAATTTTCTCCTTTACCCTAGACCCTTGGACTCCCCCCTTAACTCCTACACTATTTGTTTATTTTGTATTTATCCAGAGAATTAAAATACTCTCTTAAATCCTTTTTAATGCAAATTTTAATTCACTAATTCATCACCCCCTAAACCCTAATTTCCCTTATAAATACCACACCATATTTCATCCCTCCTCACACAGAAATTCCCTGTCAAAACTCTCCAAAATTCTCAAGTCCCTTTAGTGTGCAAGTGGAGTTAGCGAAGGGAAAAATTCCGGCGACGTTCCAAGGTGTTTCCGGCGACGAAACGACGCCCTGAGACCTTCTGTATCTTCATCTCTCTCTCCCCTAGTTCAAAAGCCAGTAAGTCCCCCCTCCCCCTCTCATCTTCTATTCTAAAAACATTCACTTCTAAAACCCGACGGAAGCGGAGTTAATCCGAATTCCGATTTGGTTTTTCTTTAAAAAGGTTATTTTTCTTAAACAATCAATACCATACTTTCATATAATGTTTAACAAATATTAACAAACATATTTAAACAAGTTTCATTCCAAAAGAATCTCTGTTGCAACTTTTATCGTATTTTTCGGCAAAATACCACATACATTACATTTCGTCATAAAACAACATAAAACTTGTATCACCTTTAGATAAGTCACGAGGTAATGACCTACCTCCTCACAACACACATCTTTGACATAGCACGAAAAATTTTGAGAATATATTCATGGGATAACACGACTTTGCAAATAAATACCATCAACTTATAAAACCATTTCTATAAAAAAGTGTATTAAACAATTCCTTACAATTGCGCCTCGACAACCCACTTTTGGGGACCCCTTTCGGGATGGTGCGGATTATCGCACATCCTTGGACCTAGTAGAGCGAGATGCAGACCTCCGAAAGGAGCATTCGATCTCGATGGAATTTTTATGCATTTTTCTTTAGAAAATGAGATTTCTACAAGAAAATAAATAAAATTATTTTCATTAAATATATATATATATTATCAAAATATATACTTTAATTATATTATATAAATATTCCAAGTTTTAAAAACGAATCACTATTACATGAAAATACCATCCAAATACAAAACAATTCCAATAATTCAAGAAATACCATATACTATGAAAATTAGGTTCTACTTCCTAGAAATTTCACTTTTATAAAATATACATCTATGAAAACCCTAAAGACGATAATTAAATACTTGAGGTATATTTTGAAATTATACTAAAATTATTTTTATATAAAACCCCCTCAAGTTATACTAAATTACAATAAGGACCCTAGTAAACATAGGTTTAAGCGGGACCAGTTCTCTTGAGCCTCAGAGAGCCGGATAATATGGGTGCTTGCCTATTTAAGGTAGAAAATCTAACAAATGGTATTATCAACACGGTAATTGTCTTGGAAAAACACACAAATCCTGCCGTCCATATACAGCAGTTACCGATAACATCAAAACTAATTCAGGATTTCAAGTTCTTTTTAAAGTGTCTGACTCAGACTGAGTCTCAATCTAATCAATCTGACTTGAATGTGATTCAAGTATAAACTACAAATCAACATAAAATCGTATATTCAATCTATATCAATCTATATTGACTGAACCGAATCATGGATATACTCCATCTACATGACTCTCCATTTATATCCATTCCATTTACTGATATCATGGTTTCGGCAAATTATCCATCTATATAACAAAACAATACAATCAATACATAAGACATCGCGGAGTTTATAAGGGGTGGATCGGTATGGAAGGTGTTGTGGCATGAGACTGTAACCATAATACCCCTAACCTAAATATCCATTGTCGTTGTACCGTGGCTGAACGGTTCCTTGTGCTCTGTATACCTTAGTCTCTGGAATAGTGGGACTCCTCTCGTATACACTGGCATCTTCTGTACCAAGTTACAAACAACAGCGTTAACAATATAATCAAACATTATAAGATATATTCTATCTATATTCACCTTTGGGACTTACCGAGCGATTGCTCGCTGACGACATTCCTTTTCTTCTTTCTTTGGAATGTTGTCAGGTGTTTCGGACGCATTAGAGACCGAGCCCAGCACTGAGGATTTGGAGCAGTTTGCTTTTGACCCGGAGATTTAGACACTTGTACATATTTATTTCATTTCAATTATGTCATTGTTTAGGCATCGCTTTCTATTCATGTACTTTCATTTCAGTTGTACTTGTAAAAGAATGTTTAATAAATAAAGTTGTTGTTCATTTACATTCCTGTCTCTTGTGTACTTTACTTTATATTGCTTAGATACGCTTAGCGTGTTTATTTCTGAGTAGATACATAGCGGGCCTCTCCGCGTCTTCTTCCCGTACACCGGGAAGCGGGGCGTGGCAATTTTTGTTGGCGACCCATGCAGGTCAGCTCTGTATGGACATGTAGGTCAGTTCTGCATGGACATGCGGGTCAATTCTACATGAAGTCCTGAGCAATATAACACAAGAATCAGCAACTAAAAACATTCTTTACATATTCCTTGAATCTTACAATTTCATATACTTTGAATCTGTCCTAACCCAATTTTTATTTCAAGGTTATGGATTCTCCAAACAACACCTGCACCAATTTCAACAACAATCTACCACCACTACCGCTTACACCTACCTTCGCTGCTCCGATCAATGAGCAGACGATGCTGCTTGAGACGATCCGCAGCCTCCTGGAGGGACAGCAGCAGCGGACTGCTATTTAGATGAACCGCCCAGAAGTGGAAGCCCCTGGAGTAAAGCAATTCCTGGCTTTACACCCCAAGAAATTCTCAGGAAAAGAGAGCCCTCTAGAAGTTGAGGAGTGGGCTCAGAGTATTGAGGATGATCTGGCAGCGGCACAAGTGCAAGAGATCGCTTGGGTTCGAGTTGTGAAGCTGCAGCTCACTGACAATGCATGAGTCTGGTGGAAGGTGGAAGAAAGCCGTCTTGACCAACCGATCGAATGGAGGACTTTTCGCGACATGTTCGATGTGAAGTACTTCCATGAGACTGCCCGATTTGACATGGAGCAGCAGTTTATCCATCTACACCAGGGTTCGATATAGACCAAGTCAGTAGATGAGTATGACGCTGAGTTTACCATGCCCAGTAGGTAAGATATGTCTCAATATTCGATTTTCAAATATCACATATTACACAGCTAACACAATATCATAACAGGTTTGCGGCACATTTGATACCAACTGCTGAGATCCGATCCAGAAGATTTTAGCAAGGGTTAGATTCAGAAATCCATGCTGCTTTAGCTACAGGGGATTTCCCGACCCACGAACTGGCTTTGAAAGCTACCCGTCGATATGAGGCAGTGGTGAAAATGAGGGGCAGACCTCAATCTGCCGGGATGAAGCGCACTGCCACTCAGATGGCAGGAGGAGCCTCTACTATTTGTACCCAGGAGACCGGGAGTACCGAACAACCGGCCCAACCCAGGCAGTTGCACCTACTGCCGGAGGGATGGACATTTGGCGAAAGACTGCCGGCGTGCAAATCGCCTTTGCTTAGTCTGCAGCCCAGCTACTCATGACATTGGGTCTTGTCCACACAACCCAAATGCTGCACCCAGGCCAGCAATCATTTACCCGCAGCGCCCAGCCATCCAGGCACCTGCTCCATGACTCGCACTACCTGCTCCACCTCCTCGTGGACCGACTGCACCTCCTCCTCGTTAGTTCCATCAATCTCAACGGAACGCGCCTCAAGTACAGAGGAATGCTCCTCCAGCAAGAAGGATTGTGCCGAGACGACAGGCTTTCACAATGACTGTGAAAGAAGCTGAAACCACCGGCCAAGTCATCACTGGTAACACTTTCCCTTCAAGCTTTATTTTCCATCTATATATACATATCCATATAATTTCCATATACCTAAAACCTACCCACATAACTTAGGTACAATCTTAGTAGCCTCACTCCCTGCACTAGCACTCTTCGATACTGGAGTATCTCATTGCTTTATGTCGCAACGGTTCGTCCGAACACATGCGATTCCAGTCAAACCTCACGTATCCAGGTGGAATTTTAGTTCAGGGAACGGCGTTCTAAAGGAAGTAATGGGATACGACCTGTGTCCAGTGGTCGTCTGCAGAAGAGAATTCTATGCTGACTTCAAGGTGCTGGACATACCGAATTTCGATGTTGTTTTGGGTATGGATTGGCTCGGAACTTTTTACGCTACCATCTTCTGTCGTCAAAGGAGGGTAGTATTCGAGATTCCAGAACATCTGGTCTTCTATTTCAAAAGTGGAGACCGTACCCTAGAGCCAAGTACATACAAAGCGAAACCGAAGAAGTCGGTTATTGCGGCAATTCAAGCGGAGGAAGGATCGAATCCAGAAGTAGTTCGAGAGTTAGACGATGTGTTTCCTGAAGACATATCAGGTTTGCCTCCCGATCGAACTCTTGAATTCAACATTGATTTAATACCAAGAGCACAACCGGTGATCAAAGAACCGTATTGATTAAGTCCGGAAGGTTTGAAGGAAGTCTGAACTCAGTTGGACGAATTATTGGCAAAATGATGGATTCGTCCCAGCACTTCAAGTTGGGGATCACCTGTTCTTCTTGTGAAGAAGAAGGAAGGTTCATATCGAATGCACATTGATTATAGAGTCTTGAACGATATAACTATAAAGAACAAGTATCCACTCCCATGTATCGACGATCTGTTCGATCAGCTAAGTGGATCTTGCGTTTTCTCCAAATTAGATCTTCGTTCGGGTTATCATCAGGTGAAGGTAAAAGAATCTGATATCCATAAAACGGCATTCAGAACTCGCTATGGACATTAAGAATTTCTTGTGATGCCATTTGGAGTGACCAACGCACTGGCAATATTCATGAACATAATGAATCAAGTTTTCTGACAGTATCTAGACAGGTTTGTTGTCATCTTCATCGACGACATCCTGGTGTATTCTAAGAGTTGGTAAGAACATGCCGAACACCTACGAATTGTCCTGGAAACTCTACGACAACAGAAACTCTATGCCAAGTACAGCAAATGTGAGTTTTGGCTAGATCAAGTTAGTTTTCTCGGACATATTGTATCGGGCGATGGAATCTCTGTAAATCCAGCTAAAGTATCAGCAGTAAGAGAATGGCCGACACCGAAGTCAGTGAAGGACATTCGAAGTTTCTTGGGTCTAACAGGATATTGCAGAAGGTTCATTGAAGGATTTTCGAAGATTGCAACACCCCTGACCAGGCTCACACATAAGGATGAAGAATTCGTGTGGTCAGAAGCATGCGAACAAGCTTTCGTAGAACTCAAGTCAAGATTGACATCAAGATCTATTCTCGTCATACCAGACCAATCTGGAGGTTTTGAAGTGCATTGCGATGCATCCGGTAAGGGATTAGGATGTGTTCTACATCAGCACGGTAAGGTTGTGGCTTATACTTCAAGACAGCTGAAGATTCATGAGCGCAATTATCTGACGCATGATTTGGAGTTGGCAGCCGTAATCTTTGCTCTTAAAATTTGGCGCCATTATCTTCTTGGTGAACGAGTGGATATATACACAGACCACAAGAGTCTGAAATATGTGTTTACTCAGAAAGAGTTGAATATGCGGCAGAGAAGATGGTTGGAACTTATGGCGGACTTCGACATCAACCTAGAATGTCAACCAGGGAAGGTAAATGTAGTACCTGATGCCCTTATTCGCCAACCATTAGTATTAAATCTCACCGCACAGTGGAAGCTTCAACAAGACTTGCATCAAATGGAGATTGAAGTGATCATGCCAGGTAACGTTTCAAGTTTGATGAACGTACAAGTTCAATCTACCATTGTCAATCAGATCAAAGCAGCTCAAGCAAGTGATGCTAAGTTACAAAAGATGAGAGAACAAGTGGAAAGTGGACTTTGAACAGACTTCATCATCCATGAAGACGGATCTTTGAGATACGGCAGTAGATTGTGTGTACCAAAAGGTTTTGTGTGAGAAGAGTTGATGAAAGAAGCTCATAGCTCTCCTTATTCAGTACACCCTGGAGGTACAAAGATGTACAAAGATCTCCGTCAAAATTACTGGTGGCATGGAATGAAGCGTGAAGTAGCCAGAAGCGTCGCTAAATGCTTTGTGTGTCAGCAAGTAAAGGCTGAACATCACAAGACTGCTGGATTACTTCAACCGTTACCTATTCCAGAATAGAAGTGGCAACACATCATAATGGGTTTCGTGTCTGCTCTTCCTCGCAGCACGAAAGGTAACGATGCGGTATGGGTTATTGTGGATCGACTCACAAAGTCAGCTCACTTTATTCCATTTCGAGTTGGCCAATCTACTGAGACACCAGCAAAGTAGTACATGGAGGTAAGAATCTAAGTAAGATTTAAACTCTTCAAATATGTACTATCTCTGATACCCATGAACTCATGTAGGAAATCGTGAGATTACAAGGAGTGCCGGTTTGCATTGTCTCCGATCGTGACACTAGATTTCGATCATAATTTTGGCAAAGTCTGCAAGCTAGCTTGGGAACAAGTCTGAACTTCAGCACGGCTTATCATCCACAAATAGATGGTCAGTCTGAGTGAACAATTTAGATCTTAGAAGATATGCTAAGAGCGTATATGCTAGACTTCGGAAGATCGTGGGAAGATCACCTACATCTTGTGGAGTTTTCATACAACAACAGCTACCAAGCAAGTATAGGAATGGCACCTTTTGCAGCACTTTATGGAAGGAAGTGTCGATTGCCATTAAGTTAGGACGACATCGAAGATAGGGAACTCCTTGGACCTGAGATGATAGTAGCAACTGTTGACGTAGTTCGTACTATCAGGGAAAGAATGCGCATAGCTCAAGATCGACAGAAGTACTGGGCTGATGCAAAGCGCCGTCACTTGGTGTCACGCCCCGCTTCCCAGAGTATGCAAGATTGGGCACGTGACATAGCCAACCATGCTACCTGTGGGTAGGAAGTATCCATCCACAGTCACATTACGGCTGTAGAGATATCAAGAACAAGATAAAAACTATCTAACACATGTCCAAATCCAGAATAACAAGAGTCAATGATAAATAAGTGCGGAAGCAAATGATCCAATACAATAATAGAAAAGTACGTCCCATAATGCGGGCTCACATCTGGAAATAAGAATGGAGGAAATAAACTAATCACTACGGAACTCACAAATCAGCCTGCTGGCTGAAGTACTCCTGCTCGGTCAGCGACAGTGGTAAAGAATCTGGGCCATGCAAAACCCAGACGTCAGCGCGTCATGTCAACCAATAATATAATATGAACATGGTAATAGGCAATGCATAAATAAACATGAATAAAGCAATAGTATGAAACAAGCAGTGCAGGGTAGTGTGCAGTGGGTAACTAAACTGTTCTATCGGGTTTTCTATTCTAAAGTCTTTGAAATCAATTCGAGTAATCCTCCATGTAACTCAAAGGATATGTCCCGTTACCCCCCGGGACCACGGATCAGGAAGGTGGGAACCAATAATGGTTCTGTCCCGTTGCCCCCCGGGACCACGGATCAGGAAATGTAAGAGTCACGAATGGCTCTGTCCCGTTACCCCCCGGGACCACGGATCAAGTAATACCCTTTTAAGTTACACTTTAGATTACCCCTTTTGATTTCCCCATACCCCCAGGTTATAGTGTCAGGTCAGGTATTCAGTAGTCAAGGACTAATGCCAACACAGGATCAGGTAACAGGTCAGGTTTGTCTGGATAGACAACAGGAATGGTCCATGAGGACTCTATGTCAGGTTTGTTGGCATTAGGCATGAGATCAGGTAACAGGTCAGGTCATGGTACATCAGGTCAAGTCGATAGTAAAGGGTACCATGTCCGGTGCATCAGTATATATATATATCATGTGTAGCAAGGTCAGGTCAAGGTGTAACACAATCGAGGGTATGCTCACAACAGGTATATAATCGAACTAGGATTAACAGCAGGAAGTAAGCAATAAAGTAAACAACAATAAGCAGTTCATTTAATCACAGTGGTGCATTAACATAGTGCAGTCGTATTATCATATTAACAGGTTTGAGCACCCTTGCGGTGCAATAAATCACAAGGTGGTGCAATATCAATATCAGAATGTAATAGAGCTACATGTGTACGGCTATCGTCCTTTAGACGGTAAAATGTGATTAACGGGTAACTTCGTTATTAAGGTTAAAGTGGCAAAATGTGATTTTAGGTTAACAGTATCATTATATAAGTCATATTGCGTCCAAATGATAAAATAGCTATACCTAGTTAAGTTTGCAAGTCTAATGAGTCAAAACACATTTAATTGTATAGTATAGCATGTAGCAAGTGATATTTGCCTCGACGGTTCACGAACCGGGAAAAACGGACGTAACGTCGGTGGGAAAAACACGCGACGGATGCACGGTTCACGGATCGAATCCAAACAACGAACAGTAGGACCACGCGGACCGGGGTACCTTGCTGGAATGTCGGATCAAGTCGTCGGCATGGCCGGATTCCGGCGAGATGCAAAAATAGCGACAATCAAGACTTTGCAACAAGAATAGAAAGAAACAAAGAGGAAGGGAAGGAGGATGGAGCAGGGACTGCTCACGAGGATCTGTGGGATGGTTGGCGATCGCCGACCACGGCGACGGAGCTCCGGCGGGGTACCTGCAGCGACGGTGGAATTTCCAGATTCAAGAAATCCTAACCCGAGAAGGAAGAAGAATAAAGAAGAAGATGGAGGATGAGAAGCTCACCGAGGGGGTGCTAGCGAGGCCGGGGCGGATCGAGATCGCCGGCGGCGATCCGGTGCAGGCGGTGTGCAGGTGGCGTGTAGGCGGTGTGCAGGTGCTCGGGAAAGAGGGAAGAAGGTGCTGGCTGCGACGAGGGCGAAGATGCGAGGGTGATGGTGGTGGTGGCGTCGGCGTTGGGGCTGCGGCGGCGACGGACACGGCGGCTAGGGTTAGGGTTGCGATGGGTTTTATTTTTCTCGCGATGAGGTTCTGGAGGAGGGACGTAAATGTATATATAGGGGAGAGAGAGAGAGAGTTAGAGAGAGAGAGAGAAAGAGAAATTAGAGAGAGAGACAGAGGAAGAGAGAGGGATATAAGGAAGGGGGCCCACGAGGTTTAAGCCTCGTGATTGGCTGGGCGTGGGGAAAAGGAAATTTAAAAGATTTCATAGAGATTCAAATGATTTTTAAAGTAACAGAGTTAGATTATGCGTAAATATAAATATAGTTTTGATTATTTTCTTAAATTGGGATTTTGGCGCTAAATGAAACATTTCCAAATCGCGCCCGGGTTGCGCCCAAAAATTTGAAATTCAAATAATAGGATTTTAAGCGGGTTCCAAATTTTAAAATGAAATGTTTTATGATTAAAAAGCATGCCCCCAAGTCGGACATCTGCGCGCGCGCGTAGTCGTCCAAACTCGCCCGTTTCACCGAACGGGATGAGAACTCGACGCACGGACGCTACCACGCGGCTAGGGGTGACGAGTAGGCCAATATGGATATTTTTAATTTTACTTTAGGTGTTAAAATTTGTTTTATGCAAAACTGACTTAGCCGGTTAAAATTTTACAGTAAGACCCAAGCAAGCAAGATAGATGAAATGAGCAATGTCGAACACTCAATCATTAACAGAAATAGTAGTATTGGGCTCGGGTGTTACACTTGGAGTTCCAACCAGGAGAACATGTATTTCTGAAGATATCTCCAAACCGTGGAGTGATTCGTTTTGGAAGACAGGGTAAGCTTAGTCCGAGGTACATTGGACCATTCGACATACTCGAATGAGTCGGTGAAGTGGCTTATCGCTTGGCACTTCCACTTTCATTGGAAGGAGTGCACAATGTGTTCCACATATCCCAACTCAGAAGGTATGTGAGTGACCCCAACCATATTCATGATCACTCCGAGCTCACTGTACAGCCAGACTTATCTTGTGAGCAACAACCTGTTGAGATCCTGGATAGAAATGTGAAGTCACTTTGGAACAAGGAAGTCAACTTGGTTCGAGTGATGTGGAGAAAATATTCTCCAGGAGAATCAACATGGGAAATGGAGGATGACATGCGTGCATGATACCCTCATTTATTTGTAAACTAGTCCTTAAAATAATTGTAAATTTCGAGGACGAAATTTTTTTAAGAAAGGTAGACTGTAACAACTCCAAATTCAATATACAGAAAATTGTTTAAAAATTAATGTACAATTGGGGTAATTGCAATCCTGTGTATACTATAAGTATTTGATTTGCTTTTGAACAGCGAGAAAACACTTGTAGCTCATTAGTAAAGCCTTGCACTGATGTGACGTAGCCCCTGTGATCGAATCCTCCCAGCCACATTATCTTTTTATTTTATTTTCTTTTAATCTTTTAGAAGCCCAAGAGTTTGCACGTGCACTGCACGTAAAATAAAGAGTCACATAGAAAACAAAAATGTGCAAATTGGTATTCAGACCGACTTGGACACATGGCGAGAATCCGAGCCCTCCTCACTGAGAACAGACCGGCGAGATTCATTGTCGAGCCGGCGCCGCCAGTCCAACATGGACCAAATGCCAATTTTCTCCTTTACCTTAGACCCTTGGACTCCCCCCTTAACTCCTACACTATTTGTTTACTCTATATTTATCCAGAGAATTAAAATACTCTCTTAAATCCTTTTTAATGCAAATTTTAATTCACCAATTCATCACCCCCTAAACCTTAATTTCCCTTATAAATACCACACCATATTTCATCCCTCCTCACTCAGAAATTCCCTGTCAAAACTCTCCAAAATTCTCAAGTCCCTTTAGTGTGCAAGTGGAGTTAGCGAAGGGCGAAGTTCCGGCGACGAAACGACGCCCCGAGACCTTCTGTAGATTCATCTCTCTCTCCTCTAGTTCAAAAGCCAGTAATTCCCCACTCCCCCTCTCATCTTCTATTCTAAAAACATTCACTTCTAAAACCCGACGGAAGCGGAGTTAATCCGACTTCCGATTCGGTTTTTCTTTAAAAAGGTTATTTTCTTAAACAATCAATACCATACTCTCATATAATGTTTAACAAACTATTTAAATACTTGAGATGTATTTTGAAACTATATTAAAACTATTTTTCATAAAACCCCCTCAAGTTATATTAATTTACAATAAGGACCCTAGTTAATATAGGTTTAAGCGGGACCAGTTCTCTTGAGCCTCAGGGAGCCGGAGAATATAGGTGCTTACCTATTTAAGGTAGAAAATCTAACAAACGGTGTTATCAACACGGTAATTGTCTTGGAAAAAGACACAAACCATGCCGTCCATGTGCAGCAGTTACCGATAATATCAAAACTAATTCAGAATTTCAAGTTCTTTTTAAAGTGTCTGACTCAGACTGAGTCTCAATCTAATCAATCTGGCTTGGATGTGATTCAAATATAAACTACAAATCAACATGAATCCGTCTATTCAATCTATATCAATCTATATTGACTGAACCGAACCATGGATATACTCCGTCTACATGACTCTCCATTTATATCCATTCCATTTAATGATATCATGATTTCGGCAAGTCATCCATCTATATAACAAAACAATACAATCAATACACAAGACATCGCGGGGTTTATAAGGGGTAGATTGGTATGGAAGGTGTTAAAAGTGGCACGAGACTGTAACCATAATACACCTAATCTGAATATCCATTGTCGTTGTACCGTGGATGAACGGTTCCTTGTGCTCCGTAAACTTTAGTCTCCGGAATAGTGGGACTCCTCTCATATACACTGGTGTTGAGACTTTACCCGTGCGCGCAAACGCGTATGTTTTGAAAATGGAATCGTTTTAAGGAAATGGATGCGCACGTGAGCTCGATCATGTTTTAAAATTTATAAACCGCAAGTGCACGGCGTGTTATAGCGAGCCGACAAGTACGAGTTGATCCGCGGGGAATTGTGTATTAGGTTTTGTTGTTTAAGGTTCAAAAAATAATGAATTGGTTAGTTTGTCAAAAAAATATAAAACACGAAAACAAAGAAAACAAGTTAAGAAAGAAATGGCTATGGTTTTGGCTCGGATGGTCGAATCGCGACGATTCCTTCGATGCTCCTTTGCTCATGAGTTGTCCGTCATTGTGTCGATCCCGGCGCGGAGCATGACCTGTCATGGCAGTTGCGAAGCACAAGTCATCAAGCTGCCGATATTCGACGCAAAACACAAAACGAGTCTGTATTGTTCACTTACCATTTGTATGTCCAAGCTTGAGGTATCAACACTAAGCACAAGGGTTAGCAAGTATACGACAACATCAAAAACACAAAGTAGCGAGTGAGAGCAATTAGTTTTAGTGTTAACTTTGCTAAGGGTTTGTGATAGTATAGGGTATATGAAAACCGAGGGTTTGTCAAGCACTTGGTCAAAAAATACCGTTTCTAAACTTAGCAAATTTAACACCAAATTGATTTTAATTTAAATATTGTGAAATGGGGAAAGGGAGTGAGTATGGTATATGAAGAGCTTACAAAGTAACCATGGTTTCAAATACCATATCACATCAATACATAAACAATCTTTAAGTTAGAATCATGTTAAGCAAATTAAATATAAACAGGAGGAGGAGGAAGGCAAGGCCTTTCATCTCATTTCCTCACCATCACCACAACCAAAGAAAGATTAGTTACACATAGTAATAGCAAAAGAAAGCAAGTAAGAAAAAGAATAAAAGAAACAAAGCAAAAGCAATATTATTAACACTTGAAGATGTTTAGGTACAAGATATTGGTAACTTGTTCAACCTCCATAATGAAGCTCTCAAAACAAAGCTTCAAGAGGGAAGAAGAAGAATAAGAAGAAACCAAGTTGAAGCCCACTCTACTCTCAAGCTAAACCAAAACTAAACAAAAACTATAGAATATGTGCACCCACCTCTCACAATCTGTTCTGGTATTTATAGGCATCAACATAGAATAAACAAACAATATATCTAAGATGATGTGACCTTAATAAATAACCAGAGAAAAAATGGGGACAATTGGAGCAAAATGACACGGTGGTGCCGGTCATATTGGGGGGATCGCCGGTCCAAACTTGTGCTTTTGTGCTCGTGTTGGCATGGTGAAATCAAGTGCATTCAACAAGTCTACTGGTACTGTTTGTTTTCTCTAAATAATCCTAATGTGTACTCAATAGAAATGGAGGGAAAATGAGCAATATATCACATCACAACTTTTAGCATTAACTCATGACACCAAACCATATGTGCCCACTTGCACAAGTCATGATGCCCACATGCCAAGGCACCCCCACCATGGTCCAAGGATTAAAAGAGCTATGTGCACACTTGTATTGTGTTGGACCAAAATTGTGTACACATGTATATTGCAAAAGAGCTATTTGAATATCGGTTGGTTTTCTGTCTGTTTGCAGTGTCGGCTCCCAAACGCTATATCCGTGATATTGAGTGTGTTTCCAGTATTATGTCATGAATACCTGTAATCTGTAATTACTGAGCAGACACTGATTAATAGTACCGATATATCACAAAATAGATAATGAATGAGTGGTATTAAATTGCTGTTTTCTAAGATGAACAACTGGCATCTTCTGTACCAAGATACAAACAACAGCGTTAACAATATAATCAAACATTATAAGATATATGCTCTTTCTGTCTATTCTATCTCTACTCACCTTTGGGACTTATCGAGCGATTGTTCGCTGACGACATTCATTTTCTTCTTTCTTTGGAATGTTGTTAGGTGTTTCGGACGCATTAGAGATCGAGCCCAGCACTGAGGATTTGGAGCAGTTTTCTTTTGACCCGGAGATTTAGACACTTGTACATATTTATTTCATTTCAGTTATGCCATTGTTTAGGCATCGCTTTCTATTCATGTACTTTCATTTCAGTTGTACTTGTAAAAGAATGTTTAATAAATAAAGTTACTGTTCATTTACATTCATGTCTCTTATGTACTTTACTTTATATTGCTTAGATACGCTTAGCGTGTTTACTTCTGAGTAGATACGTAGCGGGCCTCGCCGAGTCTTCTTCCCGTACACCGGGAAGCAGGGCGTGACACTCATCTTCTCTTTCTCCTCTAACTGACCTCATCGCCGACGACTCTCCCTGCCACTACTTCCACCACCGTAACCTCCCTACAACCTCCAAACATCCACTACCGCACAACCGAACCCAACACCTCCTCCACAACCCGATTTCATCACCTCCATCACGACCAACACCCTTAATCCTCTGCATCCTCTACGGAACCACCGGTCAACCTCCGAGAAACCACCAAGTCGCCGTTCCCTTCACTGCTGCACTACTAGCTGCAACCCTAGCCATCATCGGGCCTAAGCTCTGCCATAGCCGAGCTCTCAGTTGTGTAGCCGAGCCCAACCATTACTGTTGTTACTGCCTTGCTATTGTTGTCGCCGTGTCGTTCATCGCCGTTGCCGGAGTCATCGCCATCTCGATCCGTCGATCTTACGCCAGGCAAGTGAACCTCCGTCACTTGCTTACTCATGCTACGATTATAGTAATTAGTTTTATTAAAGTTATTATTACTATACAGTTCAAGTTTAAGGGAAAATAATGAGTTGATTAACCACATTAGTTGATAATTTATATGTTACAATACCTTGTTAAAATAGTTTAAGTATCAAAAAATGGCTGGTGATAGTAACGTGTTGTTGGTAAAGGCATTATACGATTTGATATGATTACTAAGTGGCCATGCTAAGGTGTAGTAGACATCATGACTACATATATATTTATCAAATGTTCGATGCGATTTTCGGAAGAAAAACCTTATTAGAAACGCTTATATCTTTTACCGATAGTTTTATTTACTGTTCACGAATATTGTGTAGAAAATAGGACTCAAAAAAATGTAGTTATCATCATGAAACGACAACCCTAATTGGTTACGTTAAATATGGAAATCACCGTACATATCATGTTGTAAAATTAATAGTAAATTGAATATAAATCGAATCGTGGTGTTTCAGGGCTCGTATCGAACCTAACTAGATAACCTATAACCCTCTGTAATTATTTATTGAATATTTCTGGTTCATGACACTGAAAAATGAAGGAAAATACGGCTCTGGACTGCAGTCCAGAGCAGTATTTTCCGACGACACCTGATTTTAAATGCCTGTACATCCTTGAATAAATATGAAAATACATGAAGTCATATATCATTACATAGATAATCAAGTTATATAACTGATGGTGTAGGGTTCATTTAATTTAAGTATTTTTTGCTATTTTAAAAGCATTTTAGATCGTCGACATGTCTGGCTGTTTTCTGCAGTGAAAGTTTATACACATTGACCTTAAACAGAACATAACTCCATGCATACGATGGATATTACTAATCTGTATAGTGCATTGGAAACCTAACTAATAGGGATAGATTTTTTTCAAATGTAGTGATCTTTGATTCTGATCACGATGTATAAAAAAACTGTGCTTGAAGTTGAACTTTCAGTTCTGAAACTAAAATTCCAACAGCACATCCCTGTTTTAAAATGAACATAACTCTTAATCCATAAGGCCCATTGATATGAAACCAATTTTAATGCTTATATAAACAAGTATAATTCATATGCCTTTTATATTGTTTTGCCCGATTCTGTACGTGTGATTTATAGTGAATTTTGCAAGTTATATGACACTGGCTCCCCTTCTTTAATTGAAGTGTATTTACCGCATTCCTACCATGTTATGTGATTGCATTATAACTATTATTTAGTGACTATTACTGTGATATTTTAGTGATTGTTTTTCATTGTTGACTGATAAATGTTAGTGACTGGTTTGTGACAAGTACGTTAGGGAACCAGTAATTGAAAGTGATACTGATAAGCGTCATAACGTGATCGAATAGTAAAAACAACACTTACTTGTATACAACCCATATAATACCTGAATATATACAATAACATGTGGAAAATGGGAAAATCGAAGTGGAATCGAATCTGTATTTAGTAAGGTTTACTGCTTCAGACGATGATCATTCGATATTAGCGATATATACTGATTCAGTAGTTCTGCCTCGCGGCACGGCTGCTGGGTTATATCCCAGGCACAGTTAACCGTAGTCTCGGAAATGCATGAGTCCCTTGCTAAACATGAGAACACATTTCACCGTTCGATTTCAAACGACATAAAGACTGCTAGACTAGTGACATGCGTATTACCTTTAATCATTGCTATAATTCACAAGATATACTGCCACCTGTTTATATTATTCCACTCATTTATGTGATTGCATTATACCTATTACTTCATACTTACTGTTGCTGCCACCTGTCAGTATTATCATATGTTTATATTGTGTCGCCTTGACGACCTAAGTATGCATGCTTAGAGTAAGAAGTGGACCTGCCCTTTTGAGGCAATTGCGGAGATTTGGACCAACGACGCCAACTTATTGTTTCCCTTGCCTTTAAACAAGGAACATTTGTTATCACTAGTTAGTTATCTCTTTTGCTTATATCTGTTGCACTCTGATTTGTTAAAATATGATAAATTTAGTGACTGTATTTCTGTTGTTCTGTGTTGTGATTACTGCTTACCATGTAATGCTAGAAACCGAAATATGACTATGACGGGATTATCCCTTGACTGTAGGAGAATGGCAGGCCTAGTCACCATAGTATTTCGTATTTCGGGGAGAGAGGCATGACAATTACCCCTTCGTATTAAACAGAAAGAACTTTCTACGAGCGGTTTATTTCTGATTGCATTAAATATGAGTGCAAAATAAATGGCAATAGCATGCATGTATATATTCAAAAAAAATCATGCAACAACAGCAGTTAAAATATGTATTTCATGAATGTCATATACAATATTGTACATCTCAATTTACATTTTTCTCTTCCGCTGGGTAAACATGCGCTTCAACTGCTATTCACGCCCATGGATTGTGTATGGTTTTATAGAATGTATGATCCAGACCGTAGGACATCTGTGATAGAACTTGTAGTATGTGTTTGAAAGGAGAAGTCCATGGATGGTATACGCCAGGTGGAACTTTATTGGAGTAAATGCCCGATCATTGGTCGGCGCATCCGGTAGGATAAATATAGTTGGCTTCTACGTTGTCACGCCCCGCTTCTCAGAGTACGCTAAAATGGGCACGTGACATAGCCAACCATGCTACTTGTAGGTAGGAAGTATCCATCCACAATCACATTACGGTTGTAGAGATATCAAGAACAAAACAAAACTATCTAAAACATGTCCATAATCCAGAATAACAAGAGTCAATAATAAATAAGTGCGGAAGCAAATGATCCAATACAAATAACTGAATGGTATGTCCCATAATGCGGGCTCACATCAGAAAATAAATGCAGGAAATAAGACTAACCACTACAGAACTCGCAACTCAGCCTGCTGGCTGAAGTACTCCTGCTCGGACTGCGACAGTGGTACAGAATCTGGGCCATGCAAAACCCAGACGTCAGCGCGTCATGTCGACCAGTAATATAATATGTACAGTGTAACAGGCAATGCAGAATAAAACATGAATATAGCAATAATGTGAAACAAGCAGTGCAGGGTAGTGTGCAGTGGTTAACTAAACTGTTCTATCAGGTTTTCTAGTCTAAAGTCTTTGAAACCAAATTGATGAATCATCGATGTAACTCAATAGTATCCCGTACATACCCGGGACCACGGCCACAATATTCTCGGCTGCAGCCGAGACATGCCGCTAGGCACAAAAAAGGAATGTGTACACTCGATAGTATCCCGTACATACCCGGGACCACGGCCACAATATTCTCGGCTTAAACCGAGACATGCCGCTAGGCACAAAACAGGAATGTGTACACTCAGGACAGGTAGTGAACTGTCGAGTTACAAGTCAGGTTTCACCTTTGATTTCCCCATACCCCCAAGTTATATGTGCAAGTCAAGTCAGGTATTCAGTAATCAAGAACTAATGCCAATACAGGATCAGGTAAAAGCAGGTTTGTCTGGATAGACAACAGGAACGGTCCATGAGGACTGCAGGACAGGTTTGTTGGCATTAGACACAAGATCGGGTAACAGGTCGGGTCATGGTACATCGGGTCAAGTCAACAGCATACGGTACCATGTCAGGTGTATCAATAAATACCATGTGTGACAATGTCAAGTCCAGATGTAACAATATCGTGGGTGTGCTCACAAACAGATATATAATCGAACAGGGTATTTAACAACATGAAATAAGCAATGGATTAAATAATAAGCCTGTTTCATTCAATCACAAGAGTGCAGTAATACAGTGCAGCCGTTTAATTATATTAACAGGTTTGAGCACCCTTAGCGGTGCAATGATTTAGGTGACGGTTCAATATAGTTATATCAGGTTAAATGCATACGAGTGTCCGAATGTAACAGAACTACATGGGTAAGTGCTATCATCTCTTAAACAGTAAAATGTAATTAAACAGGTAGATTTGATTAGTAGGTTTAAATTTTAAATTCCATGTTAACAGTAAAATGATATAATGACATATTGTAACCAAATGGGAACGACTATACCAAGTTAAGTTTTATAAATTTAGGGTGTCAATACATATATAAATATACTGTATAGCATGTAGCAAGGGGTACTTGCCTGGACGGGTCGCGAACCGGGAAAAACGGAACGTAACGTCGGCGGGGAAATACGCGACGAACGCACGGTTCACGGATTGAACCTAAACAACGAACCAAGGGACCTCACGGGTCAGAGCACTCCGCTGGATCGTCGGGACACGTCACTGGCACGGCCGGATTCCGGCGAACAGCGGCTACAAAAATCCAGAATTTAATGCACAGCCAAAGGATAAACCGGAGGGGAAATGGAAGGAGGAAGAGGAGAGAAGGCTTACTGGTGTTGCAGAGGGTGTGACGGCGATGAGATCGACGGCGGTGAGGCGCCGGCGAGGAGGTTGCAACGGTTAGGGTTAGGGCTCGGGTATGGACTTCGGTGCAGGGAAGGAAAACGGAGAGGGAGAGGAGGTGGTCGGGGTGCTGGAATGCGCAGATGGTGAGGAGGTGCTGGTGGTGGCGCGGATGGCGACGGCGAAGGCCGCCGGCGATCAGGCGACTGCAGGGAACTTCTGCAGGTGGCCACAGCCGTCGTGCAGGGTGCGCGGGGAGGAAACAAGGTTGAGGTTGAGAGGAGGAGGCGGAGGCGAGGGTGACGGTGACGTTGGCGCCGGCGTCGGGGCTGCGGTGGCGATGGTGTAGGAGGCTAGGGTTAGGCTCACGATGGGTTTCTCACGTGGGGTTCTGGTTCGTGATTAAAAGAAGAGAGGGGGGAAATTATATATATATATATATATATATATATATATATATATAGGAGAGAGAGAAAGTTAGAGAGAGAGAGAGATAGGGAAAGATAGAGAGAGAGAAAGACAGAGAAAGAGAGAAGAAGATAATGGAGGGGCCCACGGGGAAATCTGCCCTCGTGATTGGCTGAGAAATGAGGTTCGTGGTTTAAAGAAAAATATACTTAAGATTTAAAAGATTCCCAATCAGTGAAAATATATATAATAACGAAGTATAAGATGGGTTTTAAAGATTATATTAATTTGGGATTTTGGTGCTAAAAAAAACATTTCCAAATCGCGCCCGGATTGGGTCTAAAAATTCGAAATTTAAATAACAGGATTTTAAGAGGGTTCCAAATTTTGAAATTAAGTGTTTTATGATTAAAAAGCATACCTCCAAGACGGACACCCGTACGCGCGCGTAGTCGTCCAAACTCGCCCGTTTCACCGAACGGGGCGAGAACACGATGCACGGACGCTACCACAAGGCTAGGGGTGTCGAGTAGGCCAAGATAGATATTTTTAATTTCATTTTAGATGCTAAAATTTGTTATGTGCAGAAATGACTTTTCCAGATAAAATTTTTACAGTAAGTGACAAACAGGCAAGCTAAATGAAATGAGTACTATTTAATGCTCAACCAGTAACAGAAAATAGTAGTATTGGGCTCGGGTGTTACATACATCATGAGGATTGGGTATATGCAGTAGTTTTGAGTCATCTCGGACATGGATAGCAGTTTAGTGTCGTCTCGGACATGGGTATCAATTTAGAGTCGTCTTGGATATAGGTAGTAGTTTAGAGTCGTGTTGGACCATGCGTTATTATGGTTTCAGTTGTGTTTGACTTCAGTGTCACATTTTGATGTCTAGTTCACGAAAGTAGCCCATGGATAGTATATGGCGGGTTAATATTATGCTTACCTGCCATAGGACATGCTCAGTGGGACGGTTGACTTCTATGTAACGATAGATATTTAAAAGACGGTGACGGTTGACCAGCACTTCTGGTAGGACTTGGTAAGAATGGAGCATGTCGCAAAGTGCACACCTGGTGGGACAAAAAAAGACAGTTGGTTTCTATGCCACGATGGTTGCCTGTGGATTGTATATGACAGGTTATTTTACTTACCATAGGGCAGAATTCCATTTTAGGGACGTAGTAGTCCATGGATCCAGTTTAGGGACTTAGGGGCCTATTGACAGGGTTTCATGCATACATTATTTTAAAGTCATTTTGGACATGGGTATTAGTTTAAGGTCATCTCGGACCAAAATATTAGTTTAAAATTATCTCGGACGTAAATAATAGTTTAAGGTCGTCTCAGACCAGGGTTTGTTGGATTTTGGTAAGAGGTAATAGTTTAGGGTCATCTCGAACCAGGTATTAGTTTAAAGTCATTTCGGATCAAAATATTTGTTTAAGGTCATCTTGGACCAGTTGGAATGGGTTTGGGCATTTGGTTTTGTTGACTTCTATGTCACGATGGTAGCCCGTGGATTGTATATGGTAGACTGCTATGATTCACTCCTTCATAGGGGCAGTGTTTATGATCTTTAGGATTTTTGACTTCATTGTCACGAAGGTTGCCCATGAATAATTGTCCAGTCGAAAATATTGTGCAATTGATATGACATTTTCCTTACTATTTTATATAATAAAAGGTGTTTATTATAAATATGACACATATGAGGGTTTATCTGTAAAAATACTATTTTCATGTGTTTATATATTATAATTAACATTATGAAAGAAAATGTAAGCATATAATATCTATGTAATATTTAGTCCATGCATACCATATCAAATATTTTTGACCAAGTCTGTTAAAACTATAATATCATGTCAAATAGTTAAGATAATATCTCAATAAAAAAAAATTCTACTAACATTATTTATTGAGATAATTGTGCAGAAATTATATCAGGACTAGAATTAAGGAAATCCGAGTTATCGAGATCAAATCTGCCGAAATCTTAAAGTAAATCGAAGAAATAAATTCTGGCAGAGACTTGGAGAAGATTTTTAGATTCCAGATATCAAAATAGTTTACATATGTCACCAGAAGAGGCCACAAGATTTTTAGAAGCAAAGAACCCTCCAACCCACCACGGATCCGCGGCCAAACCCATCCAATGGCCGCGGTTCCGCCGCAATATTGAGGAGTTGGGATTTTGGATTTTTACAGTAGGATCCTAACAACTAGTTACCCTATTAGGAAACTAGGGTTCTGGTTCTGTGACTATAAATAAGAATCGAGAGCCTCTTGGAAAAATTATCAAACCGATGCGATCACGAAGTCCACGACGGCTCAAGAATCATGGTTGATCATCAACAGTTCATCTACCTCCTTAGAAGAGATCGAGAAGCAAACTAAGGTTTTGTAATCATTTTCTAAAGGAACAAAGTGTAATTGATCTTGTTGATTAATAAAGGTAGTTATTTTCTTATATCATTTTATTTCTTTGTAGTTTTTCAATATGATTTCCCTCTCTATCTTTTCTTTTCTCAACATGCGCGAGTAATTCTCCACTTGTTAGGGTTCATAAGATTAAGGTAGATTAATGGATGATGAAGATCCTTAAACTCTTTTTACATCCTATAAAGTTTATAAACTTTATCAAAAGAATAGTTAACATCCTAATCGGGCGCGCTATCAATTCATTGATAATCACGACCACGATTAGAGATTAGATTAACAATTGTTTTGGTAAAGGCTAGACATGAACGGAGATCCATGTTGAGATAGGGGTTAAGAGTGGGAACCCTTTTCCCTCCAGAAACCCTAATCTACATACATCACTGTCGATCTAGTTTTAAATCTATTAAAGGATAAAATGAGTAATCTTTAATTAATCATCCATGACTACTAAATCTTCATGAACCCTACAAGCCCCTTTTACTATAAAACCCACATCCGTAGTTAATCTAAATCTATATCTTGCATCCGTGTTTGACGTAGATCTAAAACCTAAAACCATTCTTCACCATTCCTCTATTCTTCCTCTTTTTTCAACACGCCTAAAGTAAGATTAAAAGATTCAATGTTTACCTGAAGACGACCCGCACTCATCTCGGTCTAGCTACACGCGACACCGTTATTGATTGCGGTTACTACACACTCTTTTACACATCAATCAAATGGCGTCGTTGCCGGGAATACGTGCGTAATTTTTTTCCTTACTATTCGTGTTAAATTCTTATTCGATCCATATCATAAATAAACAAAACTGTAAATTGTATATTTAACGATTATTGTGTGAATTTTGCGAGGGAATTTGGAGTCATTTGAGTGAGGAGATAAAGATTCAGAGACATTCATCAAGCCCCAGAGAAGGAAGGGAAGCCACGTAGCAAAAATCTACATCAGATCTTCCTAGTCGGCGGCGGAACCGCGGCATAAAGAGCCTATTGGCGGCGGAACCGCGACACATTAGGTAATTTAGGGTTTCCAATTTCTCTGTTATCTTCTTTACATCTTTATCTCTTCTCTGAAATCCAATAAAATATTTTTTATGCAGGATTCTTTGCAAAATATCGCCGCTCAAAAATATTTTTGCAAATTTTGTAATTGGGTTTTTTTTTGCATATTTTAATACGGACTTTAAGGGGCAAGACCACAATTCAGATTAGGTGGGGATTTCGTCACCCTTCCTAGGCCCCACAAATCACAAAACGAGCATCCGCATAACCCTATATTAATTAAAAAACATCTAGATCAACACCCTAAGGACCGTCGCGCTCAAATAGGACAGAGGATGGTCGTGGGTAATCTATCGCTTATCTGCATTTATTTTGTGGTGTCTAGGCAAGTGTGTCTAAGGCAAGTGGTTACTTAATTAGGCCCGCTATTTTCGGTGATTCGTATAGCGGATACCTCCCACTTACCTGGCACTTACCTGGCAACAAGAGTTATAAAGAGGTGGTAGAGGATTGATCCTGCGGCTTGTCCTTTGGAAGTCGAGGAGCGGTCTAGTGCTTGACCTAGGTAACCTTAGTTCTAAGGCTTGCTTATGCATTTTGTGATTTGTTGAATCAACCCTCAAGTCCCACTTTCAAAGAAAAACAATCCAAATAGAGCTTAAATCTTTTCACCCTCCTCCCTCTTTTCACCTTCTTATAATGTGTAACTCAAACAGACGAACTCTTGCCGAGCTTTGCTATCCACAACTAGATATTTCTTGTCTTCGTAATCGCTTCGGTATACCATCCGACTCTCCCATGTCTTTAAGAGATCGGATAGAACAATCGGATAGAAACAGTTGGCCACCTCAGTCCAGGTCTTATCAGCCGTATCCTAATTCTATATTTGTTTCAGTTGATACTCCGAGTGAGGATACCCCTAGACGCATGTCCATTACTGAGCATATAGCGAGGGCTAACGGCCAAAGTTTTAATCCGGACCAACATCAACCATCACCACCACTTTCTAAAGAAGAATTTCATAATCGGTTTGTGGCATATATGATGTCTATTGAAAATAGCCAACCAGCCAACCCATATCAATATTCTTCTTATCATAATGTTGATCCTACTCCTGCCCAATTTTCGCAACCATTCAATTCCTATCAATCCTATCCGACCTTTACACCTTCTATAGACAGTTCTTCTAATCAGTCATTTAGGAGTTTTAATTATCCACAAGAATTTCAATCTTATACTGAAACCCCTTATCGACCCAAGTCTAGTTTTGAGCGGAAATTAGAAGAAGGTGTGGAATCGATGCGCCGCTTCAGAAAGGAATTGGCAGAAAGCATGGCTGAGTATAAACGAGCAACTAGTTCTAAACCAGCTTAAAAATTTTCAGTGTATGATACTGCCATAGGACAAAGTTAGAATTTGGGTAGTGAGAGAGAACTGTACACCCTTCCTAATCAAACATTCCCATCTCAAACTGAAATTCACAACTCCAGTTTCACAGATTCATCGAGTACACCAAATGATTCACCAATTGAAGATAGAATGTCTGATAAGTTGTGTGACTTTGTAGTGTTTGATTTACCCGATTGTGAAGGGTCCATTTCAAGTGAAACCACACCTAACCCTTGTGATCTCTACACCTCCACTCTTGAACCAAAATTGATTGAAAACCATAATTTTAATGAGGTGTTTGAGAATTCTAACCTTCACTTGAATGAGGAAATTGACGTTGGGGATATATTGAATGATGAACCCGAAAATTTGGATGAGTTTGTCCCACTAATTCATCAGGTCCTTTCACTTCCTTGTGGTCATCATCTTGAGCCTTTAACTATTCTTCCCGAACCGCATATGCGTCTTGAAGTTGATGATAAATGTATAACCGAAAAGCAGAACGAAATTCAGCCATCATTTCCCACATCTGGTTCAGCAATACTCGACACACCAATTTGTTTACCCATTTCATCTCTCACTTTCTCTGGTTCTTCTTCTAATCTTCCTTTAGTGATAGTGAGTGTTGATGAATCACAATCCGATATTTTGGTTTCGATAATTCTAGAAAGACAACTTGATTTAGATTCTTTTGAGAATGAGGTCGATGAGCTTTTCGAGTCTCCTACCTCCATAATTTTTGACAAATCAAGTATGTTGAATTCTGGCGTGACACTTATTGACATTAAAACGTTCAATCGGACCATCGATGAAAGTTTCGATGACATTTTCGCCGACGAACTCGCATTCCTAAATGACCCGGATTTTGTGATCAATCAACCTCCACCTGAAGAAGTTGAACCACCACCATTTGTTCTTATCCCATACGAGAATATGACCATTCTTTCCATTCCTAATCATCCACATTCTCGTTTCCGTTCACCATTACTGTTTCGTCTCTGTCAACCGAGACGTAAACCATACCGCCTCCTATCTCCGTACTTCTTCAAATCTCCGATTTTTCACCAACCAGTGTGTTACATCGATAAATTTTTTGAATGGTTGGTATTGACTTTTGGTCTTTGTAAGGCTTTACTTTGACCAATAACTTTAACCCCTCCCCCCCCCAATAATTTTAATTGCTTAATACTATTTTACTTAAGTTTGGGGGGGAATATTTTGGCTCTTGAAAAGATATTTTTTACAAAATTGTGAGCCAAAAATAAGATTGGGGGAGGATTTCACTTTCATTATTTCTTGTTCCCGTTTCTAACTTTTCCTCCCAAATCTGCAGTTTTTTAAGCTCAACAGATGATATCGGTGAGGACACTGCTGAAAACAGATTTGGGGGAGGTTTGTGCTTATTCACGCATTATTTTGCATTATACTATATATATGCACAAAAAAAAATTTGATAATGAAAGTTTGAAAGTGAAAATTTACATATGAAAGATAGAAACAGTTTGAGAAAAGCAAGAAAATTAGATGTTTTCTTAAATAAAACTAGTAATAAGTAGTTATGAGCCGTTGTCCCATGGGCTAGTAAGATAAAGGAAATTACTAATCTGAGAATAAAAATAAGTCTGAAAAATAGTCCCTATTCTGGAGGCCAAACATTTGAATGTTGATACCCTACTATACGCACTTACACATATCTTGAAACTTGGGATAGTAGAGGATACCTTGAAATGCTCTTGTCCAAAAGCCTTAGTATGGAAAAAAAGTATAAGTGGTGAAGAAAAAAAATGAACACTGGTTTTGTAATTGCTTAAGGCAGCATAAAAAATATAGCGACGGTGCTTTATCACCTAGTGCCTTAGACCAACTGGTTTGGGAGCCACTGCTAAGCCTTAGGTGTTGCGAAACGAGGAATTACGTCTAAATGCGCGAACACATTTAGTAATCGCTTGGTTAGTATCTCAATATGTATTAACGGTCGCATGAAGGATGTGTGAGCAATTTCATAAAAAAATTCACCGACTAAAAAGTACTTTGGAAGATGGACATGAATATGATAGCTTGAATTGAATTCTCTAAGTGTAGAGATATTCTTTACACACACGTAGGGATATATGATCAATATTTGGAAGAAAGATAGGGAGAAAGACTAAAAACGATATTTTATTGAGGGATGATGTGATTTCTAACACTTTTTCACGACCATTAAGATAGGCTCATAGCAACTAAAAAGCTGGTATAGTTGGAAACTCTTATTTTCAAGTTCTTTCTTTTATAAGTTCTTATCTTTATATACACCATCTTTCTTTTATTATAGGATTTTGTGGGTGTAATCCACTGAAAACCCTCAGGAGACAACACTCCTCCTACTAGGGACACCTAGAGGTTTAACGGCTTGTTGCACGTGCTCAGTGCAATCGTGTTGCCTACGAAAGTGTGCTACTTAGGTTTTTCATTTTTCTTTTTCTTTTCTCTTGAATAACTAGTTTTCTCGGGACGATTAAAGTTAAGTTTGGGGGTATTTGTTCAGTCAAAAATATTATGCATTTGATATGACATTTTCCTTACTATTTTTATATAATAAAAGGTGTTTATTATAAATATGACACATATGAGGGTTTATCTGTAAAAATACTATTTTCATGTGTTTATATATTATAATTAACATTATGAAGGAAAATGTAAGCATATAATATCTATGTAATATTTACTCCATGCATACCATATCAAATATCTTTGACCAAGTCTCTTAAAACTATAATGTCATGTCAAATGGTTAAGATAATATCTCAATAAAAACAAATTCTACTAACATTATTTATTGAGATAATTGTGCAGAAATTATATCAGGACTGGAATCAAGGAAATCCGAGTTATCGAGATCAAATCTACCGAAATCTTAAAGTAAATCGAAGAAATCAATTCTGGCGGAGACTTAGAGAAAATTTTTAGATTCCAGATATCAAAATAGTCTACATATGTCACCAGAAGAGGCTACAAGATTTTTGGAAGCAAAGAACCCTCCAACCCACCGCGGATCCGCGGCCAAACCCATCCAATGGCCGTGGTTCCGCCGCAATATTGAGGAGTTGGGATTTTGGATTTTTACAGTAGGATCCTAACAACTAGTTACCCTATTAGGAAACTAGGGTTCTGGTTTTGTGACTATAAATAAGGACCGGGAGCCTTTTGGAAAAATTATCAAACCGACGCGATCACGAAGTACACGACTGCTCAAGAATCCTGTTGATCATCAACAGTTCATCTACCTCCTTAGAAGAGATCGAGAAGCAAACTAGGGTTTTGTAATCATTTTTTAAAGGAACAAAGTGTAATTGATCTTGTTGATTAATAAAGGTAGTTGTTTTCTTAAATCATTTTATTTCAATATGATTTCCCTCTCTATCTTTTCTTTTCCCAACATGCGCGAGTAATTCTCCACTTGTTAGGGTTCATAGGATTAGGGTAGATTAATGGATGATAAAGATCCTTAAACTCTTTTTACATCCTATAAAGTTTATAAACTTTATCAAAAGAATAGTTAACATCCTAATCGGGCGCGCTATCAATTCATTGATAATCACGACCACGATTAGAGATTAAATTAACAATTATTTTGGTAAAGGCTAGACATGAACGGAGATCCATGTCGAGATAGGGGTTAAGAGTGGGAACCATTTTCCCTCCAGAAACATTAATCTACATGCATTACTGTCGATCTAGTTTTAAATCTATTAAAGGATAAAAGGAGTAATTTTTAATTAATCATCCATGCCTACTAAATCTTGATGAACCCTACAAGCCCTTTTTACTATAAAACCTACATCCGTAGTTAATCTAGATCTATATCTTGCATCCGTGTTTGACGTAGATCTAGAACCTACAACCATTCTTCACCATTTCTTTATTCTTCCTCTTTTTTCAACATGCCTAAAGTAAGATTAAAAGACTCAACGTTTCCCTGAGGACGACCCGTACTCATCTCGGTCTAGCTACACGCGACACCGTTATTGATTGCGGTTACTACACACTCTTTTACACATCAATCAATAATATACGACGCGCTTGAAGCGTCAGCCTGTAGGGCCAGTTTGGTGGTGGATGTATTCGACTTCAATATCACATATTGATTTTTATGTCATGATAGATACCCGTGGATTGTATATGGTTAATCGTAATGATGTAGTCTTCCATAGGGCATAAGGATTTATATATGTATGTGTGGATGAGTTCAAAATAGGTTTTATAGCAAATGCGGGGATCTCTAGAGATGCTCGACATTGGTTTTGATAGGTGTGGAGCCCACTGGGGGGTCACCGCCATTGATTTTGGGTATGGGGAGCTTTAAAGGCCATCGCTAAGGGTTTAGAGATGTGGGACCCACTAAGGATGCCGCCACGTAAGTTTGATAGATGTGGAGACCGATAGGGGGTATTCGAAGGCAGTTTGGTAGATGTGGGGATCGTTAGGGGTCGCCGCAATGGATTTAGAGGAAGTGGGGCCCGCTGGAGGGTCGCAGCCATACCTTTATGGGGTGCGGGGACCTTAGGGGAAGGTTACCGCTATTATTTTGGAGCTTTTGAGGCTACCGCCATCAGTTTGGTTGGCGCAGAGTCTTATAAATGGTTTCCGCCAATAGTTTGATAGATGTGGGACCCAGGTGGGGTGCCGCCACGAAAGTTTTGATCGGAGCGGAGTCTTCCTGGGGTTGCCGCCATTATATTTTATGGGCGCGGGGGCCCTTTGGGGTGGTCTTCGCCATTGTTTTGATAGGTGTGGGACCTGCTGGGGGTCTCTGTCACGCCCCGCTTTCCAGTATACGGGAAGAGGACGCGATGAGGCCGCTACGTATTTACTCTGAAGTAAATACACTAAGCGTATCTAAGCAATATAAAAGAAATATACACAAGAGACAATAGGTACAACTGAACAGCAACTTTATTTATTCACATTCTTTTTACAATACATGGAAAAGTAAATACATGGGATAAAGCGATGCCTAAACAGTGGCATAAAAGAAATGAAAAGTACTGAAATGAAATGTGTACAATGAATCTAAAGCTCTGGGTCGTAGGCTAGCTGATCCAGTCCTCGCTGGTGGGCTCGATCTCCTGAGTGTCCAGATCACCTGACAACATTCTAAAGAAGAAAGAGAAGAAATGTCGTCAGCGTACAATCGCTCGGTAATTCCCAAAGATAAGGGAGAAAAAAATAGACAGAGAGAGAAAGTAGCTTTTAAAGTTGTATTATATGGTTAACGCTGTTGTTTGTAGCTTGGTACAGAAAGATGCCGGTGTATACTAGAGGAGTCTCTATATGCCAAAGACTAAGGGCAACAGGAGTACAAGAAACCGTTTATGCCATGGTACAACAGCAACATGAATTCAAGTTAGGTGTCTTAAGTCTTGCAGTCTCATGCCACTTCTAACACCTTCCGTACCAATCTACCCCTTAGAAACCGCACGATGTCTTGATTGTATAGTTGTATTGTATTGTAAATTGTATTGTCTTATATAGGTGGATGACTTGCCGAAACCATGATATCAGTAAAATGGATGTAACTAGAAAATCATGTAGATGGAAGTATATCAATACAAATTGAATAGATTGAATATATGGATTCATGGATTCATGTTGAATTGTAGTTTGTACTTGAATCATATTCAAGTCAGATTATTATAATGAGACTCAGTCTCAGTCAGACAATTAGAAAAGAAATTGAAGTCCTGAATTAGGTTTTGGTGTTATCGGTAACCGCTGCACATGGGCGGTAGAATTTGTGTCTTTTTCAAAGAAGATTACCGTGTTGATAACACCGTTGTTAAGTTTTCTACCTTAGATAGATAAGCACCCATATCTCCGGCTCCCTGAGGCTCAAGAGACTGGTCCCGCTTAAACCTATGTTTACTAGGGTCCTTATTGTAATTTATAAAATTTGAGGGGGTTTTATGTAAAAATAATTTTGTATAATTTACAAAATACACCTCAAATATTTAATTATTGTCTTTAGAGTTTTCATAGCTGTAGGTTTTATATTTGTGACATTTCTAGTGAATAAACATATTTTTCATAATACATGGTATTTAATTGTAAAGTGTTGGACTTGTATGGAATTTCATGGTATTTTCATATAAAGTGATTCTTTTGACTTAGAAAAGTTGGAATATTGATATTATAACAAAAATAGATATTTTGATAATACATATATATTTATATATTTATAAAAATAATTTTAATTTATTATTTTCTAGAAATCTCATTTTTCTTAAGATATTTGTATTTTAAATCTCTCGACACCGAATACTCCTTGCGGAGGTCTGCATCTCGCACTACTAAGCCCGAGGATGTGCGATAATCTGCACCATCCCGAACGGGTTTCCCAAATGGGTTGTAGGGGCGCTTTGCAAAGACTTGTTTAAAATACATAATCTTGTGAAAATGGTTTTTATAAGTTAGGGGTAGTTTTGTGTAAAACGGTATTTCCTAAATCTATATTTCCTAAAAGGTATCGTTCTATATTGCATATAAGTGTTGTGAAGAGGTAGGTCCTTACCTCGTGATCTATCTAAAGGTATAGCAAGATTAATGATGTTTTAAAGTCGAAACTGAACTACATGGTATTTCACTGAAAAAATACGATAAAAATTGCAATAGGAATTATTTTGCTATGAAAGTTGTTCAACATGTTTTGTTAATGATTAATAGTCAATATGTAAGAGTTTGTATGGTTGTGTTAAGGAAAAGTTGAACTTTACAAAGAAACCCGAATCGGAAGTCGGATTTAACTCCGCTTCCGTCGGGTTTTAGTAAAAGCAGTTTTAAGAATAGATTAGAGAAGAGGGAGGTGGGACTTATGGGTTTAGAGTCAAGAGAAGAGGGAGAGGAAGTGGTAGGAGACGCCGGTACGTCGTTTCATCGCCGGGAGCTCGTAGGGTCGTTGTCGGAAATTCGCCGAAGTTTCGCCCTTTGCTAACTTCAATTGCACACTAAAATTCTAGAGAGTTTTCTTGAGAGTTTTGGACAGAATTGTGAGTGAGGGGTGTGTGTTTAGGGGTGATATTTATAGGAAAAGATTAAGGTTAGGGTAGGTGAAAGGTTGTATTGAAAATTGTATTAAAAATTGTATTTAAAAATGGTTTAATGGAGTTTTAAAAAGTTCTATTAATGTGCAGAAAATTTAAAGTGTACATGGGAGTTAAGAAGGCCAAAAGACACTTCTTTCCTGTTGGACCAACTCGGATCCGACCGAGCTCAGCCGGCGGCAGCGGCCGAGTCGGCCGATCCGCCGGCCGAGTCAGGCCGAGTCGGGTCGGGGATCGCCGTCAAGGGTCCGTCGTCGTTTGGTCTTCCCCCTGGTCCAGTTTATTTTATATGTGACGTGGGGTTTTTACAAGTTATGCACGTGTAGACCCTTAGACTTCTAAAAAATTAAAAAAAAACAATATTAAAAATAATGTGGGTGATGGGATTTGAACTCTGGTGCTTTGGTTCAGCAGTGCAAGGTCTTACCAATAAACTACAAGCTCCTTGCTATTAAAAAGCAAAACAAATACTTATAATACTCACAGGAATTGCAAATACCCCAAGTATACATTAACTTTCAAACAAATTTTTGTACACTAAAATTGGAGTTGTTACAGTCTACCCTCCTTACAAAAATTTCGTCCTCGAAATTTACAAATTTTATTTTAAGGACTAGTTTACAAATAAGTGAGGATATCTTGCACGCATCTCATCTTCCCTTTCCTATGTTGATTCTTCTGGAATGTCTTTTCTCCACATCACTCAAACCAAGTTAACTTCCTTGTTCCGAAGTGACTTCACTTTCCTATCCAGGATTTCCACAGGTTTTTGCTCACAAGATAAGTCGGGTTGTACAGTGAGCTCGGAATGATCGAGAATGTGGCTGGGGTCACTTACATACCTTCTGAGTTAGGATAAGTGGAACACATTATGCACTCCTTCCAATGAAGATGGATGTGCCAAGCGGTATGTTACTTCACCGACTCGTTCGAGTATGTCGAACGGTCCAATGTATCTCGGACTTAGCTTACCCCGTCTTCCAAATCGAATCACTCCGAGGTTCAGAGATATCTTTAAGAATACGTGATCTCCTGGCTGGAACTCTAAATGACGTCGCTTTGGATCATCCCAGTGCTTCTGTCGATCTTGGGCTATGCGCATTCTTTCCGTGAAAGTACGAACTACATCAACAGTTGCTACTATCATCTCAGGTCCAAGGAGTTCTCTATCTCCGATGTCGTTCCAACTTAATGGCGATCGACACTTCTTTCCACACAGTGCTGCAAAAGGTGCTATTCCTATGCTTGCTTGATAGCTGTTGTTGTACGAAAACTCCACAAGATGTAGGTGATCTTCCCACGATCCTCCGAAGTCTAACATACACGTTCTGAGAATATCCTTCAAGATCTGAATAGTTCTCTCAGACTGACCATCTTTTTGTGGATGATAAGCCATGCTGAAGTTCAGACTTGTTCCCATGCTTGCTTACAGACTCTACCAAAATTGCGATCGGAACCTGGTGTCACGATCGGAGACAATGCAGACCGGTACTCCATGAAGTCTCACAATTTCTTGTATGAGTTCATGGGTATCAGAGATAGTACATTATGAAGAGTTTAAATCTTAAGTAGATTATTACATCCATGTACTTCTTTGCTAGTGTCTCAGTAGATTGGCCAACTCGGAATGGGATGAAGTGAGCCGACTTTGTGAGTCGATCCACAATGACCCATACCGCATCGTTACCCTTTGTGCTGCGAGGAAGTGCAGTCACAAAATCCATCGTGATGTGTTGCCACTTCCATTCTGGGATAGGTAACGGTTGAAGTAATCCAGCAGTCCTGTGATGTTCAGCCTTTACTTGCTGACACACCAAGTATTTAGCGACACTTCTGGCTACTTCACGCTTCATTCCATGCCACCAGTAATTCTGATGTAGATCTTTATACATCTTTGTACCTCCATGGTGTACTGAATAAGGAGAGATGTGAGCTTCTTTCATTAACTCTTCCCAAACAGAACCTTTTGGTACACATAATCTGCTGCTGTATCTCAAAGATCCGTCTTCATGGATGATGAAGTCTGTTCTGAGTCCATTCTCTACTTGTTCTCTGATCTTTTGCAACTTAGTATCACTTGCTTGAGCTGCTTTGATCTGATTGACAATTGTTGATTGAACTTGTAAATTCATCAAACTTGAAGCGTTACCTGGCATGACTACTTCAATCTCCATCTGATGCAAGTCTTGTTGAAGCTTCCACTGAGCGGTGAGATGCATTGCTAATGGTTGGCGACTAAGAGCATCTGGAACCACATTCACCTTCCCTGGGTGATATTGCAGGTTTATGTCAAATTCTGCCATGAGTTCTAACCATCGTCTCTACCGCATAATAAGTTCCTTCTGAGTAAATACATATTTCAGACTCTTGTTATCTGTGTATATGTTCACTCGTTCACCAAGAAGATAATGGCGCCAAATCTTAAGAGCAAAAATAACGGCTGCCAACTCCAAATCATGCATCGGATAATTGCGCTCATGAGTCTTCAGCTGTCTTGAAGCATAAGCCACAACCTTACCGTGCTGATGTAAAACACATCCTGATCCCTTACCGGATGCATTGCAATGCACTTCGAAACCTCCAGATTGGTTCGGTATAACGAGAATAGGCGTTGATGTCAACCTTGACTTGAGTTCTACGAAAGCTTGTTCGCATGCTTCTGACCACACAAATTCTTCATCTTTACGAGTGAGCTTGGTCATGGGTGTTGCTATCTTTGAAAAGCCTTCAATGAACCTTCAGTAATATCCAGCTAAACCCAAGAAACTTCGGATGTCCTTCACTGAATTTGGTGTCGGCCATTCGCTTACTGCTGAAACTTTCGCTGGATCCACAGAGATTCCTTCGCCTGATATGATATGTCCAAGAAAACCAACTTGACTTAGCCAAAACTCGCACTTGCTGTACTTGGCATAGAGCTGATGTTGTCGTAGAGTTTCCAGGACAATTCGTAGGTGCTCGGCATGCTCTTTCCGACTCTTTGAATACACCAGGATTTCGTCGATGAAGATGACAACGGACATTTCTAAGTACTCCCGGAAAACTTGATTCATCAGGTTCATAAATATTGCTGGTGCGTTGGTCACTCCAAATGGCATCACTAGAAATTCGTAATGTCCATAGCGAGTTCTGAAAGCCGTTTTATGAATATCAGCTTCCCTGACCTTCACCTGATGATAACCTGAACGGAGATCTAGTTTAGAGAAAACAAAAGATCCACTTAGCCGATCGAATAAATCGTCGATGCGCGGGAGTGGATACTTGTTATTTATCATTACTTCGTTCAAGGCTCTATAATCAATGCACATTCTGTATTAACCTTCCTTCTTCTTCACAAGTAATACTGGTGATCCCCAACTTAAAATGCTGGGATGAATCCATCATTTCGCCAATAATTCGTCCAACTGAGTTCGGACTTCCTTCAAACCTTCCGGACTAAATTGATAAGGTGCTTTGATCACTGGTTGTGCTCCTGGTACTAAATCAATACTGAATTCAAGAGCTCGATCGGGAGGCAAACCTGATATATCATCAGGAAACACATCGTCGAACTCTCGAACCACTTCTGGCCTTGATCCTTCCTCCGCTTGAGTTGCTGCTTTAGTTTCGCCTTGTAAGTACTTGGCTCCAGGGTACAGTCTCCACTTTTGAAATAGAAGACCGGATGGTCTGGAATCTCGAATACTACCCTCCATTAATGACAATCGATGGTAGCATAGAAGGTTCCGAGCCAATCCATACCTAGAACCACATCGAAGTTCGGTATGTCCAGCACTTTGAAGTCAGCATAGAATTCTCTGCTGCAGACGACTACTGGACACAAGCTGTATCCCATTGTTGCCTTTAGAACGCCATTTCCTGAACTGACATTCCAACTGGATACAAGCGGTGTGACTGGAATCGCATGAGTTCGGACGAACCATTGCGACATAAAACAATGCGATGCTCCAGTATCGAAGAGTGCTAGTGCAGGAAGTGATGCTACTAAGATTGTACCTAAGGTATATGTAGGATAGGTTTTAGGTATAGGGAAACATATGTGGATAGGTATTAAGACTGAAAGAAAGGTTGAGAAGAAAAGGTTACCAGTGATAACTTGGCCAGTGGTCTCAGCTTCTTCCACGGTCATCGTGAAAGCCTGTCGCCTTGGTACATTCCTCCTGACCTGAGGAGCATTCCTCGGAACATTCCGTTGAGCTTGATGGAACTGACGAGGAGGAGGTGCAGTCGGTGGTCCTCTAGATGGTGGAGCAGGTAGTGCAAGACTTGGAGCAGGTGGTTGGATGGCTGGGCATTGCGGGTAAGTGATTGCTGGCCTGGGTGCAGCATATGAGTTTTGTCTATGAGGACAAGACACAATATCGTGAGTAGCTGAGCCGCAGGCTAAGCAAAGGCGGTTTGCACGCCGGCAGTCTTTCAACATATGCCCATCTCTCTTGCAGTAGTTACAAAAGGCTGGGATGGGCCTGTTGATTGGTACTCCCGGTCTCCTTGGCACAAAAGATGGCCTTGACGAGGCTCCTCCTGCAGATTGAGGTCCGCCTCTCGCCTTTACCACTGCCTCATAACGGCGGGCAGCTTTCAGAGCCAATTCATGAGTCAGAAAATCTCCTGTGGCTAGTGCATCCTGGATCTCCGAATCCAAACCTTGTTGAAATCGACGGGCTCTGATCTCATCCGTCGGTATCAGGTGTGCCGCAAATCTGTTAAAGTATTGTGTTAGCTGTGTCGTATGTGATATTTAAAAATTCGAATTATTGAGACATATCTTACCGACTGAGCATGGTGAACTCAGCGTCATACTCATCTACTGACTTTGTCCACATCAAACCTTGTTGCAGATGGATGAACTGCTATTCCATGTCGAACCTGGCAGTCTCAGGGAAGTACTTTGTGTCGAACATGTCTCGGAAAGTCTTCCATTCGATGGGCTGATCAAGACGGCTTTCTTCCGCCTTCCACCAGACCCGTACATTGTCCGTGAGCTGTAGTTTCGCAACACGGACCCAAGCTATCTCTGGCACTTATGCTGCTGCCAGATCATCTTCGATGCTCTGAGCCCATTCCTCAGCTTCCAGCAGGCTCTCTTTTCCTGAGAATTGTTTGGGGTGCAAAGCCCTGAATTACTTCACCCCAGGTGCTTCTGCCTCGGGACGGTTCATTAAAAGAGCAGTCTGCTGCTGCTGTCCTTCCAGGAGGCTGCGGATAGCCTCAAGCAGAACCGTCTGCTCGTTGATAGGAGCAGGGACGTCAGGTATAATTGGTAGTGGTGGTGGAGTGTTGTTAAAGTTGGTGCTGGTGTTGTTCGGGGAATCCATAACCTTGAAGAAAAATTCGGGTTAGGACAGATTCGAAGTATATGAAATGATAAGATTCAAGGAATATGTAATGTAAAGAATGTTTTAGTTGCTGGTTCTTGTGTTATATTGCTTAGGTTGTTCACACAGAACAGAACTGCATGGTAGGGTTCCATACAGCTCGGACCTGCATGGGCCACCAACAAAACCTGTCATGCCCCGCTTTCCAGTATACGGGCAGAGGACGCGATGAGGCCGCTACGTATTTACTCTGAAGTAAATACGCTAAGCGTATCTAAGCAATATAAAAGAAATATATACAAGAGACAATAGGTACAACTGAATAGCAACTGTATTTATTCACATTCTTTTTACAATACATGTAAAAGTAAATACATGGGATAAAGTGATGCCTAAACAGTGGCATAACAGAAATGAAAAGTACTGAAATGAAATGTGTACAATGAATCTAAAGCTCTGGGTCGTAGGCTAGCTGATCCCAGTCCTCGCTGGTGGGCTCGATCTCCTGAGTGTCCAGATCACCTGACAACATTCCAAAGAAGAAAGAGAAGGAATGTCGTCAGCGAACAATTGCTCGGTAAGTCCCAAAGATAAGGGAGAAATAGAATAGACAGAGAGAGAAAGTAGCTTTTAAAGTTGTATTATATGGTTAACGCTGTTGTTTGTAGTTTGGTACAGAAGGATGCCAGTGTATACGAGAGGAGTCTCTATATGCCATAGACTAAAGGCAACAGGAGTACAAGGAACCGTTTATTCCACGGTACAACAGCAATATGAATTCAGGTTAGGTGTCTTAAGTCTTGCAGTCTCGTGCCACTTCTAATACCTTCCGTACCAATCTACCCCTTAGAAACCCCGCGATGTCTTGATTGTATATTTGTATTGTATTGTAAATTGTATTGTCTTGTATAGGTGGATGACTTTCCGAAACTATGATATCAGTAAAATGGATGTAACTGGAGAATCATGTAGATGGAAGTATATCCATGGTTCGGTTCAGTCAATACAAATTGAATAGATTGAATATATGGATTCATGGATTCATATTGAATTGTAGTTTGTACTTGAATCATATTCAAGTTAGATTATTATAATGAGACTCAGTCTGAGTCAGACAATTAGAAAAGAAATTGAAGTCCTGAATTAGGTTTTGGTGTTATCGGTAACCGCTGCACATGGGCGGCAGGATTTGTGTCTTTTTCAAAGACAATTACCGTGTTGATAACACCGTTGTTAAGTTGTCTACCTTAGATAGGAAAGCACACACATCTCCGGCTCCCTGAGGCTCAAGAGACTGGTCCCGCTTAAACCTATATTTACTAGGGTCTTTATTGTAATTTATAAAACTTGAGGGGGTTTTATGTAAAAATAATTTTGTATAATTTACAAAATACACCTCAAGTATTTAATTATCGTTTTTAGAGTTTTCATAGCTGGAGGTTTTATATTTGTGACATTTCTAGTGAATAAACATATTTTTCATAATACATGGTATTTAATTGTAAAGTGTTGGACTTGTATGGAATTTTATGGTATTTTCATGTAAAGTGATTCTTTTGACTTAGAAAAGTTGGAATATTGATATTATAACAAAAATAGATATTTTGATAAGACATATATATTTATATATTTATAAAAATAATTTTAATTTATTATTTTCTAGAAATCTCATTTTTCTTAAGATATTTGTATTTTAAATCTCTCGACACTGAATGCTCCTTGCGGAGGTCTGCATCTCGCATTACTAAGCCCAAGGATGTGCGATAATCCGCACCATCCTGAACGGGTTCCCCAAATGTGTTGTAGTGGCGCTTTGCAAAGACATTTTTAAAATACATAATCTTGTGAAAATGGTTTTTATAAGTTAGGGGTAGTTTTGTGTAAAACGGTATTTCACAAATCTATATTTCCCAAAAGGTATCGTTCTATGTTGCATATGAGTATTGTGAAGAGGTAGATCCTTACCTCGTGATCTATCTAAAGGTATAGCAAGATTAATGATGTTTTAAAGTCGAAGCTAAACTATATGGTATTTCACTGAAAAAGTACGATAAAAATTGCAATAGGAATTATTTTGCTATAAAACTTGTTCAACATATTTTGTTAATGATTAGTAGTCAAGATGTAAGAGTTTTGTATGGTTGTGTTAAGGAAAAATTGAACTTTATAAGGAAAACCGAATCGGAAGTCGGATTTAACTCCGCTTCCGTCGGGTTTTAGTAAAAGAAGTTTTAAGAATAGATTAGAGAAGAGGAAAGTGGGACTTACAGTTTTAGAGTCAAGAGAAGAGGGAAAGGAAGTGGTAGGAGGCGCCGGTGCGTCGTTTCGTCACCGGGAGCTCCTAGGGTCGTTGTCGGAAATTCGCCGGAGTTTCGCCCTTTGCTAATTCCAATTGCACACTAAAATTTTAGAGAGTTTTCTTGAGAGTTTTGGACAGAATTGTGAGTGAGGGGTGTGTGTTTAAGGGTGATATTTATAGGAAAATATTAGGTTTGGGGTAGGTGAAAGGTTGTATTGAAAATTGTATTAAAAATTGTATTTAAAAATGGTTTAATGGAGTTTTAAAAAGTTCTGTTAATGTGCAGAAAATTTAAAGTGTACATGGGAGTTAAGAAGGCAAAAAGACACATCTTTCATGTTGGACCAAATCGGATCCGACCGAGCTCGGCCGGCGGCGGCGGCCGAGTCGGCCGATCTGCCGGCCGGGGATCGCCGTTAAGGGTCCGTCGTCGTTTGGTCTTCCCCCTGGTCTAGTTTTTTATTTATGTGACGTGGGGTTTTTACGATTTATGCACGTGTAGACCCTTGGACTTATAAAAATTAAAAAGAAATCAATATTAAAAATAATGTGGGTGATGGGATTTGAACTCTGGTGCTTTGGTACAGCAGTGCAATGTCTTACCACTGAACTACAAGCTCCTTCTTGCTATTAAAAAGCAAAACAAATACTTATAGTACTCACAGGAATTGCAAATACCCCAAGTATACATTAAATTTTAAACAAATTTTTGTACACTAAAATTGGAGTTGTTACAGTCTCCGCCAAGGATTTGATGCTGGGGGGTCTCCGACGTTGTTTTGATTGGCGCGGGGACCTTTGGAGGCCACCGCCATTGATTGATTTGATTGGGATATGCCCGCCATACTTTGTTTTGTCAAGTTTCATTATGAAGTCCATGTCCAATATGTATATATGTGTATTTGTTTATTTTTCACCTATGTATACACTCATGGAGTCCATAACGAGGACAACATCATGGTGGATAACTCGAATGAACATCTGTATACATGGGTATAACTCCGAAGTGCATCTGAAAGATGATAACTTTTGCAAGCATCCCATAATTGAGTTTTAAAGCCGTCATGAGTCTTATTATAGAATTTTCAAGTTCATCGATCAGTTCAAAATAGAGCCGTCAACTTTGCATTTCGGGGATAACTCTTCATCGAGCATACCATGGATCTTTTGTTTTAAAGCAATTGAAGCATACATCATTAGACCACAAGGAATTGCAGAGGAGAGGAGACTTTCCGCCCCACACTTACTTGAATTTTGACTTCTCTCTTCCCCTTCCTCTTCTAAACTTGGATTTTGATTGTTTTTTTATACTATCGTTGCTCCAACAATAATTCTTAGTGATTGTTCTGTGGCAATGATTAATGGCCAGTAGTCCATTCTGAAAGGCTTATGGGGAGCTTTTATAGGCTCTGGGACGTTATAAATCGTGGCTTTGAACGTAGGACATGATTTGGGGACGTGGGCGGTATAACTCTCCACTGTCGGGGGATTTCTAGAGGATCGGCGGAGACCCCGGAGTCGGGGACCCACCAGACCGAAGCACAGACGTCTTGGATCATAGTAGTGGAGACCCTGAGCCGGAGACCCCTAGGGAGCATGGCGGGGGCATCATGGAACATAGCGGGGAGACCATCTATCGAGGACCCTTTGGGCGCATGACGGGGACCCTCCCTCTTTTTGTATAGTGGAGCCTTCTATTGAGCGACAGAGACTTCATGTTGGCGGCCTCTTAAAGGGCGGCGGGACCTTCTCTTTGCATGGCCGAGCTTTCTAGTGAGCGGCGGGACCCTCTTTTTTGGTGTTTTCCTGGGCTTTTAAATCCTGTTTAATAGCTCATGTATCTTCATCAAATGGGTGTACTTTTTCTGAGACTACAAGTTTGGGGAGCGAACATAAGTGTCTTCACCCAAAACGGAACTAGTCTCATCCAGAGTGGGGCCATCCAACTATATAGTAGATCTGTCTGGTATTTTTATAGAGGTCAATAATATTACCACTAGACAATATCGAAAAAATTGAGAGAAAATCGTAACGGTCCAGAATATTTACTGAGAAGGAAAAAGTCTTCGGATGCACCAACATACTCAGTGTATGGATCCCATATGAACTGTCATTAAAGAAACAGTTGAAATTTTTACCATTATTCATAAAGAATTTGTAACACCCCAGCACTGTTATACTATATTTATTTGGGGTATTTCAAATTTTGCGGTAAAATTCTTTATTATTGTTGCTTTTGGGTTACAGATAGTGCAATTCGTAGTTTTGATTATTATCCGACCCGACCCACATGGTTGAAACCCAACATGGTTCGTGATTACATCAAATATTTGCTAGTACAGAGTATCCTTACAAATTTAGATTTTAAATATGTATATAATATAATTTAGACTCTAAATATCTTTTCAAAATACAATATAAAACCAAATAACATATTTTCTTATCTAGCCTTATATGTCATAATACCCCATATTATGTGGTTGCGCCCATATATCATGTTCAGATCCTAAGTGTTAAACAGACTAGTATTTGGATCGCTACGTATATTTATGTATATCCGTACTTGGGGGTATATGTTTTTATTTACATGATATCGCATCATAGTTTAAATTCTTACGTATATTCTCCATATTTAAAAACTAGATTTTTGAAAGGATACGGATAATATTCGGAGTAATCTGGTATTATCTGTAATATCCCACAATATATATATAATATTTTATAACTATACATATATATACATATATATATATATATACAGTTATATATAATATATATAATAAATTAATTAATTTTAAATATAAAATCTCTCTCTCTCTGTCTCTTTCTCTCTATATAATATATATATTATATAATATATAATAAAACCCAAAACACACACTCTCTCCCCCTCCCTCGTTTCTTCTTCTTCTCCACGTCCTCGCGAACGAGAACCCTAACCCATGCTCCAGTCCCTGCCCTCTCAGTGTCGCCGTTCCCATCCTCTCGCCTCCATCACCTCCTCCTCTCCTCTTCTTCCTTTCCCTGACGACACCCAAGCTCCCAACCACAACACTGATCACCCTATCACCCTATCATCGTCGGAACCCATCACCCATCACCACCAACCACCTCCATCGTCTCCTCGTCTTCAAATCCGAACCAAGACCACCACCACATCCTCTTCTCCCTCCTCTGCTCTTCTCCCGATCACCTTTCACCCTTCACGGCAATGACGATCTTGTTGGAGATAGTGCCCTCAGAGTCAATTATTGGATCACAGGCACGTGATTGCAATGATTGAGGGAGGACCTGTCCCAGTAAGACAGTCTTACTCGAGATGATAGTATGCTATCTGGTTTATCTTTATCATCATGTACTGCTTTAGGTGACCTGACATGTCGCTATTACACGTTGATAGAGCCCTTAGGATTCTTGCTTGACCACCAGCAGTATGAGGGCGATCATATACGTAGGAGCTGGTAGTCTATAAGCACATCCTTAAAAGGTCCCTAGTCGTGGGAGTTTCGAGACAGGGCATCGATACTCCAGAGTAGACTAGTATATACAGTCGAGATCCTGACGAGGGGCGGTGGCCGGTCTCACAAGCCACTGGTGTCAGTTGGTTCACCTAAGATGTATACAGGTGCTCATTGGGTTATGAGTACACCGGACAGGACTCGCCGGGAACCTGCTAGTTAGAATTATACCAGACGTCATATAGCAGTTCCCAGGTGACATGTGTACAGGTTAGTTCATCGACCTGAGGATCGTCATTTGTCTCGTGTGAGTTCCCACTGTACTTTGATTACTACCCTACCACGCTCAAAGGAGACATGCAAACAGGTTTTAGTTGGGTACAGTCCCGAGCCACATGGAGGCAGTGAGCGGATCTTCAGGGGTTCGTCTCTCCCGGTATTGGGGGTGAGGTCGCGCTGTGTCTAGGAGAGCCATTACACGAAGCCCTCGGCCGAGGCAGGAGATTTACTGGTAGGTATTCCAGTAGTATCTCAGGGTGTTCTGGGCTACACTCCGACACGACTTGTACCGCTTTTGGGGGTCTGACTTTTACCAACCCCCTAGGCCCGCCATGCGATGCTCATAGACGAACGGACCGGACTGTACGGATATTATCACTGACAGGCTCAGTAGGGTGTCAGGATGAGTTCGCTCATCGACGTCCCTTTTGGTCAATACCTGGTAGCCCGTTACGTATTGGCTTATACCTCTGACGTGCTAGTGGTTAAATCCACAACTAAAGTGTTGACGAGTCTTTAGAGTCCCCCACATTCAGTTGCTCAAGTTTTCGGGCGAAACGCTGAAGAGGCCGTATGGAGATATGGCAGGGTCCGATCAGATACGTGCGGTATTGCACGGATCAGGATCGGACAGTTAGTACTAGAGGCCGTATGGATATATGGCAGGGTTCGATCAGATACGTGCGGTATTGCACGGATTAGGATCGAACGGATTTTACTGGCCGGCTTTGGTTTAAGCCGGATCCTAGTATAGTACAGTGTAGATTTTGTCTCATTGCATTTGTATTTCGGTCGGAATACAAATGCGGGTGTGTATGCACAGTATCGGGGTTTTCCTGTAATTTATTACGGGACCAGTTTTCTGGAGTTGCCAGTTTGCTTTCCGTTTCGGCCATATTTCTTTGTATCTTTCATTGGCCGAAGATTGGTGGAGGAGGGCTTATTTGCATTTGTGCAAATAAGCATATGTGGAGGGGGTCTTTGCATTTTATTGTATCATGATTATTCCTCCACCATTTGACTTATTCATTTCATCATGGCTTGACTTTGGAGCAATCATGGTTGTTGTTGATTAATTGGTGGAGTGTGGATTTGTTAGTGATCATTGCTTGACTTTCTTTGTCATCATGCTTTTGATGATGGTTGAATATGATGACCATTTTCTTTTCACTTGCTTATTCTTGTGGCTATCCTTTTTCACTCACTCCCTCACTCCATTCTCTCCACCACAATTTGCAAGGCCGGCCAATTGGGGAGGGGCTGCCCAATTCATTTTGGTGTGGGGTTTTGTTCGTTTGGCTTTGCAAAAATCCCACAAGATCAATCTCCAAAACTCCAAGTATCATTCCTCCACCAAAGGCAACTCCATAACCCCAAATGAGACATGTTTCTACACTATATTCTACAGCAAATCTTGGGCATGTCGACTCGCCAGCTTCGTGCCCGAGTTGCCTCGGTATAGAGGCGGGAGCCCGTAAAAAAAGCCGGCGACGAGGTGGAGACCGGACACTCAGCGGGAGATCGGGACGACGACGAGAAGACCGGAGGACTCGGATCACTCGGTATATCTCTCTTTCCCATCTTGTAGTTAGCTAGGACTAGTTAATGGCCCGATCCGGGTTTTAGTGCGCGGTGGTGCCGGTTCAAGAAAAATTAAAGTTAACCATCGCTTCCGCATTTGGTCTCGGGATGGAGGCCGGGACGCCGCCGTGCACTTACAGTGGTATCAGAGCCTTGCCATTAACCTTGTCTAGCTTTGTCTAATGTGTTTTACAATTCCGGTCGAACAAATGTTCCGAAAACCCAATAACACATGCATCAGTTTTCTGTCGAATTTTTTCTGGCTCGAAAATTTTTTCAGGTTGTAGAAAAGTGATGCACTGAAAGTCCTAAGAATTCTGGAGAAATTCGACACATTGATCTTTGAAGGGGAGCGCGGAACCGCGGCCAAACCCCACTTGGGGCCGCGGTTCCGCCGCAGTATAGAGAGATCAATGCGTCAAATTTTTCCAGTGGGCTTCTAGGGTGAAAATAGGGTTTCTGGAATATTATTTTTGGGCCCAGAATTTCTTGATGTGCTACAGTAGTACTTGGGGGCCCACTTGATAAAATTTAATCGATCGGATATTTTAAACACATTATTTCACAGTATTTACATTATATCTGCGACCGTGAATGTCACTTGATCGGTAAATCCTGTCTAACTGCTATAGCCCGGTTAGACGGATTTGCGAACGTGACTTTCACGTTGATGTTCTGTGATTTTGCTGTGATGTTGCGGATCGGTCGTGGGGGATAGCCTGGATGCAATGCTAGTACAGTTTTATTGTATTATGTACATTTAATATTGAGGGACGAGCGTCCGACATGTGGACTGCCGTCACTGCCTGTTTGTATTATTATTTTGGGGCACGACCAGGTTGCGGTCGATGTACCCGTTGTATGTATATTTTACTTTCTGTACTAGGATTACCCCGCGGAGGGGTGCACGGATAGCCGGGTTCTATAGGGCAACAAGCCCGCATCTCATGGCATTGAGCTGAAGGGGGCTTCACTCTAGGATTGGCGGGCTATTCGCCGCACTCGTAGGGGGTACAGGTTGACCCAGGAGGGGTGCCCAAGTTACCGGATTCCGTGAAGTGCTGGGTGGTCCATTCACGTTGCTGAAGGGGGCTGCCTCGCTTCAGGTTTTGGCGGGTAACTTGCCGCGCCCGTAGGGGTCTAGGTTTTCATTGCACAGGCTATCCACACGACCAGGGGAACGTCGGGTTTCAGTAGTGGCTCTGTGAAACCCGGGGATCCCAGATATCTGTATTGTTCTGTGATGCTGTACATTTCTGTGATGTTGCATTTTATCACGCCTTGAGCGAATATAATATATTGGTATATATATTAGTAGATGTTGTATATGTTCTGCATCCGCGCTAGTCCAGTCCCCGCTCTGTCGTTAGTTAGCTAACCTAACGGGTAATGACGGGACCCAATGGCGAATGCGGATGGCATATACGTACATCAGTATATTTTCGTTCTTTGTGGTGTGATCAATTGATGGGAATGCGTTGATTCGGATCAATGCAAGTTAAAAACAAACCTAATCCGATGTTGTTGGAACACTTTTCAAAAAGCTATTATTGCAAGGACGTTCACTTTTGTTTTGCATCATGGTATTCAGTTGGAATATCCTGCTCCTCGGTCGACGAGGCAAGGGCCGAGATCCCTTCACCGGGAGTGACCCCTTGGACAAATAGTTTGCGTCAGGGCATTAACTTCACTATAGCCGATTACTTTTGCTTTGCATCGTGGTATTCAGTTGGAATATCCTGCACCTCATTCTACGGGGAAAGAGCCGAGATCCCTTCACCGGGAGTGATCTCTTTAGCAAAGGTTTTCGCCACTATATTTTCTAAAAAGCTATCAGTTCCTTCAACGATATCAAGTTCTTTACGTTAAAGGTTTTCGCCAGAAACCATTCGTAGCCCTCCATCATTTCAGTTAAATATTCGGTAGTATTCAAGCTATGTATTTTGACCTCACGCCAAGGCATAGTGTTTGGTAGCTGCCGAGTATTTATCTATTGCATAGATAGATGCGTTAGTTTGGGACAGGCGTACTACTATTTTGGCCTACGTCAAGGGTATGTACGGGTGGGTTCAAATTAACCTAGACAATGATGGGTAGAACTTGACATGTGACTTATGATATTTTGACCTCACGCCAAGGTCATAAGAGCATGGGGCAAAAATCACATCGGGAGTTTCAAAAGAACTGAAACTTGCCAGATATGCGCATACCTTCTGGAGTGTGATGATGTGAGCGGATTCCGTCACATTATCATGCAATGATAGTTGGATCCCGATTCCCGCTGATGAGTTAGTTTACTCCTCGGGTGATCCTGACTAATTCTTCTTTCAGGTTTGGAGAAGAATTTGACGGTACAGTGGGAGGTTTCCAGATTAGATAAATTGGTAACCATTCTGATCTAGGTTAGAGTGCACGTTGAGTGTTTCTTTTCTCTCTCTCTGGCTGCGACCATTGACCCGACCCTAAGACTATGACTCAGAGACCAAAATTAACCAAACCTTCTTAAACACCGGCTTTTGGATTGTCAGAGTTGCAAACCTCATTGCCACTCCTACTTTAACCCTTTTCTCCAGGACACCCCGTATTACTACGAACGTCCACTTCCATTGTACAAAACCATCGTATGGTTAGATATGAACTCGAAAGAATTTATTCGAGAATGGTTTCAGGTTCTGGAGAAAACGGATAGGACTATTCAGTTATCTTTTCCTTTTTCCTTCTCTCAGGTTGTGAGTACTCCTTGGTTTAGGAGATAGTACACCTATTACGCAAATTGGATAGTCTTCTTCCAAACCTTAGGCCGGTGCCGACCGGTAGGGAATGAAGAAAACCAATTAGCCTAACGATGGTGTACAGAAGGTATTAAGTTAAGACAAAGCAAGGGATTAGTAAGAGGGCAAAGTAAATTGCGACTGATATTCACGACCAAACCAAGTATTTCTTCGCCAATCCTGAATCGCCTTTGTATTTCTCCAGAACACTCCGTATCACTACGAAGATCCACAGTTTATTGGATACTCCATCGTATGGTTATATACGAACTCGAAAGGAACTTGTTCCCGTTCGGGGATGGATTCTGGTTCAGGAGAAATAGGAATAAGATTTATTCAGGTGTCTTTTATCTTCACCTTCTCTCGCATTGCGAGTGCTCCTAGGATTAGGACAGTACACCCATTATGCTTATTGGATAGTCTTCTTCCAAACCATAGGCTGGTGCCGAACGGAAAGGAAGGAAGAAAACCATTTGGCCTAAGGGGTGTGCAGAAGGTAATGACTAAAGACATATAAAGGGATTTGGAGAGGTGGCAAAGAATTATACGGTAACAGTCGAGAATCTGGAAGAGGAATTACTAGGAATACTGGGATACCCCATCGAAACATTTCAATGTTTCAGTTTCGCTGTGTACAGTTAAAGGAAAACTGATTTCCCGATTAGTCCTTACTCCAGGGTATGTATTTACCAGGTATGATTCTCACATCTGTATGGTTTTACAGATGATGAGTGGGAGTAGGTTAGTGGGAATTAGGTGATCATCCTCATTATATCGGGATTCGTTGTAATCGGTGATATTTGAGGAAGTCACCTGGGTTGTTTGCCGGACGGCAAATATTTGGTTTTAAATATCCACTGTTATGCACCAATTTCAAATCGATATATCTGTACGTCTATTTTCATAGAGTGAGATATACCTTTTTGAAATTATGTCTGTGACATTTACCTATATCAGTGGATGGTTAGGTAAGGAGCATTAAACAGCGGTGTAATTCTTCTTAACCATAAGTACAGTTTTCAACCTACGACACACAGTGAATGAGTTATCAGACTCAAGAGACTTATACAGAGTATTGTATGTTGTCCAGGGTCCATCAAGACAGAGGGGTTGGTCCTCGTACTATATTCGGTTTACTTATGACTTCTCTAGTTTTTAGACAGGTGTTTCGTAGAAACACAGGGTCCGAATTTTGAGAAGTTATAGGTATTTGAATAGAGTAGAGAACCAGGTGTAGCAAGTATCGGGATTCTTCAAAGTGATCGAAGATGTAGATACTTATGTATGGTATTCAGTTGATAGTAATGATTAAGAGAACTTGCTTCTCTTTTCAGGTTACTCATAATTGGAAGTATTCCTAAGTTGAGTAACGTTGATCGGCCTCCTTCCATTTAGTTGACATGCACTGGAGACAGCTGCATAATTTGAATCTGGTTCAATTAAATCAGTGCCTCTGGTTCTATATTGGATATAGAACAGTTCATATCTTAACATTGTTAAGGTACGGGGAGTTGTTTGGGTTATGATTAAAACCAGACTCTGGATAACTCAAGGCACGTTTCTGTAATGGCTGTTTGTGGGTTGACCCAGGCTATGACGAGGGTTGACTTTCTACCATCTGAAAGATCAATAGTGATATTGTTCTTGACTCGCCACAGTTTTATTAAAAATGGATTTTTTCAGAAAACAGTAGTGGGAGTATGGTAGAACTGGAAGTGATTCCAGAACCACAAACGATTACTGAAGATTTGATAGGAACCTAAAGATTCAATCTGGTTTGACATTCCATTGGCCACTCCGCAGATTTGGTGGGTAACTTCAGACACCCGAGAGGTACTCCGGTAGCCTCAAGGACGGTGACAGGAAAGTTCTTGTTTACCCACACTTGCCATTGCTGTTGTTCCAGACTGTGAGACCCGGCAGGAGGATGAGTATAGCGTCGTTCTAAACTTGCTTTAGAAGTGTACGTGTATATAACTCTGCCAGAGGGTTGTCGTAGTCAGTGGGAGCAGCGGAAGCATTGGTGGACAGGTATCTTATGTCTATTTATAGACTAAAGCAGAAGTAGCGGGGATAGATCATCTATTTCTGATATGACAGTCATAGGTTTGACTTCATCAGAATAGGAGATGGATCTTTTGAGAAGGTAGTAGGGTGTGATATCATGGTATTTGGATGACATACACAGAATAGGAAAAGAAACTCCTATACTACGATCGGTTATACTTTGGTCGTCACACAGTGTTTTCTCCACAAAGGAAATGGATTTTATATCTGACATACTGGTTACTAGATCTATGGTTTTAGATCTAGATTTGGATGGTTTCCCAATCAGGGTACTCAGACAGCATTCTAAGAGTATTTAGAATGGACGATTCCTGGCACGGTAGTGTACCTGCAGGTGATGGAGTCACCCTCTCTAAAGGTGTCTTACAGACTAAAGGGGAGAGGGATGTGCATGATTGGCAGATCACTTGCTCAGGCAATTGAGTCAATCATGAGATGTCAAGTACCACACCAGATGTTGTTCTTGCACTAGATGCAATAAGTTGACATTGATCCTATCCTAGAGAAACAGTCGGAAGCAGTTTTAGAACATAAGTAGATGTTCTAGGGATATGATAACGACAGCCTCATTCAGGAGACAGTTATCATTCCAGGCTTCCAAGATGACCTGGACGACAAGGAGGTTGTCAGAGTTATAGTTTTTCCCTCTGACGAGGGGCAGTATTTTGGACAGGTGGTCTAAGGAAATACTGAGGGAGGCATGGCGCTGGATACTGAATAAGTTCAGTTGACGGTACAGTCTAAGAAGTTTGGATTTGGAGTTCATTTATGAGCTAGGTCCCATCAGACATCCAGACATTCTAAGACAGGTATTGCTCATTTCGGGAGATGGCTTTCTCCGCGAACATGGGATATAGAGAGACAAAAAAAGAAACATCAAAGCGGATCCACTCACTGAGGCTATTCCTCGAACGCAATGGTTTCGCAAACGAGCTTTGTGAGACTGACTAGTAGAGGAGTTGGGTGTTCGGTATCACACGGGCTGTGAGTATGCGACATCGCAATAATTAACCTTGAGTGCAAGTGGGAGATTGTTGGAGATAGTGCCCTCAGAGACAATTATTGGATCACAGGCACGTGATTGCAATGATTGAGGGAGGACCTGTCCCAGTAGGACAGTCTTACTCGAGATGATAGTATGCTATCTGGTTTATCTTTATCATCGTGTACTGCTTTAGGTGACCTGACATGTCGCTATTACACGTTGATAGAGCCCCTAGGATTCTTGCTTGACCACCAGCAGTATAAGGGCGATCATATACGTGGGAGCTGGTAGTCTATAAGCACATCCTTAAAAGGTCCCTAGTCGTGGGAGTTTCGAGACAGGGCATCGATACTCCAGAGTAGACTAGTGTATACAGTCGAGACCCCGACGAGGGGCGGTGGCCGGTCTCACAAGCCACTGGTGTCAGTTGGTTCACCTAAGATGTATACAGGTGCTCATTGGGTTATGAGTACACCGGACAGGACTCGCCGGGAACCTGCTAGTTAGGATTATACCAGACGTCAGATAGCAGTTCCCAGGTGACATGTGTACAGGTTAGTTCATCGACCTGAGGATCGTCATTTGTCTCGTGTGAGTTCCCACTATACTTTGATTACTACCCTACCACGCTCAAAGGAGACGTGCAATCAGGTTTTAGTTGGGTACAGTCCCGAGCCACATGGAGGCAGTGAGCGGATCTTCAGGGGTTCGTCTCTCCCGGTATTGGGGGTGAGGTCGCGCTGTGTTTAGGAGAGCCATTATACGAAGCCCTCGGCCGAGGCAGGAGATTTACTGGTAGGTATTCCAGTAGTATCTCAGGGTGTTCTGGGCAACACTCCGACACGACTTGTACCGCTTTTGGGGGTCTGACTTTTACCAACCCCCTAGGCCCGCCATGCGATGCTCATAGACGAACGGACCGGACTGTACGGATATTGTCACTGACAGGCTCAGTAGGGTGTCAGGATGAGTTCGCTCATCGACGTCCCTTTTGGTCAATACCTGGTAGCCCGTTACGTATTGGCTTATACCTCTGACGTGCTAGTGGTTAAATCCACAACTAAGGTGTTGACGAGTCTTTAGAGTCCCCCACATTCAGTTGCTCAAGTTTTCGGGCGAAACGCTGAAGAGGCCGTATGGAGATATGGCAGGGTCCGATCAGATACGTGCGGTATTGCACGGATCAGGATCGGACAGTTAGTACTAGAGGCCGTATGGATATATGGCAGGGTTCGATCAGATACGTGCGGTATTGCACGGATCAGGATCGAACGGATTTTACTGGCCGGCTTTGGTTTAAGCCGGATCCTAGTATAATACAGTGTAGATTTTGTCTCATTGCATTTGTATTTCGGTCGGAATACAAATGCGGGTGTGTATGCACAGTATCGGGGTTTTCCTGTAATTTATTACGGGACCAGTTTTCTGGAGTTGCCAGTTTGCTTTCCGTTTCGGCCATATTTCTTTGTATCTTTCATTGGCCAAAGATTGGTGGAGGAGGGCTTATTTGCATTTGTGCAAATAAGCATTTGTGGGGGGGGGGGGTCTTTTCATTTTATTGTATCATGATTATTCCTCCACCATTTGACTTATTCATTTCATCATGGCTTGACTTTGGAGCAATCATGGTTGTTGTTGATTAGTTGGTGGAGTGTGAATTTGTTAGTGATCATTGCTTGACTTTCTTTGTCATCATGCTTTTGATGATGGTTGAATATGATGACCATTTTCTTTTCACTTGTTTATTCTTGTGGCTATCCTTTTTCACTCACTCCCTCACTCCATTCTCTCCACCACAATTTGCAAGGCCGGCCAATTGGGGAAGGGCTGCCCAATTCATTTTGGTGTGGGGTTTTGTTCATTTGGCTTTGCAAAAATCCCACAAGGTCAATCTCCAAAATTCCAAGTATCATTCCTCCACGAAAGGCAACTCCATAACCCCAAATGAGACATGTTTCTACACTATATTCTACAGCAAATCTTGGGCACGTCGACTCGCCAGCTTCGTGCCCGAGTTGCCTCGGTATAGAGGCGGGAGCCCGTAAAAAAAGCCGGCGACGTGGTGCCTTTCCGGCGACGAGGTGGAGACCGGACACTCCGCGGGAGATCGGGACGACGACGAGAAGACCGGAGGACTCGGATCACTCGGTATATCTCTCTTTCCCATCTTGTAGTTAGCTAGGACTAGTTAATGGCCCGATCCGGGTTTTAGTGCGCGGTGGTGCCGGTTCAAGAAAAATTAAAGTTAACCATCGCTTCCGCATTTGGCCTCGGGATGGAGGCAGGGGCGCCGCCGTGCACTTACAGATCTCGCCGCAGACGACTTCGCCTCGACGTTGTCACCTTGTCGCCACCATCTCATCTGTCCTTCACAGAACACCCGCAAACCGCAACAGCCTTCTCTTCTTCCTTTTCTTCTTCTTCTTTTCTTTTTCCGGCCGTCTCACCGGAGTTGCGCGCGTCGCCGACGATCCAGACGACCCAGCCACCGTCGTCGTCTAACCCAGTCACCACGTCACGCAGCTGCTCAGCCAGGTCCAGTCCCGCGTGTGTAAGTTTTGCATCGTGACTTTATTTCGACGTCGGAACGTGACATCCGTATCTCGACGTGAGATTCGATCAGAAAGTTCTAAACTTGCAACATGTTATGTTATTATATCAATATTTATTTGATAAATTATAGTGCATGTGTTTTACTATTCAGCAGAAATTACCGATTTGCAGTTTTATAGCATCCGTCTGTATCCGTACTGATAATAGTTTATCCAGTTGCATGCCGGAACATCATGATATTATCATACTACTATATCCGTTCAATGTGTTATCTAAATTGCAATATATATGGTAATAGACGTATAACGGTTATTACAGATAGATACATATGCATCCTGGCATTAGTTGTGTTTCGATATTGATTACAGTGTTACATTAGTATCTATTTTAGTTAATATACATTACATAACAAGTTCACAACACATTACCAGACTTGTTACTTGGATTTTATTGCTAATGCCAACAATCCTGATTGTTGTCTTAATGGACGTAACTTGTTGTCTGCATACACAAGACTTGTACATGTTTGATCCTGTATTGGCATTAGATTTATATCGTTAATACCTGACTTGAATACAGAACCTTGGGGGAAAAGGGAAAATCAAGAATGTAACCGAAACGTAACTCAAAAAGATATTATTATTGTTTGCCATGATTCCGGACGTGAACGGAATAATCATTGTTTATTGTACCGTGGTCCCATGGGGAATGAACGGGATATATTATACCGTGGTTTCGTAGGGAATGAATGGGATATATTGTACCGTGGTCCCGTGGGGAATGAACATGATATATAATGTTGAGTTATGATGAGCATTACATTAATTGATTTTAAAGACTTGTAGAATAGATAACCTAGAAGTACAGACTTTAGGATACACATCATATACATACAGCTCATTGTTTTATCCCTGTGTTATTTATTTACATTCATGTTTAATCATAGCATCATATCATGATTATTACAATTATTTTGGTATTTATGACGTGCTGACGTCTGGATTTTGTATGGCCCAGTTCTTTTAACAATGTCGCAGGCAGAACAGGAGTATTTTAGCAAGCAAGCCGAGCAATGAGGAGCTAGATGTGTATTTTAGAGATGCTTAGTTTATTTATTTCCGTAGTGTTATTTTATTGAGGTGAGCCCTTATGGGACGTGATTCAGATACTATTGTTTTATTGGATCTTGATTCGTTTCCGCTATATGCATTTCTTGATTTTATTTATTATGGCAGATGGACATGTGTTAGCTAATTTAGATTTTTTTACTGTTCTTGATATCCGATTGGAGCCGTAATGTGACTGTGGAGGGATGATTTCTAGCCACAGGTAGTATGGTTGGCTTTGTCACGTGCCGTGTTTACGTATTTTGGGAAGCGGGGCATGACAGGGTTTGTTTGGTATCAGATCCATAGGTTTTAGGTTAGCTGGGTTTGGTTCTTTTGTAGTTGGTATTGGACCTAATACACTAGTCAGGAAATCTGGAATTAGGAACATGTCCTGCCATATTACGATCTTGCCAGTCTTGAATCTATAACTATCAATAATATGTTTATTGAATCATGATTACCGTTACTAATCCCCTTCAGTGTCTTGGCTTCAGAATCATGGTGGATAGAGATTTGCGGTCATACCAAAGGCATGTAGATAACGTCGCATTGCTTGGTGTTGTACGTGGTATGCTTGAAATCCAGAAACGACAAACTGAACTGAATCAGCGGCAGGCCGAGGTTTTCTGCGGACGTTCCTGCAGTCCGTTATTGCAGCAGCACCCAGGACAACACAGCGTGAGAGCACCATAGTGGACTTTAGAAAGCTCGGTTCGTCCACATTTAAAGTATTTGAGAAGTCATTGCCAGCGGAGCAGTGGCTAGTAGATACAGAGAACTTAGTCGTTGCCGCGCAGATTCTAGATGAGAAAAGGGTGGATGTAGTACGCATCCAATTAATAGATTACACTCGCGAGTGGTGGCTTGTAGAGGAGACCCATCTGACCAAGCCGATCAGTTGGGCAACATTTTCGCAAAGTTTCTTGGAGAAGTTCATTCCGCGGTGAGAAGTTCATTAGTTCGAAGCAGAATGACGGATCCGTGGATACACATAGGGCTGAGTGGACCCGGCTCAGTCAAGTTGCGGGGCCTTTGATTGCCAACGAGATAGATAGGGTAAGGCAGTTTATGCGTAGCTTAGATATGGAGATTCAGAGACACATTATATCGTTGGGATTGACCACCTTCTCCTAAGTTCTCAAGACGGCTAGAGAACAATAGAGTTTATCAGTGAGAGTAAAGGGTACTCAACAACAAGCTGTTGTAGTGTGGAAGCCGGCGTTTACGCCAAATAGAGCTCCTGTACGTAGAGGCTTTCCTATAAATAAACAAGGGATAATACCTATGAAAAGGACCCTTGTTTCAACATAGAAGAAGGATGTGATTTGTGATTACTACCAACGACCAGGTCATTTCTAGAAGGAGTGTCGGACAAGGCTTGGGCAGTGTTTGATTTGCGGAGCTACTGGTCATCGAATGAATGCTTGTCCATCGAGAGTCCATTTGAATGGTGATGCTCCGAGAGCACAGCAGAAGCAGTTTACTCAGGGGCCTAACCAAGCACGGGCCTTCACCTTGACGGCCGAGGAGGCCAAGGCTTCAGACGATGTTGTTTCAGGTATCCTACTTGTCTATAATTTTCCGCATTGGTATTATTCGATTCAGGTGCATCCCATTACTTCATATCGTCCAAGTTTATTAGTACACACTCTATTCCATATACGGCCCTGTCTAGTTGCTGGGACATACACACTGGGAATGGGAGAATTATATCTAGTAGTGAGTGCAAGGGTTGCTCGATTGTTATTTGCGGATGGGAGTTATTCGCGGATTTCTTGGTGATTGTTACTGGAAGCTATGATATTATCTTGGGAATGGAATTTCTTGGCACTTTCCACGCTCACATTGATTATAGGGCAAAGAAAGTGATTTTCCAGATTCACGGACACCCAGAGTTCATATTTTTGGGAGGTAGCAGATCTGTCGGGCCATTCGAATTTAGGGCTAGGCCGACTAATGCCGTTTTGTCATCAATGTAAGTAAACAAGGAGGAAGCGTCGGCAGTAGTTCGGGAGTTTATAGATGTGTTCGAGGATATCTCGGGTTTACCGCCAAAACGAGATGTAGAGTTTGCGATTGATCTTATTTCTGAAGCAGCACCGATTTCAAAGGCTTATTATGCAATGGCGCCGGTGGAACTGGAAGAGGTAAGGAAACAAGTTACCGAATTACTAGAGAAGGGTTGGATTTGCAGCAGCGGTTCATCATGTGAAGCTCCAGTTCCCCTAGTCAAGAAGAAGGATGGCACACGACAGATGTACATCGACTATTGAGAATTGAATCGGGTGACTATTAAAAATAAATACCCAATCCCTTACATCAGCGAAATATTCGATCAACTCAGTGGCGCGAGGGTATTCTCAAAGTTGGATTTGCGATCCGGATATCATCAAGTTCCGGTGAAATCAGAAAATATTTGCAAGACAGCGTTCCGAACTCGATATGGGCATTACGAGTACTTAGTGATGCTGTTTGGAGTTACTAACGCACCGGCAATATTTATGGATTTGATGAACAGAATCTTTTCACCGTATCTGAACCAGTTCGTAGTAGTGTTTATTGATGATATTCTGGTCTATTCAAGGAGCAAAAAAGAGCATGCAGAACAATTGAGAATCAAACTGCAAACGTTGAAACAAGAGAAGTTATATGCTAAGATGAGAAAGTGCGAGTTTTGGCCCGAAAAAGTGAAGTTCTTAGGTCATGTTGTTTCCGGGGATGGAATTGCCATTGACCCTGAAAAGATTGCAGCTTTTCATGATTGGCCAATTCCAAAGAATGTAGGGGAGATCAGAAGTTTTCTTCGGCTTGCCGGATACCATAGAAGGTTTGTGGAGAACTTCACTCGTATAGCAGAACCATTGACCAAGCTAACACGAAAGGAGGTACCATTCGTATGGACCGAGAAATATGCGTCGGCTTTTGAAGCGTTAAACCAAAGATTCACCACCGCTCCTATCTTGACAGTGCCATATGGTTCCGTAAGGTTAGTTATTCACAACGACGCATCTTGGAAAGGCTTGGAATGTGTTCTAATGCATCATGGGAAGGTTATAGCCTATGCGTCAAGACAATTGAAGACTCATGAGAAGAACTACCCAACTCATGATCTGGAGTTAGCAGCAGTGATTTTCGCTCTGAAGATTTGAAGAAACTACTTATTGGGCGAAAGGATAGAAGTATTTACCGATCACAAAAGCCTAAAATATGTGTTCACATAGAAAGAGCTCAACATGAGACAACGAAGACGGTTAGAGCTGCTGACTGACTATGATCTTGACCTAAAATACCATCCGAGAAAAGTTATTGTGGTGCCGGATGCGTTAAATTGGTTGCCAGCAATGCGGATGTTGACTGCACAAAAGGAGATTATAGCTGATCGTCAAAGGTTTGGGTTGGCGATCGTACTACTGAATTCTTCGGGACAGTTGATGCAGTTGCAAGTACAGTCATCCTTGATCGATAATATTAAAGCAGCGCATTCGCACGATCCAAGATTGCAGAAGTTTCAAGAACAAGTAGAAGTGGGACTTCGAACAGACTTGTTAATTCATGAAGATGGTTCGTTATGATATGGTAGTCGTTTATGTATTCCTAAAGGAGATATTTGTGAAGAAGCCATGAAAGAGGCTCATAGTTCCGCATATTCCGTATATCTTGGAGGCACAAAAATGTACAGAGATTTACAGCAACATTTCTGGTGGGAAGGCATGAAAAAGGAGATTGCTCACTACGTATCGAAGTGCTTGGAGTGTCAGCAATTCAACGCTGAATATCAAAGGGTAGCTGGTTTGTTGCAACCATTTCTGATTCCTCAATGGAAGTGGGAACGTATAACCATGGATTTCGTGACAGCTTTACCACGGAGTCCAAAGGGCAATAATGCAGTTTGGGTGATTGTCGATCGATTGACCAAGACAGCTCATTTTATACCGTTGCGAGTTGGTCAATCGACAGAGTCTTTGGCAGAGCGGTACATGAAGGATATTGTGAGATTGCATGGAGTACCCGTGAGTATCGTTTCAGATCGTGATACTCGATTTCTATCACACTTTTGGAGGAGCCTACAGGAAAATTTGGGAACTCGCTTGATGTTTAGTACGGCCTATCATCCCCAAACAGATGGTCAGTCTGAAAGAACGATACAAACTCTTGAAGATATGTTGAGAGCATGCATGTTAGATTTCAAGGGTTCATGGGAGGATCATTTGCACTTGGTGGAGTTTTCTTATAATAACATTTTTCAGACGACTATACAGATGACTCCATTCGAAACATTATATGGTCGTAAGTGTCGCTCGCCTATCTGTTGGGACGATGTTGGAGAAAGAAGATTATTGGGACAGGATCTTATTGTGAAAATGGTGGAGAAAGTTAATGTGATCCGAAATCATATGAAGGTGGCACAAGATCGACAGAAAAGTTAGGCTGATACTGGATGAAGGCTTCTGGAGTTCGCTGTTGGTGATCTTGTATTCTTAAAGATATCACCGACCAGAGGAGTGATCTGAATTGGTAGTCGAGACAAGCTTAGTCCTCGATTCGTGGGGCTTTTCGGTATTATCGAGCGTGTTGGAGAGGTAGCTTATCGTTTGGCTTTACCACCATCCTTGGAGGGTGTTCATGACGTGTTCTATGTATCTCAACTCCGCAAGTATGTTAGAGATGAGACGCACGTCCTAGATTACTCGAAACTGACAGTAAGGAAAGATTTAACGTATGAAGAGTGACCAATGGCGATTGTGGATTGACGAGAAAAGGTCCTCAAGAACAAAATTATCCCTCTAGTACTCATTTTATGGTGGAAACGTTCGCATGGAGAATCTACTTGGGAACGTGAAGACGAGATCCGACAGAAGTTTCCACACCTCTTTTCTTATATCCGTGTTTTCTTGTCTTTTCTTGTTCCAGGAATTTTGAAAACGAAATTCTTTTGTAGTTGGGTATAATATAACACCCTAGCATCGTTATACTATATTTATTTGGGGTATTTCAAATCTTGTGGTAAAATTCTTTATTACTGTTACTTTTGGGTTGCGGATAATACAATTGGTAGTTGTAGTTATTATCCGACCTGACCCGCTTGGTTGAAACCCAACATGGTTCGTAATTACATCAAATATTTGCTACTACAAAGTATCCATGCAAATCTAGATTTTATATACGTTTATCATATAATTTAGACTCTAAATATATTTTTAAAATACAATATAAAACCAAATAACATATTTTCTTATCTAGCTTTGCATGTCATAGTACCCCATATCATGTGGTTGCACCCATATATCATGTTTAGATCCTAAGTGTTAAACAGACTAGTATTTGGATCGCTACGTATATTACGTAGATCTGTACTTGGAGGTATATGTTTTTATTTACAGGATATCGCATCATAGTTTAAATTCTTATGTATATTCTCCATATTTAAAAACTAGATTTTTAAAGGGATACGGATAATATTCGGAGTAATCTGATATTATCTGTAATATCTCACAATATGTATATATATATATATATATATATATATATAATGTTATATATAATATATTAATTAGTTTTAAATATAAAATCTCTCTCTCTCTGTCTTTCTCTTCTCTCTCTCTATAATATATAGTAAAACCCCAAAACACACCCTCTCTCCCTCATTTCTTCTTTTTCTCTACATCCTCACGAACGAGAACCCTAACCCACGCTCCTATCGCCACCCTCTCACCGTCGCCGTTCCCATCCCCTCGCTCCCCTATCTCGCCACCATCACCTCTTCCTCTCCTCTCCTTCCTTTCCCCGACGACACCCAAGCTCCCAACCACAACACCGATCACCCCGTCACCCCATCATCACCGGAACCCATCACCCATCACCACCAACCACCTTCATCACCTCCTGGTCTTCAACTCCGAACCCAGACCACCACCACACCCTCTTCTCCCTCCTCTGCTCTTCTCCTGATCACCTTTCACCCCTCACGGCCATGACGACCTTGCCGCAGACGACTTCGCCTCGTCGCCGTCACTTTGTCGCCACCATCTCATCTGTCCTCGAGAGAACACTTGCAAACCCCAACAGCCTTCTCTTCTTCTTCCTCTTCCTCTTCTTCTTCTTCTTTCTTCTTTTCTTTTCTTTTTCCGGCCGTCTCGTCGGAGTTGCGCTTGTCGCCGACGATCCAGACGACCCAGACATCGTCGTCATCTAACCCAGTCACCACGTCATGCAGCTGCTCAGTCAGGTCCAGTCCTGCATGCGTAAGTTTTGCGTCGTAACTTTATTTCTACATCACAACGTGACATTCGTATCTCGACGTGAGATTCGATCAGGCAAGTTCTAAACTTACAATATGCTATGTTAATCTATTTGATAAATTATAGTGCATGTGTTTTACCATTCAGCAGAAATTACCGATTTACAGTTTTATAGCATCCGTCTGTATCTGTACTGATAATAGTTTATCCAGTTGTATGCCGGAACATCACGATATTATCATACTACTATATTCGTTCAATGTGTTATCTAGATTGCAATATACATGGTAATGGGCATATAACGGTTATTACAGATAGATACATATGCATACTGGCATTATGGCATTAGTTGTGTTTTGATATTAATTACAGTTTTACATTAGTATCTATTTTGGTTAATATACATTACATGACATATTCACAACACATTACCAGATTTATTATTTGGATCTTATTACTAATGCCAACAATCCTGATTGTTGTCCTGATGGACGTAACTTGTTGTCTGTATATACAAGACCTGTACCTTCTTGATCCTGCGTTGGCATTAGGTTTATATCGTTAATACCTGACTTGAACACAGAACCTTGGGGGAAAAGGAAAAATCAATAATGTAACCGAAACGTATCTTAAGAGGATATTATTATTGTTTGTCGTGATTCCGGGCGTGAACGGAATAATTATTGTTTATTGTACCGTGGTCCCGTAGGGAATGAATAGGATATATTGTACCGTGGTCCCGTGGGGAATGAACATGATATATACTGTTGAGTTATGATGAGAATTACATTAATTGATTTTAAAGACTTGTAGAATAGATAATCTAGAAGTACAGACTTTAGGATACACATCATATACATAGAGCTCATTGTTTTATCCCTGTGTTATTTATTTACATTCATGTTTAATAATAGCATCATATCATGATTATTACTATTATTTTGGTATTTATGACGTGCTGACGTCTGGATTTTGTATGGCCCAGTTCCTTTAACAATGTCGCAGGCAGAACAGGAGTATTTTAGCAAGCAAGCCGAGTAATGAGGAGCTAGATGTGTATTTTAGAGATGCTTAGTTTATTTATTTCCGTAGTGTTATTTTATTGAGGTGAGCCCTTATGGGACGTGATTCAAATACTATTGTTTTATTGGATCTTGATTCGTTTCCGCTATATGCATTTCTTGATTTTATTTATTATGGCAGATGGACATGTGTTAGCTAATTTAGATTTTTTTACTGTTCTTGATATCCGATTGGCAGCCGTAATGTGACTGTGGAGGGATGATTTCTAGCTATAGGTAGCATGGTTGGCTTTGTCACGTGCCGTGTTTACGTATTTTGGGAAGCGAGGCGTAACAGAATTAAACAAATGTTGTTAAATTAAGCAATAAAATAGCAATTACCTGTAATTCATTCAAAATATCAAGCATACTCAGGCGGCATACTCAGGCAGAAAGTTTTATGATGATGGGGAAATTGATGTGTGTGTACACTCCATTGTCTAGCAAGTGGTATACTCTCCGTGATGATAGGCCGAATGATTGAAATTGTAGTATATGCCTAACACTGAATAAAAATTAACTGTTAGATTCGCTACAATTATGTTTACAATAAAAGAAAATAATTATACAATTAATACGATACCTGTAAAAATGTAAGACGGCTCTTTATCGCTCTTGCATTTGACAGTGTTGCTTCATTCAATCCATTAATTTATCAAATACAACAAAACCCCCTCCCCCCAAGCGTATGTGGTGATGAGTTTCTCGTCGCTTAATGATTGAAGCCATTTTGGATGAATTAGGTTCTTTGAGCATGTAGCGAATAATACCATGCAAATAGTGTACAAAACATAAGGTTCTGTATATTGAACCATTTTCTTTCGATTGGCATTAGTCCTGAGACTACTAAAAGTTTGATACACCTACGCCGTAAGTACGGCACCGTCTTTCCCCTTCTTCTTCGAGAGATCAACTCCTAATATGTCGTAAAAATGTATGAAGGAACTCATGCATCCTTCATAAACAATTGGAGAACCTGTGATCGGGCGACTGAGAATACATGATACGTCTTCAAGGGTGATCGACGTCTCTCCAATGGGTAAATGAAAAGTGTTCGTCTCGGGTTGCCGTTTCTCAACTTATACAGATATCAATGGTAGGTCATGTTGTTGGTGGCCAAGTTTACGATACTCACCAAAACCTCATTCTTCTAATAATTCATTCTGCTGATCTGCCAGAGGCCATTGCACAGACATGCTCGTAGATTCGAGCGCAACAAGATTTCCCTTATCTTTATCACTGCAAATAGCTTCGATAATGTAATTTGCTTGATTATAAAATACAATATTCTTTATGGGGCCAGGATTGTATTGAATAGATGATGTCTGAGATACTTGTGGCTGGATAAGATTGACTGCATTCATCTTTGATTGTACTTTTCTTCTTTTGCTACGTTCTTGGAGATATTCTTTGCGAATATTTTTTGGCGGAGGAGAAGGAGTCGGTTTAGCCCTTTTTTGTGTAGCCTTTTCGGTGTAGCCCTCTTAGGCGTTTGCGTTTACCGCTCATTATAACTACATAATAAACATAAAAAATCATAAATATATTAACAAAAAACCCTATATAAATAAGACCAAATCCTAAATTAATGATGTCATTGATTTATGTTATAAAATCGATCCAAGAAATATGAGAATACCCAACAACATTCACTATTCAAATCATAGGGGGGAAAACCCCAATTTACATATGAAAGCGCTAACAAAAATCCCCCAAAATATAGCTAACCATATATACTAATTAAAGTAATTAATTTACCTTATGAGATCGATTCAGGAATTAAGAAAATGCCAACAAGAATTGCAGTTCAAATCACGGCAAAAATCGCTCAATTTCGATCTCTAACCGTGAAACTGCTGAAACTGTGCTGAAGCTGTCCAGGTGGTGGCGCATTTTATTAAATAGGAACCGCTCCTTAAAGCAGCGGTTAAATATGAACCGTTCGATTTTAACTCCTAGTTAAAGTACCAGGTACAACTCAGATTTGCTAGATAAATTAATTTATCAAACACTCTGTCTGTCCCGAAAAAATAGATATGAAAATCCCACGTCACTCAATAAATAAGATGATTCTGCCTAATATTTCCAGCATTCCGGAAGCAGCTTCGAACCATTAAATTTTAAATTTTATTTACTTTTGGTCCCCTCTCAAGTCAATTCTCACACTGCCCTTCTATTAATATACACTACACACTCTCTTTCTCTCTCATCTCATTCATATGGAGCTCAGCTTCTTCCTCCTCTCCACCCTCCTCCTCCTCCTCCTCTTCTCTCTCCTCTCCATATACAAAATCTTCGACCGTTGGCTCAACAGCGGCTGCTACCTCATCGACTACTCCTGCTTCAAGCCCACGGATGACCGGAAGATCCCCACCGACTTCTGCAAGGAGATCGTCCTCCGTAACAAATGCCTGGGCCTCGAAGAATACCGCTTCCTGTTGAAAATCATCGTGAGCTCGGGCATCGGAGAGAACACCTATGGCCCCCGCAACATCATCGCGGGGAATGAGAACTGCCCGACTCTCGACGATTCTCTGCTGGAGATGGACGAGTGCTTTTTCACCACCCTTGACGATCTGTTCAAGAGGACGGGGTTCGCTCCCTCGGACATCGATGCTTTGGTTCTCAACGTGTCGATGTTCTCTCCAGCTCCGTCTCTCTCCGCCCGTATCGTGAACCGTTACAAGATGAGGGAAGACGTCAAGGTATTCAATCTGTCAGGCATGGGCTGCAGCGCGAGCCTAGTGTCGCTCGACCTCGTGAAGAATCTACTGAAAACACACAAAAACATGCTCGCTTTAATCGTGACGTCCGAATCCATTGCCCCGAACTGGTACTCGGGGAACAAGAGGTCCATGATGCTAGGGAACTGCCTGTTCCGGTCCGGCGGCTGCTCCATCCTCCTATCCAACAACCCGAAGCTGAAGAACCGAGCCAAGTTCTATCTCAAGCATCTCGTACGCACACACTTAGGCAGGAGCGACCTTGCACACAATGCCGCGGTGCACACCGAAGACGATCATCACCGCGGCGGCATGGAACTCAGCAAGGACCTCCCGAAAGCCGCCGCGCAGGCGCTCATCAAGAACATACGCGTCTTCGCCCCGAAGGTTCTCCCGGTGAAAGAAATTGTACGTTACGTGGCCCTTAACTTCCTAAATGCACTACGTCGTGCAGGTGGAGAACAGAAGAAAGCGAAAATGGTGGTGCCTGACCTGAAGACGGGGGTGGACCACTTCTGCGTGCACACGGGCGGCACGGCGGTGATCGACGGGGTAGGGCAGGGGCTAGGGCTAGGGGAGACGGAGCTGGAGCCGTCGAGGATGGCGCTGCACCGGTTCGGGAACACGTCCGGGAGCAGCGTGTGGTATGTGCTTGGTTACATGGATGCGAAGAGAAGGCTGAAGAAGGGGGATAGGGTGATGATGATAAGCGTGGGTGGGGGATTCAAGTGCAACAGCTGTCTGTGGGTTGTGATGAAGGACTTGGATGGTGGTGATGGTGGCGGTGGGGCATGGAGGGATTGCATCGATGAGTACCCGCCTCAATCATTGATGAATCCTTATATGGAAAAGTTTGGTTGGATCTATGATGACAAGCAAGCCAATGCTGCCCTTGAATCTGGGATGTTTTAATTCATTCATAATTCATAATAATTAAGGGGTACGTAAAGAAGGATTTTAATTGGATTATTATTATTATTATTATTATTATTATTTGTATCTTTGGAATTCTATTTGTCATTTATATTTGTCTAAAAATTAAGATTGTATTTTTTTCCTATGTGATTTTTTTTCATAGCCAGGGTGGTTGTTTGTTGTTTATCATCTGTCATTCATAAATAAATATGAAGGGGGAAAAGGGTCCTTGCAATATTGAAGTGCATGGGGGGACGGCGGGGAGTGGGGGGGCACTTCTCATTTACTTCTCATCACTGTAAGTTTTCTGACATTTCATATGTATTTTTTCTTATCTTCTTTTTGATAAATCCTTGAAGGATTTGTATTGTGTGATTGGTATAAATAAAAGAAAATGATGAATAATTATATAGTAGATTGAGCTTGTGATGAATATTTTTTTTTTTTTTTTGGATCTGGCCTGTAAATCTAACTCATACACACATGCACTCAGGAGTCCAATGGATTTGCGTCGAACGAGTAAAACTGTGAGCACTTACCTTCCTGGAGATCGATCTCCGCATACTCCTTAAAAGAGAAAGTGCTATATATGACCAACACCGATATGCTCGTGGTCAAATATTGTAGAAATATATATACAAGAAGGTTAACATACAGCTTAGATGCCTAGATTCCCGAAGGCCAAAGAGAGAATTATATCTAGGAACTACAGCATTGGAGTGCCTTCAATAGTAATAATAATAAGATCTAACAATTGTAGAAATTTATATATGTAGGTACTACAAAGGTGGAGTTTGCCTTGAATAAAAATAAAAATTATAGAAATTTAGTACTACAAAATTAGAGTGCCTTCAGCAATAGTAACAGTTGTTTCCAATTCTGAAGGTTGATATATAAAATGCATATGTTAATAGAGTGAGAAGAGAGAAACCTTAGCATTCTCCCCAATATAGTGCCACGGTATTTTCTTTTTGGGGGCTTTGAATAGGTTTTAAGTAAGGTCTTTCTTTTATATATCATGCACTTTGCCTAGTTTTGATTCTTTTGATTCCATGTCAAATTCATCAAAAATTACAACATAAACCAAAAATATAAAATGTTGATCAATGATGGCCCCTGCCCTCATGCATAGTGAGCTCAACTGTAGTTCCTATAAGGGGAACACATACAGCTGGAGGGGGTTAGCGCAAGATGTTATATTTTGGAGCCCTAGCATCTTCATTATATCATTTAATGACCGTTTAAATGATCACAAAACATATTAAACGTGTCTGTTGAAACTGAACGCAAATTCGGAGCCCAAGATCAAAACCTTAAGTGCATGAACCCAAATTCAAGGAGTTCAAGGAGCAGCATGTGAGCTCTGATCTCGTGCTCACAAGATTGTTGAAGCAGCAGCAGTTATTTGATTTAAACACATGTTTAAATTAATGATTCTCTCTCTTTTCTCTATCTGTGTGTATAAGAGATTAATTAAATCCTAATGATTAATCCACATAGAAGACAGCGGTGGGAACAGAGCGAATTTTTTAGGCTGCGGCCAGAATTAATCCATCATGCATAAATTAAACAGAGGGTTTAATTTATTGGTGGCTGCGGCTATTGAAGATTGATGCCGACGGATTGTGCTTTTCATCTGGGTAATCTGGGTAAGATTGAGAGAGCAGAAATTATCACTTGCAATTCTTCATTGAATAGTGAAAGCAATTCGTCTATCGGTTTCAGGATTGCGTGTAAGTACGTACCGAATCTGGATAATATGTTGTGTCCTTTGCTTGGTATTTTTATTTTCCTTTTATTATTTATTGCTTTTGCGTAGTTGTTGCGTTTGATCTTTTTCCAATTCACGCGTATCGATCACTCGCTTCGTACTTTGGTGCTATTTTTCACAACAAGTGATATCAGAGCTTTTGTTACGGTGATGTGGATTATTGGGATGATGGCTTCTATACATTATAAGATCGATAAGTTTGACGGAATGAACAATTTCAGTCTATGAAAATTGAAGATGACGGCGAGTCTAAAACAATAACAAGTTCATAAGACAGTTTTCGAAAAAGAGAAGATTCTTTCGACAAGCACAAATATTCAGAAAGAAAATATGGAGGATAGGGCTTTTAGTTCAATGCAACTGAACTTAGCTGATGGGATTCTATGCGAGATTGCGCAAGAGACAACGATAGTATGTTTATGGAGCAGGCTAGACTCCTTGTACATGGAAATTTTTTTAACAAATTGTCTCTATCTCAAGCAACGCCTATACACATTGAAAATGAAGAAAGGTACATCAGTTAAAAGCCATCTGGACGAACTCAACCAAATTATTATGGACTTGCTCAACGTAGAGGTAAAGATTGAACACGAGAACCAAGCTATGATTCTGCTTTACTCTTTGACTTTTGAATATAGTTAGTTAGTGAAATCGATGGTGTACAACAGACATAAAATTTCTTTAGAAGATATTAAAACGGGCATACACGGTGAGATGTATAGAGAGAAGGTATTGGGTGATAAGGGTGGTCAAGATGATACGCTGGTTTCTAGAGGCCATTTTGAGAAGCGGTCACATGGTGGTTCCGAGTATAAAGCGAGGTCCAAATCGAGAAATCGCACTATTGACAAGTGCAATTATTACAAGGTGAAAGTTCATTGAAAAAGAGACTGTTAGAAGTTCAAGAAAGATACTAAGATGGAGTCTTCAAGTACCGTAATTGTCATAAATGAATTAGATGATGTCAGCAATTGTTTCATATTATCAGCTTGTGGAGTCGATAACGTATATGATCTATGGATACTAAATTCGGGTAGCTCTTTCCATACGACTCCATATCAGAATTGGTTTGCGACGTTTTGTTCTCTTAATAGAGGTTCAGTCTTGATGGGAAATAATACGGCATGCAAGATCGAAAGGATTGGTTCAGTTCGGATACACATGTTTGATGGGACAATGCGGACTTTGATAGATGTCAGATATGTGCCTGGTTTGAAAAAGAGTTCGATTTCTGTAGGAGTTTTGACAAGGATCAGCAGCAAGTCCCACCTGTGAGGCTACACCTGAAGAATGATCCCTACCTCCACCAAGTCCCACCTGCGAGGCTATACCTGAAGTCCCACCGGCTATAAAGCTCTACCAATGATACAGTCTTCCAAAAAATGTTATGCCCTACGACATATCTCTATATTGATCACCGTATACAATACACAGGCTTAAACGATCTATATCTCTCTCAAATCCCACCGGAAAACAATGTTGGACTACCTCTGACAAAGCTGCGCTCAGGACCTTCTCCATTGGCCGAGATACTGACGAGAAGGAAACCTACTCACATAGCTGCAAAAAAAGAGGTACGTCCACAAGCAGAATGGACACGGATGAAAACCCGAAAGGGCTCCGTGAGTAAAAACAACAGAACTACCCGCGAACTTGTGAAAACCTGAAAGGACGCAAGCTCGTGAAAAGAAAAGAAGCAAAGATGTCAAAATCCAACCACAGGCGATCGGTACTTCCGATATGGTGAAAAGCACTTATAGGTTCTCTCGACTTACAAGGAAGAAAATACACTTGCAAAATCCCTACGACTTACGAGAGAAACCCACTTAAGGGTCCTCACGACTTCTAAGGAGAAAAAACACTTACGTGATCCTTTCGACTCGTAAAAAGAAATACCTTCATAAGACCCTTATGGCTTATGAAGATGGAAAAGATCGTAGTTGGCAGGAATTTAAACCTGTCTTCTAAGCTATCTTTGTCATACAGGCAACGGCAAATGATGAGTTGCTCCTGGCGATATTCCAGTTGTAGCGATATTGATGCCTAATCAAGTATTAAACTCCAAGTCCTTTCACGGCAGATGATGAGTCGCTCATGACGATATTCCAGTTGTAACGATACTGATGTCGAAGCAAGTATCAGACTCCAAGTTCCCAACTCGCAATAAAAATCAGCGAGCATAAAAGATATATGCATATAAAATAGCTGAAATTATAAGGTAGCTCGCAATAAAAATCAACGAGTAAAAATAAAATGAAACAGCCAAAATTATTGGGCAGCCCGCAATGAAAATCAACGAGTAAAAATAAAATGAAATAGCCGAAATGATTGGGCACCGCAAATAAATAACCGAAATGATTGGGCAATCGCGACTTTCACGATAAGAAAAGCTGAAACGATAGAGCAATCACGGAAAAAAATATATAAAAAGAAATATATATGGAATTTTTGCCATGCAAGTAGGTCAATACTGACTCTTGTATACAATCCACAGGCATAAATGAAAGAAAGGGAACCATCTTTTCCACCATGTTTCGTCAAAGGAAGAACCAAGTCTTAACGACAAAGTATGCAGCCTAAAGACTATATGGATGCCCTTCCTTATTCCGGTAGAATACCTGTTAGGCAAAATGTCACGCCCCGCTTCCCAGTATACAGGCAGAGGACGCGACGAGGCCGCTACGTATTTACTCATAAGTAAACACGCTAAGCGTATCTAAGCAATATAAGTAAAATGCACAAGGGACAGTGACAATAGATATAATTGAACAACAACTTTATTTATTAGCATTCTTTTTACAATACATCAGAAAGGTAAATATATGGAATGAAAAGCAATGCCTAAATAGTTGCATAACAGAAATGAAAAATACAGAAATGAAAATGGAATAAGTACAAGTGGCTACAGCTCTGGGTCTTCGGTGTACTGCTCAGGAGCCTGCTCCAAATGCTCCTGACTGGTCTCGTAGTCCTCAGCGTCGGGTCATCCTGACAACATTCTAAAGAAGAAGAGAAATACGAATGTCGTCAGCGAACAATCGCTCGGTAAGTCCCAAAGAATGAGAGAAGTAAAATAGACAGCAAAAGAGAGTATATCTAGTATGATATTTGATTGTTAGGTTAACGTATTGTTTGTAGCTCGGTACAGAAGATGCCAGTGTATACGAGAAGAGTCTAACTTATACCGTGGATTTTGGTAACCCATAGTACAAGGCTCCGTCGATAATACCACAGAACAACGGCATGGATGTAATTAGTCTTAAGTGACCACCTCGTACCACTTTTAACATATTTCGTACCAGTCTACCCCTTATAAACCTCGCGATGTCTTGATTATATTGTTTGTATTTATTTGAATTGTATATTGTATATAGATGGAGGACTTGCCGAAACCATGATATCAGTAATGGAACGGATATAATGGATGAACATGTAGATGGAATATATTCATGGTTCGGTCCAGTCAATATAGATTGAATAGATTGAACATATGGATTCATAGATCCATGTTGTATTGAAATTTGATACTTGAATCATATTCAAGTCAGATTTATTATATCGAGACTTAGTCTGAGTCAGACAATTAGAAAAGAAATTGAATCCTAAATTATGTTATGGTGCTATCGGTAACTGCTGCACATGAACGGCAGAATTTGTGTCTTTTACAAAGACAATTACCGTGTTGATAACACTGTTTGTTAAGTTGTCTACCTTAAATAGGCAAGCACCCATATCTCCGGCTCCCTGAGGCTCAAGAGACTGGTTCCGCTTAAACTATATTTACAAGGGTCCTTATTGTAATTTAGTATAACTTGAGAGGGTTTTATGTAAAAATAATTTTATATAATTTTTAAAATACACCTCAAGTATTTTATTATCGTCTTTAGAGTTTTCATGGATGTATATTTTATCAATGTGACATTTCTAGTGAATAAAACCTAATTTCATAATATATGGTATTTATTTGTAATATTGGAATTGTATGGTATTTTCTTGTAAATGGAATATTTTTCTTGAGTTTTGGAAATGTGGAATATTAGAAATATTAAAAATAGATATTTTGATATTAATTACATTTATATTTATTTATTAAAAATATAAGTTTTATTTATAATAGAAATCACATTTTCTAAAGAAAATTGTATTTTAAATATTTCGAGATCATATGCTCCTTGTGGAGGTCTGCATCTACTAAGCCCGAAAATGTGCGATAATCCGCACCATACCGAACGGGTTTCCCGAAATGGGTTGTAGAGGCGCAATTGCAATGATTTGTTAAAATACACATCTTATAGAAAAATGTTTTTATAAGTCGGAGGTAGTTATGTGTAAAGTCGTATTTTCCCCAAATCTATGTTCCCAAATTTCATCGTGCTATATTACATATGAGTGTTGTGAGGAGGTAGGTCATTATCTTGTGAGATTTCTAAGGTAATACGGTTTAAAAAGTTCAAGCATGTCAAAATGAAACATAAGGGTATTTTAATGTAAAAGTGGAATAAAACTTACTACGGTTATTATTTTGATGCGAAACTTGTTCTATTATCTTCGTTAATGTTTAATGGTCATGACATAAGAGTTTGATATTATTGTGTTTAAGAAAAATAGAACTTTTTAAGGAAAAACCGAATCGGAAGTCGGACTAACTCCGCTTTCGTCGGGTTTTACTATTGAATGTTTTTAGAATAGTGAAAAGAGGAAGAAGTAGGAACTTACAGGTTATTAGACTAGAAGAGAGAAGGAGAAGAGGTAGGAGGTGCCGGTGCGTCGTTTCGTCGTCGGAATCTCCTCGGATTGTCGTCGGAAGTTCGACGGCGCTTCGCCCTTTGATAACTCCACTTGCACACAAAAAGTCTTGGGAATTTTCTTGAAAGTTTGGGCAGGGATTTGTGAGTGAGGGGGGTGATTTGAGGGGTGGTATTTATAGGAAAAATCTAGGGTTTAGGGTAGTGAAAGGATGTGATAAAAATTGTATTTAAATTTGCATTAAAAAGGATTAAAGGGGGTATTTTAATTCTCTGGTTAATTGCAGAGAATTTAAACAGTGCAGGAGGAGTGGGGGTAAGCCAAAAGGTGCAAGGGGTTCAAGAAAATGTGGGATCGGGCCGAGTTGACCCGGCGGCGCCGGCCGAGTCAGGCGATTCGCCGGCCCGAGTTGGGCGAGTCGGGGCGCGTCTTGATGCCGCGTGTCCCTGACGCTTGGTCTACTGCAGTGGACTCGTTTGTTTATTCTGTAACTTACCATATTACGTGTAGTGCACGTGTAGACTCTTAGGCTTCTAAAAGATTAAAAGAATTTAATTTAAAAAAATGTGTGGCTAATAGGATTTGAACTCTGGTGCTTTGGTTCAGCAGTGCAAGGTCTTACGAATGAGCTACAAGCTCTTTCTTGCTGTTCAGAAGCAAATCAAACTTATAACTTGTGCTCGGGCTCAAGTACCCATTTCTGTATTTTTGAAAAAAATTGTACAGAAAGAAGGATTTTAATTGGATTATTATTATTATTATTATTATTATTATTATTATTATTATTATCATCTTTGGAATTCTATTTGTCATTTATATTTGTCTAAAAATTAAGATTGTTTTTTTTTCCAATGTGATTTTTTTTCATAGCCAGGGTTGTTGTTTGTGGTTTATCATCTGTCATTCATAAATAAATATGAATGGGGAAAAGGGTCCTTGCAATATCAAAGTGCATGGGGCGGGGGGGTGGGGGGGGCACTTCTCATTTACTTCTCATCACTGTAAGTTTTCTGACATTTCATATGTATTTTTTCCTATCTTCTTTTTGATAAATCCTTGAAGGATTTGTATTGTGTGATTGGTATAAATAAAAGAAAATGATGAATAATTATATAGTAGATTGAGCTTGTGATGAATATTTTTTTTTTTTTTTTGGATCTGGCCTGTAAATCTAACTCATACACACATGCACTCAGGAGTCCAATGGATTTGCGTCGAACGAGTAAAACTGTGAGCACTTACCTTCCTGGAGATCGATCTCCGCATACTCCTTAAAAGAGAAAGTGCTATATATGACCAACACCGATATGCTCGTGGTCAAATATTGTAGAAATATATATACAAGAAGGTTAACATACAGCTTAGATGCCTAGATTCCCGAAGGCCAAAGAGAGAATTATATCTAGGAACTACAGCATTGGAGTGCCTTCAATAGTAATAATAATAAGATCTAACAATTGTAGAAATTTATATATGTAGGTACTACAAAGGTGGAGTTTGCCTTGAATAAAAATAAAAATTATAGAAATTTAGTACTACAAAATTAGAGTGCCTTCAGCAATAGTAACAGTTGTTTCCAATTCTGAAGGTTGATATATAAAATGCATATGTTAATAGAGTGAGAAGAGAGAAACCTTAGCATTCTCCCCAATATAGTGCCACGGTATTTTCTTTTTGGGGGCTTTGAATAGGTTTTAAGTAAGGTCTTTCTTTTATATATCATGCACTTTGCCTAGTTTTGATTCTTTTGATTCCATGTCAAATTCATCAAAAATTACAACATAAACCAAAAATATAAAATGTTGATCAATGATGGCCCCTGCCCTCATGCATAGTGAGCTCAACTGTAGTTCCTATAAGGGGAACACATACAGCTGGAGGGGGTTAGCGCAAGATGTTATATTTTGGAGCCCTAGCATCTTCATTATATCATTTAATGACCGTTTAAATGATCACAAAACATATTAAACGTGTCTGTTGAAACTGAACGCAAATTCGGAGCCCAAGATCAAAACCTTAAGTGCATGAACCCAAATTCAAGGAGTTCAAGGAGCAGCATGTGAGCTCTGATCTCGTGCTCACAAGATTGTTGAAGCAGCAGCAGTTATTTGATTTAAACACATGTTTAAATTAATGATTCTCTCTCTTTTCTCTATCTGTGTGTATAAGAGATTAATTAAATCCTAATGATTAATCCACATAGAAGACAGCGGTGGGAACAGAGCGAATTTTTTAGGCTGCGGCCAGAATTAATCCATCATGCATAAATTAAACAGAGGGTTTAATTTATTGGTGGCTGCGGCTATTGAAGATTGATGCCGACGGATTGTGCTTTTCATCTGGGTAATCTGGGTAAGATTGAGAGGGCAGAAATTATCACTTGCAATTCTTCATTGAATAGTGAAAGCAATTCGTCTATCGGTTTCAGGATTGCGTGTAAGTACGTACCGAATCTGGATAATATCTTGTGTCCTTTGCTTGGTATTTTTATTTTCCTTTTATTATTTATTGCTTTTGCGTAGTTGTTGCGTTTGATCTTTTTCCAATTCACGCGTATCGATCACTCGCTTCGTACTTTGGTGCTATTTTTCACAACAAGTGATATCAGAGCTTTTGTTACGGTGATGTGGATTATTGGGATGATGGCTTCTACACATTATAAGATCGATAAGTTTGACGGAATGAACAATTTCAGTCTATGAAAATTGAAGATGACGGCGAGTCTAAAACAATAACAAGTTCATAAGACAGTTTTCGAAAAAGAGAAGATTCTTTCGACAAGCACAAATATTCAGAAAGAAAATATGGAGGATAGGGCTTTTAGTTCAATGCAACTGAACTTAGCTGACGGGATTCTATGCGAGATTGCGCAAGAGACAACGATAGTATGTTTATGGAGCAGGCTAGACTCCTTGTACATGGAAATTTTTTTAACAAATTGTCTCTATCTCAAGCAACGCCTATACACATTGAAAATGAAGAAAGGTACATCAGTTAAAAGCCATCTGGACGAACTCAACCAAATTATTATGGACTTGCTCAACGTAGAGGTAAAGATTGAACACGAGAACCAAGCTATGATTCTGCTTTACTCTTTGACTTTTGAATATAGTTAGTTAGTGAAATCGATGGTGTACAACAGACATAAAATTTCTTTAGAAGATATTAAAACGGGCATACACGGTGAGATGTATAGAGAGAAGGTATTGGGTGATAAGGGTGGTCAAGATGATGCGCTGGTTTCTAGAGGCCATTTTGAGAAGCGGTCACATGGTGGTTCCGAGTATAAAGCGAGGTCCAAATCGAGAAATCGCACTATTGACAAGTGCAATTATTACAAGGTGAAAGTTCATTGAAAAAGAGACTGTTAGAAGTTCAAGAAAGATACTAAGATGGAGTCTTCAAGTACCGTAATTGTCATAAATGAATTAGATGATGTCAGCAATTGTTTCATATTATCAGCTTGTGGAGTCGATAACGTATATGATCTATGGATACTAAATTCGGGTAGCTCTTTCCATACGACTCCATATCAGAATTGGTTTGCGACGTTTTGTTCTCTTAATAGAGGTTCAGTCTTGATGGGAAATAATACGGCATGCAAGATCGAAAGGATTGGTTCAGTTCGGATACACATGTTTGATGGGACAATGCGGACTTTGATAGATGTCAGATATGTGCCTGGTTTGAAAAAGAGTTCGATTTCTGTAGGAGTTTTGACAAGGATCAGCAGCAAGTCCCACCTGTGAGGCTACACCTGAAGAATGATCCCTACCTCCACCAAGTCCCACCTGCGAGGCTATACCTGAAGTCCCACCGGCTATAAAGCTCTACCAATGATACAGTCTTCCAAAAAATGTTATGCCCTACGACATATCTCTATATTGATCACCGTATACAATACACAGGCTTAAACGATCTATATCTCTCTCAAATCCCACCGGAAAACAATGTTGGACTACCTCTGACAAAGCTGCGCTCAGGACCTTCTCCATTGGCCGAGATACTGACGAGAAGGAAACCTACTCACATAGCTGCAAAAAAAGAGGTACGTCCACAAGCAGAATGGGCACGGATGAAAACCCGAAAGGGCTCCGTGAGTAAAAACAACAGAACTACCCGCGAACTTGTGAAAACCTGAAAGGACGCAAGCTCGTGAAAAGAAAAGAAGCAAAGATGTCAAAATCCAACCACAGGCGATCGGTACTTCCGATATGGTGAAAAGCACTTATAGGTTCTCTCGACTTACAAGGAAGAAAATACACTTGCAAAATCCCTACGACTTACGAGAGAAACCCACTTAAGGGTCCTCACGACTTCTAAGGAGAAAAAACACTTACGTGATCCTTTCGACTCGTAAAAAGAAATACCTTCATAAGACCCTTATGGCTTATGAAGATGGAAAAGATCGTAGTTGGCAGGAATTTAAACCTGTCTTCTAAGCTATCTTTGTCATACAGGCAACGGCAAATGATGAGTTGCTCCTGGCGATATTCCAGTTGTAGCGATATTGATGCCTAATCAAGTATTAAACTCCAAGTCCTTTCACGGCAGATGATGAGTCGCTCATGACGATATTCCAGTTGTAACGATACTGATGTCGAAGCAAGTATCAGACTCCAAGTTCCCAACTCGCAATAAAAATCAGCGAGCATAAAAGATATATGCATATAAAATAGCTGAAATTATAAGGTAGCTCGCAATAAAAATCAACGAGTAAAAATAAAATGAAACAGCCAAAATTATTGGGCAGCCCGCAATGAAAATCAACGAGTAAAAATAAAATGAAATAGCCGAAATGATTGGGCACCGCAAATAAATAACCGAAATGATTGGGCAATCGCGACTTTCACGATAAGAAAAGCTGAAACGATAGAGCAATCACGGAAAAAAATATATAAAAAGAAATATATATGGAATTTTTGCCATGCAAGTAGGTCAATACTGACTCTTGTATACAATCCACAGGCATAAATGAAAGAAAGGGAACCATCTTTTCCACCATGTTTCGTCAAAGGAAGAACCAAGTCTTAACGACAAAGTATGCAGCCTAAAGACTATATGGATGCCCTTCCTTATTCCGGTAGAATACCTGTTAGGCAAAATGTCACGCCCCGCTTCCCAGTATACAGGCAGAGGACGCGACGAGGCCGCTACGTATTTACTCATAAGTAAACACGCTAAGCGTATCTAAGCAATATAAGTAAAATGCACAAGGGACAGTGACAATAGATATAATTGAACAACAACTTTATTTATTAGCATTCTTTTTACAATACATCAGAAAGGTAAATATATGGAATGAAAAGCAATGCCTAAATAGTTGCATAACAGAAATGAAAAATACAGAAATGAAAATGGAATAAGTACAAGTGGCTACAGCTCTGGGTCTTCGGTGTACTGCTCAGGAGCCTGCTCCAAATGCTCCTGACTGGTCTCGTAGTCCTCAGCGTCGGGTCATCCTGACAACATTCTAAAGAAGAAGAGAAATACGAATGTCGTCAGCGAACAATCGCTCGGTAAGTCCCAAAGAATGAGAGAAGTAAAATAGACAGCAAAAGAGAGTATATCTAGTATGATATTTGATTGTTAGGTTAACGTATTGTTTGTAGCTCGGTACAGAAGATGCCAGTGTATACGAGAAGAGTCTAACTTATACCGTGGATTTTGGTAACCCATAGTACAAGGCTCCGTCGATAATACCACAGAACAACGGCATGGATGTAATTAGTCTTAAGTGACCACCTCGTGCCACTTTTAACATATTTCGTACCAGTCTACCCCTTATAAACCTCGCGATGTCTTGATTATATTGTTTGTATTTATTTGAATTGTATATTGTATATAGATGGAGGACTTGCCGAAACCATGATATCAGTAATGGAACGGATATAATGGATGAACATGTAGATGGAATATATTCATGGTTCGGTCCAGTCAATATAGATTGAATAGATTGAACATATGGATTCATAGATCCATGTTGTATTGAAATTTGATACTTGAATCATATTCAAGTCAGATTTATTATATCGAGACTTAGTCTGAGTCAGACAATTAGAAAAGAAATTGAATCCTGAATTATGTTATGGTGCTATCGGTAACTGCTGCACATGAACGGCAGAATTTGTGTCTTTTACAAAGACAATTACCGTGTTGATAACACTGTTTGTTAAGTTGTCTACCTTAAATAGGCAAGCACCCATATCTCCGGCTCCCTGAGGCTCAAGAGACTGGTTCCGCTTAAACTATATTTACAAGGGTCCTTATTGTAATTTAGTATAACTTGAGAGGGTTTTATGTAAAAATAATTTTATATAATTTTTAAAATACACCTCAAGTATTTTATTATCGTCTTTAGAGTTTTCATGGATGTATATTTTATCAATGTGACATTTCTAGTGAATAAAACCTAATTTCATAATATATGGTATTTATTTGTAATATTGGAATTGTATGGTATTTTCTTGTAAATGGAATATTTTTCTTGAGTTTTGGAAATGTGGAATATTAGAAATATTAAAAATAGATATTTTGATATTAATTACATTTATATTTATTTATTAAAAATATAAGTTTTATTTATAATAGAAATCACATTTTCTAAAGAAAATTGTATTTTAAATATTTCGAGATCATATGCTCCTTGTGGAGGTCTGCATCTACTAAGCCCGAAAATGTGCGATAATCCGCACCATACCGAACGGGTTTCCCGAAATGGGTTGTAGAGGCGCAATTGCAATGATTTGTTAAAATACACATCTTATAGAAAAATGTTTTTATAAGTCGGAGGTAGTTATGTGTAAAGTCGTATTTTCCCCAAATCTATGTTCCCAAATTTCATCGTGCTATATTACATATGAGTGTTGTGAGGAGGTAGGTCATTATCTTGTGAGATTTCTAAGGTAATACGGTTTAAAAAGTTCAAGCATGTCAAAATGAAACATAAGGGTATTTTAATGTAAAAGTGGAATAAAACTTACTACGGTTATTATTTTGATGCGAAACTTGTTCTATTATCTTCGTTAATGTTTAATGGTCATGACATAAGAGTTTGATATTATTGTGTTTAAGAAAAATAGAACTTTTTAAGGAAAAACCGAATCGGAAGTCGGACTAACTCCGCTTTCGTCGGGTTTTACTATTGAATGTTTTTAGAATAGTGAAAAGAGGAAGAAGTAGGAACTTACAGGTTATTAGACTAGAAGAGAGAAGGAGAAGAGGTAGGAGGTGCCGGTGCGTCGTTTCGTTGTCGGAATCTCCTCGGATTGTCGTCGGAAGTTCGACGGCGCTTCGCCCTTTGATAACTCCACTTGCACACAAAAAGTCTAGGGAATTTTCTTGAAAGTTTGGGCAGGGATTTGTGAGTGAGGGGGGTGATTTGAGGGGTGGTATTTATAGGAAAAATCTAGGGTTTAGGGTAGTGAAAGGATGTGATAAAAATTGTATTTAAATTTGCATTAAAAAGGATTAAAGGGGGTATTTTAATTCTCTGGTTAATTGCAGAGAATTTAAACAGTGCAGGAGGAGTGGGGGTAAGCCAAAAGGTGCAAGGGGTTCAAGAAAATGTGGGATCGGGCCGAGTTGACCCGGCGGCGCCGGCCGAGTCAGGCGATTCGCCGGCCCGAGTTGGGCGAGTCGGGGCGCGTCTTGATGCCGCGTGTCCCTGACGCTTGGTCTACTGCAGTGAACTCGTTTGTTTATTCTGTAACTTACCATATTACGTGTAGTGCACGTGTAGACTCTTAGGCTTCTAAAAGATTAAAAGAATTTAATTTAAAAAAATGTGTGGCTAATAGGATTTGAACTCTGGTGCTTTGGTTCAGCAGTGCAAGGTCTTACGAATGAGCTACAAGCTCTTTCTTGCTGTTCAGAAGCAAATCAAACTTATAACTTGTGCTCGGGCTCAAGTACCCATTTCTGTATTTTTGAAAAAAATTGTACAGAAAGAAGGATTTTAATTGTATTATTATTATTATTATTATTATTATTATTATTATTATTATTATTATCTTTGGAATTCTATTTGTCATTTATATTTGTCTAAAAATTAAGATTGTTTTTTTTTCCAATGTGATTTTTTTTCATAGCCAGGGTTGTTGTTTGTGGTTTATCATCTGTCATTCATAAATAAATATGAATGGGGAAAAGGGTCCTTGCAATATCAAAGTGCATGGGGCGGGGGGGGGGGGGGGGGGGGGGGGGCACTTCTCATTTACTTCTCATCACTGTAAGTTTTCTGACATTTCATATGTATTTTTTCCTATCTTCTTTTTGATAAATCCTTGAAGGATTTGTATTGTGTGATTGGTATAAATAAAAGAAAATGATGAATAATTATATAGTATATTGAGCTTGTGATGATTTTTTTTTTTTTTGGGATCTGGCCCGTGAGTATGACTCATGCACATATCACACACATGCACCCATGAGTCCAATGGATTTGCGTCGAGTAAAACTGTGAGCACTTACCTTTCAGGAGATCGATCCCCGCATATTTCTTAAAAGAGAAAGTGTTATATATGACCAACACCGTTATGCTCGTTGTCAAATATTGTAGAAACATATATACAAGAAGGTTAACATACAGCTTAGATGCCTAGATTCCAGAAGGCAAAAGAGAGAATTATATCTAGGCACTACAGCATTGGAGTGCCTTCAATAGTAATAATATTAAGATCTAACAATTGTAGAAATTTATATACGTAAAAATAACAATTATAGAAACTTAGTACTACAAAATTAGAGTGCCTTCAGCAATAGTAACAGTTGTTTCCAATTCTGAAGGTTGATATATATATATAATGCATATGTTAATAGAGTGAGAAGAGAGAAACCTTAGCATTCTCCCCAATTTAGTGCCACAGTATTTTCTTTTTGGGGGCTTTGAATAGGTTTTAAGTAAGGTCTTTCTTTTATATATCATGCACTTTGCCTAGTTTTGATTCTTTTGATTCCATGTCAAATTCATCAAAAATTACAACATAAACCAAAAATATAAAATGTTGATCAATGATGGCCCCTGCCCTCATGCATAGTGAGCTCAACTGTAGTTCCTATAAGGGGAACACAGCTGGAGGGGGTCAGCTCAAGATGTTATATTTTGGAGCCCTAGCATCTTCATTATATCATTTAATGACCGTTTAAATGATCACAAAACATATTAAACGTGTGTCTTGAAACTGATTGCAAATCTGATTGCAAATTCGGAGTTCGAGATCAAAACCCTAAGTGCATGAACCCAAATACTAGGAGTTCAAGGAGCAGCATGTGAGCTCTGATCTCGTGCTCACAAGATTGTTGAAGCAGCAGCAGTTATTTGATTTAAACACATGTTTAAATTAATGATTCTCTCTCTCTCTTTCTCTATCTGTGTGTATAAGAGATTAATTAAATCCTAATGATTAATCAACATAGAAGACTGCGGTGGGAACAGAGACAATTTTTTAGGCTGTGGCCAGAATTAATCCATCATGCATAAATTGGTGGCTGCCACTATTGAAGATTGATGCCGGGAATTGTGCTTTTTATTTGGGTAAGATCCAGAGGGCAGAAATTATCACTTGCAATTCTTCATTGAATAGTGAAAGCAATTCGTCTTCGGTTTCAGAATTGCGTGCAAATACGTACCGAATCTGGATAATATCTTGGGTTTTTTGCTTGGTTTTTTTTCCTTTTATTATTTATTGCTTTTGAGTAGTTGTTGCGTTTGATCTTTTTCCGATTCACGCCTATCGATCACCCGCTTCGTACTTTGGTGCTATTTTTCACAACAAGCGATATCGGAGCTTTTGTTACGGTGATGTGGATTATTGGGATGATGGCTTCTACACATTATAAGATCGATAAGTTTGACGGAATGAACAATTTCAGTCTATGGAAATTGAAGATGGCGGCGAGTCTAAAACAATAACAAGTTCATAAGACAGTTTTCGAAAAAGATAAGATTCCTTCGACAACCACAGATATTCAGAAAGAAAATATGGAGGATAAGACTTTTAGTTCAATGCGGCTGAACTTAGCTGACGAGATTCTATACGAGATTGCGCAAGAGACAACGATAGTATGTTTCTGGAGCAGGCTAGAATTCTTGTACATGAAGAAATTTTTAACAAATCGTCTCTATTTCAAGCAGCGTCTATATACATTGAAAATGAAGAAAGGTACATTAGTCAAAAACCACCTGGACGAATTCAACCAAATTATTATGGACTTGCTCAACGTAGAGATGATGATTGAACACGAGGACCAAGCTATGATTCTGCTTTAATCTTTAACTTTTGAATATAGTTAGTTAGTGTAATCGATGGTGTACAACAGAGATAAAATTTCTTTAGAAAATATTAAAACGGACAAACACGGCGAGATGTAGAGGGAGAAGGTATTGGGCGATAAGGATGGTCAAGACGATGCGCTGGTTTCTAGAGGCCATTTTGAGAAGCGGTCACATGGTGGTTCCAAGTATAGAGCGAGGTCCAAATCGAGAAATCGCACTATTGACAACTGCAATTATTACAGGATGAAAGTTCATTGAAAGAGAGACTGTTAAAAGTTCAAGAAAGATACTAAGATGGAGTCTTCAAGTACCGCAATTGTCATATATGAATTAAATGATGGCAGCAATTGTTTCATATTATCAGCTTGTAGAGTCGATGACGTGCATGATCTACGGCTACTAAATTCGGGTAGCTTTTTCCACATGACTCTATTTCAGAATTAGTTTGCGACGTTTTTTTCTCTTGATGGAGGTTCAATCTTGATGGGAAATAATGCGGCGTGCAAGATCGAAAGGATTGGTTCAGTTCGGATACACATGTTTGATGGGACAGTGCGGACTTTGACAGATGTCAGATATGTGCCAGGTTTGAAAAAGAGTTCGATTTGTGTAGGAGTTTTGACAAGGATCGACAGCAAGTCCCACCTGTGAGGCTACACCTGAAGAATGATCCGTACCTCCACCAAGTTCCACCTGCGAGGCTACACCAAAAGTTCCACTGGCTATGAAGCTCTACCAATAATACAGTCTTCCAAAAAATGTTATGCCCTACGACATATCTCCATATTGATAACCGTATACAATACACGGGGTTAAACGATCCATATCTCTCCCAAATCCCACCGGAAAACAATGTTGGACTACCTCTGACGAAGCTACGCTCAGGACCTTCTCCATTGGCCGAGATACCGACGAGAAGGAAACCTACTCACATAACCGCAAAAAAAGAGGTACGTCCACAAGCAGAATGGGCACGGATGAAAATCCGAAAGGGCTCCATGAGTAAAAACAACAGGACTACCCGCGAACTTGTGAAAACCTGAAAGGGCGCAAGCTCGTGAAAAGAAAAGAAAGAAAGATGTCAAAATCCAACCACAGGCGATCGGTACTTTCGATATGGTGAAAAGAACTTGTAGGTCCTCTCAAATTACAAGGAAGAAAATACACTTGCGAAATCCCTATGACTCATGAGAGAAACCCACTTAAGGGTCTTCACGACTTCTAAGGAGAAAAAACACTTATGTGATCCTTTCGACTCGTAAGAAAAAAAACCTTCATAAGACCCTTACGGCTTATGAAGATGGAAAAGATCGTAGTTGGCAGGAATTTAAACCTGTCTTGTAAGCCATCTTTGTCATACGGGCAACGGCAAATGATGAGTTGCTCCTAACGATATTCCAGTTGTAGCGATATTGATACCTAATCAGGTATTAAACTCCCAGTCTTTTCATGGAAGATGATGAGTCGCTCCTGACGATATTCCAGTTGTAACGATACTGATTTCAGAGATGGTATCAGACTTCAAGTTCCCAACTCGCAATAAAAATCGACGAGCATAAAAGATATATGCATATAAAATAGCCGAAATTAAAGGATAGCTCGCAATAAAAATCAACGAGTAAAAATAAAATGAAACAGCCAAAATTATTGGGTAGCCTGCAATAAAAATTAGCGAGTAAAAATAAAATGAAATAGCCGAAATGATTAGGCACCGTGAATAAATAACGGAAATGATTGGGCAATCGTGACTTTCGCGATAAGAAAAATTGAAACGATAGAGCAATCACGGAAAAAATATATAAAAATAAATATGTATGGAATTTTTTCCCTGCAAGTAGGTCAATACTGACTCTTGTACACAATCCACGGGCACAAATGAAAGAAAGGGAATCATCTTTTCTACCATGTTTCGTCAAACGAAGAACCAAGTCTTAACGACAAAGTATGCAGCCTAAAGACTATATGGATGCCCTTCTTTATTCTGGTAGAATACCTGATTAGGCAAAACGGGCAGTTTCGCAACTTTTACCCAAGCAATATCTGGTAAAAGGATAGCAGCCTAAAGTGTCACGACCCGAAAGTACGGAACGTGACCGGCACTTAGATTACGAAGCGTCTAGAAGCGCAACGTAACCTAAGTAAGCCGAAACCCAGAAATCTAAACCATAAAAGAAGAAGAAGAAGGAAAACATGTAGAAAACAAGTTTAAAAAAACAAGATCAAATTTTCTCAAAAATTTCGGCAGAGTCTCCTTTATAAAAACTGGCCCCAAACGGGTACAAACAAGTATAAATACATATAAACAATAAAAAGCATCCCCAAACGGGAGCAAGCTCTACGCCAACAGGCGGAAACAACCACACCAATGCACAATAGTATACAACGCTAAAGGGCGAGGCTCAAAACTTAAAGGAAAACAAATCCACCAGATACCATAATAATACAAGCGCGACTCTAAGGTTGAAATAAACAACTGATCCAGTAAACTATCAAGTAATACAAGTTTGGTTGATGGAGTTTTTTAGATACAAATGATATAATAAAAGTACAATGGCAGTCCAGATCCAAGTGAACCAACCTACCGTGCAAATCACCCTGAATGAAAAGATGTGCCAGCAAGCTGCCAGAAAAACCTATACATCAAACCTGTAATAAAATTTGGCACAACGGGGGTGAGTTGTCAACTCATGAGTAGAAAATATCTGCGAAAAGAAATCGAATGCACGACGCTGTCCTAGATCATAATAATATACTAATATACCACTAGTCATCAAGTAAAGGCTGAATAATAAGCTATATGTAAGTGCAAATGCTCCGTGCTCGTGTCAGTGCCTCATATAGTACTATGTCATGTGAATGAATATGCATGCACCATGAATGTAAAATAACCAATCCTGAAATCTAGATATATCTGTATAAGAAATTTTTAGCTTTTATCATGGTAAAATGTGTATAGAAATCTGAAATATCAACGATGAAATCCATGGAAATCCGTGTCAAGCATCGACACAAAACATGTAAATCTCAAGTCTCAATACTTCATAATCTCAATGTCTCATAGTCTCAATATCTCGGGCTCCGTCAGTCCGGATCGGCCCATATCATCAAATCTCACGACAACGGTCGGTATCTTCCGGATATCCGCCGCGCCAGACATCACCGGTAGGTAGTCCTCCCCTGCCAGGCTCATCGTGTACAACTCGATCTTCTTGCCCCGGGGTACCATACCGGGCCCACCATGTACCCGAGACGGTTCATCCACTCCTCGAATCGGGTCTCGAAATCCAACAGAAAACATGAAATCTTATGGTGGACGACACATACATCACGAGGAAACCGCATCTTATATTTTAAAAAGAGAGGAGGAGAGAAAGAGAAGTTTTTATATATTCTTGCGGTTTTCCCCAAAAATCCAGAAATCTCATAGAAATCCAAAATCCCAAAATCATGAGTAAGTATATGATAAGTGTCGACATATGCCCCATAATACTGTATAATAACATGAAAATGTGAATGCATGAAATGTCTAAGTAATGAATGCCATGTCTATACTAACACCAGAGAGTAATCACAATATTGTATCGATCTAGTTGCTAGCTGATTCTATCAATAAAAGATAATATATTTTAAAGTGTACGTGACATAGCAATTACCGATGATGATGTGTGTGAGCCGGCAAATAAGTGTGCGTGGAATATGCGCATCATCGGTAATGGTGCTGGTGTCCTAACATACAGAGTTTTATACTGATTATAGAAACATATGAATGAACATGCAACATTATGATTATGGTATGAATGTAAAGACGGATGTGTAATAACCACTCATCTGTGATATACAAGTAAAACTACTACTGCATGACTCGAACTTACACTAGTGTCCATCTAACCTCCGAAGGAACTAAACCTAAGAAACTAGTCGATAAGAACTAGGAGTACACCTAAATTCTGAATCCATATCTCTAATAGTCGGCGATCTAGCCTCAATAGAGTCACATACGTAGTACGGCTTCCTCGAATCAAGAGCACGGATCAATCATCATATCTATGCCTGTACGGTAAAGTCCATCGTACGGCATCCCAATATCGGGGTACGGGTCAAGTATCACCTATGTGTCTCATCATTCGTATAATATCATTATCAACACATGTCATGATCAAGGTGCTATACTGTAATCGCATACATCAATCATATATCATTGCCAGCATAAATATATATCGTTAATTTATCCTCAGAAATGCCATGTCACATATATCATATCTTGATTGAGTCACATATGTCAAGTCGTGATTAAGTCACATATATGTATATGTCATATCGTAATCAAGTTACACATATCTCATATCGTAATCAAGTCACACCTATATCATATCAGGCTTTCAGGCATAGGTTACGGTCCGGGTTCTATTTTAGAGTTCCATGTACTTCAATATAATCACCACCCTTTATTATTTATGTATACCTATTCATTATCTCATTTCCCAATGATCCGCTTACATCATAACACGACCGTATAACCAAGAATCACGGCATCAAGCCCAGTTATATTGTTTCATCCCCGTGTATCATATTACCTCCTTGTATCACATATACGTATTGTGTATATATATATATACCTACACCTAGTCCTATATATATACACATACACGTATACACCACGTCGAGTCTCAGTGTGTGCATGTGCGTGTATCTACCTGAAACCAACGAATCTCCTCCATGATATTCATCCTCGGGTAAGGTCTTCCTAAATCAAACTAGTCCAACCTAAGGTCACTACTGTTAGTTATATGTATGCCCTAGAGGCCATTACTATACATAGGATGTATATTGTAGTGGATGCTGGGACGTATATAGGGAGGACTTTCTTGCTCGACATGATAGTATGCTATCTGGTTGATATTTACCTTAACGTGTATGCTGATTGTCTCTCTGTTACATGTTGGTAAAGCCCTTAGGATCTGTACTTGACTACCTGGACTATGATGCGGATCATACTAGTGGGGACATGGTAGTCCATAAGTACATCCTTCAAAGTCCCTAGTCGTGGGTGTATCGAGACGGGGCATCGATATACCAGAGTAGACTAGCGTGTACCTTCTCGACCCATACAGATGGGCGATGGATGATCCCATATCCATTGGTGTTTGACATCAGAGATGATATACGGGTGCTCAGTAGAGACTGGGTACACTGGACGGACTCGCCGAGAACTCCCAGATGGTATTATACCTCACGTCAGATGGCAGTTCTCTGGTGACACTGGTACAGAGTAGTCTGTTGACCCGAGATCGTCATAGAGTCTTGTGTGGTTCCCACTGTGCTTTGATTTCCATCTTACCACGTCCAAGAGGGCGTGCAAAACGGTGGTTTTTGGGTACAGTCCCGAGTCACATGGAGGCAATGAGCGATAGGAGGGGATTCGTCTCTCCCGGTATAGGGGGTTGATGTTGCGCTGTGTTCGATTGGCTATAACAGGAAATCCCTGGCCAGGATTGCTGAGATTTACTGGTAAGTGTTACCAGTAGTTTCTCAAGAAGTTATAGACCTTATATCGACACGACTTATCGAGCTATTGGGGTCTGACGTTTACCACCCCTAGGCGGGATATGCGACATATCAGACGATCAGACCGGACTGTATGGTAGTGTTACTGGTCGGATTCACTGGAGTGTGAGCGGGCTTGCTCGTCGATCTTCAGATCGCTCAATACCCGGGTGGCCGTTACGTTTAGCAGACCGCTTGCGGCTTGTGGGTGTTTAATATGATCATCGCCTGCTGCCGGCGTATTGACGAGTCTTTAGAGTCCTACACAGAGGTTTCCTGGCTCAAGCGAAACGAAATAGGAGCGCATATGAGATATGTGCGGGACCGAGAATAATGCGTGTATGTGATACCGTATTCCATTCTCGCGATGAATGTATCGAATGGTTGTATGCGATATAACCTAGTTATCGATTCAAGCGTTGATTCGATAAGCCGATACATTGTATACTAGTCGGTTGTGTGCGACATGACCGGATCATTGAATCAAGTGTTGATTTAATGATTTAATGTATAATTATATATTTGATATATTACTTTGCATTAACTAGTATTGGTTCACTTTAAATGGATTTTCTCACTCGGGTGTGCGCATTACATATGCGATATGATTTTGTGCACTTGCTTGTATCATGTTTGATGATACATCCTTTTTGGTTAAGTGTAAAGTATTAAACCTTGGTTAATGAAATGGTTAGGGTTTCTTATTTGTTATTCATTTATCTTATTTAATTATCCTTTTTATTTTTGATAAATGAATAAAAGAAAAGAGAAAAGAATGGTGGCTAATTTTGTTCTTTAGTTGAAGCTTCATGAAGCTTTGTTCAAGTCAACCATTCTTATCTCATCCTTAACCCTAACCATTTCCACTAACCATGATTCATTCTATACACTTGACTCTAGTTAAAATTATGATAAGAATTCATTTTCTTTTCTTTTACAAATAACTTATCATAACTATTTCCTTCTTCTTCTTCCTTGAACTTGAAGAAGAAAGCTTACCTCATCAATGGTGATTGATGAATTAGAGTGAGAAATCCAATTCTAAAGTTAACCCAACTCCTATTTCTTCATCCTCTACCTCTTGCCAAGTAGTAGAGTGTGTTTACTTCATAAATTTCATGACTTGGTGAAGTTGTGAGCTTGATCTAGCGATGCCTCGACGTAGATCATCTTCGGCATGGACATCGACGACCTAGCTTGCCCATTCTCCGACGAAGCCGACTCTAGAGCCCGGATTTGACTTGGACAGCGGAGAGGACCTCGTTGCGGAGCTATGGAGGTGGAGCACCGGATCTACAAAGGTTGTATTTCCGTTAAACTTTTAGTTAAGTGTTAACTAGTTAGTTTTTCGCCTAGACATCTAGCCGACGATCCGTAGTTTAGGGTTTGTAGGCACCGTAAAATTTGAAATTGGCATGGTTGATGCCTTGTGAGACCTCTCTTCTGTGCCTAGGAACCCTACAGTGGTATCAGAGCCTAGCTAGAGCCTTAGGCGAAGTCCAGACGGAAATTGAAGTCCGAACGAACCCGAAACCCCGAACCAAAATAGCTCTCTGTACTTTTTCTAAAAACAGGGATTTTTCAGTATTAAAAATATGTATAAATATCAGCAGGAATATCTAAGAGTTACTGTGAAGTCGTATTCCCTAATTCAATTGAAGCGCCGCGCTTCCGCGGCACGAGCTTGGCTCGTGCGGCGGAAACGCGGCCAGTTTGTCGTGTTGTGAGGTATTGATTGCACAGTAACTCCTATTTAACAGTGCTGGTATTCCTGGGTATTTTTAATATATTTTCAAGAGTTGAATTTTTCTGAGTTGATTTGGGGATTCGGTATTTCGATCGGGGTATCAAATTTTGTCTGTGTGGCTTTCCGGATAAATTTTAGAATATGTTAAAAAGTTCGACCGGATATAAATACCCAATTTTTCCCCTGTCGGGAAATTTCCAAGTGTTGGATTTTTCCGTAGTTTGACGACGTTCTAAGTAGTGCAAGTAACGCGATGGTCCCTCTAGAAGACAACAAACCTTAACTCGATTATGTGACCGTCTTGAACTGCCCTTTGAACCTTCGGGTTTGGGGCAGTACGGCGTGCCACATGTGAGGCGTTGGCTTGACCCTTCTACGGCTGGACCGTTGGTACTGAGGTACGAACGGAATGTTGTTAGACTTATTTCATGTGTTGAGCTGTATCGGGAAAACTTGGGTGTTAGATTGTTCGATCGAAAAGTTTAACATTTTCTGTTTATCCGGAATGGGATACAATAATTGGAATTCACAAAAGTTATGTGATAACTAAATGAATGTTATAAACGTAGCACTTTAGTCTCACATGATCGGTTACCACGGAATTTTGATGTGATCAAAAGTCCGTCGCAGTCACGTAGCGTACGCGGATACTCGCCGGGTAAACTTAATAGACAGCCTCACTCCATAGCCCCGACCAAGTGACTGTAGGAGAACCCCGTCGCCAAAAGCATCCGTTCGGGTGCTCGCGGTAGCGGTGTTCCGCCTTGGTACACTTCGTCGACGGTATCAGGGGTGCGGCCGTCTACTGAAGTTTGCGACGAGCATTCGATCAGGATGTCGGGAATCTTGTTGAATTGCCCGACTCGATATTGAAAAGTGTTTTCGATTTTGAGACTAAAATACGGGGTTTATAATTGTTAGGCATGTGATGTCTAAGGAATTCATTTGGTCAGGCATGCGATGTCTGAGGTGGTTGCGGATTCCAACTGTTGTAGTTTTACACTTTCTTTTCTGTGACCGTAAGTGTAATATGTGATATCGCCGGTTTCGTTGCTATACGTCAACGACAATTGGGATGCGCATATTTACTTACGTTGATAACATGTGATGTTATGTGTTGCTGGATATGTTATATTGGATCGTCGTGTTTGAATAGCCGGGGGTTTTTATGTGAGATGAGTGTTTTTCATTTTCATTCATGTAAAAACTTGTATGTAATATTCTTTTATTGGGGCGCTTCCAGGTTGCGGAAGTTGTCACCTGTTGTATATTATTTACTTTTCCGCACTAGGATAGACCCAAGGAGGAGGGCACAAGTAACCGGGTTCTGGAGTCCAGTGGGAGACCAACTCGAGGAGTCGAGTCCGGGTCTCCTAACTCCAGAATTGGTAGGGTTACTTGCCGCTCTCGTAGGGGTCTAGGGGTGTGGGTTTGGCTATTCATCACGACCGTGGAATCCGTGTTTTATACTGGCTCGTATTGAAAATACGGACATCCTAGTATATCCAATATTTCATATGATTCTTCTGCTGCGATATCTGTGATGTGATCATGTGATGTTCTGTGATAGATACAGTATATAGTATATATGATATATTATATAGACATTACTTATGTTTTACACCCGCGCTAGCCCTGCCCTGCTCTGTCGTTAGTTACCTAACCTAACGGTGCACGAGGGGACATCGAGGCGAATGCGGATGGCATAAGTGTACGTCATATCTATCTGTGATGTTTAGGTAATTAAATGATGGGACTTCATTAATGTGATTAATGAAATTAAAAAGAAACCTAAGATGTTGTAGAATCGAATTTCAAAATAAAAACAGGTAGCTACAGTTCTTGCTTTGCACAGCGGTATATGTGATATATCCTGCACCTCATCCGACGAGGAAAGGACCGAGATCCCTTCACCGGGAGTGACTCCTTTAGCAATAACTGGCAGATGCTACACACTCGGTTTGTCTTTTGATTGCTTTTAAGAGTTTTTGCTTTGCACAGTGATATATATGATATATCCCGCACCTCATTCGACGAGGAAAGGACCGACGATCCCTTCACCGGGAGTGACTCCTTTAGCAAAACTAGAAAAGCCTCAAAAGCACTCCATTTTAAAATCATTTGATTCTACAACGATATCAAGTTCATTACGCAATAGGTTTTCAGAAAAACCTGTCGTAGCCCTCCGTCATTTCAGATAAGTAGTAGTTAGTATTCGTGCTACGTTTGTTGCCCTGCGTCAAGGCGTAGTGTGCGGTAGCTAACTGGTGCTTATCTGAATAAGCATATGATGTGATTGGATTAGGGTAGTCGTGCGACTTTGTTGGCCTGCGTCAAGGGTCGTGCGGGTGGGTTTAATTCAATCAGGAAATGACGGGTTGAACTTGACTAGCGGACTATGGTTTGTTGGCCTGCGTCAAGGTCATAGGACGCTAGGGGCAAAATATTATCGGGAATTTCAAGTGTTGAAATTTGCAATGAGATTGCATACCTTCTATGAGATAGTTGGATCCCGATACACGCTGCGAGTAAGTGTTACTCCTGGGAGAGTTTTATACATTACAATTAGCCGATCAAGTAGGTGTCTAGAAAGGTGTTAACGAGGTTACGCCTCTGGGAAAACGAGGTTTACATTAATTAGGTTCGTGCGAAAGCACGGGGGACCTCCCTCAAAGTACCGACACTGGCCTGGCTGAAAGATTGGCGAACTTGTAGTGTGTAATTAATCCCGGCTAGTCTTTCCTTTTAGGGTTTGAAGGAAGATTTGATAAAAAGCAGTGGGAGCCATCCTGATTAGATAAAATAAAAACCAATCTATTCTTGACAGAGCGCACGCTGAGTGTTTTCTTCTCTCTCTCTCCAGGTAGCGACCCTATCACGCCTTAATCAAGATAATAATACGGAATATTGACCGAACCCGCTTGTTATACTGAGCTGGGGAACGTTGGTCCCGCTCCAACTTATAATTGTTATAAGACAGAGCAGGAAATTGGGGATTACCAGAATTCCCGTGCGGCCCAAACGAAGAGAGTGCATGCTGATGCATCATCTTCGGGTGTGTTCATTACAGAGAACTGTTTCTCAGTATCCTTTACGTCCTGGGTATATGATACCAGATCAGGATCCCAGATATGTAATCTGTTACATAGGGCTACAGAAAGGTAGAGAACTGAGAACGGGTGATAAGTTTCATGAGGCAGAAAACGGGGCAAGTGTTGCAGCCAAGTCTGTCGGTCACTGTCACCCTGTATTACCAATACATTGATTCTGAACGAATGTTGTTAGATACCGAACCTGATATACCAAATCATATCACTCTCTTTGTTAGAAAAGAAAGGATATAATTTTGTATTGTTGGATAATGTTTTGAACATTTCCTATATCAAAAGTTGATCGGTTCAGGCACATTATCTAAAAGCATTAATGTTCTAAATCAAACCACAGTTTTTTGTATACAGAACACACACAAGAGGAAGAGTTCAGAAATGAACGAATCCTTCTTGAGGTATTGTAGACTAGGTCAGATCAATGTGACCCGACTAGCTAGAATTACATATAGATGCATATTTAAATCAGTTTGAATTTACATCTTGTGAAACTCGCTAGTCATGTCACAAAGATAAGATGACCATAGCTCCGTTTACTGGAAACAGAGAAAGAGTTAGTGAACTCTTGGGATGATACATGTTGATGTATGTAGGTCCCCTGTCTACACATGCCAGGACTGGTTCTTTATACTTCATTACGTTCTCTGATGATCTTTCGAGTTTCAGACCTATGTTCCTGTTGAAACACAAGTCCGAACCTTTTGAGATATTCACAGAATATAAGTTAGAAGTAGAGAACCAAAATAAGGGTATAAGTATTATGTCCTTTGATGTGATCAGGGAGGAGAATACTTGTGCACGGAATTCCTGGATTATTCTAAAGGAGAATGAGATTCTCTCTCAGCATTACTCCTCTGTATACACCATAGCACGATGGTATATCGGGGCGGAGCAGATACACCCTATATGATAAGGTGTGCTCTATGATGAGTACTACTGAGTTACCTATTTCCTTTAGGGAGTTATGCACTTGAGAAGCTGCATACCTATTGAATAGGGTTCGAATCAAATCAGTTGCCTACCACTTCATATATGATATGGAAAGGGAAGAGCCCATATCTTAAGTTAGTTAAGATTTGGGGTTGTCCGGCCTATGTCTGAAAGCAAAATCCGGACAAGCTCGAGGCAATGTCAGTTATGTAGAACTGGAAATGTTCCAGCTATATGAACTACAGCAGATGATTTGATAGAACCAAAGGATTCAGTAGTAACCAACGAACCTCGGCCTCTCCGCCGATCTAGTAGGGTTCCTCACCCACTTGAGAGATACTTTGGTTTCTCTATGACAGTGGGAGCGAGGATTGCATCATGAGATGATGACCCAACTAGCTTCGAGCTGGCCATCAAGAGTGGGACTCTGTAAGAATGGCTGGATGCTTAGCGATCTGAGATGGAATCCTTATACACCAACAAAGTATGGACTTTGGTTGCTATATCTGAAGGGTTAAATCCCCTTCAGGAGCAAGTATATCTTGAGAAGATTACTTGGTGTACATGGAAAGGTTGAGACTTTCAAAGCTAGAATTGTTAAAGGTTTTCGTCATCGACCAGGCGTGGATAATGATGAAACCTTTTCCAATGGCTATGCTTAAGTCCATCCAGATCCTACTTACCACGGCTGCATACCATGACTACGATCTCTGGTGGTTGGGTGTCTTGACTGCTTTTCTAAATGATGATTTAGAAGAGTGCGTCTATAAGTACACAGCCAGAGGGCCTCGTAGACAATGGGAGCAGCGGAAACGTGTGCAAGATGCTTTATATGATAAAGCAGGCATCGCGGAGTTGGAACATCTGTTTTGATGCAATAGTCAAACAGTTTGACATCATCAAAATGGTAGATGAACCTTGTATAAACAAAAAGGTAGTAGGGAGTATGGTTACGATCCTCGTAGAGTACGTGGATGACATACTCTTGATAGGGAAGGAGTTTCCTATGCTACGCTCGATCAATCTCCGCTTATCACAAAGATTCTCCATATAGGATTAAAGTGATACCTGCTAACTCCTGGATTTTGGATCTATGAGATAGATCTAAATGGATGTTAGGATTCTTACTTGTCGAAGTGAGATGGTATCACATGATCCTGGGGAGAATCACTGGAAGGGTTCCAGGGTGATAAAGACGACTGAATGTCAGTCGCAGGCATTGTCTTTACCCTCAGTAAAGGGACGGTATGTTGGAAGAGTTCCAAGCTAGATACCGTGACATACTAGACGATAAAGGCTGGATACATCGCTACTTAAGATGCTACCAAAGAGGCTGTTTGGGTGTATATTGGTTCATGAGATGAACTATGTTCCTCCCATTGTGTGACAATGGAGTTGTGGCTTATGCCAAGGAACGCCCATCCCATCAGTGACCCAGGCGTATTCTAAGGCAGCGTCACTTGATCATGGAGATGGTTGATCTCCAGGGAGATCGAGGTTAGGAGAGTAGATTCAGAGGACAACACAGCGGATCCACTCACAAAGGCCTGTTCCCAGAGGGAGACTTTTATGGGATGGTTGAGTATGAGATACTACAACCACTGCTACAGATGGCCCTAGTGCAAGTGGGAGATTGTTAGTTATATGTATGCCCTAGAGGCCATTACTATACATAGGATGTATATTGTAGTGGATGCTGGGACGTATATAGGGAGGACTTTCTTGCTCGACATGATAGTATGCTATCTGGTTGATATTTACCTTAACGTGTATGCTGATTGTCTCTCTGTTACATGTTGGTAAAGCCCTTAGGATCTGTACTTGACTACCTGGACTATGATGCGGATCATACTAGTGGGGACATGGTAGTCCATAAGTACATCCTTCAAAGTCCCTAGTCGTGGGTGTATCGAGACGGGGCATCGATATACCAGAGTAGACTAGCGTGTACCTTCTCGACCCATACAGATGGGCGATGGATGATCCCATATCCATTGGTGTTTGACATCAGAGATGATATACGGGTGCTCAGTAGAGACTGGGTACACTGGACGGACTCGCCGAGAACTCCCAGATGGTACTATACCTCACGTCAGATGGCAGTTCTCTGGTGACACTGGTACAGAGTAGTCTGTTGACCCGAGATCGTCATAGAGTCTTTTGTGGTTCCCACTGTGCTTTGATTTCCATCTTACCACGTCCAAGAGGGCGTGCAAAACGGTGGTTTTTGGGTACAGTCCCGAGTCACATGGAGGCAATGAGCGATAGGAGGGGATTCGTCTCTCCCGGTATAGGGGGTTGATGTTGCGCTGTGTTCGATTGGCTATAACAGGAAATCCCTGGCCAGGGTTGCTGAGATTTACTGGTAAGTGTTACCAGTAGTTTCTCGAGAAGTTATAGACCTCATATCGACACGACTTATCGAGCTATTGGGGTCTGACGTTTACCACCCCTAGGCGGGATATGCGACATATCAGACGATCAGACCGGACTGTATGGTAGTGTTACTGGTCGGATTCACTGGAGTGTGAGCGGGCTTGCTCGTCGATCTTCAGATCGCTCAATACCCGGGTGGCCGTTACGTTTAGCAGACCGCTTGCGGCTTGTGGGTGTTTGATATGATCATCGCCTGCTGCCGGCGTATTGACGAGTCTTTAGAGTCCTACACAGAGGTTTCCTGGCTCAAGCGAAACGAAATAGGAGCGCATATGAGATATGTGCGGGACCGAGAATAATGCGTGTATGTGATACCGTATTCCATTCTCGCGATGAATGTATCGAATGGTTGTATGCGATATAACCTAGTTATCGATTCAAGCGTTGATTCGATAAGCCGATACATTGTATACTAGTCGGTTGTATGCGACATGACCGGATCATTGAATCAAGTGTTGATTTAATGATTTAATGTATAATTATATATTTGATATATTACTTTGCATTAACTAGTATTGGTTCACTTTAAATGGATTTTCTCACTCGGGTGTGCGCATTACATATGCGATATGATTTTGTGCACTTGCTTGTATCATGTTTGATGATACATCCTTTTTGGTTAAGTGTAAAGTATTAAGCCTTGGTTAATGAAATGGTTAGGGTTTCTTATTTGTTATTCATTTATCTTATTTAATTATCCTTTTTATTTTTGATAAATGAATAAAAGAAAAGAGAAAAGAATGGTGGCTAATTTTGTTCTTTAGTTGAAGCTTCATGAAGCTTTGTTCAAGTCAACCATTCTTATCTCATCCTTAACCCTAACCATTCCCACTAACCATGATTCATTCTCTACACTTGACTCTAGTTAAAATTATGATAAGAATTCATTTTCTTTTCTTTTACAAATAACTTATCATAACTATTTCCTTCTTCTTCTTCCTTGAACTTGAAGAAGAAAGCTTACCTCATCAATGGTGATTGATGAATTAGAGTGAGAAATCCAATTCTAAAGTTAACCCAACTCCTATTTCTTCATCCTCTACCTCTTGCCAAGTAGTAGAGTGTGTTTACTTCACAAATTTCATGACTTGGTGAAGTTGTGAGCTTGATCTAGCGATGCCTCGACGTAGATCATCTTCAGCATGGACATCGACGACCTAGCTTGCCCATTCTCCGACGAAGCCGACTCTAGAGCCCGGATTTGACTTGGACAGCGGAGAGGACCTCGTTGCGGAGCTATGGAGGTGGAGCACCGGATCTACAAAGGTTGTATTTCCGTTAAACTTTTAGTTAAGTGTTAACTAGTTAGTTTTTCGCCTAGACATCTAGCCGACGATCCGTAGTTTAGGGTTTGTAGGCACCGTAAAATTTGAAATTGGCATGGTTGATGCCTTGTGAGACCTCTCTTCTGTGCCTAGGAACCCTACAACTACTAAGGTCCTACTCATCGAAATTCTAAGCTCACATCTGGCTTCCTAAAGACAATAAGTACTTATTCCTATTCTACGTTTGCGGGGTTGCTAAACGCCATCCACCCGACTTCCCCCCGTAGATATACATCTACTCACCTGGTCCTTATCTGCCGAAGACGGTGTCGCCATCCTCTTCTTCATCGCCCGCAGTCCACGTGAGGGGTAGCTATACGCAAACATATGTAGTATTGTAAACTGAATCACGGATAAAACCAAAACGACGCACGAAACGCGCATAGATTAAAACCTATGTCCCGCTCATGCAAAAAAACCAAATATCGCTCGATATCGGCGTACAAACGCCGATTGATCGAGATAAATATCAACAAACAACTCATAGTTTTAAAACTTATTACTTATAATATATACATGATTTAATTTATCGAAACCCTAAAAATCGATCAAATCGTCCGATTTCGAAAAACCCGAAAACACCAATTTACCGTTTTACTTCAAAACTTATTGTTTATTTGAAACTAATGGTCATAATACTCATTAAATAACCTAACTAGATTATAGGAAGCATTACTATAATTTTAACACCCTAATTTATATTAGTTTGAAAATTCTAGTTTGCAAACTTGCCCGATTTCGATACTTTTAAGCAAAATTTCACAATATCATAACTAAACATGATTTTACATGAATTAACTTACTAAACTATAATTCATGATGATAATAATAGAATGAAACCATAAATTATATTTTAAATCTCATTTATTTAAGAATTTCTAAAATCTAGTTAACAAAATAGCATTTTTCTCACAATTTATCAATTATCAATAAAAACTAGTAACCAAATTGAGTTTTTCATTCCACCAACAAGTTAATATCTTTTTTAAAACCACAGTCTAGTGTTATAAACATTAATTGGAATTTTATTTCACCAATAAATATAATATACATAAATCTAGTTTGCAAATTTACTTAATTTAAACAATTTGAATGAACAAATTACAATATATCAACCATGCATGATTTTTCCCACTTCTAAAAATGTTAAACTACTTATAATAACCCCACTTAATTAGTAAAAACCATAACTTGATTTTACAAACCCTAACTTGAATTTTAAAAGTTGTAGATAGAATTTATTTATTAAATCTAATTATGCTTAAATGAAACATCTAATAACAATAAATCAAAAAAATAAGATTTATACCTCCACAACATGAAATCCAAACATGAAAATAAGCCTCCAAAATGAATGCTTTCCATCTCCAAAATCCATGTAAAGATGAGCAAAGAATAGAGGATAGGAATTAATTAGGATTTTGTGGATTTTTATTTGGATTTTTGTAGGATTTTTGATGATTTTTGGAGTTAATTTAAATTTTGAAGATGGGGGGCTGCCATGGGGGTTGAGGCCGTCCACACCATGGAGGAGGGAGAGGAGAGTGAGAAAAGTGAAGAAAAGTGTAGAAACTTCACCCAAAATATCAACTTCTTTATGTCTTTTCAACAATTCATTTAATTTTTATCATTTCTTTTCTAAAATACCTAAAGAAAATTCTAGAATCATGGAAAAATTTGTAAATAAATTTTGCATGATACACACTAGATTCTAATATGCAATGATTCATTTTTGCAAATTAAACCCCTTCAAATTTGAAATTTACACTAATTTAGTGTATAAATAAAGATTATGTTAATATTTAAAATAATTAATTTAGAAAAAATATTTAATTAAACTAAAAATTTATAAGTGACTAAATAAACACCATTTACTAGTAATTACATAATTAAAATAGGTATTTTTAAATTTATAATGAAAAATAATTACGGTTTAGTTTTACGAAAAATACGTTTTACTTTATCGAAAATCATAAAATTCACTTAAACGATTTTATTTATTTAATTATTTTTAAAACGTTACAATCTTCCCTCCTTTAAGAAATTCGGTCCCCGAATTTAAATTAAAACTCCCCCCAATTACTAAAACATTCAGCAAAACACTCAAATCGTCGAGCCCCCGAAATCATCAATGCATAAAACACGTTTTTTTAGCACGATACAAGCGCATGAAAAACAAGTATATAACTCAAAATCAAAACTCCGTCAAGCATAACACAATCAACGGAGTTATGGCGAAAATAAAATACCAAAACCCATTACGAAAACCAACATAATATACATCAAAACAATAACTTATATATATATAGTGCGCATCGTAGTAAAATCGTCTAAACATCCTAATAAAGAAGCATACAAAAACCCCTCTTGAAAATCGCCAATGCACGTGTCACGGCATAAGTAGCGGACGTTTATTTTTAAAAAATAGCTATATATATATATATATATATATATATATATATATATATATATATATTATTTAACATACACGTCCCGCCGGGTTACTAAATCAATAGTAATGATTATAAAAACATACTGCTCAAACTGAAATCAATCCCAATCACATCATAAAAATATCATGGGCGTCCGGTGCGCACTAAAATCGAAACCAAATACAGATGCCACGAATACACACAAAAACAAAACTGAGTGCAACAGGTGTGCACCAAAAATATCTGTCAAGTGCAACGGGCGTGCACGATTCAATATCAGGTGCATCTAATCTGCACAAAACCCTGATTCAGTGCATCTGGTGTGCACAAAATCGCATCAAGTGTGCCAAGTGTGCTCAAAAATCTCAATCAGGTGCACAGGGTGCACGAAAACATACACCGAATATCAAAATCGAAATCACAGTACGAAAATGCATGAAAACTAGGTCGAAGCATATGTCAAAATCATGTGTAACCATATGCACGAAATCAAGTCAAAATCTCAAAATGTATAAAAACCAAATCAAGTGTACTGGGTATGTACAAAACAATATCAATACAACTGATATATGAAACACGAATAGAATATAATGGATGTACATATAAGAAATACTAATCGTAGAACAAAGTCCTCAAAATACCAAAATCCAATCAACGAAAATATGAAATTCAAATCACCAAATCACAATCGTAACACTATCGTCAATGTACGCCTCTTTCCTCTGATGTCGACTGCTTCGAACTCGTCGTTTCATAGGTGTGCTGACTGCGCTACCAACGGCAATACTCATATCTAGAGTCTCCCACGTAGTCGATCCCTTCACCTGATATCCGGACTACATTAAACTTTTCGATCGATCCATCAAAATCCCATAATTCCCCGAGAGCTCAACACTCAAGTACAGTTTAAAAATATCCGGTACATACCCCAGTATCGATGGTCCAGCCGTAGAAGGGCAAACCCAAGCCTCACTAATGGCACCGCGGAACTGCCGTAAACCCTAAAATTCAAGGGCGTTCTCGTGGTCATTATGTCGAGTTAGGGTTTCATTCTTTTATAGGGTCCATAGAAATACCTGCATGTTCTTCCGAATACTTTAAACTTGGGAAAATGGGTTTCTGACAATCGTTCGAATCCTTTAACTTCGTCTGGACGGCATGTGAATACCCTTCGTCCGCACGCTAAACAATGCTTCAATCCTCAAGAATAACCAATACCCTAATGGTTATCGCATTCGAGCCGCAGCTCTCTCTGCCCGTGCGCCCGTGGTAACAGAAACCACTCTCCGATATCGACGAAGATAGATCAAAGGAACGAATGAAATGCAGAGCAAAGAAATGTACATCCTAAGGCTACTTAAGAAGAGTAGCGTATCGTAAGTATGCCGCGGATCATACCCACGGTACGTCACTTAACCTAAGTCGCCTACTCCATCAACCAAGGGTCACCTAGACTTATATAAGGTTAAACCTAGCGCTCTGATACCAACTTTGTCACTACCCGAAAGTACGGAACGTGACCGGCACTTAGATTATGAAGCGTCTAGAGGCGCAATGTAACCTAAGTAAGCCGAAACCCAGAAATCTAAACCATAAAAGAAGAAGAAGAAGGAAAACATGTAGAAAACAAGTTTAAAAAAACAAGATCAAATTTTCTCAAAAATTTCGGCAGAGTCTCCTTTATAAAAACTGGCCCCAAACGGGTACAAACAAGTATAAATACATATAAACAATAAAAAGCATCCCCAAACGGGAGCAAGCTCTACGCCAACAGGCGGAAACAACCACACCAATGCACAATAGTATACAACGCCAAAGGGCGAGGCTCAAAACTTAAAAGAAAACAAATCCACCAGATACCATAATAATACAAGCGCGACTCTAAGGTCGAAATAAACAACTGTCCAGTAAACTATCAAGTAATACAAGTTTGGTTGATGGAGTTTTCTAGATACAAATGAAATAATAAAAGTACAATGGCGGTCCAGATCCAAGTGAACCAACCTACCGTGCAAATCACCCTGAATGAAAAGATGTGCCAGCAAGCTGCCAGGAAAACCTATATATCGAACCCGTAATAAAATTTGGCACAACGGGGGTGAGTTGCCAACTCGTGAGTAGAAGATATCTGCGAAAAGAAATCGAATGCACGAGGCTGTCCTAGGTCATAATAATATACTAATATACCACTAGTCATCAAGTAAAGGCAGAATAATAAGCTACGTGTAAGTGCAAATGCTCCGTGCTCGTGTCAGTGCCTCATACAGTACTATGTCATGTGAATGAGTATGCATGCACCATGAATGTAAAATAACCAATCCTGAAATCTAGATATATCTGTATAAGAAATTTTTAGCTTTTATCATGGTAAAACGTGTATAGAAATCTGAAATATCAACGATGAAATCCATGGAAATCCGTGTCAAGTATCGACACAAAACATGTAAATCTAAAGTCTCAATACCTCATAATCTCAATGTCTCATAGTCTCAATATCTCGGGCTCCGTCAGTCCGGATCGGTCCATATCATCAAATCTCACGACAACGGTCGGTATCCTCCGGATATCCGCCGCGCAAGACATCACCGGTAGGTAGTCCTCCCCTGCCAGGCTCATCGTCTACAACTCGATCTTCTTGCCCCGGGATACCATACCGGGCCCACCATGTACCCGAGACGGTTCATCCACTTCTCGAATCGGGTCTCGAAATCCAACAGAAAACATGAAATCTCATGGTGGACGACACATACATCACGAAAAAACCGCATCTTATGTTTTAAAAAGAGAGGAGGAGAGAGAGAGAAGTTTTTATATATTCTTGCGGTTTTCCCCAAAAATCAAGAAATCTCATAGAAATCCAAAATCCCAAAATCATGAGTAAGTATATGATAAGTGTCGGCATATGCCCCATAATACTGCATAATAACACGAAAATGTGAATGCATGAAATGTTTAAGTAATGAATGCCATGTCTATACTAACACCAGAGAGTAATCACAATATTGTATCGATCTAGTTGCTAGCTGATTCTATCAATAAAAGATAATATATTTTAAAGTGTACGTGACATAGCAATTACCGATGATGATGTGTGTGAGCCGGCAAATAAGTGTGCGTGGAATATGCGCATCATCGGTAATGGTGCTGGTGTCCTAACATACAGAGTTTTATACTGATTATAGAAACATATGAATGAACATGCAACATTATGATTATGGTATGAATGTAAAGACGAATTTGTAATAACCACTCATCTGTGATATACAAGTAAAACTACTACTACATGACTCGAACTTACACTAGTGTCCATCTAACCTCCGAAAGAACTAAACCTATGAAACTAGTCGATAAGAACTAGGAATACACCTAAAGTCTAAATCCATATCTCTAATAGTCGGCGATCCAGCCTCAATAGCGTCACGTACGTAGTACGGCTTTCTCGAATCAAGAGTGCGGATCAATCATCATATCTATGCCTCGTACGGTAAAGTCCATCGTACGGCATCCCAATATCGGGGTACGGGTCAAGTATCACCTATGTGTCTCATCATTCGTATAATATCATTATCAACACATGTCATGATCAAGGTGCTATACTGTAATCGCATACATCAATCATATATCATTGCCAGTATGAATATATATCGTTAATTTATCCTCAGAAATGTCATGTCACATATATCATATCTTGATCGAGTCACATATGTCAAGTCGTGATTAAGTCACATATATGTATATGTCATATCGTAATCAAGTTACACATATCTCATATCGTAATCAAGTCACACATATATCATATCAGGCTTTAAGGCATAGGTTACGGTCCGGGTTCTATTTTAGAGTTCCATGTACTTCAATATCATCACCACCATTTATTATTTATGTATACCTATTCATTATCTCATTTCCCAATGATCCGCTAACATCATAACACGGCCGTATAACCAAGAATCATGGCATTAAGCCCAATTATATTGTTTCATCCCCGTGTATCATATCACCTCCTTGTATCACATATACGTATTGTGTATATATATAGAACTACACCTAGTCCTATATATATATATACACATACACGTATACACCACGTCGAGTCTCAATGTGTGCGTGTGCGTGTATCTACCTGAAACCTACGAATCTCCTCCATAATATTCATCCTCGGGTAAGGTCTTCCCAAATCATCCTAGTCCAACCTAAGGTCACTATTAGGGTTCTACTCATCGAAATTCTAAGGTCACGTCTGGCTTCCTAAAGACAATAAGTACTTATTCCTATTCTACGTTTGCGGGGGTGCTAAACGTCATCCACCCGACTTCCCCCCGTAGATATACATCTACTCACCTGGTCCTTGTCTGCCGAAGACGGTGTCGCCATCCTCTTCTTCATCGCCCGCAGTCCACGTGAGGGGTACCTATACGCAAACATATGTAGTATTGTAAACTGAATCATGGACAAAACCAAAACGACGCACGAAACGCGCATAGGTTAAAACCTATGTCCCGCTCATGCAAAAGAACCAAATATCGCTCGATATCGGCGTACAAACGCCGATTGATCGAGATAAATATCAACAAACAACTCATAGTTTTAAAACTCATTACTTATAATATATACATGATTTAATTCATCGAAACCGTAAAAATCGATCAAATCGTCCGATTTCGAAAAACCCGAAAACGCCAATTTACCGTTTATTTCAAAACTTACTGTTTATATGAAACTAATGGTCATAATACTCATTAAATAACCTAACTAGATTATAGGAAGCATTACTATATTTTTAACACCCTAATTTATATTAGTTTGCAAACTTGTCCGATTTCGATAGTTTTAAGCAAAATTTCACAATATCACAACTAAACATGATTTTACATGAATTAACTTACTAAACTATAATTCATGATGATAATAATATAATGAAACCATAAATTAGATTTTAAATCTCATTTATTTAAGAATTTCTAAAATCTAGTTAACAAAATAGCATTTTTCTCACAATTTATCAATTATCAATAAAAACTAGTAACCAAATTGAGTTTTTCATTCCACCAACAAGTTAATATCCTCTTTAAAACCACACTCTAGTGTTATAAATATTAATTGGAATTTTATTTCACCAATAAATATAATATACATAAATCTAGTTTGCAAATTTACTTAATTTAAACAATTTGAATGAACAAATTACAATATATCAACCATGCATGATTTTTCTCATTTCTAAAAATGTTAAACTAGTTACAATAACCCCACTTAATTAGTAAAAACCATAACTTGATTTTACAAACCCTAACTTGAATTTTAAAACTTGTAGATAGAATTTATTTATTAAATCTAATTATGCTTAAATGAAACATCTAATAACAATAAATCAAAAGAATAAGATTTATACCTTCACAACATGAAATCCAAACATGAAAATAAGCCTCCAAAATGAATGCTTTCCATCTACAAAATCCATGTAAAGATGAGCAAAGAATAGAGGGTAGGAATTAATTAGGATTTTGTGGATTTTTATTTGGATTTTTGTAGGATTTTTGATGATTTTTGGAGTTAATTTAAATTTTGAAGATGGGGGGATGCCATGGGGGGTTGAGGCCGGCCACACCATGGAGGAGGGAGAGGAGAGTGAGAAAAGTGAAGAAAAGTGTAGAAACTTCACCCAAAATATCAACTTATTTATGTCTTTTCAACAATTCATTTAATTTTTATCATTTCTTTTCTAAAATACCTAAAGAAAATTCTAGAATCATGGCAAAATTTGTAAATAAATTTTGCATGATACACACTAGATTCTAATATGCAATGATTCATTTTTGCAAATTAAACCCCTTCAAATTTGAAATTTACACTAATTTAGTGTATAAATAAAGCTTATGTTAATATTTAAAATAATTAATTTAGGAAAAATATTTAATTAAACTAAAAATTTATAAGTGACTAAATAAACACCATTTACTAGTAATTAAATAATTAAAATAGGTATTTTTAAATTTATAATGAAAAATAATTACGGTTTAGTTTTACGAAAAATACGTTTTACTTTACCGAAAATCATAAAATTCACTTAAACGATTTTATTTATTTAATTATTTTTAAAACGTTACATAAAGACTATATTGCAGGTGAATGAATTGCTGCTCCATGTCAAAACGGGAAGTCTCGGGAAAATATTTCGCGTCGAACATATCGCGAAATGTCTTCCATTCGATCGGCTGGGTAAGTCAGCTTTCTTCAGCCTTCCACCATACTCTGGCGTTATCAGTTAGTTGCAATTTCACAACTCTTACATAAGCAATATCTGGCACTTATGCTACTGCCAGATCGTCCTCAATCGACTGAGCATATTTCTCTGCCTCCAAAGGGCTCTCTTTCCTAGAGAATTGTTTAGGGTGCAGTGCCCGGAATTTTTTCACACCGGGTGTCTCAGCTTCTGAGTGATGCAAAAGGATAGCAGTCTGCTGCTGCTGTCCCTCCAAGTGGCTCTTGATTACCTCAAGTAATACCGTCTGCTCGTTGATAGGAGCTGCTACGGTAAGTGTAAGTGGAAGAGGTGATGGTGGGGTGTTGCCATTCACGTTGGTGCTGATGTTGTTCGGAGAATCCATAACCTTAAAAGAAAAATAGGGTTAGGATAGATTTAAGGAATATGAAATGTAAAGAATGTTTAGTTGCTGATTCTTATAATTCTTGTGATATATTGCTTAGGCTTTCATGCAGAACTGACCTGCATGGTAGGGTTCCATCCAGAACTGATCTGCATTGGCCGCCAACAAAACATGTCACGCTCTGCTTCCCAGTATACAGAGAAATAGACGTGATGGGCCCATGACGTATTTACTCAGAAATAAACACGTTAAGCGTAAATAAGCAATATAATAAATGTTCACAAGAAATGACAAGAGATATAAATAAACGGCAACTTTTTATTGATTAAACATTCTTTACATACAACTGAAAAGTAAATACAATGCTGGAAAGCGATGCCTAAATAATGGCAAATGAAATAAAAGTAAAGTAAGTACAAGTGAACTAAAACTCCAAATCCTCAGTAAAGTGCTCCAAATCGTCCTGGCTGGGCTCAATCTCCTGAGAGTCGGATCCTCCTGACAACATTCCAAAGAAAGAAGAAATAGGAATGTCGTCAGCGAACAATCACTCGATAAGTCCCAAAAGAGAAATAGATCAAGTAAAAGGATAGATCTGGTAATTTATCTGTTTTTGTTATACTGACGTAGTTGTTTATAGCTTGGTACAGAATATATCAGTGTATATGAGAGGAGTCCAACTTACTCCGTAGACTAAGGCATATGGAGTACAAAGCTCCGTCAAAACCCATAGGACAACGGCAATGGATATTCAGATTAGATATACTATAGTGACCGTCTCATTCTAGTTCTAATACATTCCGTACCAATTTACCCTTTAAAACCCCCCGTAAATGTATATTGTGTTGTTTTATAGATGTAAGATTTGCCGAGACCATGGTATAAATTGTTCATGTAAACGGATAAGGATGTAAACGGATAGTCATGTAGTCAAGTCAAGATATATCCATGGTTCGGTCAAGTCAAGTCATGTTGCATGTTTGATATTGTTCTGGTATTCATGTTCAAGTTCAAGTATAGATTGGATTCATGTTGTATTGAAATTAAGATTGGATTGTGTTCATATTTAGATTGTATTCGGATTAGACTGAGACTCAGATTGAGTCAGACATTTAAACAGAATTGGATTCCTGAATTAGGTTTTGGAGTTATCGGTAACTGCTGCACATGGATGGCAGGATTTGTGACTTTTTCTAAGCCAATTATAATTGATAATCTTGTTTTAGTTTTCTACCTTAAATAGGCAAGCACCCACTTTCTCCGGCTTCCTGAGGCTTAAAAGAATTGGTCCCGCTTTAACCTATATTTACTAGGGTCCTTATTGTAATTTAATATAACTTGAGGGGGGTTTATGAAAAATATTTTTAGTATACTTTCAAAATAAACCTCAAGTATTTATTTATCGTATTTAGGATTTTCATGGATGTAATTTTTAAAAGTGAAGTATTCTAGTGAATAAATATCTACCTTGAATAATGCATGGTATTTTAGTGTAAAGTTGATTTGTATGGATTCTTGATGGTATTTTCATCAAGCTTTTAATTCTTTTCTTTTGTTTACAAAACATGGAATTTATTATATATTTAAAATAGATGGTTTAATAATATTTATATATAATTATTAAAAATAAAATTTATTTATTAAATAGAAAATCACGTTTTTCTTAAAAATTGTATTAAAAATTCCATCGAGATCGTATACTCCGTGAGGAGGTCTGCATCTTGCCCTACTAGTCCGATGGACGTGCGATAACCCGCACCAACCGAATCGGATTTCCCAAAATAAGTTGTAAAGGCATAACTGCAAGGAATTTAAATAATACAATTTAAAGAATACGGTTTTTAATAGTTTATGCTATTTTAATGTAAAAGTCGTATTTGTCCCAAAAATATTGTTAAAAGGAAATCGTGCTATGTCATGAATGCGTGTTGTGAGAGGTAGGTCTTTACCTCGTGAGATTTTCTAAAGGTAATACAAGCAAAAATGATAAAAGATGTCATATGTTATTTTATGGTATTTAAACGTAAAAGTGTAATAAAAGTTGTTTTATATGGAGTTTTGAAATGAAACTTGTTTATAATTATTGTTTAATGTTTAACAAACAAAGTATAATGATTTAGATAATTAGTTTTTAAGAAAGTTGTTATTTTAAAAAGTTTTAGAAATGAATGTCGGTATAACTTCACTTACCGAAATCATTGAAAAGAAGAAGTTTTGAGATGTGAAAAGAAAAAAAGAGAGGGAACTTACTAGTTTAGAGAATAGAAGGGAGGTTGAGGGAACGTTTGATGGTTTCGTGGAGTCGCGGGGTCGCCGGAATCGTCTCGAATCGTCGTCGGAAAATGACCTAGTGCTAACTCCACTTGTACTCTTCTTTGACTTGGAAAATTTTAAGAATTTTAATAAAAGATTTCAGAATGAAGAGAGTTAGGGTATGGGGTTGTATTTATAGGATGGAATTAGGGTTTTGAGAATTGAAAAGAGAATTAAAAATACATTTAAACTTGGATTAATGGTGATTTTAATCTCTCTATTAATTTACAGGAAAATCAAACAGCATGAGAGTAGAGGGGTAGGCCAAAAAACTGGGGTGCAGAGAATAGGAGCATTACGGACGGTTGAGCCCGGCGCCGCCGGCCCAAGTGATGATCTCGCCGGCCATCTTTGGGCTTTGGGTGCAGGGATTCATGCCACATGTCCCTCTCGCAGTTATAGCATTTTGCACATGTTTGATTTTCTGGTTTTTCATTTCTTACGTGTATTGTACATGTAAACTTTTGGGCTTCCAAAAAGTTTAAAATAAAAATTCAGAAAAAAAAATATGTGTGGCTAATAGGATTCGAACATAGGAGTTATGTCACAGTAGTACAAGACTTTACCAATGGACTACAAGTGTTTTCTTGCTGTTCTTAAACAATTTTAATTTATAAGTTATGCTCAGGCTTGAAACTCTATTTTGTACATTAATTTGAAAAAAAAATTACAATGAAATTGGAGTCGTTACAATGATGGGGAACAGGACGGCTCGTGCCGGGATCGTCACGATTGTCGCTCGCTATTGAACCAAAGGCGGGGGATCAACTTTTGTGGGGGAAAGGTCCTTTGTATTAGAAGAGATCGCTTCCCACAGACGGCACCAACTGATGGAGGTCCTTATCTCCCTCAGATGTTGTCCTCCGTCGGTCCGGCTGAAAGCGGTTTTGAACGGTTGAGATTTTGTATGAGGGTTGAATGTGTGGATCTCAATGGGTTGTTGGGTGTTGTTGACGCCGAGCTACCTGCAAGGGAAGTCCCGGGATGGGAAACCAGCGTAGAACCCTCCGACGATTAAGTTAGTATCGTGGAATAAGAGCAGGATAGCGGCGTATCAGAATGAGTTCGCGTTACCTGAGTCATCTGGAAGAGAGGTTTATATAGTGGTCAAATGGAGCGAGCCAGCGCGAGATCCTCGCAGCCAGTTACGCCCCTTCGTTACGTCCGCGTTAATGGCGGGATCCGCTCATTAATGGGGGAACGCGCCCGTGTGGGACGCGGAACGTGGAGCGGCGGATATCTTGTTTTGACGAGATGCACGAAGCTGATGCGGGGGCGCTTGGACTCTGTGCTCTCGGTTGATCGGGGAAGCCGAGAAAGCTCAGCCTATCGGATGGCTCGGAGACGAGCTGGGAGGCCGAGAAAGCTCAGCCATTGCAATAGCTCGGAGACGAGCAAAGGGGACATAAGTTCGGCTGCTAGATGGCTCGGAGGCGAGAAGTGGGGGCGTAAGCCCGGAGACGAGGCCCCGATGAACTTCCCCGAGGCGCCACACTGATTCTACCTCCGCAACCCTCAGGAGCCTAGTGGGCTTACGTGGACGACACGTCGTCTGCTGCGTGTCGTAATCTGGGGAATTCTCGTTCATGAGCCTTATCACATGCATACTGATGACTACATTTTAACAATTGTCAGCCACATTTTCAACCATTCTTAAAGAACCCCGTATCGGGTCTTTATAGCATAGATAGCCAAATACATCAGGCAGTTTGCTAATTGCTTTCAAAAGGCACCCATTCTTATTCCATTGACAGCAAAGCCGTTAAACTCTAGTTACAAATGCATGCACATGTTAATTTCATGACTCATTCAAAAGACATCCATGATTTGCAATCTAAAGTTGCTGGGGTTAATTGGCTCTGAAGACCCATCTCCATGCATTAAAAACCTCCACCAATGCCCTTTCTCTGCAACACAAAGCCTCAAAGTTACAATTAATGGCTTTGCTTCTTCTATTCATTGCTTTCTTCCTCTTGTCCATTCATCTTCTTCTTAAATTCATTCACTACCAAAGAAACATGAACTGTTACCTTGTAGATTATGTTTGCTTCAACCCCTCGGATGATCCTAAACTCCCTACGGATCTCTGTGGTGAGATTGTCCAAAGAAACAAATGCGTAGGCATGACCGAGTACAAGTTCCTTCTTAAAGTCATTGTAGGCTCAGGCATCGGAGAATCCTCTTACGGCCCTCGCAACATAATCCTTGGCAACGAGAACTCTCCATCTCTCCATGATGCCATCACCGAGATGGAGGAGTGTTTCTTCTCCACTCTTGATGCTCTCTTTCAGAAGACTGGTGTTTCGCCTTCTGAAATCGATCTCCTTGTCATTAATGTGTCTATGTTCTCTCCTGCACCTTCATTATCAGCTAGAATCGTTAACCGCTACAAGATGCGGGAGGATATCAAAGTTTACAATTTAGCTCGGATGGGGTGTAGTGCAAGCCTAATATCACTAGATCTTGTTCAAAACTTGTTCAAGTGGCCATGAAAAAATGTTAGCTCTGGTGGTGGCATCGGAGTCGATTTCCCCGAACTGGTATTCGGGGAACAAGAGGTCGATGATGCTTGAGAACTGCCTGTTTAGATCGCGTGGGTGTTAGATCTTGCTATCGAATGATCCCAATCTGAAGAAAATAGCAAAATTTAAGTTAACGCAACTTGTCCGCACACATTTGGGTAAAAGCAATGAGGCCTATCATTGCGCTGTTCACAAGAAGATGATGAAGGCCGAGGAGGATTTCATCTTAGCAGAGACCTTCCTAAGGCTGCACACATTATAAATCTATACTGCAATTTGATATGTCAACCGATGCAAAGACATCAGTTGTATAATACACACTGGTTAAGTTACTTGTATTCCTTGAACCCTTTTGCTAATTAGACTCCATGATGAAATATGCTAGTCAAGTGGCATGGTGATCGAGGAAGTAACTATATTGTGGTTAATGTGTGATGAATCTATGTGGACGCTTGATTTACAAGTTCTAGGAAGTCGGAAGGATGGTTGGTGTTGATGAGAGGGGCCTTGGTTCTTTCCTGTCTGCGGAGATCTTGTTTAAAACCTGTTCAAGTGGTTATGAATAGATGCTAGCTGCCTAGCTCTAGTTGTGAAATCAGAATCAATTTCCCTGAATTGGTATTTCAGGAATTAGAGATCTATTAAACTGCCTGTTTAGTTCCAGCGGTTGTTCCGTTTTATTGTCGAACAATCAAAATCTTAAGAAAATCGCGATTTAAGTTAAATCAACTAGTACACAGACATCTTGGTAGGAAAAAAAATGAGACCTATCATTGCACGGTTTATCAAGAAAGCTGCCTAAGGATTGCTTCGATAGCCTTTTTTCGAAAATTTACGTGTTCTTGTGTCAAAGGTGTCACCGCTAAAGGAACTATTACGTCATCCAGTGACGCAAAGAACAATACAAAAAATTAAAATAAAATTGATCCATGTTAGGGTCTATGGACTACGGAGGCAAAAGGGAAACTTTAGAAGAAAAACAGAGTGTTGATGATTAGATTCGAAGCAGGATTCAAGTGCAATAGTTGTTTATGGGTGGTGATTAAGGATTTAAGAGCTGATGGTGGGGTTTTGGCAGTTTGTATTCACCAACACCCTCCTCAAAAGTCTGAAAAATGATGGAGAAGTAAATATGGATCGATGAGGAATAAGTACATGTTATGATAAAGCAAAAATAAATTGCTACATTTCTTATTTTAAAAGTATGTTATACAGGATTTATAAAATGTGTGTTATCTATAAAATGTAAAATATGTGATCTATAAATAAGTTACAGTTATTGTATATGAATTATTATGCTTGCATTACTTATTTTGTGATCTATGAATACACAAAGATGAATTATTTATATATGACACGGTTTAGATACTAAATTATGCTTGCAAAAGTTCTGTGGATTATAGTTCTATATCGCAATTTAATAAGCCAACTAATGCGGACACATTAAAAACTGGACTGGTAATATCAGTAATGCACAGTTGTAATACTTGATGAAATTGCCTGGTGCTAGATGTGAATGATGATTCAGTGAAGCAACTGTGTATGCTATAATTTGTAGTTAATTTGTTATCAATCTATTTGTATACATGATTTGTTAGGTACAAGAAATGATTCATCTAGCTGTTCAAACATCTCAGTTACATATTGCACTGTGCATTTGTTCTGTCTTTATATCATCTGTCTTTTGATTTGTTATAGTTATGTAGAAATCTAGTGAGATCAAAGATAAAATAAAGTTTATCGGTATTCAGAATATCTTGAGGCGGTGTGGTTGGTGGAATGCAATTGTTGCGTTGCTGTCTTTCGATAGCATCCTTCTTTTTATGGATAGGTGGGCTTCCTTGGCATGTCTTAACTGAAAATGGCACATGTATATACATTAATATTGCGTTCATCTTACACACACACTGGCAAGGTGCCGCACATGCATGGGGCCAATGCAAATGTTGCTAATATTTAGGGGGCGGAGTGAAAATTTCCTCAAAATCTAGAGAAGCCTATAAGGGGCCAAATGTAAATTTCCATGAAGAACCAATAGGGATGTAAAGGGATACGGATAATCCGAATGGAATCGGTATTCGTATCCGATGAATATCTGTATCGTATTCGTATCCGGCAACGATAACTGGATACGGATTTGGTAATACACATATTCTTTCCATATTCGTATCCGAATTTTTATACCATGAATGAATATATTTTTTATGAGATTCGTTTTAAACCGTATCCATATCCGAATTTTTTCAAAAACGGCTAATGGTTTTCATTATCAGTATCCATATTCTTATCCGTCAACAACTACCCGAATCTGTATCTGATGCGTTTACATCCCTAAAAACCAAGGGGTGGGTGTAATATTTCCACATAATCTTTCAATCTCTATATGGGCAGAGTTTGAGAGACCGAACACGAATTTCCCTAATAGGGGGCGGAGTAAAATTTCCTCCAAGGTAAAAACAAGGACAAACACGGAAACCTACAGCCCATTGCAGAATCGTTTCAAAAAGAAATGATTTGCTTGAAATTGTGGTTCAAATGTGGTTGAAAATGAAGCCCATTGCAGAATCGTTTCGGAATCCTCTGTCCGCTTAATCCGCTTGAGGCTGGTCCAGGCATAATACAACTGCAAAGAAATAAATCATAAATTTTGTTTCATTTGCTAATAAAAGCGAGTAGAATACCGCCTACGAATGAAAGAAGCAAACGAAGGAAGTGCTCTATAACTCAAACTTCATCCACTAAATAATAGCAATAATCATGAAGCCGAAGAAAAGAAACAAAAATATCAACAAGTTGTTGTATAAATCGTCCTATAATGCCCATTTGTATTATATTCTCTCGTCTAGCTTAGACTTTAGCGGAAAAATTGTTATTTAGTCGCTACTTAATTCTCACTACATTTGAGTCATGGAATTTTTTTCATTGGCGGCCTGATATTTATCACTCTTTTATCATATATAGTTAGGCTTGCATGGTGGAAAAATTCTAATCAGATCTCTTCTTTAAAATCTTTCTATTTTTCTCTCACTAAGATTTTACTGGCGAATTGTTGGCAAATTTCATGATTTTTTGTATGCAAAATATTGAAAAATCGAAAAAATAAAAAATTTAGGGTTAAAAATTTTGCGGTTCTCGTCGATATGTAAAAAAGAATACAGAATAAACAAAAAAATTTGACATTTCTAAAAAATTGCTATATTTATATGTTATAGCATTGAAAATATATAAATTTCGAAAACACCAAAAAATTTGAGATTTTTGAAAATTTTATGATTTTCATGTGCTATATATTGTATGCATAATAATTGGAAAAACAGAAGAAAACCGAATATTTTAAGATTTTTGAACTTTATGTGATTTTTTTATGCTATAACATGTAAAATATAGAAAGCTATAGAAAACATAATAATCTTGAGATATTTGAAGATTTTTCGATTTTCATATATATAACAACCAAAACAATAAAATCCAAAGAACACGGAAAATCTTGACATTTTTAAAAATTTCATGTGCTATTGCATGAATAATATTTGGAAAAAAACGAAAGAATACAAAATATTTTAATATTTTTAAATTGTTGGGATTTTCTTGTGCTGTAACATTTAAAATATAGAAAAGTGATAAAAAATAAAAGAAAATTCTTAAGATATTTGAAGATTTTACGATTTTCGTATGCTATAACAACCCAACTATTAAAAACCAAACAAAACAGAAAATCTTGAGATTTCTTAAAATTTCGTAATTTTCGTATGTTATTACATGCATAATATTTTGAAAAAACAGAAGAAAACAGAAAAGTTTAAATTTTTTTAAATATTTGTGATTTTCTTATGATATAGCTTCTAAAATATAGAAAACATGAGAACACGAAATATTCTTGAGATATATGAAGATTTTACGATTTTCGCATGCTACAAGCAAAATTTTTAAAAAAAACAAAGATAAGTGAGAATTTCAACGTTTTTGAAAATTTCGTGATTTTCGTGTGCATGATATTTGGAAAAACGGGGAAAAAAGAAAATTTTAGGAGTTTTTAAATTTTCGCGATTTTCTTATGCTATGTAGCATGTAAAATATAGAAGAACAGTAGCAACAGAAAATTCTTAAAATATTTGAAGATTTTGCGATATTCGTATGTTATGGCAAGCAAAATAATATTAAATAACAAAGAAAATAAAAATTTTTGATATTTTTATAAATTTCAACATTTTTGAAAATTCCGTCATTTTCGTGTGTTTATTTAGGAAACCGGAAGAAAATAGAAAATTTTGAATTTTTTCAAATTTCTATGAATTTCTTTTTTATAGCACATGAAATATAGAAAAACAATAGAAAATGGAAAATTATTGAGATATTTTGAGGTTTTGCGATTTTCATAGAATAAGTAAAATATTGAGAACCAAAGAAAACAGAAAACCATAAGATTTTTGAAAACTTCATGATTTTCATGTGCTATTGCATGCTTGATATTTCGAAAAAACCGAAGAAAAAAAATTTAAGATCTTCTAAATTTTTTGTATTATGTCATGTAAAATATAGAAAACATGAGAAAATAGAAAATTCTTAAGATGTCTGAAGATTTTGCGATTTTCGTATGCTAATAGAAACAAAAAATTTAAAAACAAAGAAACATGAAGATTTTGACATTTTTGAAAATTTAGTGGTTTTCGTGTGCCCGTTGGCATAATATTTGAAAAAAATGGACCAATACAGAAAATTTAAAGATTTTTGAGACAGTTACGATTTTCTTGTGCTATAAAATGTAGAATATAGAACGGTAAAGAACAGAAAATTGTTGAGATATTTAATGATTTTGTGATTTTCGTATGCTATAACAAGATAAGTATTAAAAACCAAAGTAAATAGAAAATCTTGAGATTTTTTAAAATTTCATGATTTTCATGTTCTTATACATCATAATATTTTGGAAAAAACCGAGGAAAATAAAAAATTCTTGAGATATCTAAAGACTTTGCGATTTTTGTATGCTAAATTAGAAAAAAAAAAATTAAAAAGCAAAGAAATCTGAAAATTTCATAATTTTCGTGTTCATACATAATATTTGGAAAAATGGAAGATTACAGAAAATTTAGGATTTTTTTAATATTTTGCGATTTTCTTGTGCTATATCATGTAAAATATAAAAGAGCGATAGAAAACAGAAAATTCTTAAAATATTTGAAGATTTTGCAATTTTCGTATGCTATAACAAGAAAAATATTAAGAAAAAAAAACAGAAAATCTTGGGAATTTTTAAGATTTCATAATTTTCGTGTGCAATGCATGTATAATATGTTGGAAAAAACGGAAAAAAACAGAAAATTTTGAGATTTTTTAAAATTTTTTATGATTTTCTAATTCTATACCATGTAAAATATAGAAAACTTGAGAAAATAGAAAATTCTTGAGATATCCAAAGATTTTTGCGATTTTCATATGCCATGTTAGAAGCAAAATTTTAAAAAACAAAGAAAACAGAGAATTCCAACAATTTTGAAAATTTCATGATTTTCGTGTGTAATATTTTGAAAAATAGAAGAAAACAGAAAAATTTAGGACTTTTTAAATTTTTGCGATTTTCTTGTGATATAGCATGTAAAATATAGAAGAACGGTAGAAAACAGAAAATTCTTAAAATATTTGAAGATTTTGCGATTTTCGTATGCTATAACAATCAAAATATTAAAAACCAAAAGAAAACAAAAAATCTTGAGATTTTTTAAAATTTCGTGTGTAACGCATGCATACTATTTTGGGGAACGGAAGAAAACAGAAAACTTTAAGATTTTTTGTAATTTTCTTATGCAAGAGCATGTAAAATATTGAAAATGTGAGAAAACATAAAATTCTTGAGATATCTGAATATTTTGCGATTTCCCTATGCTATAGTAGAAGCGAAATTTTAAAAATAAAGAAAACTGAAAGTTTCAACATTTTTGAAAATTCACGATTTTCGTGTGCGCGTGTATAATATTTGGGAAAACAGAAAAATACAGAAAATTCAGGATTTTTTAATTTTTTGTGATTTTCTTGTGCTAATGCATGTAAAATATAGAACGGTAGAAAACAAAAATTCTTGAAATATCTAAAAATTTTGCGATTTTCTTATATTATAGCAAGCATAATAATATTAAATACCAAACATAACAGAAAATTTTGACATTTGTGAAAATTTCATGATTTTCGTGTGTAAGATTTGGAAAAACGGTAGAAAACAGAAAATTTTGAGGTTTTTTAAATTTCTGTGATTTTCTTATGCTATAAAAAGCAAAATATTAAGAAGCAAAAGAAAACAAAAAATCTCGAGATTTTTTAAAATCTAATTATTTCGTGTGAGCATGCATGTTATTTTGAAGAACGGAAGGAAATGGAAAATTTTAAGATTTTTTAATTTTTCGATTTTCTTGTGTTATAGCACGTTAAATATGGGAATACATGAGAAAACAGAAAATTCTTGAGATATCTGAAGATTTTGTGAGTTTCGTATGCTATTAGAAGCAAGATTTTAAAAAACAATGAAAACCGAAAATTTTGACATTTTTTACAATTTCATGATTTTCTTGTGCTGCAGGTATAATACTTGGAAAAAACTAATGAAAACAAAATATTTTAAAATTTTTGTGATTGTTGCGTTTTTTCTGTGTAAAATGTAGAAAAATATTAGAAAACAAAAAATTCTTCAAATGTTTGAAGATTTTGCAATTTTCGTGTGTTATAACAAACAAAATATTGAAAACCAATGAAAACAGAAAATATTGAGATTTATGAAAATTTCGTGATTTTCGTGTGCATGCATAATACTTGAAAGAACGGAAGAAAACATTAAATTTTGGGTCTTCTTAAATTTCTGCGATTTTCTTGTGCTTAGCATGTGATTATAGAAAAACCGTAGAAAACAAAAAAAAATTGAGATATTTTATGACTTTGCGATTTTCAAATGCGATACATAATATTTGGGAAAACGGAATAAAACAAAAAAATTTGTGTTTTTTGAAATTTCTACGATTTTCTTGTGCCGGTGAAATATAGAAAAACGATAGAAAACACAAAATTCTTGAAATATCTTAAAATTTTGCGATTTTCATATGCTATAACAAACGAAATATTGAAGTTTAAGAAAACAGAAAATCTTAAGACTTTTAAAAAGCTATGATTTTCATGTGAATAAATCTGGAAAAACGGAAGAAAACAGTAAAGTTGATTTTTAAAATTTTTGCGATTCTTGTGTTATAACATGTAAAATATAGAAAAACATGAGGAAGCAGAAAATTCTTGAGATATATGAAGATTTTGCTATTTTCGTATGCTTAAAGCCAAATTTTAAAAAACAAAGAAAACTGTAAACTTTGACATTTTTGAATATTTCATGATTTTCGTATACTATTGCATACATAATATTTGGGAAAATATTTGGGAAAATGGAAGGACGCAGAAAATCTTAGGATTTTTGAAATTTTTGCGATTTTCTTGTGTCATAGCACGTAAAACATAGAAAAACGATGGGAAACAGAAAATTCTTAAGATATTGAAGATTTTGCGGTTTTCAAATGTTTAGAGCAAGCAAAATATTAAATTCTATTGTCATGTTCGAGTAAAAACAACTATCATTATAACCCTTCCTGCAAAACGAAGTATGACACCGCGATGACCGTCCGGGTACTTCTCTTGGCAAAAGAATTTGGACAAACGATGGCCTTCTCTTATACCCACTTAAATATTATGTAACTAGAGCAGGGAGCAGACACAAGGTGAAAACAAGGACAAACCTACAGTCAAACATGAACACCCAGGAACAAAAACTAAAATAAGCTACACCTCAGTAAGAAATACTTATTGCTTAATTTAGTCAAATGGATATTTTGCTCAACATTATTCACTTCATACATACGAGATATTTCATATTGTACAGAACACGTTTTATGTTGTTCATCCCCATGGTTTGATTTCAATGCTGGTGGCATCAGGCTACTACCTGTCTTCAAAGATGACGCAAAGGGTGTTCAGTTTCAGCTATTTTCGTCAGTAGATTGTACCAAAAATCAACTTGCATAAGAGGATATCAAGATCAACAAGTGTTCAACTTCAACAAGCAGACGACTATTAATTCCGAAGGCATATCTTAACTATACAAATATGAAAAGTTTGATGTGCAACAAGTCGCACATTTCCCAATAGGGAAGTAATTTACAACTCATGTACAAGTTCATATTATTGAGCGAAAGAACAATGGGAAAGAGCTGCTTAATTTACTGCTGCTGCTGAATGTTCTTGAAGGATATATACAGAGCATTACTACACAAAACAATGTCATATATCGGCTACTCAAAAAGAATTGGTTGGCCTGAAATTGTGGTTCAAATGTAGTTGAGAAGGAAGCCCATTGCAGAATCATTTCAGAATCCTCCATCCGCTTAAATCAGCTTGGGTCTGGTCGAGGCATAATACAACAGCAAAGAAATAAATCAGAAATATTGTTTCACTTGCTAATAAAAGTGAGTAGAATAGTGCTTACGAATAAAAGAAAATGAAGGAAGTGCTCTATAACACAAACTTCATCCACTAAATAATAGCAATAATCATGAAGACGAAGAAAAGAAACAAAAATAGCAACAAACTGCTGTATAAGCGTCCTATAACTCCTATCTATATTATATTCTCTCATCTAGCTCGGACTTCTGCGGAAAAATTGTTACCTGGCCCCTATTTAATTCCTACTACATTGCGTCATGGAAATATGTCCATGAGCCCCCTACCCAATATTTATCACTCATTTTATCACATACAACTTATATGATGAAAAAAATTCTAATCAGGCCTCAAATTTAAATTCTGTAACGACCTTGTTTTCTAATACCTAATAAAAAAAATATTTTATTTAAATTTCTACTATCAAACAATTATTTACGTGTTTCGTTGATAGAAGAATATTTTTAAAGTAATATTAATAATTTTCAAAGAATTGAAATATGATTAAAGGAATTTTCTAAAATCTATTTATTGTTTTTCTAGGCTTAAAATGTTTTAATAAAATTTTATAATGCCTTGAAAGAATCTAAATATTTTATTATCAATTAGGATCATAATTCGTAACTAAAAATATTTTTAAGGATAAACTAGATTTTTAACTAATTATAATAACTAGCTAAAACCAAAGGAATGGATATATTATTTAGTTTTAGCCCAAAATTATTTTTATACTAAAGATAACAATAAAATATATTTTCTGAAATTTTTCCATAATTTTCCCGTATTCTTAACTATTTTTAACAATTTTTTAAAAACCAAATTCAATTTTTAAAATAATAAACAGTTTATTATTTTTTATAAAATATATTTAAATCCCTTTAATCTGGACCGTTGGATACAAGATCCAACGGCCTAGGACGCGCGGTGGCGGCCACGTGATGGGGACCACGCGAAACCGCGTGATCCCCAGCCACGCAGGCACGTGGCAGCCTAGCGGCGCGCGGCGGCGCGATCAAGGTGGTTGGATCAACATCCAACGGCTGCAAAACCTTGGCGGCGGCGCAATTATCAACAGATGATTCTGAAATCATTGGCGGCGCGGATTTTGGGGGATTTTAACTGAATTTTTGGATTTTATGATTGGTGAAAAAACGCTATAAATAGGCACTTCAAACACTGATTTCTCACCCCTCATAACTCCAAAAATTCTGAAAAATACTCACGCCTTCGTATCGACGACGACGACGCTACGGCTCCACCCAATCACCAAGAAAAAATCTAAGCGCTGAGCTATTGAGGAGTTTGTACAAGCCTACGTTTTCAACCCATCTACATCCAACTCTAATCAAAGGTAGGATCCGCCTCTCTCCACTCATCCGTCGCCTTCTTCTTTTTTCAATAACCTTAATTCCAACTTTTAATCATCAACCCCGTATTAAAATGATGTTACAATATTCTTGCATGCCTATACTTTTGTACCCTTTAATGATGATAATCTTAACCCATAATTAAAATGGCTTCCTTAATCACTCCTATGCAAAATATTGCACCGTCGTACTACGTGAAATGTGATATGCTTAATGTTATAACCCATGGGGTATCACTTCACCCCTCACATACCCATACTTACCTATACTACCAATTTGATCTCGAAATAGCGTACTTCCACAAAATACTCTCGTTTTATTAAAATGTTGTATTTATTTAAAATATCCACCTGAGATAAAATATTTGGAATAAATGTTTTAGATACGATATATATATTTTACTTACACTTTTCCACCAACTACTTTAGTTTTGTTAAAATCCCTTCACCTTTTGAAATGGGATAATACTAAATTTAAATAACGGCATATGGTTTTTTCCAACTTAGCCCCTTTCACTTAAAAGGATATTTTATATTAATTCTTCTTAGAATGTTAACTAAAATTTAATGAGTTACCATAATAATAAGGCAATGTTTTACGCGAGTACCTCGTGGTTGATAAGGCAATCGTCCCTGAAAAGGACACAAATCCTGCCGTTTATGTGCAGCGGTTGCCAACACGAACTTATTTTCCAAAACGTTACCTCAAACTTAAAACACTATAATTTCATAAAATTATTATTTACAATAAAATATCTCAATCCATCCTAAAAAGAGATAATTTCATTTAAATACCTTGACCTTTACTAAAAGGCTATTTTCAATAAAGAACATAACCCTTATAAATGATATTTTCCAAAAGGATATCTAAAACTTTATTAAAAGATAATTTTCAAACAAATACCATAACCTTTTATTAAAAGGATATTTTCTCAGTAAAATATTATGGGTTTCCAAAACGATAAATATTCCAAACATCATGGTTTTCTTATAAACACTAAATATAATTAAACACTATTATCCTTTATTAACTAAATGTTTTATAAGATGATACGAAATACATTACAAACTTTAAAAGATAACAAGATAAAACGAGCGGTTGTGGAAGACCATATTAAATGAGATCAACTTATTGATTACACATCTATGACATATACAAAACATGATACGGTTAGGGTTAGAATGTGCGGACCTAAGTATGGAATACTTATTGAGAAAATCCCGATATTCTGGGTGACCAGTCTGATGTACGGACGACTATACATATATGAAGATCCCTGCAGGCAGGATGACCAGTCCAATGTGTGGACGACTACTAACCCGATATTCGGGCGAATACTAACCCTATTTGAGAGCGAATGATCCAAAATGTGGATGACATACAAATGTGGAAATTCCATGCCTAGATGTATATGCACTAACTCTAATTCGTCAAAACCTTTATACTGAACCAGGGGATGGGTAGTTTGATTAGGCAAGGAGATTCGGAACTCGGATTCCCCTACTACTCGATCATGATCCCGGGAAGTGAAACGGTACATTTCACTTCCCCAGTTGTTCCGTGGCCACAACGGAATAATCGCGAGTATTCAGACCCTTGTTTAACAAACTAAAACGTTTACAATACCTATTGATACTCAACACTAAACTCACATCATGTGTTATACCCACCTGTTGCCTTATCTACCTTTCTTTATGAGACATGAGTTATTCAGTATCTTGGATGTGGATATTTTACCAGTTTAGACTTGTTGTTTATTATGGAACTGAAGGGTGGTAATACCTATGCAGTTGAGTGATATTCATACTAGACAAAGCTCCATCGTAGTCATGGGACACCTTTCGGGGATGTTCACGCTATCACATTGTTTGCCACCCCAGGCACGAGCACCAGCTCATACTGCTTCCAGCTAGTCATGGGATACCTCAAGAATACGTGTATGTTCACCAGTCAGTTCCATCAATACACACCTTGTTTAATCTGATCTAACTCTTAGACTGAATATCTGTTTGACTTGACTTGAACTTTGACCAAACATATACCTCGCACAACCTACTCATATTCGCATATACATCTGTCAACTTATCTAATTTGTACATAATCTCATACTTTTATAACCATGTACATCACATTGATGATATTTATATACACCTGTTCGTTTCTATACCTTTCCTTATGAGGCAATCCTACCCGAGTATAACTCGCTGACGGACCTTCCTTTTCTTCCCCTATCTTTGGAATGTCCGTCAGATAAGAATGAGTATTATGGCGAGGATCAAGGTGTGAAGCCAACTAATGAAGAACATGCAGACTTGACGACGAAAATTAGCTAGATTTGAATTTTTGTTGTTGCCCATATGATTAGGGCTTTTGTTTCTTCTTGATGTAATTAAACTACTCAGTTTATTTTACTTTCTTTTGGGATGTAATAAAGTTTGGTTAATGGAAATAAATGTCTTTCGCTTTTATTATTTTTGTTTTGGTACACACCCTGCATGTTAGATATTCATACGCTTAACGTAACTGTATTGAATAGACGACCTTCAATACAGTTAGGTTGCGGACTTTCCCACGTCATCCTTCATCTTCTTTTGGGAAGCGGGGCGTGACGGGTTTTAGTGGTGGCCCATGCAGGTCGATCTTGTGTGCTAAAATGAAACCGTTAACTGACTTATTATATTTGTGAATCTCATCCATTCATACCGATTTCATAATTCTCCTATGTCCTTTGTCCCTTCCTTGACATTCTGTACCCTGACCATGACCTTTCCTTCAGGTCATGGCAAATCTTTCCGACAAGAATGACATGTCCGATATTACTTTTGAAGCTACATCTGGAGATTCAGACGATGAAGTCGTAGACTCTCAGACGGTTATTTCCGACAGCGACTCGGAAGACGAAGAAGTCGATACTGCAACTCCGGAGCCTGTGATGGCCAATGACTCCAAAGACGAAGAAGATCTCGTGGAAGAGGAGCATATAAAGGATGGGCCAGAAAAAGAAGCTCCTGCGACGGGAGAGAATCCTATAGAATATGATCCAGATGAGGAGGCCTCTGCAAAAGAACAAGACCCTATAGAGGTGGAATCAGAGAACGAGGCTCCTGCCAAGGATGAGTCGAAGGACGAAGCTTCGAGTGAGGAGGAACTCGGGGCCGAAGAAACTCGAGCAGTTGTCCCCACAAGGCACCGTGGGAATAGCCTTACCTTTCTTAGTGCGAGGACCTATCACCACTTGTTGAACTCCCATAATCGAGACTAACAAGTCTTTTTCTTTTTCTTTAGCCGAATAAAACGATGTAAGAATAGTAGGGGCATGTCCTTACTTTTCGATTATACTCTCCATATTGAAGTTGGATAATAAAATCTTAGTTTCGAGCAAAAAACTATCTCGTGTCTCTTGCTCTTCCTATTAGTCTCTCTTGCATTAATTGTTGTTCTTCCATGCAAGTTATTATCTTGTTTTATCCCTCAGCCTGTTTGTAACCTAACCTATTCTGATTCAGATCATCAAAGGCTGGACGACACCATCACCGCAACCGAAGGGGAAATGGAGACAATGAAGCCACTGCCCAACAAACAGCAATGCTACAAATGATGCAAGGACTACTGAAGCAACAGTAGCAGCAGACAGCTCCCTTCATCAGGAGCTACGAGAAAGTAGACAGCAATAAGCAGAGATTTTAAGTAAGACACTAGCCCCAGTTCCTCAAGGTTCGACGGGAGTGAAGCAATTCAGGTCACTCCATCCTAAGACTTTTTCGGGGAAGGAAGCTCCTTTAGAAGCTGAAGAATGGCTCAAGAGAACAGTTAATGATCTCAGTGCCGCTCAAATTCCAAAGGACGCATGGGTGAACATTACCAAACTACAACTTACGGATAATGCCAGAATCTGGTGGGAGGCGGAGGAAAGTAGATTGAAGGAGCCCATCGACTGGGAAACGTTCAAACAACGTTTTGATACTCAGTATTTTCCAGCCGTGGCACACCTAGAGATGGAAAGAGAGTTTATACAATTTCAACAAGGGAGCATGTGGGATAAATTGGTGGACGAGTACGCTTCAGAGTTCGCAAGGTTAAGTCGGTTCACGCATCACCCGGTGGCAACCCCGGAACTGTATTCTAAAAGATTCCGACAAGGGTTGATCTGAAGACGCAGTCCTCCATGTCTTCTGCCACCTTATCAACTTATGATGAAATCTTAGAGGCGGTACGAAACTTTGAAGACCTTCAGAGACGCATGAGGAAAGATGACCGTTCGTCTGGCATTAGGCGACCAGCAAATCAAATTCTTGAAGGATCGTCTTCCAGATTCAACGGGAGACAACAACCCAAGAGACCAGCCGGACCAACTATCTTCGGAAAACCAGCCGTTATATGCAACCATTGTGGTAGGACCGGACACTACAGGAGAGACTGTCGCATTTTGAACAAACATTGCATAGTCTGTGGGTCTCCGGATCATGCAATTGGGAACTGTCCTCAGAGAGGGAGACAATCAGGCCTCGTCAACAAGCCGGCTAATTATGGGGCACAAACACAGGGAAACCGGCCACTTTCCGCCACTAAACCAACCGGTCAAGGGGCATCACCAAAGGGACCACCCTTGTCATCACGGGGTCGTGTTTTTCAGCAAACGCAAAGGAATGGACCCAAACGCCAGACCTTCATCATGACAGCCGAGGAGTCTGATATCCGCCTGGCAAGACAGCAGAGGTACTCGTTTCTTTTTCAACCTTTCTTAGATACCATACTTATTTATCTTTCGGTGCAAATCTTAATTAGACTCACTCTAATTCCTCTAGTTTTCGTAAAGTTGCCTTTATGCTATATCTCGCAAGTTTTTCATCAATTCACAACCTCCCTTCAACTTCCAAACTTTTCTATCTGGAAGCAACTACTGATTTTACATTTTCCGATTCCTTGTACCTAAACCCTTCAGAGACTTTCCATGCATCAAGTGATACACCAACTCGCGGGAGCGACACATGCAGCAAAGAGGATTCCTGACAGCGTTGCTGATTTCCGTGCCTAGTAGTGGCTACTCCTTTGAAAATATCAAATATGAAATTATTCTAAGGAGGGTAGAACGTAACTATCACAACCATTCTTGCAATTCTTAGCAAACCCAGAAGTTTTAAACATCCACAACGATTTTTCGGAGAAGGGACTTGGTGGTGTGATGTATCAGCGCGGCGATATAGTTGCACATGCGTCAAGACAACTAACGACTTGTGGACGCAACTATCATGTTCAGATCTAGAACTGGCGATGGTAATATTCATCTTGAAGATATAGAAACACTACTCTAAGGAGAACGTGAGGACACGGAGGGTTGAAACACCTGAAGCGGATAATAGGGGTCAAGTTTTATATGGAAGAAGTGCCGATCGGTTGGGACGATCCTGAAGATGGAGAATTTGTAAGATTTAGATAATGGTAGAAAAAGTGGAGATGGTAACGCGATGAAGAGAGCGCGGAAGGCTCAGCCCATGACTCATCAGCCGTTTAACATCTTGGAAGGAGACGGTGGGTTTGTGTATAGCCTAGTTCTGCTATTTTCTTTGGAGGGCGTGGATAATGCTTTTATACCTCACAGTTAAGAGGGTATGCTGGCAACCCTAGTCATACTTTTGATCGTTCCGAGATCACGGAAAAGTTGGCGTAACCTACGAGCAGCAACCGGTCGAGATACTAGAAGAATGAAACCTTGAGGGACAAGACTATCCAGCCGGCTAAAGTTAAGTGGAGAAAGAACTACTAGGCAGACATACACGGAAGCGAGATTATTGAGGTGTCGTTTCCAGAGTTCATGAAACTGGAGCCGCCGGTGTTTACGGGCATGGATGTGAAAGAGGATCCTCCGTCATTCCTGGTTAGGATGGCTAAGATATTCTGTTTGATGAGATGCTCCGATACGAGATCGGTAGAGTTTGTTAGGGTCAAAAATTACACCCTAAGGTCAAGTTCAATAAGTCAAAGTCAAGGCCCGAAAAGTGGGCCCAAGCCCAAACCTGAATCCAAATCAAGCAGGCTCATGCCCAAGTCGAGCCCGAACATGAAGAGGCCGCCCCCATGCCAAGAAGAAAATTATATAATAAATAGGTTTGATGTAATTTTCATGCATGAATGTAAAATAAAAGGGCAAAACGCCAAATTTTTGTAAAGCCCATGGCTCATGTGCAAAAAGAAATAAGCACACGAGGAATGGGATGGGAAAAATGCCATTTCGTAAAAGCCTAAAGAGCTATGCGTAAACGTGTAAGCCTATATAAGACAACATGACAATGAAATGAAAGATAATATTCATTCCCCTCAAAAATTAGGGTTCTGTGCTTCCCTTCCTCAAGGTCCTAAATTTTCTTCCTTATTTTGAATTAAATCAAGAGTTTTAACTCTTCTTTTCCTAAAAAGGAATAGTTTTTTACCATAAAACCCTCGAAGGGGAGCTCAGATCTCCCACCAAATCTCTAAAAATAAGACTTTTAATTTCAACGCCCCCTTTCTCCAAGATCCAACAAAAAGAAAGGAGGAAGAAGGAACCCATCTCAAAAGAACCCATTTTAGGAAAGTCCAAAGCTCGATGAGAACGAAAAGGGAGCTCCTTTCACTATCCAAGATCTAAATCCTTTAGGAGTTTAACTCCAAATCAATTTTTGATGACTTCAACTCTAATATCCAAATCCTCAAAAGAGTTTAACTTCAAATCCAGACATTTTAGGAGGTCAACTCCAAATTCAGATCTCTTGGGAGTTTAACTCTAAATCCACATACAATTTCTTCCCTAGGAGTTTAACTCCAAAATCACTCGGGAGTTCAACTCCCAGCCCATGCTCTTCTTCCGCTGGTGTTTCCAGCGGTCGCATGCTGCGCACATGACCCGCCGGCCCCCGCCGGCCATGTGCAAGGCGCGTGACCCACCGACGCCCAGCGGTCGCGTGCGTGACCCATCCGGCTCCCACACGCCTGGCATGTGACCTGTCAGGGCGGTGCGTAGACACACGTGACCCGCTGATGCCCCACGCCCACACGCCTGGCATGTGACCCGCTGGCACCCACGCGCTTGTCACGTGACCCGCTGGCGCACAACAGTCACGTGTTGTCTCACGTGTCCTTAGGACGCTCCTCACCCCTTTTTTTTCCAAACTTTCCCCACTAAAAGTACAACCTACGTTACCCGCTTGACCCCCAACCCGCTATCCGAATAGCGGGACCCCTGAAAACTCTGTGAGACCCCCGATACGTCCGAAACACAACACACACGCACTGCACATTGAGTTCGCATGACCAGTTTTACCCGTCAATCAGAGGTTTTCTCGCTCCAAAAGCGAGGGGTAATTAACGGCAGCTTAGTCTGCGGCTGCCGGAGATTCGGATCCTCACAATCAATAAACCCCAGCCTATCCTAGACAGGGAGAATCTGTAATACGCCTGACAAGCGACGCGTATTTCAATCACAATAGGGTGACGAAAAACACTCTACAGATTCTGACACGCCCGGTGGGACGTTTTCTCTCTTTCCATATTTCGGATTAAATATTCACGAGAACTCGATCAACATATATATATCGATTGCCTGTACTGAAATCATGCTTCTTTGTGCAGGTTAACATTTTCCAATTGCAATCGTCGGACGCAACAAAATGTCTCTAAGAAAAGCTCGGCTCTCAACACAGCTCTCATCTCCTACACAATGAAGATGGACGCCGGGACGGTCCTCCCGGCCAGTTTCGGGTGACAGTGGTAGGAGCCGCCGCTACCATTTAGCTCAATTCTGTTCGTGCCAGCTAATGTCATCCCTGCTCCTCAAGCCCCGGCGACGGATAAACCGGCCTCAAAAGGCAAAAGGCCAAATGTCATGGTCGCGAAGGTACCTCAGCCCAAGCATAAATCCGTTTCCGAACGACTCTCCGTTGCTCCAGCTGGGGGCAAGGCCATCAACACTAATAAAACAATAAGACGTCTCCATGCCCCAACGGTGCCCTTAACAACTGCTCGATCGTGTATCTTCTCTAAGTTCCCCGTCTATCGACTCATGATGGCTTCCTGGATCATGGATGCCCGCCAAGCTCTCAAAATCGAGAAGCTAAGACAGAAAAGGCTCAGATACAAAGCCAACAAAGGGCTAGGGCTTTTGCTGGGCTGAACTTCCTGAGGTTCCAAGGACAAGGTTACCCCGCAACAGCTGAATCGGCTGTAAAACTCACTAACTCTTTTGAACTGCTAAAATCGGTTCAGAAGAATGCCATGACCGCAAGAGTCAAGAAAACTGCGATCCGGACAGCGCCACCCAATGACTGAATCAGGCCAACTGTCTTCAATCTCCTGTCCTTTCCTGAAGAGGAAAGGCCACGACGGTCCGAAAAATCAGCCGCCAATGATAAATAGATGTCTGGATATGTCGTCCATACTGTCTACATGGTGGGCATGCGCAGCAAGAGCAAGGATGGGGCCACCACATCTCAAATTCAATCTGGTGTGAATGTGGCTGCCACTTTCCAAGACCAGCCTCCTCTGGAAGGTAATGAAGACACTTCCAGTGAGGCTGATAAGCATAAAAATCCCTCAGTTCATGAGGAGTCGGGCTCGGAAAGCGAAGAGGAGCCAATCTTCCGTCCCAAGACCGCAGAACAGCAATTTCTCCAAGAGCTTCAGAAGCAGCTCAGAAATAAAGACAAGGAGATGGCCAAGCTCTACTCGAAAATTGACGACTTGACAAACGTCGTCTTACAGCTCACGGCCCAAGTTGCCTCTCAGCCGCCCAATCAAGCGCAGGGCTCTGCTCATAACCGGGAAACGGTGTCCCGAGGCAGCCGACGCCTATTCCCTTAAATCCAAAGGTGGGCGAACCGCACGAAAATCGGTCGCATCTTATTTCGGGAAATGTCTTGACTACCGATGACAGCAACCCGCTACCTCAAGATCAAATCATGAATTTAGTCGCCAACAAAGTCAAAACATTGGTAGCAGAAGCCGAAACCGAAATGCAAAAAGATGTCAGCAGTAGCGGGAGACCATATCCTACTCGGTGTGATCTGGTAGAGTTTCCTAACGGCAATGTCATCCGCGAATTCGAAAGATTCAATGGGACGGGAAATGAGAATCAACACATCACCCACTTTAAAGCCTCATGCGAGAATATTATGGGCAACGATGTGCATCTCCTCTGCCAGTTCGTCAATAGCCTAACCGATGTCGCTTTCAACTGGTACGCGAGCATACCGGATGGCTACGTTACTACTATCGTCCAAATGGAACCTCTATTTTGACAAAAGTTCATGAGTGTCAGCGATAAGATCACCATTGCCGACCTCGTAACGACAAAGCCAAATAACGAAAGCAGCACGGATTTTATAACCCGATGGCGCAATCTCTCCATCAAATATGAGCCACCGTTGAAACAAGACCCATCTGTCAATCTCCTCATTGGAAATCTTGGCATCTGGATGAATCCCTTTTTGTGCACCGTGGGTCTCAAGACGTTCCAAGAACTGACCAAGAAAATTCAAATGATAGAGCGCTCAAAGCAGGAATCTTCTTCGGATTCCCAAAATAACAATAAATCCTGAAGAAACCGAGAGGACGATAATCGCAAAGGCGGAAATTCCGATGATGATGAATCTTTTAACACTTCGGCTAACCGAAATAAACGAGAGATGAGCGGGCCGAATGCCAACCAGCCTCGGAAGCCAGTGTTGGGAGAGGAAGAGAATCTCCACTGAAAAAGAAGCTGGATAAGGTATATTCCTTCAGAAGGGACAAACTCCATAAAATATTCAAATAAGCCATAAAAAACGGTCTACAATTGTCAGAATCAAAGAGACCACAAGAAGTGAATATGACCGGCGACCCCAAATATTGCCTCTATCACAGAGTGATAGGTCATACAATTGAAGACTACTTTGTCTTTAAAGATTGGGTCGAAAAGCAATACAAGACAGGAGAGATAGAACTGTCTAAAGGCGTGATGGCAAACAATCAAGCTGCGACAGCCAATTTCATACAAACAGATACCGAAGACCTTTGGGAACCTGCTGTCCTCGGTCGTCTGCCCTTCTCTGAAAAGTGCGGACCAAGACAAAAAGTCAAGCCAAACGAGCAATATTGCCAAAGAAGAAGCAGTAGATGGGTACACAACCCATACGATCTACATGATGGGGCACATCCTCCTACACCTTATAGCCATGACAATGACGTGGTTATTGACATCCAACACCGGCTCTGTCTAGATGATGAAGAGCCCACTCGGGCTATTAAGCCAAAGGATCCCGTGGTTCCTGTAGAATCGAGCTCATATGGTAAAAATTGATCACCACGTCGCTAAACTGGGAACAGTCGACCACCACGTCGTTAAACTGGGAACAGTCGACCCCTATGTCGTTAAATTGAGAACAGATGACACCTAAGTTGTTGAACTGGAAGTGTAAAAAAATTGTAAATAAATAAATAAGATAAAGCCGAAATGATGGAGCAACTCGCAATAAAAAACAGCGAGTAAAAAATGAAAAATAAAGCCGAAATGATGGGGCAACTCGCAATAAAAGTCAGTGAGTAAAAAAATAAAAATAAAGCCGAAATGGTGGGGCAACAGCGAATAAATAGCCGAAATGATAGCGCGACCTTCGCGATAAATAAATCTGAAATGATAGAGCAATCGCAGTAAAAAAAAGTGTATAAATAAATATCTCAAACCCTTCCAAAAGCGAATGATGAGTCGCTCCTGAAACCATACTTCAGTGTTCGCGATGCAGACACCAACAAAATTTCAAACCCCCCCGAATATCCCAACCGCAAATGATGAGTAGCTCCTGGTACCATTCTAGTGTTAGCGATACAAACGCTAATAAAATTCCAAATCCCCTAAATTCTCTCAGCCCTACGGCCAGTTCCCAAATTTACTACCGTATACAATCCACGGGCTCAAATAATCCTCATCACTCATGCCTCACCGCAATCATAAGCCCCGCGGCGGTCTCCGCCTATGGAATTATGCTCCATTTAGGAAAGACCCACTCATGTGTTCTCACGATACATGAGGACAAAACTTACGAGATCCTCTCGACTCGTAAGAAAACACCTTTGTGGGATCCTCACGACTCATAAGGGAAAAACACACTTGGGGTCCTCATGACTCCTAAGAAGAAAATACACTTACGAGATCCTTTCGACTCGTACGAAGAAAATGCTTTTATGGAACCCTTGCGGCTCATAAAATTGAAAAGTCTTAGGTGATAGGGACCTAAACATGTCTCCTAAGCCATCGCTCTCCAACAGGAAAAGGAAAATGATGAATTGCTCCTGGCACTTTGTAACAGCCCTAAACTTTCTGTACAATTTTTTTTTCAAAAATACAGAAAGGGATACTTGAGCTGAGCACAAGTTATAAGTTTGATTTGCTTTGGAACAGCAAGAAGGAGCTTGTAGCTCATTGGTAAGACCTTGCACTGCTGAACCAAAGCACCAGAGTTCAAATCCCATCAACCACACATTTTTTTTAATTAAATTATTTTAATCTTTTAGAAACCTAAGAGTCTACACGTGCGCTACACTTAATTGGGTAAGTTACAGAATATACAAATGTGTCCACGAGGCTAGGACAAGCGTCAGGGACACGTGGTGAAGACACAAGCCCCGACTCGCCCAACTTGGGCCGGCGACTCGACTGACTTGGCCGGCGTCGCCGGGTCAACTCGGCCTAAACCCTAATTTTCTTTATTCCCTTGCACTCTTTAGCCTACCCCACTCCCCATGCACTGTTTAAATTCTCTGCAATTAACTAGAGAATTAAAATACCCCTTTTAATCCTTTTTAATGCAAATTTAAATACAATTTTTATCACACCCTTTCACTACCCTAAACCCTATATTTTTCCTATAAATACCACCACTCACAAATCCCTGCCCAGACTCTCAAGAAAATTCCCAAGACTTTTTGTGTGCAAGTGGAGTTAACAAAGGGCGAAGCTCCGACGAACTTCCGACGACGATCCGAGAAGATTCCGACGACGAAACGACGCACCGGCACCTCCTACCTCTTCCTCCTCTCTTCTAGTCAACTAACCTGTAAGTCCCTACTTCTCATTCTTTTCTCTATTCTAAAAACATTTAAAACTAAAACTCGACGGAAGCGGAGTTAGTCCGACTTCCGATTCGGTTTTTTCTTAAAAAGTTCTATTTTTCTTAAACACAATAATATCAAACTCTTATGTCATGACCATTAAACATTAACGAAGACAATAGAACAAGTTTGACATCAAAATAATAACCGTGGCAAGTTTTATTCCATTTTTACATTAAAATACCTTTATGTTTCATATCGACATATTTATACCTTTTAACCGTATTACTTTAGAAAACTCACGAAGTAATGACCTACAACCTCACAACACTCAAATGTAACATAGCATGATAGAATTTAGGAACATAGATCTGGGAGAAATACGACTTTACATATAACTATCTTCAACTATTAAAAACCTTTTTCTACAAGAAATGTATTTTAACAAATTTTTGCAATTGCGTCTCTACAACCCATTTTGGGGAACCCGTTCGGGATGGTGCGGATTATCGCACATCTTCAGGCTTAGTAGAGTGAGATGCAGACCTCCGCAAGGAGCATACAATCTCGAAAGATTTAAAATACAATTTTCTTTAGAAAAATATGGTTTCTATTATAAATAAAACTTATATTTTTAATATATATATATGTAATTAATATCAAAATACCTATTTTTAATATTTATAATATTCCACATTTCCAAAATTCAAGAAAAACATTCCATTTACAAGAAAATACCATACAATTCCAATATTACAAATAAATACCACATATTATGAAATTAGGTTTTATTCACTATAAATATCACATTGATAAAATATACATTCATGAAAACTCTAAAGACGATAATAAAATACTTGAGGTGTATTTTGAAAATTATACAAAACAATTTTACATAAAACCCCCTTAAGTTATACTAAATTACAATAAGAACCCTAGTAAACATAGGTTTAAGCGGGACCAGTCTCTTAAGCCTCAGGGAGCCGGAGATATGGGTGCTTGCCTATTTAAGGTAGACAACTTAACAAACAGTGTTATCAACACGGTAATTGTTTTTGAAAAAGACACAAATCCTGTCGTCCATGTGCAGCAGTTACCGATAGCACCAAAACATAATTCAGGATTCAATTCCTTTTCTAAATTGTCTGACTCAGACTGAGTCTCGATATAATAAACCTGACTTGAATATGATTCAAGTATAAACTTCAATTCAACATGAATCCATAGATCCATATATTCAATCTGTTCAATCTAATCAATCTATATTGACTGAACCGAACCATGGATATATTTCATTTACATGTTCATCCATTATATCCGTTCCATTACTGATATCATGGTTTTGGCAAGCCATCCATATATACAATTATAATACAAGACAATACAATTCAAATAATACAATCAAGACATCGCGGGATTTAAGGGGTAGACTGGTACGGAAGGTGTTAAAAATGGCACGAGACTGCAACCATAATACACCTAACCTGAATTCAATTGCCGTTGTACCGTGGCTAAACGGTTCCTTGTGCTCATTATACCTTAGTCCACGGGGAAAGTAGAACTCCTCTCATATACACTGGTCTCTTCTGTACCAAGCTACAAACAACGGCGTTAACAATATAATACAACTTTAAAAGTTACACTCTCTCTGTCTATTATATTTCTCCCTCGTCTTTGAGACTTACCGAGCGATTTGTTCGCTGACGATATTCTCTTTCTTCTTCTTCTTTGGAATGTCGTCAGGTGATTCGGACCCACTGGAGATCAAGCCCACTAGCGAGGATTGGGACCCGGTAGCTTTCGACCCAGAGCTTTAGATTCCTTTGTACACATTTACATTCTGTATTTTCCATTTCTGTTATGCCACTGTTTAGGCATTATTTTCCATTCCATGTATTTACTTTTCAGATGTATTGTAAAAAGAACGTTAATAAATAAAGTTGTTCAATTATATCCATTATCATTATCTCTGGTGCATTTTACTTATATTGCTTAGCGTGTTTACTTCTGAGTAAATACGTAGCGGCCTCGTCATGTCCTCTGCCCGTATACTGGGAAGCGGGGCGTGACACGCTTGTGCTCCAGTGTTAGCAATGTTGATGCCGACCCCAACCCCAAAATTCCAAACTTTCGATCCAATAGACCCCTAAATCATTAAACTGGGAACATATGACCTCTAAGTCGTTAAACTGGGAACAGATAACCCTTAAGTAGTTAAACTAAGAACGAGGGAAATCCTCTGGTGGCAAATGATGATTCGCTCCTGCACCATATTCCAGAGTAGCGATGTTGATGCCAAACCAAAGCCAAAATCCTCAACTCCTCTTATAGCAAATGATGATTCGCTCTTGGTACCATATTCCAGAGTAGCGATGCTGATGCCAACCTAAATCCCATATTCTTCATAGAAAATGATGATTCGCTCCTGGTACCATATTCCAGTGTAGAGATACTGACACCAAACAAAAACCCAAATTCCAAGTTCCAGGCTCAAAAGCCCCGCTGGACGGATTAGAAACTTCTAAACCAAATCAAATCAATAAGTCAGCCAACGACCTCCCCGTCAGAACCAAGTTCCGCCTCGGAAACAAGTCAACCAACGACCTCCCCGTCAGAATTAAGCTCCGTCTCGGAATCAAGTCAACCAACAACATCTGCGTCAGAATCATGTTTCGTCTCAGAATGTACTCCGTGTCGAAATCATGCTTTGTCTCGAAGTATTTGACTTCCCTATCGGAATTATACTTCGTCTTGGAATCAACCTCTGCGTCGGAATCATACTTCGTCTCAAAATGTGTCCCGTGTCGAAATCATGCTTCGCGTTGGAGTATCCACCTTGTCGGAATTATGCTTCGTCTGGAAATCATCCTCTACATCGGAACTATATTTCGTTTAGAATACCTACCTCTACGTTGAATCATGCTTCATCTCAGAATGTGTCCCGTGTTGAATTCATGCTTCGCCTCGGAATATCCACCTTCCTTGTAGAAATTATGCTTCGCCTGGGAATCAACCTATACATCGGAACTATATTTCGTTCAGAATACCAACCTCTACGTCGGAATCATACTTCTTCTCAAAATGTGCCCCATGTCGAATTCATGCTTAACCTCGGAGTATCCACATTCCCATCAGAATTATGCTTCGTCTAGGAATCAACCTCTGCATCGGAACTATATTTCGTTCAGAATACCTGACTCTGCGTAAGAATCATGCTTCGTCTCAGAATATGCCCTGTGTCGAAATCATGCTTTGCCTCGGAGTATCCACCTTCCCTGTCGGAATTATGCTTCGCCTTGTAATCAACATCTGCATCGGAACTATGTTTTGTTCAGAATGTCTACCCTGTGCCGGAATTACGCTTCGTCTCAGGATACGCATGTCCCACCATAAAACCCTCGAAAGGGAACTCAGATCTTCCACCAATCTCTAAAATGGAGACTTTTAATTTCAACGCCCCTTTTCTCCAAAATCCAACAAAAAAAGAGGAAGAAAGAAACCATCTCAAAAGAACCCATTTTAAGGAAGTCCAAGGCTCAAAGAGGGCGAAAAGGGAGCTCATTTCACCATCCAAGATCTAAATCCTTTAGGAGTTTAACTCCAAATCAATTTTTGAGAAGTTCAACTCTAAGATCCAAATCCTCAAAGGAGTTTAACTCCGAATCCGGACCTTTAAGGAATTTAACTTCAAATCTAGACCTCTTGGAAGTTTAACTACAAATCCATATCAAATTTCTTCCCTAAGATTTTAACTCCAAAATCCCTCGGGAGTTCAACTCCCAGCCCAGGGGCTAAGCATCTTCTTCCACCGGCGCACAGCGATCACGTGCCGCGCACGTGACCCGCCGGCGTCCAGCGGCCATGTACAGGACGCATGACCCGCCGGCACCCAGCGGTCGTGTGCGTAACCCGCTGACGCCCGGTGACTGGCACGTGACCGGTTGGTGCCCCACGCCTGGCACGTGACCGGCTAGCACCCAGCGGTCACGAATTGTCTCACGCGTCCTTAAGACGCTCTTCACCCCTCCTTTTTCCCAACGTTCCCCACTAAAAATACCACCCACGTGACCCGCTTGACCCCAGCCCACTATCAGGATAGTGGGATCCCCGTAAACTCTGCGAGACCTCCGATACTTCCAAAACACAACACACTACACATTGAGTTCGCATAACTAGTTTTACCCGTCAATCGGAGATTCTCTCGCTCCAAATGCAAGAGGTAATTAATGGCAGCTTAGTTCGCAGCTGCCGAAAATTCGGATCCCCATAATCAACAAACCACAGCCTACCCTAGACGGGAGGAATCTGTAATACGCCTGACAAGCGACACTTATTCCTATCTCAATAGGGTGACGAAAAATACTCTACAGAGTTGGCTAGCTTTCGTTTAGAGGGTCTTGCTCAGACCCGGTGTGAGTCGATCGAAAGAAGTCGAGCAGTAGATCTTCCTATGACGACGTGGGACGAGTTCTCAGAAGTTTACTTAGCCAGATTTCTTCCGCAGAGCGTCGTAGATGCCCGAGATCGCAATTTCGAGTCGTTGCGTAAAACACCAGATATGATCGTAGCCGAGTATGAATTGCAGTTTACGCAACTATCAAGATATGATTCCTGCTAGGTCAATACTGAAAAGAAGTGGATTAAGAGATTCGTACGAGATCTCGATACGCAGTTGTTCGTCTCCGTTGGTGCCCAGCGTTTTGATACATATGCAGAGGCTTTAGATGCGACAATACTTATGGAGGAACGTCTTGATGAGATTGCGGCTGTTCTGGAACCGAAGTGGGTCGGCCTTGATGTCCCTGTTTCCGGGCAATTCGGCAGAGATGATATAAATGGAGGCCGTGGTGAGCTCTTTCCAGGAAGCATTGGTGATAGAGATCGGACCCAGGGCCAGATGTTTAACTCGTATCCAGAAGGCCATAGGCCGCCGTCGGTGTATTACGAGTACGGGAGGTCAGGTCTTGTACCGTGAGACTTCCAAGCGGGGCAGCAGTTCCTGTCACGCCCTACCCCCAACACAGACGGTATTATCCGCTGTGGCCAAAACCGCACAGTTTTGTCTTTCGGAGCGAACCGGACTTAACCAGGGGCCAACTTCCCAAGAGGTCACCCATCCCAGAATTTCCCTGGTTCAAGCACGCTTAACTACGGAATTCTTAAGCTCTTGTAGTGCTGGTCAACTTAAAAGGCACCTCTGTATTGAAAAGTGGTATCATTCCATTTATAGTACAGACCTGCACTCTTTCTGAATGTATTCTGAAAATTCCTCATTGTTCTACAGTGGGCCCCACGGACTCAAGAGGTGGCCCTCCACGGATTCAAGAGGTGCTGTAACACCTTAATACGTTTATACAATATTAATGGGTATTTTAAGACTTGCTTTATAATACTTTTACTTTATTCATTTGGGTTGTGAGTAATTCGAATAGTGGTGGTGGTTATCCGACCCGACCCGCATATGTGGAACCTAGTATGGTGCTAGATTGTGTCTGATATTTATCGGTAAATTATATCTATGAGAATCTAGTATATTAGGTATACAACGTATATTTAAATCATTATATATCTATTAATAGCTACAAGTTATGGATAAGATATAGTTGTGCTAACTGCCATATCTTAGTTTAAAATCTGTCTCCTTTAAAACTCAAGATATATGATAATCAAATATTTATTAAATCGTTATATATTTATTTGTTTTCCTTTTTAAATTTTATTAGGGGTATATGTATTTAATATTATATTATCGCATTATGACTTAAATCTTTCCGTATGTGTTTTTCTCTAAAATATATTTTTGACGAGATTCTGGTAAAGTTTGATGTAATTTGAAAATGTCTGTAAAACCTTAAACTATAATATATATATATATATATATATATATATATATTGATATAATATATAAACAGTTTATATATTTATTTATATTATAAAACTCTCTCCCGTCTCGATCTCTCTCTCCTCCTATCTCTTTCTTCTCTCTCCTTCGTGTCCCTCGTCCCCAAGCCCTTAACCTACGCCGACACCACCTCCGACCCCGCCACCTCGCCCACACCCCCTACCTCACCTCATCCTTTCTAACATCATCCTCGTCATTTTCTTCTATCCCCGTGATCCAACACCACCACAACTGTCGACCCCAGTTTCCTTCTTCGCCCCCATTTCGTCATCGTCTCCTCCCCATGCCGTTGCATTCCTCTGTCCTCGCCTACACCTCCATCATCATCGCCTCCAGCATCTCCCAGCAGAAAACACCTCATCACCGACACCTTCGTCTTCTTCTTCTTTTTCCCTTCACCGGAGCCAACCCCCTTCCACACCGCCGCCGATTCCTTCATCTCCATCGATCGGAAAACCCGACACCACCAACACCACCATCGCCTGAACTCCGACCCATATCACTATCATCACTTTCTCTCTCGGAAAAAAAATCCAAGCACCCGAGATCAAACCCTTGACTTCCCCGGTCACCGGGCTCTGCCTCCATCGCCGACAACTCTTTCTGGCGCCACCACTCTCAAGCTAGCCCAAGCCGAGCCCCAGTAGCTATCGAAGCCGAGATCTTGCTTTCGTCGAAGGGTTACGTCGTGTCGTCGGTGTTCAAAACGTAGGCATTCGTATACGTCGTCCTAGTTTTACCGATCAAGACAAGTTTCTAAACTTGCAACATACTACATTACATATGCCAATACATATATATATAGATAGTATACACAGATTTATTATTTAGCAAATTGTTATCGATGTACAATTTTTATAGTAATAATCCATATTACTAATACTAACTTGTGTATAGTTTTAACGGTGAGGTCACGAAAATCTACTTAATTGAACTATACGAATTAGTATATATATATATATATATATATATATATCAAGTAGCAAACGTAAAACGTTATTATAAATAGGTTTAATATATATTATAAATAAATTAATCAGACCTTACGATTTAAATAGTATGCATTAGTTAATTATACAGTGAATTAAATAGACTGGTTACTGTTATTTCATTGAATATTTCTACTGTTTAATATACAATACCTGACATGTGCACGATACGTTCGTTGCTATTGCCATTACTATATTATTTACACTTGTTACCTGAATAACTACTAATGCCGATGGTATTGACTAGTTATCCTGATTGACCTGACTTGTTGTCTGGTTAGACAAGACTTGTACACGACTGTTCCTGTGTTGGTATTAGGTAGAATTTATATTGATACCTGACTGGAACATGAAAGCATGGGGGAAAAGGAAAATCAAGAATGTAACCAAAACGTAACTCAAGAGAATATTATTATTGTTTGCCGTGATTCCGGATGTGAACGGAATAACCATTGTTTATTGTACCGTGGTCCCGTAGGGCATGAACGGGATATATTGTGTCGTGGTCCCGTGGGGAATAGACGGAATATATACCGTTGAGTTATGATGAGTATTGTATTAATTGGTTTCAAATACCGTTAGGATAGATAATCTAGAAACACAGACTTTAGGATACACGTGACATACCTATAACCTACGGTTGTATCACTTGCGCTTGTTTATTTATAATTATACATCATTTTGTGCATAACACCTTGTAGTGCATTGCTCAGTTTATTATTATGTTATTTATGACGCACTGACGTCTGGGTTTCGCATGGCCCGGTTCCTTTAACCTTGTCGCAGGAAGATTAAGAATATTTTGGCAAGCAAGCTGAGCAATGAAGAGCTTTGCCGATTAGTTTAGAGATATTTAGTTTATTTTTATTTTCTAATTAAAGTTTTAACGTTGCGATTCCATAGGGGCGTAATTAGGATATTATTTACTTGTTAGATCTTTATTCATTTCCACTACTTTCTCGTTATTATTTTATTGTGACGGTTGAACATGTGTTAGTTAGATTTTATTTACTGTTCTTGATATCTGATTAACAGCCGTAATATGACTATGGAAGGATTTTTCCTCGCCATAGGTAGTATGATTGAGTTTGTCACGTACCGTATTTACTTATTTTGGGAAGCGGGGCATGACAAGATTTTGTTGGTATTAGAGCGTAGGTTTTAGGATTGATCGAGTATGGTGCAATTTGTAGTTGGGTATTGGACCCGATATATTGACCAGAAAACCCGAAATTAGGAACATGTCCTGCCACATTACTATTTTGCCAGTCTTGAATCTATAGCTTATCGACTTCTTGTTTATTGAATCATGTTTACCGTTACTAATCATTTTCAGTGTTCTTGGCTTCAGAATCATGGCAAATAGAGATTTGCGGGCATACCAGAGACGTGTAGACGACGCTGCATTACTTGGGGTCATACATGGTATGTTGGAAAACCAGAAGCGTCAAACTGAACTGAACCAGCGACAAGCCGAGACTTTCCAGGAGGGCCTGAGGACGGCCCAAACAGACTACTATCACAGAAGCTGAGAGGGCAGCAGCTCCCAGACCAACACAGCGTGAGGGCACCATGGCAGATTTTAGGAAGCTCGGTCCGTCCACATTTACAGGATTGGAGGAGTCATTGCCAGTGGAACAGTGGATAGGAGATACAGAGAACTTTCTTGTTGCCGCATAGATTTCAGATGAGAAAAGGATGGGTGTAGTACGCATCCAATTGATAGATTACGCTCGCGAGTGGTGGCTTGTTGAGAAGACCTGTCTAACCAAGTGGATCAGCTGGGCGACTTTTTCACGAAGTTTCTTAGAGAAGTTCTTTCCGCAATCTGTGAGGGACGAAATGGAGAAGTTCATTAGCTTGAAGCAGAATGACGGATTCGTTGATACTCCTGCGGCTGCATAGACCCGACTCAGTCGATTTGTGGGGCCCTAAGTTGCTAACGAGGCAAATAGGGCAAGGCGGTTTATGCGTAGCTTGAATGTGGAGATTCAGAGACATATCATATCGTTGGGATTGACTTCCTTCTCTTAAGTTCTCAAGACGGTTAAGGAACAACAGAGTTTATCGGTAAGAGTAAAGGGTACTCAACAACAAACAGTTGCAGGGCGAAAGACTCCGTATACACCAACCAGAGCTTCTGTACGTAGAGACATTCCGATAAACACACAGAGGACAGTACCTATGAAAAGGACCTTTGTTTCTACGCAGAAAAAGGATGTGATTTATGATTACTGCCAACGACCGGGTCATTTTCGGAGGAGTGCCGGATGAGGCTTGGCCAGTGTTTGATTTGCGGAGCTACTGATCATCGAATTAATATCTGTTCATCGAGAGTTTAGTTGAAGGGTGATACTCCGAAAGCAAAGCAGAAGCAAATTACTCAGAGGCCTAATCAGGTGTGGGCCTTCACCTTGAAGGCCGAGGAAGCCAAGGCTTCAAACGATATTGTTTCAGGTATCCTACATGTTTATAATTTTCCCGTATTGGCATTATTCGATTCTGGTGCATCCCGTTGCTTTACGTCGTCCAAGTTTATTAGTACATACTCTATCCCACACACGATCCTATCTAGCTGTTGGGGCATACACACTGGGAATGGAAGAATTATATCTAGTAATGAGTGCAGGGGTTGCTCGATTGTTATTTGCGGACGGGGGTTACTCACGGATTTCTCGGTGATTGATACTGGCAGTAATGATGTATTGGGAATGAATTTTCTTGGCATTTTCCATGCTCACATTGATTGTAGGGCGAAGAAAATGTTTTTCCAAATTTCCGGACATCCAATGTTCGTATTCTTAGGATGTAGCAAATCTGTCGGGCCAGTCGAATTTAGGGCTAAGCCGATAAGTGCCGCTTTTTCGTCAATGGAATCAATCAAGAAGGAAGCACCAGTAGTAGTTCGAGACTTCATGGACGTGTTCGAAGACATCTCGGGTTTACCGCTAAAACGAGATATGGAGTTCGTGATTGATCTTATTCTTGGAACGCCGATTTCAAAAGCATATTATCCGATGGCACCGGTGGAACTGGAAGAAGTAAAGAGATAAGTTACCGAATTACTAGAGAAGGCCTGGATTCGCAGCAGTGGTACACCATTGGGAGCTCCAGTTCTTCTAGTCAAGAAGAAATATGGCACATGGAGAATGTGCATTGACTATCGAGAGTTAAATCGAGTGATTATTAAGAATAAGTATCCAATCCCTCGCATAGGCAAAATATTCGATCAACTCAGTGGTTCTCGAAGTTGGATTTGTAATCAGGATATCATTAAGTTCGGATGAAAGAAGGAGACATTTGCAAGACGGCGTTCCGAAATCGTTATGAGCATTACGAGTATTTAGTTATGCTATTTGGAGTTATTAACGCACCGGCGATATTTATGGACTTGATGAACCGAATCTTTTCACCATTTCTACATCAATTCGTGGTAGTATTCATTGACGATATTTTGGTCTATTCGAGAAGCAAAAAAGAGCATGAAGAACACTTGAGAATCGCACTACAGACGTTGAGACAAGAAAAGTTGTATGCTAAGATGAGCGAGTGCGAGTTTTGGCTCGAAGAAATAAAGTTCTTGGGTCACGTTGTATCTGAAAATGGAATTGCAGTTGACCCCGAAAAGATTGCAGCTGTTCATGATTGGTCAATTCCAAAGAACGTAGAGAAGATCAAAAGTTTTCTGGGACTTGCTGGGTACTAATAAGGTTTATGGAGAACTTCGCTCGAATAACAGAACCTTTTGTTTGGACCGAGAAGTGTTTGGACCGAGAAGTGTGCGTCAACATTTGAAGCGCTGAAGCAAAGATTGATAACCGCTCCTATTTTAACGGTGCTAGTGCCAGATGGTTCCGGAAGATTAGTTATTCACGACGACGTATCTAGGAAAGACTTAGGATGTGTTTTGATGCAGTATGAAAAGGCTGTAGTTTATGAGTCGAGGCAATTGAAGACTCAAGAGAAGAACTACCCAACTCATGACTTGAAGCTAGCGGCAGTTATTTTTGCACTGAAGATTTAAAGACACTACTTATTAGGCGAAATAGTAGAAGCGTTTACTGATCATAAGAGCCTGAAATACGTGTTCACACAGAAAGAACTCAACATGAGGCGGCATAGATGGTTGGAACTAATGGCTAACTATGAACTTGATCTAAAATGCCACCCGGAAAAAATTAATGTAGTATCAGATGCTTTAAATCGGTTGCCAGCGATACGGATGTACAAACGGAGATTATAACCGATCTTCAAAAGTTCGAGCTGGAGATCGTACTACCAGATTCTTCGGGACAGTTGATGCAGTTGCAAGTACTGCCATTCTTGATTGATAGCATTAAGGCAGCACAGTCGCACGATCCTAGATTGCAGAAATTTCGCGGACAAGTGGAAGCGAGATTTTGAACAGATTTGTTTATTCATGAAGATGGTTCGTTAAGATATGAAAATCGTTTGTGTGTACCTAAAGGAGATGTTCGTGAAGTGATGAAGGAGGCTCATAATTCCGCATATTCAGTACATCCGAAAGGCACGAAGATGTATAGAGATTTGCGACAACACTTTTGGTGGGAAGGCATGAAAGGGGAGATTGCTCGCTACATATCGAGATGCTTGGTGTGTCAGCAAATTAAGGCTGAACATGAAAAGGTAGCTGGTTTGTTGCAACCACTTCTGATCTCTCAATGGAAGTGGGAACATATAACCATGGATTTCGTGACAAGCTTATCACGGAGTCCAAAGAGCAATAACGCAATTTGGGTGATTGTCGATCAACTGACCAAAACAACTCATTTCATCCCATTTCGAGTTGCTCAGTCGACGGAGACTTTGGCAGAGCGGTACATGCAGGAGATTGTGAGGTTACATGAAGTACCAGTGAATATCGTTTCTGATCGTGATACTCGGTTCCTATCACACTTTTGGAGGAGTCTACAGGAAAGTTTGGAAACACGCTTGAAATTTAGTACGGCCTATCATTCTCAGACAGATGGACAGTCCGAGAGAACGATCCAAACTCTTGAAGATATGCTGAGAGCTTGTATGTTGGACTTTAAGGATTCGTAGGAGGATCATTTACATTTAGTGGAGTTTTCATACAACAGTTTCCAGGCGACTATACAGATGGCTCCATTCAAAGCGTTGTAGAGTGTCGCTCGCCTGTTTGTTGGGACAATATTGGAGAAAGAAAATTGTTGGGACCAGAACTCATTGTGCAAACTGCAGAAAAAATTAACTTGATTCGTGATCATATGAAAGTGGCACAAGATCGACAGAAAAGTTAGGCCGATACCGGAAGATCTTTGGAGTTTGCTATTGGTGATCTTGTGTTCTTGAAGATATCACCGACGAGGGGAGTAATCCGATTTGGAAGTCGAGGCAAGCTTAGTCCTCAATTCGTGGGGCCTTTCGATATCATTGAGCGTGTTGGAGAGATAGCTTATCGATTGGCTTTGTCATCCCTGGCGGGTGTTCATGACGTGTTTCATGTATCTCAACTCCGCAAGTATATTCGAGATGAGAGGCACATCTTTGATCGCTCGAAACTGACAATGGGAGAAGATTTAACTTATGAAGAGCAACCGATGGCTATTGTAGATCGACGAGAAAAGGTTCTCAAGAATAAAATAATCCCATTGGTAGTTGTTTCGTGGGAAAATCGTTCGTATGGAGAATCTACTTGGGAACGTGAAGACGAGATTCGATAAAAGTTTTCACATCTCTTTCCTTAAATCCGTATCTTCTTGTCTTTTCCTGTTTCGTGAATTTCGAGGACGAAATTCTTTTGTAGTTGGGTATAATGTAACAACCCGATACGTTTATACAATATTAATAGGTATTTTAAGACTTGCTTTATAATTCTTTTACTTTATTCATTTGGGTTGCGAGTAATTCGAATGGTAGTAGTGGTTATCCGACCCGACCCGCATGTGTGGAACCTAGTATGGTACTAGATTGTGTCTGATACTTATCGATAAATTAAATCTATGAAAATCTAGTATATTAGGTATACAACGTATATTTAAATCATTATATATCTATTAATAGGTACAAGTTATGGATAAGATATAGTTGTGCTAACTGCTATATCTTAGCTTATTTTTATCCATCTCGTTTAAAACTCAAGATATCAGATAATCAAATATTTATTAAATCTTTATATATTTATTTGTTTTCCTTTTTAAATCTTATTAGGGGTACATGTATTTAATATTATATTATCGCATTATAGCATAAATATTTACGTATGTGTTTTTTCTCTAAAATATATTTTTGACGAGATTCTGGTAAAATTTGGTATAATTTGATATTATCTGTAAAACCCAAAACTATAATACATATATAAATTGATATAATATATAAACGGTTTATATATTTATTTATATTATAAAACTCTCTCTCCCCCGTTTCTGTCTCTCTCTTCTTGTCTCTTTCTTCTCTCTCCCTCGCGTCCCTCGTCCCCGAGCCTTAACCCACATCGACACCACCTCCAACCTCGCCATCTCGCCCCCACCCCCTACCTCACCTCGCCTTTTCTAACATCATCCTCGTCGTCATCTTCTTCTATCCCCGTGACCCAACACCACCACCACTGTCAACCCCAGTTTCCTTCCTTGCCCCACTTTGCTGTCGTCTCCTCCAGTTGCCGTCACGTTCCTCTGTCCTCACCTACACCTCCATCATCATCGCCTCGAGCATCTCCCTTCTCAGAGCACCCCATCGTCGACACCTTCGTCTTTTTCTTCTTTTTCCCTTCATCGGAGCCTACCCTTCCACACCGCCGCCGACTCCCTCATCTTCATCGATCGGAAAACCCTGACAGCACCAACACCACCATCGCCTGAACTCCGACCCATATCACCATCATCACCTCTCTTTCGAAAAAAATCAAGCACCCGAGATCAAACCCTCAACTTCCTTGGTCACCAACCTCTGCCTCCATCGCCGACGACTCTTTCTGGCGACACCACTCTCAAGCTAGCCCAACCCGAGCCCTTGTAGCTGTCGAAGCCAAGATCTTTCTTTCGTCGAAGGGTTCCGTCGTGTCGTCGAAGGGTTAAGTTGAAGGTTTTGCATGGTCCAGTTCCTTTAACCTTGTCGCAGGAAGATCAAGAATATTTTGGCAAGCAAACTGAGCAGTGACGAGTTTTGCCGATTAGTTTAGAGATGTTTAGTTTATTTTTATTTTCTAATTAAAGTTTTAACGATGTGATCCCATAAGGAACGTGATTAAGATATTATTTACTTGTTAGATCTTTATTCATTTCCGATACTTTCTCGTTATTGTTTTATTGTGGCAGTTGGACATGTGTTAGTTAGATTTTATTTACTATTCTTGATATCTCATTGACAGCCGTAATGTGACTATAGAAGAATTTTTCCTTGCCATAGGTAGCATGGTTGGTTTTGTCGCGTACCGTATTTATTTATTTTGGGAAGCGGGACGTGACAGGTGCTCCCAGCCCTTTGGCGTGATAGGTGCCCCCCGTCCTTTGGTGTGACACTTGATTCCGAGCGGCACTTAATTCCATGAGCAAGGACCTGGATCCGACAGTTCCACACCCAGCAGTTGTACTAAGAGGTCGTGGATTTGGTGGTCCACAAAGAGAAGATGAGGACGCCAAACCGTGGGCAGAAAGTAAGTGAGAGGTCTTGCTCTGCCGGCTTTGGGTGCTCCGGCACATATCGACGTTGAAGGAGGTATATTTCAATGTCATTTGATTTGATTGGTATTTTTGTGATCCGAGTATCACACTTCGACATTGAAGAAGAAATACTTCGATGTCAGTTGTTTGGACTCGTGTTTTGATGATTGATGATTTCGTGCACATTAGATGCACATGTTGTTTTCGTGTACACCAGATGCACTTGATACGTTTACGTGCACATTATATGCACATGTTTTCGTGTACAACAGTTGCACTTGATTATGATTTCGTACACATTAGATGCACATATTGATGTTTTTGTGCTTGATTAATGTTTTGTGCACACCAGCTGCACTTGGCGTTTTTGTGCACTTGATACTCTTGATTGATATGGTTACGCGCACTTCGATACACTAGATGTTTTTTTGCATACCGTTGCACATGATATTGTTTTCGTGCATCCAGTTGCACTTGATATTGGTTTTCGTGAACCCCGTTGCATATGATATTGTTTTCGTGCATCCCGTTGCACATGATATTGATTTTCGTGCATACTCGATGCACTTGATTTTGTTTTCTTACACATGATGTTGATTTCGTGCACCCGATGCAGATGTTGCTTTCGTGCACACCCGTTGCATGCGGATTAGTTTTTGTGTAAATCCGTTGAGGTTGGATTTCAATTTCGTGCATTGCATTTGATATATATTATGCTATATACGTATTATAGCTTGATTATATCTGCGTTTGGTCATGTGCTATAGATATGCACTACAGTTATGACTATGATTGTGTATTTAATTTAAACGGTAGAATTTGCATTTTGTACTATGCATCATAGCTTGTGCGATTCTCATAGCATTTGCTGGAGTTTCAGTTATGAGAGTTTCGCACTTTTGGTTTTATGCGAACGCATTGCACTATTGTAGTTCTAGCTCGTGTGGGATCTTGGAGTCCCGTTGATTTGAGCGGGCTAAATGATTTTAGAAATGGGCCATGTTGATTTGATTCGATTCGATTTGAATGGAAAAAATATTTTAAAAATTAGGGGTTAAATTTTAATTCGATGACGGAATTTCTTTAAGTGGGGGAGATTGTAACATTTTGAAAATTATAAATATAATTTTATAATTTAAATATAGATATTATGAGTTTATGAAAATAATACCTAGTATGGATTTGGGTTTTTCGGATTGACATTCGTATGTATATTTATTTTTGGGAATTGGTAAATGTGAGATGTTTTGAGAATGATAAGTATTTTGGATTTGGGAAATGATATAGGATTTTTGTGATATTGGTTGTATTATGGTGTAGAGAGAGTCATACCCTCTCACCCATGTTGGGTTACAGCAGCGCCCCGACCGTCTATCCGAGGCCAAATGCGGAACAAAAACTTTTCAAAACTTGACGCTACCATAACCAAATACCCGGATCGTTCCATTAACCGTTAACTAGCAATCTACAAAGAAGTTAGAATGGCTATACCGATCGATCTGTGTCCTTCGGTTTTTAGCCATCATCCCATGCTCCTCGCGGTATCTCCGATCTCGCTCGATCTCCGGTCTCCTCGTCGAAATGGCACCACGTCAAGAAATCTTTATACGGGCTCCCGTTTCAAACCGAAGCAACTCGGACATGAAGTTTGCTAGCCGACATGTTCAAGAATGAAGTTGCCATTTAGATGGAAATGTGAGCAATGAGCTAAAGGATTTTGCTTTGGAAATTTTGTGCATTCATTTCCTAAAGGGGCCGGCCACATTAAGTGTAAATCCCCAGTTCCGAATAAAATTTTCCGTATTTTTTTCAGATTTTATTCCTAATTTATTTCATTTTTATACATGTTTTATTATTTTATTTAACTAACCCTAAAACTAAACCCAAATCCTACTCTACCCTTACACCCAACCCGACCCATGCCGACCCGACCCGCTTTCGCTCTTCTCCCTCCCATCTTCGTTTTCCCGCCGCTCCATCGCGTCACCTCCAACGCCCCCGTTTCTCTCACGCCCACGCCTACGCCCGCTTCTTGCGCTCGCCACGACGACCACGCCTGCTCGCAACTTCCTTGCGCCAGCCGCCACTTGACCCGCTCACTCCCCAACGGCGCACCCTTTCTCTCTACGTCCTCGACTCCAACGGCCATGACTCCCTCGTCACTACTTCGCCCTTCTCCCTCACTCCTCTGTTTTTCTCACTCTCCCGCTCTTTCGCTATCTCTAACACCTCCTCGCCAACACCCACTGCCACTCCCAACAACCCCCACCGGCGCCATCCTGAACCGCCGCCGAACTCCCCACCGAGCTCGGACCATCACCGCGGCTACCACCAGCACGACCCCGCCGACGAGCTCGATCCCCGACTCCTTCCGTCCCCTGCTCACTGCCGACAGCCACCACACCCGAGCTCCTTTCCCCTCTCGATCCCTCACCGTCGAGGAACCATCGCCGCACCAGCTTCCCCTCGTCACGAGAACCCACGCCTGCAAACTCACCGCCGTCGCAGCCACATCGTCTCGCACACGTCCGCTGGGCCACCAACACCTCGCCGACAGAGCCACTGCATCGATTCCCTCAGCCCCGAGCTCCATGACTCACCAGCTCCAAGCCCAGAGTCGTCTGAGCTCACTGCCGGCATCCCCTCTACACTCGAGCACTTCGACGGAGTCGCCGGAACCCCCGCCGTGACCGCCTTCTCGCCAGTGCTGAGCCCGAGTGCTCCGATCTAGCCCAGTCGAGCGTGCATCATGCCTTGATCGTGCTCGTCGTCGCTGCCGTGTCACGTTCGCCTAAGGCAAGTATCTTTTACTTGCTTACCATGCTATATCTTGAACCTGTGAGACAATTGAAATGGATTAGACAATTAGAATTGGTATTCTTTAATTTCAATTAGAAACAAATGAGACAATTGAAAATGGATGTGTATCTGTCGTATTGTTATCAACTAGTTTTCTACTACGACCTGTAATGGCTTGGAGTAATGCGTGATCATTTGGAATCGGGACTATAACCCAGGGTTAATACATGTAGGGATCGGGGGATCAATCCCATTTGAATTGATTAGACGAAACATGAAGTTCCGATCGATAGTTTCATGTGCATACTACGTTCTCGATTAATTGTCTTGAACCAAAACCTCGGTTGAAATTCCCCAAATTTATGATTTAAAGGATCCATGTACTGTTATCCGGTAATGTGTATAAAATTGGTGTTAAATTATTGAAGTTCCAAACATAATACGATGCACTCAGGATGCATCGTCCAAACTGAATTTTCTGATCATGCAGCCTTGTTAGCTTCATAATAAATTATAAACAAATCAGATTGTGGCGTGCTTAGGCTCGTTGTGAAAGGAACTGAATAATCTATGAATCCATGTATACGGTCACAGAAAATCATGTGGTTTAAATAGTGAAAACTGTATAGACTTATTATTCTGGACTGCAGTCCGGGGTAGCAATCCATGGGGGAAACTGAATTCTAACCACTTATACACGCCTGCTTAAAACTGAAAATGCGCGGAGCCCCATATGGTAGCGTAGATAGCTTAATTAGCTAACACCTGAAATCGGTCCCGTGCATTTTTACGGTCGTTTGGTATTTAAATCGTATTTTAGAATGTCAGTGCGTTCTGCAGTTTCTGCAGAAATGTTCAGTACATTGTCACTTTAATCTGGACATAACTTCTGATGTAGAGGTGCAAATGATAATCCGTTTGGTGCGTTGGAAACTTAACTGGTAGAACTAAAATTTATTCAACTAGGGCAAAAGCTGAATCTGCACATAATTACTGATAAACTGCGCGCGAAGTTGGGCTTCCAGTTCTGGAACTGGAATCTCAGAAATCGATCGCTTCCTTCAAACGATGATAATTCTCTAACCTGAACTCCGATTGACCTGAAATAAATTTTATTGCTTAGATAATCCAGTGTGCTTCATACGCCCTTTATACTGTTTTGGTCAATTCTAAGCGTATGATTTACCGTGAATTTTGCAAGTTATATGGCATTAGTCGTTATAGTATAATGAATACCTATTCAGTGCATTTCTACATATTTTCCCATGTTGAGTTATACCCGCCGCATAGTGAATCATTTGCATTGTCGATATATTAATGATTAGTGATTGGGTTGTGGCAAATACGACAGTGATATTGATAAGTGGAAAACGTGATTGAAAACGACAGTGATACGTATTGTCCACAACCTATCTGATTCATCAATACATACCATAACCTGGGGGAATGGGGAAATTAAGGTGGAATTGAACTCGTATTTAGCGAGGTACAGTGATTTAGAGGATGATCATTCGCTATCAGTGATATTTATATATATACACACACACACTTTAGGTCGTGGGCCTAGCGGCACGGCTGACAGAGTTATGTCCCGGACACAGTGGACCGTAGTCTCGGACATGCACGAGACCCTTGTTAAACACGAGTATCCTCTCCACCAATTGATTTCATGGACTTAATGACCGTTAAGTAGTGACATATACATTGCTTAGTTCACCGACATCTTACTCATAGTGCACTATTCATTTTCAGTTGATGTCATTATATACATGTTCTGCAATCCATTGTACTCCCCATGTTTAATAATATTGCACGCCTATTATACATATTTATTGCTATATGTGTCGCCCTGACGACCTGAGTGTGCATGCTCAGAGAACGAAGTGGAACCAGCCCAGGAGCATGACTTATCCTTCGAGATTGCGGACATCTAGACTGCACCACCAACGCTACTTTCTTTGATTTCAGCATTTGTTATTGGTTAGTTGCTTATTCTGAATAAATGTACCTCGAACTCTTCTAAATTGCAATGTAATAAAGTTGTGAACTATGATTTTTCCTTTACTCAAGCACTGTTTATTAACTACCATGTAATGCAAGAACCCGAAGTGTGACTACGGCGGGATTATTCCCTGATCATAGGAGCATGGCTGGCCTAGTCATCCCTCATATCCCGTATTTTGGGAAGCGGGGCGTAACATTAAGCACCCAAAGTGCTCGGCCAAAATTCATCAATCAAGGCAAAAGATGTTCACTGGATATTTGAGGTGAGGGGGTGAGCATAAGCAAGAATGTGGTGACCATATCAAACATCCATCACAAATATCCTACATGAAATATCTTTAGCATGAACAAAAGCATTAATGGCAAAGGATTAGTCATGAAACAAAACCATACCATTCTAAAAACTTGCTAATGACTCATCATCAAACAAAACAAGCCCACTACCCCTTCATCAATTTCGGCCAAGACAAAGGAATGATAATTTGGCCAAAAAGAAATGCACAAACATTAACCAAAAATTAAACATTAAAACTAATGTTTAATCAAGCGAAGAAAAACTGGCAACTTCAAAAGTAATTCCGTAACAAATTATAAGATTATCCCACAACTGTATATACATACCCGCATTTGTATTCCGACCGAATACGAATGCAATGAGACAAAAATATTCCTACACAATATAATACTAGGATCCGATTTAAACCAAAGCCCACCAGTATTATCCGTCCGAATTATGACACGTGCACAAGTGCACGTATATGTTCGAACCCTGTCATAAAACCATACGGTCTCTACAACGTTTCGCCCGAACTTGGGAAACTGTCTGTGGGGGACTCTAATGACTCATCAATACGCTGGCAGTGGATTTAACCACAAGCACGTCAGTGGTACTAGCTGTACGTAACGGCTGCCCATGTATTGAGCGAAAATGAAGCTGACGAGCGAATTCATCCTGAAACCCTACTGAGCCTAACAGTGACAATATCCGAACAGTCCGGTCCGTTCGTCTATGAATATCGCATATCGGGTCTAGGGGTGGATAAAGTCAGATCCCTAACAACGCGATAATTCGTGTCGGTATGAAACCCATCACCACCTGAGAAACCACTGATTCTAGATCAGTAATTCTCAACTACCTTGGCCAAGAATTTCTGGTGATGGCCACCCGTGCACTGCGCGACATCAACCCCCGATACCGGGAGAGACGAATCCCCGACGATCCATTCACTGCCTCTATGTGGCTCGGGACTGTACCCAACTAAAACCTGTTTGCACGACTCCTTTGAGCCGTGGTAGGATAGTAATCAAAACACGGTGGGAACTCACACGAGACAAATGACGATCTCAGGTCGACTGACTAACATGTACACATGTCACCTGGGAACTGCTATCTGACAATAAGTATACTACCAACTAGCAGGTTCCCGGCGAGTCCGTCCAGTGTACTCATAACCCAATGAGCACATGTATACTATCTTAGGTGAACAAACTGACACCAATAGCTTGTAAGACCTGGCCACCGCCCCTCGTCGGGGCCTCGATCAGTATACACTAGTTTACTCTGGAGTATCGATGCCCAGTTTCGAAACTCCCACGACTATGGACATTCAAGGATGCGCTTATAGACCCCAGCTCCCACGTATATGATCGTTGTCATACAGCTGGCAGTCAAGCAAGAATCTTATGGGCTCTATCAACATGTACTAGTGATGATAAAGGAAAACCAGATAGCATACTATCATCTCGAGTAAGACTGTCCTACCGGTATAAGCCCTCCCTCAATCATTGCAATCACGTGCCTGCGATCCAATAATTGACTTCGAGGGCACTATATCCAACAATCTCCCACTTGCACTTAAAGCTAATTATTGCGATGTCGCATACTCACAGCCCGTGTGATACCGAACATCCAACTCCTCTACTAATCAGTTTCACAAAGCTCGTTTGTAAAACTATTGCGTTCAAGAAATAGCCTCAGTGAGTGGATCCGTCCTGATATTTCTTTCTATGTCTCTCTTAATCTCAAGTTCGCGGAAAAAGCCATCTCCCAAAATGAGCAATACATGTCTTAGAATATATCCGGATATCTGATGGGACCCAGTTCACAAATGAACTCTAAATCCAGCAAACTTCTTAGACTGTATCGTCAACTGAATTTAATCAGTATCCTGCGCCATTCTTCCCTCGGTATCCGCTTGGACCACCTGTCCAAAATACAGTCCCTCTTCAGAGAGAAAGCTATAACTCCGACAGTCACTCTGTCATCCAGGTCACCTTGGAAGCCTTGAATGATAACCGTTTCCCAAATGATGCTGCCGTTATCAAATCCCTAGAACATCCACTTATGTTCTAAAACTGCTTCCGAACGTTTCTCCAGAATTGGATTAATATATATAAACTTATTGCATCTCGTGCAAAAACAACATATGGTGTGGTACTTGACATCTCATGATTGACTCAATTGCCTAAGCAAGTGATATGTCAATCATGCATATCCCTCTCCCCTTTAGTCTGTAAGACACCTTTAGAGAGGGTGACTCCATCACCTGCAGGTACACCACCGTGCCAGGAGTCGTCCTTTCTAAAACACTTTTAGAATACTCTCTAAGTATCCAGATTGGGACACTTCCCAAATCTAGATCTAAAATCATAGATCTAGTAACCAGAATGCCTGATATAATATCCATATCCTATGTGGAGAAACCACTGTGTGACAACTACAGTATAACCGATCGTAGTATAGCAATTTCACTCCCTACTCTGTGTATGTCATCCAAATACCAGGACATCACACCCTACTACCTTCTTAACAGATCCATCCCCTATTCTGATGAAGTCAAAGCCCATGACTGTCACATCAGAAATAGATGATCTATCTCCGCTATATCTGCTTTAGTATATAAATAGACATAAGCTACTTGTCCACTACGCTTCCGCTGCTCCCACCGACTACGACAACCCTCTGGCAGAGTCATATACACGTGCACTTCTAAAGCTAGTTTAGAACGACGCTATACTCATCCTCATGCCGGGTCTCATAGTCTGGAACAGCAGTAATGGCAAGTCTGGGTAAACAAGAACCTCCCTGCCACCGTCCTTGAGAATACCATAATACCTCTCGGGTGCCTGAGGTTACCCACCATATCTGCGGAATGGCTAATGGAATGTCAAGCCTGATTGAATTTTTAGGTCCTATTAAATTTTCCGTAATCGTTTGTGGTTCTGGAATCACTTCCAGTTCTACCATACTCCCACTTCTGTTTTCTGAAAAAATCCATTTTACTAAAACTGTGGCGAGTCAAGAACAATATAATTATTGATCTTCCAGATGGTAGAAAATTAACCCTCGTCATAGTCCGGGTTAACCCACAAACAGCCATTACAGAAACGTGCCTTGAGTTATTCAGAGTCTGGTTTTAAGCATAAGCCGGACAACTCCCCGTACCTTAATATCGTTAAGATATGAACCATTCTATATACAATATAAAAACAGATGCACTGATTTAATTGGAACCAGATTCAAATCATGCAGCTGTCTCCAGTGCATGTCAACTAAATGGAGAGAGGCCGATCAGCATTACTCAACTTAGGAGTGCATCCAATTATGAGTAACCGGAAAAAGAAACAAGTTTCTCATAACCATTACCATCAACTGAATACCAAACACAAGTATCCACATCTTCGATCATCTTGAAGAATCCTGATACTTACCACACATGGTTCTCTACTTTATTCTTGTACCTATAACTTCTCAAAACTTAGACTTTGTATTTCTATGAAACACATGTCTAAAACTGGAGAAGTCACAAGTAAACAAAATATAGTACGAGTACCAACCCCTCTGTCCTAATGGATACTGGATAACATACAATATTTTGTATAAGTCCCCTGAGTTGAATAACTCAAACCATGTGGGTCGTAGATTGAAAACTGTACTGTGGTTATGAAGAATTACACCGCTGTTGAATGCTCCTTACCTAACCATCAACTGATATAGGTAAATATCATCGACATAATTTCAAAAAGTTATATCTCAATTTATAAAATAAACGTACAGATATATCAGTTTGAAATTGGTGCATAACGGATATTCAAAACCAAATATTTGTCGTCCGGCAAAAACCCAGGCGATTTCCTCAAATATCACCAATTGCAACGAATTCCGATATAATGAGGATGATCGCCTAATTCCCAATAACTTAGTCCCACTCATCATCTGCAAAACCATACAGATGTGAGAATCATACCTGGTAAATACATATCCTGGAGTAAGGGTCTAATTGGGAAATCAGTTTTATATTAACAACGCACAGTGAAACTGAAACATGAACATGTTTCGAAGGAGTATTTGGGTATTCCTAGTAATGCTTCTTCCATTATCCAGATTCATGAATGTAACCGTATATCTCTTTGTCATCTCTCCAAATCCCTTTATTTGTTTTTACTCATTACCTTCTGTACACCCCCTTAAGCTTAATGATTTTCTTCCTTCCCTACCGTTTAGCACCAACCCATGGTTAGGAAGAAGACTATCCAATAAGCGTAATAGACGTATACTCCTAATCTTAGGAGTACTCTCAACCTGAGAGAAGGTGATGATAAAAGACAACTGAATAAATCTTATTCTATTTCTCCTGAACCAGAATCCATCCTCGAAAAAATTTCTTCGAGTTCGTATGTAATTATACGATAGATTTATCTAATGGAATTGGATCAACGTGGTAATACGGGGTGTTCTGGAAAAATACAAAGGTGAAGTAGGTGTGACGATGAAATACGTGGTTTGGTCATGAATGATAACAGTCGCAATTTACTTTGCCCTCTTTCTGATCCCTTTATTTGGCTTAACTTATTACCTTCTGTACACCAACCTTAGGCTAATTAGTTTTCTTCATTCCCTACCTTTCGGCACCTGCCTATGGTTTGGAAGAAAACTATCCAATAAGCGCAGCAGGTGTACCCTCTCCTAATCCTAGGAGCCCTCACAACCTGAGAGAAGGTAAAGAGAAAAGACAACTGAATAGTCTTATTCAATCTCTCCAGAACCAGAATCCATTCTCGAATCTGGAACAAGTTCCTTCGAGTTCGTATATAACCATACAATGGATTTATCCAATGGAAGTGGATGTCCGTAATAATACGGGATGTTCTGGAGAAACTCAAAGGGTAAAAGAAGGAGTGGCAATGATGTATGCAACTCAGACAATCCAAAAGCCGGTGTTATAAGAAAGTTCGGTTAACTTGGTTACTGAGTTATAGTATAGGATCGGGCCATGGTCGCAGTCAAAGAGAGAGAAAAGAAACACTCAGCGTACACTCTAACCTAGATCAGGATGGTTAATCACTTTATCTAATCAGAATGTCTCCCACTGTATCCTCAAATTCTCCTCCAAACCTGAAAGAAGAATTAGTCGGGATCATCCGAGAAGTAAACCAACTCATCAGTGAAAATCGGGATCCAACTCTCATCGCATGATAACTTGATAGAAGGCACTCAAGTCACCACACTCCATAAAGTATGCGCATACCTGGCAAGTTTCCTGTATGTTTGAAACTCCCGATGTGTGTTTTTACCCCTAGGACCCAAGTGACCTTGATGGAGTCAACAAATCAAAGAGTCCTAATCAAGTTCAACCCGTCATTATCTTGATTGTATTAAACCCATCCGTACGTGCCCTTGACGGAGTCAACAAGGCCGCACGACTGTCCTAACCAATCGCATATCCATGCTACAAACAAGAACCACTTAGCTACCGTACACTACGCCTTGACGGAGTCAACAAACGCAGCACGAATACTAAGTACTACTTGTAGGAAATGACGGAGGGCTATGACTGGTTTTTGGCGAAAAACCTTTAGCGTAATGAACTTGATATCGTTGATGGAACCACATAATTTTTTATAAATATATAGTGGCGAAAACCTTTGCTAAAGAGGTCACTCCCGGTGAAGGAATCTCGGCTCTTTCCCCATCGAATGAGGTGCATGATATTCTAACTGAATACCGCGATGCAAAGCAAAAGTAATCAACTATGGTAAAGTTATTACCCTGACGCAAACCTCTGTCCAAGGGGTCACTCCCGATGAAGGAATCTCGGCCCTTGCCTCGTCGAATGAGATGCTGGATATTCATAACCGAATACCACTGTGCAAAACAAAAGAGAACGTCCATGTAATAACAGCTTTTGAAAAATGTTCCAATAACATCGAATAGGTTTGTTTTCCTTGCATTGATCTGAATCAACGCAGTCTCATCAATCAATCACACTAGAAAAGAACGAAAATATGATGTACGTATATGCCATCCGCATTTGCCACTGGGTCCCGTCATCACCCATTAGGTTACTTAACTAACGACAGAGCGGGAACTGGACTAGCACGGGTGTAAAACATATACAACATCTACTAGTATATATATCAATATATAATAATCGCTCCAGGCGGGATAAATGCAACATCACAGAAAAGTAATAAGTATCACAGAACAATACAGATAATCTGGGAGCCCGGGGTTTCCTTTGAGCCGCAACTGAAACCCGACGTTCCCCTGGTCGTGTGGATAGCCTGTGCAATGAAAACCTAGACCCCTACGAGTGCGGCAAGTTACCCGCCAAAACCTGAAGCGAGGCAGCCCCCTTCAGCAAAGTGAATGGACCACCAAGCACTTCACGGAATCCGGTAACTTGGACACCCCACCTTGGATCAACCTGTACCCCCTACGAGTGCGGCGAATAGCCCGCCAATTCTAGAGTGAAGACCCCTCCGTCTCAAGGCCATGAGATGCGGGACCGTTGCCCTCTAGAACCCGGCTATCCGTGCACTCTACCGCGGGGTAATCCTAGTACAGAAAAGAAAATATGTACAACGGGTACATCGACCTCAACCCGGTCATGCCCCAAAAGAATAATATACAAACAGACAGTGATGGCAGTCCACATGTCGGACGCTCGCCCCGCGATATCAAATGTACAAATATATCCAAACTACACTACCATTGCACGCAAGCTATCCACCACGACAAATCCGCCACATCACAGCACAATACAGAACATCAACGTGAATGTCACGTTCGCAATCCCGTCTAAAAGGACTATAGCGATTAAACAAGATTTACCGATCAAATGACATTCACGGTCACAGATAGAAATGTAATGTACTGCAAACTTTAAACAATGTTAGAAAATATCGATTTCGAAATAACCCCCGAATAGCCCCAAACAAACTAATAAAACCATATCCAAACTGGGCTAAACAAACAATACCACTGCACCAATTTTACAGAGGCCGGACCACACCCCAAAAACCAAACCCAGAAGCCACTAAAGGGCCGGCGACCTCAGATTTTTTGTGCTTGGGCTCGGCCAAAATCCGAGGGATGGGTCTCATGTTTGGGGTGTGTTCTAGTGTTCATGTCAGTAGTCTTCTGCAATTGTTTAAATAATTTTTAAAGACACTTTAAAAACAACAGAGACTGGAATGTGCAGGGGCAGTGTTTGGGTTTTGTTTCGGTTTCGATACTTTAACATTGTCTAAACAAGCTAGTTTACGGTTAATGGATGGCTCTGATACCATGTTGGGTTACAGCGTCCACGTACCGACACGTGGCGCGCTTGCGCCTAAGCGTACAGCGCTGGCCCCACGCATCCCTTGGATGCCCTTTCCCCCTCTTTCTTTTTTATATATATACATATATATATATACATATGCATACATATGTACACATACACATACTCCACGACACTGTCCCTCTTAGAAAAAATTTCTAACGGGACGCTGCCCCGCACCCCGCAAGGAGGGCTGCTAGCCCTTTTGACCCCCAGCCCGCTATCCGGGTAGCGGGACCCCCGTAAAAACTCTGCGTGGCTCCCGATATATCCAAACCCACCCTCCAAAACAATACACACGTACACTGCATATTGAGTTCGCATGACCAGCTTAACCCGTTAATCGGAGGTTCCCTCGCCCCAAAGGCGAGGGGTAATTAACGGCAGCTTAGTCCGCGGCTGCCGGAGATTCAGATCCCCACAATCAATAAACCCTCGTCTACCTTAGACAGGGGGAATCTGTAGTACGCCTGACAAGCGCGTGCGTATTCCCATCTCAATGGGGTGACGAAAAACACCCTACAGATTCTGGCACGCCCGGTAGGACCATCTCTCCTCCTATATTTCGGGTTGAACGTTCATGCGAACTCAGTCAATATACATGCCTACATTTATACTGAAATAATGCCCTTTCATGCAGGTTTTCAAGCAATCACTTCTCAACGATGTCTCCAAAAACCTGCTCAGCTCTCAACACGGCTCCCATCTCATACACGATGAAGATGGACTCTAAGACGGTCCTCCCGGCCAGTCTCGGGCGACAATGGAAGGAGCCGCTGCTACCTTTCGGCTCTATTATGTTCATGCCTCTTGGCGCCATCCCAGCTCCTCAACCCCCGGTGACAGACAAACCGGTCTCGAAAGGCAAGAGGCCAAATGTGGTGGTCTCGAAGGCGCCCCAACTCAAACGCAAATCGGTGTTTGAACGACTCTCTCTGGCCCCAGCTGGGGGCAAGGCTATCAACACCAACAAAGCAACAGGGCCTCTCGAGCAAGCCCCGGCGGTGCCCCTGACAACTGCTCGATCGGGTGTTTTCTCTAAGCTTCCCGCTAATCGACTCACGGTGGCTTCCCAGGAAATGGATGCCCGCCGAGCCCTTAAAATTGAAAAGCTAAGGCAGAAAAGGCTCAGATATAGAGCCAACAAAAGGGCTAGGGTTCCTGCTAGGCTGAATCTCATGAGGTTCGAAGAACAGGGTTACCCCGCCGAAGATGGGGAAATGGCTGGGTATGTGGTCCACACTGTCTACATGGTGGGCACGCGCAGCAAGAGCAAGGACGGGGCCACCACATCTCAATCCAATCTGGCTTGAATGTGGTTGCCACTTCCCAAGAACAGCCGCCCCCGCTGGGTGATGAAAACCTTCTCGATGAGGATGATAGGCTGAAAGACCCTTCGGTCCATAAGGAGTCGGGCTCAGAAAGCGAAGATGAGCCAACTTTCCAGCCCAAGAACGCGGAGCAGCAACCTCTCCAAGAGCTCCGAAAACAGCTCAGAAGCAAAGACAAGGAGGTGGCCAAGCTCTACTCCAAAATTGACGACTTGGCGAATGTCGTGATGCAGCTCACGGCCCGACTTGCCTCTCAGCCGCCCAATCAGGCGCAGGGCTCTCATGAACCGGAAACGGTGTCCCGAAACAGCCGACGCCCGTTCCCTCAAATCCAAAAGTGGGCGGGCCGCATGAAAATCAGTCGCATCCTATCTCGGCAAATGTCTTAGCTACCGATGACAGTAGCCCGCTAACTCAATATCAAATCATGGATTTGGTTGCCAACAAAGTCAAAACTTTAGTAGCCGAAGCTGAAGCGCAAAAAGATATCAGCAGTAGTGGGAGACCATATCCTGCTCAGTATGATCTGGTAGAATTTCCTAGCGGCTATATCCCCAAATTCGGAAGATTCGATGGGACGGGAAATGCGAATCAGCACATCGCCCACTTCAAAACCTCATACGGGAATACTGGGGGCAATGATGCGCTTCTCCTCCGCCAGTTCGTTAATAGCTTGACCGATGTTGCTTTTGCCTGGTACGCGAGCATACCGGATGGCTCCGTTACTACTTTCGTCCAAATGGAATCTTTGTTTCGACAAAGGTTCATGAGCGTCAGCGATAAGATCACCATTGCCGAGCTCGTAAGGACCAAGCCCAAGAACAATGAAAGCAGTACAGATTTTATAACCCGATGGCGCAATCTCTCCGTCAAATGCGAACCGCCGATAGAGCAGAACCAATCTGTCAGAGTCCTCGTCAGAAATCTCAACAATTGGATAGCCCCATTTCTATGCACCACGGGTCTCAAAACATTCCAAGAGCTGACCAGGAAAGTCCAGATGTTGGAACGCTCAAAGCAGGAGTCCTCTTCTGACTCCCAAAATAACAATAGGTCCTGGAGAAACCGAAAGGACGATAATCGCAAAGGCGGAAATCCCGACGATTTTGAGTCTTTCAACACTTCGGCTAACCGAAATAAGCGAGGGATAAGCGGGCCTAGTGCCAACCAGCCTCGGAAGCCAGTGTTCGGAGAGGGAGGAGAATCTCCACTGAAAGAGAAGCTGGACAAGGTCTATTCCTTCAGAAGGGACAAAATCCGTAAAATATTCAAAGACGCCCTGAGGAACGGTCTACAACTGCCAGAGTCAAAAAGACCGTAGGAAGCGAATATGATCGACGACCCCAAATACTGCCCCTATCACAGAGTGATAGGTCATGTCATTGAGGACTGCTTCGTCTTCAAAGATTGGGTTGCAAAGCAATACAAGGCAGGAGAGATAGAACTGTCCAAAGGCGTGTTAATAAACAGTCAAGTCGCAACCGCCAATTTTATACAAACGGAGACCGAAGATCTTCGTGAAACTGATTCTCTCAGGCATCTGCCTTTCACTGAAAACAATCGACCACCACGTCATTAAACTGGGAACAGTCGACCTCTAAGTCGTTAAACTGGGAATGTAAAAAAATATATACATGTAAATAAACAAAAAATGTGTAAATAAAAGAAAAATAAAGAAAGGCCGAAATGATGGGGCAACTCACAATAAAAATCAGCGAGTAAAATAAAGATGAAAATAAAACCGAAATGATGGGGCAACCGCAAATAAAAGCCGAAATGATAGGGCAATCGCGATCTTCACGATAAGAAAAACTGAAATGATAGAGCAATCGCGGTAAAACAAAAAAAAGGCAAATGATGAGTCGCTCCTGGTACCATATTCCAGTGCAGCGATGCAGACGTCAACCAAAATCCAATTTCTCAAAAAAATTCCGGCCCAACGATTAGTCCCCAAATTGACTGCCGTATACAATCCACGGCTCAAATAATTCTCAACATACCCATGCCTCACCTTAATCACCAGTTGCGCGGCTGGTCTCCACCTTTGGAATTATGCTCCATTGAGAAGACCTACTCATGTGTCCTCACGATACATGAGGAGAACAAACCTTTGTAGGATCCTTACGACTCATAAGGGAAAAACACACTTAGGAGTCTTCCGGACTCCTAAGGAGAAAATACACTTGCGGGATCCTTACGACTCGTAGAGAGAAAATGCTTTTATGGGACCCTCACGGCCCATAAAATTGAAAAGCCTTAGGTGATAAGGACCTAAACCTGTCTCCTAAGCCATCGCTCCCCAAACAGAAATAGGCAAATGATGAATTGCTCTTAGCACGTGTGCTTCAGTGTTAGCAACGTTGATGCCTACCCTAACCCCAAAATCCCTAACCCCAATCCAATAGACCCCTAAGTCTTTAAACTAAGAACAGATGATCCCTAAGTCGTTAAACTGGGAACAGATGACCCCTAAGTCGTTAAACTGGGAACGAAGGAAATCTCCTCATGGCAGATGATGATTCGCTCCTGGTACCATATTCCAGTGCAGCGATGCTGATGCCAAACCAAAACCAAAATTCTCAAATCCTCTCATGACAAATGATGATTCGCTTCTGGTACCATATTCCAGTGTAGCGATGCTGATGTCAACCCAAATCAAATCAAACCAACCACCTCTACGGCGGAATCATGCTCCATCCCAGAATTTACCCAGTGTCGAAATCATGCTTCGCCTCGGGATATCTACCTTCCCTGCCGGAATTATACTCCGCCTCAGAATCAAGTCAACCAGCAAGCTCTGCGTCGGAATCATGCTTCGTCTCAAAATGTGCACCCCGTGTCGAAATCATGCTTCGCCTTGGTGTATCTGCCTTCCCTGTCGGAATTATGCTTCGGCTCGGAATCAACCAACAACCTCCTCGTCGGAATTATACTCCACCTCGGAATCAAGTCAACCAGCAAGCTCTGCGTCGGAATTATGCTTCGTCTCAGAATGCACCCCGTGTCGAAATGATGCTTCGCCTCGGTGTACCTGCCTTCCCTGTCAAAATTATGCTTCGTCTCAGAATCAAGTCAGCCAATAAGCTCTGCGCCGGAATCATGCTCCGTCTCAGAATATACCCCGTGTCGAAATCAATGCTTCGCCTCGGAATATTTGCCTTCCTTGTCGGAATTATGCTTCGCCTGGGAATATTTGCCTTCCTTGTCGGAATTATACTTCGCCTGGGAATCAACCTCTGCATCGAAATTATGCTTCGGTCAGGATGTCTGCCGCTCTTCGGAATATGCTCCGATCCCTGGAATCATGCTCCGCTCTTTGGAATGACGCTCCGATCCCTGGAATCATGCTCCGCTCATCGGAATGATGCTCGATCCCTGGAATCATGCTCCGCTCATCGGAATGATGCTCCGATCCCTGGAATCATGCTCGGCTCTTCGGAATGATGCTCCGATTCCATGGATCGGAGCATCATTCCGAAGAGCGGAGCATGATTCCAGGGATCGGAGCATCATTCCGATGAGCGGAGCATGATTCCAAGGATCAGTGCTCCGATCCTTGGAATCATGCTTCGCTCATCGGAATGATGCTCCGATCCCTGGAATCATGCTCCGCTCTTCAGAATGATGCTCCGATCCTTGGAATCATGCTCCGCTCATCGGAATGATGCTCCGATCCCTGAAATTATGCTCCACTCTTCAGAATGATGCTCCGACCTTGGAATTATGCTCCGCAAATCGGAATGATGCTCCGATCCCCGAGAATCACGTTCCCCGAGGGATACTCCGACCTTGGAATTATGCTCCGCGAATCAGAATGATGCTCCGATTCCCGGGAATCATGCTCCCCAGGATGATGCTCCGCCCCCGGAATGATGTTCCACCTCGAAGTCCAGCTTCAAGATCCATCAATTTCATGCACACAACTCAAATGTGCAGTGTGCATTTATTGATGGGGGGCAATTCGTTGGGGTAAAAATGTGCACCCCAGTTGACCGAGTCAAACTCAAGGTCAACCCCCAAGCTAGGTGGACCCAAGCCCAGGTCAAGCGGGCCCATGCCCAAGTCGAGCCCGCGGCCAGCCTCCCCATGCCAACAACAAAATCATGTAATAAATAATTTTTATGTAATTTTTTATACATGAATGTATGCAAAATGGGCATAAAGCCAATATTTTGTAAGCCCATGGCTTATGTGCAAAAATGAAATGGCACATGAGCCATAGGATAGGCAAAATGCCATTTTGTGAAGCCCAAGGGGCTATATGTAAATATGTAAACCTATAAAAGACAAAATGATGATGAATAAAGTAACACTTTTCATTCTCTCAAAAACCTAGGGTTTGTGCCTCTTTCCCCCTTTCTGAAGGTTTCAAACCTTCTTCTTTTTTTGTGAATTAAATCAAGAGTTTTACTCTCCCTTTTCCAAAACTAAATAGTTTTTCACCACAAAACCCACAAAGGGGAACTTGGATCTGTCATTAGATCTCAAAAAGAAGAGATTTTAGATCTCACATCTCTTGATCCAGCCAACAGAGAAGGAAGAAGAAGAACCCATTTCCTCAACCAAAACACTTTTAGGAGTTTAACTCCACTCTAAACCCTATTTCTGGGACTAAAAGCCACTTTTTTCTCACCAGCGCCCAGCACTCGAGCGCAGAGCGCCCACGTGCCGACACGTGACGCGCTTGCGCTCAAGCGCACAGCATCCACGTGCCGACACGTGGCGCGCTTGCGCCTAAGCGCACAACGCTCAAGGCGCTGGCCCCACGCATCCCTTGGATGCCCTTTCCCCCTCTTTCTTTTTTATATATATATACATATATATATACATATGCATACATATGTACACATACACATACTCCACGACACTGTCCCTCTTAGAAAAAATTTCTAACGGGGCGCTGCCCCGCACCCCGCAAGGGGGCTGCTAGCCCTCTCGACCCCCGTAAAAACTCTGCATAGCTCCCGATATATCCAAGCCCCCCTCCAAAACAATACACACGTACACTGCACATTGAGTTCGCATGACCAGCTTAACCCGTTAATCGGAGGTTCTCTCGCCCCAAAGGCGAGGGGTAATTAACGGCAGCTTAGTCCGCGGCTGCCGGAGATTCAGATCCCCACAATCAATAAACCCTCGCCTACCTTAGGCAGGGGGAATCTGTAGTACGCGTGACAAGCGCGCGCGTATTCCCATCTCAATGGGGTGACGAAAAACACCCTACAGTTGCCATTTAGGTGGAAATGTGAGCAATGAGCTAAAGGATTTTGCTTCGGAAATTTTGTGCATTCATTTCCTAAAGGGGCCGGCCACATTAAGCACCCAAAGTGCTCGGCCAAAATTCATCAATCAAGGCAAAAGATGTTCACTGGATATTTGAGGTGAGGGGGTGAGCATAAGCAAGAATGTGGTGACCATATCAAACATCCATCACAAATATCCTACATGAAATATCTTTAGCATGAACAAAAGCATTAATGGCAAAGGATTAGTCATGAAACAAAACCATACCATTCTAAAAGCTTGTTAATGACTCATCATCAAACAAAACAAGCCCACTACCCCTTCATCAATTTCGGCCAAGACAAAGGAATGATAATTTGGCCAAAAAGAAATGCACAAACATTAACCAAAAATTAAACATTAAAACTAATGTTTAGTCAAGCGAAGAAAAACTGGCAACTTCAAAAGTAATTCCGTAACAAATTATAGGATTATCCCACAACTGTATACACATACCCGCATTTGTATTCCGACCGAATACGAATGCAATGAGACAAAAATATTCCTACACAATATAATACTAGGATCCGATTTAAACCAAAGGCCACTAGTATTATCCGTCCGAATTATGACACGTGCACAAGTGCACGTATATATTCGAACCCTGTCATAAAACCATACGGTCTCTACAACGTTTCGCCCGAACTTGGGAAACTGTCTGTGGGGGACTCTAATGACTCATCAATACGCTGGCAGTGGATTTAACCACAAGCACGTCAGTGGTACTAGCTGTACGTAACGGCTGCCCATGTATTGAGCGAAAATGAAGCTGACGAGCGAATTCATCCTGAAACCCTACTGAGCCTGACAGTGACAATATCCGAACAGTCCGGTCCGTTCGTCTATAAGTATCGCATATCGGGTCTAGGGGTGGATAAAGTCAGACCCCTAACAACGCGATAATTCGTGTCGGTATGAAACCCATCACCACCTGATAAACCACTGATTCTAGATCAGTAATTCTCAATTACCTTGGCCAAGAATTTCTGGTGATGGCCACCCGTGCACTGCGCAACATCAACCCCCCAATCATTGCAATCGCGTGCCTGCGATCCAATAATTGACTTCGAAGGCACTATATCAAACAACCCACACCCACACCCTCTCTCCTCCTCTCATTATTTAATTTATTTTCCTTCTTTCCTTACAAATATCTCTCATCCCTCTAAAAATACCCCAAACTCAAACCCCAAACCGAAACCTATCTTCCTCCACCAAATATCCAAGTTTTTTTCATCTAAACACATCAAGGCTTAAAGTGAAGCTACCACAACTTCAAAGATCTTCAAGTGGACATTTTTAAGGCTTGGATCTCGGCTTTTCATCACTTCAAGTGGTAAGAATCTCTCTTTTATTCATGTTCTACAAGTTTTGATATGTTTGACCATGGAAAAATATAGTTTCTATATTAAAAATGGTATTTTTATAGGTTAAATTCTTTGAAGTTCAGTTTTTGAAATGATCCACTAGTAGTGGTGAGTATTAGTATGGTTTACTTGGTGACTACACCTTATTTTGGGAAGTAGAGAGTATTTTGGTATAAAAGAAAGGATTTTTAAGGTTTTTGGAATTTTTCAGTTTTACAAAATTCGTTTCGGTAAAATCCTTATTCAGACATCTGCTAATTTGAGCTTCAGACGTCTGCCCATGATATGTTTTGACAGCTTTTCTTTCTTCAGACGTCTGGCCCCCAAAGCATCTGACGTCTGTCGATAATATATGAATTTTTTATTGTTGATCTCCAGACGTCTGATGCTCAAGTCAATAGACGTCTGCTTTTGATTTGAATTTCTTGAGATTCGTTCTTCAGGCGTCTGCTTATTTTCTGTACGACTGTGACTTTTTAGTCAGACGTCTGGGAGCCATTCTTCCAACGTCTGCTTTCTTTCTGTGCGGCTGTGATATTTTGGTTAGACGTCTGCCTAGTATAAGTTCAGACGTCTGCACTTCAATATTTTTGTTAGTTTTGCTATTTTGTTAATATTTTCGCCGTATTTCGTTTGTTTGGGTTTGTATTGGTTTTAATGGAGTTTCTTTGCATGTTTATGGGAAGCTAGCGAGGTTGATCGATACCGGTGATAGTATTCGACACAGAAGATATCCAGAGGATTCCGACCGGTGCAAGATTATGGACACGGTGCATATGGTCAGGGATTCCATTGATACAAGGACTGATCCAAAGGACGGTGTCTAAGGAAACACCTGAGATTTACGTGTCGATGATTGGCACAGTTTTCTGATGATTTTATTGGTGGTGGTGTTTCCATTTGCACCATCTGATTATGATGCACTTTATTTGATGTGATATGATTTATGTGAGTGATCGATATGGATGCCCTACACAGATTGAGATAGTTCAAACTATATTGTAGCCAAATGGGACTGATCCTAAAAACAATACCTGAAATACTATTTTTATATATCAATGTATATTAAAGAGGTTTTCAAAGGAGATATAGCCTCCTTATTTTCCACGTGTATATGACACAAGAAACCTTCAAAAGAAAACCTTCTTTAAATCATTTTCAAAAGGCGTGACATATACTTTAAACAAATTGCATATATTGCTTATTAAATTAACGTCTGCTACTTGTTCCTGATATACATATCATATGGTTATTTTGAAACGATCTGCATACATACATCTTCTGCTACTTTATAGGCTTATTTGGATGCATGCTATATATGAGATGATTACGCGATCAATTGGGATGCGCTTATAATACTTGTGCATTTTACATATATTAATACAAAATATGATAGTACTATATCTTATGGTTTAGATAGATCGTTATGTATTCAATTTCTACCTTGTGATATCTTTTTGATATCTTTTTACTCACGAGTTGGTAACTCACCCCCGTTGTGCCTTAGTTTCTTACAGGATCGACCGCTCAGATCGTAATGGCTTACTGGCACATCTTTTTTCGGTGATTGCTTTTGGTAGGTGGGTTATCGGTTGTATCGTAACCTCCTCTTGTACTTGTATTATTATTCTTGGATCTAGGTAAAGACTCCATCAAACACTTGTATATTTGTATTATCCACGACTTAGAGACGAGACTTAGATATGTATTGTTTTGGGGGTCAGACTCGTTTAGAGTCGAGTTGAGTTGTTATTTACATATCTTTTGTTTTCTGTTATGATTCTTCGCCTTATGCGTCGTATATATATTTATGTGGATTGTGTCTCTGCCTTTGGACGTGAGTTAGCTCCCGTTGGGAATACTTTTACATATTATATGCATTTTACATGGTTTTCTATAAAATTTACAAAGGTGTTGTCCGATTTTTAAATGACGAACATGATTTTAAATCGGATTTATCTTTCAAAACAAAACTTGATTTCATATTAAAAACCCTTTTTCAAAACTACACCTCCATTATTTTCGTATCTAAGGTTTTAGATCTTAGTTTTGGCTTACTTGGGTTACGGTGGGATCCTGTAGACTTCACGTGATCCAAGTACCGGTCACGGGTCATTTCCGGGTCGTGACAGCATGAGCGATTTATTAGTGCCCAAGGGGTAGGGCCAAAACCATTAAAATCACCCGAATCAATCTACGAAACTCGAATGACTGTCAAATTTAACTCTAAAACCTATTTATGTTGATCATGGTAGAATTTCGGTATTTCTGAGGGTTTTGGTCGATGAACAGAGAGGGTGTATATTTGCTAATAAATCTTTATAGGGGATATAACTGCTATACGGGATAAACTACAGTCCAGAGAGGGTGCTTTCTGCAGGTAACCCATTTTCGAAAGTTGAGTAACTAGCATTACTTTTCAGAACAATTTTCCTGCACGCGGTAAATTTATTACCTGGATAAAGCATGAGGCAGTGGACAAGTCCTACAATGTTTCAGAGTCTCCAAACAGGATATCGTCATTGGAACAGCCAAAATATGCAACTTCATATTTGTCAGGCAGATAGAGAACTCATTGCTAAAAGCATTCCTTTCTTCATCTGTAATGCATCACACGGTAACTAAATTATATATCTATAAATAGAACATTGAAATCTTAATTACACAAACTTCCTATGTACAATGAAGAGAGGAATCCTAAATGAGAACTGTCAGAATAACTATGCACTTAATGTTCAGTTTTCTGTTGTATAACCTTGGCAAAATTTGTTGGTCAGGAAGAGATAATTAATCCTGAGATGTTGCTGAATATTCGAATAGAAGACGATTAGATGGAGCAGACTGGAAAAGAACTCGAAGACGACTTGTAAGCTGATAGATTAAGGTCCACTGCATAGCCATTTCTGAGTCCTTCATTTGTCTAACTACAGAGGCCTGTTACAAGTAATTGACACATTAACAGATGCCACAAAGAAAAAGAGCAAAGAAAAAGGAGCATGCTAATCATAACCAAAAAAAACTTTTCCGTATGACATCTACACACTCGAATTGGGACGTCTAATATTTGAGACTCTTTCATCACAACCAAACACATTGGAAGAAGCTATATAACTACTACACCAAAAGTCAAGAAAAAAATTGGTGTGGTCAGTTAACTTTGAGAGATAAATTTCTGAAGAACTATTTAACTTCTGGAAGGATAAGTGGTGTGTCAGTTAACTTTGAGAGAGAAATTTCCACAGCTGTTAGTGGGGACCAGGGATGAGGACTCTTCGGTATCAAGTCAATGGAAAACTAATAACATGGTGGCCAAAATTCAAAATCACACTGGATCCTGGATTTCCCAGAGAAAGACTGAGACTTATCAGCTGTTTAATTACAAAATTGGAGGCTGAACAACCCGGTTAATAAGGATGGTGTTGTGTGGCGAAGGGACAATAAGAATAAATTCACAGTTAGAACTTTCTATTCCATATTAACAAAGGGATGAGTGCAAGATAAGGATGCTAGTATGCTACATTTGATAGGTTCAACTGCCATTGGAAGCTAAGGTGTCTGCATGGCTGGGAAAAAAAATGGTATCCTTACACAAGACAGTCTCATCAAAGGAAAGTGGATAGGTCCATCGGTATGTGGGTTATGTGGAATAGAGGAAGATAGAAGGAAAAAGAAGAAGATATGATCAACTATTCTATAGGAGTGTTTTCTCCGATCCTCTGCACTCCACTCGATGCACTGCACCAAGGCAAAAGACATCGACCCATGTGCTTTCAGCAATCCTCAAAAATAGCTCCTGTTCTTTCTTCCATTCCACTGCGTTCTTGATACGTGGCTAGCATTTTTCTCCATCAGTATGTGGGTTATGTGGATTGGTTCATTGTTGCTTGAAGTTAACTTCTCTTGAATCAGATTCTGTTGATCACCTTTTTAGATTGCTCCGTGTCTCAGGGGGTATGGGCTTGGTGTTGGTCTAAGTTTGGGGTATCACAAATGTCGTTTGAACAGTGTCAATAGTTTAGATCGGGGCATTTGGGATTTATGAGTCATATGTGTCTACTGGTCGTTATGGATAGAACACAACAATAGAATCTTTAACAATTTGTTTAAATCTTTGGATTCTATCATACATTGGATTGAGGCTACTTTGGTTTTCTGGTCAGGGAATGTTTCAGCAAGGGTGAAGAAGTACGCAAAGCTTATGACACATACAGGGACTGCAAGAACCACAGATATGGAGGAGGAGGACCGTGAGGATACTACGATGGTTGATGCCGGTGAGGTTACCCATGAGGATGGTGACGAGGATTTTATGGAGCAGGAAGAGGATCTTATGTAAATGATCGGTGATGGTTCGTGTGGCACTTGGAAACTGCTTGGTCGTTTAGATTTCTAGACCTTGAGTACTTTGTATGGCATGATGTAGCAGGACTTGGCGAAGGCTTGCAATTTCCTTTTCTTTTTTCCTTTATGATTGTCTTTCGACACATGTTTCGTTAAACTTCCTATTTAATGAAGGGGCGGGGGGGGGGGGGGGGGGGGGGGGGGATTCCCACTGTTTAAGTCGTAAAAAAGGAAAAGTAAAGAAAAATTGTAATCAAATACCTGAAGGCGTTTTCCAAGCTGCACTTCGACTTCAGTACCAAAAGAAATATTATTGGCCAGAGATTTGAGTGGGTCAACTGTGGGGTCCACAGACAGTAAACTTGGAATCTGAGGTGCATAGACAAGCCTCCACCGGGCATGTCCAAACTCTCCCTTCCCTTCTATTCTTGGCATCAAGGTTTCAAGTGTTGCAGTTGCAAGTTTCTTGAAAGCAAGCTGGCCATCGCCTTCCAGCAGAGATTCAGCTAATTGACTCTCAAAAACCCTGGCAGCCTGCAAAAGTGAAATATACTGGTCTTCAAGATTCCTAAAAATGATGTTTAATAGGGACGTTATTATACTTTTATATAAAATTTAAGAAAGAAAATTAAAGCAATATGAAGGGGGCTTAATAATCTCTTGACCTAAACTATTCTAGTTAGTTAAATTGAATGTAAATCTCTAGTAAACATGAGTAAACTTATAGAACACACAGCAACAGCAACAATCCTTCATTCCAAAATTTTGGGGTCGGTTATATGAATCCTTCTCTTCCATTTGCTTTGTTAAGGACCTTCTCCTCGGTCAAATTAACACTTAACATATCATTCTTAATTGTCTCTATCCATGTTCGCTTAGGTGTCTACCCCTACGCCCAATTGTACCATTAACTATAATTTTGTCACTTCTAACCAGGCAATTGGTCAGTCTCCGTTGCACATAAACAAACCATCTTAATCGATTCTCTCATTGTATCCTCTATGAGAGCTACCTCTAACTTGTTACAAATACACTCATTTCTTATTCTATTTTTAGTGTATTACCACTCATTCATCTTAAGTTCATAACATTCTCATTTCGGTATTTTTTAGACATGTTTTTTACCCGACATTCTGATCCATAAAGAAGGTCGGCCGTATCGCCATCTTCTAAAAAAAATTCTTCCAATTTCAAAGATACCCTACAATCCCATTAGTACTCTTAAAGCACTTCTCCATTTCAACTGTCCTGCTTTAATCCTATGAGCTACATTCTCCTCAATCTGTCCATAATGGTTAATTATAGATCCTAAGCAACGAAAATGGTTGTTCTTAAATATTCATGGCCATCAATTTGTAACGTTCGATCATTTCTTCGTATTGTTTTGCTGAAATTACATTCCATATATTCAACCTTTTTTGTTCTACTAATTTTAATCCTTTATATTCTAAGGCCACCCTCTTCATTTTTCTACTTTAGAAATTATCCCTTCTTTAGATTCATCAAATAAAACAATATCATCGACATACACCATAGTACGTCATCCTAAAGAGAACTTAGTATCAACCACTGAATAAACAACATCTAGAGTAAATTCAGCACGAAAATTTTCTTTACATAATTTAGCATTAGATTATTTGTGGTGAATATACAACTATAAAAGTAACAGCACCAACATTAAAGTATGTAAAATCCCCAATGGCATCATTTTGGCATCTTCTCTACAGAACATGTAATTTGCTTTGCTAACAAGTGCTATCCTTTATATAAGCTTGATAGGATTAGAGGCATAACAGCAGCACAAATATGGTCTGTAATGAATATAATGGATTGTTAGATATTAGTAGTTAGATCATTTAAGATATGAGAAGTTGTTAGATCAGTTAAGATATGAGAGGTGATCTATAACTCTATATATTTGCATCGTTAATGATTAAGCCAATAAAATATTCTCCTGATTATTTTCATGGTCAAATATGAAAATTCAAATTCAATAATATTGCAGTTATGAGTAACATTGACAATTGACTTGCTTAATCGTGCCGGATAAGGTTATTGGAGATTCAACATGATGATTCACGTTTACCTGACATTCATCCAAACATCATCATCATCATCATCATCATCATCATCATTTGGGTCTTTTTTCCATCAAAATAAGTTACTACAGAGCGTTAATTCATATTGACAAGGCTCCATGAAACATTGATGTAATTAGTGACAAATTATCAATATTACATCAAGTTCTTATTTGGTCCAAAATTCTTGGGAGGTAATAATTCAGGAGAACAGCAATCAATTAGACCTCGGTGGCCAATTGCATCATCTACAGGTGTTTATAAGATAAAGAGCCAAATAAAAACATATTGCTCCTTGTATTTAACAGATTCCTGTTAGAGTTCAAACATTGTGTAGAAGCAAGCATTTAAAACAGATTTGAGCACAGAAGAAAAGCCGAATCCCCAATAAATTCCTACTGCTTTAAATTACTACTATACAGGATTATAAGAACTTATATTACTAGTGCACCTTATTAAATAAATATAAGCATTGCACCTATAAGAGAAACGGGGAAATATAACTTGAGCCTGCAACAAGTTCGTATAACATACCATACAATGCATCCAATTAACAAGCAGATAATTTAACCTCCACACAGAGACGCCAGATAATATATAGTGCTGACTGTTATTAGTTTGTTGCATACCTCACTGGGAGAGAGGACATCCTGATCCACAGAACGTGTCGAGGTCACTACCAAATTATCTTGCCATGTACTGGCACGACCTTGAATTTTGAATTGCCATTCAGATCCAACCAGTGCTAAATCTAGTATTGGATCTAAACCAAGATCAGGTTCAAATTTTGCTATATTTAGATGATCCCGCTTAAGTCTGATCTGTAATTCAACATGAATATATGTCGGTATGACTACTATGCAGTGCTTGCAAGGAAATAAGAAATGCCAGCAATAAGCAGTTTTTTTATTAGTAAGATAACAATAGGCTCACCTGGGTGGCAACTAAGTTAACATCTCCATTTTCGAATGTCAAAATTCCTCTGGGTTTAATCCACTTTGGATGAGCCATACCATTAAGCTCAAGTTCACCACTAACAGCAAAGTTGAGGATTAAAGGATAAACTATCCGTAATTCTGGTCCTAGCAATAGCTTCAGGTCAGTGAGTTGAACATCAACTCCTGGTTTAGCATTCACTTGCTCCAATTTTGTTTCTACTTCCGATTGCTTACCTACAAGTATAACAGATTGTATAAGCAATTCATTTTTTCCCTGAATAATAGGATGTAACCTAATGCAAGATTTGAAAGCACAGACCTTGCTCGACAACAAGAAGCCTTACCACTATGCTTTAGTAGCACTCTTTATACAAGGAACATTAAAATTACCAAGAGATGTGCTAAAATAAATAAAAGGTACAATGATCCAGTATTTTGCATAAATTACAATAGTATTATATAGGCTCTACATTTTCACTGCTAAAACAGTAGTCTGAGGGATAATTAAAAGAAGAAAGAATGACAGTCAGAAAAGTCTCATATAGTGCTGGAAAAATAATCGCAAGGTTGCATAAATGAATACTAGAACAACAAGAGTTGAGTTCAATAAGCAAAATCATTTGGTAACATTAATTTCATGGCAAGCTTAAGATATAAGATTGGATCCTCCAATGTAATGCACTCGCACTTCTATCATGGATCCATGCCTCCATAAACGACACACATCTAACACAATATATTAATACTTAATAGGATGCTTGCAAGACACTCTTATGTGTCGTTGGTTCTATAATATAGGTTTAAATTAGACATTATCTTGACACATGTAGAATACTTCCTAAAATACACTACACCTATAGACACTTTGTCGAAGACTCCAGAATTGCTAAAACATTTAGTACAACTTTTAAACCCTGAGCACTAGGCTATGGGACCATGGACACAGGAGAAGTTTACCAACAACTAGTAAAAAAGGCTTGAAAGATAGGAAACCCTACCTTACTAGTTTTGAAGTTTTAAGATTGTACACAAGGAAGTATCTTCCAAATTTCTCCACGACTAAGACCTATTGAAGCAATTAAACTGGAAACTGATATAATGTAGTGCATTAACCATTAATCAAAGCATGGTATAAGCCATTATTTTTGTGCCCAAGGAATACCTATTATGTCATCTGTGTGTGTGCATGTTTGATGTCCCATATGAAACCAGCTCTAGGATTAAGCTTAGTAAGAGTCCACGAAGGATCAATCACCCTATCTGTTTTTCACTAACTCAGTTAGCCAAGAATGAGAGGTGAAAAGGTTTAAAAACTACTATATCCACAAATTAAGTGGTTGCAAATTCGATGTTTATACAATCGTTAAAAAATATTAGCTGATGCATCATTAAAAAGTTTTCTCAAGGGCTGGCCGATTCTAGACTAGCCCATACTCATTTACCGCTGTAGATGCTAGCATTCAAGTGGCATGCTGGAGTTATTTACAAGTGGAACTTCTATTTATCATATAGTAGTCTATGTTTCATGAATTCCTTTTTGAGGTGATGAATCCGTATTGGATTCAAATCATTGGATTTAGTCGGATTCGCCAGGAATAGTTGAGGGGCTCTTTTTACATATCTTAAAATGTATATGATATCCTAAATGTATAAAACATGCATGAATAACTAGTAAGTTAACAACCTAATGTTTTTCATAGTGAAATTAGATTCTTAGTCTAGATTTGCTAGAATCATAAATTTTGTTATTATGTATATATTTAAACCATGTTTGAGTAGCTTACAATTACTTAAATTGTGTTTTTTCCGTTATTTATGTAGTTATATGTATATTTATATTTAATTGATAGATAAAAAACCGTACTCCATATCCTACGTTTTTGGAATATTGTGAATCAACGAATCCGAATCGTATACGTATCCAAATCCATGGTTTGATTTCAATACAAGTGGAGTGACTAGACAGAGTAACAAGATGGAGGCTCGATCCAGAAAGAGTTGTACAGTCATGTAAGATACTGCGCTAAACAGAGGCTCGATCCAGAAAGAGTTGTACAGACATGCAACATGAAGTAGACACCGTATTGAGAAAGCTTGCTCTAGGAGTTAGGACTAAATCCTTTATCTTTACATTACTTATGGAGCTAGACATTTACAACATGATGTTGGTGATGTGTTTTGTTTTGTTGCTAATATTGTTTTAGTTGATGAATCTAGAGAAAACATGCTTTGCATGGATGGTGAAGAGAGGCTTTAGAATCAAACAAATTTTGAACTAGCATTACAAAATTAGTTTACTAGGGGTAAACCCCATGCATCACAGGGGGTTGTGACTATTTCTCAATAGGTTAATGTTTCACACTTTGAAATAGTAAAGAAGTCATATCTTCTTTTCTGATGTATGGTTTGAGTAAAACAAACAATAAGAGGATTGGCAATCAATTCTGAAGTCATTGTAATATTAAATGGAATGGCATATTTTCCAAAATTAAATTACATTCAAAAAGCTCATTGTTTAGTAATATAATCAGTATGGTTTGCCAGTATAGAAGCAATTTTTAATATTATCTTAGGAAAATAAACATAATAAAGTAGCGTTCTTCCTACCTTACTACAACATATGCTTCTATGCTTGTTTTATCTCAATATATTATAACTTATTCTTATACACCTCTTGTTTATATCTTCACTGCAATAAAATTGTGAAAAACAAACCATTTAGACCATCCCTTATAGCCACTATGGCCCCGCCAGCCTTATAAGACGTCTTGGAAGGAAAAATATATTCAAAGAGACTTGTTATAAAGCCGGAGGTGCATGCATGATTCCACAAATATTAAGAAAAATTATCCTTTTTGCCATGCTAATATGGCATATTCTTATAGTTGATGTATCATAGTAACCCTCACCTTATATTTTAATACCCAATATTTCCCTTATTTCAATTATCAACCTAGTATGAAACCTTATTAAAAAGGACAAAGGAAATTTGAATAATTTTCACAGCTATAAAAGATTCTCTTCTTGCATCCGAGTTTAGTAAGTATATGGATGGCAGAACTGTGGTAAATGAGGGAAGTTTAGATTACCGTTAAAAAAATCAATACCCTAGAAATAGCGAAGATTGATCATTTTATTACCTAAGATCAATCACTTGTAATAATGGTAAAGATCAAGGAGGATGTCAAAAACGGATGGTTAAAAGGACAGGACAATTTTATAAGGCAGCCAGAAAGGAAAATATCGCTATTAGAAATTTAGAACCATGATTGAAACATGCATACTTTATTACTACATGTCTTTAGTAGCAAAAATAATGATATACCACACCAGAAGCGTGTATCGTCACCGACTCACCTGTACTTTCTAAAAGCAGAATGTAAAATAATTATATTCCAAAATAACAGTGAATGAGAAGAGTGGGTAATTATACACATGGCATGCCTGAAGGTTGATGCCATTTGTTGGGAGCTGGAGAAGGGCTGGTCATGTGTGCTTATTAATGCGTTCTTAAAGCATATAAGAAAAAACAATTATGACTCGTTACCCGAAACATGTTATCTGAAACACCTAGATGCCAACACAACAGTGTACTAAGTAGGTTGACCAAGTATCCACATGAAATACCTGAAGGTTGGGGCCATCTGTTATGAGCTGAAGGAGATACTGATCCAAAGAAACGTGACACAGGACCTGATGTGGTCATTCTGTTGTAACCGGAAGGAGGAAAGCTTGACACATTTGATGCCAATCTATTAACAACAGCGCCGTTTCCCTTATCATGAGGCAAGTATGCTTCACCATGACTCAATTTGATCATTCCAGATATGTTTGGTTGCAATATGGAGCCTGTTATTTGCATCTGGCTGTCGACTTGGCCACTGTGATTCAAGTATCAAATGTCACAAAGTAACCTTAGTAAAACTGAATATAGCAAAGATCACAGTAAGGAGCTAATATACAGATAGGAAGAAATTGTTATTTTGATTGGAAGTAGATTAATCCCTCTTGTACCAATAGCAATTTTAAATATTATATACCAATGAGCAATAGCTTAGTTGGTATGGCACTTCCCCACCTAGGGAGAGTGCGGGGTTCGATCCCAGGAGGGGAAGTGGGCACAATTTAATGCTTTCAGGGCAAATTCACGGGTCCCCTGGGTGCGTGTGTTTGTTGTATACTGGGTGTGCTATGTGCATGGGTATGTTGTGTGCGTGGGTTAGGCTTACGGGCCAGTTCAAAAAAAATTTTAAATCATATGTAAGATGTTTACGAGAAGCAAAGTGAAGTAGAAATTAGCTTCGCCCGTAATTTTAGGTTGGGAGATAAATGTGTGAGAATAATAAACCACCTCAAAATATTCTTTGCCCGTACTTCTAGAACTTCACATTTTATATCGATTTTATCACCAGTAGTCGACTCATTAGTCCTGAGAGGCAGATTCCCTTTAATCAACAGCTTCCCCTTGCGGCTCACCCTGCTTTCCATGGTACTAATGCATAACCTATTTGACTTGACCTTAACTGTACCCCCAAAATTTGTAAGTGGCTTCCGTAGGACGGGTGATGATACAGTGGCTCTGTGAAGTATCGCAGATCCATCTAAAACTGGCTGATCAACTGTGCCTGTGACCTGTTTTATAATTACTAATTAGGAAAGGAATATTAAAATTGCAGAAAACGATTCAATGAGTCACTATGTTCACTATGCTTTATGGGCATTAGGAACCACAGTTACTCCTCTAGAAAGAAGTTTTAACTATTCTTTACATTCAAAACAAACATTATAACAGAAATTAGCATACCCTTGTTTATCTATTAGATGGTTGGTTTCATAGACACCAAAACTAAAGTATAACACAAGAAACATTTTCCCCAAACTTTTGGGTCGGCTCCATGAATCATGTTCTCCCATTCGTCTACGTTAAGGTCATCTCCTTGCTCAGATTCACAACTAACATGTAAAGTATATAGTTTAGGTTGTACAATAAACAGCAGGACTGGAGGTATTCTGTTCTTTAAGTGCTAAAAAGTACATGTCCACAGCACCAGAAACAATAGAAATGAGCTAGGAATATCAATAATATTATCCCAAATTGGCATACCTGAAGGTCAATGTCAGCATACCCATGAAGCCAATTGGCATAGGGAGTCAAGGCTGTGATCAACATCATGCCCCCATCTTTAATATCTGCATTGATTTTCACCTCTCCTGCATCTAGAAGGTTCCAATTCAAGCCTTTGAGACTTTCTGCTAACTGAATATCCCAACCTTCTTCAATTTTATCCCTGAAAACTTTGTCTTCACTAATTTCACCAGACCCTCTATCATTCTCTTTTGACCAAACCGGAATCCGTATTGCTCCTCCTAAACCTTCTCTTTCTTTATCGGACTCATCGACGGAGTCAATCTGACTATACGTCACAGGAACACTTCCTTGTATGTGAACATGACCACTTTGAATAACAGGCTCAAAGTTAGCATTAAATAAAAATCGACTTGTTGTGGTTATTGAAGCCACTATCTCAGCTCGGCTAAGATCAATGCCTCCAATAGCGCCATCTAGGAGTCTTATCTGCACAATACACTCTGGTTTTGCGAGGCTTCCCCTGAGATCACCTTCCATGTGCAAAATACCCTTAATGGGCGCCAAAAATTGACGTAAGGGATGAACAGAATCTGTTGCCGAAGATTCTATAATCTGAACTAGAGTAGGAACAAGACCAACAGGGAAATTCAAGACAGCAAAATGAAGATTTGTTATTCGCCCCAGTAAGGTCCCATCAGCATGGAGAGTAGCATTATCTTTCTGGATAAATAATCTCTCAAGACGCAGGCCATCATTATTGCTATAGGAACCTGTTGCTAAGATACGCTGAGTCCTGTAGCTACCCCACTCCCAGTCATCTCCATGAAAATCAAAGTCAGCCTGGATAAAACGTACACCAGGTAAAGAAAATATTCAAGACAACTACAGAGAAGATATGTTTATGGAGAGAGCTAGCACATGAAGATTTCATGGGTAACTATTAGCATGATCATCAATATATTCAAAAGAATAATTGCCAACATATTGTTAATAGTTTGAGAATGCAAGTGCTCATAAGAAATTTGATTAACTAATATAGTTAACATACGACACCAATTTTAAAGGTCATACTGCATTCTCTTCTTGGGTGGTAGCTTTGTCTATCATCTATGTACAGAAGGCATTTAATAGAGACCAGTCGTTCCTCCTGTACAAGAAAACGGTTGTCCTGATTAAGTTGACCTTCTCCAACCATACTGTAACCATATTCCAAATCATGCATCATGAAAAGTTAGAATTCATCAAGACTAAACTTGAGAGAAGGGCCTCACATCTAAAATTACTTCAATCTTAATAAACAAAAAATATGATAAGAAAAAAAAGGTGACGGGGTTTAGGAATATAGCTATACAGCTATCAAGATGTTCTTCTGAGTCATTTACCTTATATGGATTATCCAAATGATGGGATTTTCAAAGATGTTACATATTTACTAAATGTCTGAAATATATAAAGTTACTCGATGCCAATGGTTGTACACTTAGCCGAAGATGCCTATAGCAATGTAGCATAAAATTTGAGCCACAACTATGGAAAATTAGATATGAAAAATCCGCATCCCTGAGCTATGATAAACTTGCATTCATTAGCGACACGGGATTAAATGTACATGTAGCCTTTCAAATTATCATTATAAAGCTAGCAAGAAACTAATGTACCAAAGTATCCCCATTGCCTCCACCACTAGCCTCAAGAGATCCATGCCAACGGCCTTTAAATTCTGCTAGGCCAGGAAGGTTGATATCTTCAAGAGTATTTTCATCCATCGAATTATAGTGGACTTGTATTGCCTGCGAACTCAAAATTATTATCCATTCAGTTATAAAAACAAGTTGCAATGGATTATAAGGGTAGTTATGTGTAATGAAATCATTTGCTATACAAATTTTCCCCATGAATTTATTTTTCTGGCAGATGAATGACAATCCCTATTAAAAAGATAAAGCAAAAACGTTAAGCATTTATTCCTGCAAATACCTCAAGATGGTCCCGGAGTCTCTCAGAATAAAACCCAACAGACTTCAGAGTTTCCATGAAATGATCCTGCAACGAAATACCCAAAGAAAATGTAAAATCAGTGCTAACGGAAGATGGTTAATTAAAACGCAAGTCACAAGTTACACACAGCCTTCACCGAACAACTCAAGTTAACATGATATTTGATAAGTTACCAGATTCTCAATTCCACAAAGGAATCGTGCAGCAAGAATCCTGAATCATAATTACCCAAGGATAAGACATGACTGGATATTTCTATCAAGTACCACCTGATTTCGATCAGTAGTGTTGATTTCAGTCAGCGTTGTTTTCTTTTTTTCCTTTTTCTTTGGACTAATAGGCCGTAATCTGATGGGTTTGAACCTCAAATCTCTTGCGCAAATGCATAGAGTACCACTAGACTATAGTGGCACTCGCAGTCAGTGTCGTTGAAATCATAAAATACACATACAGAAACTCCTAATTACTAAAAATCTAGAGTTCTGGAATATGTAACAAATGTGGACTAAATACTACAAACATTATTAAAAAATGCCATTGGTGTGTCTATTGAACATAGAAACAACATGTCAACATGGCAAACCCTCAACTTCGAGAATAACATGCCAGGAACAGACCCAAGATATAGTTTATATAAAATGTGGTCATGAATATACAACGATGATTGTAATGATTTGATTAGAAGTAACTGAAACTAATAATTCATTCAAGAATTATTTTACATAGGCATGAGCTCTTAGAATTTCATATATATCTTCACATAAGAGCTTAATATATTTCATTTTATTTATTAAATATATCAGAGATTTATCTGTTTTATTATAGGCTATAAATCTCATATATATTTACGAGACTGTTTTTACAAGTTCTTAAAATCAACTAACAACTTAAATTCCAATATATGGCATGCCTGAATAAAGAAGTCTCTATTAAAGTATAAGTGTCAAATATAGAAGCTCAAAATTAACAATGTACAATGAAAATGAGGTCATATTTGAGAAGTGACCATCGCGTGTCCAAGGAGCATCCAAAAGCACGCATGCTATTGCTGGATTAATGTCTATATATCATAGGAGCAAGCAAAATTTTTGTGAAAGATGGGCCTTGTTGCACTGTATACTTAATGACTGAAGACTACTCAGGGAGAAAAACACCAAAGTTATGACATTGGAGTAACATTGACAACAGATAGACATGCTTGTTGTAAAGTTCGGAAACTTGGGGACTCAGTAAAAAAGCCCATTGGTAAGAAGGCATAGCAGCCTTCAAAAAAATAGATAAATTAAGAAGACTAATACATCGTTCCTGAGAATAATGAATCGTACAGAAAATCAGTGACACCTCAATTCATGAAAACAAGATTATCTTAGCATCATTCGGAATAAATAAATAATTTTGAGAGCCCGCTAATACACTGTCCCTCAGAAGTATCTTACAGAATTAACAACTTGTTTATGAGAATAAAATTTTATCATGTAAAAAAAATAGAGCAACAGGTTAGTTCAAATCCCAAGTAGTAACTTGAGGAAAGCACCCTGCATACACCAAGTTTAACGCTGAACTCAAATTTAAGATTAAGAGATTAAAGCTCAAGATTTAGAGACTAAATCTAAGTAATGTTTACTAATTGGCATTGCTAAGAAAAATATATTTGAAATATTTAGTTACACAGTAACTGTGAAAGTCATGTTCTAATTATATTGCAAAGATGGTTACCAAACATAAAATTTAATTTTCAAGAGATGTTGCACTACCAAGGAGTTTGAGCATTTTTTTGTTAAATAGATCATAATTACAATTAATATTATTTTTTCTAACCAAATGCTGAATATATTTTATAATATATGGTAAAGGGTGAAGTAATTATTTACCTTCGATCTAGAACGAACATCAGGATCGGTACTTCGAGAAAGAAGCCTTGCGAGGGGAAGCACCTCAGCAACTTCTGCCCCAGGAACTTCAAGTCTCATTCGCCATCTTCCCATTGAAGATATTACACTACTGAGATGCCCAGCCATTGCGTTTTGAAAAAAACCATCTTTCTTCGTATCGGCAGGATACCTATCACGCATTCCAGGTAATACATATTCCCCTTGGAGCTCATAGCGGCTGCCAGCTTGCTCTAGAACAGTCTTTTCAATAGTGATCTGTTGATTGCAAAATATGTTTGTATTACCAATGCTAGAAATTAAAAGTAATTTTCTGCATTATATCTACAATAGCTAAGGTAGACACGATATTAGAAGAACAGAAAAGGAAAGCAGACCTGGTCAAACAAATAAATTATCTAAGAATTACACTTCATGCGTCTACGGCATTAAAGTATGCTTCCTGGATTATGAGGTGTCAATGCTACCCAATGATACAGCTATCAGCCCAGGTGGTTCCTAATTTAAGCACTTCTGCACCTTATAAATCTAGCAGAAACTAGATAACTTCATCACCATTACAATAACTGAAGTAGAAAAATGCTTGAGCTCGTTTGCCTGATGCCAGGTTTCCATACCTTGTATCGAACTTGCTTGGCATGGAAGTTCTAGAAAACTATTTGAGTTGCATGGCAACATGCCCCTAGAAAATAGGTTAATTAATATATTTGTGTATATATGAAAGATATTTGTACAAGCATTAAAGTAACTGCTTGTTATTTATTCATGACACGTCATCTCTGGTATGCCATGGTAATTGGTTGGCACAGGCACCATAAGTCTGTGCTACATCTTACAGTGCAAGTAACATTAACATATGAACAAAAACACCAATAATAATACCTATGACCTGGTCTGAACTATAAGAAAATTTTACGAATGGAAACACAATAATGCATTCACTTGTAGGGAGGGGGGTACATCCCTTATGGGTGCATGGACAGTTACCTCCCGAGCATAAGTTTTGGGGGGAGAATAAAAAAGAATTAGAGAAAAAGTCTTACAACATCCCCACTCCATCGAGCAGCCACATCAAGAGCTTCCCCTAGCACGCCACTGAATTTTGGATGGAGCACTGATAACAATCCATGACCCCTCCGTTTCCGATAGTTAAGTTGGAGCTCTGCCTGCTTTTCAAGCAATAAATGGAGTAAGAATGATTAATAGGCCAACCATTTGTAGCCAAATGAAATGCTTTAAAGGGAAACTCAAGATAGAAGAAGAAGAATTTTCCCAAGGAATTTGCTCCGAAAAATATGGCACGTTTTCTCACCGAAGAGAAAAGCCAAGATATGTCACATAGAATTCACCAAACGAAACAAGTTATATCTATTTACTAAAGTTTCACAAGAACAAAATTCATATTGCTAAGGATGCATCCAAATCATAGATCTTTTGAAATATAATTAAGAGGTTCTTATAAGTTATAAGAACTCTGCAATGCTTAAAATTGGTACTGACTTGCCTTTTAACATTTGTAATGGAAGAACATGCTTGGCACATTCAGGTTCAGTTTTTTTGCTGAATGTTGCTTTTAAGATATCATTTTTGTTGATGACACTGAAGAACAGATTGAATCAAAGAAGAAATTGGAGAAAAGCAATATAATAAAAGGAATTAGTATACGCCAATAAATCAACCGCAACTTTAACAGGAAGACAAGAATAAATGAGGGATTATCAAAATTAAATGACCACAACTACCAGAGTCATTTTATTCTTTTGATTGGAGTGATCCTTCATCATGAACGGGAGGTTGAAGAGAATGTTTGCCGCAAAATTTGAACAGGAAAGATGAAGTGGGAATTGATTCCCAGATGATGCAACCGTACACTACACATGAAGTTAATGGGAATATTTTATTTCTACATGATGGCTCAAAACTAGTTACATGTCATGGATCAAAATGTTAGCAATTCCAGACAGCATGTTCAAAAAAGATAAATAACCAAGATGAGAATGCTTGGAAAAAATAGAAGCATTAAAAAATAATAGTACGCTACTGGGGACTAGAGTAAGGATCAATTAACAATAAGGGGGGAATTTTTTTTAGGTGGTTTAAATATGTGCAACTGTGGCAGACGAGCTGCACTCGTAACAAGTGATATCATCACTGTTAAGTTTTTTTTGCCAAAGGTATCAGAAAGAAATATTGATGCTATTCACATGGTCCTTGATGGAGCAGAATTGGAGAAAAGGAATTGTAAATTGCGATACTGAAAATTTGAGGTAATCTCTGTTGATGTACCACTGTTAAGTTGCTATAGAAGAAGATGGATAAAAAGAGAGACACGACAAAGTAGATTTGTTATAGAAGAAAAAAAATATCGATGCTGTTCACATGGTCCTTGATGGTGCTGAATTGGAGAAAAGGAATTACAAATTGCGATACTGAAAAATTGAGGTAATCTCTGTTGATGTAATTGTAAAGAAAACCAGATCAAGCATAGAGATGTGAATTAAATCAAAAATTATATTAATATCAAAACTAGAGAAGAAAACGAAATATCTACTGTTATACACCCACAAAATATTTTAGCAACTGCAAGTTTCACCAAGAATTTATATTGAAGAAACGCAGACTAGAAACTTGACAGATATCGATTTAGCAACGCTTACAATGCTTCTAAATTACCATGAAGCAGATTTCATGCTTCCTGCAAATTAAATGATCTCATGGTATTATGAATTATTTAACAACAGATATAAACATTTTTTAATCTTGGAGATATGTAGATAATGCATACATGGATCATTGATAAAGAGCTTATCACTAGAAATCTCATATGTATAAGTTGCCACCATGATCTACGTAGTATTATGAATTATTTAACAACATATATCAACATTTTTTACTTGGATATATGTAATATCCCGTCATTGTCTCCAGATAATGCATACATGGATCATTGATGAAGATCTTATCACTAGAAATCTCCTACGTATAAGATTACAATATGATCTAGTTCTGAAATAACTCATTTACTCAATTCCTGAAATAAAATTGCAAATAATTAACTAATAAGGTAAGTAGATCCAAATACAAAAATCATTATAAACATAAACTATTCTATGGACCCATGTTTTCTTAGTTTATTTCCTCTTCATTAATTTTTTTATCCCCAAGCTGCCTTCATTTTCCTTGTTTGAACAAAAAGTCTGATATGATCAACTTCACTTCTGCAAAATTGTTATACGTTTAATGACTTCTTTCTGGCAACACTAGCCTGAAATCCTAATCATGGCACTATACTTTGAGATTAAACTATCAAATGTTTATGCAGAACCATTTGGTCCTTTATAAATTATTTCAAGAAGTTACAAATCACATTACAAGCAGTGAAGGTTTCAATGATCTCACCCTTTGAATAGTGCCTCGTAAAGACGCAAGCTCCAGCTCATCAAGAGGTAAATTCCGCACCTTTTCACATCACACAAATTAATATGGAATATACATAAAATGTCCATCATAATAAGCGAACAGTTCAACTAACCATACTATGTACAATATTCAGGATCCAAAAACTAAAGAGCACGAACCTCCAGATTAGCTGACTGCTGAGGTTGATAACAAATGTTAGCCCTTAGTTGTCCCTTCTGAAGAGATATAGATAATAACCTCGAGTTTTGCAAGGTTTCTTCTGTGCTATGCCATAATGGACTTATAACCTCCATTGACAAATTTTCATCAGGCCTGCCTGTAGTATCCAACTGTTCAACCACAAAGAAAGGGGAAGTATATAAGTCCAAGATAAACGAATACCGGAACAAATAGAAAAGAGTGCACCAGATAAAAAGTGTTGTTAGTCAGTTAAATCATTCAAAGAGTGCAATAGTATACCAATAGTTGATAGTGAAATTGCAAGATTAGAAATATTCTCCCACATCACCACTGCTGCGGCCATATTACTGATGCAAATCAACAAATTTTAATTATCGACTTTCACCAAGACCTTTTTTTTGGAAACAAAATCCAGCTTCAATAATATCAGGGTTCAAATCCCAGGAAACTTGTTCAGATACTTTATAACAACTCTGATGAAAAGCTGGTCGCTGGCAGTACTGCATGCTAGATATTCATCTACATAGTACTCGGCAAAGCACTTAACTTTTTGGAAGATTGTATCTCTTCTCCTCTCCTTTTCTTTTCTCTTCTTTGTTATCTTCTCTCTCTTACTTCAGTTTTTGTTTTTTGTTCACAATTGGGCACAGCACTTAACTTGTTCAGATACTTTATGAATGTTTGCCAAATCTAATGCTAATTAGTCGGCTGTAAGCATGAAAGTTGCTATTTTTGAATTCCAACCAAGGCAAAATGAACCTCTTCCAGAAAGCGGTTTCGCTATTAAACTTGCATGGGTAAATGATTAGCCGCCGCCAGAGTTTTGTTAAGGATTATTAGGTAAACTCACACGAAAAAGGGAAAATTGAAACAACTAGGCACTGGTTAATAACACTTGAAGATATATAATAACACAAGTGGTCAAAAGTTGCACACTTTGTATCAGTTCAACTTGCGTTTAGTTGTCCTCTTAGAAAATCAAGAACAATGTTTGAGACACTACTTCTATAATTACATATTGTAATTACCAATAATAACCCTTAACTTAATGAAAAAAGAAACTCTTTGTCCATTCCAAAATCCCAATACAAGGGTAGCAAGGACTAAGGAGATTTTACATTCCTGCCATTCTCTTTTAAAGCATAGTTACACTATTTCTCAATTAAATGCAATATGCCAAAAGGAAAGTACATTGAAATGGAGCATATGACAAAGGCATTTCCATCAGCGAACACAATATAGATCTAATCAGTCACATGTTTAAGTGCCTATGTAGATGTGGCCTAGGGGTTCACTAATTAAACGTGCTCGATTGCTGTATTAGGACTGCTTCAAATACCTCTGATAATGACACTAACAAAAGGACTGAGGCAACATTATAGATGTGAGACTTCGGTTGAGATATGAAACTAAGGGATAGCGGATACATGAAAAATAAGTTGGAAATATTCATAATGAACTTGCAAGACAAAATGTCGTACCTTTATAGCATCATGAGATATACACAAGGAGCCAGCCAATTGTGGCGCCAATAGCAGTTGGTTAAGTTTGATTCCTGATAGGGAGATATCTCCAAACAGAAATTCTTTACCATCACCAACCATCTGAATTTCTTGTATATCCTTTGCCATCCCAATTATCTGTTCATCAATATTCCTGGTAGGTTTTACAATATTTCCTTGAAATTTTACCCTTCCAGTAGCTTTCAAATGCAATGGTCTTGGTGAATCGAAAGGACTGGAAGAAATTAAACTTGCGAACTCAAATCCCCGCATACGTAAATCCAGATCAATTCCATCAACAATAAGGGGCATAGTTCTCCTAAAATCCATAGTTTGTTTCTGTAGCCAGTAGTCATCAGGATAAGAAGTCTGAATCTTAGAATACAGGTCGAAGCCAATGGAGGATGAAGTGATTGTGACGTACTCATGTGAGATAATAATATCTCCACGTGCATCACTGAATGAATCTTCAGCCTCTGGTGCAGCCCATTTTATATCAAATTTCCTGAATCAAATATAGTAGTTGATATCAGATAAATAATAAATAGTTGCATACACTTCAGACATTTGAAACTTACGGTCTCAGGAGGGATCCAGATAATCTTGTCTCTCCATTTAGCTCCCCAATTTTCAGCGGCATCAACTGAATACCTTGGGGTAAATATCGATGCAAAATTTTGTCAAATGAAAATTTTCCGGACAAGTTTACATCAATGGCCGTATCGTCCACCTCGCCCTATAGAATTTCAAAGAAAGCTATAAAATAGATCGTGATGTCTTTCAGTGATATTGCAAGCAACAAATCACAGACGGATATCTGCTGGAAAAATGGAACCCGGGATTTCCTTGTATAATACCACATCTATTTAGCCGTAAAATAAGGACCCAAAGAGAGTTGTCAAAACATTTATTCTAAACTAGTGCACACAACAATGAGTTTATAGTGCTTAAAAAAATTAACTATTGAAACTTTTAATGAAAAATATTTATATTTGTCTTTAAATACAAGCACAATAAGAAAACTGTAACACCCTAGCACGTTCATACGACACTAATCGGTATTTTAAATCTTGATTTGTGTTTTTATTTATTTATTTGGGTTGCGATTGATTTGAATAGTAGAAGTGGTTATCCGACCTGACCTGCATGTGGAAACGCATTATGGTGCTAGGTTATATTTTATTTATCGGTAAACTAAATCCATGAGTGTATATATATCTTTTGGAGTCACATGTTAGGGATGATTTATATATCAACTGTCATCATATGGTTAAGCATCTCATATTTTGTTTTCGACTCTTTTCTATTACGCTTAAATCTAATAGAATCGGTATACCAAATATTTATTAGATTTAGATATATTTAAAATCCTTTTAAATCTTAAATTGGGGGTATAAGTTATTTAGATTATATTCTTGCATTATAGTTAGAAGGTTTACGTATATGTATTATTTTCCAAAATATATTTCTGATCGGTGTGTACTGAAAAGTGAAGTTCGTGAATAGGTTGCAAATGAAGTATCGATAGTTGTTCGGGAATTCATGGAGGTATTCAAGGAAATCTCGGGTGCATCGTCTAAATGAGATGTGGAGTTCACGATTGATCTTATTCAAAAAACAGCGTCAATTTCAAAGGCTTATTATCCGATGCCACCGGTGGAACTGAAGAAAGTAAAGAGACAGGTTTCTGAGTTATTAGAGAAGGGTTGGATTCGCAGCAGTGGTTCACCTTGAAGAGCTCCAGTTCTATTAATCAAGAAGAAAGATGGCACACAGAGAATGTGCATCGATTATCGAGAGCTAAATCGGGTGACCATCAAGAACAAGTACCCAATTTCTCGTATTGGCGAATTATTCGATCAACTCAATGACGCGAGAATATTCTCGAAGCTGGATTTGCGATCAGGGAATCACCAAGTTCGGGTAAAAGCAGAAGATATTTGCGAGACACCGTTCCGAACTCGATATGGGCATTACGAGTATTCAGTTATGCCATTCGGTGTTACTAACGCACCGGCGATATTTATGGACTTGATGAACAGGATATTTTCACCATTTCTAGATCAGTTCGTGGTGGTATTCATTGATGACATTCTAGTCTATTCGAAGAGCAAAGAAAAGCATGAAGAGCACTTGAGAATTGCACTGCAGATGTTGAAACAAAAAAAGTTATATGCTAAGATGAGCAAGTACGAGTTTTTGCTCGAAGAAGTGAAGTTCTTGGATAATGTTGTATCCGGAGATAGAACTGCAGTTGACCCTGAAAAGATTGCAGATGTTCATAATTGGCCAATTCCAAAGAACGTAGGAGAGATCAGAAATTATTGGTTACTAATGCCAATAATATTAAATTGTTAACCTGATTGACATGATTTGTTATCTTGCTAGACAGGATCTTCACATGATTGTCCCGGTGTTGGTATTAGGTAGACATTCTAACCTGACTTGAACATGAAACTTGGGGAAATCAAGAATGTAACTGAAACGTAACTCAAGAGAATATTATTATTGTTGCCGTGATTCCGGGAGTGTACGGAATAACCATTGTTTATTGTACCGTGGTCCCGTGGGGAATGAACGGGGTATATACTGTACAGTGGTCCCATGGGGAATGGACGGTATATATATTGTTGAGTTACGATGAGAATTATATTAATTGGTTTCAAATACTTTTAGGATAGTTAACCTAGAAACACAAGACCTTAGGATACACCTGACTTGTTTGACTACCTATAGCATTTTGTTATATCGTATATGATTGCTTTTGTTTATACACATATCTCACTCTTGCACGTGATATTTTGTATATAGCATATTGTTCAGTTTACTACTATTATGATATTTATGACACTCTGACGTCTGGATTTTACATGGCCCAGATACTTAACTTAGCACGTGAGTACTTCGACAGGACTACCGATCGACCATCTCACAAATATATCTCTTATTCATGGTTAGTTATCCTTAGATCTTTATTGCTTCCGCTATCTTATTTCCTGATATCGTTCTTGTGGCGATTGGATATGTTAGTGATAGATAGTATGTTATTGTTCTTCATTGCTGATTGACAGCCGTAATGTGACTATGGAAGGATATTTCCTTACCATAGGTAGTATGGTTGGCCGAGTTACGTTCCGAAATTTTGGTATCTTGGGAAGCAGGGCGTCACAAAAACAATTGCAAACAACTGTAGATTACTGCTACATCATCTTTCGCCACAGATATACCTAATCAACAGCATTTCAGCCTGTAGGTGTACTATCAGAGAACGGACATCAAGTCAAGGTACCCTTCCCCACTCCCATCCCCACCTGATCCGACATGCACACGTACACGTACACACTCATACACATTCTAAAAATGCACAGCACACATGCATGTCATACACCTTCCTGCAAACACACAACACACGCGCACAAACTTGCTACTCACACACGAGCACAAGAATACATGCAGAAGAGGCTTTTCAGAGATATAAAAACTAGAAAATCAAACATCTTTTCTGCCATCCCTCACTTCAGTGTCATGTGAGGACCACTCCCACCTCCATAGGCAACCAAGTTAGGCATGAGCTTCCTTGTCAGCGTACATTGCCAGGAAAAGTATTGCCTGGGAGAAAAGAAAATCATTCAAGACCTAAAAACTATTAGTGTGATGCTTATTTTTTTCTTTAGTAACTGGTATTCAGCTTAAAGTGCGCATCTCTTGTCAGGGCATGCATTTCAAGTAACTTTGCAAGTACAGAGTCTACAGACCAAGTAGAAACTCTTAAAAAACTCTGAACTCTGGATATTACACCAAGAGTGAATTTCTATAATAAAAAAAAGAACTTAAAAAAACATAAAGCAGTCATAAATCTAAGCATTTCCAACCCACGAAATTTCCAGGCATAACACAACAAGAAAAATGTGTTGCAAGCCCTCTACCTCTGGGCAAATCCAGGCATTTCCAGCCCCTCGAATTTCTCCACCATCGAGAAGGCAAGCTCTAATGCCATAAAGATCGGCTACCTGTTAGCAGCAATATTAAATCAATAAGTGACTGCAAACATCTCCGGCAAAGATTAAATTTTTAAGTGTGCCCAACTGGTATAACGTATAGCACAACAGAGTTGAAATATGAAGAAATGACTTACACGATTGTCAAGATTAAAAGTAAAATTAGCCGATACATGTGAAAATGGAATACGGTCAACTGCTGCCACAGCACCAGAATCTTTATTGTTAACAACGGCTTCAGATGCACAGGATGGAGGCCCAGATGATGTCAAATGAGAGTTTTTCCTTGATATAATTCCACTTCCCACAAATAAAGGAGCATCAAGAGGACCTTGACAGTTGAATACAGCATTTATCGTGCCAGCAACCTGCTTCAATAAAATAGGAAACTAAAATTTTGTCGAGCTAAATTATCAACATACATACAACTGGCCATGTCCCATGAAAAGCCTAAAGAGAGAATAGAACAATCAAAATATAATGCTGGCATCAATATGAAAATGAGGATAATGAGGCACAGATCGTTTAGGCAAGAAAATGCAAATCTATGGATGTCTATAATATCCGATGTCAATAAAGCAAGTTGCAACAGTACAAACACCCTTACAAGAATATCACATGTCATTCAACATTTTGGAGGAAAACACATTAATATAAAATACCCATACTCTAAGCATGACTGACTGGCATGCTTTCCATTTCAAAGAGTACTGCTTTAAACCCCACAAAAGATATGTTGATTGGAGCTTCAAGATTATATCTTGCAGGTATTGTGCCAGTTTTAGCAGTGACTTTCCACACCAAGTGTACAGTGAGGGTCTACTTTTCTAGGATGGTTTTTGTGCTGCGTGTGATATAGCATTGATATATGCTACTCAATGCTGGAATGGCCGAACAGGTTGCTCTAAAAATAGGTTTCAGATCATTAGTAGGACAGTTATGGCAGAATGTGCAGAATTTCTGCATTGAAACGGATAAGGAATAATTTAATTGTATGTAAAGGTGATTATTGTAATAGTTCCATCTAGAGTTTACACAAAGACAACTCGGTCTTCTACTGTGACACGTATGAACCAAATCTGACATGGTCTCTTTTCAGATCCAAAATTGGGCCATAACCCTGATTTGGATTCGCCTTCAGCATTCTTTTTCTATTATCTTATTTGGCTTTCCCAATTACTTTCAGAGCTAGCTTTCAGGATTCTAAACCCTGTACAAGGCTTCAAGAATGTCCGTTGCATTTTTCCTAAATTCTGTGCAACACTGGTCGACTCCGTAGCTTGATGAAAAGTTTGTAAGAAATATTTTTCTTTCATGTTTTATGCATGAGCTTTGCAGCTGGTATGCAGTCAAAGACTTGAAGCGAGCTAATTATTCTTAACTTGTAAATTCATAGACAAATGAATCACGCGCAACTAAAGAGTAAACCTCCAAAATTCTCTTAGCCTGTCGTACATATAGTGTAGATGGATAATACTCATAACTGAGCTATGCATACATAAAATACATAATTTTTCCGGAAAAATGGTTTAGATAACTGTTCACAAGCTATAGCACTAAAAGCACTTCAAATAAAAAAAAACTGAGGCATAAATGCTTCATCATTTACTCATATTCAAAGTGTCAAACATACCCTTGCCACGTGCGGAGTAAAGAAAAAGAGTAACAAAGATCTTTGGGGCCTAGTGCTCCTTGATTTTACAGGAATACATATCCTATATTAAGAAAACAGCAGAAGTACATACCGGAAACAGTAAGGGTCTCATTTTTAAAGTCTTCATCAGAGCATTAACTTCAACACAAGGAACCTGTTTAAAATAATTAAAAAAACATAAGCATGGGAAGGAAGTCCCCGGTAAATAAATTACAAGAATGTAAGTATGAAACAATTAGGAAATAAAAGTTCAACCCCTTCCAAGATATCGATTAGTAAATATCTAACAGGTGGTTAGGCATAACTGACGAGGAAGACCATTCAATCAGTAAGTCATTACTATATTTCCGAAAACCGCAACAACCACAAAAACATGTCAGAGAGCTGCCAGGAGGCACGAAGTATGGTCTGAAAGATTCTTTATGCACACTCAGCAATTGTGATGTAACCGCGTAATATCCGTCGCATATATTAGCTAACTGTTTCAGTAATTGCAATAACAAACTAGAACTTCTATCATTTCCCATGACAACGAGATTGAGGAGAATGCTATTAACAAAGTAAATCAAAATCATTAAAATCAAAAACTTGTTATATAGTTGTTGTGGCCATAGGATTAAAGGGAAAACTCTATAGGATATTAAAATGAACAGGACAAACTATGTCATGGGTTGGTCGTCGCAATGATGAGGAATTAATAAACAACATGTTCACCCAAAAAAAAAGTGTTTTAGGTTATACAAGAACATTGAAATGGATGAATAGACACTTAAATGTCAAATTAGTTTATTCATAGGAAATTTGAGGCGGTTTCAACTTTTAATTGAGGTGAAATGGGGAAGAAATGTCTGAGATGGTTTGGGCATGCCCAAGAGAGAGCCCCAGGTAAGTGACATAATAAGATAGTAATAAAGGAAGTGATGGCGGAGAGCATGGGCGAATCTACATGGGCCCAACGGGGGCAATTGCCCCCACTAAATTTTTGCCAAAAAACAAAAGATTTGTTTTGGTAGCAAGAAAGTATTATATTTTGGAATATATTTTATACATACATATGCCATAAAACATCAATATTGGAGTCTAGCCTAGATGGTAAGTTACACAATTGCATGGTTGAAGGTCATGGGTTCAATTCCTAGTGTTCGCATTATTTATTTTTACTAGATTTTTTGCACGTGCTATGCACGTTTGTATGTATTGATGCTTGTGCAAAATGAATGCAAGAGAGAGAGAATCTAAGAAATAAATGCAAAGCACAAATTTAGAGAGAGAGAGAATTTTTTTCTTTTTCGGGATTTTCTTTTAAAAAATGAGAATATGGCACATGGGTTCTAGTTATAAAGATACTTCATGTTAATAGTATGGGTTCCAATGTCTTTATAATATGGAAATTTCCAAATGCTTAAATTATTTTAAAGATTATTTTTTACTTTTCAAATTGTGTAACATTTTTTATTTTATATTTAGTACGACTTTTCAATAGAACATCATTGTCTTTATTTTGCTCCCGCTGACCAAAATTTTTGCATCCCCCCCCTGGCGGAGAGGGTTGAATGATGACGGATTGGGGTAGTAAAAAGGATATGCTTGTTGTTAAATGTTAACACCTTGACAGATCTGGTCTATTTGAGAAAAAGGATTCATGTCACCGACCCCATATATGTAGGGCCCTGGCCAGATGGTACTTCAATAAATTTATTGTGACCTTCCGCTGACCCACCCCTCCAACCACCCCCACCCCCAAAAAAGAGAGAGGGGGGAGGGAGGAAGCAAAAGATACCCATAGATCATACAAATCTAAGGCGGATACAGTTTTTTCACCAAGATAACGAAAATATTTACCTCACTAACACCTAACCAACAAATATGTATTATGCATTTGTTTCTTCTAATGTAAATAGAAAGTTCTTCAAGCCATTTAGATTTAATATTGATAAGATGTGATACCTGACACATCAGATGAAACTCCCCATCATCAGGATTTATGCCGAAATCACCAGAAGCCTCCAAAGGAGCATCACCAAACCAGCCACTCGTGTTGTGCAAAAATACCCTTTGACCACGGAAACACAAACTGGCTGTTAATTCCTGCATGCAGCATGCAATGTTATTGGGAGTACATATCAAATTCATATACTTTTCAAGGATCATATCGATCAGAAGCTAATTAAGCTGGAAAATCAGCAGTATTGATCCATACTTTAAACAGAAAATAAGAGGAACAGAAAAAAGAAAGAGAGGAAAACTCGATTATGCTCAGATGAGAACACTCCTACCCATTAAGTCTAAGTAGTCCCACCTGAGATGAGGATCAGGGGAAATCACAACACTTCTACCAGGTCACTTTCAAACAATCTTTGATCACAAGAATAATGGCTGATTCCAATAAACAAGCAGCAGTTAAGCTGTGGGACAATTAAAAGGAAATAGGCAATGCAAAACAAAATTAATCAGAATTTTTATACCGTCGCTGACATTTGGAAAGGAAAACACTTAAAGTGTAAAATCAGGTACACTTTTACTAGGAATTTATCTCTCAACTTTATTAGATGCAATGAGTTCACAGTAAGCTTAGAAATAACTTATAATCCCCAAGTTTTGGGGTCGGCTACATGAACCATTTCTTATATTCAGCTAAGATCCGTCTCCTCAATTATATTGACAGTTGCTATATCTTCTGGGTGCCTCCATCCACACATTTGGGCCTACATCTAGCCTTCATTGCACCATTAATTGCAATGTCACTCCTTATTGGCACATTTAACGGTCTTCATTATGCATGTCCAAACAATCTCAATTAGTTTTCCTCTCATGTCCAACCATCGCAACAAGCTCGCAATTCAATAAGCATGGGATCACCTTTCGACGGTTTTTTCAAACAACTTTTTAGCATATGCATTGATACATACACCAAAAATGGCAGAATGAAAATGACTGCAACTGACAACAAGCATGCAGGAGAGGAGAAAACTGCAATTGACAATAAATACAACCATAACAATGTAGAAGATGAACATAGGAAGGCAGTAATATTGGTTGTTGGCTCCAACTCTACACTCTACGAGAGGAGAGTAATATTGGTTGTTGGCTCCAACTCTACACGCTACGAGAGGAGAGGAATGCAACTTAAGCAGGGAAAGTGCCTGAGAAAGATTATGGCATGATTACAACAATATATGTTAACCAAAGGACGTATGCACCATTGATGAGAATACCACATATTATGATCATTGCATGTCTACATAAGACTTCTTCGACAAATTTATTAACAAAAGAAAAGTTAAGAAAGAAACTCTTCGGCAGAATATGGCTTCTGTGTGTGTCAATAGCTCCTCATGAAGCTTTAAATGCCACAAATACCTCACAAAGATTTATGATCTAAATTTTCCATCATACTGCTTAGATAAAAATGAATTAAACCTAGAAACTTCCAAAATCACTTTATGTACAGAAAACAGACTTCCTAGCATCATATGCCGCTTGACCAGCTATAAAACACCTCCATAAACTAAAACAATGAGAAAACAGAACATCAAATAAGAACATACCGAAAATTCAGAAGGAGCATCTATTATTTGGAAAGATAGTCCACTAACATCAAGTTGCCCATGAAGAATAGGAAACATATCCCCTTTTGACATACAGATGTGAACCTGACAATAGAAAGGAAAATTAATTTTGTATCAACACTGATGTGGGATATCTGCTATTGTGCATATTATTATTAGGAAAGCTTCACCATATATATCTTAAGCACTTAAAAGAAAGGCACTTTATCAGTTTATCCTAAGTGAGATTTTAAATCATACACAAACAAAACTCTCATATATCTGAAATGCATCAACAGTGAAGTCTGGTAATGATGAAATAGTGATCTCAAGACTCATTATCTAGATTTCATCATCTCGCAGAAAAATCACTTCCTCACTTAAATCCCCTAAACTAAAGCTCACAATGAGCCGATGTTATTTGGATGGCAAATTTATAATGTTTGCCCATTTTTTAAACAACATTTGGACCTCAGGTATCTCAAGCATCAGTGACAGCTCACAGCAAAAGAAGAAAGCGATTTATCACTTAAAGTTGCAAAAAAAGGAAAGGAAGTTAAAGCGAAAGGAATCCTTCTTTCCTCGTCATCTCCAACATCAACATGACACTTTCCCGAAACTACCTTTAAACTTGGCAAATAATGCACGGATCATGTCTAGATAACTTGTTCTGTATTCTTACAGACTTGGTATTTTGTTCCTTTTTTAAACTGTTCAAATTAAAACTATTCCTACAACCATCGAGAGTGCAAAATCAAAACCCAAGACATGAGCCCAATACTGATACCCAAACAGTTTTAATACTTAGGCCATAACCTTCATGCATTGTCCCACAGCAAAAGTGTTCATTCCACATTTATCAAGGGAAACAGCCAGTGCCATATCAAGCATAACGAATTCACATAATGAACTTGCAGTTGTATTACCTAAGGGGTTCTCATCCTTTTTTTCATCTTTAAACTTCAGTCCCAGGTCTCCCTTCAATCCTTACTCAGGCATTCTCAGCTTTTGGTCATGCAAGAGCATATCCTTTAACTGGTCACCTCCTATCACTCCTGGTCTTACTGCTTCTACCATGTATCCATCTTAGTATTATCACCTCCACACCATGCACTGTATTTAGTTATTATTCTTTATTATGCAAACATTCTGAAACCACTGAATTGATGTATTATGACCATAAATTCAAGGTTTACAAGTAGCTATGAAAGAAGCAAGGTATGTACCAGCAAATCTCAACTCTTAGAATAGATAGAAATGTAGGAAAAGAGTGAAGAAAAAATTATCCATTAGCCTCTATTAGAAAGTTCAACCTTGCCAAAGTCATCACCGTGCAAACTTTAGTACATTTGATCTCTAGTATACCAACCTTTGAGCCATTTATTATAGTGGTAGTTCAGTTTCGGTGTTTAAGAAAATGCAATATATGACTTCTTCAAAACTAAACCACACAATTAGAATTAAAAAGCTCTATGTAACTCTAATCCCAAACCTACTGAGGTGTTGACGAATATTAAATATTTAAACACAACTCATCTTTCATTGAGCGGTTGAACGAGTTTCAAATGGAAGTAACACAAGCAGACAATTAAGTGAATGGAAACTAAAACCAACTCCATTTTTGTTCTTGTTGAAGCAGTCAACAACACAATCTGCATGTTGAACAATGTAGAGAAAGAAAGAAAAATAAATTAGTAAGTAAGATAAGCACCTCACCAGTAGCTCTGCCTTTGGACCACATAACTGGAATTTCTAGCATACTCTCAAACAGCTGCATGATATCAGGTAAATGGGGACGGTTCACACAACTAAAAATAAAAATATGAATAACTTCATAAGTAGATAGCATCAGCCAGAACACACTTACGATCGTACCGGAGCAAAAAGGTTCATAATTTTTAAATTGGCATGCCACTGTTGCTGAGAGGTATCAACAAAAACATCTACAAATAGTCGGCCACCATTCAGCGAACTAGAATCAGTTCTCCACTCGACGCAGTCACCACTCAGCTGCACATGTACACGGCTGTAGTCGTTTTGAAGCCTTACATACCCGTTGACTTTCAGCATTTCTCTGCAAAAGTAAAGACAGTTTTTTTGTTGGTTTTTTTTTTTTTTTGTGTTTCCATAGGATATACGGAACAAACAAACAAAAAATATGCAACAGATGAGAAATATGGGAATAGTGCATTAAATGAACTCAAATAGTAATGTAATCAGCTTCAGATAGTTAAGAGACAGACCTGGCCTCACGGTCTCCAAAGCCAAGTAGCATCAAAGTTCCGTCTGTGAAATAAACAGAATCCAATGTGATTGGAAGGACCTTCTCAAAGCTAAGCTGACTTTCATTAACATCTTCAGCAAGTTCGGTAGAAATATTCTCAGCTTTTATACTAAAAAATGTGTTAAGCTTCTGAATTAAACTAGCAAAACAATCCAATGAACGCTCTTTGACACCAATCGGGAATTCATAAGACCAATGTTTATGGTTTAGGGGCCAAAAGGATATTGACTGGTGTATTTGTGTGCATGTCCCAAATTCTCCCATAGTGAATCCTTGCTCCTTACAGCTACTCTTCAAAGTTTCCAATACAGGATAAATTTTCTGATTTAGGTGGTCTGAAGAATGATGCTTCTCCAAGCATACAATATTTGGACTTGGTAGAAGAGAATTTTCATTCTCAAATATTATGTCACCTAATAAATGTCCATCAGCAATTTCTGAAGGTGGTCGCATTCTGCTTTCCATGACATTTCCAGGAAATAAATCAGTAGGCGATGTCAAAATATTGGTTCTATCTGCTGCTTCTTCATTCGATGCAATTTTTTCAGCTCCAATATCCTCACAGCCTCCACTAGGAGAGTCCCTTCCCTGTTTACTACATGAATCAGTGGAATTCCCTTCGATATCATGAGCTCGGAAATATGCAGAAGCAGCAGCTGCGCTTCGGATGAGATTCCTTTGTCTAGCATTATAGCCAGATTCTAATACTTTTTTATGAGCATCTCGTTTGAATTTACGTCCAAGAGCATTTGGTATCATTCTAGACCAAAACTTCTGCCCCTGACGGGGGAGTTTAACACCAAAAGACTTCTCCAAATCTGCATGCTTCGAACCATACCCAATACCAGTATCCAAGCAATGATGGTCACTTCGATGCATCTTTTCATCCATGCAATAAAACAAACCAGATCTTCCAGTCTCAGCAGAATGCCCAGTACCATCCTTCAAAGCTTCATTAAAGGCAAAATTTGGATTATGATGATGAACAATATACCCCATTTCCGCAGCCTCCTTCGCTGCTCTGACCCTTTCTCTGGCCCATTCAGAAGCCGATTTTTCTCTTGCTTCTCTTATGACTTTCGTACGATGATCTATTCCTTCTTCAGTTGAGTGGTGCCTCAGCATGCCACTTTCAGAAGGTACAGGAATCCCTAGCCAAGAATAATCCTCCTTCTGGGCAACTAGAACACTAAGCTTAGACAAAATAGCATCGACAACAACCTTTCCTCTTCTAATACTTGCAAAAGGACGGATGCGAAGTTTCACTGTAGATACCTCTCCACATGAAAACTCCTCACGGTGAGGCCCAATAGAACATGATTTTAGAGTAAGTCCTAACGGCGATATGCTCTGAACCTTACCAAACTCAATTTCTCTCTGAAGATAATCACTCAATATTAAACAGACTGAAGGCAAAAGCCGGGCCTCAACAAAGCTTTTGGCTTTCAGCTGAGCATACCACACCAACACTCCTACAGCAGAGATCACAGCGATGAAAATAGAGCACCTAAATAACAGCAGACCTTCCTTCCAAAGAGTAGACAACGATCTTATCAGATCTCTAGTCTCATGAAAAGGTTCTTTGGCACAACAAATTCTAAACTGGCTTCTTGAACTAAGAATCCTTGACGAAAAAACAACATTTCCACCACCAACACATGAAAACACGGCCTTGTTGTACCACATCTGACTCTGACATGGAAGTAATAAATCAAAGGAAGCTCGAATATCTGCTTTTCTCTTGACTATGGAGAAGTATTTCTTGCCATTGCTTTGGCTCTGAGAAAAATGAAGCGGCGATCCTCGAAACGAGGTAAACAAATCTGTACTCATCTTATTCTGTTACTCCACGGAACTGCGATCATCTGTGGGGGGCCAAGAATTGAGTCTCAGCCCCCTTCTCTCTTGAGCTTTCAGACGTGACTCACTGTTCCAATGCAATTACAAACGTAAGGAGGAAACAAATATGGCATTAAATGCATGAAATATCCAAATTTAAATCACGTCACTTTAATGTGACAAAATATGTTTGGGAAAAATGGTTGCAACTCCCTAGGCTCAAAAAGCACAATGTATAAGTCCCCCTACCCCAATAAAACTTGGGAAAAACTCCCAATCCAAAGAAAGCAACATGTTTAAGTCTCTCATGTACTTATATTTTCCAATATCTTTATAGTACCCTTCTAACCTATTATATTAAGAGAACTGGAAGTTACTGCATATACTTGGTAAGTTCTATATATAACTGGCAGTCACTACATTTAAATGCTACTACATTTTCAAATAGTTGCGGTTTACATGACTAATTTTGAGGAAAAAATAACACTTCAAAATAACTAGAGAATAATTAATACAACAACTGAGCCTTTTATCCCAAGCATATGGGGTAGGCTACATGAACCAACATGAGAATCACGCTGGGTCCAGCATATGAATCCTCTGCCTCCACTCACTCCTATCGAACAATATACTTTCATTGAGTCATTTGGCAACCATATCGTTTCGTATCACCTCCATCCATGTTTTCTTCGGTCTCCCTTTTGCCCTTTTGCTATTGCCCATATCGAGAGTATCTATTCGTCGGACCGGTGCTTCCATAGGTCTGCGTCGCACATGACCAAACCATCTTAGCCGGTTTTTCCGCATTTTCTCCTACACAGGGGCGACACCAACTTTTGTACGGATATCCTCATTTCGCACCTTATCTTTTCTAGTATTACCGCACATCCAACGAAGCATGCGCATCTCCGCTACGTGCATTTTCTGTGTATGATGCTTCTTAGGAGCCCAGCATTCTGTACCATATAATAAGGCAGGCCGAATAGCGCTCCGATAAAACTTCCCTTTCAATTTTAACGGAAAGTTACGATCACACAAAATCCCTGTTGCACTCCTCCATTTCAACCAACCAGCTTGGATCCTTTGATTAACATCACTATCGATCTCCCCATTCTTTTAGATGATGGAACCTAGATATCTAAACTGGTCGCTCGGTGATATCTCTTGCCCTTCCAATGTTATACCAATAATTAATACAATACATAAAATATTTTAGAGTGTTGGTATATTTCCAAAATTAATTATTTACTTCGTAAGTATTTTAAATGTAGTAATTGTTCAAATATATGTAGTACTTATTCATATCATATATATATAGTACCTATAGGGTATATGTAGTATCTTTTTAGCTAGGGCTGGTATAGGGACATTGCAAAATATAAAGAGGTTGAAGTACATAAAAGGGCTTAAACATGTTTTTTGAGATAGGGAGTTTTTCAGAAGATTTTTTGGTTAGGGACTTAAACATGTTGCTTTTTGAGCCTAGGAAATTAGATCCATTTTCCCAATAAATTAATAAAAATGAGAAAGTAAAGATTTTAAAAAAAAATCAATAAAGGACGATGGGATAATAAATATATGATGTTGCCACTTGACATAATTAAAGTAAATGCACTTAATTGGCCGAAGCTTGCACAAAATCATACCAGAAACTATAAAGCAAAGATTGAAATTCAAAAAATAGCTAATCATTGATTAATATCATAATGCAACCACATGTTTTTTGTATGAAAATGGCATATTGGCAATTAAGCACCTTTCTCGTGTAATTTTGTGTTGATCAAGAACTTTAAAGAAAATTTAAAAAATATTGGTCTAAGATAACCAGAAACCCTAATTTTGCATTCAAATCTCCACAAAAAATTAATATGATTAGATTAAAAGTTCTTCAATAGCTAGAATTACTCAAAGAGGAAGATTTCGTGTGCAGCACACCACGATTGTTCGATTCAAAATCGAACAGATTCTTTAGATAACAGATCGCAGTGAGGAAATCAAAAGGGAAGAGAAAAGTAAAAATGAAAACTTACTTATTTTGGAAACGAGATGAAGATCGAAGGCTGAGACAAAGCCATTGGCACCTCTCTGCTCTTTTTTTCAAACCATTTTTTCTTTTCTATTTTCTCGATCGATCAATTCTCAATCGAATTCTATAATTGCTAAGCGCTTTGGATATAACGTTTTAGAAAAGAGGCATTCAAGTCGGGCTGAGTTGGTGATCTACCCGACCCTGGTATCCACCTTATAGCGGATTTGGTCAACCTGATACAAACGGGATTTGATCGGCTTTTGCTGGACAACAAGATACTCTACATTATGCTACAACACGTCATAAGTTTGCTTGAGGGCAGACGATCCGCTTTGTCTGTTTTTTCGCAAATAAATATAATTGGACAACAATACTTAAACTTATAGCATAGAAAATGTGTTTTTATGTCTTTTGAGATTTAGTGATCACGTCTTTGGATCATTTGCTTATATTATAATTGGAATCCGTTTTACACGATGTTTAACCTATATATCTCTGGAGCAACAGCTTTTTATCTCGTTGACCCTGATCCATCTTCTTCTTGTCAAGTCTATCAAAATGCTTATATCATTAAAAAATATCATAACAATTATCAGAATCTATAACCGAATCCTAATCACCTTGTTGAAAGCAGCAAGCTGATTTCACTCTACCCCCATCTTGTATCCTCCAAAACTGTAGTAGTATATTTGGAGTGCAGTGCATATTTGCATGTGTTAGGCGTCATGTAAAGAACCTGATGAGATATTTACTTGAACGGCAAAGCCATTTTTAAATTTTTTGAACAATAAGAATATTTATTTATCTTGACTTGCTGGATATCAAATTGAAAACGTAATACGATTCTATTTATTTTTTACATTAAAATAATTGAGATATTAGTAAAGATCTTTTTTTTAAATCAACCTCCATCGGGATCGAACTTGCGACCTCTCGCATGGGAGAGGAAATTGGTATATTAATAGAGATCTTGTCAGGAATGATGTGTGGGAAGCAATGAAAACTAAAATAGAATAAATATTAAATTAAATTAGACTATACATAGAGGGGTGTGTTAGTATTTGGTATAAGGGGCGCAACACTTACGGACCACGGCGGAATAGCAAATAAAAATTTACAAGAACTTGGTACCGAACACAAACCCCAAAATCATTCATATACTTGAAGTTGTAAAAAAATTAGAGAGCTGTTCTAAGGGTTTTAAGTGGCTACAACCTTTGTAGCTTATCCTCTCGTCTAGAGGAAGACCCAAGCTAGACTCCCCATCATAGGGATCGAGCTTGCAAGCAGACCTCCATGCAGACGATGATCCACAGCTAGGAAAACCCAATCCAAGTTTCAGCTTCACCAATATAAAACTATTGTGAAGCAACTTGCTCTCACAATTTGCTAGAAAATGAGAGGAAGATGTAGAATTCGCTCACTATTTTTCTCTTTACTTCTCTTTTTCTCTCAAAAAAAATCAAAAGAGTGAAAGAAGCTTTTCTTTTTCTCTCAAAAAATATCAAAAGAGTGAAAGAAGATGGAGGAATGGATGAGAAAAAGTGAGGAAACAATTCTAGCAATGTCTTTTTAACACTAAAACTTGCTAGAAAATTCTACCCCCTCATTATTTCTCATCTTCCCATTTCTTTATCAAACATAAAGAAATGAGGTGTTCCTCTAGAATAATGTATCAAATACATATTCTAGTAAGAGTGTATCATATACACCAAGTACATGTATCAAATACATATACAACTATTTGTATCAAATACAAATAGCAAAAGAGAGATATAAAGGGATCATAATACTAGAAAATATATATATCAATATATATATATATATATATATATTATTAAATCAACACTCGATCTAATAATCTGGTTACATATATAAACCGGCTAGTATCAAAAACGTCCGATTAATGTACGTGTATCAAATACACGTGTTTAATCGAACTCCAGCGCGTATCACTATACGCACCCGCATGTATCACTATACGTACTCTATCATTTTGCTTGAGCCTGGAAATCTCAGTATGAGACTCTAAAGACTCAACGGTTCGCTAGCAGTAGATAAGAACCACACCCATAACCTACAACCATGTCGGCGGTACAAGCTACACGTAACGGCTATGCAGGTATTGATTGAAAGAAAGGTCGACAAGCAAACTCATCCGTACCTGACAGAGCCCATCTGTTACGCCCCGCTTTTCAAAATGCGGAATATGAGGGCTGCCTAGGCCAGCCATGCCCATATGGTCAAGAAATAAACTCGTCGTAGTCACACTTCGATTTCTAGTGTTATATGGCAAGCAGTAATCAAGTATAAAGAGAAATACAGTCACTAATTTATTGCAATCAAACGAAATAAGAGTTCAACAGATATAGAGTTTTTAATAACAAAAGAAACAACGACAACTGAAACGACAATATTATTCCATTATTGAAAGTAAAGCTAAATAATAAAGCAGGTGTCGCTGATCTAGATCTCCGCGAGCTCATCAAAATAGGGCTGGTACTATTCTTGGCTGAATCCATTCCTTCCTCTGAGCATGCATGCTCAGGTCGTCAGAGCAACACAAATATATATGATAACAATGTATAATATGTACAAGGACAATAAGCATGAACTAGAATCTATAAAGCGGTAATACGAGATTATAAAGCGGTAATACGAGATTATAAAGCAACATGAACATGTGGGCGACATAACACGTGAATCATAGCAAAAGTGAAATGTAATATTCGTGTAACATAATGGTGATACAACAGGAGAATCACGACATAAGTAAAACATGAAACATGTGATTTACATAAATATATAGTGTAATCCTAGGTGTCTCATGTCACCATGGTTTGTCTATAATATTTTTTTATTGAAATTGACCGGTGGAAGGTACTTGTATTTCGAAGAGTATTTCGTGCATACCCGGAATCACGGCCTCATCCGGACCAACCCGGACCCTGCCACTAGGTAGAATAGCAGCACCTGATACGTTGATCGCTTGCAAACACTTGTTAGTTCGATTGATCTCTACATGACAGCGAACTTTCCAAATACGGTTACAACATCCACCTTCAATTTTCCTAATCTCCAAATGTTTACATCGAGGTCCAACCAGGAATCTCAAAATACTAGTCGCGTCATGACAAATCTCAAAATACTAGTCGCGTCATGACAAGCCTGCACGAGAATTGGAGACGGGGTCTCCATCAAGCATGTCTAGACCGATATCTAGGACAAGTGGACAGTTCTTGATATCTTACCTATAACACTAATATAAGTGCTTTCATACCGGTCTTATTCCAGTTATAGTTACATTTATATAAGTTCCATAAATGTCGACAATACAATAAAGAATGATATGTCGATTGAAGCATGGTAATCTATATTTGTGTGACGATGATTACAATTGAAACCTAATCACATTTATGAATGCCGAATGGTAAAATAAGTAGCAATAATGACAATTGTGATAATGGTGACAATCATGATCTCAAACGGTGTGTGACATTCATGTCGATGAATATGTTCCAATTTCAGGTTAACAGATTTTCAATAGCATTCGTTACAACGGTAGGATGTGCAAGCAATTAAATCTTGAAATTAAACAATCATAAAGTCATGAGTAATCAATTGGCAATATTAAATCATCATGTGCAAAGTAAGAGGAGCATTGATTTTCATCTATGTCAGCTTGAATTTCATAGTGGTATTCTACGCATTGCATAAAATCCATCTACTACAACTAGTCGAGTTTTATTCAGTTACTGGCTGTATTAAGCATGAGAAAACAGCAGCCGCTTGATCCCAATTAAGCCAAACAGAAGTCTTAAGGTATTGTGGTTGAGTTTCCTATTACTGTTCCCGGTAACTTCTTTGCTTGTTAATATTTGCAACAAAGTCGGACTGTGATTGCCTACCAATTATCATTGTTATCAAACAATTCATCAACATAAAAATTAAATACTATGTCCGCCTCTATACTAACTATTTTCACAACTTTGCAATACATGTATATGTCAACTTATTTCTAAACAAAGATTATTTAAAAAATTTGTTTACTGTAAACCTTAGATGAACACCTCTTAACCTCCTATGCACTATATATTAAAAAGTATATCAGTTATTTGCAGAAGGTTGTCAGCAAGTATACAAGGAATATTGATTATTATATAAGTACGGTATATGGTACAATTTGCGGGTTGTTAGGGGCTCTCGCACAGTGGGTGTTGGGCATATGTATTAATGTGTCGTCACCGCGGTTTGTCGGCGATTCCGAGTTTAAAAGTTTGGTTTGGACAATTTATCGAGCGTGTTGCGTGCATTTTATTTCAAACAAGAATTAGGTGTCGACCACCCAAAGGAAACAGAATATGATTCCTACAAATTGCATACAGTTCCTAATTGAGCTTCTGACCCAATCACTATCAACCCAGCGCAGTCCAATAGCGAAATTTAGGTTGGTACTCAAAACTCATTTATAACGTTGCTGGGTACAAAACAATCCTAACTATATGTATCTATAGCATAATAAGCAAGTGTAATTCACTTACCTGGCGACAGCGTTTGCTACGGTGACGGCGGCTTGGACGGCGGTTGCGATGACAACGGAGACGGCGATGGCGGCTTGGATGGCGGTGGCTAGGTTTAAGAAGAGGAGGGTGAAGGTCTGGGTGCTCGGGTCTGGGTCGGCGAGGAGCTAGGGGCCGTGGCGGAGGTCGGCGAGGTGATGGGTGAGCCGGCGGTGGTCGCTGCAGGGAGAACACGGCGGTTTAGGGTGGAGGAGCTCGGCAGTGGTCGGAGTTGGGTTGGTAGGAAGTGGGGGAGGGTGTGGTGGTGTTGTGGTGGTGCTCGGTTAGATTTTGGAGAGAGGAAGAGAGAGATTGAGAGTGTGAGAGAGAGGGAGATATGAGAGTTGAAGAGGGGGGTGGTTGGGATTTCGGGGGTCACAAAATCCGGAGGCGGCGCAGCAATCCCGGAGCAGTTGAGGGTGGGCGCGGTCAAGGGATCGTGGGTGTGGAAGGGGGAGAAGCTAAAGGAGGAGGAGGAGGAGGAGGAGATGGGGAAAGGTGCTCATGCTTCAGCTTAGGAGAAACAGATGAGAAAGAAAAGGAGAGGTAAAGAGTTGATGGTCTAGGCCTTAGAAAAAGGGATGGGACAAAGAAAAAGAGAAATGGGCTAACAAAATGAAATAAAGATGGATTTCTCGAATGATTTGAATCGAACCATATGGAGTTTTATTTAATTTTAAAAAAACCCGTACAACAGAGGTATTACACTATCAGTCACAGTCACCGTACAGTATGGTCTCTTAGTCAGAGAGTGTCGCATACTGGGTCTGGGGGTGGAAACCGTCAGACCTCCAATAACCCAATAAGTCGTGTTGATTACAAACCCCATAACCGCCTGAGATACAACCGATAACACTTATCGGTTTATCTCAACCATCCTGTCCAAGAACTTATGGTTATAGTCAACCGGGCACGGCACGACATCAACTTCCAATTCTGGGAGAGACGAATCCCCTCGACCGCTCGTTATCTCCATGCGCTTCGGGACTGTACCCAGCTAAAACATGTTTGCACGGCTCTTTAAAGTCGTGGTAGGATAGTAATAAAGGTGCAGTGGGAACACACACAAGATACTATGTCAATCTCGGGTCTACAGACTACCATTTACTCATGTCACCAGAGAACTGTTATCTGATGATAATTATAACACCATCAAGAGTTCTCAATGAGTCCGTTTAGTGAAACTCATTCTCTCATGAGCACATGTATACAATCTTTGGCGTCAAACACCAATGGATGTGAGATCAAACATCATCCCGGTCGGGTGAAGAAACGTATATATTAGTCTGTTGGAGATAGTGCCCTCAGAGTCAATTATTGGATCACAGGCACGTGATTGCGATGATTGAGGAAGGACCTATCCCGGTAGGACAGTCTTACTCAAGATGATAGTATGCTATCTGGTTTATCTTTATCATCGTGTACTGCTTTAGGTGACCTTACGAGTCGCTATTACACGTTGATAGAGCCCCTAGGATTCTTGCTTGACTACCAGCAGTATGAGGGCGATCATAGTCTATAAGCACATCCTTAAAAGGTCCCTAGTCGTGGGAGTTTCGAGACAGGGCATCGATTCTCCAGAATAGACTAGTGTATACAGTCGAGACCCCGACGAGGGGCGGTGGCCGATCTCACAAGCCACTGGTGTCAGTTGGTTCACCTAAGATGTATACAGGTGCTCATTGGGTTATGAGTACACCGGACAGGACTCGCCGAGAACCTGCTAGTTGGGATTATACCAGACGTCAGATAGCAGTTCCCTGGTGACATGTGTACAGGTTAGTTCATCGACCTGAGATCGTCATTTGTCTCGTGTGAGTTCCCACTGTGCTTTGATTACTACCCTAACAAGGCTCAAAGGAGTCGTGCAAACAGGTTTTAGTTGGGTACAGTCCCGAGCCACATGGAGGCAGTGAGCGGATCTGCAGGGGTTCGTCTCTCCCGGTATTGGGGGTGAGGTCGCGCTGTGTCTAGGAGAGCCAGAACATGAAAAGTCCTTGGCCAAAGCAGAAGATTTGCTGGTAGGTATTCCAGTAGTATCTCAGGGTGTTCTGGGCTACACTCCGACACGACTTGTACCGCTTTTGGGGGTCTGACTTTTACCAATCCCCTAGGCCCGCCATGCGATGCTCATAGACGAACGGACCGGACTGTACGGATATTGTCACTGACAGGCTCAGTAGGGTGTCAGGATGAGTTTGCTCATCGACGTCCCTTTTGGTCAATACCTGGTAGCCCGTTACGTATTGGCTTATACCTCTGACGTGCTAGTGGTTAAATCAACAACCAAAGTATTGACGAGTCTTTAGAGTCCACCACACACACAGTTACTCAAGTTTCGGGCGAAACGCTGTAGAGGCCGTATGGAGATATGGTAGAGTTCGATCAAATACGTGCGGTATTGCACGGATCGTGATCGGACGGATTTTACTAGCCGGCTTTGGCTTAAGCCGGATCCTAATATTAGATAGTGTAGTTTTGTCTCTTTGCATTTGTATTCAGTGGGAATACAAATGCGGGCATGTATTTGCAGTAGCGGGGTTTTCCTGTAATTTATTACGGGATCAGTTTTCTGAAGTTGCCAGTTTGCATTCCGTTCCGGCCGGTTTTCTTTTATTCCTTCACGGCCGGACTTTCCGTAGGAGGGTGTTACTTGCGGTTTGCAAATAACATTTTGTGGAGGGTGTTTCTTGCATAAGTGTGGCTTCATGATTATCCTCTTCATCATGAGATTCCATTCTAGTCATTTCCTTTGCTTTTCATTTGATGGTTTGTGAGTGGATTGAAATGGAAATTGGTTTGACCATTTTCTCTTCCATTCATTCCCTTTCTTCTCTTGGATTTGATTATTCATTTTTTCTCCACCATGAGAATAAATGGCCGGCCACTTCATGAGTGAGAGAGTGAGAAGTTCATTTTTTGCATGTGTGGCATTTTTGCTTCATCTCATTTCTAGCTAGGAAAAATGAAAGCATCATTTTTCTTAACTTCATTCCTCCACAACTTCATCCATGGCAATTTCTAAAACCCTAAAGAGATAACCCACTACACTATATCTACAGCAAATCTTGGACGCGTCGACTAGCCAACTTCGCGTCCGAGTTGCCTCGGTCAAGAGGTGGGAGCCCGTAAAAGTACCCGGCTACGCGGTGCCCTTTCCGATGAGGAGGCGACGACCGGAGATTCCGCGAGGAGATCGGAGAGGAGACGAAGACCGAAGGACACGGATCGCTTGGTATACTTCTCTACTCTTATTTCAGTTTGCTAGTTGCTAGGTTAATGGCCCGATCCGGGTTAAAAGTGCGCGGTGGTGCCGGTTTGCTAGTTTGCAAAGTTTTTGTTTCCGCGTTTCCGGCGTCGGATCGACGGCCGGGGCGCCGCCGCGGACTTACATTGGTATCAGAGCCACGCCATTAACCTTGCCTAGCTTGTCCTAGTGTGTTTACATGTTCGATCGAGCGGATTTTCCGAAAACCCATTTTCATTTGCACAGTTTTCTGTCGAAATTTTTTTGGCTCCAAAAATTTTTCAGTACATTGCAGTGACATGTGCAGGGAATTCTAAGCATTCTGTGAAAATTTGGTAGCGTGATCTCACTATTCCACCGCGGAACCGCGGCCAAACCCACGTATTTGCGGCGGTTCCACAGCCATTTTTACTATTCATTGGACCAAATTTTTGCAGTGAGCTCCTGGGTTGAAAATGGGGTTTTTGGAATATTCTTTTTGGGCCTAGACTCTCTTTAAGTGCTACAGTAATGCTTGGGGCCCACTTCGATAAATTTGATTGATCGAAAAATTTAAACACATTAGTTCACAGTATTTACATTATATCTGCGACCGTGAATTTCACTTGATCGGTAAATCCTGTCTAACTGCTATAGCCCGGTTAGACGGATTTGCGAACGTGACATTCACGTTGATGTTCTGTGTTGTGCTGTGATGTTGCGGATCGGTCGTGGGGGATAGCCTGGATGCAATGTTAGTACAGTTTTGTTTTATATGTACATTTGATATTGCGGGGCGAGCGTCCGACATGTGGACTGCCGCCACTGCCTGTTTGTATTATTCTTTTGGGGCACGACCAGGTTGCGGTTGATGTACCCGTTGTATGTATATTTTACTTTCTGTACTAGGATTACCCCGCGGAGGGGTGCACGGATAGCCGGGTTCTAGAGGGCAACAAGCCCGCATCTCATGGCGTTGAGACGGAGGGGGCTTTACTCTAGAATTGGCGGGCTGTTCGCCGCACTCGTAGGGGGTACAGGTTGACCCAGGAAGGGTGCCCAAGTTGCCGGATTCCGTGAAGTGCTGGGTGGTCCATTCACATTGCTGAAGGGGGCTGCCTCGCTTCAGGTTTTGGCGGGTAACTTGCCGCGCCCGTAGGGGTCTAGGATTTCATTGCACAGGCTATCCACACGACCAGGGGAACGTCGGGTTTCAGTAGCGGCTCTGTGAAACCCGGGGATCCCAGATATCTGTATTGTTCTGTGATACTGTACATTTCTGTGATGTTGCATTTTATTACGCCTTGAGCGAAAATTATATATTATATATATACTAGTAGATGTTGTATATGTTTTGCATCCGCGCTAGTCCAGTCCCCGCTCTGTCGTTAGTTAAGTAACCTAACGGGTGATGACGGGACCCAGTGGCGAATGCGGATGGCATATACGTACATCATTATTTTCGTTCTTTTTGGTGTGATCAATTGATGGGACTGTGTTGATTCGGATCAATGCAAGCTAAACAAACCTATTCTGATGTTGTCGGAACACTTTTTCAAAAAGCTGTTATTGCAAGGGCGTTCTCTTTTGTTTTGCATCATGGTATTCAGTTGGAATATCCTGCTCCTCAGTCGACGAGGCAAGGGCCGAGATCCCTTCACCGGGAGTGACCCCTTGGACAGAAGTTTGCGTCAGGGCAACAACTTCACTATAGCCGATTGCTTTTGCTTTGCATCGTGGTATTCAGTTGGAATATCCTGCACCTCATTCTACGAGGAAAGAGCCGAGATCCCTTCACCGGGAGTGACCTCTTTAGCAAAGGTTTTCGTCACTATATTTTTATAAAGCTATCAGCTCCTTCAACGATATCAAGTTCATTACGTTAAAGGTTTTCGCCAGAAACCATTCGTAGCCCTCCGTCGTTTCATATGGATAGTCAATAGTATTCAAGCTGTGTATGTTGGCCAAAGTCAAGGCACAGTGTTTGGTAGTTGTTGGGTATTCATATGCAGCATAGATAGATGCGTTGGTTTGGGACAGTCGTACTGCCATTTTGGCCAAAGTCAAGGGTAGGTACGGGTGGGTTCAAATTAACCTGGATAATGACGGGTAGAACTTGACATGTGACTTATGATATGTTGGCCAAAGTCAAGGTCATAAGAACATGGGGCAAAAATCCACATCGGGAGTTTCAAAAGAACTGAAACTTGCCTGATATGCGCATACCTTCTGGAGTGTGATAGCGTGAGCGGATTCCGTCACGTTATCATGCGATGATAGTTGGATCCCGATTCCCACTGATGAGTTGGTTTACTCCTCGGGTGATCCCGGCTAATTCTTCTTTTAGGTTTGGGGAAGAATTTGACGTTACAGTGGGAGGTTTCCAGATTAGATAAAGTGATAACCATTCTGATCTAGGTTAGAGTGCACGCTGAATGTTTCTTTTCTCTCTCTCTCTTTGGCAGCGACCATTGACCCGACCCTAGACTATGACTCAGTGACCAAGTTGACCGAACCTTCTTAACACTGGCTTTTGGATTGTCAGAGTTGCAGACCTCATTGCCACTCCTACTTTTACCCTTTTCTCTAGGACACCCCGTATTACTACGAACGTCCACTTCCATTGGACAAACCATCGTATGGTTATATACGAACTCGAAGGAATTCGAGGATGGTTTCTGGTTCTGGAGAAAACGAACAGGACTATTCAGTTGTCTTTTCCTTTTACCTTCTCTCTCAGATTGCGAGTACTCCTTGGTTTAGGAGATAGTACACCTATTACGCTTATTGGATAGTCTTCTTCCAAACCTTAGGCTGGTGCCGACCGGTAGGGAATGAAGAAAACCAATTAGCCTAAACGGTGTACAGAAGGTATTAAGTTAAGACAAAGAAAGGGATTGGTAAGAGGGCAAAGTAAACCGCGACTGCTATTCACGACCAAACCAAGTATTTTTTCGCCAATCCTAAATCATTTTTGTATTTCTCCAGGACACTCCGTATCACTACGAAGATCCCAGTTTATTGGATAATCCATCGTATGGTTATATACGAACTCGAAAGGAACTTGTTCCAGTTCGGGGATGGATCCTGGTTCAGGAGAAATAGGAATAAAGTTCATTCAGGTTGTCTTTTATCTTCACATTCTCTCGCATTGCAAATGCTCCTAGGATTAGGACAGTACACCCTTTATGCTTATTGGATAGTCTTCTTCCAAACCATAGGCTGGTGCCGAACGGTAGGGAAAGAAGAAAACCATTTGGCCTAAAGGGGTGTGCAGAAGGTAATGACTAAAGACATATAAAAGGATTTGGAGAAGTGGCAAAGAAATATACGGTTACAGTTGTGAATCTGGAAAATGGAAGAGGCATTACTAGGAATACCCGGATACCCCATCGAAACATTTCAATGTTTCAGTTTCACCATGTACTGTTAAAAGAAAACTGATTTCCCGATTAGACACTTGCTCCAGGGTATGTATTTACCAGGTATGATTCTCACATCCGTATGGTTTTACAGATGATGAGTGGGAGTAAGTTATTGGGAATTAGGTGACCATCCTCATTATATCGGGATTCATTGTAATTGGTGATATTTGAGGAAGTTACCTGGGTTGTTTGCCGGTCGGCAAATATTTGGTTTTGAACATCCATTGTTATGCACCAATTTCAAATTGATATATCTGTACGTCTATTTTTATAGAGTGAGATATACCCTTTTGAAATTATGTCTATGACATTTACCTATATCAGTAGATGGTTAGGTAAGGAGCATTGAACAGCGGTGTAATTCTTCTTAACCATAAGTACAGTTTTCAACCTACGACACACAGTGAATGCGTTATTAGACTCAAGGGACTTATACAGAGTATTGTATGTTGTCCAGTGTCCATTAGGACAAAGGGGTAGGTCCTCGTACTATATTCTGTTTACTTATGACTTCTCTAGTTCTTAGACATGTGTTTCGTAGAAATGCAAGGTCTAAGTTTTGAGGAGTTATAGGTATAAGAATAAAGTAGAGAACCGGGTACTGCAAGTATCGGGATTCTTCAAGGTGATCGAAGATGTAGATACTTGTGTATGGTATTCAGTTGATAGTAACGTTTAAGAGAACTTGCTTCTCTTTCAGGTTACTCATAATTGGAAGTATTCCTAAGTTAAGTAACGCTGATCGGCCTCTTTCCATTTACTTGATATGCACTGGAGACAGCTGCATGATTTGAATCTGGTTCAATTATCAGTGCCTCTGTTTCTATATTGGATATAGAACAGTTCATATCTTGACATTGTTAAGATACGGGGAGTTGTCCGGCTTATGCTTAAAACCAGACTCCGGATAACTCAAGGCACGTTTCTGTAATGGCTGTTTGTGGGTTGAACCGGGTTATGACGAGGGTTGACTTTCTACCATCTGGAAGATCAATAGTGATATTGTTCTAGACTCGCCACAGTTTTAACAAAAATGGATTTTTTTTCAGAAAACAGTAGTGGGAGTATGGTAGAACTGGAAGTGATTCCAGAACCGCAAACGATTACTGAAGATTTGATAAGAATCTAAAGATTCAATCTGGTTTGACATTCCATTGGCCACTCCGCAGATATGGTGGGTAACATCAGGCACTCGAGAGGTACTTCGGTATGCTCAAGGACGGTGGCAGGGAGGTTCTTGTTTACCCAGACTTGCCATTGATGTTGTTCCAGACCGTGAGACCCGGCAGGAGGATGAGTATAGCGTCGTTCTAAACTAGCTTTAGAAGTGCACGTGTATATGACTCTGCCAGAGGGTTGTCGTAGTCAGTGGGAGCAGCGGAAGCATTGGTGGACATCAGGCTTATGTCTATTTATAGACTAAAGCAAATATAGCGGAGATAGATCATCTATTTCTGATGTGACGGTCATAGGTTTGACTTCATCAGAATAGGGGATGGATCTGTTAAGAAGGTAGTAGGGTGTGATGTCCTGGTATTTGATGACATACACAGAGTAGGAAGTGATATTCCTATACTACGATCGGTTATACTTTGGTCGTCACACAGTGGTTTCTCCACACAAGACTTAGATATTATATCAGACATTCTGGTTACTAGATCTATGGTTTTAGATCCAGATTTGGGTGGTTTCCCAATCTGGGTACTTTGACTGCATTCTATAAGTATTTAGAATGGACGACTCCTGGCACGGTAGTATACTTGCAAGTGATGGGGCCACCCTCTCTAAAGGTGTCTTACAGACTAAAGGGGAGAGGGATACGCATGATTGGCAGATCACTTGCTTAGACAATTGAGTTGATCATGAGATGTCAAGTACCACACCAGATGTTGTTCTTGCAGTATGTGCAATAAGTTGATATTCATCCAATCCTGGAGAAACAATTGGAAGCAGTTTTAGAACATAAGTAGATATTCTAGGGATATGATAACAGCATTCTCCTTCAGGAGACAGTTATCATTCCAGGCTTCCAAGGTGACCTGGATGGCAGAGTGGCTGTCAGAGTTATAGTTTTCCCTCTGACGAGGGGCAGTATATTGGACAGGTGGTCCAGGTGGATAATGAGGGAAGGCATGGCGCAGGATACTGATTAAGTTCAGTTGACGATACAGTCTAAGAAGTTTGGATTTGGAGTTCATTTATGAGCTAGGTCCCTTCAGACATCCAGACATTCTAAGACAGGTATTGCTCATTTCGGGAGATGGCTTTCTCCGCGAACTTGAGATAGAGAGAGACATAGAAAGAAACACCAGAGCGGATCCACTCACTGAGGCTATTCCTCGAACGCAATAGTTTCGCAAACAAGCTTTGTGAGACTGACTAGTAAAGGAGTTGGGTGTTCGGTATCACACGGGCTGTGAGTATGCGACATCGCAATAATTAGCCTTGAGTGCAAGTGGGAGATTGTTGGAGATAGTGCCCTCAGAGTCAATTATTGGATCACAGGCACGTGATTGCGATGATTGAGGAAGGACCTATCCCGGTAGGACAGTCTTACTCAAGATGATAGTATGCTATCTGGTTTATCTTTATCATCGTGTACTGCTTTAGGTGACCTTACGAGTCGCTATTACACGTTGATAGAGCCCCTAGGATTCTTGCTTGACTACCAGCAGTATGAGGGCAATCATAAACGTGAGAGCTGGAGTCTATAAGCACATCCTTAAAAGGTCCCTAGTCGTGGGAGTTTCGAGACAGGGCATCGATTCTCCAGAGTAGACTAGTGTATACAGTCGAGACCCCGACGAGGGGCGGTGGCCGGTCTCACAAGCCACTGGTGTCAGTTGGTTCACCTAAGATGTATACAGGTGCTCATTGGGTTATGAGTACACCGGACAGGACTCGCCGGGAACCTGCTAGTTGGGATTATACCAGACGTCAGATAGCAGTTCCCTGGTGACATGTGTACAGGTTAGTTCATCGACCTGAGATCGTCATTTGTCTCGTGTGAGTTCCCACTGTGCTTTGATTACTACCCTACCACGGCTCAAAGGAGTCGTGCAAACAGGTTTTAGTTGGGTACAGTCCCGAGCCACATGGAGGCAGTGAGCGGATCTGCAGGGGTTCGTCTCTCCCGGTATTGGGGGTGAGGTCGCGCTGTGTCTAGGAGAGCCAGAACATGAAAAGTCCTTGGCCAAGGCAGGAGATTTGCTGGTAGGTATTCCAGTAGTATCTCAGGGTGTTCTGGGCTACACTCCGACACGACTTGTACCGCTTTTGGGGGTCTGACTTTTACCAACCCCTAGGCCCGCCATGCGATGCTCATAGACGAACGGACCGGACTGTACGGATATTGTCACTGACAGGTTCAGTAGGGTGTCAGAATGAATTTGCTCATCGACGTCCCTTTTGGTTAATACCTGGTAGCCCGTTACGTATTGGCTTATATCTCTGACGTGCTAGTGGTTAAATCCACAACCAAAGTATTGACGAGTCTTTAGAGTCCACCACACACACAGTTACTCAAGTTTCGGGCGAAACGCTGTAGAGGCCGTATGGAGATATGGTAGAGTTCGATCAGATACGTGCGGTATTGCACGGATCGTAATCGGACGGATTTTACTAGCCGGCTTTGGCTTAAGCCGGATCCTAATATTAGATAGTGTAGTTTTGTCTCTTTGCATTTGTGTTCAGTGGGAATACAAATGCGGGCATGTATTTGCAGTAGCGGGGTTTTCCTGTAATTTATTACGGGATCAGTTTTCTGAAGTTGCCAGTTTGCATTCCGTTCCGGCCGGTTTTCTTTTATTCCTTCACGGCCGGACTTTCCGTAGGAGGGTGTTACTTGCGGTTTGCAAATAACATTTTGTGGAGGGTGTTTCTTGTTTAAGTGTGGCTTCATGATTATCCTCTTCATCATGAGATTCCATTCTAGTCCTTTCCTTTGCTTTTCATTTGATGGTTTGTGAGTGGATTGAAATGGAAATTGGTTTGACCATTTTCTCTTACATTCATTCCCTTTCTTCTCTTGGATTTGATTATTCATTTTTTCTCCACCATGAGAATAAATGGCCGGCCACTTCATGAGTGAGAGAGTGAGAAGTTCATTTTTTGCATGTGTGGCATTTTTGCTTCATCTCATTTCTAGCTAGGAAAAATGAAAGCATCATTTTTCTTAACTTCATTCCTCCACAACTTCATCCATGGCAACTTCTAAAACCCTAAAGAGATAACCCACTACACTATATCTACAGCAAATTTTGGACGCGTCGACTAGCCAACTTCGCGTCCAAGTTGCCTCGGTCAAGAGGTGGGAGCCCGTAAAAGTACCCGACTACGTGGTGCCCATTCCGACGAGGAGGCGACGACCGGAGATTCTGCGAGGAGATCGGAGAGGAGACGAAGACCGAAGGACACGGATCGCTTGATATACTTCTCTACTCTTATTTCAGTTTGCTAGTTGCTAGGTTAATGGCCCGATCCGGGTTAAAAGTGCGCGGTGGTGCCGGTTTGCTAGTTTGCAAAGTTTTTGTTTCCGCGTTTCCGGCGTCGGATCGACGGCCGGGGCGCCGCCGCGGACTTACATAGTCTACATCTAGAGTATCGATATCCAGTCTCGATACTCCCACGGTTAGGAACATTTACGGACGTGCTTATGGACTACCCAGACCCCACTAGTATGATCCGTATCATAATCCTGGTAGTCAAGCAAAAATCCTATGGGCCTTATCGATCATGTATTCGCGATATGTAATAAATAAGGAATATACACATGAAAGATAAAAACAAACCAAAAAACATACCATCATGTCGAGCAAGATCGTTCTATACATATAGGTCCACGTGCAATTACAATAATTGTCTCTAAGGCACCTAGATCTAACAGGATGGTGGCGTAGTTGGTAAGCGTGTAGGTGTCATAGCTATATTGTCGAGCTATCCTGAAGTCGAGGATTCGAGCCTCCCTCTTCCCGATTTCGGATCCGATCCTCTGCTTGGCAAGCAGGGATCTCGGCCTTCCAACGGCGGACAATGAGGATGGCGTATAACAGGGCCTTTGTGTTGGATCAAGAAAATATCGACGGTTGAGAGAGCCCTGGGCGGGGTTCTTGCTAATTTTTTCTGGCAAATAAGAGGGTTTTTTTCGCTCCACATTTTTTCCTTCCAAAAATAAGAATGATGGGGATCTCATCTTCTCCTTTCTCTCTTTCTCCGACATTAATGAAGCCTATCCCTTGTTATTCTAAATCCCAAAACCCTAGACTTTCCTCCAATTCCAGCCTCAAAAGCCGCTCAAGGCTCAATCCAAGGAGTGCAGCAGCAGCAATGGAACACCAACCCTTAGTTCAGACACATTAATTTCCTACACATTTCCCCTGTTCTTAGTTTGATCATTTTCTAGCCACTTAAAAGGATCCTGGCATCTGCTTCTTGTTTTATTGCTGCTGAAAGGAGACATTTTTATTGGAGTAATTAGACATTTTGGGCATGAATCTAGATTAGGCCTTTGTTGATATATAAATATAACAGTTTTTTTTATGACAATTGAATTTCAACTTTGTGCCAAAGAGCTTGGCTCGAGCAGCAAAGACAATTCCCACCATGTGGGAAGTCTTGGGCTGCAAGGGCGAAGTTTCAATCAAATACGTGGAACAATTTTCAATAGATCCCCTCTCCTCAAATGCTACCGGTTGTTGGAAAAAAAAAATTTCAACTTCGTAAAAACCTTAACTTTCTGAGCGCTGAGATAAAATACACACAATTCATGTGCTTTAACCTTCTACTTCATTGGAATGGGTAAGAATTAAATAGATATATCAGATTTATTTGTTAACATCTGATCTCTTGTATTGAAATGTTGGGGACACACTATATAGCTGAATTTCAGTATATTTAGCATTAATTATACAGAACATGATGGCTTACATATTAAAAGTTGAGATAAGAGATTCAAATTAGTTTATTCTTTCTTTCTTGTTAATGGGATGTAACTGTTGAATTGATAGGTGGAAACGACAGAAAAGTTGTGTTGGATGCATTTTTCTTGGGCAAGGCTTTTGCGGAAGTGATGATGCTCGCTATTGGGGATCTCCAAGATCAGGACACGTGGCAGATGACGTGTCCTAGAACTCAGAAGAAAGTTCACACATGGGACGACCAGACCACCCCTGTACCCGACCTACAAGCACAAGCTAGCTCTCCTCAGGGCCCCTGCAAATTGGCCTCCTCGACCACTCAGCTCGCCCCGAGCTACCACAGGGCCAAGGCTCCTCGGCCCTCTCGCTCGTCCTTGAGCCCCCGGCCGAGGCCCTCTTCCTCGGCCCTTCGACCGACCAACGGTGCCACTCGCAGGCGTAACCGCCGCTCCGCAAATCTCGCCGTGCGCAGATTCTCCGCCGGCAACATCCCACGTTCCACGCTATCACGATCCCCATTAACGGGCGATCCGCTCTTTACGCGGGCGTGACGTCGGGAGCGTAACTGCCGGCGAGATTCTCGCACCTGCTGCTGCGTGCTACCGCCGCTATATAAACCCCCATCACAGAGGGGTCAAGTAAGCAATTTTCACTCCATTTAGCCGTTACTCTGCCCGGATCTAGTACTCACTTGATCGTCGGAGGGTCCTCGGTGGTACCAAACCACCCCGGGACTTCTTTGCAGGTACTCGACGTAAACTCCTCAAAACCACCAATCTCCTCAAAACCCATTGAGACCCGCACGCAACAGGAGATCACCTTCAAGATCCACCGGGAGATCGACGGAAGACAACATCTGACGGAGACCCAAAAAGGACCTCCATCAGTTGGCGCCGTCTGTGGGAAACTAACTCCACAAAACATAAAGTTGACCTTACGATCTCCACGCACATAGCGAGCGATCGTCCCGAAGATCCAAACACCCGCTGTCGCCTCCCTCTCAACAAAGACGCGGGCAAGCCCTCACCGAATGTCGTCGGCTCCGCCGCTGGCTGCCGTTTCACGGATTCCGGCGACCGCCCGAGTAAAAGGGCCAGGGGCCACGAGCCTATCACCTTTAGCGATGAAGACCTTTACGGCATTTCCATGCCCCACAACGACCCTCTGGTGATCACATCCCGGATCCACCGGTATGAGGTCCACTGGATACTTATCGACTCGGGCAGCTCGACAGACATCATCTTCGACGACTGCTTCCTGCGCATGGGGCTTACCCCAGTGGACCTGATGCCAACCTCACACGTCCTGTCGGGGTTCACCAACCACTCTATTGCCGCGCGAGGGGTGGTCACCCTGCAGTTCAACATCGGCGAGCCCAGCCGCACCCGCACATTGCCTGTGGACTTCATCGTAGCAAAGGTCCCATTTGCCTACAACGTCCTCCTCGCCCGCCCGACGCTCAACTCACTTCAGGCCCAGATATCGACCTACCACATGGCGATGAAGTTCCCTCTCGATCAGGGCGGAACAGGTCGAGTCTACGGAAACCAGCGGATCGCGAAGGTATGCCTTACCAAAACATCTTCACCCGAGCAATCGACCGACGACGCTGAAGGAAAAGATGACATCAAGGGTTCTTTGGACACCCGGGATGAACAGAAGGAAGTTCGGGGAACGCCGGTCGAACCACTGGTCGAGGTCCCCATCACCGAGGGAGACAATGAAAAAACCATCCAGGTCGGATCACTCCTGACGGGGGCTCGGCGGGACGACCTGGTCAGCTTCCTCAGAAATAACTCCGACGTGTTCACCTGGGCGCCCGCCGACATGCCCGGGATCGACCCCAAAATCATTTCTCACAAGCTCGGAGTTGATCCTACGACCCGACCCGTCAGACAGAAAAGGCGGAGCTTCGCCCCAGTCAAACAGAAGGCTATCGAAGATGAGATTGATCGACTTCTCGCCGCCAACTTCATCCGGAACGTACCGTACTCGGAGTGGCTAACAAACGTAGTTCTGGTCAAGAAGTCCAGCAGGAAGTGGCGTATATGCGTCGACTTCACTGACCTCAACAAGGCCTGCCCCAAGAACAACTATCCACTCCTTCGGATAGATCAGCTCGTCGACAGCTCAGCCGGCCACGAGCTGTTGAGCTTTATGGATGCTTTCTCCGGCTACAACCAGATCCGTATGAATTCGGAAGACGAAGATCTCACCGCATTCACAACGGATCGGGGGTATATTGCTATAAGGTGATGCCCTTTGGCCTTAAGAACGCCGGGGCCACGTACCAGCGGTTGGTCAATCGCATGTTCAAGCCACAGATCGGCAGGAATATGGAAGTCTACGTTGACGATATGCTCGTCAAATCCGTCTCAACGGCAGACCATGCCAGGGATCTGGGCAAAGCCTTCGAAGTGCTCCGCAAGTTCAAAATGAAGCTGAACCCCGCTAAGTGCGCATTCGGATTCACCGGGGGAAAATTCCTCGGGTTCATGGTCACTCACCGTGGAATCGAAGCCAACCCAGAGAAAATCGACGCTATCCTCAATATGGTCGCGCCCAAAACTAACGTCGAGATCATGCGGCTCACAGGACGATTCACCGCTCTGAGCCGCTTCATGTCCAAGTCAGGAGAGAAATGCCTCCCGTTCTTTAAATCCCTGAGAAAGATCCCGAGGTTCAAATGGTCGGGGGAGTGCCAAGCCGCCTTCAACCAATTGAAGAAGCACCTCGCGACGCCCCCACTACTCACCCGACCAGTCGAAGGGGACGAGCTGTCGCTGTATCTGGCGGTATCCGATCAAGCAGCAGGCTCGGTGCTCGTCCGGGAGGTCGAGGGAGCACAAAAGCTGGTGTACTATGTGAGTCACGTATTCAAGGACGCGGAAATGAGGTACCCATCCATAGAGAAGATTGTCTTAGCCCTCGTGGTGGCCTCAAGAAAGCTGCGGCACTACTTCCAAGCACACACCATCATCGTCCTTACCGAGCGCCCGTTGGGGGCCATTCTTGGGTCACCGGAATCCCCGAGCCGCTTAGAAAAGTGGAGGTGGGAGCTATCCCAGTTTGATATGAAATATCGCCCGAGGCAGGCCATCAAAGCACAGGCCCTGGCCGACTTCATCGTCGAATGCACCATTCCCCTCAAGGAACCAAAGTCCACGCCGCCCCCCATGACTCGGTGCCCCGTCGCCGGGAAGCCTGACTCGGTTCCTGAGTGGACCATCTACGTCGACGGATCTTCAACCGAGGAAAGGTGTGGTGCTGGGCTCATTATCCGGGGCCCGAACGAAGCAGAAATGGAGTACTCTCTGAAGCTCGGTTTCAAGGCCTCGAACAAAGCAGCAGAGTACGAGGCCCTCCTAGCCGGACTGCGCATGGCCGCCGGGCTAGGGCTGAAGGTAATTCGAATCCGCAGAGACTCGGCCCTTATTTTCGGACAAGTCACTGACCGCTTTGAAGCTCGGGAGCCTCTGATGGTGAAATACCTGGACAAGGTGAGGAAACTCCGGAGAAGCTTCGAAGAAGTCCAAGTAGAACAAATACCCAGACAGCTGAATGCCCAAGCCGACGCCTTGAGCAAGCTGGCTTCGTCATACTCAGCCAACAATAAGCGGTCCATCCTCTTCGAAACCTTGCCTCAGCCCAGTATGGAAGACGGAGCAGCCACACTCCACATATGCGGCGCAAGAAGGCGACCTAGATTGGAGGAAGCCCTTCATGGAATTCTTGAAGGACGGTGCGCTCCCGGATGACCGGGGGGCTGCCCGCCGCCTCTGGGCCAAAGCCCGTCACTTCATCTGGAGCAATGGAAATCTTTACAAAAAGTCCTTCACTCAACCTCTGCTCCGATGCGTTGACCCCCACGAAGCCGACTACGTCCTTCGGGAAATCCATGAAGGGGTTGGCGGTGCGCACCAAGGGGACCAAACCTTGATCCAAAAGGTGTTTCTCCAAGGGTACTACTGGCCCACTATTCATGAGGACGCCCAGAAGCTAGTCAGAAGATGCAAGAGTTGCCAGCTCCACGGCAGCATCCCTCGTCTCCCCGCTACCGAGCTGACCGCCCTAACATCCCCATGGCCGTTCGCCCAGTAGGGATTGGACATGATCGGCCAGTTCCCAACCGGTACAGGCGGGCACAAATACGTTCTCGTCGCAGTAGACTACTTCACCAAGTGGATCGAGGCCATCCCCATCAGAAAACCGGATGCCACCACTACCATCAAGTTCCTGCAAAACAACCTGAAACTCCGATTCGGCATCCCGAGATGTATCATCACCGACCACGGGACGAACTTCGAGAACGAGATAGTGAAGGACTTCTGCAAAGAATATCATATCCTCATGAAGTTTGCCGCGGTCGCGCATCCCCAATGCAATGGGCAGGCAGAAGTCGCTAACCGAGACGTCCTCCGGGGCCTCCGAACCCGCCTAGAAGGGCGACAAGGCAGTTGGGTCGAAGAATTACCCCGGGTCTTATGGGCCCTGCCCACATTAAGGAAGACACCCATCGGGGAAACCCCCTTCAGTCTCTGCTACGGGACAGAGGCGATGGTCCCGGCGGAGATCGGGCAACCCAGTCATCGGGTCGAGCACTTCGACGACGATGCGAATACCTCGGCGCTGCGAACCAACCTGGATATCCTGTTGGAGAAGAGAGACCGGGCCCAGATCAGAGCTGCCACTTATCAGTAGCAAACGGCCTGATACTACAATGCCCGGGTCAAGCACCGCTCCTTCCAGACCGGGGATCTGGTCCTACGACGAAACGAATTCATCGATCAAGGCAGGCTACACAAGTTCTCCTCGAGGTTGGTCGATCCCTTCCTCGTCTCTGAGGTACTCCCCGGCGGGGCCTATCGCCTGCAGGATGCGGACGGGTGCAAGCTCCCGCGGCCTTACGACGCCGAGAAGCTCAAGCTATATCAATGAGGCCAAGGCCTACAAGTGTGTACCCGTCCTTCCACAAAGACGATGTAAACGCTTTCCGAAAATCCTTTCCATTCGAATAAAGAAACGTCGAAACATTGCGAATAAAGTTTTGTCTTACCGACCTGAAGCCCTCCTTAGAGGCAGCTCAGCAGCTACCCTGCTCAGCTATCCCCGGCTAGTAGCTTCCTACCACGACCGACAGGGATCACAAAGCCCTCCCAAAGGCAGTCGAGCCCGAGGATCCCTCGCTCGGCTATCCTTCAGGACAAAAGCCCTCGCCAAGAGGCACCGGGCAGAAACCCTGCCCGGCCAAAGGTCCTTGGTAGGCTTCTTACAGCCCCTCCCGCGCCAAGAACCAAAGTCCTCCCAGAGGCAGTCGAGTCCTTGCTCGGCTATCCCCGGCCGGTAGCTTCCTACCACAACCGTCAGGGATCAAAGTCCTCGCCAAGAGGCACTGGGCAGTAACCCTTCTCCGTCTCCGTCCTGAAGGATCAAAGCCCTCGCTAGAGGCAACCGAGCAGCTACCCTGCTCGGTCATCTCCGGCTGACAGCTCCCTACCCATGACACCAGGTGTCACGACCCGAAGGTACGGAACGTGACCGGCACTTAAATTACGAAGTGTCTAGAGGCGCAACGTAATCTAAGTAAGCCGAAACCCAGAAATCTAAACCATATAAAAGAAGATGTAAAAGAAAATATATAGGAAAACAAGTTTAAAAGCAACATCAAATTTTCTCAAAAATTTCGGCAGAGTCTCCTTTGTAAAAACTGGCCCCAAACGGGTACAAACAAGAATAATATATATACAAACAATAAAAAGGCATCCCCAAGCGGGAGCTAGCTCTACGCCAACAGACGGAAACAACCACACCATGCACAATAATATACAACGCCAAAGGGCGAGGCTCAAAACTCAAAAGAAAACAAATCCACCAGATACTATAATAATACAAGCGCGACTCTAAGGTCGAAATAAACAACTGGTCCTCTAAACTATCAAGTAATACAAGTCTGGTTGATGGAGCTTACTAGATACAAATGAAATAATAAGGTACAACGGCGGTTCTGATGCAAGTGAACCAACCTACCAAGCAACTCACCCAGAATGAAATGGTGTGCCGGCAAGCTGCCAAGGAAACCTGTATATCGAAACCTGTAGAAAAATTTGGCACAACGGGGGTGAGTTGCCAACTCGTGAGTAGAAGACATCTGCGAAAAGAAATCGAATGCACGACGCTGTCCTAGATCATAATAATATACCAATATATCACTAGTCATCTAGTAATGGCAGGGTAATAAACTACGCGTAAGTGCAAATGCTCCGTGCTCGTGTCAGTGCCTCAAATAGTAATATGTCATGTGAATGAGTATGCATGCACCATGAATGTAAAACAATCAATCCTGAAATCTGGATATATGTGTATAAGAAATCTTTAACTTTTATCATGGTAAAATTTGTATAGAAATCTGAAATATCATCGATGAAATCCGAAATATCATCGATGAAATCAATGAAAATCCGTGTCAAGTATCGACACAAAACATGTAAATCTCAAGTCTTAATACCTCATGGTCTCAATATCTCATAGTCTCAATATCTCGGGCTCTGTCAGTCCGGATCGGCCCATATCATCAAATCTCACGACAACGGTCGGTATCCTCCGGATATCCGCCGCGTCAGACATCACCGGTAGGTAGTCTTCCCCTGCCAGGCTCATCGTCTACAACTCGATCTTCTTGCCCCGGGATACCAAACCGGGCCCACCATGTACCCGAGACGGTTCATCCACTCCTCGAATCGGGTCTCAAAATCCAACAGAAAATATGAAATCTCATGATGGACGACACATACATCACGAGAAAACCGCAACTTATATTTTAAAAAGAGAGGAGGAGAGAGAGAAGTTTTTATATATATTCTTGCGGTTTTCCCCAAAATCCAGAAATCTCATAGAAATCAAAAATCCCAAAATCATGAGTAAGTAAATGATAAGTGTCGGCATAAGCCTCACAATACTGCATGATAACATGAAATTGTGAATGCATGAAATGTCTAAGTAATAAATGCAATGTCTAGACTAACACCTGAGAGTAATCACAATATTATATTGATCTAGCCTTTAGCTGATTCTATCAATAAAAGATAATATGTTCTAAAGTGTACGTGATATAGCAATTACCGATGATGATGTGTGTGAGCCGGGAAATAAGTGTACGTGGAATATGCGTATCATAGGTAATGGTGTTGGTGTCCTAACAGGAAGAGTTTCATACTGACTAAAGAAACATATGTGTGAACATGCAACATGATGATTACGATCTGAATGTAAAGATAGATGTGTATTAACCACTCATTTGTAATATACATGTTTAACTACAACTATATGACTCAAGCCTAAACTAATATCTATCTACCCCCCTAAGGAACTAAACTAAAGAAACTAGTCGATAAGAAATAAGAATCCACCTAAGGTCTGAGTTCATATCTCTAATAGTCAGCGATCCAGTCTCAATAGCGTCACGTACGTAGTACGACTTCCTCGAATCAAGAGGGCGGATCAATCATCACATATATGCCTCGTACGGTAAAATCCATCGTACCGCATCCTAATATCGGGGTACGGGTCAAGTATCACCTACGTACATCATCATTCGTATAATATCATCATCAAATAATGTCATGCTCAAAGGTACTGTACTATAATCGCATACATCCCAATATCATCAATCATATATCATTGTCTGCGTACATATACATCGTCAATTGTTCCTCATAAATATCATGACATATATATCATATCATAATCAGGTCGCACATATATCATATCATAATCAAGTCACAGGTTACAGTCCGGGTTCTATTCTAGAGTCTCGTATATCTCAATGTCATCATCACCTATTATCGTTTATGTATACATATCCATTTTCTCATTTCCAACGATCCGCTAACATCATAACACGACTGTATAGCCAAAAGATCACGGCATCAAGCCCAGTTATATTGTCTCATCCCCATGTATCGTATAACATCCTTATCTCACATATACATGTTGTGTATATATATATATATATACCTACACACATTCCTATATATATATATATATATACATACACACATACACATATACACCAAGTCAAGTTTCTGTGTGTGCGTGTGTGTGTGTCTACCTGAAACCTACGAATCCCCTTCAAGACAGTCATCCTTTGGTAAAGCCCTTCTAAATCCGTCCAGTCCAACCTAAAGTCTTTAATAGGGTCCTACTCGCCAAGAATCTAAGGTCACGTCCGACTTCCTAATGACAATAAGTAATATTCCTATTCTACGTTTGTGGGAGTGCTAAACGCCATGCACCCGACTCCCCCATAGATATACATCTACTCACCTGGTCCTTGTCTGCCGAAGACGATGTCGCCCTCCTCTTCTTCCTCGTCCGAAGTCCACGTGAGGGGTACCTATACGCAAACATATATAATATCGTAAACCAAATCACGGACAAAACCAAAATGACGCACGGAACGCGCATAGGTTAAAACCTATGTCCCGCTCATGCAAAAGAACCAAATATCGCTCGATATCGGCGTACAAACGCCGATTGATCGAGATAAACACCAATAAACAACTCTTAGTTTCAAAACTCATTATTTATGTCACGCCCCGCTCCCTAGAGTACGCTAAGATGGGCACGTGACATAGCCAACCATGCTACCTGTGGATAGGAAAAATCCTTCTACAGTCACATTACGGCTGTAGAGATATCAAGAACAGGAAAGTAAACTAACTATCTAGTACATGTCCATAAACCAGAGTAAAAGAGTCAAGAAATAATATAATATGCGGAAGCAAAGGATCAAATAAACACCTGGAAAATAAGACTGGATACCAACAGGATCCCTACCGCTCGATCTAACAGCGGCAGTACTCCTGATCAGTCTGCAACCAAGGTAGAGAATCTGGGTCATGCAAAACCCAGACGTCAGCGCATCATAACATCAAGCAATAATATAAGCAGGGTAGCAAGACATGCAAGTATAATCATAAATGGTAAAGCAGGTATAACAGCAATATAAATCAGGGTAGTGAAAGGTAGTGTACAGTGAGTAATCTAAACTGGTCTATTGGGTTAACTACCCTCAAGTCTTTGAAATCAATTTGATGAATTATCGATGTAACTCAATAATATCCCGTGCATGCCCGGGACCACGGTCTAAGACTCTCGGGCTGAATCCGAGACATGCCGCTAGGCACTAAAACAGGAAATGTGTAAAGACGAATAATGTCAGCATCAGCATCCTAAGGCTGGCCTAGCCTCTAAAACTGATCAGTATAAGCAAGCAACTGTCGAGTTACAAGTCAGGTTTCATCATTGATTTCCCCATACCCCCAAGTTATATATGTGTTCAAGTCAGGTATTAAGTAATCTAGAGCTAATGCCAACACAGGATCAGGCAGGTACAAGTTTGTCTGGATAGACAACAGGAACGGTCCGTAAGGACAGCAGGTCAGGTTTGTTGGCATTAGACACAAGATCAGGTAACAGGTAAAGCCATGGTACATCAGGTCAAGTCAAGTAATGTATATAGGTGTCATGTCATATCAAGAGTTGTACGGTACCATGTCGTGTCAAGTAAAAAGATCAACAAGTCATGTCAGCATGCACAAGATGTCATGTGGGTGCTCATAATTCAACTAACATAAGCATGGATATACAAAACAAGCATGGGTACTAATAGAACAATAAAATGAAATATTGTAATGTGATATGCAAAAGGTACAAATTCAAACATATGGTTGCACGGTTATCGGTTTGGGTTTAAGGGATAGTTTCAACAAATACTTAAATACAATATAACAAATATGGTGTTCCCGCCGAAAATTTCTGCGCGAAAGAGCCCGAGGTATCAAATGGCGGCGATACGCTTAAGAAAATGGGAACCAGTATCTTCCGGGCTGTTTTTTGACAAACTCCCGAATGAGAAACAGATAAATTCTGATGGTATCGAAAGCGGCTCGAAAAACCCTTCGATTTGATATATTATGGGCCTCGTAATTCATCCGGGATCAAAAGTTATGAGGAATTACGTGACCACACGTGATGGGCTTTTAAAAACCCGCTGGAGGAGTTAAAAAATATAATAAAAACTCAGAAAAGACCCCAATGGGGCATCACGTGCTCACACGTGACCATGGGTCACGTGCAGACACGTGATGGGCTTTTAAAGCCTGTAAAATAATGAATAGAATTTAATTCTAAAAGTCAGAAAATACCTCAACGAGGTATCACGTGCTTACACGTGACCAATGGTCACGTGTTGACACGTGATGGTTAAAACTGAAACATAAATAAGCGGCTGAGAAAGGAACCCAATTGGGGGTCACGTGCTCACACGTGACCAAAGGTCACGTGCCAGCACGTGACTGGCTTTAAAAGCATTATGATTCAATAGAATTAAATTCTAAAAGTTTCTGAATCTTTCCAAATGGAAAAGGGTCATGGGGAACCGTTGGATTAAAAATCCAAGGGTGATTAAAAATCACCAATTTATGGAAAAATCTTGGACAAGGAAAGATTTCCCTGAAAATCTCACCAGGATAACAAATAGAATATCTTTTGGATTTAAAATCCACGGTGAATAAAATTCACTGAATGATCTAAAGGCCCAGATTAATGATAAATGCAAATCAAATCTCTCAACATACAAATCAAATCTCTCAATGAGAGATTTGCTAAACAAATTTATTCTCTTCCTCCTCCTATAAATAGGAGCCAAGAGAAGAGAAGGGGGATCTACTTTTTTGGAGAGAAAAACAGAGAGAGGAGAATTTAATTCTCAAGAGGGAAGAAAAGAAAGGAGAATTTAATTCTCAACAAAGAAAACCCTAGGTGAGAAAAGGGAAAAAGATAAACTTCAAACAGAGAATTTAATTCTCAAAATCCAAGAGTTTAACTCTTATATAAAAAAGAACTTAGTTCTTCTTCTAGTTGAAGATCTGTACAGAGCACATCTCCCCATAGGATGAGAATTTAATTCTCATCGGGTCGAGATCCTGCTATGCAGATCCTAAACTTAGAAGGGGAATTGAGTTTTGAGAATTTAATTCTCCTAAAACAAAACTAGGGTTTAACCCTAATCAAGAATTTAATTCTTTTACAGATCTGGGAATTTAATTCCTTTGAAAAGAAATCAGGGTTTTATCCTAAATAAGAATTTAATTCTTTCACGATAGGAATTCAATTCCTTCAAAATCATAATTAGGGTTTAACCCTATAAAGAATTCAACTCTTAAAAGATCTCTGTTTATGAAAAGAACTAGGATCACGTGCCCCCACGTGACCCTTGAAAAGATCCCCTGCAAAGAACTTTGAAGCATCACCCCACGTGCTCCCACGTGACTCCCAGAACGCAGAAAGAAAAAGCAAAGGGAATGAAAGCTTTGGGCGCTCTCACGTGTTATCACGTGACCCCTCAGCAAATGCTTTAACAATTGGCGCACAGATCCCTATCACGTGCCAACACGTGATACTCTAAAATAAAAATAAAAGTGTTTAACACTTGTTTGCAGAACAAAATAAAGGGGATCTGGCCCCACTTTTTGATGCCATCACGTGCTCCCACGTGACTCCCAAAACGCAGAAAGAAAGATCAATGGAAATGAAGGCTTTGGGCGCTCTCACGTGTTTATCACGTGACCCCTTAGCAAAGGTTCTAACAGTCAGCGCATAAATCCCCATCACGTGTCAACACGTGACGCTCGAAATAAAAAGGAAAAGTGTTTAACACTTATTCACAGATTTGAGGATAAAACAAAGGAGATGTGGCTCCGCATTTAGGGCGCCCTCACGTGTCACCACGTGACCCCTAATGAGTATTCCAACAGACCAGAGCGGGGGCCTCCATCACGTGCTCACACGTGATGGCCGTCAGAATTAAAAGAGTTAAAACACTGATCTGCAGAATAAGATAAGGGAAATCAGGGCGCTCTCACGTGTCCACACGTGACCCCTCTCTCCTTAGTGTTTAACACTAATCTGAAGACTTTGTTTTCAGTGTTTAACACTGATTTTCTTAGTGTTTAACACTAGTTTGGAAAACTCTATTTGCAGTGTTTAACACTGATTTTCTTAGTGTTTAACACTAATTTAAAAACTCTGTTCCCAGTGTTTAACACTGATTATCTTTTAGTGTTTAACACTAACTTGCTAATCTTATTCCCAGTGTTCAACACTGTTGGTCTTTAGTGTTTAACACTAGCCTCAGCCCAATTGGCTAAGTTTCAGAGGCAAAGCCTCTCCTTCAATGGACCAACAGAGGGCCAATATTTCAAACATAACTGGACTTAGCCCAAACTGGCCATAAGTCCTCGAATCATCTTGATCTGAGCACATCTGCTCTTTCAACCAACTCATTGGTTCAAGGGTACATCTCGGAACTCCTCTGATATTTGTCGTTGTAATCCTTCAACGTCTTCAGAGAGGTGACGGGTCCCGACAACCACACATCAATACGGACTGTGGGGTCCTTAAACTCATGGACTTATGCGTCCTTAAACTAAGATACGGACTGTGGGGTCCTTAAACCCGCGGACTTATGCGTCCTTAAACTCACGGACTAATGCGTCCTTAAACACACCCATATGGACTGTGGGGTCCTTAAACCCATGGACTTATGCATCCTTAAACTACCAATGGACCACCACGTCCCTAAACTGGAACATGGACCACCATGTCCCTAAACTGGCATTGGACCACCATGTCCCTAAACTGGAACAATAGAGCCCCCAAATGCTCTTTTGTCGGATCTAAACGATCCCGTTAAGTCGATCTTAGTCCCAAACTGGACTAACGTATCCTTAACAACCGTTTAAGTTGATCTTAGCCTCAAATATGGCTAATGTATCCTTAAACCTTCAAACAGACTTTAGTCCCAAATTGGACTACAAATCCCCCAATCGATTTTGGTTCAAGGGTACATCTCTGAACTCCTCTGACATCTGTCGTTGTAATCCTTCAACGTCGTCAGAGAGGTGATGGGTCCCGATGGCCATAAATTTAATGGACCACTGTGTCCCTAAACTGGAACATTAGAGCCAATTGCTCTTTTGTCGGATCTAAACGATCCCGTTAAGTTGATCTTAGTCTCAAACTGGACTAACGTATCCTTAACAAACGTTTGAGTTGATCTTAGCCTCAAATATGGCTAACGTATCCTCAAACCAAAACCCCAAACCCAAATCTAAGAAAACACGGATTTGGACTAATCCACGTCCTACGGGTGACAACATAAATCAGTCTCCGTATACAATCCACGGGCAACCACAAACAAAATAAACACCCACGACATGAAGTGACCAGCTGGAGAAGGAGAAAGTTGTTACCGCGATGCGGTAGCGTAATTAACTGCAGGGGCTTGCGCCTGCAGGGAAGAGCGTCCCTACAATCAAAAACCCCTCAGACGAGGGGGAATCTGACGAAGTCTGCTACATCGGCCGCATCCGTCTAAACCTCCGATACACGGTGCCATAAATCAACTTGGTATCTTCGGAGAGGTGGACGGATAACACCTATTAGCATCTGCCCCGAACCTCAGGCAAGACAGTCCGTCTCGGCCGCCGTTCGGAGGGGAACAGATTCTGGCACGCCCGGTGGGACCTCTTCCTCTTTCCACTCCACACTTCGTGTGTCGTGTTCGCGAACGAATCGCGGTTTACTGTGATTGCCTGTGGATTCAAGGTACTAAGATTTGGTATCTTGCTCCGTGCAGAAAAACAGAAGATCAATGGCTTCAAACTGCACTACCTGCAACTGCAACTCTCGCTCGGTCCTTGCTGGAGGAGTGACTTATGGGCCCCAAGCGGCCTCCCTTTTCAAGATGCCAGTGGAGCAGGTAACTCAGGCCACCACTGGATTATTCTTCGGGACCATGCTCCCACCGTTGAGCTTCAATGCCACAATGACGTTGCAAGAAGCCCCAAAGAAGTCGGTCTTTGATCGGCTCACCACTGCCGCGGCCCCTCTCAACGGGTCGCCCAACTTCAATACTTCAGTTTTCAATAGACTGGTCCAGAACGTCTATAAGCCCGTGATACCCGAAGCTGCCATCCCAAAGCGGATAGCCATCCCGGCTCAAGCGGACAAAATTATCGGAAAGGCTCCTCCTTCCAAGAAGTCGGTTTTTACAAGGCTGGCTATTCCGGTTGCTGCTCCAGGCGAGGTCCTCAAAGCTGCTTCCCCTACCCAGGGCAGGGGGCAGGAAGAAGCTTATCCAACAACGGAGGTGACTCCATCCGCAAGACACGCCCGACGTCGCCACTGGCGTCGAGTAAGAGAGGCTGGGGGCAACTCCCCCTCTGGATTTACGCCACCAGCTCCGACGGTGGGGATCGATGCTGCTGTTCCAACCGGGAACAGCTTTGAATTGCTGAACACGGTGCGTAGAAACTCTCCTACCGCCGTACTAAAAAGATCCCCTTCTCCGGTGGGAAATGTTGAGGAAGCCAAGCTAGAACAGTCCTCTCAATGGCTGTCCTATAAAATTTACAAAGTCTGGCGACAGGTCCAAGGGTTGGTGATTGGTGAAAACTATCTCCGCCGACAGAAAAAGATGAAGGTACGGAAGGAGAAGGATTACTCTGTCAAGCCACAAAAAGAAAAAGCTACTTGGGTGCCCACTACAACGGCCCCCTCAACGTCAACCACTCAAAAAAGGAGGCCGCAAAAAGCCCCTGTGTCTCTGGCAAATCGCAAAGACACCGAACACAAACGCCCCAAGTCTGGGGGCATGGTGGTGCACACCGTTTATATGGCTTCCGGAAAGGAGGAAAGCCGTGCTTCGACGGGTCACCGACCGCTCATCCGATCTGTGACGAAAGCCCAGGAGCAGCAACAGAAGCTTCAGGAGATGATGACGGCAATGGCCGCACTTACCGGGCCAAAAGAAAGCTCGGAGGCATCATCAGAGCAGCGTCATGAACAAGAAACTGACGCTGACTACCTACGCAGAGTCCTCGAAAAGAAGGACAAAGAAGCCGCAGAGCAAGCGGCTAAAATAAAACAAATGGCGCTTCTCTTCCAAGATATGGTAGGGATGATGATCCAGCAAGATCCTCCTGCTGAAGATCTTCCGATTGCCCTTGAAGATGACAAAGGAGAGACATCGAATCCTCCACCGGCTCTGTCAACAGCCAAGGAGGAGACAATTTCCAAAGCTTCCCTGGAGGAATATATAGCTCAGCAAATACGAGCTCATCAAGCAAGTGAAGCGGCTGAGCAAATTGTTAGAACCGGACGGCCCTATCCGAGCTGGTATGACCAAATCAGTTTCCCGCCGGGATATACGATCCCTAAGTTTCACGTATATAAAGGGACAGGGAATCCCCATCAGCATGTCGCTCAATTCAGGGCCTTATGCGGCAATACTGGAGGCGATGACAAATTGTTGCTTCGCCAATTCGTCGGCAGCTTAGCAGAAACAGCTTTTGAATGGTATTCGGAGCTACCTAACGACTCTGTCAAAACGTTTGCAGAGATGGAACTGCTGTTTACACAAAGATTCGCGAGTGCTAGTGAACGCACCCCGATAACAGCACTAATAAATGCCAGGATAAGGCCAAGCGAAACGTGGGTTCAATACGCAACACGATGGCGGAACCTATGGTCGAAATGCGAACAACGCATAGAAGAGGCACCTGCGGTAGGCATGTTTGTGGGCACTCTCGATCCGCAGGCGACCATCTCGCAATTCATGATGTTCTTCAGGCCGACCACCTTCCAGGCCTTGATCGACAAATTAGCCCAAATGGACCAGATGGGCCATAAACCGTCTCCTCCAAGACCCGATCCCCGAAATGAGAAAGGAAAAGCGATCATCGTCGCTAATGCTCAACAACAGTCGAGCAACTCAAAGCCGGTCGTTCGCCAAAACAACGTGCGTCCACGCCCATCCCTCGAAGAGAGGCTAGGACGTCTTTACTCGTTTCCTCAGAATAAAACGAGAAGACTGTTTGAGCTGGCAGTGCGTAACAGACTCATCAATCTGCCGAGTCCAAAGCGTCTGTCGCAGCCAGGCGATCTTAGTAATCCCAATTATTGCCCTTACCACCAAACGGTAAGTCACCCGATTGAGGATTGTTTCGTCTTTAAGGGATGGATCGAAGATCAGTACCTACAAGGCAAGTTCGCGCTGTCGGAAAACTGGAAGGTGAACCCACCACAGGCGCATACTCCAAAGAAGACAAACACGCCTGGGGCAACTTGTCATGTGATCTCTCACTCATTGATAGATGATAAAGAGGCTCCTTGCACCGAGAAACCAGGGGCGGGGCCTGAACCAGAACTTTTGTGGCCATCAGACGAGATGATCGATGCCTTCCTGAACGAAGCCCGTCTTAAAAGCAAAGCTGATCGAGAGCGCGAGATGGCCATATTCGAGAAAGCCAAACGCCGGCGATTAGATGAAAGGGTCGAAACACTCCCACCGGATGAAAGTACATCCGCCGCAAATAAAAGCAGGATCAAGACAAGGAAACGATTCGCCAAAACCATAGCAATGGGGATGAGGCCGCCCTCTTTCAGAGAAAATTCTCCTGGTGGTATACAATTTGATGAAACGGACGTACACCCTAACTTCTGTTTATATCATCAGAGGATCGCACATCCTACTGAAGACTGCAACTCCTTTAAGTGTTGGTGGCAAGGATATGTCGCTCACAGGCAACACTTCAACAGGACAAAGCGTGAAGCTCGTAGACAGCGAAAAAATACGACAGATGAGCATAAAAGAGTTGCCGGCAATTGTCATAGGGACGAGCCCGGGGGATCACGAGTTCTCACCTTTGGAAGCGATTCTGACGAAGAAGCCGCCCTCAACCCTCTCTTCAAGGAATTCATTTCTAAAACAAAAGAATTGGAGAGTTGCGAGAACGTTCAGCCGTACAATCTCACGCTACCCGGAAAGAATCTCGGACCCACAAACGACGGAGCAAACGAAATGAGAAAGGAAAAGGAAAAAACGGCCTTTGTTGCCAACACTCAACAACAGCCGAGTAACCCGAGACCGTTTTGTCGTCAAAACAACAAGCCGCGATACTTCAATGAGAAGTTGAAACGTCCTTACTCGTTTCCTAAAGATAAAACAAAGAGATTGTTCGAGCTAGCAGTGCACAGCGGGCTTATCACTCTGCCAGATCCAAAACGTCCATTGCAACCAGGTGACGTTAACAATCCTAACTATTGTACCTACCACAGAGTAATGGGTCACCCACTCGATAATTGCTACGTCTTCAAAAACTGGGTTGAAGACCAATACCAACAGGGCAAGTTCGCGCTGCCCGAAAAGTGGAAAGTAAACCCGCCACAAAAACATGCTTCGAAAAAGGTGGATATGCCGGGGGCATCATGCTCATTCATAGGGAAAGCCCCATAGACCGAAAAGTCAGTAAACTAGAGATGCGTCTCAAACACGGCGACGGTGGACCACTATGTCCTAAAACTGGCGTTAGACCGAAATGTCGTTAAACTAACGATGGACCACTATGTCCTAAAACTGGCGTCGGACCGAAACGTCCTTAAACTAACGACGGACCGCAATGTCCTAAAACTTGCAAATGACTGAAACGTCGTTAAACTACTATCAACCCGCGGCATCCTCAGGCTGGCGTGGTTAAAAAAAAAAAAAAGCAAAAAAGCAAAAAAAAAAAAAGAATAATAAAAAAAACGGTATGTCCATAAGCGAAATGGGCACGGATGAAAACCCGAAAGGGCTCCGTGAGTAAAAACAGCAGGGCTACCGGCGAGTGTTTGTGAAAACCCGAAAGGGCGCAACCTCGTTCAAAAAAAAAAAAAAAAAATAAGAGACGGTATGTCCATAAGCAAAATGGGCACGGATGAAAACCCGAAAGGGCTCCGTGAGTAAAAACAGCAGGGCTGCCGGCGAGTGTTTGTGAAAATCCGAAAGGGCACAACCTCGTTAAAAGACACTTACAGGGTCCTCTCGACCTTGTAAGGAGAAACCACCCGCGTGAGATCCTTACGACTCACAAAGGAAGCAACACACTTAGGGATCCTCACGATTCCTAAGGAGAAATTACACTTGCGAGATCCTCACGACTCGTAAGGAGAACTCTCTTATGGGACCCTCACGGCTCATAAGATTTGAAAGTCTTAAGTTACAGAGACCTGAACCTGTTCTTAAGCGACCCCCGCAACCTCCGATTCTGCCCTACAAGAGGCTCAATACTAACCCTTGTATACAACCCACGGGCGCGAATAAACATTTCCCTAACAAAGTCCCATCCGTGACTTGGGATATGCTTGTACAGCAAACAACACTTGTAAGTCATCTCGACTTGTAAGGAGAAAACCCTTTTGTAAGATCCTTACGACTTACAAGAGAACATGCACTTAGGAATCCTCACGATTCCCAAGGAGAAAACACACCTACAAGATCCTCACGACTTGTAGGGAGAAATACCTTTGTGAGACCCTTACAGCTCATGAAGTCAAAAGCCTTAGCCGACAGGACCCTTAACCCTGTTTACTAAGCCACCTTTGTTCAAACATCGACAGAGGCAAATGATGATTCGCTCCTGGCAATATCCCAGTTGCAGCGATGCTGATGCCTAAACCAGTATCAAATTCCAAGCCCTTTCAAGGCAAATGATGATTCGCTCCTGGCAATATCCCAGTTGCAGCGATGCTGATGCCTAAACCGGTATCAAATTCCAAGTCCTTTCATGGCAAATGATGATTCGCTCCTGGCTATATTCCAGTCGCAGCGATGCTGATGCTGAGATTGGCACCAGATTCCAAGTTCCACACTCGCGATAAAAAAAAACAGCAAGCCATACGTGCATACGAAATAGCCGAAATGATGGGGCAACTTGCAAACAAAATCAGCAAGTAAAAATGTATGCAAGCAAAATAGCCGAAATGATTGGGCAACTCGCAATAAAAAACAGCGAGTAAAAATAAAATAAATAGCCGAAATGATTGGGCACCGCGAAAAATAGCCGAAATGATTGGGCAATCGCGACCTTCGCGATATAAAAGCTGAAATAATAGAGCATCGCGGAAAGAATAAAAAAAATGATGAAAGAATGAAACTTTTTGCCCTACAGATGAGATCACATCGATCCCTGTATACAATCCAGGGGCACAAACAAAGAGGGAACCTTACCTTCCCAACAGGCTCCACCAAAAAGCGAAGCCAAATCTCGACGGTTCATAGATAACCTAGAGACAATCTCGACATCTGTCGCAATATTGCAGACACAATGCCAACAAATGAAGTAAAGGAAAATCCCTAGCTTTAGGGTCTCGACGTCAACATCGACAACTTAGAGATCACCAACTGTGTTTCTCCTCACTCCAACCAGATGCAGACATGACGTCAACAACCGACCTCAGAATCGCAACGAAAAAGAACCATGGCAAAGTTCCTAGTCCCAAATCTCAACGGCCACATCTACAGCCTGGAGACCAACAACGGTGTGCCTCCTCATTCCAGCAGCACAAAGATGTTACACCATCAAGCGGAGCGATGGCAAAATCCCAACTCCGCCTTAGCATTCGTCTCATTACAGCAGACGCAATGTTAACAACGGCGTTCCTTCGCAGTCCAGCAGGATGTACATGCAAAGCTAATAAAAGACCCCATGGTCAGCAAAGCGGAGTGATGGCAAAATCCCAGCTCCACCTCAGCACTCGTCTCGTCACAGCGGACACATCATCAAGCAAAGCGGAACAGCGGCAACTCCCAGTTCCATGACTCGACGATGTACTCCCACAGAGAGTCAAATCCCAACTCCGTGAAATGCGGATATAATCAACAAAATTCCTGGTCACGTGGAACACGGATAACGTCACTCTTTGACCCCGTGGAAAACGTCCAGAGCGGATCCTGGTCCTCGCAGAACACGGCAGTGAACCCGTGCGAAGCATCCAGAGCGGAGCCTAGTCCTCGCCTAACGCGGCAGTGAACCCGTGTGAAGCATCTAGTGCAAAATTCCTGGTCACGTGGAACGCGGATAACGTCACTCTTTGACCCCGTGGAAAACGTCCAGAGCGGATCCTGGTCCTCGCAGAACACGGTAGTGAACCCATGCGAAGCATCCAGAGCGGAGCCTAGTCCTCGCCTAACGCGGCAATGAACCCGTGTGAAGCATCTAGTGCAAAATTCCAGGTCACGTGGAACGCGGATAACGTCACTCTTTGACCCCGTGGAAAACGTCCAGAGCGGATCCTGGTCCTTGCAGAACACGACAATGAACCCGTGTGAAGCATCCAGAGCGGAGCCTAGTCCTCGCCTAACGCGGCAGTGAACCCGTGTAAAGCATCTAGTGCAAAATTCCTGGTCACGTAGAACACGGATAACGTCACTCTTTGACCCCGTGGAAAACGTCCAGAGCGGATCCTGGTCCTCGCAGAACACGGCAGTGAACCCGTGCGAAGCATCCAGAGCGGAGCCTAGTCCTCGCCTAACGCGGCAGTGAACCCGTGTGAAGCATCTAGTGCAAAATTCCTGGTCACGTGGAACGCGGATAACGTCACTCTTTGACCCCGTGGAAAACGTCCAGAGCGGATCCTGGTCCTCGCAGAGCACGGCAGTGAACCCGTGCGAAGCATCCAGAGCGGAGCCTAGTCCTCGCCTAACGCGGCAGTGAACCCGTGTGAAGCATCTAGAGCAAAATTCCTGGTTACGTGGAACGCGGATAACGTCACTCTTTGACCCCGTGGAAAACGTCCAGAGCGGATCCTGGTCCTCGCAGAGCACGGCAGTGAACCCGTGTGAAGCATCCAGAGCGGAGCCTAGTCCTCGCCGAGCACGGCAGTGAACCCGTGTGAAGCATCTAGTGCAAAATTCCTGGTCACGTGGAACGCGGATAACGTCACACTTTGACCCCGTGGAAAACGTCCAGAGCGGATCCTGGTCCTCGCAGAGCACGGCAGTGAACCCGTGTGAAGCATCCAGAGCGGAGCCTAGTCCTCGCCTAACGCGGCAGTGAACCCGTGTGAAGCATCTAGTGCAAAATTCCTGGTCACGTGAAACGCGGATAACGTCACTCTGTGACCCCGTGGAAAACGTCCAGAGCGGATCCTGGTCCTCACAGAGCACGGCAGTGAACCCGTGTAAAGCATCCAGAGCGGAGCCTAGTCCTCGCCTAACACGGCAGTGAACCTGTGTGAAGCATCTAGAGCAAAATTCCTGGTCGCGTGGAACGCCGATAACGTCACTCTTCAACCCCGTGGGAAACGTCCAGAGCGGATCCTGGTCCTCAAACCAACATGGAGTGATCACCACCGCGACATTCGTCTCGATACAGCAGACGCAGTGCAAGTAAATGAAGCAAAAGGCCAAATTCCTAGCTTCAAGGTCTTGACGGCAAGTCATATAAAGCCTGAAAGACAATTGGAGATCATCTCGCACCAGCGCGGAGTGGTCACCACCTCGACGATCATCTCGATACAGCAGATGAAATGCCACCCCAGCGTTCTTCCCCCAGCAGGATTCGGACGCGCCAAAGCAAACGAAGCGAAGACCAAATTCCTAGCTTCATACGTCTTGACGGCAAGTCATATAAAGCCTGAAAGACAATTGGAGATCATCTCGCACCAGCGCGGAGTGGTCACCACCTCGACGATCATCTCGATACAGCAGATGAAATGCCACCCCAGCGTTCTTCCCCCAGCAGGATTCGGACGCGCCAAAGCAAACGAAGCGAAGGCCAAATTCCTAGCTTCATACGTCTTAACGGCAAGTCATATAAAGCCTGAGAGACAATCAGAGATCATCCCACACCAGCGCGGAGTGGTCACCACCTCGACGATCATCTCGATACAGCAGATGAAATGTCACCCCGGCATTCTTCCCCCAGCAGGATTCGGACGCGACAAAGAAAACGAAGCGAAGGCTAAATTCCTAGCTTCAACGTCTTAACGGCAAGTCATATAAAGCCTGAGAGACAATCAGAGATCATCTCGAACCAATGCGGAGTAATCACCACCTCGATGTTCGTCTCGATACAGCAGACACAACATCACCAAAAGGAGCAACGGCAAAATCCCTAGTTCCAAACCTCGACGGTTCACCAGCAACCTAGAGACAACCATGACATTCGTCTCGATACAGAGGACGCGATGCCAGCAAATGAAGCAAAGGCCAAATTCCTAGCTTCAGGGTCTTAACGGAAAGTCATATAAAGCCTGAAAGACAATCGGAGATTATCTCGCACCAGGGCGGAGTGGTCACCACCTCGACGTTCGTCTCGATACAGCAGACGCAACATCACCAAAAGGAGCCACGGCAAAATCCCTAGTTCCAAATCTCGACGGTTCACCAGCAATCTAGAGACAACCACGACATTCGTCTCGATACAGAGGACGCAATGCCAGCAAACGAAGCAAAAGCCAAATTCCTAGCTTCAGGGTCTTAACGGCAAGTCATATAAAGCCTGAAAGACTATCGGAGATCATCCCACACCAGCGCGGAGTGGTTATGACTCATCGGGGCTCTCCAAAATGAGCCTAACCTCAAGTAAAAAGCGGCATGGCAAATTCCTAGCGCTTGCTCTTCCGACGGTCAAACTGCCAAGGAGGATTGCTTGAAGACGTCTTGTCCAGCCCCCGAAGGGATCAGAGACACGGCAGTCGCAGGGCTACTCGAACAGCACGATTGCCTATCGAGGAATACATCAGCTCATGCGACGGTACGACGGCCAAAACCCTAAGTACCACAGACCCTAACGGACTTCTGTCGTAAAGAGCAGAGGTTAACTGTGACGTTAGGATATTCTTAAGAGATCTGCTCGATTCGTTTCGACTCGTGAGGAAAATGATGTCTTTGCGAGAACTTCTCGATTCGTCTCGACTCGTGAGATAAAGCCTTAGGCAGTAGGGATTAAAAAACCTGTTTCCTAAGCACTGGGATCCTGCAAGTCGGCCCAAAATGGTCTCTTGCATACTATCCACGGGTCTCACTCTCCGAAGTCGAATTTCGACAAGGAGGGGAACAACCGCTTACGGGTCCTCTCGACTCGTAAGAGGGAAAAATTCTCTCATAAGATCCTTACGACTTATAAGAGAAAACAAATTTAGGAATCCTCACGACTCCTAAGGAGAAAATACACCTACGAGATCCTTTCGATCCGTAGGGAGAAAAGTCTTTATGAGACCCTCACGGCTCATAAAGTTGAAAAGTCTTAGGTGGCAGATCCTAACCCTGTTTCCTAAGCCATCACTGCCCTGCAAAGAGGTCAAGATGGACCGTCTATGAGCCACACTCGCCAAAGCTACATGCCACTGAAATGGAAAAGCTACTCATGAGCATATAAACTACTTCACTCCAGAGTAAGATATAAAGAGATAGAAGGGTGCGGCTCATGGAGTTAAGGGTTTGGAACTATATCTCTTAAGAGTCGAGATTTGAGTCAATGATAAATGACGACGCTTGTGTCCGCTCGTTATCTTCTCAGATCAAGATTCTGAAAGTAATATACCAACCCGAAATTGGTCATACGCTATGCATTACTTTGCACTACTTCACCCACGTATATACTTACGTGGGCAAAGTAGTGGGGGGCATTTGTTCCCGCCGAAAATTTCTGCGCGAAAGAGCCCGAGGTATCAAATGGCGGCGATACGCTTAAGAAATGGGAACCAGTATCTTCCGGGCTGTTTTTTGACAAACTCCCGAATGAGAAACAGATAAATTCTGATGGTATCGAAAGCGGCTCGAAAAACCCTTCGATTTGATATATTATGGGCCTCGTAATTCATCCGGGATCAAAAGTTATGAGGAATTACGTGACCACACGTGATGGGCTTTTAAAAACCCGCTGGAGGAGTTAAAAAATATAATAAAAACTCAGAAAAGACCCCAATGGGGCATCACGTGCTCACACGTGACCATGGGTCACGTGCAGACACGTGATGGGCTTTTAAAGCCTGTAAAATAATGAATAGAATTTAATTCTAAAAGTCAGAAAATACCTCAACGAGGTATCACGTGCTTACACGTGACCAATGGTCACGTGTTGACACGTGATGGTTAAAACTGAAACATAAATAAGCGGCTGAGAAAGGAACCCAATTGGGGGTCACGTGCTCACACGTGACCAAAGGTCACGTGCCAGCACGTGACTGGCTTTAAAAGCATTATGATTCAATAGAATTAAATTCTAAAAGTTTCTGAATCTTTCCAAATGGAAAAGGGTCATGGGGAACCGTTGGATTAAAAATCCAAGGGTGATTAAAAATCACCAATTTATGGAAAAATCTTGGACAAGGAAAGATTTCCCTGAAAATCTCACCAGGATAACAAATAGAATATTTTTTGGATTTAAAATCCACGGTGAATAAAATTCACTGAATGATCTAAAGGCCCAGATTAATGATAAATGCAAATCAAATCTCTCAACATACAAATCAAATCTCTCAATGAGAGATTTGCTAAACAAATTTATTCTCTTCCTCCTCCTATAAATAGGAGCCAAGAGAAGAGAAGGGGGATCTACTTTTTTGGAGAGAAAAACAGAGAGAGGAGAATTTAATTCTCAAGAGGGAAGAAAAGAAAGGAGAATTTAATTCTCAACAAAGAAAACCCTAGGTGAGAAAAGGGAAAAAGATAAACTTCAAACAGAGAATTTAATTCTCAAAATCCAAGAGTTTAACTCTTATATAAAAAAGAACTTAGTTCTTCTTCTAGTTGAAGATCTGTACAGAGCACATCTCCCCATAGGATGAGAATTTAATTCTCATCGGGTCGAGATCCTGCTATGCAGATCCTAAACTTAGAAGGGGAATTGAGTTTTGAGAATTTAATTCTCCTAAAACAAAACTAGGGTTTAACCCTAATCAAGAATTTAATTCTTTTACAGATCTGGGAATTTAATTCCTTTGAAAAGAAATCAGGGTTTTATCCTAAATAAGAATTTAATTCTTTCACGATAGGAATTCAATTCCTTCAAAATCATAATTAGGGTTTAACCCTATAAAGAATTCAACTCTTAAAAGATCTCTGTTTATGAAAAGAACTAGGATCACGTGCCCCCACGTGACCCTTGAAAAGATCCCCTGCAAAGAACTTTGAAGCATCACCCCACGTGCTCCCACGTGACTCCCAGAACGCAGAAAGAAAAAGCAAAGGGAATGAAAGCTTTGGGCGCTCTCACGTATTATCACGTGACCCCTCAGCAAATGCTTTAACAATTGGCGCACAGATCCCTATCACGTGCCAACACGTGATACTCTAAAATAAAAATAAAAGTGTTTAACACTTGTTTGCAAAACAAAATAAAGGGGATCTGGCCCCACTTTTTGATGCCATCACGTGCTCCCACGTGACTCCCAAATCACAGAAAGAAAGATCAATGGAAATGAAGGCTTTGGGCGCTCTCACGTGTTTATCATGTGACCCCTTAGCAAAGGTTCTAACAGTCAGCGCATAAATCCCCATCACGTGTCAACACGTGACGCTCGAAATAAAAAGGAAAAGTGTTTAACACTTATTCACAGATTTGAGGATAAAACAAAGGAGATGTGGCTCCGCATTTAGGGCGCCCTCACGTGTCACCACGTGACCCCTAATGAGTATTCCAACAGACCAGAGCGGGGGCCTCCATCACGTGCTCACACGTGATGGCCGTCAGAATTAAAAGAGTTAAAACACTGATCTGCAGAATAAGATAAGGGAAATCAGGGCGCTCTCACGTGTCCACACGTGACCCCTCTCTCCTTAGTGTTTAACACTAATCTGAAGACTTTGTTTTCAGTGTTTAACACTGATTTTCTTAGTGTTTAACACTAGTTTGGAAAACTCTATTTGCAGTGTTTAACACTGATTTTCTTAGTGTTTAACACTAATTTAAAAACTCTGTTCCCAGTGTTTAACACTGATTATCTTTTAGTGTTTAACACTAACTTGCTAATCTTATTCCCAGTGTTCAACACTGTTGGTCTTTAGTGTTTAACACTAGCCTCAGCCCAATTGGCTAAGTTTCAGAGGCAAAGCCTCTCCTTCAATGGACCAACAGAGGGCCAATATTTCAAACATAACTGGACTTAGCCCAAACTGGCCATAAGTCCTCGAATCATCTTGATCTGAGCACATCTGCTCTTTCAACCAACTCATTGGTTCAAGGGTACATCTCGGAACTCCTCTGATATTTGTCGTTGTAATCCTTCAACGTCTTCAGAGAGGTGACGGGTCCCGACAACCACACATCAATACGGACTGTGGGGTCCTTAAACTCATGGACTTATGCGTCCTTAAACTAAGATACGGACTGTGGGGTCCTTAAACCCGCGGACTTATGCGTCCTTAAACTCACGGACTAATGCGTCCTTAAACACACCCATATGGACTGTGGGGTCCTTAAACCCATGGACTTATGCATCCTTAAACTACCAATGGACCACCACGTCCCTAAACTGGAACATGGACCACCATGTCCCTAAACTGGCATTGGACCACCATGTCCCTAAACTGGAACAATAGAGCCCCCAAATGCTCTTTTGTCGGATCTAAACGATCCCGTTAAGTCGATCTTAGTCCCAAACTGGACTAACGTATCCTTAACAACCGTTTAAGTTGATCTTAGCCTCAAATATGGCTAATGTATCCTTAAACCTTCAAACAGACTTTAGTCCCAAATTGGACTACAAATCCCCCAATCGATTTTGGTTCAAGGGTACATCTCTGAACTCCTCTGACATCTGTCGTTGTAATCCTTCAACGTCGTCAGAGAGGTGATGGGTCCCGATGGCCATAAATTTAATGGACCACTGTGTCCCTAAACTGGAACATTAGAGCCAATTGCTCTTTTGTCGGATCTAAACGATCCCGTTAAGTTGATCTTAGTCTCAAACTGGACTAACGTATCCTTAACAAACGTTTGAGTTGATCTTAGCCTCAAATATGGCTAACGTATCCTCAAACCAAAACCCCAAACCCAAATCTAAGAAAACACGGATTTGGACTAATCCACGTCCTACGGGTGACAACATAAATCAGTCTCCGTATACAATCCACGGGCAACCACAAACAAAATAAACACCCACGACATGAAGTGACCAGCTGGAGAAGGAGAAAGTTGTTACCGCGATGCGGTAGCGTAATTAACTGCAGGGGCTTGCGCCTGCAGGGAAGAGCGTCCCTACAATCAAAAACCCCTCAGACGAGGGGGAATCTGACGAAGTCTGCTACATCGGCCGCATCCGTCTAAACCTCCGATACACGGTGCCATAAATCAACTTGGTATCTTCGGAGAGGTGGACGGATAACACCTATTAGCATCTGCCCCGAACCTCAGGCAAGACAGTCCGTCTCGGCCGCCGTTCGGAGGGGAACATATGGATGTTAAAAAATCGTGTTAATATATACTAAATAAGCTAGAGATGCAATTGAATAGAAATTAGACTAGATGTATGCAAATGGTCGTCCGATAGGGTATAAACTATAAAAGGGGTACTGTGTGCTATACAAATAATTGTTAAGTGATTTAGGCACGGATGTGGGTACCATATAGTAAAACCAAATGCAACATGATAGGTTTCAAGTTGTAAATCAAAATGTTGACATGGGCATCGAAGTGTTAAAATGCAACAATGGCCTTGGTTTAATTTACAGGTTTAATCATGCGATTAAGTATATATAAAATAATATAATAGCATGTAGCAAGTTTTACTTGCCTGGAGATAATGCGGACACACAAACATGATTGGAGCGAAAACGGAACTTGATCTCATCTCAAGACAATGTACAGCTCGGGTAGGGTTCCAAATTAGCTCGGGGATCAACAGAAGAGCTCGGCTATGTTGAAGAAAGCTAGTGTGTTGCTGCGATGAGGGATCTCGGATCCGGTCGAGTAGGTGCAGCGACGACAATCTGAGGGTGCTCGAGTTCCAACGGAGTTAAGAGTTGGGGTTGAATATGAGAAGTGCTTGGTGACGGTGTGTCACGCCTCACTTCCCAAAATACGGAAAACGAGGGATGACTAGGCCAGCCATGCTCCTACGGTCAAGGAATCATCCCGCCGTAGTCACACTTCGGCTTCTAGTATTACATGGTAATCAGTAAATAAAGCACAGTAGTAAAGGAATCACATCACTAATTTATTACATTAAAATCCATTGTTCACAACTTACAGATAACAAGAACAATTACTAACCAAGTTCAATCTCACGATCACTTTTATGGAAAGCAGTAAAGATAGAAAGTACACCAGACTATATCTTCGTGAACTCGAAAGATAGATCCGTCTTCTGCGCTGGTCCTTCCACGGGATCTGAGCATGCATACTCAGGTCGTCAGAGCGACACAATAACAATATTATTATAATAAGATGAAATAGGTAAAAGAAGTAATACTAGTGAAAGTACAATGCGAGTAATCACTATGTCACTATATGATGCAGAATATGATCTGTGTCCCTATCGGTCTCTAGGTCATGTTTGAAATCGCATAGTGGGAGGAGGATCATGTTTAACAGGAGTCTCGTACATACCCGAGACAACGGCCCACATGCTCGGGACATAACCCTATCAGCCGGATCGCTAGATCCTACCTAATATATATATCGCTGCTCGAATGATCATCCTCTAAAACACGGTCCCGCTAAATACGATTCTCTTTCCACTTCGATTTCCCCTTTATCCCCAGGTTTACACTATTTATGATCTTGATTTAGTCATGTACGAGTATACCAATGGCACGGTTTTATCACTGTTCACTGTATCAATCACTGTCACGAATATTCACTTTCCATTGGTGTGCTCGTCACTCCTAAACCAACATCAATCACGCACGATAATGCAATGTCCACTAACTCTAACACGCACTAACACTAAGTATATGGCAAAAGGGGTATGATATATGTATGTATGCCATCAATGAGCTAAGTATGTTATGAACCAATGTGCACGTTATTAACTTACAAAAATTGCATAAATTCATAGGTTTAGAATTTAACGAAATGATACAAATACGATAAATAGAACACTCAGTCAGAAATTCATCAAAATTAGTTTCAGTTCAATCGGGATTTCGGTTTTCAAGATACAGCTGTTTCATTTTAAGTGCTCGCGGCTGGAAATTCAGTTTCAGAACTGAACATCCGTTTCGCGACACGAATTGCACCTAGTTGGGTTCAGAATTTAACGATATTACAGTTGAATAAAATCTATGGTTTTCGATAGAGTATTCAACGCAATAGACGGATCCTAAATCGCGTCTGTACGTCGAAAGTTACACACAGTTTAACATCAGTATGTCATTTCTGAATCTGTTCTGGACAGTTATACGTTCTGCCCTTTTATTTACAGTTTAAAATAGCAAACGGCAATGAAACGGATGGAACCACTTGTTTTGTTTAGCTAACAGATCCATATTTAATCCACTGCAGAGTTCCGTAACACACGAATTCAGGAAACAAAGTGACACACATTTTGGGACAGTACACAGTAATCAGAGTCGCTCTGGACTGCAGTCCAGAGTCGCACTCCGATCTAAATATCATCGCAGTTACAGAACAGAAATCATTAGAAGTTTACATAGAGTTAAAGTTCGTCGAGTCGGCTTCGATTTAAGCCCTTGAACGTATCATTCCAGTATGTACATAATTTACAGTGATTTTAATCATTTTCAGATACAGGAAATTTCTAGTTTTATCGGCATATTTGGGGGTATCAATTTTAGTCACCAACAGTCGTATTTTCCAGTGAGATTTATACACGATATTCGTCATTATATGGGCCAACAGAATACATCTATTTCTGTCAAGTTAAGCAAGTATTTTCATTGGGGTCTAGCATCGAACACATAGGTCGCAAAATATATCGGGAATCGGTAAATTATGAACTACATGATTTAAGTTTGTATCACAATTGTATTAGCATGTAGCAAGTAAAACACTTGCCTGAAAACGTCTCGGGGTTGCACGGCAGCAGCGGCGTCACGAACGCGAGAAGTACGTCGCGAAACAATTTGCGCGAGCTTGGCTCGTGATACGAATTTGATGTCGGAGTTGCCCGGAGTTGTTGCACGGTCACTGGAAGCATAGGGGTGCTCTGTGGTTCGCCTGAGAAGTGCTGGGGTCACCGACGGTCGACGGCGTCGCTCCGGCGATGGCAACAGTGAGCTCGCAGTACGGGAATTGTGGTCTAGAGTTGGTTGTTTTGGAGGGAGAGAGAGAGTAGGGCTCGGTTGTGTAGGTGTAGGGGTGTGGGTGATGATGCTGATGACGAGGAGGGCGTAGGATGGTCGGCGATGTGGTGGGGAGTTCGCCGGCGTCGAGGGTGCAAGGTGGCCGAGTTCGGGTGTGCAGGGGAGCTCGGTTGATGGAGGGTGCAGGGGCTCGTGGGGGTGAGTTTCTTGAGAGAAGAGAGTGAAGGAGGATGAATGAGGGATCGCCGAGGGGGTTGTCGTCGTCGGAGGGGTCGAGTGAAGTTGGGTCGATGTGGGTTTCGAGAGGGAGAGAGAGATGAGGGATTTAGAAAAACGAGGGGGAGAGCGAGTGTGAAGGAGATAATGGAGACGAGAGGTGCGCGTTGTGGGTGTAACGTCGCAAGTGCGGAGGCATGGGCGCGAGCGGAGGCGAGAAGCGCGGATCGCGAGCGGAAAATGAGGAAGGAGCCGTTGGAGGAGAAAGGTGAACAGTAGCGGGTCGGGTCGGGTCGCTGAGGAGGCGGGCTGGAGGAGTGGGCTGGGCTTGGGAAAGGTTTTTATTAATTAAATTCTTTTAGTTTTGTTTTCGTGGGCTGAGGGTTTGAACGGGCCGGGGTTTTAAATGGGGAAATTCATTTTATTTTAAAATTTGGTGTGTGGGCTGAGGTTAGAAAGCTGGGCCGGCTTAAGAAATTAATTTGTTAGTTTAAATTTGATTTTTAGGTTGTTGGGCTTAGGGTTTAAGTATAGTTTGGGTTAGGATTTTATTAGTAACATTTTGGTTTTAGTTTACTTTAGCTTTGATTTAAATCTTGGGTTTTGATTTTTTTTAGGGTTTGGAAAAATATAAATATTGGAATTCAAGCTACCACCTTTCTACAAAAATATACGAGGAACAAGAAAGGAAATCTCTGGGATTTAGAAAATAGGAAAACTTTTATTAAGATGGTAACGGGGATTTACATCATACCCCCCCTTAACAAAAATTTCGTCCTCGAAATTTAACAAGGATACAAGGAAACAATGTACTAAACAAAGAGATGTGGATAACGATCACGGATATCTTCCTCCCGCTCCCAGGTGGATTCTCCTAGGGAACGACCGCCCCAAGATACTCGGACTAATGGAATGGTCTTATTCTTCAGCACTTTCTCTCTGTGGTCGAGAATGGTAGTGGGCTGCTCCTCGTACGATAGGTTGGTACCCAAAACTAGCTCCGAATGGTCCAGGACATGGCTCCCATCCCGAACATAACGCCGCAACTGTGACACGTGGAAGGTATTGTGCACACCCGCTAGCAATGGAGGCAAGGCAAGTCGATAGGCCGCCTCTCCTACTCGCTCTAGCACCTCAAAAGGTCCGATAAAACGGGGACTGAGCTTTCCCCGGCCTCCGAACCTGATAACTCCACGGGTAGGGAAAATCTTCAAGAACACATGATCTCCGACTTCGAATTCTAGTGCCCTCCTGCTGGTATCTGCCCAACTCTTCTGTTGATCCTGAGCCGTCTTAATACGCTGCCTGATCATTTGGACCTTGTCGACTGTTTGAACAATGAGTTCGGGACCCAGTAATCTTCGTTCTCCCACATCATTCCAACATACTGGGGATCGACACTTCCGCCCGTATAGTGCTTCAAAAGGAGCCATCTGAATACTAGCCTGGTAACTATTGTTATAAGAGAACTCGACTAGATGCAGATGGTCCTCCCAGGAGCCCTGAAAGTCCAACATACATGCTCTCAACATATCCTCGAGCGTCTGAATCGTACGCTCGGATTGTCCATCCGTCTGCGGGTGATACGCTGTGCTAAATTTGAGGCGGGTACCCAAGCTCTCCTGTAAGCTCTTCCAAAAGTGCGACAAGAATCTGGTGTCCCGGTCTGACACAATGCTGACTGGAACACCGTGAAGTCATACAATCTTTTGCATATATCTTTCTGCCAGTGATTCTGTCGACTGCCCCACTCGGAAAGGTAGGAAGTGTGCAGCCTTTGTGAGGCGATCGACGATAACCCAAATAGCGTTATTGCCCCTAGGGCTCCGTGGTAAGGCCGTCACAAAATCCATAGTAATGTGCCCCCACTTCCATTCTGGTATCGGCAGTGGTTGTAATAATCCTGCTGTCCTCTGATGCTCCGCCTTCACCTGCTGGCATACCAAACACTTGGATACGAACCTCGCAATTTCCCGCTTCATTCCGTTCCACCAAAAGTGCTGCTTTAGGTCTTGATACATTTTTGTACCTCCTGGATGCGCAGAATAAGCTGAACTGTGTGCTTCAGCCAATACTTCTTCTCGAACATCTCTCTTGGGTACGCAAAGTCTGCTACCGAATCTCAGAGAGCCATCTTCATGTATAATCAAGTCAGTTCTCAGTCCGGCTTCCACTTGCTCTCTGAACCTTTGCAATCGGGGATCATCCGCTTGTGCAATCTTGATGAGATCCACCAGGGAAGATTGCACCTGTAGTTGCCAAAGTTGACTGAGTGAGTTCGGCGTAACGACTTCAAGTTCGAATCTCTGAAAGTCCTCAATAATGTCCCTCTGATCGGTCAACATCATGACCGCTGGCTTGCGACTGAGCGCATCTGGTACAACATTCACCTTTCCCGGGTGATACTGAAGGTCCAAGTCATAATCTGCCATCAGTTCTAGCCATCGGCGCTGCCTCATGTTTAGTTCCTTCTGCGTGAAAACGTACTTCAAACTTTTGTGATCTGTGTACACCTCCACTTTGTCACCCAATAGATAGTGCCTCCAAATCTTCAACGCAAAGACTACCACAGCTAACTCCAAGTCATGCGTAGGGTAGTTCTTCTCGTGGTTTCTCAGTTGTCGAGAGGCGTAAGCAACCACTCGGCCGTACTGCATTAGGACACAGCCTAATCCCTTCCCTGAGGCATCACTGTGTATCACCAAACCACCGGAATCATCTGATACTGTAAGAATAGGCGCCGTGGTTAACTTCTGCTTCAGTGTGTGAAATGCCTGAGTGCACTCCTCTGTCCACGTAAACGGTACGTCCTTCCGTGTCAGCCTCGTCAATGGTTCAGCGATTCTTGAGAAATCTTGGACGAATCTCCGATAATAACCTACCAATCCCAGGAAACTCCTGATCTCGGCCACTGATTTCGGCGTTGGCCAATCTCTGACTGATTCTGTCTTTGCCGGGTCCACCGAGATGCCTTCGTCCGAAACGATATGTCCCAAAAACTGAACCTTGTCGAGCCAGAATTCACACTTGCTTAGCTTCGCATACAGCTTCTCTTCCCGAAGAATTTGTAGTACCGTGCGCAAATGTTCAGCGTGCTCTTCCCGGGTCTTCGAGTAGACAAGTATGTCGTCGATAAACACAACGACAAACGTGTCCAAGTACTTTGCGAACACCCTGTTCATCAAGTCCATGAATATTGCTGGGGCATTGGTAACACCGAACGGCATCACAAGAAACTCGTAATGTCCGTATCGGGTCCTGAAAGCCGTCTTGCAAACATCCTTGGCTGCTACTCTGATTTGATGATATCCAGAACGGAGGTCTAACTTCGAGAATACCTTGGCTCCGCTTAGCTGATCGAATAGGTCGTCAATGCGCGGGATTGGGTACTTGTTCTTTATTGTGACCTTGTTCAGCTCCCGATAATCTATACACATTTGCAGCGATCCATCCTTCTTCTTTACTAATAGAACTGGTGCACCCCACGGTGAAACGCTTGGCCGAATAAATCCCTTCTCCAATAGTTCTTCAACCTGCTTCTTCAATTCCGCCAACTCAACTGGTGCTATTCTGTATGGGGCTCTGGATACTGGGGCTGTACCTGGAGTCAAATCGATTGAGAACTCCAAGATTCGAGGAGGTGGTAGACCTGGTAGATCTTCAGGAAATACGTCCATAAAGTCCCAAACAATTACTGGGACTGGGCTCTTATCAATCTCCATAACTGTCAGCTCCTTAGGCTTTGCTCTGTACTTAGCTGGCTCCAAAGATTTGCTTTCGCCCTCGAAAATAAACTCCGGGTGATTGGGAATGCGGAAGATCACATTCCTTGCACGACAATCGATAACTGCATGGAAAGTGCTCATCCAATCCATCCCGAGAATTGCGTCGTAACTGCCTGTCCCAATCAGAAGGAAATTCGCATAGAATTCCCTGCCACACACTACAACCGGGCATAACCTACATTCTCGACTAGATATTATAATGCCATTACCCGTATATATTTTCCATCCCTTGGTTAGTGGTTCATGTGGTATGGAGTGTGTATCAGTGAAATGCTCAGACAAGAAACAATGCGATGCTCCCGAATCAAATAGTACTCTAGCTGGCAAGGAATGTACAAGTAGAGTACCTGTAACAACGTCTCCTGACGCCTCTGCCTGCTCGACGGTCAAGGTGAAAGCCCGTCCCTGACCGCGACCTGTAAAGGGTTGCCTCTGCTCCTGTGGCCTCTGCTGTGGCGGTCCAGAACCTCCCTGTATCTCTGCTCGCTCAGGGCAACTGCTAATCTTGTGCTGACTAGATCCGCAAATCAAGCACTGTTCCTTGGCACGGCGACAATCCTTCTGGGTATGCCCACCTCTACCGCAATAGCCGCAAACTACGCCCTGTCTCTGGGGGCGATGTTGTGGTACGAACGGGCGCTTCATTTGTGTCGTTCCTGGCCTGTGAACCGGTATGGCTCCTCGAGAAGGCATGTGGGTACGTGCTGGAACGACTGGGGGTCTCCTGAACTTGTTAATCAATTGCTCCTGAACTCTCGCCGCGTTGAGTACCTGTGCGAAAGTCTGCAAATCCAACGATGCAATCAACTGCTGCAACTCGAAATCTAACCCCTGAAGGAAGCGTCTGGCCCTGGTGTCCTCTGAGACGACCATGTATGGAGCAAAACGGCTCAGACGGTTGAACTCTGCCACATAAACGTCCACTGGGCATCCATTCTGCTTCAAAAGAATAAATCTTTCCTCCATTTCTGCCTTGGCTGTGGAAGGAAAATAATGATCTAGGAAGCACTCTTTAAATTTGCCCCATTCAATCGGCCCGTCTAGCCTGCTTTCTTCCACCGACCACCATGTATGGGCTTCATCTTCCAATTGTATCTTTATCACGTCTACCCTATCTTCCTCTGGAACCCTGGCGGCTGTCAATAATTTCTCCATGTTCACCAGCCATTGCTCAGCCTTAAGGGGTTCAGCTAGCCCTGTGAATGCAGCTGGATGTAACCGTCGGAAGCCGGATACGGTACCGGCCCTAGCATGATAAACTGGTGGAGTAGGGCCCTCGGGGGCGGTAATGAGTGCGGAGGGTCCTCCTGCGGTGGTAATCGCCCTGAGTCCCTCAGCGAGTAAATCTGTCTTCCTTTCCTGAGCTTCCGCAAGAGAGGTCAGTGCACTAAGTATTCTTTCCGTGCGGTCCTGAGTGCTGGAGTCCGAGGAGGGGTCGTTCGGGGACGTCATATCACTGGAAGATTCAAAAGGATAAGATCAGATTCAAGGATGCAGATCAAGAGTAGTGAAACGAGAATAACGTAATACAGTATAGTTAATGTTATCCCTTGATACTAAACACGGCTCTGATACCAACCAAACCATGTCACGCCCCGCTTCCCAAAATACGGAAAATGAGGTACGTCGAAAGTTACACATTGCAGAGTTTCTGAATCACGTATGTACAAATTTAGCGATATTACAGTTGAATAAAATCTAGGGTTTTTGATAGAGTATTCAACGCAACAGACGGATCCTCAATCGCATCTGTACGTCGAAAGTTACACACAGTTTAACATCAGTATGTCATTTCTGAATCTGTTCTGGACAATTATACGTTCTGCCCTTTTATTTACAGTTTAAAATAGCAAACGGCAATGAAACGGAATGGAACCACTTGTTTTGTTTAGCTAACAGATCCATCTTTAATCCACTGCAGAGTTCCGTCACACACGAATTCAGGAAACAAAGTGACACACATTTTGGGACAGTACACAGTAATCAGAGTCGCTCTGGACTGCAGTCCAGAGTCGCACTCCGATCTAAATATCATCGCAGTTACAGAACAGAAATCATTAGAAGTTTACATAGAGTTAAAGTTCGTCGAGTCGGCTTCGATTTAAGCCCTCTAACGCATCATTCCAGTATGTACATAATTTACAGTGATTTTAATCATTTTCAAATACAGGAAATTTCTAGGGCATATTTGGGGGTATCAATTTTAGTCACCAACAGTCGTATTTTCCAGTGAGATTTATACACGATATTCGTCATTATATGGGCCAACAGAAGACATCTATTTCCGTCAAGTTAAGCAAGTATTTTCATTGGGGTCTAGCATCGAACACATAGGTCGCAAAATATATCGGGAATCGGTAAATTATGAACTACATGATTTAAGTTTGTATCACATTTATATTAGCATGTAGCAAGTAAAACACTTGCCTGAAAACGTCTCGGGGTTGTACGGCAGCAGCAGCGTCACGAACGTGCGAAGTACGTCGCGAAACGATTTGCGCGAGCTTGGCTCGTGATACGGATTTGATGTCGGAGTTGCCCGGAGTTGTTGCACGGTCACTGGAAGCGTAGGGGTGCTCTGTGGTTCGCCTGAGAAGTGCTGGGGTCGCCGACGGTCGACGGCATCGCTCCGGCGATGGCAACAGTGAGCTCGCAGTACGGGGACTGTGGTTTAAAGTTGGTTGTTTTGGAGGGAGGGAGAGAGTAGGGCTCGGTTGTGTAGGTGTAGGGGTGTGGGTGATGATGCTGATGACGAGGAGGGCATAGGATGGTCGGCGATGTGGTGAGGAGTTCGCCGGCGTCGAGGGTGCAAGGTGGCCGAGTTCGGGTGTGGAGGGGAGCTCGGTTGATGGAGGGTGCAGGGGCTCGTGGGGGTGAGTTTCTTGAGAGAAGAGAGTGAAGGAGGATGAATGAGGGATCGCCGAGGGGGTTGTCGTCGTCGGAGGGGTCGAGTGAAGTTGGGTCGATGTGGGTTTCGAGAGGGAGAGAGAGATGAGGGATTTGGAAAAACGAGGGGGAGAGCGAGTGTGAAGGAGATAATGGAGACGAGAGGAGCGCGTCGTGGGTGTAACGTCGCAAAAGCGGAGGTATGGGCGTGGGCGCGAGCGGAGGCGAGAAGCGCGGATCGCGAGCGGGAAATGAGGAAGGAGCCGTTGGAGGAGAAAGGTGAACAGTAGCGGGTCGGGTCGGGTCGCTGAGGAGGCGGGCTGGAGGAGTGGGCTGGGCTTGGGAAAGGTTTTTATTAATTAAATTCTTTTAGTTTTGTTTTCGTGGGTTGAGGGTTTGAACGGGCCGGGGTTTTAAACGGGGAAATTCATTTTATTTTAAAATTTGGTGTGTGGGCTGAGGTTAGAAAGCTGGGCCGGCTTAAGAAATTAATTTGTTAGTTTAAATTTGATTTTTAGGTTGTTGGGCTTAAGGTTTAAGTATAGTTTGGGTTAGGATTTTATTAGTAACATTTTGGTTTTAGTTTACTTTAGCTTTGATTTAAATCTTGGGTTTTGATTTTTTTTAGGGTTTGGAAAAATATAAATATTGGAATTCAAGCTACCACCTTTCTACAAAAATATACGAGGAACAAGAAAGGAAATCTCTGGGATTTAGAAAATAGGAAATCTTTTATTAAGATGGTAACGGGGATTTACACGGTGACTTGGAGCTGAAGCGATGGTCGAGAGGGTTGAAGTTGGTGATGCTGCCTAGTGATGGAGTCAAGGTCGATGGTTTGCAGTCGACGATGAGATGGGTGCGGTGATGGTGATAGCCATGGTGGCTCAGTGTGCTGTCGAAGAGGGAGATCGGAGGAAGAAGGCACAGGGGAGTTGGGTTAGGTCACGAGTGAGGGCTGCATCAACAAAGAGAAGATGGCAGAGATGGCCTGGTGTTTGGAGGAGGCATGGGTTAGGGTTAAACCAAGAAGATGAGAAGAAATGATAGAGGCGATGATGATGAGGGTGCTGCGAGGTAGGTGAAAGGAGGTGAAGGAGATGGCTGTGCCGGCGGTGGAGTCGCGGCTAGGGCCTAATGTGATGGACAACAACGACGATGATCTCGGCTGGAGTTGAGGAGAATGATGATCGGGGCTGGGTGTTGTCGCGTGCAGGAGATAAGAAGAGGAAGAAGAAGGTTGCATCGATGAGGGTTGCGGCTAGATGGGTGTTGGTGATGAGGGTTAGGGAAATGGTGCAGGCAATGCGATGGTGGTGTTGGGTTCTCTCTACGAGGTGTGTTGAGGCGGCTGTGGTGAGGCTGAGCGCTGAAGTTTGGTGTTGCGATGTTGAATCGCTGGTGAAAATGATCGACGGCGAGGTCGACGACGAGGAGATGCAGGTCGATGGGTAATGGTTTGGGTTGCTGGAGTTGGGCTCCGGCTAGAAGCGCCGACGGTGGATGCAAAGCTTGAAGGAGAAGGAGATGGCGACGGAGGGATCGAAGCTAGGGTTAAGGTTAGGGTTTCTGTCGTGGGGATCTCGTGCTCGGGGTTTAAATGAGGGAGACAAAGAAAGCACGAAGGGAGGTGACGAGATCGCAAGGCGGTGACGGGACTCGAGGAGCGAACAGTAATTGCGAGCGGAGAGAAAAAGGCGTGAGAGGAGAGAGAAAGAAGAGAGAGAGAGAAAGTGAAAGGGAAAGGAGAGAGAGAAGGATCTGTGGGCCCGGTACAAGGAAATAGAGAGCTGTGGTTGGTTCGCGGGGAAAAAGAGATATGAAGAGAAGGAAAAGAAAAGATTTAGTAGGAGAGGAAACGTGTGGGGCCCAGTAAATAAAAGGAAAGTTTTGATTGGTTCGTGGAAACTAAAGAGGGAGAGAGAATCTGCTTAGCTAACAAAATAAATTTAAAAGATTTAAAATCGTTTTAGTAAATCTTCTGAACTGTAGAAACCATTAAAATATAAATTTAAAATTCAAATAATTTAATTTTAGCGGGATATAAAATATTTCAGAAGTGTGCCCGGATCCGGTCCAAAACTTTGGATTTGAAATATAAAAATTATTAGTAAGCTCCAAAATTTAAAATGAAAGATTATGTAACAAAAAATCATACCCCCCAAGAACGAACGCACGCACGTGCGCGTATCTATCCAAACACGTCCGTTTCACTGAACGGGACGAGAACACGATGCAAGAACGCTACCACAGGGTTAGGGGTATTATGCAGGCCATGAAATGCAATTTTAATTTATTTTACGTGACATAAACTGTTATATGCAAAATGATGCGATACTAGATAACATACCAGTATGTACTAATCATGAGATGCACGTGTCCATGCAACAAGTCAACGTAATATATAAATAAGAATCAAACAGGTTCAAGCGAGCTGGTCGGGTCGAATGTAATGTAAAGTGTAAAATACCATTCGCACCCATCACGCTAAATCAGGAAAATACCATGGATAAGTAAATACGGAAACTGGAATTGGTATAAATGAATTCGGGTGTTACAATTTATAATATAAAACCTGGTTTAAACTATCGAAACCCTAAAATTGATCAAATCGTCCAATTCCGCAAAATCTTGAAAATGTCAATTTACCTTTTTACTTCAAAACTTGTTGTTTAAATGAAACTAATGATCATAATATCCATTAAATAACATAACTAGATTATAGAAACCATTACCATATTTTTATCACACTAATTTGTATTAAATTGGAAATTCTAGTTTGCAATTTTATCAATTTCAACACTTTACAAGCAAAATTTCACAATTTCACAACTAAACTTGATTTTGCATAAATTAACTTATTAAACTACAATTTATGATGTTAATAATGTAATGAAACCATAATTAGATTTTAAATCTCAATCATTTAAGAAATATCTAAAACCTAGTTAGCACAAAAAAATAACATATTTGTCACAATTTCCATTATCAATTTGAAACTAGTAACCAAACTAGGTTTTTCATTCCTCTAACATGTTAATATTCTCATTAAAACTACAATCTAGTTATAAAAATATTAATTAGAATTTTATCTCACCAATAAATATAATTATAAAAATCTAGTTTTGCAAAATTGATTAATTTAAACAATTTTGAATGAACAATTTACAATACATCAACCATACAAGATTTTCCATTTCTAAAAATGTTAAACTACATATTATAACCCCACTCAATTAATAAAAAGCCAAACTTCATTTTGAAACCCTCTCTTGAATTTTGAATCTTGAAATTGAAACCACAATTAATTTTGCAATTAAGCTAAATTAAGAAAGCAAACAACAATTTAACTATGGGTTGTGGATCAACATGAAAACTTAGCCTCCCAAAAATGCTAATTTTGCTCCAAGAACCAAGCTTGATAGGTCAATGGAAAATGGGTAAAGATTGGATATTGATTTTTAGGTTTATTTTGGATTTTTTTTGTTGAATTTTGATGATTTTTAATGCAAAGTGAAGTGGGGAAATTTTGGGGGCAGCCATGAGATGAGGCCGGCCATGGTAGGGAGTGAGGGGAGAGAAAGAGAAGTGTGTGGTATGATGTAGATTCTTCTCCAATTAATTACTTCTTATTAGTCTTTTCATTAATTAATAAAATTTATTTATTTTCCTAACTCAATTTAACCTAGAAAGGTCTAGAACCATGGAAAATTTTGGAAAAAGAATTTTGCATAATTCACACTTGATTCCAATATGTAATGGTTCATTTTTGCTAATTTAACCCATTCAAATTTGTAATTTACACTAATTTAATGTATAAATAAAGCTTATGTTAATATTTAAAATAATTAATTTAGGAAAAATATCTAATTAAACTAAAAATTTATAAGTGACTAAATAAACACCATTTACTAGTAATTACATAATTAAAATAAGTCTTTTTAAATTTATAATGAAAAATAATTATGGTTAAGTTTTACGAAAAATACGTTTTATTTTACCGAAAATCAGAAAATTCACTTAAAGGATTTTATTTATTTAATTAATTAATTATTTATTTATTTAAAACGTTACACCAGGGATCGAGGCCCTCGCAAGAGGCACCCGAGCGGCTACCCCACTCCTTCATCCCAGGCTGGTAGTTGCCTTCCCACGACGCCAGAGATCAAAGCCCTCGCCAAGAGGCAACCGCGCAGCTTCACTGCCCGGTCATCCTTAGTGGGCTTCTTACAGCCCCTCCAACACTAAGGATCAAAGCCCTCGCAAGGGGTAACCGAGCGGCTACCCTGCTCAGTCGTCTCCGGCTGGTAGCTCTCTACCCATGACACCAGGGGTCGAAGCCCTCTCAACAGGCATCCGAGCGGCTGCCCCGCTCGGTCATCCCAGGCTGGTAGTTGCCTATCCGCGATGCCAGAGATCAAAGCCCTCGCCAAGGGGCGACAGCGCAGCTTCACTGCCCGGTCATCCTTAGTGGGCTTCTTACAGCCCCACCAATGCAGAGGATCCGGGGCCCCAAAAGAGGCAACAAGCCCACCGAAGTCTAAGCGATCCCACCTCGACTTCGGAGCCATGGAGATGCCTCCTCGGCTGCGCTTGGCAGGTGATGGAGACACGAGGTCGGCAGCGCTTGGCAAGTGATCGAGATCAACTCGACAGACGATCGCTAAACAGACAGCTAACCCAACAGTATAAGCAAAGATGTTTCATAAACATCTTTCACACGCAGAAGATAAAATGCAAACCGATGAAACTAGAATTTTCTTTTATTACCAAAGGCAAAGTTTTTACAAAGGGTATTCTGGGCTCCCAGCCTTACAAACTGCCTAGAGACTTACTTCGGTCCCCTCACCGCTGGCATCACGGCCTGCCGGAGACTTTACCATCGGAGATTTCGCCACCAGGGGCACGCCCCACTCCCCTCGCTATCTTCCACCGGAGGCCTCGCCACCGGGAGCGGAACCCGAGCACGGAGCTTGCCGTCGGCGAACTCGGGAAGCTGCTCCTTCACGGCGTCCAGGGCCTTATTCTACGCAACGGCAGAATACCCCCCGAGCTCTGCATAAAACTGCTCTGACACCTTATAATCAGCCGCAGCTTTCTTAGCCCGAAGCCCGGCAGTCTGGGCCTCAAGAAGCGCCGCCTCAGCATCTCCCCTGCTAGCGTCCCTCTCTTTCTCCATGGCAGCGAAGTGCTCGGCCAGATCTGCCAGCTTCCTATCGGCGACCCGGAGGGACGCACTCAGGCGACGATGGACACCCCGATTCGCCGAAATGGCGAGTTTCGCAGCCTCCGCACGGGCCGCCAGGACGTCGGCCCTTGCCCTCTCCAGGCGCAGGTCACGCCGCAAAACCTCGACCTCCAAGGGGAACGCTTTTACTGGCCCCGGTGCATGGAACGCCCTCTCGGCCTCCATACGAGTGGCAAGGGCGCAGTGTTGAAGGGCCTGACAGAAAGCGGATGAGAAACTGAGAAGCGCTCAAGCCAAAGAAAGGAATACCAGGGAAACTACGCGTAGAGGAGTTCATACCTGGACCGTCCCTTAGGCCATGGCCTCCAGTTGAGCCCTCAGGGAGCCATACGGAAGCTTTCCCCCAGCTGACTGCTCCATCCCGGCGAGCAGGCCGGCAGCAACGGAAAGCCCAGACGGAATCGTGAAGACTGCGCCGCCGCCCCGCACGGAAATACCCTTAGGGACCCTCGACGACGACGCGCGAGAAATTATCCTTTTTCTCTTAAGAGGGGGGTCGTCCTCGCCCTCCCCTATGTCCCCCGTCTGGGGCTCGGATAACCGTGGACGTCTCTGGCCGCCGCAGGAACAAACGCCAGGAGTCGTCAACGAAGCAGACGGCCCTATCGCCGGCGGGACATCCGGCATGGGGCATGAGCCAGCCAGAGGCTCAGCTGCGCCACTAGCCTCCCTCTGGCGCGAGCAACCCAAAGAGAGGGAACGAACCATGTATTAAAAAAGAAGAAGAACGCCAAGCCGTCGAGACTTAGAAGAGAGGAAATATGAAGGAGTAGGGGCCCTGGAACGGGCCCCACCCCTACTTATCGTTGCAAAAAATCCCATCCAACGACGCCCTTCACCTCCCGCCAAAACGTCTCCTCGGGTCCAACGGCTCCGATTGCCCCATGTGTCGTTCCCACACTGGACCGCATCCCATCAGACGCTGCAGGTTTGCATACGTCGCATCGGCCAACCGACGCTCGACACGTGGACCGTCGCTTCAGTGGCAGAATGTACGCACCGGCGCACCTTCCTTAAATGCGGAAATCTCACCCTGATTTGCTGAGAGAAAGAATGATTGACGCCTCGGTGACACTTCCCGATGAAACCTTAGGGGGAAGGTCACCCCGGGCGGCCCGGCGGTCCACTCCTGACCCGACCTGCTAGCTGGTCCGGACAAGAGTGGGGGGCTAATGATGATGCTCGATATTGGGGATCTCCAAGATCAGAACACGTGGCAGATGACGTGTCCTAGAACTCAGAAGAAAGGTCACACATGGGCCGACCAGACCACCCATGTACCCGACCTACAAGCACAAGTTGGCTATTCTCAGGGCCTCTGTAAATTGGCCTCCTTGGCCACTCAGCTCGCCCCTAGCTATCACAGGGCCAAGGCTCCTCGGCCCTCTCGCTCGTCCCTGAGCCCTCTTCCTCGGCCCTTCGACCGACCAACGGTGCCACTCGCAGGCGTAACCGCCGCTCCGCAAATCTCGCCGTGCGCAGATTCTCCGCCGGCAACATCCCACGTTCCATGCTATCACGATCCCCATTAACGGGCGATCCACTCTTTACGCGGGCGTGACGTCGGGAGCGTAACTGCCGGCGAAACTCTCGCGCCTGCCGCTGCGCACTACTGCCGCTATATAAACCCCCATCACAGAGGGGTCAAGTAAGCAATTTTCACTCCACTTAGCCGTTACTCTGCCCGGATCTAGTACTAACTTGATCGTCGGAGGATTCTCGGTGGTACCAAACCACCCCGGGACTTCTTTGCAGGTACTCGACGTAAACTCCTCAAAACCCATTTAGACCCGCACGCAACAGGAGATCACCTCCAAGATCCACCGGGAGATCGACGGAAGACAACATCTGACGAAGACCCGAAAAGGACCTCCATCAGGAAACCTTCATGAAAGGATAGGCTCCATGCTGGGGGAGATCTTAAGTGTGGTTGGTCAACGGCAAGCTGAGCAGCAAAAACAAGTTAAAGATTTTCAGGTAAACTTTGGAAAAAAAATTCAAAGTATTTTGGAAAGAAAGTTTTAAGTCATCTAAAGATTAATAGATTGGATTATGAAGGAGATGCATAGTAATTCGAAATAGAGTTTCCGTGCGTGGATACTGAAAATCTTTCTAAAGAAAAATGAGAACGGAACTACTATTCTATTAACATATAAATTAGTAGAGTTGATGATCATCGACACTTGTTAATTTTTCGCAGTTGTCTCGTTTTCATTTTTAGTATTCTAAAGACCTGTGTGCTTCATATATGTTTCCGCGACCTTATCGGCACATTTGGATTAAAATTGGTGTTCTATGATGATACTTTAGTTAAAAATTTTTTAATAATTCTTGGAAATTTTGTTGGCTTGTCTTGTATCTGGATTGACATCTAATGATGCAAGAAGTATATGTTTTCTTTATATATATATATATATATATATAAAAAATTAATTAGGATGAAAATCTTATAAGGATCTAGAGAAAGCATACGGTGATGTACTCTTGTACTCTTATTATTATAGTGGATTCTATCTGGCTCTTCCCGTGGGTTAGATATATTGCCGAACCACATTAAATATTGATGTCTTTCTTTATTGCTTGTTTACTTTCTTGCTTTGATAGTTTGCTTTTTTGTTTCTGCTTGTGTCTTTGATTGATTGCCATAAGCTGATCCCTAAAGTCTTTTGTTGCGTTGTCCTAACATTTGACAATGTGATTTCTGTATAAGGCAATCATCCATGAAATTATTCATATGAAGGATACCACAATTGGTTGTCTACATAATATCATTTTATGAGCATGATGATAAATTTGTTAGAAATTAAACTTGTTTTCGGTTACAAAGAATTGAAGAGACATCGGTTATAAAAGGAAGGGATACCAATTCATGAATAGGTTTAATGAAAGGATATGTAACGGTTATTGTAATCAATTGGTATTATGAAGAGTCATAATGAAGGGGCATGTAAACTCCTATATAAGGAGATGTTTTGTAAAGTTTTTAAAGCGCAAGGAAAATATAAGAATAGTTTATTGATACTTTCTCCATTCTCTATCCATTCTCTCCTCCAAACACTTTCGGCTACATCGTAGACCGAACATAAAGTTGTGAAGATCCTAACAAAGTGGTATCAGAGCAAGGTTCGAAGAAAATGTCGAAGACAACACTCTCGTACAACGCCCCACGCCTCACCAAAGATAACTATGAAAATTGGAGCATCAAAATGAAGACTGTTTTGGGAGCAGTAGGCGCTTGGGATGTGGTGGTCCGAGGCTATGATCGGCCTCAAGATGAAGCTGCACTGACGGCAGCTCAGAGAACGACCCACGAAAAATTATTCGAGAAAGATTGTACCGCAAGATACTTTATCGAGCAAGGTGTCGATGATTCGACTTTTGAGAAGATTTCGGCTGCCACTAATGCAAAGCAACAGTGGGAGATACTTGAGAAAACCTTCCAAGGAGTCGAGAAGGTTAAAAAGGTACGCTTACAATCACTAAGGAGGGAGTTTGAATTGTTAAAAATGGAGGAGAATGAATCGGTGACTGACTATAATGTCCGAGTGCTTACGGTGGTCAACCAAATGAAGAGGAACGGAGAAAAAATGGAGGATGTAAGGGTGATAGAGAAAATTCTACGGTCACTACCACCGAAGTTTGACTTCATTGTGTGTTCAATTGAAGAGTCAAAGAATCTTGAAGAAATGACGATAGATGAGTTGATGGGTTCACTAAAAGCCCACGAAGAACGGTTCGTGAAAAAGCAAGAACCGATTGAAAAATTACTACAAACACAAGTTAATTTGAAAGGTGATTCGGTTGAAAATGGTCAAAATGACCGAAATCGAGGAAATACACGCGGCCGAGGAAGAGGCCGTGGCCGAGGTCAATTCGGTCGAGGACAAGGTGGTCGAGGAGGTCAAAACAATGACGATAGAAGCCAAAGCCAAAATTTCGGCCGAGGTCGAGGCCGAGGACGATCGACTGGTGGAAGAGGGAGACCGAATGTTCAATGCTATAATTGCAAGAAATCCGGTCACTACGCAGCAGACTGTTGGGGAAAAACAGTCGAGGAAAAATCAAACTTTGTGGAGAAAGAAGATTACAATGACGATGTACTTCTGCTGGCTTTTAAAGGTGACGAAGAAAGTGCCGACACTTGGTATCTCGATACTGGTGCAAGTAATCATATGTGTGGCAAGCGAAACATGTTCGTAGACTTGGACGAATCGGTGAGTGGCCAAGTCACATTCGGTGACTGTTCGAAGGTACCAGTAAAAGGCAAAGGTAAAATTTTAATTCGACTGAAAGATGGATCACAAAAATATATCGAAAATGTGTATTATGTGCCGAATATGAAAAACAACATCTTGAGTTTGGGACAACTCTTAGAAAAGAATTTCGATATTCATTTAAAGGATCGAACTCTTTTCTTAAGAGATAACCGAATGAAGTTGATAGCAAAAGTGCAGATGACGAAGAATCGGCTATTTCTATTGGATATCAAATATGGTGAAGCAAAGTGTCTAAAATCATCGGTGAAAGATTCGGCTCGGTTATGGCATATGAGGTATGGACATCTCAATTTCGGCGGACTAAACTTGTTGGCGAGGAAGAACATGGTCAAAGGTTTTCCGATTATGAATGAACCGAAAGAGTTATGTGAAGGGTGTTTACTTGGTAAACATCACCGAGCAAGTTTTCCAAAAGAATCCGAGTTTAAAGCCAAGGAGCCATTACAACTTGTCCACACCGATGTATGTGGACCAATTACTCCAAATTCATTTGGTGGAAAAAGGTACATTCTATCATTTATTGATGATTTCACAAGGAAAACATGGGTATATTTTCTAAAAAATAAATCGGAAGTTTTTGAAAATTTTAAAAGATTCAAAATGAATGTGGAAAAAGAAAGTGGGTTTTATTTGAAATCGGTCAGGTCAGACCGAGGTGGAGAATTCACTTCAAATGAGTTTGAAAATTTTTGCAAAGAAAATGGGATTCGGCATTTCTTAACGGCCTCCTATTCACCACAACAAAATGGAGTGGCCGAACGAAAAAATAGAACCATATTAGACATGGTGAGATGTATGTTGAGTAGTAAAAATATGCCGAAGGAATTTTGGGCAGAAGCGGTTGCATGTGCTGTGTACATTCTAAACCGATGCCCAACCCAGAGTTTACAAAATGTAACACCGCAGGAGATGTGGCATGGTTATAAGCCGAATGTAAGTCACTTTAAAATTTTCGGGAGCATAGCATATGCTCATGTCCCCGAACAAAAGAGAGTAAAACTTGATGACCGAAGTTCTCGGTTGATTTTTATCGGTTATGATCTAAGAACCAAAGGCTACAAGTTGTTTGATCCAGTCAATAAGAAGGTCATTGTTAGCCGAGATGTCGAATTTGATGAAGAAAGCTCATGGAGTTGGAGCGATGAAGCCGAAAGCAGCAGACCGAATGAAGTACTCGGTCAAGAAGAAAAGAAAAGAAATGAAGTCGAAGTTGATGTTCCATCGCCTGCAACAACACCTCGGTTCAATTCGCCTCAAGTCGGTTCTCCACAAACCGAAGCGTCGTCAAGTTCAACTCCACCAAGAAATCCAAGGACGAGGACTATGACCGAGTTATATGAGGTAACCGAAATGCAAAATAATCTAACATTATTTTGTTTGTTTGCCGAATGCGAGCCAATGAATTTTGAGGAAGCGGTCAAAGACCGAAGGTGGAAAGAAGCAATGGACGAAGAAATCAGTGCTATTGAGAGAAATGGAACTTGGGAGATCACCGAACTTTCCAAAGGCAAGAAACCTATAGGAGTGAAATGGGTGTACAAGGAGAAAAAGAACGCTAAGGGAGAAATCGAGCGATACAAGGCAAGGTTAGTGGTCAAAGGCTACAAACAACAAGCTGGCATTGATTATGATGAAGTTTTCTCACCAGTAGCGCGACTCGAGACAATTCGACTGATCATTGCTATGGCGGCTCAATTCAGTTGGAAGATATATCAATTGGATGTTAAATTGGCATTCCTCAATGGATATCTTGAAGAAGAAGTCTACATCGAGCAACCACTCGGTTATGAGAAGAAAGGACATGAGTCGAAAGTACTGAAGCTAAAGAAGGCTTTATATGGCCTGAAGCAGGCACCGAGAGCATGGAATAGTCGAATCGACATATACTTCCAAGCACACGGTTTCATGAAGTGTCCTTATGAGCATGCATTATACATAAAGAAGTCCGAAAAAGGTGATATTTTTATAGTATGTTTATGTGTGGATGATCTCATCTTCACAGGAAACAATCCACGTATGTTCGATGACTTCAAAAGCTCGATGGTTAAAGAATTTGAAATGACCGACATCGGTCAGATGGCATATTATTTGGGAATAGAGGTAAAGCAAAGACCGAATGGGATTTTCTTATCCCAAGAAGGATATGCTCGGTCGATTTTGAGAAAGTTCAATATGGAGCAAAGCAATTCGGTCAATACCCCAGTAGACTGCGGAACAAAATTATCAAAGTTCGATGAAGGGAGCAATGTGGACTCGACGCATTTTAAAAGCTTGGTAGGCAGTCTTCGGTATCTTACATGCACAAGACCGGATATTCTATATGGAGTCGGCTTGATCAGCCGATACATGGAAGAACCGAAATTGACACATTTATCAGCGGCGAAAAGGATATTGAGATATATCAAAGGTACACCAAATTTCGGTTTGTTCTATTCGAAATCTAACAATTTTGAATTATATGCATATACCGATAGCGATTGGGGAGGAGATATAGATGACCGGAAAAGTACGACAGGATACATTTTCTTCATCGGTGAATCAGCATTTACCTGGTGTTCCAAGAAGCAACCGATAGTGACACTATCAACTTGTGAAGCCGAATACGTTGCTATATCGGCTGGAGTTTGCCATGCTATATGGCTAAGAAATCTGCTGAAAGATCTAAAGGTTGAACAGGAAGGACCTACGAAGATGTATGTGGACAACCAATCTGCTATAGCACTGGCGAAGAATCCAGTGTTTCATGAACGAAGCAAGCACATTGATACTCGGTATCACTCTATCAGAGAACATGTGAGGAAGAAAGAGGTCGAACTCGTTCATGTCAAATCACAAGATCAACTGGCCGATATTTTTACAAAGCCCCTAAAATTTGAAGTGTTCGCAAAATTACGAGGAAAGATCGGCATGGTAAAACAAGTTTAAGGGAGCATGTTAGAAATTAAACTTGTTTTCGGTTACAAAGAATTGAAGAGACATCGGTTATAAAAGGAAGGGATACCAATTCATGAATAGGTTTAATGAAAGGATGTGTAACGGTTATTGTAATCAATTGGTATTATGAAGAGTCATAATGAAGGGGCATGCAAACTCCTATATAAGGAGATGTTTTGTAAAGTTTTTAAAGCGCAAGGAAAATATAAGAATAGTTTATTGATACTTTCTCCATTCTCTATCCATTCTCTCCTCCAAACACTTTCGGCTACATCGTAGACCGAACATAAAGTTGTGAAGATCCTAACAAAATTGAACTAACCGATGAATTAGTAGTGCAGGAAGAAGTAAGAGAGCGAGCCAAAACAGCGAAGGAGAAAGCTGCACTAGAGGCCATAGGCGATCAAAGCATCATTTCGATGTCCTCGATGACGCCTTAAAATACTGCAACTCCTAATATGCCTTCATCCTGAGGCCCTACAACCTAGGATCCTCTTAAAGAGATGCTAAGGGATTAGAGTAGGTGCGGTATCTTTTTATGTCGCAATACACAAAGCTCATATTCATGAACCATATGTTGATGTTATCGTTTAACAATATGTATTTTTGTTCAGACATTCAATATATGAGAACCTTGTACTTCATTAGTTAACAACAAAGAGCAGTATTTGATGAGATTGAAGCATTAGCACTCTTAATACCTAACTAGAGCCAGGTAGGACCAGAAGGCATGGATCAAATATTGCGAGAGTCTAATATCAGAAAAATAAAATAAAATTTATTCAAAACTAATATATGAAATCCTATGCATAAATGTCAATAAACGTTCATTCCAAATGACATTAATAGCATTGACAAATCTGACTAAATCTACTCATAAGAATGCCAAACTGAACCTAATAAATCATTAATTTACTGAAAGGCAATGAAATTACCTGAAGTTTTTTCAAAGACAATGATTTGTAACCTTAAAAAAGTCGAAATCTTCATAATAGCACGGCGAGTAGGTTAAGAAATTAATTAGGTTCTTTGCCTTCAAGTCAAATTCGTCTATGATCTTGGAACTTATCAAGTGGTAGCAAAGGAGTTTATTTTTATTGTAGAGAAAAACCATATCCAAGCATGGATGAAGTGCCATGATGTAGTTGCAAGGGTAATGCCTACATATTTTCTCCAACACATCCTCGAGGTTGATTACATACTTTAAATTCCAATCATTTCGATCGTACTCGTCCAGATCCCAAATATATACTTTTTCCCCGGATGTTTCTAACGCACATCGCAGTTTGCAGCCTTCCAATTTCTGGAGGCATCCTTTAATAATTAACTCTTCGGGCGTTTTATGCAGCTCCATTTTATGAAACTCCATTTTCTCGAGATCAACTCTTACAACAACAGCGGTAGGTAACGTTGCAATATCCAAAGGATGAACACTACCATTAAAGAAAACACATACATCTTCCTGATAGATGTCACGGCTATGGAACCCTTTGCAGTTTTCGTATTTAACCATTTGCATGTATCCAACGAAAATATAAACACCCATGTATCTTTAGTGTCAATAGCGACTACTTTATAGTGTGGGGATCGGTGGGCATCAAAGGCCAATTCCATTGTGTAGTATCGATCGTCGCACGCTTCCAATTGAGGAATTTGAGCCATTGTTTGGTTATTGGGTTGCAGAGGTAGAGGATGAAGCGATTGTCATCTTCTAAACTGAAGCAGAGAAGCAGTCCGTTGGAAGAGTCCAAGACACTCAATGTCTCAGTGTCGTGGTAGAAAATTAAGCGTACCATCGTTGGATAGTTGAGCATCATTATGGTTTTAGGTCTCCGTATGCATAAGAGCTGTAATAGAACCTGGATACAGGTTGAGGCAATTTTCAACGATTGTATTTGATGTCCGTCGTTATCATGGTGTGCCATGCTTTCGAGGTGCACTTGAATCGGAGGAGAGTTTTGATGGGGAGACGAGTGAAGATCTCCAACAACAGATCATATGGTAGACTTCCATTCTTGGATCTGATATCTCCACGGGTTAATGATGGTTTGAACTGAAGCAAATTATCTTCTGATAATGATTATAATAGTTTTTTTCCCCCTACCTATATTTTGAAGTATCAGAGAAGTTAGAATATTTGAATAACAAATTAATACAATCCTCATCTCATCAGATAATTTAAACTAAGGTAACTTGTCAAAACGCCCCCAGCCCGTTTCAAACTCGTGTAAAAACCCCTGGGCTTCTTGCTCTTGTTTAAAAAAACCTGGGTCCTCCCAACAATTTCGAAACTCCCCAGCTGGCCTGGAGCTTTTTGACAATTTACCCTTTAAACTATTGTTCAATAAATTAACACAATCTTATCACATGATCCAAAAATATAGTGTAACAAACTAAAACAATCCTATTAGTGCCTCTTTGGTTGCAGGATTTTGAGTTTGGATTTGGATTTTAGACTATGGAATCCTAGGATTCCATAATTTTGGGTTTGGTTACAGGATTATGATTTGTAGGATTTCTTTGTTTTTTATGGAGGGCCCACCACAAAACAAGGATTCTTGAATCCTAAAAATTTTCAAGGATTTGGCACTATTCATTGTACTTTTAGATGGGGCCATGCACTTTATTTATTTAACAATCCTCTCTCTCTCTCTCTTTAAAATCCTCAAATTCAAATCCCACTTTTTTTCACCAACCAAACAAAGATTACAAGGATCTACAAATCCAATACTAGGAATCCAAAACCAACCAAACAACAAATTACCAAATCCAGAAATTTCAACCGTACTATTTTGGAATCCAAATTCCATAATCCTTGCAACCAAACAGGCCCTTAGAAAATTCAAAATACCGCCATGAAGTTATAGTGTTTTTGGTAAATTACTGTTATGTCGCTTTATTAACTGTTTCGATTTCACTTAATTACGGTAACTGTGTTAATCCTTATTGTAAATTGTTGATTGTATTCCTTCATAATAAAATATCCACTTCATTTCCCAACATTCTGCGCCTGCTTATATTTTGATTTTGAAATTGTTGTGTAGAGTTCCCTGTAAATTTTCATCCTTCAGAGGTTTTGTGTTTTGCATCTTGCCCTTTTCAAAGTTGAAGTCTCTAAGATTTAACTTTAATGTTTTTCTAAGATTTAACTTCAATATTTTCCTTCCGTCTCTAGTTTTGAGTAGAAAGGTTTTGTGTTTTGCATCTTACCCTTTCCAAAGTTGCCGTCCCTAAGATTTAACTTTAATATTTTTCTAAGATTTAACTTTAATATTTTCCTTTTGCCTCGGGTTTTGAGTAGAATCGTGCTTGATTTCATTCCTAAATTCAAAATCGAGCATGCCCTCAGAAAATTGGAGACATAAACGGGTATCTCTGCTATTGTAATTAGAACAAATAAAAGCGAAAGCGAAAAGCCAATCAAGCATGCCCTTTGCAAGTTACAGGTGTAAACAGGTATCTCTACTATCGTAATTATTAGGACATCCACAATCATACACTTAACACAAAGAGAGCAGCAACATAGAAGAGATTTTTATATTTAAAAAATATTTAACTTTTATTGTTGAACTATAAAATCAAAACTTGCCAGCATGGCTGTAGAAATAATCATACAGATTCATATATCCACTAATGACTTGACATGGGGTATAAATATGGGCACCTCACTAAAATAGAGGCATATTGGCATTCTGATAGGCCATCGATTGCCTTGAATAAACCTATAATTATCACTCAATCAATGCACGGGGAGCTCTACAATACTTGGGGAAAATAATTTAGCTTTCGCCATAATCACAACTCCGCCAAAGATTCGGTATCTTTCTCTTCAATCTTGCTTGTTGAACTATCCAACTCTGGACTTGGAGGAATTGCCAGGTTCTCAATCTCCTCGCCAGTAATTTTCACGGTCACTCGTCTAGCTTCCTCATCAAGATCAACCCACTCTGGAAGTATTCTTCTAGCACCCTACCAAAATCAAAGGGAATTGTTTGTGACACAACTTTGAGAAAATGTTGGAGGAGTTCAGCTATAGTACCCTTGATGTTACAAGAGCACCATAGAATTTTTTTTAGCTTCAACTGCACCCATATAGTTTACCCCATGGAACACTTATAGCCAGGGGGTGAGTGCTCTGTAGCGCAAACACCGCTTCTGTTTATCGACGAAAACCCTTAAAAACACTCATATTCAACAAAAACAACTCAAATTACTTTCTAATTTAACTCTAGAAACTGTTTGCGTTGTTAGAGTAGACTTTGGAGTTTTTTTTTGGACTTTAGTTGATAAATACCAATAAATAACTTTTCGGGGTACAAGAGCTATACGGGGTAAAGCACATGGGTGTTTATCTGCAACCAACCCTTTTTCTTTATTACTACTAGCACAAAGGTATTAAGATTTTTCTCCACTGAAAAATCAACAAGGTCCTTCGATGGTGCATCCATCTAGTTAATAAATGGTGGCATTTCTACTAACCCTAAGGTCGTCACCTCACTGTCTCACTCTGGCAACAATTTGCCAGTATTGGCAAGTTTGCCAATGCCCAAAAACATTACAATCTAGAGAACCGTGGCAAAACCAGTGCTGGAATCGAAGTTTGTTGTTAGAAAAATTCTACCTGAAGCTTGGGTTCTTTCGTCATGGGATTGTTGCAAAGATCGATAGTCTTCGCCTTGGATTTCGTGGCATTCCCGCACCAAGATTCACACCACAGCCATTCCTGGGGCAGGGAGAATATAGGAACAGTGTGTTGTGCATAGTTTGGAAGATCCTGAGGATGTTAAAGAGAGTTTTGGTACAGAATCCTTGTGTTAGCTTCTGCAAGTTACTCACCCGGTACAAACATATTTCATTTTGACATTATGACGATTAAGATATGGTGGGTTCACAATAAAGGCAGCATACCTGATCGAGATTGGAGAGACTGTTTGGGTCCTTGCTAAGTGTTTCATAGTACACCCGTAATGTGTCTCCAGCTGCTGTTTGCCGAAACTTCACCAGATCAACGACATATAAAGCACTGGAGAAAATTGTAAACATCAGAGGTTATATTACAAAATCGCAATTCAAATGACATCAGAAGGTATATGTACTACCTTATATGGTAAGGTTTTCCTCGCAAATGATCCTTCCAAAATCCCTTTACAGTGAAATATAAAAAGAAAAAGAAACATTAATTTTAAACACAAGTATATTTTGGGAAACTAATACAGAAGGTGGTGACTAACCTGGCTCCAGAAGCGATAGCCATCCATATCTCTATTGTTGTCACAAAAGGGTGTGTATGCAAGAGGCCTCCCTTTTATATCCATGTCATATAATTCTCCCATGTCGGCTCTTACAACTTGATCTGCATCTACAAATATTACCTGCACAGATACGCCATAAGAGGACCAAATAGCATGAATGACGATGAACAACTAGTGTATGCATCGTATAATTGCAATTAGGTACCTTTCTGAGGGAAAGAGGGAAAATAACATCGAGAAATAGGATTTTATAAGCCCAGATGATTCGTTGCTTTTCTTTCTGTTTATGCAACCATGTTGGCCACTTGTAGGTGATGAGTTCATACTCAAATCCGTACTCATGTGCCATGTGAGGTATGACATCCTGCATGGAAAGTACAAATGAGATGCATATCAAGAGATACATACTGATGCTGAGAATGGGAACCTATGCAGATAAACATACCTTGAACTGAGGAGAGAGGTAGTTCTTTATGAACCAAAATTTTACTGATCTTTGACTGTTTTTAAGAACACTTAGCATCATTATTTTAAGGAAACGCTCGTACCTGCGAACACCCAAGTTTTATCAAGACGATACACAGGAAATCTATGTGAACTATGTTTCACAGTCTGGTATTTTCAGATTTTAACTTGGGTGTAAAAAATGTGAACATTCTTCGTTAAGTTTTATTCCTCTTAAAAGTCCTCTTTTTTTTTTATTTGGACACACATATAATCATTGGTTCCTAGCCTCACATGGTTGGCAGACTAAAACGAAATAAATAGATAGAAATCTAAAGCAGTTTAGCATGAATGACCCTAAGGATTGTGCACGTGTTAGAACAATAATGTAACATAAGTCATCTGACATGTGTGTACGATATATAACAACAACAACAACAACAACAACAACTGAGCCTTTTATCCCAAGTATATGGGGTAGGCTACATGAACCAACATGAGAATCAAGTTGGGTCCAGCACATGAATCCTCCGCCTCCACTCACTCCTATCGAACAATATACTTTCATTGAGTCCTTTGGCAACCATATCGTTTCGTATCACCTCCATCCATGTTTTCTTCGGTCTCCCTTTTGCCCTTTTGCCATTGCCCATATCGAGAGTATCTATTCGTCGAACCGGTGCTTCCATAGGTCTGCGTCGCACATGACCAAACCATCTTAGCCGGTTTTTCCGCATCTTCTCCTCCACGGGTGCTACACCAACTTTTGCACGAATATCCTCATTTCGCACCTAATCTTTTCTAGTGTTACCGCACATCCATCGAAGCATGCGCATCTCCGCTACGTGTATCTTCTGTGTACGATATATACCAACTATTATATATTATGGGTGTTAATTCTGATATCGGTCCATCAAATCTTTTTGTTTGCTCATATGCGAGGGCATAATAGAATCAAGGCTTTATTCATTTTCAGATTAAACATTGCAACCAGATTTTGTCTGCAACAAAAAACTTTCATCTGTCCTGAATGATCTTGGCCATTTCTTATCAAAGAAACAATTGCTTGGGTGGTCCAAGACTCCAAATAAGTTCTACCCTCAATTAGTCCAATTTTCTATAACCTAACGCTCATACAGGAAAGGAGTGCACTTCCAAGTTCTCGTAGATTAAGAATGTGACTTTACAAGAATATATGACCCCATCCTTAAGAGGCTCAACTCTCATAGTTGTTGTACAACACATCTTTCAGATTGAAACTAAAGACTGGTATGGCAAATGGAACTGTATAAGATTTTGGTTTCACTCTTTGGCTTATTCTGTCTCGGGATCTAGTCTCTTGGCTTTTGCAAGGGTCAATCTGTCTCAATCAATTTCCCACTATAGAATCTTATTGCCTTGCCTCTTTGTCTAGACTCTTCGTCGTTTTTGGGAACTTGGAGAGCGTTGCTCCTCGGTTGCATGAGTTGATTAATAAGAAATGGTAGCTCTACCTACTTACCTACTCGGCAACTGTCTGCCTAAGTTTTATGGAATACTCCAATAGCTGGAGTCCAGTATAGTATGGTGAGCATAAAGGTATGTGAGGTAAATGCCAAGTGGGAAAAAAGGTCTAGTATTTTGTGGACTATAGCTGACCATAGGACAACAGCTGACCATGTTTTAGTGGGAAATAGCATAGGTTATGATAATAATGAGCTCACAACTGGTTTGAGACAAAAGCTGCAATCCTCAGTTTCAGATATTCTACTGTTTACACTAATGAACCACAGCAGAATAACTAATCCAATTTTAGTAAGAAACTGATCAAACTTTCTGATCCATTGGACAATAACTGACCCTATTTTAATGAGAAATTGGGTAGATTATGACATTATAATAATGGGCTCAAGACTGGTTTGGAACAAAAGCTATAATCGGCAATAGCTAACCCTAATCTACTGTTTACACGAATGAATCACCTTTTTTTAGCATGAACAGAAACAAACTGGTAAATTGTCATGAATATGCATAGCCAACTAAAGAATCCTGAATACATGTTTTCTCTTTTCGACATTCATAATTAGTAAAAGTGTAGAGTCAGAAAGAAACATAGCAACATCATTTACTCACAAGTGTCCAGAAGCAATTGAGAATATGTTTATTGTTTCTCCATGTCTTTCAATCTTCTTGAGACCCTAAAAATAATGTTCACAAAGAAGAAGAAAATCACCATGCAAATACGTAAGTATACCTGTCATCTGCACAGAACAATGAGTACATCTGCATATAAGAGGGGAGTAGTTTTTTTTGGGGTGTGGGGGTGTGGGAGGTGGAGTGGGGGGCATTTCTTATGTTAGCTTCCAAAACAATGAAGTGAAGAACATTTCACTATGCATGCACTTCGAATCAATAATTTAGGTAAACTAAGTGTGGGCGAAGCCAGTAGTTCCGGTTGCAGCACCAATATACAAGCTAGATGGACAAGAAAACAACCCACGGGCCTGCAAATTTGAGATGTAATTTGAAGCGATTATTATTTTTGGAATTGTTTGCTTTATGTGGATTGGTGAATTCATAGTTATGTGAATGGTCAAAAAATGAAATGAAAATTCGAATGCAAAGTAGCTAAGAGAACATTTTGATTGGATGGTTAGGTGCTGCATTAAATTGGATGGTTAGGTGCTGCATTAAATTTGAAAACCATGACCACATCATTAATCTATTTTCATTATTTTATTACGGACATGATATGAAGGATAGACAACTATATGTTAATTACTAAATGGACATTATCGTAAATGTTTAAAAAAATTGACAACCAAATCCAGAATGCTTAAAGCATCAACAGCGAAAAGTTCCCTAATTATATATCAATTTTGATCAAAGCACAAATTATTTTAATTTTTTTTGGTTATAAATTCATGGATTTCTAGCTGAGGATCAGCTAACAGATAAAAGGGAAAAACACATGTCGGCAGTATAAAATCCGTGCAAACTCAGGAAATGACGGGGAAGGGGGAAACTGTTAAAACTTACCAACTCTTTATTCCCATTGCCACCAATAAATCTAGATGCCCATTTCAACAAATCAGTGTTCCAACTTTGACGATCGTCCTGCATATGCAATATCACAAGTTCTTTTATTGTTACTGCAACATATCCATTTAAAGTTTGGACTCGCTAATATGATAGAGTTAGTCTAATACACCTAACAAAATCACATACTTTCTTTCCTTCCTTGGAATTGTTATCGTCAGAAGCAATTAGTAATTCTTCATGTTCCTTGCCCCTTTTCTTCATCACTTCTAAGTGTACAAGTTTACCCCTCAAATCATTTATTATTATGCGTTTGGAAAGAGGATAAGATTGACTCCCATCTTCATTGTCCCTCAACACATAAAGATCAGCACTTCTACCAGGAGCAAGCTGTAGTGACCACACTCCAGGGGAAACCTTCATTTGCCAGTAACCTAAATTAGCCATGACAAGGGTATCCACCATGTGAGGCATTTGACCGGCACCAAGGATTAATTGAAGTCCGCGAGGAGGATCATGATCTTTTTCAGAACAATGGCCTGTCATTGCAGTAAGAGAAAGGGATTTATCAATTGCTACAGCCCTCGCGAAATTAATTTAGTAATCTACAAAAGAAAATAAGTATACACCTGTCAGGAGAAGAGCTTCAAGTTCAAATACTGCTTGTAGGGTACTCACATCACCAAGGTTCTCAAGAAGGATGTTATCTAGATCATGACTGGGGAGAAAAAGGTACAGCCAAAATCAAATATAAGCAAGCGCAAATAAATGTACAGGTTATTACAATGGTAGTCAAGATACAGAAGTTTCAACATAACAGAACTAATTTAAAACAAAATTCTAATATACTTAAGGGGAGTGTTACCATACATAGCAATAGTTGGTTCAACAAGCCATGGTTCAGGGACATCAAGATTCATAGTAAGAGTTTTTGGCAATGGCATATTTGAAAAGAAAGCTTTTGGTCCATTTACGGTATAATCAACAGCACTAAAATCGTCCTGTGTTCACATGAAAATGTGTTAGAATAGAAAAGGAAGTAAACAACTCTGAAACAATGCACAAAATTAATAGAGCACTCAGCTGTACCATTGTTGGCACGACAAATCGGTAAAAGTTTTTTAATGGAAGATCCGCAAGAGAACTCTGCAAAAAAAGAAGAAAGAATACAAAGAACATAAAATAATACATGATAAACAAAAATGCAATAGAATGAAGTATAATTATCTAAAATATTGGACGGCTTTTGTTGAAGAAACAAGGCAGCATGGAAGAACATCATTACGATAAGAATTAGAAAAATTTAAAGTACCAGCCGATATTGTTGTGTTCTGCATCTTATAAGATGCAGAACACAACCTATACCAAAAATACCTATCGCTTCTTCAATCCCCAAGCTTAGTAGATAATATTTCTGCTAGGTCAATCTACCATATGAATTCCCAGAGACACATCTATACTTTGAATTTGAAATCATGAAAATTTGTATGGACCATTAGTCAACTCACATAATAGATAAAGATGAAGGGTCATTTTATGGATGTGTTCCTATTGTGTGTGGGTGCTAACAGAACACTTTGTGTGGGGGGTATACCATTTACGGTATGCTTCATTGGAAAAGCTATCTCATAGAAAATATGCACACTTCTCTTGATCCTCACACACCTCAAATAGCATAAGAAAGAGGGTTAAAAAGTTCAAGAATTTCTTATTAATCAATAGATTTCAATCTTTCTATGCATAAATTGACATTTATTAAGAAAAAAGATAATCGGTGGGTGAAAAGTTTTTATCCATTTATACTCTTAACATATAAAGAACTTAAACAGCGGTGGACGACGATGATTCATTGTGAGGTCACAAGGAACTTTCTACAAGAACCTGCCTAACAGATACACAGTTGTATCAGATGTAAGCTGTACAACAATAATTAAAGCTATTACATATACACACAAACCTATGCATGCACACATACATTCTACTGAGAAACATGCTTGCGCGTGCTCACACACACATACATAAATACATACATGAGCACAGAAAGACATCATCCTCTCCAATCGCAAAATAAGCTTTCATAAGAACTCCCTGGTGGGTCATCACAAAGCACAAACTGTGATTCTGTTACCATGGGCTTTCTTATCATCATTACTCCTTCATGGATGCCATATCTACTCCCTAGGCTCTTAACTTTCCAAGATCGCTCTCATTTCTTATTTATCATTTATTTTGTAACTTTTCCTCAACGATAAAAAATAATAATCCACTCCAACAATCATGCAAAGATTCTATGGACAACGTCCTCTTGAATGTCCCCTTCACCATGGATGATCAATCCAAGAAAAGCATTAAGGAACCATGAAGAAAAGAAAACTTCTCTACAATCCATAGCCATCAATATTAATGACACTTCCATTTTTCTCTTATTTGTTAAACGTTGCACCCACACAACCACCAATCCACTGATTTACACAGAGAACTGTCTAACAAGAATTATTGATAAGCAACTTCAAAAGAGTATTTTCGTATGAATTGTCCAAAAGATAGGGACAATTCAAAGTGAATATAAGCATGTCTGGGGAATGGAGATAACAGAAGACAAAGGTATGGAGCTAGAATTAGTAAGACTGAGGCTGCTTGATAAAGGTTGACTGGTAGTATACCAAAGAATAGAGAAACCCACTTGTGATATAACTTATATGATCATTTTTAAGTAGAAGACACTGGGGGAAACAAATTTAGGTAGAACTGAGCAATAATATCATATTGCGAACTTACTATTGGATTAAGTATGATTCTCATGCTTGGTTGAACGCACTTCCAAAGTACACGAAGAAGTGGAGAAAGTTTTTGTCCAGAGGGACTTAATGGATCAATGACAGCATCAATATGTATAGTCGAATTTCCATTGTTCAGAATGACAGCACTGGGAAAAAGTTCAAGCAAATGAGGCATCAGGAAAAAAAACCAAGAAAAAGAACAAAATAACAGACCACATAATACATGTTCGTTGATTTATTAGCGATCATTTGAAATGCTCATTTAATCTAAAACCCATCAGTAAGTGGAAATTAGAACTGTAAGTGGGTAACAGGGTAAGTAAAATCTAAAACCTGAATCATGTTTCAAATTTGAATATGTCCACAAGCGTGTTATGCAAAACATGAGCTATATTTCACAAAAGTTATTCACTTATAGAGCTCGAGTTTAAAAAAGAATTATAGAAAATGACAATAATCAAACATTAATCGTCTACAGACGGCGCGCTACATCGGACCCCGGGTGTAGTGACAAATAAGCAAGGGTCGTCGTCCAGAGACGGCGCGCTACATCGGACCCCGGGTGTAGTGACAAATAAGCAAGGGTTTCATAGGATCCGTCTAGCTTCCTGGAATATAGGTTCCCTTACGGGTAGACTAATAGAATTAGTGGAGGTGATGATTAGGAGGAGAGTTGGTATTATGTGTTTGCAAGAAACTAAGTGGGTAGGTGAAAAGAGTAGAGTCATAGAGCCTTGGGGTTATAAGCTTTGGTATACGGGTAGAGATAAAAATCGTAATGGGGTAGGTATAATCATAGATAGACGGTTGCTTGAGGATGTAGTTGAGATTAGGAGAAAAGGTGATAGAATTTTACTGGTTAAGCTTATTCTAGGTGGAGAGATCTTTAATGTTATTAGTGCTTATGCACCACAGATAGGTCTTGATGACGCTAGTAAGCGTCTATTCTGGGAGGATTTAGACGAGGTGGTGCAAAGTATACCCAGTGGAGAGAAGTTATTTATTGGTGGTGATCTTAATGGACATGTAGGTACTAGTCGTAGTGGGTTTGATACTATCCATGGAGGTTTTGGTTTCGGACAAAGGAATGAAGTAGGTGACTCGATTCTAGATTTTGCTTTATCTTATGACTTGATCTTAGCAAACACCTGGTTTAGGAAAAGAGAGTCCCACCTTATCACTTTTAGGAGCGGATCAAATGCTAGTCAAATAGACTTTTTTCTGACGAGAAGAATAGATAGAGGTTGTTGTATCGACTGTAAGGTAGTGCCAGGTGAGAGTGTAACTACTCAACATAGACTTTTAGTTCTAGATTTTCGATTTAGAAGAGAACCTAGAAAGATTAGACGTAAGGTAGAGCCTAAAATTAAATGGTGGCGATTGAAAGAAGGTAATCAAAAGGCTTTTATAGATCGTGTAGTACAAGAAGCGGATTGGCAGTCGGAAGATGATCCAGACAAAACATGGAACAAAATGGCTAGTTGTATCAAGAAAGTAGCTAGAGATCTACTTGGTGAGTCGAGAGGTGGTGCTCCACCATCTAAGGACATATCATGGTGGAATGAAGATGTAAAGGCTGCTATTAAAATTAAAAGAGATTCTTATAAAGATTTGAAGAAAAGTAGAGATGTGGAGCGATTTGAGAAGTACAAAATGGCTAAAAAGGAAGTTAAGAAAGCTGTTCGGGAAGCTAAATCTAAGGTCTACAAGGAGGTGTACGAGAAATTAGACACTAAAGAGGCTGCAAATGATATATACCGGATTGCTCGAATGCGGGAAAGGAAGATTAGAGACTTATGTGCGGTGAAGTGTGTCAAAAATGAAAATCAGAAGGTTTTAGTTCGAGATGAGGATATCAAGGAAAGATGGAGAGATTATTTTGACAAATTGTTCAATGAGAGCTTTACTAAGAATTTGGATGGACTTGTCATTCAATCTCAAGATATAAATCGTGATTTCATGCGTAAAATAAGACTTACTGAGGTTAAAGAAGCTTTGAACAGAATGGGTTTAAGAAAAGCGGTTGGTCCTGACGGGATTCCTATCGAGATTTGGAGATGCTTAGGAGAAATAGGCGTTAAATGGCTGACAGATCTGTTTAATAAGATTTGGCAGACAAAAAAGATGCCAAATGAATGGAGGAAAAGTATCCTTGTACCTATCTACAAGAATAAGGGTGTCACGACCCAAAACTGGCCCGTGACGGCCCTAATACTACGCAACGCCTAAAGACGCAACGTAGTAAAAGAAAGCCAAACCCAGAAATCTAAACCATGAAAAAAAATACGGAAAAGATAATATAAGTTTTGAAACAATTGAAATCACAACCCAAATTCTTTAAAAGTCTTACTTTCTTTCTTTAAAATTTTAACAACACCCCCTTTTTATAAAGACTAGTCAAGATGAATACAACAGAGAAATAAGGACAGTAGAGAAAAAGCTGTATATACATAAGACCTCAAATCCACAATAATACACATAACGTCCTCACCAAGTCTCTATGTCAATAATACAATAGTAGATGGAGAGAGAGTACAATATACAACGAAGGTACAATATGAAATACAGATAACCATCTAACCCACCTAAGCAAAATGGTACTGTGAGCTGATGCGATATCTGTAGCAAAAGATGGTAGCTGGATAGCTGGATAGGGGAATAGCCTGCCTCGACTACTCTGGGGAACAACCTGAAACACCTGTGGCACAACGGGGATGAGTTGCCAACTCGTGAATAGTATAAAACATATGCAGGTAATCGCAGGAATGCACGTACAGCATGAATCTAAGATATGCGATTACAGTAGTAATATGTCATGCAATGCTGAATAAGAAGAGTACACTAGCAGGTACATTTACTATATGAAGCAATGATGACATGATAATAGTATGCAATAACTATGCAATAGAGATATGAGAAGGCAAATATGCAACTATCATAAGGGTACACTACAAGTACTACCAATATATGAATCTGTGCATAAGGTAGGTAAGGGTGAGGTATAGGGTGGGATATGTCATTTTCCACGGAAACCTGACGTCGCGGCAGGATCACAATCCATCAAGATACTCCAATCCCAAATCCTTAAACCAGGCCCCCACATTGGGCACTCACATCAAATAAGTCTCACATCTCCTCAATGTACAATATCGAGTAATCTCCTATATCCCGAATGTACAAGTCACCAATCACATAGGTATATCCAATGTCTCAGTCCCAATGAATCATCTAGTATCCCAAGTCCAATCTCAAGTAAGAATCTAACATCCTAAAAATATATATATATGTACAGAAATAAATATGATGGGGGCAATACACATATATTAGCGTCCCATACCACTAATATAGGTGTAAGGGTATATATAACAACGGCTAAATCCCCTGTTATATATACAAAAGGGGTTAAAGAAATATCATGAAACCGTGTGCCAAGCATCGACACAGAAATCCTCGTATATGGGGCTCCGTCAGTCTGGATCAGCCCACGGGGTCCGTCTGCAGTGTCGGCCCTCGGCCTCGACAGTACAGGTCATCCCGTATCCATCTCTCTACTCTGGCCAGTAGCCTCCGGACAACTGCCAGGTCAAAACAATCACCGGTAGGTACTCGCCCGCCTCCAGGCTCAATCGGCAAACCCATCGATCTTCTTGCCGAGGGGAACCATACCGGGCCCCACCATGTACTCTCATACGGCAACCACACATCGTATGGAGCATAAAATCAGCACCGATAAAACTCATAGGGGACGCTCGAAATATCATATCAAGGAAACCGGGTTGTTACATGTATGCATAATTTCATGAACTCCCGCGGTTCCCAAATCCCGAAAACATCATGTAAAATCCAGATAAACAATGCGCAACCAGGAATAATGTATGCGATATATCTGAATGCGAGCAGGTAAACACAAGTATAAAGCTGAACCAGATGTATGCGATATCAAGATAAGGTACAGCTAAGTAACATCAGTAAATGTGAATATGCGACAACTGAATATGTATCTGGCATACAGGTATAGCAAAGTATAGGTATCTACCTATAGGAACTGATGTCGTATACCCCCCGGGTATAAGTAACATATGTAGGAAATCCCTCCCGGTATAGGTAAAATATGTAGGAGGTATACCTGTAGTTATATCGCAAAGTGAAAATATACCTATCACTAAAGGTATGATACACTATAGGTATACCGATAAGCTAGATGTCAAGTGTGGTAAGCAATGGTAGCTATAAGGGGTAGTGTGTGACGTGGCAATTATTGACGGTGTGTGTGTAGCATGCAATCCGTGCTCGTGCATCATGAACCGTCAATAATGTGTGCAGTGTCCTACGGCTGCCAGTCACAGTATAACAATATCTAAGGAAATGCAGTAAGGCGCAATTCTACAATGACGTAGAATGTGCGACAGGTAAATGAATCCTAGCCCAGACGCATAACGCCATGCGGGCGATTCCCCTGTAGATGTTATATCTACTCACCTAAACTCCACGCTGGGTGAATCCTATCACCTGCTCCCCCTGTAGCTGTGTCCGTAGCTCCTGCCTGCAAACCTGTAAATATAACATGGAAATCACATATAAGCCAAGATATCTCGCGAAACGCGATATCGAATCGAAACGAGAAACTCGCGTCGCGAACTAAACGCGCGTGTGCACGATACGCTGAATCGTGTGTGTACGCGACTAAAACCATCGCGACACGCCGCGATACGCTGGATCACAGAACCCACTCACGTATCGCGCGTATCGCGCAAACACAACGGACACCAAATTGCACAAATTGGAAACCCTATGGTATTTTAGTGAAATCTGGGTTAATTCTCAGTGAAGTGACCCTAATAACACTTAATTAGCTAGGGTTAACCAACACAATCAACAATTTCCACAATTACCCACAAAACACAAAAAAATCTAGCACTGATCTCATAAATAACACAAACCGACTCCAATTATCACACAACTAAGCGAACCAAGCAAACTAGGGAAACAAGTTAGGAAGTATACCTCATACTTGACCCTAGGGAGCTGCAGGGAGGTGAAGAAGTGAAGGGGAGGGGCTGCACTTGGTGCTTGCTGTTGCTGCTGCTGCCTCTGCTGCTTCTACTGCTGCTTCTTGCTGCTGCTTCTGCTATTGCTGATGCTAAAGATGATGATGATGATGTTGTCGTAGCTGATGTTGTTGTTGTGTTGTTGTTGATGTGTTGTTGATGTGTTGTTGCTGCTCCTGCTGCTGATCCTCTTGCTGCTGCTGCTGATGCTTGCTACTTCTTCTGCTGCCTCTAGTGCTGATGATGGTGAGGATGCTGCTGGGGCAGCTGCTGCTGCTGCAGCAAATGTGTGTGTGTGTGTTTGAGAGAGTGAAAGAAAAGAGAGGAAATGAGTGAGAAATGAGAGAAAAACCAAACCCCCTCCCATTCTCTTTCTCTTCCCTCATTAAATGAGGCATGGGCAAGGCCATAATGCACCATGCTCACATCTCTCTCTCTCTCTCAAAGTCAACATTCAACCAATAATAAAACCTTTTCAAAACTCATTTAATTAAAAACAACCATAACCCTTAAACAACCCAAAACACCTAATACAACCTTAACACTAAATTAAGAAATGGTTAAACCACAATTTACATCCTAGTTTACATGCACAAGTGTGTGGGTGCCTAACAAAATTCTAATAAAATACACAATAATTAGGATAAAATATTTAAAACTTAATTTGGTAAACTTTTTATTAAAAACCATACATTAAAATATAATTAGCTACAAACCACATTCTAAGGTGTTACAATCTCCCCCCCTTAAAAGAAATTCGTCCCCGAATTTAAAAATATTCCGATACGCATACCTTCAAAGAGAAGATTAAAATCCTCAAATCTCGCTCGCAGCCTTCCAAGTGACTATCTCACTACACGGCTACGCCCGAGAAAACCCTTCACAGATGGCAAGACCTTGACCGACGTTTCTCCACCTGTCGAGCCATTAACACACATGGCTGCTGGTGAACGAAAGATCGCGTCCAGCTAAAAGGTCTGGTGCCAAAACATGTGAGAAAGGTCAAGAAGGTAATTGTAAAGTATCATCACAAGGAATACGGGGTGAAAATCCAATAATCTGGGCGGAAGTGCCAAGTTAAAGGCAACGAAACTAACTCGCTTATAGGATCTAAAAGGACCTAAATCCTGGGATAAGCTTCCCAACATCCAGCACGTCATCCATCGGAAAGTCCATGGGAATACATGATCTGTCCTACGAACTCGAGTCTATGACCAGCATCGTCGTCATAAGACCTCAGTTCGAAATGGACAATCCCCATCCTGACCTAACACAACTGGACCGTCTCCGAAGTCTCTAGACTAGCTGGGGTCCAAAGTCCTACTTACGCAGAGTTAGAAAAACAACAGGCTGGTGGTCGACACGTCCTCACCCCTAAACCTAAGGGTGGCCAATTGGAGTGTCTCCTGATAACGGCTATCGAAGGAGAACCCTAACGATGGCGAGTGACGATCCCAAGCTGCTGACGACTACCAACACAAACACACAACTTAACAAAACAACTGAGCAAACTGAGTATAACCGGATGACAAGAATCCGAATGGAGTCACACCCTAACTAACTGGGTAGAAACCATAACGGAATTCATGGAGATCTGCTCCCATTCCTTCGGAACGGTAAAAAGATTGCAATTCTCCAGCCGGCCTCAGATGCTCGACCCAAAGCACACAACAAGACAGACACTTGAAACGAAACCTGAAACTTCTCTTTACATCCCTGTCCAGTCGTAACTATCTCACAAGTCACGCCAAAGCTGGTGGAACTTGAATGAATAAAGAGAGTTGACAGATGTGCATGTCCTAGGATTATACGTCTCTACCCGATGAAACCAGGTACACAAACGCGTCCTTAACTTAGCACACCCTTGTCACCATCAAGGTCTCCGAATCATTACCCAGCCGAGTATGCTCAAGTATCCCTGACGTACGAGCTTCGACGGGCAGTGTCTCGCGAAAACGATTTTAGGAAAGTGGTCGGGCGCGGACATGAGCAAGCCGTCCCCTCCGTAGAGACGAACTAAGCTATACTCGACGATCACACAAGAACTGTAAATCTGCAGAAGACCATCACAACAATCCAAATCTGCTGCAGGAAGATGTACATTAAGCTCTAGTGGTCCGTGGAAAATCTGACACGACTCTCAAGCAAGTAGTGTCTCCAAATCTCCAACGCAAAACCACCGCGGCCATCTCCAGATCATGGGTGGGATATCCTCCTCGTGCTTCCTCCAAATGTAGGGAAAGCAGAAGCGATATCTCTATAGTGTCACCTCAGTACACCCTCGAGCCCACTCAAGAAACATTACAGTTAAACAACAAGGTCGCCCGAACCAAAAGCAAAGAAAGACTGATGCAGTTGTTAACTGAATCTCTAACTGCTGAAAACTCCGTACACATGCCTCAGTCCAAAGAAAAGAAATCTCCCTTCCGGTCCATTCAGTCGACGGTGCAGCATTACTCTAGCAATCCTGCAAGAAACGGCGGTAAGAACCTGCTAAGCCCAACAATCTGCGGATCTCCGTCCTGCACACAAGTCTGGGCCTAAGCTGTACGGCCACGATCTCCCTCGGAACCATACGAAACCGTCTCCCGTGACTACAAGACCTAGGAGTCAACACAGACAAGCCTGAAGAAACACTCTGAGAATTAGTAACTGCTGGTACTCTCCCAGTATCTGCATAACAAATCCTCAGGTGCTACTCTTGTTCCTCAAGACACATTAAGTAGACCAGAGTGTCGTAAATAACACAACAAAAACTGGTCGAGGAACGGCCTGCAGAAATCTGGTTCATCATATCTACGAATGCCGCTAGGGCATCAGGGAATCCAACGACTCACCGATACACACAAAGCCCGTAGCACGCATAAGGCAGTCTTCGGAATGCCATCATCCCGAATCCGCAATAATGATGACCTGATCCCAAGCACACTTAGAAAAATGTCTCGCACTCTGGAGCTGATCGAAGAAATCGCCACGGCGAGGTGAAGGATACCTATCCGCACCGTAAGCCGGTTCAATTGACGATCCGTCGATACGCAACCCTAAACTGCCATCTTCCTCCTCGACGAACAGAAATAGGGGTTTCCAAAAGCGAAACACTCAGACGCACAAAACTCCCCAAACCAAAACTCTGCAGCTGATCCTTTAGCTCCCAAGCTTCGCTGGCCCATCTGGAACAACGTCGGAAAACTCTCGCACGAAAGGAACCCGGTCCAACAATCCCACTGTGGCTCCGGTATCACGAATGAATGCCAAGAATCCACGACATCTCCTCAGTAGCCGACTAGCGAAAAAGGCTGAATTCAAGCTGTGAGAGGCGGCCCAACTATCCACCTGCACAACAAGAACTGACTTGCCTGGGAAAGCAAAACCTAACCGTTTCCACACGGTAGTCCACAGACGCCTAACACGTAGCTGACCAGTCCGTGCCCAGGAGAACGTCAGATCCAACCTCTCTAGAAGGATCAAAACGACGGGCGAAACTCTATCTCCTATCCGATTGGCACAAAACTGAAATACGTGTCGCGCAACAAAAGAATCGCTGACAGAAGTTAAAACAACTGCGACTAATCTACCCAACCACGGTACAAGCAAGAAACAACAAATACACCAAGAGAAAATATAACTCAAGGGTACCTGAAAACTCCACAATGGACGTCTGCGCGTCCCGTTGAGTAGAAGCAAACTCCCGTGTCTGCCCTCTACTCGCAGCTGGATGAACTCCTCTGGTAGCCTGAGCCCTCTGAGTAAATCCTCCACGTCCACGGCCTCTCTGAATACGATCCTGACGCCGTGCTGAGGAACAATCCCTGACGAAGTGCTGAAGGCTTCCGCATCGAAAACATCCACGTGCTGACTGCTGACCATCCTGGGGATGAGAGCTGGACGACTGTCTTCGTCCTAGGCCTCTGCTACTCCCGTAGTAGCCACGAAATCTGTCTCGACAACCAAACCTCTGTCTTTGGGCTGGTACACTGGTACGAGTCCTCCACTGTCCTGGAACTCTCTGAGCCTCTGTAATATGCGCCTCGTCAACTGGGGCTGCAACCACTGGTGCAATGTAGGTGACGGACTGCTGCATACTGATCGTAAGGGATAGCTGAGTAACGGGGGTGACAACCTCCTGTCGTAGCTCCCGAACGACGTCAACTAACGAACTCATCGTCTGGCGGAACTCCTGCATCTCTACCAACAGTCTATCCATAGTATAGGTCGTAGGCTGATCCGTCTGCACTTGTGCAACTAGAGTGCCATCCTGGTCAGTACTCGTCCCACCCGAGCCAACTCTGACCTCGGCCCTCGCTGCATCACTCTGAGTCCCCATAGTCATCGGCGGCAAGGCTATAAATAGATATAAGATGAGATTCGATAAGAATGAGGAAATCGAATCTCAGAGATATGAATTATCAAGGAAGGAATGTCAAGCAAATTGTACTTAGGTCACTTAATGCAAGGTACCGCGCTGTGGGTATGCTGCAGACATACACACACTACGTTACTCTGCTTAAGCTACCTACTCCATCATACTAAGGTCATCCTACACTCCGAAAGGTAAAACCTAACGCTCTGATACCAACTTTGTCACGACCCAAAACTGGCCCGTGACGGCCCTAATACTACGCAACGCCTAAAGACGCAACGTAGTAAAAGAAAGCCAAACCCAGAAATCTAAACCATGAAAAAAAATACGGAAAAGATAATATAAGTTTTGAAACAATTGAAATCACAACCCAAATTCTTTAAAAGTCTTACTTTCTTTCTTTAAAATTTTAACAACACCCCCTTTTTATAAAGACTAGTCAAGATGAATACAACAGAGAAATAAGGACAGTAGAGAAAAAGCTGTATATACATAAGACCTCAAATCCACAATAATACACATAACGTCCTCACCAAGTCTCTATGTCAATAATACAATAGTAGATGGAGAGAGAGTACAATATACAACGAAGGTACAATATGAAATACAGATAACCATCTAACCCACCTAAGCAAAATGGTACTGTGAGCTGATGCGATATCTGTAGCAAAAGATGGTAGCTGGATAGCTGGATAGGGGAATAGCCTGCCTCGACTACTCTGGGGAACAACCTGAAACACCTGTGGCACAACGGGGATGAGTTGCCAACTCGTGAATAGTATAAAACATATGCAGGTAATCGCAGGAATGCACGTACAGCATGAATCTAAGATATGCGATTACAGTAGTAATATGTCATGCAATGCTGAATAAGAAGAGTACACTAGCAGGTACATTTACTATATGAAGCAATGATGACATGATAATAGTATGCAATAACTATGCAATAGAGATATGAGAAGGCAAATATGCAACTATCATAAGGGTACACTACAAGTACTACCAATATATGAATCTGTGCATAAGGTAGGTAAGGGTGAGGTATAGGGTGGGATATGTCATTTTCCACGGAAACCTGACGTCGCGGCAGGATCACAATCCATCAAGATACTCCAATCCCAAATCCTTAAACCAGGCCCCCACATTGGGCACTCACATCAAATAAGTCTCACATCTCCTCAATGTACAATATCGAGTAATCTCCTATATCCCGAATGTACAAGTCACCAATCACATAGGTATATCCAATGTCTCAGTCCCAATGAATCATCTAGTATCCCAAGTCCAATCTCAAGTAAGAATCTAACATCCTAAAAATATATATATATGTACAGAAATAAATATGATGGGGGCAATACACATATATTAGCGTCCCATACCACTAATATAGGTGTAAGGGTATATATAACAACGGCTAAATCCCCTGTTATATATACAAAAGGGGTTAAAGAAATATCATGAAACCGTGTGCCAAGCATCGACACAGAAATCCTCGTATATGGGGCTCCGTCAGTCTGGATCAGCCCACGGGGTCCGTCTGCAGTGTCGGCCCTCGGCCTCGACAGTACAGGTCATCCCGTATCCATCTCTCTACTCTGGCCAGTAGCCTCCGGACAACTGCCAGGTCAAAACAATCACCGGTAGGTACTCGCCCGCCTCCAGGCTCAATCGGCAAACCCATCGATCTTCTTGCCGAGGGGAACCATACCGGGCCCCACCATGTACTCTCATACGGCAACCACACATCGTATGGAGCATAAAATCAGCACCGATAAAACTCATAGGGGACGCTCGAAATATCATATCAAGGAAACCGGGTTGTTACATGTATGCATAATTTCATGAACTCCCGCGGTTCCCAAATCCCGAAAACATCATGTAAAATCCAGATAAACAATGCGCAACCAGGAATAATGTATGCGATATATCTGAATGCGAGCAGGTAAACACAAGTATAAAGCTGAACCAGATGTATGCGATATCAAGATAAGGTACAGCTAAGTAACATCAGTAAATGTGAATATGCGACAACTGAATATGTATCTGGCATACAGGTATAGCAAAGTATAGGTATCTACCTATAGGAACTGATGTCGTATACCCCCCGGGTATAAGTAACATATGTAGGAAATCCCTCCCGGTATAGGTAAAATATGTAGGAGGTATACCTGTAGTTATATCGCAAAGTGAAAATATACCTATCACTAAAGGTATGATACACTATAGGTATACCGATAAGCTAGATGTCAAGTGTGGTAAACAATGGTAGCTATAAGGGGTAGTGTGTGACGTGGCAATTATTGACGGTGTGTGTGTAGCATGCAATCCGTGCTCGTGCATCATGAACCGTCAATAATGTGTGCAGTGTCCTACGGCTGCCAGTCACAGTATAACAATATCTAAGGAAATGCAGTAAGGCGCAATTCTACAATGACGTAGAATGTGCGACAGGTAAATGAATCCTAGCCCAGACGCATAACGCCATGCGGGCGATTCCCCTGTAGATGTTATATCTACTCACCTAAACTCCACGCTGGGTGAATCCTATCACCTGCTCCCCCTGTAGCTGTGTCCGTAGCTCCTGCCTGCAAACCTGTAAATATAACATGGAAATCACATATAAGCCAAGATATCTCGCGAAACGCGATATCGAATCGAAACGAGAAACTCGCGTCGCGAACTAAACGCGCGTGTGCACGATACGCTGAATCGTGTGTGTACGCGACTAAAACCATCGCGACACGCCGCGATACGCTGGATCACAGAACCCACTCACGTATCGCGCGTATCGCGCAAACACAACGGACACCAAATTGCACAAATTGGAAACCCTATGGTATTTTAGTGAAATCTGGGTTAATTCTCAGTGAAGTGACCCTAATAACACTTAATTAGCTAGGGTTAACCAACACAATCAACAATTTCCACAATTACCCACAAAACACAAAAAAATCTAGCACTGATCTCATAAATAACACAAACCGACTCCAATTATCACACAACTAAGCGAACCAAGCAAACTAGGGAAACAAGTTAGGAAGTATACCTCATACTTGACCCTAGGGAGCTGCAGGGAGGTGAAGAAGTGAAGGGGAGGGGCTGCACTTGGTGCTTGCTGTTGCTGCTGCTGCCTCTGCTGCTTCTACTGCTGCTTCTTGCTGCTGCTTCTGCTATTGCTGATGCTAAAGATGATGATGATGATGTTGTCGTAGCTGATGTTGTTGTTGTGTTGTTGTTGATGTGTTGTTGATGTGTTGTTGCTGCTCCTGCTGCTGATCCTCTTGCTGCTGCTGCTGATGCTTGCTACTTCTTCTGCTGCCTCTAGTGCTGATGATGGTGAGGATGCTGCTGGGGCAGCTGCTGCTGCTGCAGCAAATGTGTGTGTGTGTGTTTGAGAGAGTGAAAGAAAAGAGAGGAAATGAGTGAGAAATGAGAGAAAAACCAAACCCCCTCCCATTCTCTTTCTCTTCCCTCATTAAATGAGGCATGGGCAAGGCCATAATGCACCATGCTCACATCTCTCTCTCTCTCTCAAAGTCAACATTCAACCAATAATAAAACCTTTTCAAAACTCATTTAATTAAAAACAACCATAACCCTTAAACAACCCAAAACACCTAATACAACCTTAACACTAAATTAAGAAATGGTTAAACCACAATTTACATCCTAGTTTACATGCACAAGTGTGTGGGTGCCTAACAAAATTCTAATAAAATACACAATAATTAGGATAAAATATTTAAAACTTAATTTGGTAAACTTTTTATTAAAAACCATACATTAAAATATAATTAGCTACAAACCACATTCTAAGGTGTTACAAAGGGTGACATTCAAAGTTGCTCAAACTACCGTGGAATAAAACTAATGTGTCACACCATGAAACTTTGGGAGAGAGTGATTGAACACAGGCTAAGGAAGGATATTAAGATAACAGAGAACCAATTTGGTTTCATGCCTGGACGATCGACGACAGAGGCGATCCATTTGCTTCGTCAACTTGTCGAGCGCTTTCGAGAGAGGAGAAGAGATTTGCATATGATATTTATTGATTTAGAAAAAGCGTACGACAAGGTACCTAGAGAGGTATTATGGGGGACAATGATGAAAAAGGGGGTCCCCGTCAAGTATATTGACATAATCAAGGATATGTACGACGGAGTAGTGGCAAATATCAGAACTTGCGGTGGCTTAACAAGTGATTTTCCGATTACTATTGGTTTACATCAAGGATCTGCATTAAGTCCTTTCCTGTTTACCATCGTGATGGATGAGCTTACTAGAACTATCCAAGATGAGGTCCCTTGGTGTATGCTATTCGCTGATGATATTGTTCTAGTAAATGAGACGAAAGCAGGGGTTAATGCAAAATTGGAATTATGGAGACAAACATTGGAATCTCGGGGATTCAGATTGAGCAGGTCCAAGACAGCATATATGCACTGCAAATTTAGTAGCCAGAGAAGTCAAAACCATATTGGTATAACATTGGAAGGGCAAGAGATATCACCGAGCGACCAGTTTAGATATCTAGGTTCCATCATCCAAAGGAATGGGGAGATCGATAGTGATGTTAATCAAAGGATCCAAGCTGGTTGGTTGAAATGGAGGAGTGCAACAGGGATTTTGTGTGATCGTAACTTTCCGTTAAAATTGAAAGGGAAGTTTTATCGGAGCGCTATTCGGCCTGCCTTATTATATGGTACAGAATGCTGGGCTCCTAAGAAGCATCATACACAGAAGATGCACGTAGCGGAGATGCGCATGCTTCGTTGGATGTGCGGTAACACTAGAAAAGACAAGGTGCGAAATGAGGATATTCGTGCAAAAGTTGGTGTAGCACCCGTGGAGGAGAAGATGCGGGAAAACCGGCTTAGATGGTTTGGTCATGTGCGACGCAGACCTATGGAAGCACCGGTTCGACGAATAGATACTCTCGATATGGGTAATGGCAAAAAGGCAAAAGGGAGACCGAAGAAAACATGGATGGAGGTGATACGAAACGATATGGTTGCCAAAGGACTCAATGAAAGTATATTGTTCGATAGAAGTGAGTGGAGACAGAGGATTCATGTGCTGGACCCGGCGTGATTCTCATGTTGGTTCATGTAGCCTACCCCATATGCTTGGGATAAAAGGCTCAGTTGTTGTTGTTGTTGTTGTTGACAATAATCAAACATTGAAAAAGTTAGCAATCAACTATTAACCATACTATTGCTAGTTAGCACCCCTATGTGATCCAAGTGGTGTATTTCATCATGCAAGAATGTAATAATATGGACATTTTAAACGTCTATGAAAACCAAAAACATGTTTTAATGTTATAAAATGGCCGCCCCTTGATTGGGTTAATTGTAGGCCCAATTCATGCTAGACTAATGCCAACTGGGAAAAGTCTCTGGGAATTAGTTCTATGTAAACATCACGCTCTTTTTCATACATAAGGAAACGTATGGCACAATTACTGAGTAGTCAGAATTAAGAGGAGAAGGTGATCTGTTATTGAGAATAATCAATACAAGTCTAATGTTAAATCAGGATCAGCATTAATCAAAAGTTAATGTGTTGATTAATTTTAATTTATCAAAGAAGAAAAGGAAGAGTCTTGGAACCTGTGTTTTGCATTTAGAATCTCAAAATGGGCCCTTTCAGAACTTCGTTCCCGGGAAGACATTGAAGAAGAAACCAGCATAATAAGATCGCTATAGAATTTGCTGCATATCAATAAGGAAAAGGTTAAAATCTTGTAAGTACATAATTAATATCAGTATCACCAACTATACGACCATAACAGTAACTTACACAGAAGTAGAAAAATTCACCAATTAATAAAAAAAAATAGCATAGCCAAAATCAAAAATCATAATGAATATACAAGAAAACAACTACTAACAAACGACATGCCACCTTGATTTCAAATGGAATTTCTGGATAGAAAGAAGCACCATCAAATGCAATTATTCAGCTTCAAGTTCTTTAGTGCAGTACATATACTTTCTTATATATTTTTTACAATTATTTACACATTTTTCCAATTTCCAACACATCTCTCTATACACATTTATATAAGAAAATAAAAATGATGTTTTATGGATATTGAGATTATGAAAAACAATTATGTAGAACATCTGGTATAACAAATGCAATTACAGGTAATCTTGTTGTTGTGCTGAATCAAGATAATCAAGGTACCTTGACTATCAAGACCATATATGCAGATTCACCATGTGAACCTAACTACATAAGAACTTGCAAGATTTTAAATTGGAAAATATTTTATACACATCAATGAGGGGCTAGTTGGAGTGATTGGGGTGTGCTTGAAAGGGAGAATAGTCTTCACACACGTCAAATATATTTGCTTTACATTTCTCTCTCCTCTTTTTTGGATGGAGATTGGATCTAGGGTTGGATCAAATGCTCTGGTAGCATGATAGTTTTGGGAATGGAAGAGATGAGAGAGAGAGAGAGAGAGAGAGAGAGATTTGAGGAATGATTTTTGAGAGATTTGAGGAATGATTTTTGATGATTAGGAATTAGCCCTAACCTCCTCTTTATATAAACTTTTGCTCATTTTACATGCATATTACGGTCAAAAATTACATCCCATTACCAAAAGTCAAAAGCTCAAAGTCAAACCCCAAATAAGTGGGCCTAAGCCCAAACTCAAGTCAAGTGGGCAAAAGCCCGGCCCACGCCGGGTCCAAGCTCAAGCATGGAGGCCGGCCCCATGCCAAGGAAGAAATGTAATAAATATATTTATTGTGTAATTTGGTAAAAATAAATGTAAGAGAAATGGACAAAAGGCCAATTTTGTAAAGCCCAAGGGCTAAGGTACAAAAATATGCACATATGTTAGGAAAATAGGCAAACATCCAATTTGTAAAGCTCAGGGGCTCAAGTGCAAACATGTAAGGGATATTTAAACCTCACTCAAAATAGAAATGACAAAAACTTTTCATTCTCTCAATTTGCTTGGGTTTTGAGCTTCCATCAAAGAAAGAGGCAAGCCTCTCTCTTCTTCATCAAAGCGAGCCCCAAAAGAAAAAGAGTTCCTTTCGGGTCTCGTTCATCTCCTACATCTCTCTTCTCCTCAATACAATCCATCAAAAGAGAACCTGTATTTTTTGGAAAACTCCATCTCAAGAACTCAAGATCCAAGACCAAAACCAAAGAAAGGTCAATTTTGAAGAATAAGAGAGGACTCTCAGAGTGAAAGCCTATGACTTTCACCGCGAGCAAACATATTTGAACAAAATGAACTCGGTGAAAATCCTTGGCTTTCACCATGCCGGTATCGGATCTCCAGTGAGATCCATGGGAACATGGATCGCAACCCATGTTCCCCCTTCAAATTATGAACACGGGATATACACGTGTTCAGCTTCGGGATCCCCTTTAGGATCCCTGTTTCGAGACCCCCTCCGGGGTCCTTGTTCTAGAAGCTCCCAAAAGGGGTTCCCTGTTTCGGGACCCCTCCAAAAGGGGCTCCTCATGTCGGGACCCCTCCCAAAAGAGAGCTCCCGGCGGCGGGAACCCCCAAATGGGGTTCCCGCCTTCGGGACCCCCCAAAGAGGGTCTCCCGCTGTCGTGACACCCCCAAGGGGTCCCCTGCTTCCGGATCCCTTTCCTTCAAGACCCCTTAAAGGAGTATCGTTTTCGGGACTCCCCCAAAGGATCTCCCGCTGTCAGGATCCTCCCAAAGGGATCCCCTGTTTCAGGATCCCTCTCCTTTGGAACCCCTTTTCAAGGGGTTTCCGCCTTCGGGACCCTCTCAAGGGGTCCCTTGCTTCTCACTCTCGATCTCTTTCCTACTCTCTTTTTCCCCTTCTTGAAACTCTTCGGATACACTCAAAATACTTCTCCCTTCAAAAAAATTCCACGGGGCGTTGCCCCGCACCCTGCAAGGGGGCTGCTAGTCCTTTTGACTCCCAGTCCACTATCTAAGCAGCAGGACCTTGTGTGATGGCCTCCGATATGTTCAAAGAGGCCTAAAATTGTCTTCAAGCACAACACACATATCTCAGAATGAGATCGCATGATACGCATGACCCATCAATTAGAGCTTCCTTCGCATCAAAGCGAAGCGTAATTAACGGCAGGTTTGTCTGCTGCTGCCGGAGATTAGAATCTCCACAATCAATAAACTCATGTCTACCATCGGGTAGAGGGAATTTGTACAAGCCTGAAATATGAGCTCATCCATCTACATGGGGCCATGGGGTGACAAAAAACACTCTACAATACACATCCCTCATTTCTTATTAATTACATATATCAAGCTATTCTACAAAACTTTAAAATATCGCAGTTATTCTAATAGTAAACATATGACATGACACTTATTTATCTTTATTATAGAACTTAAATACTATTTGAAATTGTGATTTGCATGCTATATCCACGCTTATGACTTGTTATGATATGATTTACCATCTATCATTTATGTGATTAAATGTTATATTTGTACTTAACCTTTTCATATAATTTAAGTCATATTTATTGATAGAATGAATTCTACAAAATTGTTGTTAGCTTACATATCATATATGAATATTTTATAACTATTTTTTTAGTTTTTGTTGCCTCGCTTCCCACAGGCGCTTGATTTTTAGTGCCTCTTACCTCAGGCGATAGATAGGCTCCAATGTCTCGATGGCGTCTTTCGCTATTCTAAGGCTGCTCTTTCTTATTTGGTGTGCAATAGTATAAAAGGACAAGTAAATTGAAATAGGCACATATATCATGATATGCTATTTCTCTCATCTGTATGGGATCAATGATACAAAATACTAAATATCCCGTCTTCTCTTACTCATCTCTTCACAAGTGGAAATGGCTTGCTTATTTCAGTAATGTCATTAATTAAAAGAAAAGAAATAAGAGGCATTAAATATAAAGCATTAAATATAAAAACACACATTGGGGGAAAAACAATAACAAATAAACAGGAAAACCTGGTGAGAGCATCTGGGTCAATGTCCTTCCATTCAATTTCTTCAATAACTTCTAAAACATGTTTTATTCTCTGCTCAAACTCAACAGATTCTAGAAGCCCAAAATCATCACTTAGAAATGAACTGTCATGATTAGGCATGAGTACCTGTGCAGCCATTCAGGTATTAAAATGACAAAACATTCATTTAGATAAACAAAATATGATACATAAGATAATAACTATTAACAAGTTTAATACATTTCGTACTGCTAAATAAGAGTGTATATGTCACTGGACTCACCCTTCCATTGGTAATCACAGCACCGGTACCAAACTCAGGCCCAATTTGCCTATAGACAAAGTTTAATACCTGCATAAAATTTGGAAAATTTTAAAATGTGTATTTTCTAAACTGTCGAAGGATACTATGGATATTGTACACATGTGAACAACAAGCGCAAATCACACACAAAAATCTGCGTCAGTAGCCAATAATACAAAACGCTCCTAGAAAGTTTTCCTTTTCACACATCCACAATATTCAGATATTTTACACATCTAAACATTTTGCTATAGCTCCAATATTTATTCATAAATCCTTCAAAAGAAATTGGACACAAATAACTTTTCCTTTCACTTTCACTTTAAGGCAAGAGAAACGGAAATAATGAAAAATACTATCTGCGGCAGATCTCCAGGCACAAAATCCACAGTATTTAAAACATTGAAACCTTTATTCTTTTGGTTGGGCAGTTATTGAGAGAGAACAAATTTACCATGGCTATATGTTCAGCAGTTGGCATTAAAAAAAACTAGAAAACTGAGATGAATATGAAGATGAAAATTAGCAAAAGGATAATAGAAAATAGTTGACAAGGTCTGATAAACAATTACAGCTTTTCTACGATGATGAGCAAGGTGAACAAATTAGACCTTTGCCAATACAAAGTTGACTTTGTAGAAGTAATTAATAGATGGAAGCCTATTGTATGATATGTATGTACGCATTGTATTGATCAAAGACTAATAGGGTAATAGTTGTAATGCAAAGATATCTGAATTATTAACTTATATTTTTCTCGATGTGTTTCCCCATTTTTCTAGGATATGTCTATTAGAAGCATGCAAAATCACAAAAATGAAGGGTATTCACATGGAGATGAAGAAAACAGACCCCGTATAAACTAATCACAGGTATTCTAGGGCCACAGAGTCGGCAATTATGACAACAAAGATTCAATGCATGGTCCCTAAGGACCCTAACTAATATACTATTACTGACAAATATTCAACATATGTAAAGGAACAAAAATCTATTCTGACATTTTAATCTGTTGGTAGATCAATTATGTATCAGAAGAACTGAGGAGTATATTGGGGAACCCATTATAGTACAGTTCAACTATTGCAGATTAGTTGAACGACCTATAAGTGGCACACATAACAGCTTACGCAGAAAAGGCTAAGAAGTTCAAAAGTGTTCCCCAAATGAACGAATGATTAACCTAAGATTTAAGTTGAGCACATAGTTGCACGAAGCGGGCGTGGGGAGGGGGGGGGGGATTCGCCAAAACCTAAAAGAATCTTATGTTAAGAGCGTCGGGGAGCGCTTTATATATTATATTACACACACACACATGAAATTATATAGATAAAATGCCATAAAATTATAAAATTGCACCATGAATTGATTAATTACAAGCCCTATAAAAATTCATTAAGTTATAACTCAATATTTCATTAAAAGCTAAGAAGTTGTTGAGACAATAACCCAGCCGAAGAGATTCCAAACTGAATCGAGATTCTGTTGTATGAGAGTCAAAATTCAGGTACGAATCTCAGTAAGAACCGCAGATTCGAGGTTCCGAAGCAAGTTCATGACATACACCCCAAGGTTAGAAAGAAGCATATCTAGATAGCAGTCAGCAAGTCTCTTCCTCTCTATCAATTACCGGGGCATTGTGAAATTGCTTTACTCCTTTTTGTAAACCACTCTTTCTCAGTTCTCAGTTCTCAAACAAGGTATTCAGCCAATAAAACTATTATCTCACGTTATTGCTTCGAGCGACCAGCTAGATCATCTAGCTTAGGTTGAGTATTTCACTCGTCCAAGGCGAAATGGGAAGGAAGAGAATGTATTTTTGTATATGCTATTTATGCATGCATCACACGCACGGACTCAGGGACTACGTGCTAATCCCAAGGTCGTGGTGGTTTCGTATCGGTTCCAGTGGAGACCGATACGAAATCTGAAACCAACCATACAATATCGTTTCGACTGAAACCTTTAAAAACTTTTTTTATACCATTTTTACTGTCATTGTGATTATTGTAGGCCTGCATTGTTAGAAAACCGCAAAAAAATTGAACCCAAACCCTATATTAATACTTATCTAAGTACACTTTTCAATATATTTTGCATCATGACTGGATTTTTAAACACTAGGATCATTGTCTTGTAATATAGAACCATAAATTTAAGTATTTAATATATCTACACTTATATATGTTGTATTACCGTTGAACCGAAACCCGAACCAAGATTAGTTAAACTAGCAGAAACCCAACGAAACTAATAACGAAACCGAGTTCTTGAACCTTGGCTAATCCTTTAAAAATAACTTCAACGTCTTTTCTCAGTGCTTTGCTCTACAATCTGTGCACGCGTTATTATTTATACTGCAGCAAGTCTCAGTGGAATTAAGGTGGTGTAAAGTCCTGCCGCATTTAGGAGTTAAAACGAACTCCTTAGTACATGCCTTTGTGTGTGGGGGTTAATATAACATGGAAACATGTGTTCAAAACATAGATATGTCATCATAAAGGCGAAACTAAAATAAGCCATTTCTTCCCAACCCTACCAGGACCATGCCAAAAGATGTAGACAGCATAGTTATGTGAATAAAACAAGTGTGACAAGAAAAATATCAAAACCATCACATGTAGCACTAAGGGCACAATATAAGTCAAATAATATATTCAAGACGAAATGCCTTGAGGTATAGGTCTATGCTTTCCAATGTTGAGTGCATGCAATAACATACATACCTTGTCCATTTGTTTCTTTATCCTGTCTGATGATATGCTTGAAAGCATTGACTTATAGCCATCAGAAGGCAAGCCATGCATCTCAGCTAGCTCACAAACTCTTTCAACAAAAACGCGTAAGCTTTCTGAATCCAATGACAGCAGTGACAAATATTGACTTTCATAGAAGGTGCAAAATTTTTCCAAGAACTCCAGGGCTTTCTCCTTGTTACTAAAAATGAAAAGATAAATCACCAAAAGAAAATATTTCTTCAAGAGAGAATCTCATGCATCTTAATTTTATATGTTCAAAGGAAAATTATATCAGATTTAGAATAGAGGATCAATAACTAACATGAATGAGGAAGCGGTTATTTCAAAAACCTCTGCTAGAAGTAAAGCAGGAGAAGCAACCTCACTATTGGCATAAAGTAGTATGCCAAGACGAGCTCGTTTAGACCCTTCAATCTGCACCAACATGATGTTACGTGGAAAAAAAATAATTAGAGATGTCATAAATGACAACAAAGTGAAATGCACTTATTGTTCTGCAGAGTTGATATTACAAAGTAGCGAATTCCCTCATGCAGTAATTGTATCCCATCTCTTGTTGAAATATTCACGGCAAGAAGATGTGTCACAGGCTTTAAATCATCAACAGCTGAAGAACGGAACAGTCAACAATTAACGGACGCCAGGAAAGGTTGGTGAGATTTTATATAGCACCCTAAGGTGCATCAACAACATAAATCAAGCTTACTTCCAGGTGAGTGTAAGTAGTTGACATCTTGTAGCATAGTTTCACTCCCAAAATATGATGTAAAGAGTGATATGAACTTTTTCCTTCCTTTTTCTTCACCAATTACCTAAAAAAGATTATAGCTAACTTTGTAAGGTTCAACCACATTAATATAAGAAGCTGAAGCTTATATATAAAACCTCAATAACTTACTTGAGGATTATAGCGATGCTGACCACTTTCAGAGAGAAATTTTTCTAAAACATCGGTTCTTGATGTAATTTGGCCGTAATAAACTTGTTCTTGAATTTGGCGAAGTTCATCATTCATAGCATTCATTAAAGCGTCCTGCATAAGTTAGTATAAATTGAAGAATTCATATATTTCCTTTTGACCGGTTCAAAAACTTGGCACAAAATACCAGATAACCCTGACAAGGCCTGTGCAAAATAGAACACAACTCTGAATGAGAATACCTATTGGAATGGTACTTAATCGCATTAGATTTTCCTCTATATTTTTAAACAAGACAGGGGTCATCAGGTCCTAGAGCACTCCATAACTTTAACTAGTTCTGAATAACGAGTGGATCAAGTATTCTTTCTTAGGAGATTGTGATAATCCCCTTCTATAGTATCATGTGCAATAAAACTCTTGAGTCTTCCACCTCAATATTTATTAATACTGCCCTTGGTTTTGTTTTCCTCTCCCCCCCCCAATTAATGCTCAAAAAATGCTAAGTTACCCTCCCACTTGACTGCTTTACTTTTTAGCAACTTCTATGAGATTCCCTTATTTTATAGCCTTCTTTCCTCACTCATCGCACAACCTAATCTGTTAGGACAGTAGACATATAAATGACAAAATGTAACTTTCTCCCTCTAATTGAAATTCTTTTATAAGTCTACGTATATTATTTCAAGTTATTGCATAATTTGCATTTTCAATTCCACCAGCTTCTTCTTGATCAACTATGCATCCAAACTCATCGCTTCACTTCATAACAAATAACTAAACTAGCAAAATTATGTTGTGAATCCAAGCCCCTTATGGAGGAACTTCACAATCTTTCCATGGCAAGGAAAACAGTTTGCTTGATTAGTAAATGATCCATTCTTACAAAATCTTATGTTGATCTATATTTTTCAACATGTGTTATTATTATTCCAATGTCTTTGTAACCACCAAGCATCCCCCTCATACCCTTAATCAAAAATGAATATTCATTCACCTTATATCACAATATGTCACTTCACTTATACACAAATATTATTCACGTTGACATCTATATTTAACATAATACACATTAACTCCCAACACTATTACATGCTAGATTATACCACAGTTAGCCCACAAAAATATATCTTGTTTCTTCCAACAAAAAACGTTGAATAAAGAGCAGTTTCCTCATAATGGCTCAGGGTGTAGAGGAAGATGGGGTATACGAGAAAAGTAACTTCTTACTTGATTTGATTCGTGTACAAGTCCATTCATCAGGAGGCAGCAATGAAGTTTCGATAAGCCTAATTTAAACACAAAAAGTGAACTTCCTTTAGCTTCTTCATCATACTTGTGTTCTCTTTGAAGTTTTAATAGCATATCCTGAGGAGGTGAATTGGCCCTGGGCCTGCAGCATGTCATGCATGTAAATGATAAATTATCTATCCAAAGAAATAGCTGTTGCCTATACACATTATAAAATAGAAGTCCGCATACATACAATACAGTTTCAACAAATGCTGCTTCAACATGATGCACCTCAGGAGGATCTTCATTAGGATCATCAGTAGCAGTACTCCACAAACTGTTCACCTGGCACCATTTAAGCGAACAAAAAATTATCCGACTGAATTAGTTACAAATTGACAGTAAAACATTCCGCAAGTAACTGCAAATCAAAGGATACGTCATGTACAATCTCAACGAAGTTGATAAAGAAGATAATAAGGGGAAAAGAGGAATTTTTCACATGTTGAAGAGTGAAGACATTAAGAGAAGTAACACTACAGGCTACATCTTTGTTCCCATCAATTTTATTTTATTTTTTGTGCCTTATAAATTGCATCAAATACCATTCAAAAGTTGCATTAAAACAACGAGCCAATTGTGGTATTTGTAATTTTTTAAGTTTAATAGTGCTTTGTAAAAGTGGGACAATGTCAAAGCATTTAATGTACCTAAAAATTATGAAGGCATTATGATTTGAAAATTCTGATATGACTCGAGTCGAAAATTTACCCAAAAAAAACATCCTTTCTAAAATTGCATCTAGCATGCACTTACTGAAGGGTTCATTACATAACCTAAGAGTTATCATTCCTGTATACATTGAAAAAATTTCAGGATCTATTTTCCGAGCCTCTAACCTTTGATAGCTCAAAGACATATGACAAATAAAATAAACCAATGAAATTTTTAAGAGCATATTTCCCAAAAAAAAATTAAACACAATGTTAAACAAACTCTTATGATCATACATTGCTTAGAAACTGAAAAGCCAATTGCATTGTGTAATTCTCCTTGATGTAAATGAACAGTCTTATAATCTGCAATAGACAGAAATAAAATTAATCAGGAAAGCAATGAAAAATATAATGCATGCATACACACATAAAATAGGACTAGCACATCAGGGCAAAGGAAAGCATAGATGATCCACCCGTAATATTAAGTTACAAAGAATATATAGAAATTAATAGCAAAATCAAAATCAACCAGGAAAGTTGCAATTATACAAGAAAAGACTTAATTCGCACAAAGATGAATATTCAGCATGCCAAATTACTTCTTCACAATATTCCATAATAAGAGGAAGAAAACCAGCACCATGCGCATATATAAGGTTCCCCACATACATGGCTTCATCAAAGTAACTACACTTTCAATCAGCTATTGATATCAGATGGGTGTCTGGAAACTCTGAAGTTCTTCTAACTTCTTTGTGCTTTTCAGATTAAAACTTCCACACGAAATACTAAAGCATCACTTGAGTCACTTCATTGTCTAATTGCTTTTATATGTGATATGATCATATGAAGTCCTTTCTAACACAAGTTAAATCAGTAGCACAATACTAGCCAACCATCCCAGCAGATCAAGTAACAGGCTCCAACATGGTGCAGCAAGAAATACGAGGATAACATAAATATTAAAGACATGGTTGAACGGTGACCATGAAATTTGGTAAATCTTTAATCCAATTCCAAGGATTTATAATAGAACACCCACATTTTGATGGAAAAGGGGCTTGGGTAATGATAATCAATTCCCATACTAGGTCTAAATTAAGTTAAGTTGGATTAAGATTATGTGCAAATCTACCCAACACAAAAGCTTTCACCACTTTTCAGGCTTTGTATCGACTGAACGGTGATCATGAAATTTGTCAAATCTTTAATCCAATTCCAATGGTTTATAATAAAACACCCACATTTTGATGGAAAAGGGGCTTGGGTAATGATAATCAATTTCCATATTAGGTCTAAATTAAGTTAGGTTTCATATAATTTCCCATGTATAGTAGGATTAAGATTATGTGCAAATCTACCCAACACAATAACTTTCACCACTTTCAAGGCTTTGTATCAGCTGAACATTGCATGAAGAGCTTTAAATAGGTGGCTCCCTATTCAGTTGCCGACCTTCGTGGTTGCAAGCCAAATAACAAAATGGCAGATAACTTGAAATATTACTCTTATAATCATCATCTAGACCTTTCCCCACCAAAATAGGGCTGGCCATGGCGCAAAAGGATCCATGGATAATTTAAGTAATTGACTAGAATGGGGATTGCATGATCTTATAGACCAACTGATGTCCTCTGAATTCTTCTACACCTTTTGTATTATGTTCAACTCGAACCCCAGAGCAAAACAGAACATGTTCCTATTGCATGGTCTTATAGACCAACTGATGTCCTCCGAATACTTCTACGCCTTTTGTATTATGTTCAACTTGAACCCCAGAGCAAAACAGAACATGTTCCTATTATAAATGAAACTGCTTATAGGGAATCTACTCTTCTAATAGTTTCAAGACTAAAATTACAAAGAGCCAGCAGTACTAAAAATAAAGACAAAATTCAAATTTAAAATCAGAAAAAGTATAATAATGTGCACATATTTAATAGAAAGAACTCTGACACTGCTTGTCTATGTAGCACGGATTCCTTGTCGAGTAGACATATCCGTATCGGATACAAATCCGATGCGTACCCATGTCGGATTCTTTCGGATTCGTCTAGAATGCTTGTGGAACTTTTTTTGCACATTCTGAAACTTATATTATACACTAGATGTAGCGAACATGGATGGCCGACTATAACACATCAACTGTCTATACACCAAACATAATAAATATTTATACTATTAGTTTAGGTTTGCTGGTTAAATAATTTTTTCTTAATAAATTTATACATTTTATACAACAAAAACTTAGTGTATCGTAACGAATCATATTCTTAATTTTTGGAAACTTGTGAATCCCCGAATCCCACTCGTATTGTGTCCCATATCCGTATCCGAACTTGTGCTCCATATCTGCTCGTCATTAGTGAATCCAATACATCACCGTTTTGTGTGTGTGGACATTTAGAGCTAATGCTCAACAAATAAAAATATCAAGATACAATATGAAAATATTTATGTTGTTGAGATGCACTTAACCACGATTTGTTAAATGCATACAATAACAAACAACAATTGAGCCTTTTATCCCAAGCATACGGGGTAGGCTACATGACATGAACTAGCATGAGAATCATGTCGGGTCAAGCACATTAATCCTCCGCCTCCACTCACTTCTATCGAACAATATACTTTCATTAAGGCCTTTGGCATCCATATCGTTTTGTATCTCCTCCATCCACGTTTTCTTCGGTCTCCCTTTCGCCCTTTTGACTTGGCCTAAATTGAGAGATTATCCATTCATCGAACCGGTGCTTCCTAAGGTCTGTGTTGCACATGACCAAACCATCTTAGGCGGTTTTCTCACATCTTCTCCTCTACAAGTGCTACATCAACCTTTGCACTAATATCATCATTTCGCACCTTATCTTTTCTAGTGTTACCACATATCCAACGAAGCATGAGCATCTCCGCTACATGTATTAGTGCATGATGTTTCTTAAGAGCCCAGTATTCCGTACTATATAATAAGGCAGGCCAAATAGCACCAGTTTTTGAATGTTGTTAAATGCATGTTAGAAATATATCATCTGCCTAAATGCCATTGTAATTAAATTACAAGTTAACAATGTCATATTGCTTCTTAGTGCATGCAAAAATACTGATGGACACCTAAGCTGTAGGTTCATCGTTGACCACGCATTACATACATTAAACGCATGCCAAGAAAATTATAAATTTTGGATCTCTTAATCATGGGTGTAATCTGTATACTTCATAAGGTATTGTTAATTTTGGACTTCGGAACCTTTGAATGCACAAAAAAGAGATAAAATCTAATCCAACTTTTTAGCACTCACGATATTTGGATCAACATGCGTGGAGTGAGAATTGTTAATTTTGGAGGCTTTGGAAGGACATGCAAGAATGAAATAAGGTTCGAAAAAGTCTTTTAAATTTTAGCTTTCCAACTTCCAAATGTTTTAGATAAATATCACTCCTGGAATTTTATTTCACTTATGTCGAACAAAATGGAGTACGGATATGTGAGATTTGAGTAGGACATATAAATGCAGACAAGGGGCTAGCCGCTCAATGTTCTCCAAACAAAGAGGTGTGCAGTCCTGCCCATTATCTAGGTATGTATGTTTGCACTCGACTAAATGCACAACGTTCATGTGACTGACGACCTGTACAAAAGAGTGAATTAAGCACAGAACACACCAAATACTAGAGCAAAGAACTTTTCCTAGCAAAGGAATATATATATATATATATATATATATATATATATATGACTTCGTCAATTTCCATAGATTTATTTTTAGAAGGAGGATATGCCAAAGTCTGTAGAGCATTTGCTACCACTCTATCTAAGTGCAAAGGAAAGCATTAAAAAATATTTTGGTTTAGGAACTTACCAAGCTGGAAATATCCTCCCCATTTTTTGTCTCATTCTCTACTGCATATGTGGGAAGCTTGCCACCATTTTCTTCGATAGTCTTGATTAGTTTTGAAGAATAAAGTATCACCCCAAATCTCATAGGGACACTACTTTGATACATAGATAGAATCATGTCGATGGACTGAAAGATTTAAAGAAAAGAAATGTGTGTCAGTTATTTAGAAGGAAAAAAATTGTACAGTGGTTCATTAAAGAAAGGTGGTAAAGACAGGCCTTACACCCCTGACAAAGGTTTAAATTCAGGGGGAAGCCCGTCCATCAGCCACCCTCTTAGTTCTTCACGTTGTAGTCCCATCAATGTGTACTAAAGAACTTCCCGATCAAATATAGACGGAAAAAATCAAATGCTAAATTGAAAGACTATATGATAAAAATATAGGAAAAATAAATGACTAAGAAGATTGGCATGCCTCGGCTCCGCAGGCTGTTGCGGGGTCCAGCACATAAATAGCATGGAATAAATTTTTTCGGATGTACCGAAGCTGACCAGGGAAGGCAGGCATCAATATCTACAATAACATAATCGGATATTAATTTTAAGGAAGTAAAAATGATCCCAAGGTTAGCACATATTCATCTAGTTGAACGTGGCCTTTACAAATTGAACAAACAAAAGAAAGAACCACACCTCATTGAGGTTACTTCGCCATTTTCTATACATGACATCTTCCTCCAAGTTATTAAGATAATGAACGTGACTTGAACGGAAGTCGACACGAAATGCATTTGCCTCAGACGGAGCCGGTGCTGACAACAGCTTACCAATGGCATGATGAGGAAGCTGAAAATTTTTAGCTTTTGGTAAATTACCAGATAAAGTAGAAATATGTTATTTTGAAGAGAGTAGAACACACACACACACTCTTACAGAAATAAACTGCGTAAAACTTTAAGCCTTCAAAAAATAGAATAATGCTTATACATTCAACTCAACAAAAAATCACCTTAAGTCTTGAAAACTGATCAGCTAGTGATAACTCTTCGGTAATAAGGTCCATTAGCCTACAAGATCAACCAGAGATGTAACATCATCAGAACAGACTACTGAATATTTGCACACGTAAAATAACGTATTTGTGTGATATGAAAATATTAAAGGATAATACCAAGTAGAATAGTACTATATAATAATTTCTGCCAGTATTTTTTTTTTTTTTACAAAAAAAGGAAGAAGAAAATCAAGTATAAAGCATACAAGGAACATGTAAAATATCTAGAAGTACCAAGGTAAATATCTCATTCAGCAAAAGAAGCTGCGACAATATTGTTAACATCTAGTTTTAGCAACAGTTAATAAGCCCAACGTCTACTTGCTACCTCATACTATTCTACACAAGCAAGCAAGCGGGTTTCAAGTTTCAACATGGTAAGCATCCTTCATTTCTGGAAAACCAAAAATTGTTAAACCTTGTGCCTTGCAGACTGACTACTATTTCACACAATAACTCCAACAAACTGTCTACATTATTTGCCTAATGGAGGTTGATTTTTTTAAGTGATTGCAGAAACAAAAAGTAATGGCTTTGAGGTATGCGGTAAGCTTGTCTCGAGTCCTTTGACAATTTATCAAAGGAAATTTTGTTAAACCTAGAGCAAGTCACAGAAGAAGAAAGGGCATATGCTACAAACAGCAATACACAGCTACAACTAAATTCATGCCAACAGCTGTGTAATGCAAATTAAACAGAGTATATAGTCTCAATGTGTCAAGTCGTGAAGGTACATAGTTAAAAATTTGTATGAAAAAAAGTAGCAGCAGGCTTTAAATGAGACACAAGAATCAGCAGTGGGGTAAGCATTACATGTAAAGATCAATATCTTCAATATTGATCAAAGCACCATTCAGAGCCATCAAGGACTTGCCAGGGGGAACCATTCGCTGGTTTGCAATTATTTCATCCTTGACAGCGTCATCGAGCTGCATGCAGATGCCAGGTTATTAGTTGAGAAATGAGATACTCGAAATGGATGTCACTCATCTAGAGAAAATTGAGGGAGAATGTGATCCTCATGCATAAGTACCCACCTTCATGCGAGATAATGATGAAACTATACCAGGAAAATTTTGATTAATTTCCTGCATGGATTGTAAGGGATTCGAAGCTTGCACAATCCTTTGGGCTGTCTGATGTCCCAAATCTAACAAGGATGACGTTTTGTAGGATTAGTTAGAAGCATAAACTCAAGATAGTGGAAATGGTAGCGAGATGATTAACCAAACACGATGAATAACCTTTCAGTTCCCAAACTTCTAGAGTGTCTGATATTGTTGATGATAGGAGAGAATCTCTGAAGGCCATTACCTCAGCAGTCAGCTCTGGTTTACGTTCCTGCGAGTTCACAAATGGAGACAACATCACCCATAAACATCTATTTGTTCACTGGGGTAAATCCTACAGGTCACTTATTCGCATCACTGAAATTTCTCGACTGCGTGAACAAACCAAGATTTTGGAGAATATAAATCCTCTAACTTCTTGGGTGAGGTCCTCAGTTCTAGGATCTTCTAAAGTAACACCTGCAATATACAGAATAGTTTAAAAAACTACTTGAATTGCAGCAAAACAACGGTTTCTAGAACAAATACCTCTATAACTAAAATTTCTAAATAAGCAATAACTCTTTGTTTTTCAATCTATTGGTGGAATATGTTCGAAAACCGTTAATTTTGCACCGGATTGATCCTAAGGCGATTGATGTGTCCTAGTATTTGTACCCCACGTTAACGTCCATACTTAATAGAATGTTAAAGGAGAGTCTTGACACGATAAGGTTCTGAATAAAACAAAATTTGTGGGAAGATTGGACTATGATTAGAATATGATGATTACATCCTCATCTAAGTTGTGTTCCATCAAATGGATTCAGTTACGAAATTCATTAATGCATGATGCAATGGGCGAAAAAACAAACTAATTGATCAGAAAGATAACAAAGGCAAAGAAAGATGAACAAAACTTCTTAGGATGTCTCATTATAACCTTTCTTTATTGCACTGTCATCCATAGCTTTGTATTCCATGTTCTTCAAAGCAAGCTCTACCCCATAACCACCCAAGTTTACGGCTTCTGAAGTACCGACAGCACCACAAGAGCTGCTTTCACCTTGGCAACCAAAAGGCAGGACAGGTCTGACAACATATCTTACTTTTCCCTATTAGAAATAGAAAAAGAACATTTAAATAGTTGCATTTAGAGAGTGATTAGCAGAGGTCAACATGTGGTGTCAAATATAACAAAATTAAACCAAGGAAGAAATAATAGCAATCGGCAAATGCAATAGGCATAAACATACGAAAATCTATATAGGAAATTAAGTAATGAACATAAAGCAACATAATATAATAAGAACATAACAGGCAGTATAACATATGACAGTAGGTTTTCATTGTGCTCAAGGAACGGGTATGATGGAAAGAAAACAAGAAAGATACTCATAAAATCTCACGCTCGTGACAATCGTATTAAAGTACCCATCGTTGCCAAGCCTTCAGCCCTTAAAGATGAACCATTTATCAAGCCATAGGAGGAACATATTCATTGTCGAAGTTGACTAAATTTATGTGAAGTGAGAAAACCTCATGAAATTCAAGTTTTCAATGTCGCAACTTGCAAGTGTTAGAAACGGTGGAACATCCCTTCAGGTAAGACGCCTGAAGCAAACAAAGGTGTAATCATATACACTTCAGGCATATGGAAAACTCAAGTTCACATGTCTAGAAACTACATGAGAAACGCCTGAGCGGCGACAAACGTCTGCAGTTCATCAGGACAGACGTCTGCAGGAGCCATGAAGCTCAATCCAAAGCCTGGGCAGACGTCTGGCCAGGTGTGGTTCAGACATCTGCCCTTGGAAGATAAAGATTTAACAGAGCGTCGGCAGACATCTGCCCTTGGAAGATAAAGATTTAACAGAGTGTCGGCAGACATCTGCCTAAGTGTCGGTCAAACGTCTGTCTACGGGATTTTCTGATGCGAACAGAATTTACCAAATTCTGTTTTATCTCCTTTTACTATAGGATTAGGGTTTATCTATTTAAAGGAACCTCTCATATGTATTATATAACAGCCAATTGAGAGAGATCATTGTATGAGAGGATGATGGCTAGGGCTAGAGAATTTTTTCAGAAAATTCCTAGGGTTTGCTCGTGTAATTAATTCGAAAATTATAATAGACTCTTTAGAGACTCTGCTCTACCGGCGACTAACCATACGGTAGGTGAACCCCGTTTACAAATCCCTTACGTCTTTGTGTTTGATTCCTTATTTTATTCTCGCATATTTATATTGTTCTTTCGTCGTTTAATTGTGTAATTATGTTTGCATGATTTAGGTGTTGTTGCGAACATTGTTCCGCGTTTTAATCTCTCACCATCGATCCCCAACAACTGGTATCAAAGCCGGAGTTGCGTTTATCTGATACCAACAACTGGTATCAAAACAAGGATTAAGGAAACCTAGGGTTTTTCAAATCTACGATCTATGTCAAGAGTGGGTAACGACAACTGCGTTCTCTTCCCCATTTTCTTAAATCGTCATTTTGAAGGCATTGGTTCGGTTCAAGCGAGAAATCAAGTTTACCGCGACAGAGACGAAAGTTGGCGGAAGATGAAGGATTGAAAAGTTCAATGGTCGGATTTTCGGTTGGTGGAATATGCAGATGGAGGACTACTTATATCAAAAGGACATGTTTCTTCCATTGCTTGGAGAAAAGCTCGAGAAGATGGCCGATCAGACGTCGAACTTTTTGGATAGGAATGCCCTAACGACAATTCGGTTGTCGTTGACTCCGCAAGTGACCTTTAATATCTCGAAAGAGAAAACAACCAAGACGTTAATGAAGACGTTAGCGAAGTTGTATGAGAAACTTTCTACATCAAACAAAATCTTCCTGATGAAGAAACTTTTCAACATGAAGATGGCTGAAAACGGCTCGGTGACGGAGCCCCTGAATGAGTTCAACAGCGTGACGAGCCAGCTCGAATCGGTGGAAATTGTCTTTGAAGAAGAGATTCGAGCATTTCTATTCCTCTGTTCGTTACCGGAGAGTTTGGCGAACCTAGTGATGGCGATTAGCAACTCGATCCCGGGGACTCACATTTAATGATGCAGTGAGTTGCATGTTAAACACTGAGATGCGGAGAAAGGCCGGGAGTGGGTGTTTGGAAACTTCCACGCTTTCGGTGGAGAATCACGGTAGAACGATGGAAGGGAGGAAAGGAAGAAGGGCAAGTCTAAAAACCGAGAAAAATCATAAAGAAAAATCCAAGGGGCGTGTTAGAATTGTGAGAAGAAGGGTTACAGGAAAAGTGACTGTAAAGCTCCAAAGAAATACTCGAATGGGAAGGCAGATGAAAAGGAAGCTAATGTGGTGTTTGCACAAGAACAGGGGGAACAAGGTATTTGTCTATCGGCAAGTGTGAGCACAAAGGCAGATACTTGGTTCCTTAATTCGGGGGCATCCTTCTATTGTACTTCGAGGCAACGTCACTTCAGTGAGTATGTTCATGGGACCTTGGGCATGTGACCGTGGGAAACGATCAGCCGTGTAAAATCGTTGGTAAATGGACGATCATCTTGCAATTGTCAAGAAGGGGTCAATTAAAATTGAAAAATTCTCGTCATATTCCAGATTTGAAGAAGCGCCTGATTTCTACTAGTAGCTTGACAACAAAGGATTTATTACGATATTTGGAAATTCGCAGTGAAAGATTATCAAAAGGTCGTTGGTGGTTGATAAGGGCAAGTTGAGTGGTTTGTTGTATTTCTTCAGTGGGAGTATCGGAAGTTCGGTAGCATTCGCAACATGTTCGAAATTAAAGTCGGAGACTTCGTTATGGCATAGGCGATTGAGACACCTCAACGAGAACATGAAAATTCTTCAAGGAAGGAGCTTCTTTCGGGGCTGAAGAAGGTAGAATTGTGTTTGCGGGATGCAAAACGCTCTCAAATTTCAGATTGGAAACGTAGCAAAGAAGACTAAGAAGTTAGAGATGGTACATACGGACGTATGGGGTCCAGCATCGATGGACTCTTATGGAGGTAATCGGTACTTCATGGCGTTCATCGACAATGCAAGCTGGAAGACATGGGTGTATGCGATGAAGAAGTCCGATGTGTTTGATATCTTCAAACACCGGAATGCACAGGTGGAGAACCAAACAGGGCTGAAGGTTAAATGCCTAAAGTCCGATAATGATGGGAAATATTGCACACAAGAGTTCGAGACATTTTGCTCGCAGAAAAGTATTCGTTGGTTGAAGACGGTACCGGAAACGTCACAACAAAATGGCATCGCTGAAAGGATGAATAGTACGGTTGGAGGAACAACGGTGAGTTAGGTCTCTCAATTATAAAAAATGGTGGCATTGTCAACTACGGAGGCAGAGTACGTGGCGATAACGGAAGTCGGCGAGAAGATAATATGGTTGCAAGGGTTGCTTGAAGAATTGGGCAAAAAGCAAGACTTCAATACCTTGTGGAGCGACAGCCAAAATGCGATACATTTGGCGAAGAATGCGGCATATCACTCTCCGACGAAGCACATCAAAGTGCGGTACCATTTTATTCGTATAGCGATTGAAGAGAAGTTGACATTGCAAAAGATCGCTGGAGAAAAGAATCCGGCGAATATGTTCACCAAGGTCGTAGACAGAGATAAGTTGAATCTCCGTTGCAAGTTGGTAAGCCTCTCCATGAAAATCTGATGAGAAGAACGTATTAAGAAATCGTGTGAAGTCTAAAGGCGTCGAGAATCAAGGTTGAAGAAGTTCCAAGTAGGAGAATGTTGGTAACGGAGGAACATCCTTCAGGTTAGACGTCTGAAGCAAACAACGGCAGACGTCTGAAGGTGTAATCATATACACTTCGGACGTCTAGAAAACTTAAGTTCAGACGTCTAGAAACTACACAAGAAGCGCCAAAACGGAGGCAGACGTTTGCAGCTCATTGGGGCAGACGTTTGCAGGAGCAATGAAGCCCAATCCAGAGTTTGGGCAGACGTCTGGCCAGGTGTGGTTCAGACGTCTGCCCTTGGAAGATAAATATTCAACAGAACGTAGGCGGACGTCTGCCCAAGTGTCGGTTAGACGTCGGCCGACGGGATTTTCTGATGTGAACAGAATTTACCAAATTTAGTTTTATCTCCTGTTTACAATAGGATAAGGATTTGTCTATTTAAAAGAACCCCTCGTATGTATTATATAGCAGCCAATTGAGAGAGATCATTGTATGAGAGGGTGGCAGATGGCTAGAGAATTTTGAGAGAAAATTCCTAGGATTTGCTCGTGTAATTGATTCGAAAATTATAGTGGAGACTTTGCAGATTCCGCTCTGCCGGAAACTAGCCATACGGTAGGTGAACCCCGTTAACAAATCTCTTACTTCTCTGTATTTGATTTCCTATTTTATTCCCCCATGTTTATATTGTTCTTTCGTCGTTTAATTGCATAATTGTGTTTGCGTGATTTGGGTGTTATCGCGAGCATTGTTACGCGTTTTGATCTCTCCCCGTCGATCCTCAACAGCAAGATCATAGATCATATGCCGGCAATAAGCCATGTAAGAAATATGTAATTTCCAAAGTTGGCAAAACGGAAGTAAAAATATTCATGGAATAGTAAATTAGCCGCAACACAAGACATCCATACCTTCTTTGATGCTTCTGCCAGGGCAGCATGAAACTCTATAAAGCATTTGGTTCCTAAAGCTCCATATAAGATAGCGACTGGAGCGGTAATACTCGAAGCAAAGTGTATGTGATCAAATTCAAAAAGTTCAGGATGTTTAAAGGAGTCAAGAGGCCTGCCAGCATACAAGTTTCGGTATAAGCTCGTTTTGCTCGATAAAACCCAGTTAAATCATATCAGCGCGAAAGATAAGCTAAACAAGCTTACTGTTTAGATGAATTGTCAACCCAAGAGAGAAGTTCAGGAACATTAAAAAGTAATGTGCTACCAGTATCAACCCAACAACAACTTCCTCCGGAACTTGGCAGGTTACTTCTGACTAGAGAATGATCAGCGCCATCTGGCTCGTGTCCTGTAATATTAACAGAGCCACCTTCTTCAACACCTTGGAATGAAGTTAAGGACTCCTCGGCCAACTGCCTGTATAGCACTAATCTCGGAGATGCCGATCGAAGGGTAAGAGAAAATTCAAAAATCGATCCCAAATGGTTTCTTAATAGCAAGTGTCCATCATTCACGATTTTCTGAACGCAGCATCTAGCATTCTCACATTCAGAACCTCTGTCTCTCTGTACCCAGAGATCGATGAACTCCCAAAACAAGTCATTTGACTGTTTAGACAGCAACTCTCTGTTGATATAACACAAAGAAGAGATCTTTAGATTCAGAATAATAAAAGTTAACCTTTTTATGAAAAACACAGTTAACCATCAAAAAGTCTGTGGCCTTGATAATGTAACAACTTGGGAAACAAAGCAGTTGTCGACTAATGTTTCACAAATCAAATACGAAGGTCATTACGCATTGATAATTAGATTTTTATCATAAAATTATAAAACAAATCAGGGTAAAAAATGATTGTTTTTATCATACCCTGCTTCCAGCAACAGCGAAGTGCCCGGCCACTTAGCCCTAAGAGAGACCTGCACATTCTTCGGGCGACGAATCTCGGCGAGGGCCAAACTGAATCCAGAGATGATCAATAATAGAGCGATCAAGCACGAAGATGAAACCCTAGATCCACGATGAGACTCCATGAGGGATTCAGATCCGAGACTCAATTGATGACGAAAAAGACGGACGGCATTGAAGAGCTGAGAGATCTAAGGATCAGGGTTTTTCGAGGATTCTTGAAGCGAGCCAGCGAGGGTGGGGATCGCGGTCTTTGCTCGTTGACTGGCCGGCGTATTTACCACGGAGTAGCAGGTCGGGTCTGACACCTGTTATGACTTACCCGATCTGTTGGGGCCTTGCTTATCTGTCAAACAATGGTTGCATATACGAATACAAGCCCTCTTTGGATGACCGGCCTGAGAACTGCAAGTGCCCTGTATTTAAAAGAATTGATTACTGCTGCAAATTTTCCACACCAAAAAAAAAAAAAAATTACTATTGCAAGTGCACGGATCACTAAAGTAGATAGCCGGTAAGTACGGATTGATCCCATGAGGAATAATTGTTTAGGGTTTGATTAAGACGAGCAGAAAAAAGAGGATTTGAGAGAGGGTGGTGTCACAAAGAAAAGCGTAGAATAAAGAAAGCTTATCTAAAATTAGGTTTAGTTGGTTAAGTGTGGTGATCTTCCACTAACCATCATCATGATCGCTTTGCCTTTTCATGATCATTTTGCCTCTAGTTATCTTCAGGTTGCTTTGAGGAGCATGGAATATCAAACATAAGTATCAAATTGATGGAGGTTGGAATCTCCCTTAGATGTTGTCCTCTGTCGATCTTGCGGCCAGTGGGGCTGAACGGTTGAGATTGTGTATGAGAATTGAATATGTGGATCTCAATGGGTCTTTGCATGTTGTTGACGCCGAGCTACGTGCAAGAGACGTCTCGGGGTGGAAAACCACCGTAGGACCCTCCGACGATCAAGTGCGTGCCGAGAAATATTGAGGCAGAATAGAGACGTATTGGATTGAGTTCGACGTACCTGAATTGTCTGGAGAAAGGTTTATATAAGAGTCGCAGCGGAGCGAGCCGATGCGAGATTCTCGCCATCCGTTACATCCCCGCGTCACGTTCGCGTTGATGGCGGGATACGCCCATCAATGGTGAGATACGCTCATTAATGGTGAGATACACTAGTGTGGGATGGGCAACTTAGAGTGGCGGAAATCTCGTCGTGGCAAGATACACCGAGCCGTTACGGGGACGCTCGGGCTCCGTGCTCTCTGCCAAACAGGGACACTGAGGAATCTCGGATATAGGATAGCTCGGAGACGAGCAAGTGAACTGAGGAGTCTCAGTTATAGGATAGCTCGGAGACGAGCAAGTGAGCTGAGAAGTCTCAACTATCGGTAGCTCGGAGACGAGCAATTGGCTGGTGGTCAACCGAAGGAGGAACGTACTCCGGGGAGGTCTTCTAAAAGGTTGGGTGCAACCTCGGAGGCGAGACGCCGAGGAATGTCCCTAATACATCATATTTATTCCGGTTCCGTAACCCCCAGGAATCTAGGGAGCTTACGCGGATGACACGCCATCTGCTATGTGTCGTGGTCTGGGGAATTCCCACTTATGAGTGTCATCATTGGCCCCCTACTCTCATTCCGACCTATTTATGGGCCAGGTCGAGAGTGGCCTGCTCGGTTTTCAATAATTCAGCCTCGGCGCCGAGGATTCTTCATAATGGGTTGTCTGAGGAAGACGTGGTGTTTGGCGGCTACGCCTCTTGGATTCTTGGATCCAGGTGGCGATTCACGAGGCACCCCGATTCCCGCGCGTATCTTTGGTGACGTCAGCGGATCGGTGAAATGATTGTGTTTTAAAGGGGACGTCGTTTCGCTCGCTCGATCTGTTGGCCTTCGTGCGACGTGTCCGCTGCAGGGTGACGGGACGCGAAGGGTTGTCATTCGAATCCGAGTGAGGGGGAGGTGTCCTATGGTCGATCGCCGCGTGGAGTTCTTATGGCCGTTGGGTGTGACGCTTCATTTTGGCGGGAACGGATTTGGGCCGTTAGATGTTTTCTTACCGAGTGTATAAATAGAGGATGTCATTCCTTGGCAGATATTTTGCCCTAGTCGTTTCCTGTCGTCTGAAGATTGCCCAGCGCACCTTTGCTTAGATCGGAACTTCAGCCAAAAACAATTTTTGGCCAATTCTTTCTTGAATCATGTTAGATGTCTTCTTCCAAAGTATCTGTAGATATAGTTGGAATCGAGTCGGTCGATGAGGCTTCAGCTTCTGAAGCCGAGTCTAGTGGGTCTTCCTCCTCCTCGGCTTTCGACAGCCGAGAAAGTTCTTCTTCTTCTTCCTCCTTATCCTCTGTGACAGGCTCGCCCCCAGGGGGCGATGCCTTCGTCCTTCGTCATTGGGGGGCAAAGGGGCCCCCAAGGTGCGCAACGAAAATACTCGCAATGCACCCTCGATTTTGAATCGCTTGGATGAGTTTTTCGATATCCGGGCTCATTTCCTTTTTTCCCCTGGCTATTCACTGCATCTGGCTAGGGAGGGTGAGCGGGCAGACCAGGTGTAGGGCAATGAGATTGCCCTGTACCCGAAAGCATTCCAGGCAGGGATGCGTCTGCCTTTCTGACCTGAAGTTTGCGCCGTACTCCATTGCTTCCGTCTCGCTCCAAGCCAGCTAGCGCCGAGTTCGTGGAGAATCCTCCTCGGGTTTCTGGTCCGGTTGAAAATTGATCGGATCCCTTTTGACTTAAGTCTTCTCTCATCTCCTTTCTTTGTTATAAGAATCACCCCGGTATCAGTAAGGATGAATCAAGCTGGGTGTACCTTTCTTTTAAAAACATAAGGGTAGGACGACCGAGTCTGGGGTAGTGGTCATCCCTTCTTCTATTCATGAATAGAAGGAGAAGTTTGTCTTCGTCGGGCCTCCGGAGGGTGAGGATTGGCTCGTGCCCACCAAGTGGCATAGAGCCGATTGCCCTGGGGTCAAACAGTCGAATGCCCCAGAGACGAGGGTGGTGTCATAGTGAGAACCAATCCAGCAGGCCGATGTCCTGCTTTTCGAGCAGGCTTTGAGCTGGGCGGGACTCAGTCTCGTGCTCTTTGGGTGTAAGTTAGGACTTCGCCGATCTACTTAGACTTAGCATAATTTGTTGTTTTTGGTCGCTGACCCCTCCTTTCTTTTTCTTATATGTATTCCGCAGAGTCGATGGATCGCTCGAAGATCATGGCTGACATGGCCTCTAAGGCGTGGGGGAGGAATGGCGGTGGCACGAGCTCGTCCCGATCCACACCGAGCACGGCTCCTCGGAAAGCCCCTTCCGCCAAGGTCCCCGCAGCCCCTCCCGTTCCGGAGGAACGCCGCGGCGAAGGGCAGAAACATGTACAGGATTCGACGCCCTGAGGCAGGACGGAGGTGCCGCCCCCTGCCGAATCTCCGCTTAAGAGACAGAAGAGAGTGGTTTCCCGGCCACCCCCAGCCGGGATACAGGTGCAGGAAGGCAACTTCTGCATCGAGGTGCTTTCGGGGCTTTCCGTGGCCGAATGTTTACTAGCGGACATGGAGAAGGCGGCGGGGGCCAAGATTTCCCAAGGCACCTTGAAGACCCAAGTGGAGGCGATAGCTCAGGAAGCCGTTCAGATCGATAACTTTCCTAAAATTTCTCCAAGTGTTTTTTTCTGTTTAGCTCCTAAAACGGTTCGTGTTTTCCGCAGGTCCTCTAGCATTGCGTCCTTCTTGCGGCCATGGAGGCCGAGGAGGTGGACTCGAGGAAGAGCTCCTCGCTTAGCTGAAACAGGCGGAGGATAAGGCCGCCCTCCTGGACTCGAGGTTGGTCGCGGAGGGCTTGAAGGTCGCCAAATTGAAGGAGTCCTATCGACTCCTGACTGAATCTAATCGGGCTATTCAGGCCCAGATGGAAGAGGTCAACGGGCTCTATGATGCCATGAAAAGGCAGAGAGACTCATTCAAAAGGGATGCCCGGACGGCTTACGAGGCGGAGAATCTTGTGGAGGGCAGGGCGGAAAAGACTGTGGAGGAGTACAAGGCTTCCGATCAATACTACATTGACCTTGCCGACTCCGCGGTCGTCGGGTGGAACAACACCCTTGACGCCGTGAAGGAAGCTATGCCTGGGTTCAACGACTAGAAGCTTCGTGCAAGGTATCCCCTTGCCGAGGAAGTGCCCCAGGGAGGCGGCGTCGAGCCAGCAGGAGGAGATGAGATGGCAGGGGGAAGCATCGAACCGGAGGTAGCTACCGAAGCTCCTGATGGAAGCGCTGAGCAGGGAGATGTGGCGACCGAGAAGGCAGCTTGAGCTACTCCTTCTTTTTTTAATCAATTTTTTGTAAGCCTCCGGGCATCTTGTAAGGCCGTGGAGCCCTTAATACCTTGTACATAGTTCGAAATATAAATAAAGTATTTTTAGTCCACCTATGCAATGCTTTTACTTTTGCAAGTGTAGATAGGCCGGCGTCCCGAGGACGCCAAGTATATATAGAGTCGAGTGTCGAGCGAGCGTGACATGCGAACGAGCGAACACCAAGTATGGGTAGGCCGGGCGCCCCTCCTCGCCCTGGAGTCGAGGTAGCGGTCGAGCGCGACATGCGAACGCGCAAACGCCAAGTACAGGTAGGTCGGCGCCCCTCGTCACCCCCGGAGTCAAAGTGACAATCGAGCGCGACATACGAACGAGCGAACACCAAGTATAGGTAGGTCGGTGTCCCTGGACTCGGCCTTGGATGAGACGAGCAGGAAACTACTCAGTCGCCTCATGACGAGGGCTTTGGATCCACAGAGTAGCCGGGCAGGAAGTTGCCCTCAGCGGATGAGCCGAGCAGGAAACTACCCGGCTGTCTTGTGACAAGGGCTTTGGATCCGTAGAGTAGCCGGACAGGAAGTTGCCCTCGGCGGATGAGCCGAGCAGGAAACTCCTCGGCCGCCTCGTGACAATGGCTTTGGATTCGCAGAGTATACGGGTAGGAAGCTGCCCTCAGCGGATGAGCCAAGCAGGAAACTACTCAGCCGTCTTGTGACGAGGGCTTTGGATCCGCAGAGTAGCCAGACAGGAAGCCACCCTTAACGGATGAGCCGAGCAGGAAACTACTCGACCGCCTCGTAACGAGGGATTTGGTATCTTGGCCTCCTTGATTCTTGGGATTTCCTGGGGATGTCGTTCAACCTTCCTTGACCTACATGGGGGAGCGGGCCAGTAATCGGACACCACATGGCCGCGCCTTATCGGAAAGATGCGATATTGCGTGATTCGCGCTGTGGCGTGATAAAATCTCGGCTATTGGAAGACTTTTGTTTAGGCGATAAATATCAAAGGTATGACCCCCCCTTCGGACATTCATGGTTGATTTCCCTCTAGCCGTTTCATCTCTTCCTGATGACGGGTCGTGCGTACACCATCAGGGAGATCGTATCTCGAGACGACGTGTATTTCTATAGTCTTGATTTTTCCGAGGCGACGTATGAGGCCGCGATAGGTAGTCTGGAGGGTCACTGTGGGTGTCTACTTCCCCGTCGATCCTCTCTCCTGCAGGTGCTAATCTATGCGATATGGAGGTCTTCCCCGGGTCTTTACAAGGCTCTGTCCCTACAGGCAATGGATGATGCGTTTGTCAAGATGCACACAGCCCACGAGCTGGGTCTGATCTCGAAGAGCAGGTGGGATCGCTCAACGGATATTCTTCTCGAATGTTTTCAGCAAAGGTTAGTCATGGCGTCATGTTCGGCGGTGGGAACCCCCGGCGAATCCGTAGCTTCTAGGGTTCATAGGTACCGACAGAGGGAGCGGGTGGGGGCCGCTTGGTCTCGGCTGGAGGAACTCTCCTCTGAGTATCTTCGTCAATATTTTTTTAACCCACTTCCCCCTTTGTTGTAATAGTTTAGGGATTATGTGCTTTTTCTTTTGCTCTGTAAGGCTGAAGAGCCGAGAATACCTTTGAATAAATTGTTAATAATTTTTCCTTAGCTTAAAGACCCCTCATTGCTCGTGATTACGGAACATCAAACTTCATTGCTCGTGGGTGCTCCGAGGAAGAGTTAGACTCAGGTTGGCTGCTCTTTGAGTGTGCTTGGGTATTTGTCCGGGGAAAGCCCATGGCCGGATGCTACAAAGTCCGTGTTTTGTCGGGTGAGGGAGTGCCTGTTTTGAGTGAGTGCGGCGGGTAGGGATTACCCGCTGGCCCTAAGGCGGAGCAGGAATCTACTCGTGTGAGAACCCAGCCTAGAAATTATAGTCGACACAAAAGAGAATTTATTATTTGAAAGGGTACAAGTTTATCGATACAATTTAAGCTTTTCGGCGTTATATAGCCGAGGAAAATCAAGCCCCGGAGTCTTGGAGACGGTAGGCTCCACCTGGTAATGTCTCCGTCATGAGGAATGACCCATCCCACTTCGGGGAGAACTTATGTAGCTTCCTTTGGTCCATGAATTTGTTTCGCCGTAAGACCAAGTATCCTGTCTTGAAGGCTCGATATTTAGCTCGGGCGTTGTAGTAGTGAGCGGTCCGCTGCTGATAAGCGGCCATCCTGATTTGTGCCCGATCTCTTTTTTTTTCAATAAGATGTCTAGGTTGATTCGTAGCGTCAAGGTGTTACCCACGTCGTCGAAGTGCTCGACTCGATAATTGGGTAATCCAATTTCCGTGGGGACCATTGCCTCGGTGCCGTAACAGAGGCTAAACGATGTTCCCCTGTAGGTGTTTTTCTTGACGTCTGCAATGCCCATAATACCCGAGGCAGTTCTTCAACCCAGTTGCCATGTCTTCCCTCCAGGCGGGCTTTGAGTCCACGGATGACACCTCGGTTCGCTATTTCAGCTTGCCCGTTGTATTAGGGATGTGCGACCGCGGAGAACTTCTTCAATATGTGATAGTTGTTGCAAAATTCTTTGACTGTCATTTTCGAAGTTGGTTCCATGGTCGGTGACGATGCACCTCAGGATTCCAAATCGGGCGATTATATTATTTTGCAGGAATTTTATCGTAGAGGTGGCGTCCGGTTTTCTAATCGGCACGACTTCTATCCATTTTGTAAAGAAATCTACAGCGACAATGATGTTTTTATGTCCGCCCATGCCAGTGGGGAGTTGGCTCACCATATCCATCCCCCACTGTGAAAACAGCCAAGGGGAACTCAGTGGCGTTAGTTCGGTGGCGGGGAGCCGAGGGATGCTGCCAAACAGTTGGCAGTTCTTGTATCTTCTGACCAGCTTTCCTGCATCTTGGTGTATAGTTGGCCGGTAATACCCTTGCAACAGTGTCTTTTGAACTAGGCCGCGTGTTACGCCCACTTCCCAGTGTACGGGCAAGGAGGCGTGACGAGGCCCGCTGCGTATTTACTCCGAAGTAAATACGCTAAGCGTATCTAAGCAATATAAAGTAAAGTACACAAGAGACGGGAATGTAAATGAACATCAACTTTATTTATTAATATTCTTTTATAGGTACAACTGGAAATGTAAATATATGGATGGAAAGCAATGCCTATACAATGGCATGAGCTGAAATGAAAATATGTACGAGTAAAGTCTAATGCTCCGGGTCTTCAGTGTACTGCTCCAAATGCTCCTGGCTGGTCTAAAGCTCTAGTGCGTCCGACCCACCTGACAGCATTTCAAAGAAGAAGAGAAATATGAATATCGTCAGTGAACAACCGCTCGGTAAGTCCCAAAGAAGGAGAGAAGTAGAATAGACAGAAACGGGAGTATATCTAGTATAATATTTGTTTATATTGTTAACGCTGTTGTTTGTAGCTTGGTACAAAATATACCAGTGTATACGGGAGGAGTCCTAATTACGTCTTAAGTGATTATCTCGTGCCACCTTTAACCTATTATAAATTGTATAGATGGATGACTTGCCAAAACCATGATATCAGTAATGGAACGGATATAATGGATAAACATGCAAATGGAGTATATCCATAGTTCGGTTCGGTCAATATAGATTGAATAGATGGATTCATATTGAATTGTAGTTTTATACTTAAATCACATTCAAATCAGATTGATTATATTGAGACTCAGTCCGAGTCAGACAATTATAAAAGAAATTGAAGTCCTGAATTAGGTTTTGATGTTATCGGTAACTGCCGCACATGGACGGCATGATTTGTGTCTTTTTCCAAGACAATTACCGTGTCGATAACATCATTTGTTAGATTGTCTACCTTAAATAGGCAACCAACCATATCTCCGGCTCTCTGAGGCTCAAGAGACTGGTCCTGCTTAAACCTATGTTTACTAGGGTACTTATTGTAATTTAGTATAACTTGAGGGGTTTTATGTAAAAATAGTTTTGGCATAATTTCAAAATACACTTCAAGCATTTAATTATCGTCTTTAGAGTTTTCATAGATGTAAATTTTATGAATGTGAAATTTCTAGCGAGTAAAACCTAATTTCATAATATATGGTATTTTAGTAAAATATTGTAATTGTGTTGTATTTGGATGGTATTTTAATGTAATGGTGATTCCTTTAGTTTAGAAAACTTGGAATATTCTAATATATATATATATATATATTATATAAAATAATTTATTTATTTTCTTATAGAAATCTCATTTTCTAAAGAAAAAGGTATAAAAATTCCATTGAGATCGAATGCTCCTTGCGGAGGTTTGCATATCGCTCTACTAGTCCCGAGTATGTGCGATAATCCGTACCATCCTGAATGGGGTCCCCAAAATGGGTTGTAGAGGCGCAATTGCATGGAAATGTTTAATACATTTTTTTAAAAAGAAAACGGTTTTGTAAGTTTAGGGTATTCATTTGTAAAGTCATATTTTCCCGTATTCTATTGTCCCAAAATTCATCATGCTATGATAGAGATATGTGTTGTGATGAGATATGTCATTACCTCGTGAACTATCTAAAGGAATAGCAATGAAATAAGTTATTATGTCGAAACTAAAGTATATGATATTTTTCTGTAAAAGTGCGATAAAAGTTACAAAAATGATTCTTTTAAGGTGAAACTTGTTTTAATAGATTTATTAATGCTCGTTAAACAATATGTGAGAGTATGGTATATTATAGCTTAAGAAAGGTTGAGTTTTGAAGAAAAACCGAATCGGAAGTCGGATTAACTCCGCTTCCGTCGGGTTTTAGAAATGAATATTTTTATAGAAGAAGAAGAGAGGGGAGAGGGGACTTACTGGGTTGTTGGACTAGAGGAGAGAGGGGGGTCCTAAAGAAGGCTTTGAGGCATCGTTTCGTCGTCGGAATCTCCTCGGAAGTTCATCGGAGCTTCGCCCTTTGCTAACTTCACTTGTACACTACATGATTTGAGAATTTTGTATAGTTTTTGTAATAGAATTCTGAGTGAGAGGGGTGTAAAATGGAGTGGGTATTTATAGGGAAAAATTAGGGTTTATGGGGTGAAAGAAATGCATTAAAAATATGCATTTAAAAGGATTAAAGGGGCATTTTATTGCACTCTAGATAAATTCAGAGTAAACAAGCAATAAGGGATTAGTGGGTAGCTGAAAGGGTGCAGGGGTGAAGAATTGAGAGCATCAGGGACGGGGGAGACCGGCGGCGCCGGGCTTTTTGCCAATGTCACCGGGCCAACACCGACGGGTGGTGTTGGTCTTCGTGCCACGTGTAGGTGTCGCCTCGTATTCTTCTGTGCACATATTTAAATACTTTGTAACTCTTCAATTTACGTGTTGTGCATGTATAGACTCTTGGGCTTCTAAAAAGATTAAAATAATTTTAACTAAAAAATAATGTGGCTGATGGGATGAACTCCGGTGCTTTGTAACAGCAGTGTAAGGCTTTACCAGTGAGCTACAAGCTCTTTCTTGCTGTTTAAAAGCAAAATAAACTTATAACTTGTACTCAGGCTCAGATGCCCCTTTCTGTATTTTGAAAAAATTCAGTACAGAAAGTTAGGGTTGTTACACCGCGGGCCCCTTGATGTGCCCCTCCGGCCCCTTCGTGTATCTCTCGTAGAACGTAGTCTATTTTATCGGGATCGACGCATCAGAGTAGAGCTTGGGTGTACGACTTCTTGTATAAGTTTCCTTTGCTCTACACGAAGTGGCGAGCTTTCGTTCGAAGCCAGCAAGCCTCGACCCAGTCCTTAGGTCGTATTCTGTCCTTTAGAAATTCTACAATAGGTTTTCTCCAATCCGGGACATCCCCTCGGGTCGTGTAGACCTGGAGTTTTGCCTCTTCATCTTCCACGTTGGGTCATGACAGGACTTCGAAGAGGATGTTTCTTTTATGATTGGCCGAATAGGAAGAGGCGAGTTTGCTCAAAGCGTCAACCTAGGCGTTTAAGTTTCTGGGAATCTGTTCCACTTGGACCTCGTCGAAATTTCTCCGAAATCTTTTTACCTCCGCCAGGTACTTTATCATTAGTAGTTCCCGGGCTTCGAAACGCCCAGTCACTTGACCGACGACTAGCGCGGAATAGCTGTGTATCCTGATCGTCTTTAGCCCCACGCCGAAGGCGATTCGTAGCACTGCTAATAAGGCATCGTATTCTGCTGCGTTGTTCGACACCTTAAAGCCAAACCTCAGAGAGTACTCCATCTCCGCCTCATTCGAGCCGTGGATGATTAAACCGGCCCCACTCCTTTTCTCTGTAAAGGATCTGTCCACCCAATCCGGGATCGGCCCGAGCGTCTCCTCGACTGAGGGTCGCGGGTTAGGGCCCCGTGCTGATGCTCCTTCCTTAGTGGGAATAGTGCATTCGGCCACAAAATCGGCTAAGGCCTATGCTTTGATAGCTTGTCTTGGTCGGTACTTGATATCAAATTAGAACTACTCCCACCTCCATTTCTCTAAGCGGCCCGACGATTCGGGGGAGCTGATGATATTCCCCAAGGGTCGTTCGGTGAGGAAGGGGATCGTATGTGCCTGGAAATAGTGCCACAATTTCCTAGAGGTGACGACGAGTGTAAGTACCATTTTTTCTATGGCCGGGTATCTGGTATCTGCGTCCTTGAAAACATGGCTGACGTAGTAGACCAGTCTCTGCATACCTTCGAATTCTATGATGAGTACTGTGCCGACAGCCTGGTCGGAGACGGCTAGATATAGTAACAGCTCGTCCCCCTCAACCGGTCGGGTGAGAAGCGGCGGGGTCGCCAGGTGTGCCTTGAGTTGTTCGAAAGCATTTTGGCACTTCTCGGACAATTCGAACTTGGGGATCTTCCTTAAGGCTTTGAAGAAAGGCAAGCACTTTTCTCCGGATCTGGACATAAAGCAACTCAAAGAAGCCACCCTACCGGTGAGTTGCATGATATCAACATTGTTCTTGGGTGTCGCCATGTTGATGACGGCCTTGATTTTCTCTGGATTCATCTCGATTCCTTGGTGGGTAAGTATGAATCCAAGGAATTTCCCGCTTGTGACACCGAACGCACATTTGGCTGGATTCAACTTTATCTTGTACTTCCGCAGGACGTCGAATGTTTCGCCGAGGTCTGCAGTGTGCCCGGTTGATGAGGTGGACTTTATGAGCATGTCGTCGACGTAGACTTCCATGTTTCCCAATTTGTCGTTTGAACAGCTTGTTGACCAGTCGCTGGTACGTGGCCCCGGCGTTCTTGAGGCCGAAAGGCATTACCTTGTAGTAGTAGACCCCCCGATCGGTGGTGAAAGCAGTTAGCTCTTCGTCAGCCGGATTCATCCGGATCTAATTATAACCGGAGAAGGCGTCCATGAAGCTTAGTAATTCATGACCGGCTGAGCTGTTTACTACCCGATCTATTCTAGAGAGTGGGCAGTTGTCTTTGGGGCAGGTGATTAGTCTAAAATATTGTACTTTTGTATGAACATTTTCCCTACTAATATTAACCGCTAAAAGGTGTTAATTGTAAATAAAGAACATATGTGGGTTTATTTGTAAAAGTTTATTATCATATGTTTCAATATTTAGAATTGATATAATTAGGGAAAATATATGCATATAATATTTAAATGAAATATTAGTAATTAAAATATGCATATCATATCAAATATTCCTAGTCAATATTCTTAAGATATTATATTATATAAATGGTTGGAATAATATCTCAAAAATACCAAATTCTACTAATACTTTGATTTGAGATATTGTGCATGTGTTAGCTCGAGTCTGGAATCCAAGTAAGAGATCCAAGTCAAATCGGGATATCGAAACCGAATCTGCCAAATTTTAGAAGCAAATCGAGGAATCTAGGAATGGCAGAGACCCGGTGCAATATTTTCAGAATCTATACATCAAAAGGATCTCCAATAAAGGCACAAAAAACCGGAAAAAATCTCAAAACCCCATTCCACTAGGATACGGCGGAACCGCGGCCATACGTGGCATCATGCAGCGTTCCGCAGTCAAATTAGAGCCGTTGGATGTAGGATTTTGGGATCATGATTTTAACTTTATCTACTCACATATGGAATCTAGGGGTTCTGGTTCAAATACTATATAAAGAACCGAGAGCCGTGCATTGAAAATCATAAAAAGATCAGATAATCATCTATTCATCTACCTCCATAAAGAGAGAGATCTAGAGCAAAACTACGGTTCTTGTAATCTACTTTCTAAAGAGAAAAGTTGTAAATGCAATAGTTGATTAATAAAAGTAGTTTTTTTTTTAGTTATTTTTGCATTTACTTTTCCGCATTCATTTTATGCACTTACCTTTACGCATTATTTTTCTGCATCTTAATTATGATTTCGTTCTTCTTCAACTTTTCTTCTAAATCACTAATCATGAGCGAGTAATTCCTTACTTCCTAGGGTTTGTAGGATAGAGTAGGATAATGGATGAAAAATCTTTTAACTTTTTTTAACATTTTAATTTTTATAAACTTTAGCAAAATAAATGTTAACCTTCTTATCGGGCGCGCTATCAATTTATTGATAGTTACGACCACGATTTGAGATTAGTTAAACACTTGTTTTGTTAAGGGCTTGACATGAATAAAGATCAATGGAAGGACAAGGGTTAGTGGTGGGAAACCCTAATTCCCTCCAAGAACTCTAATCTACATTCATTACCATCGCTCTAGTTTTAAACTATTAAAAGATAAAAAGAGTCATTTTTAAATATTCATCCATTAACTACTAAGTCTTATGAACCCTACAAGCATTTTTATTATAGATTTTTTATCCGTTTTAAAATAGAATGACAATCAAACCATCTCATCTTTTATCAACTCGTTTAAAGCAAGAAAATAGTTCATGTTTCCCTGCGGACGACCCGTACTCATCGTGGCTAGGTACTAGCGACACCATTTGATTGCGGTTATTTACGAAACACTTTTTGCATGATCAATCAAATGGCGCCGTTGCCGGGGAAACGGTCGTAATTTTTTTTCTTGTTATTCGGGTTGATTTCTTATAAAAATTCAGCAAATATAAAATAAACGAGAACCAAAACTGCGTCTTACGTTTTTAACGATTATTGTGCGAGTTTTTCAAGGGAATCTGGAGTGATTGGAGCAAGAAAACAGAGATCCAGAGATTTAAACTTGGACCAGAGAAGTATCGGGGTGCTCTGAAGAAATTTTAGCAGAAGACCTTTCCAATAGGCGGCGGAACCGCGACTATTACTTGCATTTGGTGGCGGAACCGTGGCTTGTTTGACGATTTGGGCCCCCAATCATCTATGGTATTTTCCTATATTCTTTCTCTTTTCTCTAAAGCTCCAATAACCTGATTTTACCTGCAGGATTCTTTGCAAACAACGCCGCTGAAAAATCTTTTTGCGTATTTTGATTTCGGTTTGTTTTTCATACTTAAACCGGACATTATGTGGCAATAAACCCAAATTCAGATTAGGTGGGGATTTCATCACTCTTCCTAGGCCCCACAAATCACAAACGAGCATAATATCACCCTACATTAATAAAAAATATCTAGACCATGCCCTAAGGACTGTCGTACTCAATTAGGAAAGAGGAAGGTTGTGGGTAATCTATTGCTTATCCACATTTTCTTGTGGTGTCTAAGGTAAGTGTGACTAAGGAAAGTGGTTGCTTAATTAGGCCCGCTATTTCGGTGATTCGTATAGCGGATACCTCCCACTTACCTGGCCGCAAGATTGATAAGGAAGTAGTAGAGGATTGATCCTGCAACTTATCCTTTGGAAATCTAGGAGCGGTCTAGTGACTTGACCTAGGTGACCCTAGCTTTAGGGATTGATTGTGCATTTTGTGATTTGTTGAGTCAAGCCTCACGTCCGACATTTTTTTCAAAACAAGCCTTTTAAAAAACCGTTCTCACACATATCACACGCTGCCACGTGCACTAAACCCGCTTAGTGCATGATCGGCTGGACACGGGATTGTAGTGCCCGTCTAGTCCGCGTTTTTGCTGTCGACTCCGAAGTCGAAACTTCTTCATCTCCTATTTCTCCTCCACCTACTACATCTTCCGAGATGGACGGATCTCCATCGGGTTTTAACGACACCACCATACCACCACCCATAAGTGCGCAAAATCCACCTCGCATCTCTCTTCAAGAAAGATGCTATCCCGTACGCAGACCCTTTCCTACTTGTCTGTCTCTTCCACTAGCCAATGGGGATAATTTTAAAATTAAAACCTACTTCACCAATTGTTGCCAAAATTTCATGGGCTTGAATCTGAAGATGCATACGTTTTTATAACCAAATTCGAAAACGTATGTGCTATGATAAGTACCACCCAACTTTCAGGGGATGCTATGCGATTACGTCTTCTCCCTTTTACCTTGTGCGATCTAGCAGAAAAGTGGCTTTATAGCACTTCCGCACATTCTATCGCTAAATGGGATGAATTCGTTATAGCATTCCTTAAGAAATTCTATCATCATCACAAGACCGCCCGTATTCGAAGCGAGATTAACCAGTTTGCCCAACTTCCCAACGAACCCTTTTGGAAATACTTTGAACGGTTTAAAGATCTTCTTGTCCAATGCCCTCATCACGGAATCGATAGATGACAACTTTGCCGCATTGTATATGAGAGTGTTAATCCAACGACAAAACAAATGATACAAACCATTTGTCAATGTCATTTCATGTCAAAAGACGATGGCGAAGCATGGCAATTTCTGGAAGATCCCGCCGAGCAAACATTACAGTAGGAGAGCACTAAACCAATATCGTCTTCATCTAGGGCAGGTATCTATCAGCTCGACGTTTCCATCACAGTAAAAGCCGAAATGGGCGCAATGCAAAAGAAACTTGAAGTTCTGGAAAGGAAGTTCTCTTCATTCTCCTTAAACTAAGTTACGCTCCCCAAAGCCGTGTGTGGTTGCTGTTTTGACCCATCACATTTAACGGAAGAATGTCTTTTGAATCCTCCGTCTCAAGGTCAAGAACAAACCAATGCTGCTCTTCAGCAACGACCTAGAAACGATCCTTATTCCTCCACATATAATCATGGATGGATGAATCATCCTAATTTTGCTTGGAACCAAAATCAAACTCAAACTCAAAATCAGTTCCCAAGCCAAAATAACTATCAAAGGTTCCCCCCACAGCAACAGCAGCCACCACAACAAATTCAGCAACCCTTTCAACCGCAATCTTTCCAAAATCCGGCCAACAACTTTGTCCCTTATAATAATTCTTTCCAACCACAGACGAATATTTCAACAACCAGTACCTATAAAATCTCCGCACTCGAAAGAAGTTTAGAAACGTTTATTAAACAATCACACAAACGACGGCTAATTTAACGTCATCCATCCAAACGTTAGTGCAACACACTGCTTCCTACAGTGAAAGCATAAAATCAATCGAAGCACAAATTGCACAGTTAAATATCGCGATGAGTGAGAGAGAGAGAGAAAGAGACTTCCATCTCAAGCTCTACCAAATCCCGGCCACTCACAAAGCGCAAACATCGTCCTTAACCAACAAAATCATAACGTGAGTGCTGTAACTACGTTGAAATCCGGAAGAGTGCTGAACAATCATGTTGGTGAACAAGATGATGATAATGAGTCAGATTAAACCCCGGCTCCCACTTCTACTCCTACCTCGTCTAGTCCCCCATTTTCTTCTGAGCCTATTCTCCGTTCTTCACTAGGCTCGGACCCTCAGCCCACGTCCTTGAATGAATTATCATCTATGACCATCGAAAATCTAATTATGGGTTCCATTACATCCCTACAACCTTCTCCTCAATTGTTGGACCTAACCCCTATCGATGAAGCTCCCTTTCCAAACCGGTTGAGGCCCAACAAACCAAGTCCACAGATAGAGAAGATTTTGGACATGTTTAAGAAAGTTAACATAAATATTCCTCTCTTAGATGCTATCCAACAAGTTCCGTCCTATGCTAAAATTCTTAAGGACATGCACATGAGGAAGAGAAAAACTCAAGTGCCTAAAAATGTTTTCTTAGCAAGCGATCTGTGCACTGCTTTTACCCAACAACTGCCTAAGAAACGTAAGGACCCCGGTTATCCTACAATATTTATAACTATTAGGGGTAAAAACATCAATCGTGTTCTACTCGATCTAGGTGCTAGTATTAACTTGCTCCTGTATTTTGTTTATGAGCAATTAGGCATAGGAGAGCTGAAACATGCGCACTGCACTCTCCAGATGGTTGATCGATCTATCACCCACCCTAGGGGTGATCTAGAGGACGCGTTAATCAAAGTCGGGGAATTTATATTCCCTGTGGACTTTATAGTTCTAAATACACAGTCTGTGGCTAATCTACGGAACAAAATCCCGGTGATTCTTGGTCGCCCTTTTCTAGCAACTTCCAATGCTGTAATCAATTGTCGTAACGGTTTTATGAACCCATCCTTCGAGAAGATGACAATTGAGCTTAACATTTACAGGATAGGAAGTCAACCATCCGAACCATCTGCTTATCTAATTGATATATGTTATGTCAACGAGAAAGCTTCCGACAGTTGCGAAGTTGAGGAACTTTGCGATAATGATCTCGACCCCACTAGTGCGTCATTGTTTGATCCAGCAAATTATTATACTAGCGATGACCCTTTTGACAAGTCCACCCCCGAGTTTGAATCTTTTGACTTGCCATATAAGTTAGCTGATCTATCCGAATCAATCTTTTATGCTAGCTATGAACCTCTGATGGAGTTCGAGTATCATTCGCTTACCCTACCTTTTATCGTCTCTCTGCCTACACTAGATTTCAAGCCATTACCTTCTCATTTTAAATATGCATATTTAGGTGAGAACGAGTCTTTGCCCGTTATCATATCAGCTTCTCTAGTTTTAGAGTAAGAGAGAGCTCTTTGTCAGTCTTGAGATCGAATCGGCAAGCTTTTGGCTGGACAATGGCAGGCATCAAAGGGATTAGTCTCTTGATTGTTGAACATCATATACATTTGATGGATGAAGTCAAACCAGCCCGAGACGCACAAAGACGGCCGAATCCCGTCATGAAGGAGGCGGTAAAGAAAGAAAACGTCAAATGCCTAGATAATGGTATAATTTACCTAATATCTGATAGCCAATGGGTAAGTCCTATTCATGTGGTCCCTAAAAAGTCTGGCATCACGGTCATAACTAATGAGGCTAATGAGTTGATTCAAACTCGCACCCGAACTGGATGGCGGGTATGTATTGATTATAGAAAACTCAATGACGCAGCGAGGAAAGATCACTTCCCTCTACCTTTCATTGACCAGATGTTGGAACAATTAGCCGGACATGAGTACTACTGTTTCTTGGATGGATACTCCGGCTATAACCAGATTCCCATCGCCGAAAAGGATCAAGGTAAGACAACTTTTACCTGTCCTTTCGGCACTTTTTCTTATAGATGCATGCCCTTTGGGTTATGCAATGCTCCTGCTACATTTCAGCGTGTATAATGGGATATTCTTGAACATGGTCGAGATTTTTCTGGAGATATTTATGGACGATTTCTCCATATTTGGAAACTCCTTTGAGGAATGCCTACATCATCTTGAGCAATGTCCGAGATGGATTAGGAAAAATGTCATTTCATGGTTCAAGAAAGATTGTCTTAGGGCATATCATATCATGAAAAGGCATTGAGGTAGACAAAGCTAAAGTAGATGTAATTTTCAACTTTCCTCCACCCAAATACGTCAAAGATATATGATCCTTTCTTGGTCATGCAGGATTTTATAGACGATTTATTAAGAACTTTAGCAAAATTGATAGACGCTTAACTCTTCTCTTGGCCAAGGATACAACATTTCGCTTCGACTCGGATTGCGTGGTTGCTTTTGAATCACTTAAACGTTCCCTCACTACAGCCTTCGTTCTGTCATCTCCGGACTGGAATCACCCTTTTGAGCTTATGTGTGATGCATCCGATTTTGTTATTGGTACAGTCTTAGGACAACACATTGATAAGATACCGTGTATAATTTACTATGCAAGTAGGACCTTGAACGATACCCAAATGAATTATAGAACTACCGAGAAAGAACTCTTGGCAATTGTATTTGCATTAGAAAAATTCAGGCCCTAATTAGTTGGCTCTCCAGTTGTAGTTTACACCGATTATTCCGCCCTAAGAAATCTTTTATCTAAGAAGGATGCTAAATCCAAGCTAATAGGTTGTATCCTGTTATTACAAGAATTTGATCTTGTCATACGAGACAAGAGTGAATGTGAAAACGTCGTAGCTGACTTGTTCCCCTCCGAATGGCGGCGCAAGACTGCGATGTCCTGACGCTGAGATTCGGGGCAGATGCTATTTGGTTTTATCCGTCCACCTCTCCGAAGATGCCAAGTTGATTTATGGCACCATATATCGGAAGTTTAGACAGATGCGGCCGATGTAGCAGACTTCGTCAGATTCCCCCTCGCTTGAAGGTTTTTTGATTGTGGGGACGCTCTTCCCTGCAGGCGCAAGCCCCTGCAGTTAATTACGCTACCGCGTCGCGGTAACAACTTTCTCCTTCTCCAGAATTTCACTTCGTGTCGTGTGTGTTTGTTTTGTTTGTGGTTGCCCGTGGATTGTATATGGAGACTGAGAAATGCCGTCGCCCGTAGGACGTGGATTAGTCCAAATCCGTATTTACTTAGATTTGGATTTGGTGTTTTTAGTTTAAGGATACGTTAGCCGTATTGCGGCTAAGATCAACTTAAACGTTCGTTAAGGATACGTTAGTCCTGTTTTGAGACTAAGATCAACTTAACGGGACCGTTTAGATCCGGCAAAAGAGCATTTGGGGGCTCTATTGCTCCAGTTTAGGGACGTAGTGGTCCGTGTTCCAGTTTAGGGACGTAGTGGTCCGTATTCCAGTTTAGGGACATGGTGGTCTATGTTCCAGTTTAAGGACGTGGTGGTCCGACATTAGTTTAGGGACGTTTCGGTCCAATATTAGTTTAGGGACGTCTCGGTCCGATATTAGTTTAAAGACGTTTCGGTCCATTATTAGTTTAGGGACGTTTCGGTCCATTATTAGTTTAAGGACGTTTCGGTCCAATATTAGTTTAGGGACGTTTCGGTCCACGAGTTTAAGGACCCCGCAGTCCGTATTCATGTATGGTTGTTGGGACCCGTCGCCTCTCTGACGCCGTTGAAGGATTACAACGAGAGGTGTCGGAAGAGCTCGGAGATGTACCCTCGAACCGGATATAAATTGATTTAGGAGAGCAGCTGTGCTCAGTCAATTTAATTTGAGGACTTACGGCCATGATTGGGCTAAGTCCAGTTGAAAAATATTCAACGCTTTTATTTATTTTTGGTCTATTAGACCTGTGCTAGGGCTTTGCCCACATTTAAATAATGCATTGCATTACTTTTTATTTTTGTTTGGGCTCTGCCCATAAAGGAAGCAGAGCATCAATTTTGTTTGGGCTCTGCCCATTTATAAATGATGCAGAGCATCAATTTTACTTGGGCTCTGCCCTTTATCAATGATGCAGAGCATCAATTTTATTTGGGCTCTGCCCCTTTTATTGCTTTGCCATTTATTTTGGCCTGTTAGGTCTTTTAATTGGGCCTGGCCCTTCAGGAAAAGAAATGCATTGCATTTGTCAGGCGCTTTGCGCCAATCACTGAGCGCAAGCGCTTGTGGTGAGGACACGTGTCATGCTCTGGTAAGCGTAAGCACAACGGCGCAGTGCGCTGCGCTGTTGCACTGCTGACACATGGCGCGCTCTGGTGAGTTGCGCCAATTCCAGAGAGCAAAGCTCTATTTCAAGAGCGCGTAGCGCAAGTTGTTCTGTAGCTGACACGTGGCGCTCTCTCAAGAGCGCAACAGCGCAGTTTGGAAGTGCAAAGCACTAAGAATCTTTTAGATTCAGGAACAGAATTGCAGAGCACTATTTGATTTCTTGATCTAATTTGGATCAAAGAAAAATAAGTTTTTCTTTTTGTTTCAAGAACTAGAGGTTCATAAAAGTGCAAAGCACTATTTTTATTTTGTTTTTTTCTTGTTTTTAAAGAACCAGTGGTTCATGAGAAGTGTAAAGCACTGTTTATTATGTGAAGAACATTGATCTGGTTTTTAGATCAATGATTTATTAAAAGAGATTTCTTCTCTCTCGTGAAGGTTTTTACCTTTTCTTTTAAATTTTTTCAGAGTTCTCTCTCTGTTTGAAGCTCTTGACTTTTTTCTAGAAAAATATTGATGATTGAATTGAGGCTTGGGGTCCTTTTTATAGTGCCCATAAATTAGTTAAATTTGTTAAAGAGATTTTTCTCTGAGTGATTCGGGAAATTTTCCCCACCGTTGGATCTTTAATCCAAGGGCTTCTGCTTTGCAGAAGAAAATCTTCTTGTTTTAACAAAAACAGAAAAGATTTCTTAGAATTTTAATTCTGTTTGGCGCAGATGCCCCAGCGCGTGACACGTGTCGCGCAGCGCAACTGCGCTAGCGCATCTGCGCTGACACGTGTCGCGCAGCGCACAGCGCAGCGCAACTGCGCTAGCGCATCTGCGCTGACACGTGTCGCGCAGCGCAGTGCCTGCGCAACTGAAGCGTTGCTTCCTTTAATTTTGCTTAAAATAGAGCTTTGCGCCTTCTTGGGCGCGCCTTCTTGGGCGCTGTGCTGACGTATCAGCGCCTGACATGTGGCGCGTTGCGCCCAAGATTTGAAGCGTTGCTTCAAAATTTTGAATTTTGAATTTTGAATTTCAACAGTGCTTTGCTCTGATTGGGCGAAACAAATGCCCCCCCACCGATGCGCTCACGTGGCGCACACGTGAGTGCAGCGGTGGCAAACTCCTGATCGTTGGATCAAGGGGTGAGCTCAAGGGGCGCAAGCGCCTTATAAATAGGACCTCTGGCCCTTAGAAAAAATCTCACCATTTTTTAGATTTTGATTTCCAGAGCTTTGCTCTTGCTTAGAACTTCAGAGCTTTGCTCTCGTTTCCAGAACTTTAGAGCTTTACTCTCATTTTCCAAGTTAGAAAACTTTAGGTAAAATTAATCTTAAGTTAAATTAATTTTAATTAACCAATAGAGTTTTGCTCTCACAGATCTTCTGATCTAAAGAAATCCCCTTTGGGGTTTCATCAACAGAGCTTTGCTCTCATGAATCCATAGATCTACAGAGATATTGTTAATGGGTTTTAACCCATGATCAGAGCTTTGCTCATGGATCCAAAAATAGCTCTTTTAGATTTGAAAAATGAGGAATCTTTTTATGAGTTTTTCATGAATCTTTCAAGATTCCAAAATTGTTGATTCTTTTAAGTGTAAAAAAAAATAAAAAAATTCTGATGGACCTTTTCCATTATTACCACAGAGCCATGCTCCTTTAAGGAATCTTATTTTCCTGGGACCAGAGTTTGACAAGTGTCACTCTGTGACAGAGGTTTGCTCTGAAAGAGGAGATTTTCTCCTTGTCTCTAGGGATTCTCCCCCCCTTTTTTTATAAATGGGAATGTTTTTCTGGGGACCAACTGACAATCTCATCCAATGATGAGGTTGTCTTGTTAACTGACGTATTGTCATCCAGATTTTGTGGGTCCCTCTTTGGTCTCCTACTCACTGCACTGCTGTGTGGTGTAATTAATTAATTTTAATTTAATTTAATTAATGCATTTTCTTTTTTAGACGCCAAACGTTGGAATTACAACATTAACGGCTAAATTGTTCTTTTGCAGCGATCATGTCTCTAGACACTTCATTCCCGTTCGTCCGCTCGGAGGAGGGATTTCCCGAGGCACCCTTGGACCGTGAAGTCCTAACCATGATTAGAGAATACGACCCGGAGTACAAGAATCTCCACCTTTGGGGGTCTTGGTATAACCAGATCATTATGGGTCGACGCAGCTTCATATGCGCAGTGCCGTCCGAGCCCATCACGGCGATTCATTATGCTACCCCACCCTCGGTGCAGTATGCCGTGGAGATGGTGGATTGGACCGCGAACAGCTTTCTTCATCCCGCTATGGATGCGGTTTCGGTCCAACGTCCTATGGTCTTGGATATCCTAGGACGTCGTATTTGTCAGGGCGAGGCGAGACCCTGGGGGCAATCATATAACATTGGTCTGATCCCCCGCCATCCGATTGGCTACCTGCCGTGGGCCCGGTACATCCTGTCGACGAAGAAGTCGCAGTTGATAAGATTAGGATTGTACACCGCGGTCTACGTCTCTCTCTTCCAGTATCCCACGCTCCCCACCTGGTGGTTTAAGGCTTTCCTGGAGCAGTGGAACATTCCCACCCACACTTTCCTTGCCATGGATCGGGAAGTGTCCATCTCTTTGGAGGAGTTCACGGAGGTATCCGATCTGCCAGTCATGGGAGAACATTATGAGGAGCTGCTCCCGACAGATGTGTACGTCTTTGGTGCTAGGCCAGTGGTAAGGGGGGTCACACCGGAGAATGCCGTTCAACATCAATTCCCAAGTTTGATTAAGGTGTTGAACATCTATGAATCTCTTTTTATCGAACATGGGAGTCGGGGGGTTAACTTTGAAGATTTCATCGCTCTGTTCCTTCGCCCAAGCGTCCTCTCATCAGAGGCTGCCAAGTTTGCCACTCTGGATGACCCTTTCGGTTTAGGTGTGGACAACCTACCGGAGAAGGAGATAGATTAAAAGGGTTTTTTCTTTCCGGACTTCCCTACCATGTCATTTGCAGAAATTGCGGCCCCTGGAATGGATGAGGAGGCCTTTTTCTTAGGATTTCTTGGATTGAGGCTGAGCTGGTTTGCGATCCCAATGCACTCTCATCGTATGCGGCCCTCTGTCTTTTACCCAGCCCACCGGATGGCCATCGGGGTAAAGGTAGCTGTTGGGATCGCTGGCTTGGCGCACCTATATCATGGTCTCAGCCGAGCAGCGGATGCTAACGAGCCCGGGGTATTGCACGTGGTCTTCCCGATGCACTACTTTATGTCGTGGCTCGAGCTACATACGGCGGGTGTCTTCGGCATGCATAAAAGGCCCTCGTTCTTTGACAAGTGTGGTTTCCCTCGTATTATTCAGTTGATTGGCGCATCAATCGTGACCCCTTCACCACGGAACGCCAGAGGTTTACTGCTTCGCCCTCACACCGTTAGAGTCGGGATGTCCTTCATTGACAATGTATTAACCATTGGAAAAACGTCCACTACTGCGGTGCGACCATTACAGGACTCCTTTAAGGATGGAGCTTCAGTGTTGACGGCCCGGGAAACCCTCCACTTGTATTCTATTAGACCGGGCTTCCTAGTCTTCAGGCGGGGCGGTGCGGCAATCTTCATGAGATATAACCCGCATCGTTTCGCCCAACAACTGGGCTACGATCAAGGGGTACCCTTGAAAGCTTTCTTACTGGAACCTGCTGCCAATGAAGAAGGGATGGAGAACGTGTTACATCACTTCATGCGCCTGAACACGGGTTCTTGTTTTTTCATCAGCGCGCCGGCCTGCGCTCCACGACTCCTTAATTTATATAAAGAGTGGTACAATCATGCGACGGGGGCCGTTATAAAGGAAGAGAGGCGAGTGTTGATCGACCGTAAAGATGCACCTCCCGGCACCAACCGTAACGCTCCCTTAGTGCCAAGGACCCCGGTGGTTCCTCCTCTAAAAGATGCCGGGGGCAGACCATCGCGTGCGCAAAGTCCTCCACGTGAGTTGCCGCTCCCTGATATCACAGATGCACCTCCCGCACCCTGTGCTCCAGTGGAGACAGTGGTTGTATCCTCGCCGGAGTCTGGCGTGGGTGCGGACATCGGGACCCGTCGTCCCAAAGTGGCTGCTAAGCGGAAGTCGATCCCACGTGAGCCTAGGGTCGGAGGGCAAAAGAAAAAGAAGTCGCTCTTCGCTGCGGACGCCGTGTTCGGTCAGGAACCCCATGCTCCCTATGCCGAGGGCCTGATCGAATACGGGACTAACGAAGGATTAGTGATGCCGCCGCCGGACGATACAGACTTGGAGGCTACTCTCGAAGCTTCAGCGTCGTTGGCGAGGCGTGACGCGTGGCTAGCTAAGCTTGCGCAATCAGGTAACTACTAGTCGCCTTTTCTTTATTGCAACATATCCTCTTCATTGCCTTTGACTAACGCTTTTCTTTCTTTTCTTTCAACAGGCATCACTGATGAAGAAGCTATTGCCGCTTCTCTGAAGACTTTCCAGGAGGAGGAACGTCTTAGAGCATCCATGGGCCTTAGTAAGTTTCGATTCATTAAGTTTTCATTTCCCTTGTGTTATGGTCAATCTAACCTTTCCCTTTTAATCAAAGGAACCTCAATGCCGTTCCCGCCAAGTGATGCAGATGTCCTACCGGCTGCCGACGTTCCTGTTTCCTCGGGGTTACCGCAAGAAGTCCGTCTTGAGGAGTCGATGAGAGACGCTTTAAAGGCTCTGGAGGTGTCTTTGTTTACGGATGACGACGCCGCGGTGAAAGAGGCGTCACAGAGGTCTATTGTGACAGCTCGGGAGGAAAGAAAGCGGCTAAGGCGTGAGGCGAAGGCGCGCAGGGCTGCCTTGGTTGTGGGAGCGGGCCCCAACACCGTCCCTCGCGCTGATACTCCATCCGAAGAGGCCCCTGTCGCCCTATCCACTGCCCGCAGAGAGGTGGCGCACGCAGTTCGGAGCACAAACGGTAAATCCGCTTCAGGTAATATTTCTCTCAGAGTTTTTGTTATAAGGATTTTAATGCCATTCGTCCTTATATCTCTTATCTTGCAGGGCCAAGTCCGATCGAGGGGGAGGCGGAAACCGTTGATCCCAAGGAGACAGAGGAGGCAGTTCCTACCGAGCCTGAGCCGACGGTGGGCAACGTCGCCGAGGCTTCGGGGCCCGAGATGGAGGTTGAGGGGTCTGCAGCTGAGAGGGTCATTGATGCCCAGCCTGAAGTGGTGGCAGATGAAATGATCATTACAACTGAACTGAGGGTGGTGGCGGACGAGGCGCTTGAGGCCGGCGACCTCGTGGTGACGATGGATGAGCCGATGGAGACGGCGGAGCCCGAAGAAGTAGCGGGTGAGATGGGTACGACTCTTGGGGAAGAGTTAGCCACTCTCTCTTAAGAGTCCAGCAATGCTCCAATCATTGCCCTCCCCGTCTACGATCTTCCGCCGTCTCCTGGCCGTGCGAGCACGACGACGGTCCCCATCAAGTCGGGTGATGAGGCCACGGACGGTGGCCTCATGTCAATAGAAGAGGGTGTCGCCTCCGTTTTAGCCGGCAGCTCATCAGGTAAATCCCAGGTTTCTATCTTTCTTTACCTCACAATCCTTTCTGACAAGTTCATCTTTTCGTAACGCAGGTGCAGCCAGTGCCGATGCCCCACTGCTTGAGGGAGCGCCTTCAATGACTGCTTTGGCGGTGGTCACCTCTCAACCCTCTCTCATACCCTCGAAGATGTTGGAAGGTATGGGTTTGCAATTTTATTAGTCTTATCTTCCAGACGCATAATTTGTGTACTAAAGTTATACTGTTGTGTCTTTCAGGAGTGCTTTTTGACCATCTCTATCAAGTGTTGCTCCCACACTTCTCCTTCTCATCTGAATTCGCCTCCCCCTCTGGTGGCGCTGGTGAGTACCGTTCTCGATTGATATCTTTGTTTTTCAGTGGTAGAATTATTTCTAACTCTCTCTTGTCCTGACCGCAGTGTTACAAATTGAAGGGGGAGAAGAAAGATCGGTTGCGCCACCGGCCCTTCCGGCCTTGCCACCTGCTTCAACCGGTATTGTAAACTATCTTATCAATGACTTTCTCCGTATCTATTGAATCATCATCTAATCACATTTTGTCCTTTTCAGCTGTTGTTCCAGTCTCGGTGCCTTTTGAGTCTCGTATTACAATACCGGGCGGCCCTTCCCAGAGACGTCCGTCCTCAAAAGGTGCGGCGAATAGTCTGCGCATGTTGAGCGACTACATCGAGGAACTCGACGTCGAGGCTCCTACATCAGCTGAGGACTTCGCTACGACGGTTAACCCGATGTTGATGATATTTACCACCTTCCATGACGAGGGCATTGTCGCCTCTTGGGTTAACTATTGTCGGGAGATTGAGGCTCGCCTTCATCAGCTGGAGTCGACGCGCTTATCCCCCGAGACTTTGGCCTTGAGCACTCAACGGGGAGCATGGCTCGAGCAAAGCACTTCTCATTTCCGTCATTTGGAACAAGAAGCAGCTTTGAGGCTGAAGGAGTGCCAAGAATCTTCAAGCAAAACTGCTCGCCTGCGTGCTGAAGTTGAGGCAAACGCCGCTGAGGTAAAGGCCGCCTTCGAGGGCCTTCTGGAGCGCATATCAAATGGGCTGAGACTGAAGCGGGCACTTGATGTCGCCGAGCATGACACTCCAGGCCGTGAAGCTGCTCATCAGGCCGTCAGGGATCAGCTTGCATCTGTCGCACAGCAACGGGCCCAAGTGGAGGCGGAGTTGGCAGTGGTGGCCAATCAGGAAAAGGCATGGAAGGAAGTGTACGAACAACTGATAAAGCTACTTAAGACGCTTCCTTCCCAATAGCTGCCTTTGTATCAATGTATTTGTAAAATTTTTCTTTTAAATAATATGTATCCATTCTTTATTCTTTTGTACGATTCATCTTGTATTTGATTGAAGTCAATGAATAAAGATACACATTTTCTTTTGCAATGTCTTGTATGATCTTTTGCTTTCTGCCTTCTCTTATTATCAGCATGTTATCTTTGATAAACATAATTGGCAGATAACTTAGTTTTTTTTAAGAGATAGCAATGGCTTAGGCCGCAGGTTCAGATCTGCTACCTAAGACTTTTCAACTCTATGAGCCGTGAGGGTCTCATAGAGATTTTTCTCCCTACGGATCGAGAGGATCTCATAGGTGGATTTTCTCCTTAGGAATCGTGTGGATTCCTAAGTGTGTTTTCTCTTACAAGTCGTAAGGATCCTATAAGAGAATTTTTCCCTCTTACGAGTCGAGAGGGCCCGTAAGCGGTTGTTTCCCTCCTTATCGAGATTCGACTTTGGAGAGTGAGACCCGTGAATAGTATGCAAGACATCTTTTTGGATTGACTTGCAGGGTCCCATTGTTCGGGAAGCAAGCTTTTTGATTCCTGCTGCCTGGGGCTTCATCTTGCAATTTGAGACGAATCGGGAATTTCCCGCGGAGACACTGGTTTCTCTGCGAGCCGACGCGAATCAGGAGGCTCTCGTCAAGGAGTGTTTGTATCCGTGAGTCGAGGAATTTGCTGAGGATTATTTGTTTCCCTAGCGCCAAGGATTATTTGTTTCCTTGGGGTTTGAAACGAGTCGAGGATTTCCCACGGAGGCACTGGTGGCTCTGCGAGTCGACGCGGATCAGGAGGCTCTCGTCAAGGAGTGTTTGTATCCGTGAGTCGAGGAGTTTGCTAGGGATTATTTGTTTCCCAAGCACCAAGGATTATTTATTTCCTTGGGGTTTGAAACGAGTCGAGAATTTCCCACGGAGGCACTGGTGGCTCTGCGAGCCGACGCGGATCAGGAGGCTCTCGTCAAGGAGTGTTTGTATCCGTGAGTCGAGGAGTTTGCTAGGGATTATTTGTTTCCCAAGTACCAAGGATTATTTGTTTCCTTGGGGTTTGAAACGAGTCGAGGATTTCCCACGGAGGCACTGATGGCTCTGCGAGTCGACGCGGATCAGGAGGCTCTCGTCAAAGAGTGTTTGTATCCGTGAGTCGAGGAGTTTGCTAGGGATTATTTGTTTCCCAAGCACCAAGGATTATTTGTTTCCTTGGGGTTTGAAACGAGTCGAGGATTTCCCACGGAGATACTGGTGGCTCTGCGAGTCGACGCGGATCAGGAGGCTCTCATCAAGGAGTGTTTGTATCCGTGAGTCGAGGAGTTTGCTAGGGATTATTTGTTTCCCAAGCACCAAGGATTATTTGTTTCCTTGGGGTTTGAAACGAGTCGAGGATTTCCCACGGAGGCACTGGTGGCTCTGCGAGTCAACACGGATCAGGAGGCTCTCGTCAAGGAGTGTTTGTATCCGTGAGTCGAGGAGTTTGCTAGGGATTATTTGTTTCCCTAGCGTTGGGATGAACCGTCGGAATTTGGCTTCGTTTTCTGGCGGATCTTATTGGGAAAGTATGGTTCCCTTTTTGTTTACGCCCTTGGATTGTATACAGGGATCGATGTGATCTTAACTGTAGGGCCAAAGTCTTATCATCATTTTTTTTATCTCCGCGATGCTCTATCATTTCAGCTTTTATATCGCGAAGGTCGCGATTGCCCAATCATTTCGGCTATTTTTCGCGGTGCCCAATCATTTCGGCTATTTATTTTATTTTTACTCGCTGCTTTTTATTGCGAGTTGCCCCATCATTTCGGCTGTTTATTTTATTTTTACTCGCTGCTTTTTATTGCGAATTGCCCCATCATTTCGGCTATTTCGCATGCATACATTTTTACTTGCTGCTTTTTATTGCAAGTTGCCCGATCATTTCGGCTATTCCGTATGCATGTGTGGCCTATTGGCTTTCCGCCGTAAACCTGGAATTAGACACCGATTTCGGCATCAGCATTGCTACAACTGGGATATTGCCAGTAGCGAATCATCATTTGCCTCCGTCGATGTCGAACAAAGATGGCTTAGCGAACAGGGTTAAGGCGCTGTCGACTAAGGCTTTTAACTTCATAAGCCGTAAGGGTCTCACAAAGGTATTTCTCCCTGCAAGTCGTGAGGATCTTGTAGGCGTATTTTCTCCTTAGGAATCGTGAGGATTCCTAAGTGCATGTTCCTCTGTAAGTCGTAAGGATCCTACAGGAGGGTTTTCTCCTTGTAAATCAAGAGGACTTACAAGGGTCGCTCACCATACGAACATATCCCCAGTCACGGATGAGACTTGGTTAGGGAAATGTTTATTTGCGCCCGTGGATTGTATACAGGGGTCAGTATTGAACCACTTGTAGGGCAATATCGGAAGTTGTGGGAGTTGCTTAAGCACAGGTTTAGGTCTCTGTAACTTAAGATTTTCAACTGTTATTAGCCGTGAGGGTCCCATAAGAGAGTTCTCCTTACGAGTCGTGAGGATCTCGCAAGTATATTTTCTCCTTAGGGATCGTGGGGATCCCTGAGTGTGTTGCTCCCTTGTGAGTCGTAAGGATCTCACGCGAGTGGTTTCTCCTTACAAGGTCGAGAGGATCTTGTAAGTGTTCTTTAACGAGGTTGCGCCCTTTCGGGTTTTCACAAACACTCGCCGGTAGCCTTGCTGTTTTTACTCACGGAGCCCTTTCGGGTTTTCATCCGTACCCATTTTGCTTATGGACATACCGTTTTTTTTTTTACATATTTTTTACGAGGTCGCGCCCTTTCGGGTTTTCACGAACACTCGCCGGTAGCCCTGCTGTTTTTACTCACGGAGCCCTTTCGGGTTTTCATCCATGCCCTTTTTGCTTATGGACATACCATTTTTTTTTATTCTTTTTATTTTTATATATATATTTTTTATATCTTGTCAGCCTAAAGATGCTGCGGTAGTAGTTTTAAGACGTTTCGGTCTACTATTAGTTTAAGGACATTTCGGTCCGGCGTTGAGAGGCTGGCTTCTGCTTATAAAGCTTGAGCTTAGGAAGATAGCGAGCGGACGTAGTCGTCGTCATCTATCATTGACCTAGGCTGTGGCTCATTAAGCGTAGTATTTCTTTAGGAAGCGACCGTTTATCGGCCTGAAAGGCCTTTCACCGTGCATATCCATGAGTAGATAGGCCCCACCATGGTAGACCTTGTCTATAATGTACGGGCCTTCATAGTTCGGCTCGAATTTTCCCCGCTTGGCGCGATTGGGGATCATAGGCCTTTTGACCACTAACACAAGTTCGCCTTGGCGGAATGTCCTTGGCCGGATCAATCTTTCATATGAGCGCGTCATCTTTACTTTATAAGCTTCCAGATTTTGCTGTGCTATGAGCCGGGTTTCATCAAGGGCGTCAAGCTCCTCAAGCCGAAGGTGAGCATTTTCTTCGTCCGTTAGCTTGTAGTGGACTGCCACTCGTAGAGAGGGTAACTCTGTCTCAAGAGGGAGTACTGCTTCTGTACCGAACACCAACGCGTACGGCGTTGTGTTCGTGGCCGTCTTGAACGTAGTTCGATATGCCCAAAGAGCTTCTTGTAGTCTTTCGTGCCAGTCTTTCTTATTTCGGGACACCGTTTTCTTTATGATTTTTGTTAAGGTCTTGTTGAAGGCTTCAGCTAGTCCGTTGGATCGCGGATTATAAACCGAGGAATATCTCCAGTCTATATTATGCTGTTGCGCGAAGCGACTGATCTTGTGGCTTCTGTAAGTTGGCCCGTTATCGGAGATGATCCGTCGCGGAGTTCCAAACCGATATATGACGTGCGTCTTGAAGAAGTGGAGGATATTTTCCGTCTTCACTTCTCTTAACGGTATCGCTTCTATCCATTTAGAGAAGTAGTCAGTCGTTGCTAGGATGAAACGATGTCCTCTAGACGATGCTGGTTCGATGGGGCCGACTATATCAGTCCCCCACATTTCGAATGGCCAGCTAGCCACCGTTGGATGTAGTGGATTTGGATGCTGGTGGATGAAGTCCCCATGAATTTGGCATGAGTGGCATTGCTTCGCATATTCGAGGCAGTCCTGGATCATCGTGGGCCAGTAGTAGCCCATCCGTTTGATCTTCAACTTCATCTTTGGGCCTGCTTGGTGAGAACCGCAGAGTCCGTCGTGAACTTCCTGGACGACCCTTTTCGCTTCGTCAGGTCCTAAGCATCTCAGCCACAAAGAATCAAGTGACCTCTTGTACAGAGTATCGTTGACGAAGGCGAAAGACAGGGCTCGTTTCATGAGCTGATGTCTTGTGGACGCTTCTTTAGGCATTCGGTGGGACTTGAAGTAATCTATGAAGACTTCCCTCCAATCCTCGGTATTTTCCCAATCTTTTACTTGCAGGGTTGTCTGCTCGTTCGCTCCTTTTTCTTCGAATGATTCTGGAGATATTTCTGCTGGGGCAAGCACTCGACGGCTTTGCACCACGATTCTAACGTCAACGAGGTTCTCGTCAGCCAGTTCTTTAGCAAGTTTGGCCAACGCGTCTGCTTTGCTGTTTTCCGCGCGCGGTATGCTCTCCAAAGTGTAAGAGGGAATTTGGGTCAACAAATGTTGCACCTTTTCTCCGTACTTTACCAATTCTGTCTTGCACGTCTGGTAGTCGCCGTTTACTTGACTAACGACCAGCTGGGAGTCTCCGTATATGAGGAGGTTTTCAATTCCCATGTCAATGGCGATCTCGAGGCCTGCTATCAGAGCTTCATATTCGGCTTCGTTATTTGTCTTCGGCTCTGTTAGGGAGAACGCGTAGCGCATTATCCCTCCTTGTGGAGTTATAAAGATGAGTCCTATCCCCGATTTAATTATAGGGGTACTTTGTTTGCGCTTCTTCACGGAAGATGCTCCGTCGAAATAAAGCTCCCATCGGATATTATCACCATCGATCGCATCAAACGCATGTTCGTCTGGAAGATCTCAATTCAGAGGAGAATCGACGGGTATCGGATGCTCAGCGAGGAAGTCGGCGATGGCCTAGCCTTTCACTGCCTTGAGAGGTTGATACGTTATCGAGAACTCCATCAAGAGCAGGGCCCATTTAGCGAGTCGTCCCGTCAATATGGCCTTTGACATCAAATATTTAAGGGGATCCACCTTTGAAATGAGACGGACTTCATGCGCCAACGCATAGTGCCTAAGCTTTGTTAACGCAAAGATCAACGCCAGGCAGTGTTTTTCAATGGGGGAGTAGTTGCTTTCTGCCCCCAGCAGAACTCGACTTAAGTAGTAGAGTGCTCTTTCTTTCCCTTGGTCGTTCTCTTGTGCCCATAATGCGCCTAAAGAACCTTCGAGGGCGGTTGTATAAAGAATGAGAGGCTTTCCCTTAACCGGAGCAGCCAACACCGGCGGGTTCTGCAGGTATTGCTTGATCTCGTCTAGCGCTTTGGCATTTTTGATCCCAGACGAACGGGGTTCCCTTCTTCATCAGGTGACTGTAAGGACGGCACTTTCCTGAAAGGTTGGGTATAAATCGCCGTATGTATGCGAGCTTCCCTTGGAGAGATCGCAACTGTTTGAGAGTTCTTGGCGGAGGCATTTCCATGATCGCTTTGATATTTGACGGATCTATTTCAATACCTCGGTGTCGAACAATGAATCCCAGAAATTTGCCCGAGGAAACTCCGAATGCACACTTAAGAGGGTTCATCTTCAAGTTGTATTGTCGAAGACGTTGAAATACGGTCTTCAAATGTTCGAGATGTTCCTCATATGATTTGCTTTTAACCACGAGATCGTCGATATAGCATTCGACGATTTCGTGTATAAGGTCATCGAAGATCTTCGTCATGGCCCTCTGATAAGTAGCACAGGCGTTCTTTAAACCAAAAGGCATCACTTTATAACAGAATATACCTAGAGGGGTCCTGAAGGCTGTGTGCTTTTGGTCTTCGGGATGCATTTTTATCTGGTTATACCCCGATGAGCCGTCCATGAAGGAGAAAACCTCATGAGTGGATGTATTGTCTATCATCAATTCGGTGACTGGCACTGGGAAATCATCCTTCGGGCAAGCTTTATTGAGATCCCGAAAGTCCACGCATATGCGCACCGTCCCATTTTTCTTCATCACCGGAACGATGTTAGCGATCCATTCAGGATATTGAACCTCCTGGATAAAGCCGGAGTCAATCAGCTTCTTGACCTCGGCGTTGATGCTCATCTCGAGCTCGAGCCGCATTCTCCTCGGCGCCTGTTTGACTGGCTTGATGTTCGGGGATATCGCCAATTTGTGTACAACAATTTCTGGATCTAGTCCCGGCATTTCGGAATAGTTCCACACGAAGCAATCTCTATGCTGCAGAAGCACATCCTTTAACGCAGCTACCCTTTCTTCAGATAGTAACTCACTGATGAATGTCGGTCGTGGATCGTTTTCCGTCCCCAACTCAATCTTTTTGAGGTTATCTGCAGTGGTATGGATTCCATCTTCCAGCTCTTTTGGCGCTGGTGGGAATTCTGAGATTATCTCGTCGCTGCTGTTTTCGAAGCACCAAGGGAACTCATCTATGTCCTCGGGCTCTTCTTTTAATATTGTAATCATGTGACAGGTGCGAATTCGCTTCCAATCCCGATGTGGAACCGGTTCTTCTTTCGTGGCCTTGGGCTCGTGTTTCTGTGGCGGCGCTAACCTCCAGTTGTCAGACAGAGCGAACTTGCCCAGCTGGTACTGATCTTCGACCCAATTCTTAAAGGTGAAGCAGTCTTCGAGCGGGTGCCCTATTACTCGATGGTAAGAGCAATAGTTTGGGCCAAAGACTTCGCTTTCTTGTTCGGGGTGCTTGGATTCCGGCAATGTAAGCATTTGATGCTTTAGAGCAAGATCAAGTATCTTCTTCGTCTTGTCCTGAGGAAACGAGTACGCTCGGCCCATTTTCTTCATGAGGGATAGATCAATAACGCTCAACTCCCGTTTGCGCGGCTTCTTAGCCCTGCTTTGTTGCTGTTGAGCGCCTTTTTGGCATTTCGACTTATTTCTGCTTCTGCGCCGAGCCTTCTTTATAACAGGTTGGCAAGAAGCGGCATTTTCATCCTTTATGGCTTGTTGGAGAAGGCGTTGCGTCTTGGCTTTCTCGTAGACGGCCGTCTCACGGTTGTGATCATCTCGGACTTTTTGACCAGCTTTCTTTATAAGTTTGTCCATTTGTTCCTCGAACGATGGACTGGGCTCCTTTGCATCTGGAACTTTCACTGGCTTAGGATTAGCGTCCTCCCATTGAGCATCTGCTTCTTCATCAAGGTCATACACGATGTAGCAGCCGGGTAGTAACTCTCGTTTCTTTGACCGGATGTATCCAAGCCCTTTTGTTTCCATTCTCCCGTTAGGCAGTTTGCGTTGAGTCCCGGGGACGTTCCAGACCCTGTCATAGAATTTGGCCTTTCTAACGGTCTGTTTGAAGGGTATCCCCTGGCGTTTCAGCAGCTTTTTCAAACCTTCCGTATAATATCTGGGGAGACTGATAGGCTGAAGCCTGTCGAGCGTAGAATCCGCGCCATGCCAGATTTCTTTTTCTACCTTGGTTTCTTCAGAACGGTAAAATAAGATTGCTTTCTCGCTCTCTCGCCTGGGAGGGATATAGAATGTCCGCAACTCTTCTACACTGTAGATATTAAGTGCACCCAGTTCTTTATGGTGTTTAAGCGGCACTATGGCGACTTGTAGACTTTGCTCTTCGTCAGCGGAAGCTTGTATTGAAGGTCGAGCAGAGAATACGACATGGACCTCATCCTCCGAATCACTACCAAAGACCAACGTAGGAGTGGACGGTCCTGGCTTGTTGTGATGGGGCGGACCCGAATACACTATCTCCTCTTCTTCCTCGGTATCACTGCCGAAGACAGGGATGGTGGCATTAGCTTTATTCTCCGGCTTGTGACACCTTTCTGTGTCTTCGAAATCCGGTAAGAAGTATTTGGCGTCTTCATATTTGCGGACCTCGTTCACAGAGAACGGGTTCAGTTCTCCCGTCACGGTATACTCGAAACCATCCTTAAAATACTTCATACACTGATGTTGTGTAGAAGGGATGATGTTGTACTTGTGTAACCATGGTCGGCCGAGCAAAGCGTTGTAGCATGTCTTGGTGTCTATGACGTGGAACTTAACGTCCGTGACGAGTAGCCCGAAGCGTAACGTCAGTATCACAGACCCAAGAGTTCTTGATGACTGGGAGTCAAACCCGGAGATGGTGATCTTGTCACGAGCAAGGTGCTGGACGCTCATGCAGATTTCCTTTAACACCCGCACGTTGAGTAGGTTAACGGATGACCCGTTATCAATCAGGATTTTGCCTATCTTTATATCATGGCAGTATCCCGAGACATAGAGAGGGCGATTGTGTTCGCACGTCCCAAGTAGAAGGTCTTCATCGCCAAAAGTAACATCGGCCGTGTGCACTTCCTCCAATTCATCCTTCATCTTTTCCTCGGCCATGCATGCTTGGAATTGTTCCGGGTCTTGGAGCGCCTTAATCAACGAATCTCTCGCCTCTTTTGATAGCAAAAGGGCGTCAAGAATGCTGAGCTGTGAGGGCAGCTTCCTCAGATGTGCTAAGACGTTGTAATCCACCTTATTCTTCTTTGGTGGGTCTTTGGCAGCTAGCTCTTCCACCACTTGGTCATCTAAGACGATATCTTCAGTGGCCTTTTCTTTCCCTTTATCTTTTTTGTTCGAGGGTCCGAGGTTCTTTTCGGGAAGCGTGCGATTCCGCAGCCGGATATTTTCGCAGACCTTCGGCTCTTCTTCTTTTCCCGAAGTGGACTCTTTAAAGAGAGGGGCAAGTTCCAGCTCTTCATCAGAATCGCTCCCGAATGTTGGCACTTGTGACCCGCTGGTGTTAACCATGCGACAATCGCCGGTAGTTCTTTCAAGCTCTTCGGTCGTATTTCTTTGCTCCTGACGAGTTTTACGCTTTTCCCGTTTAAAGTGTTGTCGATGAGCAACGTATCCTTGCCACCATCTATCGAAAGCTTTGCACTCTTGAGTGGGGTGCGAAACCTTCTGATGATATAAGCAATAGGAGGGGTGCATTTCCAATTCACCGATGATGTTTCCTTCAGAGGATGGTAGCTTCATGCCCATTGATATGGCCTTAGCAAACTTTTTCCTCATCTTGAATTGGCTTTTGTCGGTAACGGAGGTGTTTTGCTCCAGCGGGATCGTCTCCGCTCTTCCATCAAGTCGCTGGCGCTTGGCCCTTTCAAATATAGCCGTCTCGCGTTCTCGATCAGCTTTACTTTTCAATCGAGCTTCGTTAAGGAACGCGTCAATCATTTCATCTGATAGCTCCGGAACTTTTGGTTCAGGATCTGCCCCCAGCTTTTCGGTGCAAGGAGTCTCCTCATCGTTCGCGATCGAATTGGAAATCATATGACAGCTCGCCACATATTCCTCGGATTCATCCGATGAACTTTCTCCCTCATCTTCTTTTTGAAATACGTGATTGAGGAACTCTTGGAGCGTAATGGGAGTCCGTGCCTTTTGGTTGTATTCATCCAGCGCGTCAATTTGCTTTTGTAAGTCCGTGCGCTTGTCGCCAGGCTTCACGGGCTTCTTAGATTTCTTCTTCTTCTTTTTTGAAGATTTTGACGGCTGGCTGCAAGTGCTTGAACCACCACCATCGGTCTTTGGAGTTGGACGTGGCTTCAACATCCCTTCAATGACCTGCGGTTCCAACGGGTTCTTCCATTTGATCGCTGGACATGTCTGAAGATCGTTTAGCATCCTCTTTGTCTTGGCTGATAATACAACCTCCCAAGGAGCTTCTTCAATGATGGAGCATGTTGCCCCCGGCGTATTCGTCCCCTTAGAGGTGTGGGGCTGCGGAGGATTCATCTTCCATTTGTCAGATAACGCGAACTTGCCTTGTCGGTACTGGTTTTCAAGCCAATTCTTGAAAACGTAGCAATCTTCGATCGGATGGACCAGTACTCGATGATAAGGACAGTAGTTGGGCTCGTTGACGTCACTTGGTTGCAACGGACGTTTTGGATCCGGCAGATTTATGAGTCTGTTGTGCAACACCAGCTCGAATAACCTCCTCGTTTTATCGCGGGGAAAGGAATAAGGACGTCCCATCCTATCCTCAAGGGGTACGTACGGGCGCATATTATTTTGACGAGCAACCGGCTTCGAGTCACTCGGTTGTTGTTGAGCATTAGCGACGACGATCGCTTTTCCCTTCCCTTTGTCATTTCGGGAGTCCGGCCTTGGGAGAGGGGGTTTATGGCCCATTTGATCCATTTGCGCTAGCTTATCAATCAAGGCCTGGAAGGTAGTCGGCTTGAAAAACATCATAAATTGTGAGATGGTTGCTTGCGGATCAAGGATTCCCACAAACATACCCACCGCGGGAGCTTCTTCAATGCGCTGCTCACACTTCGACCATAAGTTCCGCCATCGTATAATGTACCGAACCCACGTCTCGCCGGGTTTTACCTCGGCGTTAATCAGTGCTGTCATCGGGGTACGTTCACCGGCGCTTGCAAAACGCTGAGTAAACAACAGCTCCATCTCCGCGAAGGTTTTAATAGAGTCGTTCGGGAGCTCAGAGTACCATTCGAATGCCGTATCTGATAAGTTTCCAACAAACTGGCGAAGCAACAGCTTGTCATCACCACCGGTGTTGCCGCAGAGTGCCCTGAACTGGGCAACATGCTGATGATGATTGCCCGTCCCTTTGTAGACATGGAACTTGGGAATTGTGTAACCGGGTGGGTACTTGATTTGATCGTACCAACTTGGATATGGCCGCCCCGTTTTTACGACCTGACCGGCCGCTTCGGTCGCATGATGAACCCGTATTTGTTGGGCTATGTACTCATCCAAATCAGTTTTAGAGATTGTATCTTCTTTAGCCGTGGACAGAGCTGGTGGAGGATTCGACGTCTCTCCCCTATCGTCTTCAAGGATGATCGGGGGATCTTCAGAAGTGGATCTTGTTGAATCATCATACCCACCGTATCCTGGAACAGAAGGGCCATTTTCTTTATGTTGGCTGCCTGCTCCGCAGCTTCTTTATCCTTCTTCTCCAGTACGTGACGAAGGAATTCAGCGTCTGTTTCTTGTTCTTGACGTTCGTCCGAGGACGTTTCAGGGGTTTCTTTTCGCCCTGTAAGTGCGGCCACAGCGTTCATCATCTCTTGGAGCTTCTCCTGCTGCTCCTGAGCCTTGGTCACTGACCTCGTGTGCGGTCTATGACCTGTTGATATGCGGCTATCCTCCTTTCCCGATGCCACATAAACTGTATGAACTATCATGCCCCCGGACTTAGGGCGTTTAGGCTCACCACCTTTGGCATTTGCCGCAGGCGTGGAGGTTTTCTCCGGCCTTCTTCTTTTGTTGGTCGTTGAAGTGGAGGGGGTCGTTGCAGTAGGCATCTTGGTGATTGTTGTCCTTTGTTGTTTAATAGGACGGTCCTTTTCTTTTTGCACCTTCGCCTTCTTCTGTTGACAAGAATGACCTGGGTCAATCACGGAGTCTTGAACCCTACGCCAAACCTTGTATATTTTTTAGGACAGCCGTTGAGGGGGATGTTCTTGCTTCGTTTCTGGAGCTCTCTCCGCAGGTGGAGGAGACCTCTTCAATGTAGCGGTTGGAGAGTTCTTCCGTACCCTTCTCAGCAGTTCAAAGCTGTTCCCAGTTGGAACAGCAGCGTTGACTTCCACCACTGGAGCTGGTGGAGTGAGCCCTGAGGGAGAGTTGCCCCCTGCCTTCCTCACTCGTTGCCAATGGCGACGTCGAGCATGACGAGCCGTTGGGACTGGCTCGGAGATTGAGACATCTTCTTTTTGCCCCCTGTCTGAATGAGGCGCCGCCGGTGTTAACCTCTTAAAGACTGAGGTTGTCTTTTGAGGAGTGATATTCAACCTGTCGAAGACAGATCCTCGAGTAGTGGGAGGAGCAGGAATCGTCAGCCTTGAAAAGACTGACTCTTTGACAGGGGAAGCCGCCTTGACGACTTCTGGAGCAACAGTTATTGCCTTCCTCGGGACAGCCAATTTAGAGTTCTGATTTAGCCTGGTGAAAACAGAGGCTGTCGGTTTGGTAGTGAGCGACCTGTTCACAGGGGCCGTCGTAGCAGTGAGCCGGTCGAAGACCGACTTTTTGTTCACTTCCGGTGCAGGTATTGGCATAGGGAAGCTTGTAGGTGGGATCATGGTCCCGAAGAACAGACCAGTGGTGGTTTGGGTCACCTAGTCTGCCGGAAGAGTGAGGAAGGAAGCCGCTTGGGGCCCATATGCTACACCTCCGGGGGAGGTGGAGCGTCTATTGCAGTGGCACTTCGAGCAGTTGGTGCAGTTAGAGGCCATTGAATCTTGAGTTCTGCACCAGGCAAAAGACCAAATCTTAGTAACTTGAAATCCGAAGGCAACCATTTAACAAACCGCGATTGGTTCGCGAGGACGACACACGAAGTGTGGAGTGGAAAGAGGAAAAGGTCCCACCGGGCGTGCCAGAATCTATTCCCCTCCGAATGGCGGCGCAAGACTGCGATGTCCTGACGCTGAGATTCGGGGTAGATGCTATTTGGTTTTATCCGTCCACCTCTCCGAAGATGCCAAGTTGATTTATGGCACCGTATATCAGAAGTTTAGACGGATGCGGCCGATGTAGCAGACTTCATCAGATTCCCCTTCGCTTGAGGGGTTTTTGATTATGGGGACGCTCTTCCCTGCAGGCGCAAGCCCCTGCAGTTAATTACGCTACCGTGTCGCGGTAACAACTTTCTCCTTCTCCAGAATTTCACTTCGTGTCGTGTGTGTTTGTTTTGTTTGTGGTTGCCCGTGGATTGTATACGGAGACTGAGTAATGCCGTCGTCCGTAGGACGCGGATTAGTCCAAATCCGTATTTACTTAGATTTGGGTTTGGTGTTTTTAGTTTAAGGATACGTTAGCCGTATTGTGGCTAAGATCAACTTAAACGTTCGTTAAGGATACGTTAGTCCTGTTTTGAGACTAAGATCAACTTAACGGGACCGTTTAGATCCGGCAAAAGAGCATTTGGGGGCTCTGTTGCTCCAGTTTAGGGACGTAGTGGTCCGTGTTCCAGTTTAGGGACGTAGTGGTCCGTATTCCAGTTTAGGGACGTGGTGGTCTATGTTCCAGTTTAAGGACGTGGTGGTCCGACATTAGTTTAGGGACGTTTCGGTCCAATATTAGTTTAGGGACGTCTCGGTCCGATATTAGTTTAAAGACGTTTCGGTCCATTATTAGTTTAGGGACATTTCGGTCCAATATTAGTTTAGGGACGTTTCGGTCCACGAGTTTAAGGACCCCGCAGTCCGTATTCATGTGTGGTTGTTGGGACCCGTCGCCTCTCTGACGTCGTTGAAGGATTACAACGAGAGGTGTCAGAGGAGCTCGGAGATGTACCCTCGAACCGGATATAAATTGATTTAGGAGAGCAGTTGTGCTCAGTCAATTTAATTTGAGGACTTACGGCCATGATTGGGCTAAGTCCAGTTGAAAAATATTCAACGCTTTTATTTATTTTTGGTCTATTAGACATGTGCTAGGGCTTTGCCCACATTTAAATAATGCATTGCATTACTTTTTATTTTTGTTTGGGCTCTGCCCATAAAGGAAGCAGAGCATCAATTTTGTTTGGGCTCTGCCCATTTATAAATGATGCAGAGCATCAATTTTACTTGGGCTCTGCCCTTTATCAATGATGCAGAGCATCAATTTTATTTGGGCTCTGCCCCTTTTATTGCTTTGCCATTTATTTTGGCCTGTTAGGTCTTTTAATTGGGCCTGGCCCTTCAGGAAAAGAAATGCATTGCATTTGTCAGGCGCTTTGCGCCAATCACTGAGCGCAAGCGCTTGTGGTGAGGACACGTGTCATGCTCTGGTAAGCGTAAGCGCAACGGCGCAGTGCGCTGCGCTAGTGCGCTGCGCTGTTGCGCTGCTGACACATGGCGCGCTCTGGTGAGTTGCGCCAATTCCAGAGAGCAAAGCTCTATTTCAAGAGCGCGTAGCGCAAGTTGTTCTGTAGCTGACACGTGGCGCTCTCTCAAGAGCGCAACAGCGCAGTTTGGAAGTGCAAAGCACTAAGAATCTTTTAGATTCAGGAACAGAATTGCAGAGCACTATTTGATTTCTTGATCTAATTTGGATCATAGAAAAATAAATTTTTCTTTTTGTTTCAAGAACCAGAGGTTCATAAAAGTGCAAAGCACTATTTTTATTTTGTTGTTTTCTTGTTTTTAAAGAACCAGTGGTTCATGAGAAGTGCAAAGCACTGTTTATTATGTGAAGAACATTGATCTGGTTTTTAGATCAATGATTTATTAAAAGAGATTTCTTCTCTCTCGTGAAGGTTTTTACCTTTTCTTTTAAATTTTCTCAGAGTTCTCTCTCTGTTTGAAGCTCTTGACTTTTTTCAAGAAAAATGTTGATGATTGAATTGAGGCTTGGGGTCCTTTTTATAGTGCCCATAAATTAGTTAAATTTGTTAAAGAGATCTTTCTCTGAGTGATTCGTGGAATTTTCCCCACCGTTGGATCTTTGATCCAAGGGCTTCTGCTTTGCAGAAGAAAATCTTCTTGTTTTAACAAGAACAGAAAAGATTTCTTAGAATTTTAATTCTGTTTGGCGCAGATGCCCCAGCGCGTGACATGTGTCGCGCAGCGCAACTGCGCTAGCACATCTGCGCTGACACGTGTCGCGCAGCGCAACTGTGCGAGCGCATCTACGCTGACACGTGTCGCGCAGCGCAGTGCCTGCGCAACTGAAGCGTTGCTTCCTTTAATTTTGCTTAAAATAGAGTTTTGCTCTGATTGGGCGCGCCTTCTTGGGCGCTGTGCTGACGTATCAGCGCCTGACATGTGGCGCGTTGCGCCCAAGATTTGAAGCGTTGCTTCAAAATTTTGAATTTTGAATTTCAACAGAGCTTTGCTCTGATTGGGCGAAACATGACCATCTTTCATGACTTTCTTCTTCGCCAATGTTGACATTGCCCATAAACGATTCATTTCCAGACGAACGGCTCTTGATCATATCTTGCGAACCTTGGTTCGCGGATATTGTGAATTATTTAGCAACGGGACTTCTACCCAGCGAATGGTCAAAACAAGACAATCACCGATTTCTATCCCAAGCAAAACACTTTTACCGGGATGAACCTTATTCGTTTAAATATTGTCCCGATCAAATCATTCGCCTATGTGTCCCTAATAATGTAATCAAAAGTGTATTGTCTTTCTGCCATGATCAGGCATGTGGCGGTCACTTTGGTCCAAGGTAAACGGCGGAGAAAGTTTTGCAATGTGGTTTTTATTGGCCAACGTTATTCAAAGATACATACGGGTATTGCAAAACTTGTTCACGGTGTCAACACATGGGTCGGATTTCACGGAGAAACGAGATGCCGCTCCGACCTATCTTGGTTGTGGAGATATTTGATGTTTGGAGAATTGATTTTATGGGCCCATTTCCCAATTCTTTTAGGAATTTATACATCTTATTAGCTGTTGATTATGTCTCTTAATGGGTGGAAGCGGTACCGTGTCGCACTAATGACAACAAGGTTGTTGTTAAGTTCCTTAAAGAAAATAATTTTTCACGATTCGGACACCCTCGCGCTATAATTAGCGACAATGAGACGCATATTTGTAATCAGTCTTTCAAGGCTTTGATGCAGAAATATTCAATCAACCATAAACTTTCTACGCCCTATCATCCCCAAACAAACGGGCAAGCTGAGATCTCTAATAGACAGATCAAATAAATTTTGGAGAAAACGGTTCCTACAAACCATACAAATTGGTCTACCAAATTGACGTATGCTTTTTGGGCATTTCGTACCGCTTATAAGTCCGATCTTGATATGTCTCCATACCGACTAGTGTTTGGGAAGGCTTGCCACTTGTTCCCTCATTAAAAAAGAGAGAAAAAGGGGGAGAAAATTCCCTACAACTCAAACCTCGCGTTTTAAACATGTAAGTGCCTATATGCAAAAACATATAGGTGCTGTAATCAAACAAACTGATAGGCTAATAAGACTCGCATGTTAAACACGTGAACGCCTATGCAAAGCATATAGGCGTGTAATCAAACAACTGATAGGCTAATTAGCCTCACATATTAAACACGTGAGCGCCTATATGCGAAGCATATAGGCGCCGCGGTCAAACAACTATAGGCCAAATTGATCTCATGTGCTAAACACGTGAGTGCCCATATGCAGGGCATTTGGGCGCCAAATCATAGAAGCTAAATAAGTTTCATGTGTTAAACACGTGAGGGCACCTCCTTATGTAGAATTAAGTTCTACTCAAATAAGGAACCGTTGGATCAAAGATCCAATAGTGATTAAGCATAGAATTAAATTCTATTGGGAGAGGTATTTTCTGTTAAACAAAAAGTTGGTGGATCAAAAATCCAATGAGATGGAAAATATTTCCCATATCTTTCTAAACAAAGAAAGACTGTGCTCTGTTAAACCGAGCACCCTTGGATTAAAAATCCAATGGTGATAAAAATATCACCGTTCAATTGAATCTTATTTCATATATGGGAGAATATTACCCCAATCTTGTTAAAAACAAGAATAACATATTCTGTAAAATAGAAGTCCTTGGATTAAAATCCAACGGTGGATAGAATTCCCCAAACAGATTTTGAGACCAATTAAATCAATTGGAATCTCTCAATGAGAGATTTTCTCAAAACAGATTAACAATCTGCCTTTACTATATAAAGGACCCGAGATTTCAAGCTTCAAAGGAGAGACAGTCAGAAAAAGAAAAAAAACCTGATAAGCTTCTGCAAAAAAAATACAGTGAGCTCTAGAAAGAATAGAGAATTTAATTCTCAAAGGAAGAAGACTCTCCTCCTTCAAAACACTCTAGGTAAATAAAAAAGGAGAGATTAAAAGTATCTATGTTGCCTAGTATAACGGATATAAGGGTTTAACCTTTCATACAAGAACTTAGTTCTTCCTCTGCTTTGAGATTTGCAAAAGAAAATCTCCTCACAAATTGAGAATTTAATTCTCATCGGGGAGATTCTGTTCTTCAGACTCAAAACTTAGGGAAAAGAACCAGGTTAAAAAGAAAGAAAAAGAAAATGAACATATGTTCTGAGAATTCAATTCCCCCAAAATTAGGGTTTAACCCTACATAAAGAACCCAGCTCTTATAAAAATAAAAGAGAACTTAGTTCTCCAATAATAACAAAGATGATGATTCAAGATCTTCAAAACAGAAACCTTGATGGCTAAAAAGTCATTAACAGAGATTAATATCTCTAAAAACAAGAAAAACTTGGCGTCTCACATGAAACACACGTGAGTAAAACTAGTGCTTAGCACTATCATTTTTTCCTCATGTGTTTCCCACGTGAGTGCTTAAAACAAATAGAAGGAAAACACGCCACATGCTTACCATGTGAGTGTCCAAAGAGCAGAGGGAAACCCCTTTGTGTTGGATAGGCATCCACCAAATAAAGCAGCCCAACACCCCAAAAGAAAGCAATCATGTGAAATACATGTGAAACACCCTTGGAAACACAAAATCTGGTATCTCACGTGCTTCACACGTGAGCCCCAGCCAAGTGCTTAGCACTTATGACAAAAGGGGGTGAGCAAATAAAACCTGAAATTATTGTTCAGCACTCACGTGCTTCCCAAGTGAGTGCCATGCAAAGTGCTTAGCACTCCATGTTCAGTCAGAATGATTAAGTGTTTAGCCTTGTTTGGGCAGTGACCATATCTGAGCACCTCACGTGAAAAACACGTGAGCGCCATAAAAGATTATTGCTCAGCACTATTCCAGTACCCCACGTGAAATACACGTGAGCACTGCATATATTAGTGTTTAACACTACTGGATAGTATAGAAACCCAGTCTCAGCCCAAATTGGCTAAGTTTCCTAAGGTTAAACCTCTTTGATTTTAAATCAATCAAGCCCATATTGCTCATGTAGAGTTAAATTCTACTCAAATAAGGAACCGTTGGATCAAAGATCCAATAGTGATTAAGCATAGAATTAAATTCTATTGGGAGAGGTATTTTCTGTTAAACAAAAAGTTTGTGGATCAAAGATCCAATGAGATGGAAAATATTTCCCATATCTTTCTAAACAAAGAAAGATTGTGCTCTGTTAAACCGAGCATCCTTGGATTAAAAATCCAATGGTGATAAAAATATCACCGTTCAATAGAATCTTATTCCATATATGGGAGAATATTACCCCAATCTTGTTAAAAACAAGAATAACATATTCTGTAAAATAGAAGTCCTTGGATAAAAAATCCAACGGTGGATAGAATTCCCCAAACAGATTTTGAGACCAATTAAATCAATTGGAATCTCTCAATGAGAGATTTTCTCAAAACAGATTAACAATCTGCCCCCACTATATAAAGGACCCGAGATTTCAAGTTTCAAAGGAGAGAGTCAGAAAAAGAAAAAAACCCCGATAAGCTTCTGCAAAAAAAAATACAGTGAGCTCTAGAAAGAATAGAGAATTTAATTCTCAAAGGAAGAAGACTCTCCTCCTTCAAAACACTCCAGGTAAATAAAAAAGGAGAGATTAAAAGTATCTCTCTTGCCTAGTATAACGGATATAAGGGTTTAACCCTTCATATAAGAACTTAGTTCTTCCTCTGCTTTGAGATTTGCAAAAGAAAATCTCCCCACAAATTGAGAATTTAATTCTCATCGGGGAGATTCTGTTCTTCAGACTCGAAACTTAGGGAAAAGAACCAGGTTAAAAAGAAAGAAAAAGAACATATGTTCTGAGAATTCAATTCCCCTAAAATTAGGGTTTAACCCTACTTAAAGAACCCAGTTCTTATAAAAATAAAAGAGAACTTAGTTCTCCAATAATAACAAAGATGATGATTCAAGATCTTCAAAACAGAAACCTTGATGGCTAAAAAGTCATTAACAGAGATTAATATCTCTAAAAACAAGAAAACTTGGCGTCTCACGTGAAACACACGTGTGTAAAACTAGTGCTTAGAACTATTATTTTTGCCTCATGTGTTTCCCACGTGAGTGCTTAAAACAAACAGAAGGAAAACACGCGACATGCTTACCACGTGAGCATCCAAAGAGCAGAGGGAAACCCCTTTGTGTTGGATAGGCATCCACCAAATGAAGTAGCCCAACACCCCAAAAGAAAGCAATCATGTGAAATACATGTGAAACACCCTTGGAAACACAAAATCTGGTATCTCACGTGCTTCACACGTGAGCCCCAGCCAAGTGCTTAGCACTTATGACAAAAGGGGGTAAGCAAATAAAACCTGAAATTAATGTTTAGCACTCACGTGCTTCCCAAGTGAGTGCCATGCAAAGTGCTTAGCACTCCATGTTCAGTCAGAATGATTAAGTGTTTAGCCTTGTTTGGGCAGTGACCATATCTGAGCACCTCACGTGAAAAACACGTGAGCGCCATAAAAGATTATTACTCAGCACTATTCCAGTACCCCACGTGAAATACACGTGAGCACTGCATATATTAGTGTTTAACACTACTGGATAGTATAGAAACCCAGTCTCAGCCCAAATTGGCTAAGTTTCCTAAGGTTAAACCTCTTTGATTTTAAATCAATCAAGCCCATATTGCTCATGATCTCCCAAACTGATTTTTAGTCTCATACATGACTAAAGACCTGTTATTGATGATATCCAAAGTGATATTCATTCTATATCTCCTAAGGTAATCTTAGTCTCAAATATGACTAACGATTCTTAGAACCATCATCCCTTTTTTCTCAAATACGGGATTTGGTTTAAGGGTACATCTCTTCACGCCTCTGATACATGGCGTTGTAATTTTTCAACGTCTTCAGAGAGGTGGCGGATCCCGATGACTAATAACTTCTTTCGTCCCGCATTTATGCACTTCCAAATTGACGTGCATGCCTTAAATCGGATCGTGACCCAAATTGGGCGCATTCCATATCACCATGTTTCACTTCATCACGTAACAAATACACGTGCACGCAAGATGAATAAGGGATCGAAATTTCCTTAAACTAATATTCGCCCTAAATACGACGATATGGACCAAAATGTTCCTAGACTAATATTCGCCCCAAACACGGCTGTATTGGACTGCGATGTCCTTAAACTAAAATAATCGAGCCCAAGTGCTCATATGTTTAAGTTGATCTTAATCTCAAACCAGATTAACGGTCCTTAAATAAACTAAACCCAAATATAAAATTTACGGATTTGGACTGATCCGCGCCCTACGGGCGGCAACATAAACTAGTCTCCGTATACAATCCACGGGAAACCTAAACCAACAAAAACACACACGACACGAAGTGAACTTCCGGAGTAGGAGAAAGTAGTTATCGCAATGCGGTAACGTAGTTAACTGCAGGGGCTTGCGCCTGCAGGGAAGAGCGTCCCCACAATCAAAATACCCCTCATAAAATGAGGGGGAATCTGATGAAGTCTGCTACAACGGTCGCATCCATCCAAACCTCCGATATACGGTGCCATAAATCAACTTGGTATCTTCGGAGAGGTGGACGGATAAATCCAAATAGCATCTGCCCCAGAATTCAGGCCAGACATCCTAACATTCCGGTCCGTCTTCCGGCGGTGAACAGATTCTGGCACGCCCGGTAGGACATTTTCCTCTTTCCACTCCACACTTCGTGTGTAGTGTTTCGCGAACAAAATCGCGGTTTGCTATGATTGCCCTTGGATTTGAGGTACTAACATTTGGTGTCTTGCTCCTATGCAGAAAAATCGATGGCTTCCAACTGCACTTCTTGCAACAGCAACTCTCGCTCCGCCTCAGCTGGAGGAGTGATCTACGGGCCCAACACGGCCTCAATCTTTTCAATGCCGGTGGGGTAAGTAACTCAATCCACTACGGGACTATTCTTCGGGACCATGTTCCCACCAGTGGGAGTCGGTGCCTCAGCACCGCAGGAAGAAGCTCCCAAGAGGTCGGTCTTCGATCGACTTGCAACAACAACGACCCCTCTCAACGGGCCGTCCAAATCTGGTGTCTCAGTCTTCAACAGGCTGAGCCGAAGCTCAAACGGGCCCTCAAAGAAGCTCGTGATACATGAAGGGGCTGCCCTAAAACGGATATCACTCCCAACTCCTGCTATGGACGGAACAGTCAAAGGTGCTTCCCCTACCAGAAGATCGGTCTTTGAAAGATTGGGCATTCATCCTCAAACCTTGGCAAGGACGTCAATCTTCAACAGGTTAACGCCAACATCATCCCCTCACCAAATCCGGGGGCACGAAGAAGCCGCTTCCAAATCTGAGGCGGTCCCGTCTGCAGGACATGCTCTACGTCGCCACTGGCGCCGAGTGAGGAAAGCTGGGGGCAACTCCCCTTATGGATTTATCCCACCAGCTCCAATGGTGGTGTAACAACCCTAATTTTCCTATACAAATTTTTTTCAAATATTTTTTTATCAAAATCCATAAAGAGATATTTTAGCCTGAGCACAAGATATAAGTAATTATTTTTCTTTTTAATTACAAGTTAAAAGAATGTAACAACTCCATTTTTAGTGTACAAAAATTTGCTTTAAAATTAATGTATACTTGGGGTATTTACATTTACTGTTATTACTTTAAGTAATTAATTAACTCTATATAATTACAAGAAGGAGCTTGTGGCTTATTGGTAATACCTTGCACTGCTGAACCAAGTCACCAGAGTTCAAATCCCATACCCCACATTATTTTTAATATTGATTTTTTTAAAACTTTTAGAATACCAAGGGTTTACACGTGCATATCTCACAAAAACCCCACTACACCCAAAAATGTAACATTATCAGGAGTTAGATGAACCGTCAGGGGAGGGGGATACCGGCCGCCTGACTCGGCTGGGAATCGGCCAAATCGGCCTCGACTCGGCCGACTCAGTCCTCCGACCGAGTCACGGCCGTGTCGGCCGATTCCAGCGACAACCCCAACATGAAAATTGTGTCTTTTCATATTCCCTATGCACCTACAAAATTTCAGCCTCAGACCATTTCCAGAGCTCTTTTAAAACCCCAATTACTCCATTTTTAATACATTTTATCACATTTTTCATTTTTAATTTTCACCTACCCTAACTATAGCTTAACCTTATAAATACCACCCCTACTCTCTACCCTCTCACCCCAAACTCTGAGCCAACTCTCTAGAATTTTCAAGAAAATTTTGTGTGCAATCGAAGTGAGCGAAAGGCGAAGCTCCGGCGGACTCTTCGGCGGATTTTCCGGCAACGTCCGTAGGAACTCTCGGCGACGAAAAGACGCACCGCCGACTCCTTCCAAACTATCTCCCTCTTCAAGTTGTCCAAAACCCGTAAGTCCCAATTTCTACCTATCTCTTCTATCTAAAAATACGGATTTACAAAACCCGACGGAATCGGAACAAATCCAATTTCCGATTCGGTTTCCTATAAAATTCCACTTCTCAATAATACAATCATACTTAAACTTCCTCACGTTGACTATTAAACACTAATCAAACAAATTGATCAACTTTCATTACATAAAATGATAGCTATTTCCATTCGTCGTATTTTTCACTTAAATACCACATTGTTTCAATCCTGCATTTAACTTCATCAAACTTGCTATACATTTAAAGTAGATCACGAGGTAACGACCTACCTCCTCACACACTCACATACAACCTAACACGGTACCCTCGAGAACTCAGAATACGGAAAACAAACATTTTCATTTAAATACCCTTTACTAAATAAAGCCATTCTAAAAGATTTAGTATTGATACACTTTTTAAATAAATACCACTTATTATGAAATTAGGATAAGTTGTGGACATCAGTCGTTTATCTAAATCTGACTTTGTGGTGTCTAGGATAGGCAAGTGAGAAAGGTAATTTTAAAAGGCCCGTTTCACTGTGATTCGTGAGCGGATCCCTCCTTTCTTCACTTGTACTTACCTGGCCACAATTGGCGGTGAAGAGGCGATTTGAGGTATCTCACAACTTGTCGTTTTGGACCAGTTAGGAATAGTCTAGTTGACTTAGGAGTCCCTAGAACATAGAATACGGAAAATTGACATCTTTACAAATAAATACCATTTACTTCGTAAAACCGTTTTTTAAAGGATTTAGTATTTATACAATCTTTGCAAAGCTCCGGTGCAACCCATTTTGGGGAACCCGTTCGGGATGGTACAGATTATCGCACATCCTTGGGCTTAGTAGTGCGAGATTCAGACCTCCGCAAGGAGCATTCGGTCTCGAAAGATTTAAAATACGACATCTTAAGAAAACGAGATTTCTAAAGTATTATAGACATATACAAAAATTATTTTCATAAAGATATTTGTATATGCAACATAAACATATTTATTTTTGAAGTATTATCAATATTCCACCTTTTCCACAATATCACAAGAATCAAGTTTACACTAAAATACCATAAATTCCACACAAATCAGTATTACAAATAAATACCTTTATTTCTGAAATTAGGATTTTTCACTAGAAATATCACAATATAAAATCCACATTCATTACAACTCTAAAGACGAATAATAAATACTTGGGGTGTATTTTGAAAAAGTATATAAAAGTATTTTTACATAAAACCCCCTCAAGTTATATAAATTTTCCTAAGGACCCTAGTAAACATAGGTTTAAGCGAAACCAATCTCTTGAGCCTCAGGGAGCCGGAGAAGTGGGTGCTTGCCTATCTAAGGTAGACAAATTAATAAAAACAATCAGGACTTCAATTTACTTTGCTAATTGTCTGACTCAGTTTGAGTCTCAGTATAATCTGACTTGAATATGATTCAAGTACAATCTACAATCTATAATCTACAATTTTCAATATTACAATTCAACATGAATCCATGAATCCAATTATCAATCTATACAACTTAACTGAACCGAACCATGGATATACATTCCATTTACATGGTTCTCCAGTTATTCCATTTACATGATTCTACGGTTACATCCGTTTACTGATATCATGGTTTCTGTCAGTCAATCAATTATACAATCAATATAATTTACAAGACAAATAATACAATAAAAACACTACGGGGTTTAAGGGGTAGATTGGTACGGAAGGTGTTAAAAGTGGCACGAGATGGTAAGATTAAGACACCTAACCTATATTCCGTTGCTGTTGTACCGTGGCATAACGGTTTATTGAGTTCCTGATACCTTAATCTCCGAAGAAAGTGAGACTCCTCTCGTATACACTGGCATCCTTCTGTACCAAGCTACAAACAATAGCGTTAACACTAAATACAACATTACAATAATATAATACAACATTAAAAACTACTCTCTCTCTCTCTCTCTTACTCTCTGTCTATTTCTCCCTTATCTTTGGGACTTACCGAGCGACCTGTTCGCTGACGACATTCTATTTCTTTCTTCTTTGAACATCGTCAGGTGATTTGGACCCGTCAGAGATCAAGCCCACTGCTGAAGACTTGGACCAGTTTAATGAAGACCCCGAGCTCTAATCATTGTACACTTTCCATTCAGTACTTTTATTTCTGTAATGCTATTGTTTAGGCATTGTTTTTTTTATCCAGTTGTATTTACTTTTCATGCATTGTACAAAACAATGTTAATAAATAAAGTTGCTGTTCAGTTTATATATTTTTTCTCTTGTGTATTTACTTTTATATTGCTTAGATACGCTTAGCGTATTTACTTCACAGTAAATACGTAGCGGCCTCGTCGCGTCCCCTTCGCCGTATACCGGGAAGCGGGGCGTGACAGGTGGAAGTTGACGATGCTGTTCCAACTGGGAACAACTTTGATATGCTCAGGAGTGTACGGAAGAACTCTCCAACGGCGGTGCTAAAGAGATCGCCCCCGCCTGCAGAAGCCACAGTGCAGGCAAAGACGGAGCAACCTCTGTAAGTCGATGTTCAACACCCCAATACTTATGGGGAGGCGGAAATATGAATAACAATCTTGTTCTATGATCAAACATCGATTAACCGTATGAATCGTTTGCTAAACAAGTTTTAACAAAAGCTATAGAGTTCTAAACTACTATGTTAAGAGATTATACCAAACGGTTCTAGTCCTTCGTCTTAATGTTATCTACGGCCTCTTTGGATCTCCACGTCCTCTTCGGCTTTCTTCCGTAATAGACGATCCACCCGAGAACCCTAATCCAAGCTATAACCTCTAAACTTGAGGTTACTTAGTTTCTCTAGTTGCTAAATAGAGTAGCTAAGGTGATGTAGAGATAGGTTATGGAGTAATTAGTCTTTCCTAATCCTTGTTCTCAACTCATGAGGGTAGGATTAGGTTTGGTGAAGGAGAGAGAACTTGAAGAGAGAGAGTGAGAAGATGATAATGATAATAATATATGAAATGAAAAAGCTTCCCACTAGATATATGAAACATAATGAATTAAAAAGAAATGAATAATAAGAGATTATTCATCATGTTTCATTAATGCAAGTGGGTGATTCATTATGTGAGTCATTAAGCATTTAATAATGCATTAATGACATGATGAATCACTCACAATGAGTCACTAATTCATTAAATGAAAATGCCACCTCTCCCTTCATGTCACATCCTTCTAGAAGCTTCTCGAAAAATTACGAGAACGCCCCTCTCATCCGTGAAAACACGGAAAAACTTTAGACTGTATAAATCCAATAACCTGATACTAGAATCTGGCTTAAACCAAAGTCGGCTAGTAAAAAACTGTCCGAATGTCGTACGTGCGTTCAAACACGTATGCGTCCGAACCTTTGTCGTAAAACCATACGACCTCTATATCTTTTCGCCTGGGTTTGGGAAATCTCTGTGTGGGACTCTAAAGACTCGACTACTACGCTGGCAGTGGGTTTAACCACAGACCGCAAGCGGCACTAGCTGTACGTAACGGTCCCCAGGTAGTTGTCGATAAGAAAGCTGATGAGGTAACCCATCTGAAATCCTACTGAGCCTGTCTGTGACAATATCCGCGCAGTCCGGTCTGTTCGTCTAAGAGTATCGCATGTATGGTCTAGGGAGGTGGTGGACGTCAGACCCCTAATAACCGTACAAGTCGTGTCGGTATGGTTCAAGACCACCCGAGAATCTACTGATCATTCCATCAGTAATTCTCAATCAGCCCTGGCCAGGGACTTATGGTAATGACCAACCGACCACAGTGCGATATCAACTCCCTATACCGGGAGAGACGAATCCCTAACAGTCACTCACTGCCTCCACATGGCTCGGGACTGTGCCCAACTGAAACCTGTTTGCATGACTCCTTTGAGCCGTGGTAGGGTAATAATCAAAGCACAGTGGGAACTCACACGAGACAAATGATGACTTTAAGTCAACGGACTATCTGCACACATGTCACCTGAGAACTGCTATCTGACGTTAGGTATAATACCATCCAGTCAGTTCTCGGCGAGTCCTGTCCGGTGTACTCACACCCAGTGAGCATCTGTATACAATCTTAGGTGAACACCATCAATGGTTGCGGGACCAATCCATTGCCCCTCGTCAGGGTCAAGATATGTATACACTAGTCTACTCCGGAGTATCGATGCCCAATCTCGATACTCCTGCGACCAGGGACATCTAAGGGTGTGCCTATTGACTATCCAGCTCCCACTAGTATGACTGCCATCACAACGCCGGTAGTCAGACAAAACACCCTATGGGCTTTATCAACATATATATATATATAGATACCAAGTAAAAAATATCATACGTTAAGACAAAGTCAAACCAAATAGCGTACTATCATATCAAGCAAGACTGTCATGTACATACATATCCCAAGCATCCTATACAATATAGGCCTCTAGGGCATATATATCCAACAATCTCCCACTTGCACTAAGGCCTATAATTGGCGCAATGAGTACCCACTGTCTCTACCAGATCCAGTTGCTTGCGTACCGCATGCCCAACATCTCAAAAAGCCTCTTGAACTGTACTTGAGGAATGGCCTTGGTGAATGGATCTGCCGTGTTGTCTTTTGTGTCTACTCTCCGTATCTCGATCTCCCGACGATCCACGATCTCCCTGATCAGGTGAAACCGCCTTAAGATATGCCTGGATTTCTAATGGGACCTTGGTTCCTTCGCTAAACCTACAGCGCCATTGTTATCGCAATACAAAGGTATTGGATTGGCAATGGACGGAACTACCTGAAGTTCAGAAAGGAACTTCCTCATCCAGACAGCCTCTTTTGCGGCTTCACTAGCAGCTATATACTCAGCCTCCATAGTTGAGTCTGCGACGGTATTTTGTTTGGAACTCTTCCAACATACCGCCCCTCCATTGAGGGTAAACACAAAACCCGAAATAGATTTAGAATCATCCTTATCACTTTGGAAGCCGGAGTCGGTAAAAGCCTCTACCTGGAGGTCCCTATTACCGTAAATCAAGAACATCTCCTTAGTCCTTCTCAGGTACTTGAGAATGTTCTTCACCGCTCTCCAATGTTTCTCATCTGGGTCAGACTGATACCTGCTTACCACACTAAGTGCGTAAGCTACATCCGGTCTGGTACATAACATCGCATACATTATTGATCCTACCGCCGAAGCGTAGGGTATAATGCCCATGCGAGCCCTCTCTTTATCAGTCTTTGGAGACATCTCTTTGGAGAGGGTGATTCCGTGACAAGCGGGCATATTGCCGCGCTTGGAATCTTCCATACTAAATCTCTTTAGTATAGTGTCTATATACCTGGACTGTGAAAGTCCTAATATTCTATTAGATCTATCTCGATAGATCTTAATGCCCAGAATGTATGATGCATCTCCCAAGTCTTTCATAGAGAATTTCTGTGACAAGAAGAGCTTTACTGATTGTAGTATAGGGATATCATTCCCTATCAGTAGTATGTCGTCGACGTATAAAACGAGGAAGACTACTGCTCCTTCTACAATCTTCCTATAAATACATGGTTCATCTATATTTTTGATAAAGTCAAATTCCTTGACTGTTTCATCAAAGCAGATGTTCCAACTCCGCGATGCTTGCTTTAACCCATAAATGGATTTAAGCAATTTGCACACTCTTCCGCTGCTCCCACTGTCTAAGAAACCTTTTGGTTGATCCATGTAAACACTCTCTTCTAGATGTCCATTTAGAAAAGCCGTTTTTACATCCATTTGCCAGATTTCATAGTCATGGAAGGCAGCAATGGCAAGCATGATCCGAATGGATTTAAGCATAGCTACTGGTGAAAAAGTTTCATCATAGTCCAATCCTGGTCTTTGACGAAAACCTTTTGCAACTAGTCTAGCTTTGTAGGTTTCCACTTGTCCAAATGTACCAATCTTCTTTTTGAAGATCCATTTGCACCCAACTGGTTTTACCCCAGGAGGAGCAACTTCTAAAGTCCATACTTTATTGGTGTACATGAATTCCATTTCGGATCTCATTGCATCCAGCCACTTCACTGAGTCGCTACTTGTGATAGCCTGCTGAAAACTAGTAGGCTCATCATCATCGATGATGCAATCCTCTCGATCCCCATCAAGAAGAAAACCATAGTATCTTTCAGGAGGATGAGAAAGCCTACTAGATTTGCGGAGTGGCGTTGGTTCGTCATGTTCTATTGAAATCTGAGATTCTTCTAAGTCCTCGGTTGCAGTTTGAGGTTCTGGAATTTCTTCCAGTTCTACCGCGCTCCCACTAATTTCTTTTGCAAGAAATTCGCTTTCTAAGAAGACAATATGACGAGCGACAAACACCTTTTGTTCTTCAGTGTGGTAGACCATGTACCCCCTTGAATGCTTGGGGTATCCTACAAACTTGCATAAAACCGATCGTGCTTCGAGCTTGTCTGGATTATGCTTTTTAACATATACCGGACACCCCCATATCTTGATATACTTGAGATATGGTCTCTTCCCACACCACATTTCATATGGAGTGGTAGGTACAGACTTAGTTGGAACTCTATTCAATAGGTATGCGGCTGATTCTAGAGCAAATCTTCAGAAGGAAAGTGGCAACTCAGCACTACTCATCATTGAACGCACCATATCTAATAGCGTGCGATTCCTTCTTTCTGATACACCATTATGCTGAGGTATATAAGGTGGAGTAAGCTGAGAGAGAATTCCATTCGCTTTTAAGTATTCAAGGAAACTGGTACTTAAGTATTCTCCACCTCGATCAGATCGAAGTGTCTTGATGCTTTTACCAGTTTGTTTCTCTACTTCATTTTTATACTCCTTAAACTTCTCAAAAGCCTCGGATTTATGCTTTATTAAGAACACATGTCCATACCTAGAGAAGTCATCAGTAAAAGTGATGAAGTAGGAGTGACCACTTCGTGCATGTATAGACATCGGACCCCATACATCACTGTGTACTAGTCCCAAGAGTTCAGTGGCTCTTTCTCCGTGTCCGGTGAATGGAGATTTGGTCATTTTTCCTTTGATACATGATTGACAAGTTGCATATGATGAATATTCAAACGGATCTAGATATCCATCTTTATGTAACTTAGTCAACCTTGTTTCATTTATATGACCAAGTCTACAATGCCATAGGAAGGCTTGATTCGAATCTGGAGCCTTTCGTTTACGCGTGTTTTGAATATTGAAAATTTGAGGTTGATTAAGTATGTATATGCCGTTTTCCAGTGTGCCAGACCCAATCAGTTCTTGATTTAGGAGAATGTTCATGACATTTCTTTCAAGCACAAAATTATATCCTTTATTAGACAACAAAGATACTGATATAATATTACACAACATACTAGGAATACAAAAACAGCTATACAATACCAAAATGTGTCCACTATTCAACCCTAGGTGATATTCCCATATTGCAACTGCATCTACATGCATTCCATTGCCCATCCGGAGAGTCATATCACCTGCCCCTAGTACTCTACTATTTCTCAGATCCTACAAAGAATTACAGATGTGAGAACCAGAACCGGTATCAAGTACCCATGAAGTAGAGTTTACTGAAAGACAATTTTCGATTACGAACACACCTGAAGCAGAAGCAACAGCTTGCTTCATGTCCTTGGCTTTAAAGGCCAAACAGTCCTTCTTCCAGTGCCCTTGCTTGTAACAATAGAAGCACTCGTTCTTTTCTGCCTTTACCCTTCCTGCCTTGTTCGTTCCCTGCACCTTCTTGACCCCACCCTTCGGTTTGGTGGCTTTCATCTTCTTCTTCCCTTTAGCTTTCGCTTTAGATTTAGAAGAAGATGATTGGCCAACATACAGAACGGGGGTCTTCTCCTTTTTCAAGGAGGTCTCTGCTACCCTCAACATATTGAGAAGCTTTGGAAGATCCGCTTCCATTTCGTGCATGTTGAAGTTCTGCACGAACTGAGAGAAGGTGTGGGGAAGGGACTGCAAAATCAAGTCGATATACAAATCATTCTCTAGCACGCATCTCAGGTTTGCGAGTTCCTCAATGAGGGTGATCATTTTGAGGACGTGCTCTCCAACAGGCGATCCTGGAGCCAACCTCATCTGGAAGAGTTTCCTTGAGGTTTCGTACCTTGCGATACGGGAGTGTTCACCATACAATTCCTTGCAATGGAGGAATATGGATGCAATATCCATACTCTCGTGCTGTTTCTGGAGTTCATTATTCATGGACGCCAGCACGATACACTTAGCTCGCTCACAGTCTAGATCCCAGGTTTTACGAACTTCCTTGTCCGCAACTGAGGAATCTGGTCCTGGGATAAGGGGAGGAACAGCGGTGGTAACATATGCAACTTTGTCATAATTCAGCGCAATATTGACGTTCCTTAGCCAATCTTAATAGTTCTGCCCGGTCAATATATTCTTTTCAAGTAATAGTTTTAGTCCAGTCATGGTAGCTGCCAGAGAGAGAGAGAAAAGAAAACACTCAGCATATGCTCTTGCAAGTTTAGATTGGTTATTATTTATCTAAACAGGATGGCTCCCACTGTTTCCTCAAATCCTTCTTCAAAACCTAAAAGAAGAACTAGTCAGGATTTAATCTTACGTTACAATTCTTGCTTAACCTTTCAGCCAGGCTGGTGTTGGTACTTCGAGGGAGGTTTTCCAATGCTTTCGCGAAGTTCCTTAATTAAAGAACCTCTTTTCCCTGGAGGCGTAGCCCCTCTAACACCTTTCTAGGCACCTACTTGGTTTATAGCATTGATTGTTAAGTGAGAGAAATTCCCGAGAGTAATCCTACTCATCAGTGAGATCGGGATCCAACTATCATTGCATGATGCCCTAGATGGAAGCCACTCTAGTCACCACACTCCAGAAGGTAAGCTAAATCTGCAAGTTTCCTTTATGTTTGAAACTCCCGATGTGATTTTTACCCCAAGCTCTTATAGACCTTGACGTAGGCCAACAAGTCATAAGACGCAAGTCAAGTTCTACCCGTCGTTGTCCTGATCAATTTAAATACATCGTACAAGCCCTTGACGTAGGCCAACAAAGTGTACGTCTGTATTAAACTAATGCATCTATCTATGCCACAAATAGGCACACACACTGCTACCATTCACTATGCCTTGACGTAGGCCAACAAGCATAGCATGAATACGATGTGCTGTCTATCTGAAACGACGGAGGGTTACGGCTGGTTTTTGGCAAAAAACCGTTAACGTAGTGAACTTGATTTGATCGAAGGAACTAAGATAGCTTTTAAAAGGAGTGGTTTAAGCTCCGCATTTAAAATTTGCTTTTTCAAGAAAACCGAGTGGTTTTTAGAAATTGTTCCAACGATTTCAGTTTAGGTTTTATTTTCTTTGCATTAATAATAATGCGTCCCATCTTTAACCTATCATTACAGATAACAACGAAAATACAACGTCCTCTTATGCCATCCGCATTCGCCACGGGGTCCCGTCATCACCCGTTAGGTTACTTAACTAACGACAGAGCGGGGGCTGGGCTAGCGCGGGTGTAAAACATAAGCGACGTCTAAATAGCTATCATATATAGATATTGTACATTCGTCAGACGCAATAATGGGCATTCCAGATCACAGATAAACAATATTGGATTTGCAAGCAATCCGCATTTCTTTTGAGCCTGCAATGAAAGACGGATTACACAGTTGTGATGAATAGCCATTTTCCCACCCCAGACCCCTACGGGTACGGCAAACTACCCGCCAAGTACCAGAAGTGAAGCGGTCTGCCCCAACACTTCAAAATACCCGGTAGTTTGTGCACCCCACCTTGGGTCTATCCTAGGAGCAAAAACAGTAAAAAGAAATAATACAACGGTGGCTACAACCGCAACCTGGATGTGCCCCGCAAAATAATATTACAACTTATTACATTTACATCAAATGAATTAATAAAAAACCCATCACAAATCCCGGCTAAACACCACAACAGTCCAATACAATTTATATACACAAACAGTTATATATAATATCACAGATATGTGCAACCCCCTGCCAACCGACATACTAGCAGTTAGGAGAGGTTTACGAACACATATAACATTTCACAGATATAATCAAACAAGCAAATACTGTATAATTTCGATCGATTAAACACATTTAATCTTGCTCCAATACTTCTCTGTAAATCTGAAACCTGAGCAAAAATAAAAATTACCAGAAAACACTAAATATCACAGAGAAACAACACAAGAAAGTTGGGATGATGAATCGTCCAAAGCGCGGCGGAATCGCGGCGGATCGGTGGGATCGGCCGCGGTTCCGCGGCGCTATGGCCGATTCATGAGCCCAATTTTCTTGGGTGTTCTAATACATTCATTTAGGTCATTCTGAAGGTCCCTGAAAAATTTTTGGACCTCATTTAAAATTCGACAGAAAGTACATGATATCGGGGTTTTTCCGGTTTGTTTTTCCGTTCGAAATTCATACAAATTTGCAAGTGTGTTAAATACTGTTTAGCCAGGCTCTGATACCACTGTAAGTCGATGTTCAACACCCCAATACTTATGGGGAGGCGGAAATATGAATAACAATCTTGTTCTATGATCAAACATCGATTAACCGTATGAATCGTTTGCTAAAAAAGTTTTAACAAAAGCTATAGAGTTCTAAACTACTATGTTAAGAGATTATACCAAACGGTTCTAGTCCTTCGTCTTAATGTTATCTACGGCCTCTTTGGATCTCCACGTCCTCTTTGGCTTTCTTCCGTGATAGACGATCCACCCGAGAACCCTAATCCAAGCTATAACCTCTAAACTTGAGGTTACTTAGTTTCTCTAGTTGCTAAATAGAGTAGCTAAGGTGATGTAGAGATAGGTTATGGAGTAATTAGTCTTTCCTAATCCTTGTTCTCAACTCATGAGGGTAGGATTAGGTTTGGTGAAGGAGAGAGAACTTGAAGAGAGAGAGTGAGAAGATGATAATGATAATAATATATGAAATGAAAAAGCTTCTCACTAGATATATGAAACATAATGAATTAAAAAGAAATGAATAATAAGAGATTATTCATCATGTTTCATTAATGCAAGTGGGTGATTCATTATGTGAGTCATTAAGTATTTAATAATGCATTAATAACATGATGAATCACTCACAATGAGTCACTAATTCATTAAATGAAAATGCCACCTCTCCTTTCATGTCACATCCTTCTAGAAGCTTCTCGAAAAATTACGAGAACGCCCCTCTCATCCGTGAAAACACGGAAAAACTTTAGACTGTATAAATCCAATAACCTGATACTAGAATCTGGCTTAAACCAAAGCCGGCTAGTAAAAAACTGTCCAAATGTCGTACGTGCGTTCAAACACGTATGCGTCCGAACCTTTGTCGTAAAACCATACGACCTCTATATCTTTTCGCCTGGGTTTGGAAAATCTCTATGTGGGACTCTAAAGACTCGACTACTACGCTGGCAGTGGGTTTAACCACAGACCGCAAGCGGCATTAGCTGTACGTAACGGTCCCCAGGTAGTTGTCGATAAGAAAGCTGATGAGGTAACCCATCTGAAATCCTACTGAGCCTGTCTGTGACAATATCCGCGCAGTCCGGTCTGTTCGTCTAAGAGTATCGCATGTATGGTCTAGGGAGGTGGTGGACGTCAGACCCCTAATAACCGTACAAGTCATGTCGGTATGGTTCAAGACCACCCGAGAATCTACTGATCATTCCATCAGTAATTCTCAATCAGCCCTGGCCAGGGACTTATGGTAATGACCAACCGACCACAGTGCGATATCAACTCCCTATACCGGGAGAGATGAATCCCTAACAGTCACTCACTGCCTCCACATGGCTCGGGACTGTGCCCAACTGAAACCTGTTTGCACGACTCCTTTGAGCCGTGGTAGGGTAATAATCAAAGCACAGTGGGAACTCACACGAGACAAATGATGAATTTAAGTCAACGGACTATCTGCACACATGTCACCTGAGAACTGCTATCTGACGTTAGGTATAATACCATCCAGTCAGTTCTCGGTGAGTCCTGTCCGGTGTACTCACACCCAGTGAGCATCTGTATACAATCTTAGGTGAACACCACCAATGGTTGCGGGACCAATCCATTGCCCCTCGTCAGGGTCAAGATATGTATACACTAGTCTACTCCGGAGTATCGATGCCCAATCTCGATACTCCTGCGACCAGGGACATCTAAGGGTGTGCCTATTGACTATCCAGCTCCCACTAGTATGACTGCCATCACAACGCCGGTAGTCAGACAAAACACCCTATGGGCTTTATCAACATATATATATAGATACCAAGTAAAAAATATCATACGTTAAGACAAAGTCAAACCAAATAGCGTACTATCATATCAAGCAAGACTGTCATGTACATACATATCCCAAGCATCCTATACAATGTAGGCCTCTAGGGCATATATATCCAACAACCTCATCAGTGGCTCTCCTCCCAAATTCATAGGGTCTGGCGGAAAGTCCAGGACTCTGTGATCAACAAAGATTATTCTTCTCGGCCGAAGAAATCAAAGGCTCGGCAAGTGAGAGACCATCCCTCCGTCATACAGCGAGGGACTTCTTTTAGACAGGCGCCTATCATAATGGCTCCTCAACTTCGACCTCCCATAAAAGGATTAGGCCGGATAAAATCCCACCGTCGGTGGCAAATTCCAGAGGTGATGGACCCAAACGCCCCAAGTCTAAAGGCATGGTCGTGCACACGGTTTTATGGCTTCCGGAAAAGAAGAAAGTCGTGCTTCCTAGGTCATCGACCGCAAACTCGGTCGCCGGCAAAAGCTCAGGAGCAACAACAAAAGCTCCAGAAAATGCTGACCAAAATGGCAGCACTCACCGGACAAAAAGAAAGTCCGGATAAAGGGGCCGAGCAGCGCCAAGAGCAGAAGACTGACACAGAGTTCCTGCGAAGGGTGCTTGAAAGAAAAGACAAAGAAGCTGCTGAGCAAGCCGCAAACATAAAGCAGATGGCGCTCTTGTTCCAGGATATGATTGGAATGATGATTCAGTTAGAACCCCCAGCTGAGGATTGTTCAGTCGAAAATATTGCACATTTGATATGACATTTTCCTTACTCTTGATAAATATTTAAAGGTGTTTATTATAAATATGAAGCATATGAGGGTTTATCTGCAAAATATTTATTATCATATGTTTCTATATTATAATTAACATTATGAAGGAAAATATATGCATATAATATTTATATAATATTTTAGTAATTTAAATATGCATATCATATCAAATATTCTAATCAAGATTCTTAAAATATTGTATCATATAAAATGGTTAGGATAATATATATCTCTCTCTAATTTAAATATTACTAACATTATTCATGGTGATATTGTGCAAATTTAGCTCAAGTCAAGAGATCAAGATTTTCAAGATGTCAGTATCAAAAATCTGCCAAAATCGTAAAATTAATACTGGCAGAGACTCAGTAAATATTTGAAAAATTCAGGCATGGAAAATCACCATATTAGGAAATTGCCATATATGGAAAATCACTATATTAGGAAATCACCATATATGGAAATCACCATATATGGAAAGTCACTAAATATGGAAAGTCATCATATATGGAAAGCCACCATATTAAGAAATCACCATATATAGAAAGTCACCATATTAGGAAATCACCATATATGGTAACTAGGTTTTCTTCTTTGATGCTTATATAAAGGACCGAGGGCTAAAGTTACAATTCATCACCTTTTACACGAAGCAAATCACCTTCAAAGAACACGAGATCCACAACAGGTCCACGATTCGACGTGATAGAGCGACGTGAGATTCGACGGAGTATCTACTTCCTACAAGGCAGAGATCGGGAGCAATTTTTTCTTCCTCTTGTAATCTAAACTTGAAGGCTTTGTAATTGTGAAGTTGATTAATAAAGATAGATCATTATTAAGCATTTATTTTTTGCATTTACATTATGAATTCTTCTTCTATCTCTATCATGCGCGGGTAATTCTCCGCTTGATAGGGTTCGTAAGATTATGGTATATCAATGGATGAAAAAATGTTTTAATTTCTTTTAAGTTTTATGAGGTTTATAAACTTTAGCAAAATAAATGTTAATATCCTTATCGGTCGCGTTACCAATTTATTGCTAGTCTCGACCGCGATTTGAGATCAGATTAACAACTGTTTTGTCAAGGGCTAGACATGAATAGAGATCAATGAAAGGACAAGAGTCAATAGTAGGGAAAGCCTAGTTTCTTCCAAGAACCCTAATTCTCATTCATCACTATCTATCTAGTATTAAATCTGTCAATAGATAAAAGGAGTAATCTTTATTAGTCATCTATGACTACTAAATTCGAACAGACCCTACAAGCATTCTTCTTATAAAATCTATATCCGTATTCAAACTAGATCTGTATTCTACATCAGTATTTTGACGTAGATCTAGAAACTATTTCCACTATTCTTTATTCCTCTATTCATCCTCTTTTTCAACACGTCTAAAGTAAGATTGAAAGATTCCACATATCCCTGAGGACGACCCGTACTCATCTCAGTCTAGTTACACGCGTCACCGTTATTGATTGCGGTTACTACACACAACTCTTTAAATACAGATCAATCAAATGGCGCCGTTGCCGGGGATATGTGCGTAATTTTTTTATTCTTACTATTTGTGTTGAATTCTTATTCGGTATATATCATAAATATAAAACAAAACCGCATCTTGCATATTTAATGATTAGTGTGCGATTTTTGCGAGGGAATCTGGAGTCGTTTTAGCGAGGAGATAAAGATTCAGAGACATTCATTAAGACCCAGAGGAGCAAAGGAAGCAATAATGAAAAATAATTTAAATAAAGAACCCCTTAAAGCACGGCGAAACCACGGTTATTGTGTGCAAACGGCGGCGGAACCGCGGCGGTCTTGGGGAGTTGTGCCCTCAAACTTTTCTAGTATCTTTTCTATCTCTTTCTCTCTCCTCTGAAAAATCCAATAATATATTTTCTGTAGGATTCTTTGCAAAATATCGCCGCTCAAAAATCTTTTTGCGAGTTTTGTTTTGCGGTTTGATTTTGCATATTTTAATACAGACATTAAGGGGCAAAGACCAAATTCAGATTAGGTGGGGATTTCATCATCCTTCCTAAGCCCCACAAATCACAAAACGAGCATCCGCATCACTCTACATTAATTAAAAAATATCTAGACCAAGACTCTAAGGACTGTCGCGCTCAATAAGGACAGAGGAAGGTCGTGGGTAATCTATCGCTTATCCACATTACTTTTATGGTGTCTAGGCAAGTGTGTCTAAGGTAAATGGTCATTTAATTAGGCCCGCTATTTTCGGTGACTCGTATAGCGGATACCTCCCACTTACCCGGTACTTATCTGGCCACAAGAATGATAAAGAGATGGTAGAGGATTGATCCTGCGGCTTGTCCTTTGGAAGTCTAGGAGCGGTCTAGTGCTTGACCTAGGTAACCTTAGTTCCAGGGTTGTTTTTGCATTTTTGTGAGTAAACCCCCAAGTCCACTTTCAAAGCAAAACAATCCAAATAAAGCTTAAATCTTTTCACCCTCTTTTCTTTTCACCTTCTTATAATGCGTAACCTAAATAAAAGAACTTTTGCCGAGCTTTGCTATCCAGAATCAGATATTTCTTATTATCGTAATCGTTTCGGTATACCATCCGACTCTACCATATCTTTAAGAGATCGGATAGAGCAAACAAAAAGAAACAGTTGGCCACCTCACTCCAGGTCCTGTCAACCGCATCCAAATTCTATATCTTCTTATATTGATACTCCGAGTGAAGGAACTCCAAAACGCATGTCCATCGCCGAGCATATAGCGAGGGCTAACGGCTAAAGTTTTAATCCAGTCAAACCATTAGGACAACAAACACCACTACTTTCTAAAGAAGATTTTCATACTCGGTTTGTGGCGTATATGATGTCAGTTGAAAATCGCCAACCAACCAACCAATATCAATATTCTTCTTATCACAATGTTGATCCTACTCCTGCCCAATTTTCACAACCATTCAATTCCTATCAATCCTACCCGACTTTTACACCTTCTCTAGACAGTCCTTCTAATCAGTCATTTGGGAGTTTTACTTATCCACAAGAATTTCAATCTTACGCTGAACCCCCTTACCGACCCATGTATAGTCTTGAGCGGACACTAGAAGAATATGTGATAGCGTCACGCCACACCAGAGAGGAATTAAAAGAGTGCATGGCCGTCCTCAATAAACAAAACAAACGAGCAACTAGTTTCGAACCAACTCAAAAAATTTCAATGTATGATACGGCCATAGGACAAATTGAGAATTTGGATAGTGAGAGAGAGCGGTACACCCTTCCAAATCAAATCTCCCCATCCCAAATTGAAATCCACAACTCCAGTTTCACAGATCTATCGAGTACACCAAATGATTCACCAATTGAAGATAGAATGTCTGATGAGTTGTGTGACTTTGTAGTATTTGATTTACACGATTGTGAAGGGTCCATTTCAAGTGAAGCCGCACCTAATCCTTATGATATCTACACCTCCACTCTAGAACCACAATTGATTGAGAACCCTCCTTTTGATGAGGTGTCTGAGAATTTTAACCTTCACTTGATTGAGGAGATTGACGTTGTGGATATATTGAATAATGAACACGAAATTTTTGATGAGTTTGTCCCACTAATTCATTAGGTCCTTTCACTTCCGTGTGGACATCATCTCGAACCTTTAACTTATTTTCCCGAACCCCATATGCGTATGGAAATTGATGATAAATGCATGACCGAAAAGTAGAACGAAATTCAGTCTTCATTTCCCACATCTGGTTTAGCAATACTCGACACCCAAATTTGTTTACCTATTTCAACACCCACTTTCTTTGGTTCTTCTTTTAATCTTCCTTTAATTTTAGCAAGTGTTGATAACCCACAATCCGATATTTCGAGTTCTATGATTCTTGAAAGACCACTTAATTTAGACCCCTTTGAGAATGAAGTAGATGAGTTTTTCAAAGCTCCTACCTCCATAATTTTTGAAAAATCAAGTGTGTTGAATTCTGGCGCGACCCTTATTGATATTGAAACGTTCAATCGGACCATCGATGAAAGTTTCGAAGATATTTTCGCTGACGAACTCGCATTCTTAAACGACATGAATTTTGTGATTAATCAACCTCCACCAGAAGAAGTTGAACCACCACCATTTCTTCTTATCCCATACGATAATGTGACTATTCTTCTCATTCCTAATAATTCACATTCTCGTTTCCGTTCACCATCACCGTTTCGTCTCTATCAACTGAGACGTAAACCATACCATCTCCTATCTCCTCCCCACTTCTTCAAATCCCTGACCTTCTACCAACCTTGGTGCTACATTGATAAAATATTTGAATGGTTGGTGTTGAATTTTGGTATTTGTAAAGCTTTGCATAGATCAATAACTTTACCCCCTCCTTATAATTTCAAAATGCTTAATACTTGTTTTTACTCAAGTTTTGGGGGGGGGGGGAGGGGGAGAAAATATTTTGGCTCTTGAAAGAAAATAAAGTTTTTATAAAAATATGAGCCAAAAATAAGTTTGGAGAAGAATTTCACTGTCATTATTTCTTGTCCCCTTTAATAACTTTTCCTCCCAAATCTACAGGTTTTTTAAGCTTAACAGATGATATCAGTGAGGACACTGCTGCAAACAGGTTTGGAGGAGGTTTGTGCTTATTCATGCATCATTGCATTATACTATATATAAGCACAAAATTTTTTTGATAATGAAAGTTTGAAAGTGAAAATTTACATACGATAAGATAGGAAGAGTTTAAGAAAAACAAGAAAGTTAGATATTTTCTTAAACGAAACCAGTAATAAGTAGTTATGAGCTGTTGTCCCTAGGGTTAGTAAGATGAAGGAAATTACTAATATGAGGATAAAAATAAGTCTGAAAAATAGTCTCTATTCTTGAGGCCAAACATCTGAACGTTGATACCATACTATACGCACTTACACACATCTTGAAACTTGGGATAATAGAGTATACCTTGAAATGCTCTTGTCTAAAAGCCTTGGTATGAAGAAAAATAAATATAAATGAAGGCATAAAGTACAAAATGGTAGGAAAAAATGAATACTGGTTTTGTAATTGTAAGTCTACGGTAGCGCCCCGGCCGTCTACAGACGCCAAATGCGGAATAAAAACTTTTTAACTGGCGCTATCGTATACTATAACCCAGATCTGCCATTATTGCTAAACTAACAAACTACAAAGAGGGTAGAAAGGTTATACCGAACGATCCGAGTCCTTCGTTCTTTAACCATCATCCCACGCTCTGTTGCGGCTGCTCCGATCTCGTCGATCTCCGATCTCCTCGTCCAGGTGGCACCACGTCAACGGATCTTTAAATGGGCTCCCGCCTCTGACTCGAGGCAACTCGGTCGTCAAGTTTGCTAAAAGAGACGACCAAGATTGATGTAGAGAATGAGTAGAATACTTTGTCTCACTTCGTCCAAAGCCGTGGACGATTGGTTAATGAAGTTGCCAATTAATTCGGGCGATGGAATGAAATGAGCTATGAAATTTTCATACACCCCAAAACTATCATCTTTTTATTCAACAACCATGATCATCAAGTGAGTGAGAGAGAGGGGAGGGGCCGGCCATCGTATAGAGGTGGGGGGTGAGTGTAGGAGAGGGGAAGGTAACCACAAGGATAAATATCTAGTATGAACACAATTAATGAAAAAGATGAATCACTAACCTAGTCACCTTGCATTAATTGAACCATTAAATGCAACCAATGAAACAATAACGCCACTCTAACCTAGTCACCACCTTCTAGATACTTCTAGAAACTTCCACACTCATCTCAAGAAAAGATAAATCCGTATTTAACCAAATGTTAAATACAGCTGATAGAAAACTGGAAACTGGTAACTTCCAAAAGCGATCCCGAAACGAATTTCAGGATAACCCCGTAACTGTATAAATATACCCGCATTTGTATTACGACCGAATACAAATGCAACTGAGACAAAGATATTATATCTACTCAATATAATAATCGGATCCGGTTTAAACCAAAGCCCACCAGTATTATCTGCCCGAAAAATGACACGTGCGTAAACGCACGTGTATTTTCCGAACCCTGCCATAAAACCATACGGTCTCTACAACGTTTTGCCCGAACTTTGGGAAACTATCTGTGGGGGACTCTAATGACTCGTCAGTACCCTGGCAGTGGGTTTAACCACAAGCCGTCAGCGGCACTAGCTGTGCGTAACGGCTGCCCATGGACTGACCTCAAGGGAGGCTGATGAGCGAACTCATCCAGAAACCCTATTGAGCCTAACAGTGACAATGTATATACAGTCCGGTCCGTTCGCCTATGAGTATCGCATATCTGCCTAGGGGGCTAGCAACGTCAGACCCCCAATAGCAGTATAAGTCATGTCGGAGTGTAGCCCAATAACACCCTGAAATACTACTGGAGTACCTACCAGTAAATCTCCTGCCACGGCCGTGGGCTTTATGTAATGGCTCTCCTAGACACAGCACGATCTCACCCCCAATACCGGGAGAGACGAATCCCCTACCGATCCGCTCACGTGCCTCCATGTGGCTCGGGACTGTACCCAAGAACTACCTGTTTGCACGACTCCTTTGAGCCTTGGTAGGGTAGAAATCAAAGTACAGTGGGAACTCACACGAGACAAATGATGACCTCAGGTCGATGAACTAACCTGTACACATGTCACCGGGGAACTGCTATCTGACGATATGTATAATACCAACTAGCAGGTTCCCGGCGAGTCCTGTCCGGTGTACTCATAACCCAATGAGCACCTGTATACATCTTAGGTGATCCAACTAACACCAGTGGCTTGTGAGACCGGCCACCGCCCCTCGTCGGGGTCTCGACTGTATACACTAGTCTACTCCGGAATATCGATGCCCTGTCTCGAAACTCCCACGACTAGGGACCACAATTAAGGATATGCGTATAAACTACCCAACTCTCACGTATATGATCGCCATCATACTGTTGGTAGTAAAGCAAGATCCTACAGGCTCTATCAAAGTGTAACAGTGGTCAGTCACCTGAAACTGTACACGACTGATAAAGGCAAACCAGATAGCATACTATCATCTCGAGTAAGACTGTCCTACCGGTATAGGTCCTCCGCAATCATTGCAATCACGTACCTGCGATCCAATAATTGACTTTGAGGGCACTATCTCCAACAGTAATTACCTAGGTAGCATAAAAAAAATATAGCGAGGGTGCTTTATCACCTAGTGCCTTAGACCAACTGGTTTGGGAGACATTGCTAAGTCTTAGGAGTTGCAAAACGAGGAATTACGTCTTAATAATGTAAGCAAATTTTATAATCGGTCGGTTAGTACCTCAAGAAGTATTAACGGTCGCATGAAGGATGTGTGAGCAATTTCATCAAAAAAATTCACCGACTAAAAAGTACTTTGGAAGATGGACAAGAGTATGATAGTTTGAATTGAATTCTCTAAGTGTAGGGATGTTTTTTACACACACGTAGGGGTATATGATCAATGTTTGGAGGAAAGATAGAGAGGAAAACTAAGGACGATGTTTTATTGAGGGATGATGTGATTTCTAACGTCTTTTCACGACCATTAAGATAGGGCTCATGACAACTGAAAAGCTGGTATAGTTGGAAACTCTTATTTTCAAGTTCTTTCTTTTATAATTTATATGCTTGCATGTAACTTTCACCATCTTTCTTTTATTATAGAATTTTGTGGGTGTAATCCGCTGAAAACCCTCAGGAGACTGTTCCCGCCGAAAATTTCTGCGCAGAAGAGTCCAAGGTATCAAATGGAAGCGATACGCTTAAGGAAATGCGAACCAATATCTTCCGGCCTGTATTTTGATAAGTTCCCAAAGGAGGAACTATTAAATTCTGATGGTATTGGAAGCATCTCGAAACACCCTTCGATTTGATATATTATGGGCCTCATAATTCATCCGGGATCAAAAGTTATGAGGCATAACGTGTCCACACGTGATGGACCTTTAAGAACCCGCTGGAGGAGCTAAAAGATATAATAAAAACTCAGAAAAGACCCCAATGGGGCATCACGTGCTCACACGTGACCATGGGTCACGTGCAGACACGTGATGGGCTTTTAAGGCCTCTAAAATAATGAATAGAATTAAATTCTAAAATCTGTTCCCTGATTAAAAATCAGAAGTTACCTCAATGAGGTATCACGTGCTCACACGTGACCAATGGTCACGTGTTGACACCTGATGGTTAAAACAACAACACAAACAAGCGGCTGTTAAAGGAACCAATTTGGGGGTCACGTGCTCACACGTGACCAAGGGTCATGTGCCATCACGTGACAGGCTTGAAAGCCTTACAGTTTAATAGAATTAAAATTCTAAATTTCTCTAAATTCTTTCGAAATAGAATTAAAATTCTAAAAGCCTCTAAATCTTTCCAAATGGAAAAAGATTATGGGGACCGTCGGATTAAAGATCCAAGGGTGGTTAAATATCACCAATTTATGGAAAAAATCTTAAATAAGGAAAGATCTCCCCAAATCTCACCGAAATAACAAACAGAATATCTTTTGGATTTAAAATCCAACGGTGAATAAAATTCACTGAATGATCTAAGGGCTTATATTAAATATGAAAACAAATCAAATCTTTCAATGAGAGATTTGCTAAACAAATTGATTCTCTTCCTTCTCCTATAAATAGGAGCCAAGAAGAGAAGAGAGGGGGATCTACTTTTTTGGAGAAGAAACAGAGGGAGGAGAATTTAATTCTCAAGAGAAAAAAGAAAAGAGGGGAGAATTTAATTCTCTGCAAAAGAAAACCCTAAGTGAGAAAAGAAAGGGAATCAAAACTTCAAACAGAGAATTTAATTCTCAAAACCCAAGAGTTTAACTCTTATACAAAAAAGAACTTAGTTCTTCTTCTGGTTGAAGATCTGCACAGAGCACATCTCCCCAAAAGTTGAGAATTTAATTCTCATCGGGTCGAGATCTTGCCATGCAGATCCTAAACTTAGAAGGAGAATTGAGTTTTGAGAATTTAATTCTCCTAAAACAAAACTAGGGTTTAACCCTAATCAAGAATTTAATTCTTTTGCATATCTGGGAATTTAATTCCTTTAAAAAGAAATCAGGGTTTTATCCTAAATAAGAATTTAATTCTTTTACGATAGGAATTTAATTCCTCCAAAATCATAATTAGGGTTTAACCCTACAAAGAATTCAATTCTTAAAAGATCTTTGTTCATGAAAAGAACTAGGGTCACGTGCTCCCATGTGACCCTTGAAAAGATCCCCTACAAAGAACTTTGAAGCATCACCTCACGTGCTCCCACGTGACTCCCAAAACGCAGAAAGAAAAAGCAAAGGAAATGAAAGCTTTGGGCGCTCTCGCGTGTTATCACGTGACCCCTCAGCAAATGCTTTAACAATTGGCGTACAGATCCCCATCATGTGCCAACACGTGATGCTCTAAAATAAAAACAAAAGTGTTTAACACTTATTCGCAGATTTGAGGATAAACCAAAAGGAGATCTAGCTCCACATTTAGGGCGCCCTCACGTCACCACGTGACCCCTAATGAGCATTCTAACAGACCAGAGCGGGGGCCTCCATCACGTGCCAACAAGTGATGCTCTAAAATAAAAACAAAAGTGTTTAACACTTATTCGCAGATTTGAGGATAAACCAAAAGGAGATCTGGCTCCACATTTAGGGCGCCCTCACGTGTCACCACGTGACCCCTAATGAGCATTCTAACAGACCAGAGCGGGGGCCTCCATCACGTGCTCACACGTGATGGCCGTCAGAATTAAAAGAGTTAAACACTGATCTGCAGAATAAAATAAGGGAAATCAGGGCGCTCTCACGTGTCCACACGTGACCCCTCTCTCCTTAGTGTTTAACACTAATCTGAAGACTTTGTTCCCAGTGTTTAACACTGATTTGCTTTAGTGTTTAACACTAATTTGAAATCTCTGATTACCAGTGTTTAACACTGATTTGCTTTAGTGTTTAACACTAATTTGAAAGCCCTGTTGCTAGTGTTTAACACTGGTTATCTTTTAGTGTTTAACACTAACTTGCTAATCTTATTCCCAGTGTTCAACACTGTTGGTCTTTAGTGTTTAACACTAGCTTTAGCCTAATTGGCTAAGTCTCTAGAGGCAAAGCCTCTCCTTCAATAGACCAACAGAGGGCCAATATTTCAAACATAATTGGACTTAGCCCAAACTGGCCATAAGTCCTCAAATCATCTTGAACTGAGCACATCTGCTCTTTCAACCGACTCATTGGTTCAAGGGTACATCTCTGAACTCCTCTGATATTTGTCGTTGTAATCCTTCAACGTCTTCAGAGAGGTGACGGGTCCCGACAACCACACATCAACACGGACTGTGGGGTCCTTAAACTCATGGACTTATGCGTCCTTAAACCAAGATACGGACTGTGGGGTCCTTAAACCCGCGGACTTATGCGTCCTTAAACTAACGGACTAATGCGTCCTTAAACACACCCATATGGACTGTGGGGTCCTTAAACCCATGGACTTATGCGTCCTTAAACTACCAATGGATCACCACGTCCCTAAACTGGAACATGGACCACTATGTCCCTAAACTGGAGATGGACCACCATGTCCCTAAACTGGAAATGGACCACTATGTCCCTAAACTGGAACAATAGAGCCCAAACGCTCTTTTGTCGGATCTCAACGATCCCGTTAAGTTGATCTTAGTCTCAAAACTGGACTAACGTATCCTTAACAAACGTTTAAGTTGATCTTAGCCTCAAATATGGCTAACGCATCCTTAAACCAAAACTTTCAAAACAGACTTTAATCCCAAATTGGACTATAGATCTCCTAACCAACTTTGGTTCAAGGGTACATCTCTGAACTCCTCTGACATCTGTCGTTGTAATCCTTCAACGTCGTCAGAGAGGTGATGGGTCCCGACGGCCATACATTCAACGGACCACTATAATAGAGCCCAAATGCTCTTTTGTTGGATCTAAACGATCCCGTTAAGTTGATCTTAGTCTCAAATTAGACTAATGTATCCTTAACAAACGTTTGAGTTGATCTTAGCCTCAAATATGGCTAACGTATCCTCAAACCAAACCCCCAGACCCAAATCTAAGATAATATGGATTTGGACTAGTCCACGCCTTACGGGCGACGACATAACTCAGTCTCCGTATACAATCCACGGGCAACCAAAAACAAAACAAACACACACGACACGAAGTGACCATCTGGAGAAGGAGAAAGTTGTAACCGCAATGCGGTAGCGTAATTAACTGCTGGGGCTTGCGCCTGCAGGGAAGAGCGTCCCTACAATCAAACCCCCCTCAAACGAGAGGGAATCTAACGAAGTCTGCTACATCGGACGCATCCGTTTAAACCTTCGATACATAGTGCCATAAATCAACTTGGCATCTTCAGAGAGGTAGACGGATAGCACCAATTAGCATCTGCCCCGAATTTCAGGCTAGACAGTCACTGTCTTGGCTGCCATTCGGAGGGAAACAAAGACAACAGTCCTCCTACTAGGGACACCTAGAGGTTTAACGGCTTGTTGCACATGCTCAGTGCAATCATGTTGCCTATGAAATTGTGCTAGTTAGTTTTTCTTTTCTTCTTTCTCCTTCTCTTGAATAACTAGTTTGTTCGGGACGATCAAAATTAAGTTTGGGGGTATTTGTTCAGTCGAAAATATTGCACATTTGATATGACATTTTCCTTACTCTTGATAAATATTTAAAGGTGTTTATTATAAATATGAAGCATATGAGGGTTTATCTGCAAAATATCTATTATCATATGTTTCTATATTATAATTAACATTATGAAGGAAAATATATGCATATAATATTTATATAATATTTTAGTAATTTAAATATGCATATCATATCAAATATTCTAATCAAGATTCTTAAAATATTGTATCATATAAAATGGTTAGGATCATATCTCTCTTTCTAATTTAAATATTACTAACATTATTCATGGAGATATTGTGCAAATTTAGCTCAGGTCAAGTGATCAAGATTTTCAAGATGTCAAGATCAAAAATCTGCCAAAATCGTAAAACCAATACTGGCATAGACTCAGTAAATATTTGAAGAATCCAGGCATGGAAAATCACCATATTAGGAAATTACCATATATAGAAAATCACCATATTAGGAAATCACCAAATATGGAAATCACCATATATGGAAAGTCACCAAATATGGAAAGCCACCATATATGGAAAGTCACCATATCAGAAAATCACCATATATAGAAAGTAACTATATTAGGAAATCACCATATATGGTAACTAGGTTTTCTTCTTTGAGGCTTATATAAAGGACCGAGGGCTAAAGTTAGAATTCATCACCTTTTACACGAAGCAAATGACCGTCAAAGAACACGAGATTCATGACAGGTCCACGATTCGACGTGATAGAGCGACGTGAGATTCGACGGAGTATCTACTTCCTACAAGGCAGAGATCGAGAGCAACTTCATCTTCCTCTTATAATCTAAACATGAAGGCTTTGTAATTGTGAAGTTGATTAATAAAGGTAGATCATTATTTAGCATTTATTTTCTGCATTTACATTATGAATTCTTTCTCTATCCGTTCTTCTTCTATCTCCATCATGCGCGAGTAATTCTCCGCTTGATAAGGTTCGTAAGATTATGGTAGATCAATGGATGAAAAAGTGTTTTAAATTCTTTTAAGTCTTATGAAGTTTATAAACTTTAACAAAATAAATGTTAATATCCTTATCGGGCACGCTACCAATTTATTGCTAGTCTCGACCGCGATTTGAGATCAGATTAACAATTGTTTTGTCAAGGGCTAGACATGAATAGAGATCAATGAAAGGACAAAGGTCAATAGTGGGGAAACCCTAGTTTCTTCCAAGAACCCTAATCCTCATTCATCACTATCTATCTAGTATTAAATCTATTAATAGATAAAAGAAGTAATCTTTATTAGTCATCCATGACTACTAAATCCGTACGAACCCTACAAGCATTCTTCTTATAAAATCTATATCCGTATTCAAACTAGATCTGTATTCTACATCCGTATTTTGACGTAGATCTAGAAACTATTTCCACTATTCTTTATTCCTCTATTCTTCCTCTTTTTCAACACGTCTAAAATAAGATTGAAAGATTCCACATATCCCTGAGAACGATCCGTACTCATCTCGGTCTAGCCACACGTGACACCGTTATTGACTGCGGTTACTACACACAACTCATTAAATACAGATCAATCAATGATCCGCCGATAATCATCGAGGATGACAGACGGAAAACATCAAACTCTTTTTCGGCTTTATCAACAGCCAAGGAGAAAATGATCTCCGAGACAACTCTTGATGATTATATCACTCAACTAATATGGGCTCATCAAGCTAATGAAGCCGCAAGCCAAATCGTCAGAATTGGGCGACCGTATTCAGGCTGGTATGACTAAATTAAATACCCGCCGGGATATACGATCCCCAAGTTCCATGTGTATAAGGGGACAGGCAACCCACACCAGCACGTCGCGCAGTTCAGAGGTTTGTGCGACAACACTGGAGGCGACGACAAACTGTTTCTTCGCCAGTTTGTCGGCAGCCTGTCGGAAACGGCCTTTGAATGGTACTCGGAGCTCCCAAATGACTCCGTAAAGACATTTATAGAGATGGAACTACTGTTCACACAACGGTTCGCCAGCGTAAGCGAGCGCAAACCGATCACAACATTAATCAATGCCAGGGTAAAGCCAGGAGAAACCTGGGTCCAATATGCGATCCGACGGTGGAACTATGGTCAAAGTGCGAACAACGGATTGAAGAATCCCCCGCAGTGGGAATGTTTATCGGGACTCTTGATTCTCAAACGACTGTGTCCCAATTCATGAATTCATCAAGCCAACCACCTTCCAGGTTTTGATCGATAAACTGGCCCAAATGGGCCAGATGGGTCACGGGCCTTCCTTATCAAGTAAGGACCCTTGAAACGCCAGGGGTAAAGGGAAAGCGGATTTTGTCGCCAATACTCAACAACAACAACCGAGCGACCCAAAACCAGCAGCTCGCCAAAACAACGCACGTCCACGCCTATCCCTGGAAGAAAGGCTAGGACGCGTTTACTCGTTTCCCGCGACAAGACAAGGAGATTATTTGAGTTGGCAATGCGTAACAAAATCATCACGTTGCCAGAACCACGACGTTCACCGCAACCCGGCGACGTCAACAACCCTAATTACTGCTCCTATCACAGAATGGTGAGCCACCCAATTAAGGATTGCTACATCTTCAAGAACTGGGTCTAGAACCAGTATCAATAGGGGAAGTTGGCGCTGTCTGAGAACTGGAGGGTGAACCCACCACAGAAGCACACTCCCAAAAAGGTGGATGCGCCGGAGGTATCATGCTCACTCGTGGAAGAAACTCCATAGGAAGTCGTTCTTTCAGCAAAAACTAAAAGAATGCTGAAGGATTTACAGGCATGTCTGGCAGTCAGGTGGAAAAGCCCATTTGAACATGAAATCATCGAAGGAATGCTGAAAACGTGTCCCGTACCGAAGATCGTTGACAAAGGGCAAAACCCCCAAGTCGAGCCTTCGAAGTCTTCGAAGAAAAAGAAGAAGACCAAGAAGCCTGTGCAGCCTGCCGAGTATGACTACAAGCGCAAGGACTTACAGAAATATATTGACGTGGTGGATGAGTACAACCAGAAGGCGCAGATGCCGGTCACACTCAAAGAGTTCCTCAAGCATATTCTTGAGAATGAAGAGAGTGACTACGATGAGGGAAATGACTCATCAGGAGATACCGGGGACCGTGTAGCAAGTTGCCACATAATCTCCCATTCGTTGTCAAATGACGAAGAAACTCTCTCAGCGTCAGAAAACAACGAGGATGAACTAGGGGCAGTATCGGCGCTAAAATCCCTGGAACTGCCAGAAAACCAGATCGATATGCTGTTAAACGAAGTCTTTCGAAAAGGCAAAGCTGACCAAGAATGCGAAGTAGCCATATACGAAAAGGCTAGGCCCCAGCGTCAGAATGAAGAAGCTACGACAAGGTGGAGTCGTAAAGTACTCCAACCAAACCAAGGAATATCTGCGACAAATAAGAGCAGGATCAAGACAGAGAAGCTATAACGACCATATTTTCTAATACTCAATAAAAGGTCTTGTTTTCTTTAGTACCGAGTATTTAACTACGTTTTTACTTAATGGAAAAATATTTTATAAGTGATGTGAGTAATTGTTAAAGGATTTAAATATAAGGAATTTTCTAAAAAATATATTTATATGTTTCTCGACTTAAAATTTTTTTATAATGCCCTAAGAATGATTTACATATATTATTTTAAATTAAAATAATTATTTTCGTAATTAAAATATTTTCGAGAATAAAATAGATTTTTAATAGTTATGATAACTAACAAATATCATATATCTAAGAATATTAGTTAGTTTTAAGCCCAAAATCATTTTTAAACTAGAGATAATAGGAAAATATATTTTCTAGAATTTTCTCATATTTTTCCCGTATTTTTCAATATTTTTAACAATTTTTTTAAACCAAATTCGATTTTTAAAAAATAAACAGTTAGATTTCGTTTTATAAATAAACATATATATCTATATAAACAACTTTTAACCTGGACCCTTGGATGGGAGATCCAACGGTCTAGGAACACTGGCGGCTGCCCACGAGGGTGGGACCACGCGCTTGCGCCGCAAGCGCGTGAAACCACGCTTCGTGGCCATGTGGCGATGGGGCGGTGGTTCGTGTGCCGTTGGATTCAGATCTAACGGCCATGAATGATGGCGGTGGCGGCAGAATCATCAGTTGATGATTGGGCGCAGATTTTGGGAGGGGATTTGACAGATTATTTGGATTTTATTGTTGTGGAAAAGACCCTATAAATAGAGCCCTTCAAACACAGATTTCTCACTTCTCAGAACTCCGAAAATTCTGAAAAAAATATACAGGCCTTCGTATCGACGACTGTTCAGTTAAAAATATTGTGCATTTGATATAATATTTTTCTTACTATTTTTATATAACAAAAGGTGTTTAATATAAATATGACACATATGAGGGTTTATCTGTAAAAATACTATTTTCATATATTTGTATATTATAATCAATATTATAAAGGAAAATGTAAGCATATAATATCTATGTAATATTTGGTTTATTTAAATATGCTTACCTTATTAAATTTCTTTGACCAATTCTCTTAAAAACTATAATATCATGTCAAATGGTTAAGATAATATCTCAATAAAAACAAATTCTACTAACATTATTTATTGAGATAATTGTGCAGAAATTATATTAGGACTGGAATCAAGGAAATCCGAGTTGGCAAGATCAAATCTGGCGAAATATTCAAGTAAATCGAAGAAACCAATTCTGGCAGAGTCTTGGAGAAGATTTTCAAAGTCCAGATATTCAAAAGATTACCACGTGTTAGAGAGATGAAGCCCCAGAAATTTAAGCCAAAGATCCCACCAAAGAGCGGCTAAACCGCGGCCAAAACCAACATATAGCGGCGGATCCGCGGCATGTTAGGGAGTTGAGATGTGATATTTTTTTGGGTAGGACCCTAACAACAAATTACCATATTAGAAAACTAGGGTTATGGCTCTGTGACTATAAATAAGTACCGAGAGCCTCTTGGAAAACTCATCACATCGACGCGATCACGAAGTCCACGACGGCTCAAGAATCCTGCTTGATCATCAACAGTTCATCTACCTCCTTAGAAGAGATCGAGAAGCAAACTAGGGTTTTGTAATCATTTTCTAAAGGAACAAAGTGTACTTGATCTTCTTGATTAATAAAGATAGTTGTTTTCTTATATCATTTTATTTTTTGTAGTTTTAAATATGATTTCCTTTTCTATCTTTTCTTTTCCCAACATGCGCGAATAATTCTCCGCTTGTTAGGGTTCGTAGGATTATGGAAGATTAATGGATGATGAAGATCCTTAAACTCTTTTTACGTCCTATAAAGTTTATAAATTTTACCAAAAGAATAGTTAACATCCTAATTGGGCGCACTATCAATTCATTGATAGTCATGACCACGATTAAAGATTAGATTAACAATTGTTTTGGTAAAGCCTTGACATGAACGGAGATCCATGTCAAGATAAGGGTTAAGAGTGGCAACCCTATTCCCTCCGAGAACCCTATTCCCTCCGGAAACCCTAATCTACATGCATCACCGTCGATCTAGTTTTAAATCTATTAAAGAATAAATGAGTAATCTTTAATTAATCATCCATGACTACTAAATCTTAACGAACCCTACAAGCCCCCTTCTAATATAAAACCTATATCCGTAGTTAATCTAGATCTATATCCTACATCCGTGTTTGACGTAGATTTAGAACCTACAACCGTTCTTCACCATTCTTTATTCTTCCTCCTTTCCTAATCAACACGTCTAAAGTAAGATTACAAGATTCAACGTTTCCCTGAGGACGACCCGTACTCATCTCGGTCTAGCTACACGCGACACCGTTATTGATTGCGGTTATTCTACAAACAAAACTCTAAAACACCAAACAATCAAATGGCGCCATTGCCGAGGATACGTGCGTAATTTATTTTTCTTACTATTCGTGTTGAATTCTTATTTGATCTATATGCAAATTGTATATTTAACGATTGTTGTGTGGAGTCACGGAATTGAGGAAACAGAGAGCCATAGACATTCATCAAGATCCAGAGGAGCAAAGGAGGCCACGTAGCAAAAAGCTTCACGAGATCCCTCTTTCTGGCGGCGGAACCGTGGCAATAAGGTCAAATAGCGGCAGAAGCGCGGCGGAATTGGAGATCTAGGGTTCCAAACTTCTCTGGTAAATTTCTCAACTCATTCTCTCTTCTCTGAAATCCAACAAAATATCTTTTCTGCAGGATTCTTTGCAAAATATCTCCGCTCAAAAATCTTTTTGCAAAGTTTTGTAATTGGTTTGTTTATTCAAATTTTAATACGGACTTTAAGGGGCAAAGACCAAATTAAGATTAGGTGGGGATTTTATCACCCTTCCTAGGCCCCGCAAATCACAAAACGAGCATTCGCATCAACCCTACGTTAATTAAAAAAATATCTAGACAAGACTCTAAGGACTGTCATGCTCAATAAGGATAGAGGAAGGTCGTGGGTAATCTATCGCTTATCCGCATTACTTTTGTGGTGCCTAGGCAAGTGTGTCTAAGGTAGGTGGTTATTTAATAAGGCCCGCTATTTTCGGTGATTCCTATAGCCGATACCTCCCACTTACCTGGCACATACCTGGCCACAAGAGTAGTAAAGAGGTGTTAGAGGATTGATCCTGCGGCTTGTCTTTTGGAAGTCTAGGAGCGGTCTAGAGACTTGACCTAGGTAACCTTAGTTCTAGGGTTGTTTGTGCATTTTTGTGTGATTTATCTCAAGTCCGACACTTTTCAAGAAAAACCAATTTTAAATCACACACATGCTTCCACTTGCGCTAAACCCGCTTAGTGTATGCTTGGATGGACACGGGAATCTAGTGCCCGTCTTGTCCGCATTCCTGCTATCGACTCCGAAGTCGGTGCTTCTTCATCTTCTTTTTTCCCTCCACCCACCACATCAACCAAGATGGACGGTACTCCATCAAATTATAATACCACCCTGCCACCTCCGTAGGTGAGCAGAATGCACCGCGCATCTCTCTCCAAGAAAGATGTTATCCTATACGCGGTCCACTTCTTACCTGTTTATCTATTCCACCAGCCAACGGGGATAATTTTGTAATTAAACCCCACTACATCAACCTGTTGCCCAAATTTCACGAGCTTGAGTCTTAAGACGCGTACGTTTTCATCACTAAATGCGAAAACGTATGCGCAATAATGGGTATGTCACAACTGTCTGTGGAAGCTATGCGCTTGCGTCTTCTTCCATTCACTTTGTGCGACTTGGCAGAAAAATGGCTTTATAATACTGCCGCACACTCTATTACCAATTGGGATGAGTTAGTGATAGCATTCTGTTCCCCTCCGAATAGGCGGCGCGACGGACGTCTTTCCTGATATTCGGGGCAGATGCTAATTGGTGCTATCCGTCCACCTCTCCGAAGATACCAAGTTGATTTATGGCACCATGTATCGAAGGTTTGAACGGATGCGTCCGATGTAGCAGACTTCGTCAGATTCCCCCTCGTTTGAGTGGTTTTTGATTGTGGGGACGCTCTTCCCTGCAGGCGCAAGCCTCTGCAGTTAATTACGCTACCGCATTGCGGTAACAACTTTCTCCTTCTCCAGATGATCACTTCGTGTCGTGTGTGTTTATTTTGTGTTTGGTTGCCCGTGGATTGTATACGGAGACTGAGTTATGTCGTTACCCGTAGGGCGTGGACTAGTCCAAATCCGTATTATCTTAGATTTGGGTTTGGGGGCTTGGGTTTAAGGATACGTTAGCTTCATTTGAGACTAAGATCGACTTAAACGTTTGTTAAGGATACGTTAGTCTAGTTTTAGACTAAGATCGACTTAACGGGGTCGTTTAGATCCAACAAGAGAGCAATTAGGGGAGCCCTGTTGTTTAGTTTAGTGACATTGCGGTCAATAGGTAGTTTAAGGACATTGCGGTCCAATGTTAGTTTTAAGACGTTGCGGTCAAGGTTAAGGACATCATAGTCCGTGGATTTAAGGACTCCACAGTCCGTCGTTAGTTTTAAGACATCACGGTCAAGGTTAAGGACATCATAGTCCGTTGTTAGTTTTAAGACATTCCGGTCAAGGTTAAGGACATCATAGTCCGAGGATTTAAGGACTCCACAGTCCAGCGTTAGTTTTAAGACATCCCGGTCAAGGTTAAGGACATCATAGTCCGCTGTTAGTTTTAAGACATTCCGGTCAAGGTTAAGGACATCATAGTCAGAGGATTTAAGGACTCCACAGTCCAGCGTTAGTTTTAAGACATCCCGGTCAAGGTTAAGGACATCATAGTCCATGAGTTTAAGGACCCCACAGTCCGTATCAATGTGTGGTCATCGGGACCCGTCACCTCTTTGAAGACGTTGAGCAATTACTGTAAGTCCACGTTACCTCTCCCGGTTCTTTTGGGCTTGCGGAAATGGTGAAAAACGATTTTTAGGGTTTGGGTAACATGGACTACGAAAACGGATCTTGGCTAAACTACACACTAGCAACCTAACAAGAGAGTTGTCTACTCGGTTAGGGGTTATACCTCACTTGAACTCCTTCTTCTTGAACTCTTTGTAGTGGTTGGATGGTGCTTTCCTCGTCGCCTTCTTTCGTCAAAGATGGATCCACCTGAGGGTTCAACCTTGGGCTCCTTTCTCGAACTTTAAGAGAACTAAGGTCTTTGGCTTGCTAGACCTTCAACCCTAGAGTGAGTAGAGAGTGGTTTAGAGTATTTTATCTCAAGGAGAGGTTTCTCAACACATGAGAATGGATCTCCTTGAACTAGAGGAGGAAGAAGAAGAATAGAGGAGAGAGAATGGTTATGATAGAATGAGATGGTTTTTTACAACCATAACAATATCTAGTGAATTATCAAATTAATAAAATTAATCTAAATGAAAAGTTGATGGAAGGTTTGATAAGACTATTATCATTTCACATTAAATGGTTTTGCTAGAATCAAAGAGCATCTTTGATGTGTAATGATGATAGTCAATATTTCAACCATGGTCAACAAGTCAACAAACCCAACCATGACACAATTTCATTTACTTAATATTATTAATTGATATATCACATATTCATTAGGGTTTGGAAAAAGACGACTGTCAACTATGCATACACACCCGTTCCGAAACCCTAATGAAAATCCTCTTCCTCCGCCTCAATCAACTGTGTATACACACCCGCATTCGTGTTCCGAGGAACATGAATACTATGAGATAAAACTAACCCCAAAACATATACTAGGATCTGGCTCAAACCAGAGCCCGCTAGTAATATCCGTCCGGACGCCAAACGTGCACAAGTGCGCGGATGAGAACGAACCCTGTCGCAAAACCATGCGACCTCTACTCTGTTTTGCCCAAAGACGAATAACCCTCTGTGTGGGACTCTAAAGACTCGACACCACGCTGGCAGTGGGTTTAACCACAGACCGCAAGCGGCACTAGCTGTGCGTAACGGTCCCCAGGTAGATGCCGATAAGAAGACGGACGAGGTGAAACCCATCTGAACTCATACTGAGTCTGTATGCTACAATCTCTGTACAGTCCGGTCTGTTTGTCTGATAACATCGCATGGCGGGCTTAGGGGGCGGTAAACGTCAGTCCCCTAATAGCGGTACAAGTCGTGTCGGAGTGTAGCCCAGAACACCCTGAGATAACACTGGAAACCTACCAGTATATCTCGCTTGCCCTGGCCAGGGACTACTTGTGTAATGGCTCTCCTAGACACAGCGCGATGCCAACCCCCAATACCGGGAGAGACGAATACTGTCTAACCGTCACTGCCTCCAAGTGCTTCGGGACTGCACCCAACTACTACCTGTTTGCACGACTCCTTTGAGCCGTGGTAGGGTAGTAATCAAAGTACAGTGGGAACGCACTTGAGGCGAAGTGACAGTGTCAAGTCAGCGGACTAAGCTGTACTCATGTCACCTGGGAACTGATAACTGACGATAGGTATAATACCAACCAACAGTTCCCGATGAGTTCTGTCCAGTGTACTCGTAACCTAACGAGCATCCGCATACTATCTCAAGCATGACGTACTGACGACTGTGGGACAGACCGCCTCCTATACTGGGATGAGAAGCGCATACGCTAGTCTACTCCGGATTATCGATGCCCTGTCTCGATAATCCCATGACTAGGGACGTGTGTATAAGGATGTGCTTGTAGATTACCCAGCTCCCACGAGTGTGACTGCCATCACAACGCTGGTAATCAAGCAAAGATCCTAAGGGCTCCACTAATGCGTATAGATGATACAATAAAGAAACACATGTACACATTAAAGCAGAGACAAACCAAGTAGCATACTACCATTTCTAGCAAGATTGTCTATACAACTGTGAATATCCCAAGCTTCCATCAAGTAATATACATACTAGTATGATACAGTAATGGCCTCTAGGGCATATACACTAACAATCTCCCACTTGCACTAAGGCCATGTACTGGCGTATCGAAGACCTATCATCTCGATCAGCCGCTCGAACTGAGTCTGGGGTAAGGCCTTTGTGAATGGATCTGCAGTGTTATCTTTTGAAGCAACCCTCCGAACCTCGATCTCCTTGCGATCCACGATCTCCCTGATCAGGTGATACCGCCTCAAGATGTGTCTGGATTTCTGATGGGACCTGGGTTCCTTTGCTAAAGCTATAGCCCCGTTGTTGTCGCAATACAGAGGTATTGGGTCAACAATGGACGGAACCACCTGAAGTTCTTTCAAGAACTTCCTTATCCAGACGGCTTCTTTTACGGCATCAGATGCAGCGATATATTCCGCTTCCATAGTCGAGTCAGCAACGGTTTCCTGTTTGGAACTCTTCCAACACACCGCCCCTCCGCTGAGGGTAAAGACAAAACCCGACATGGACTTGGAATCATCCTTGTCACTCTGGAAGCTGGAGTCAGCAAAGGCCTCAATCTGGAGGTCTTTTCCGCCATACACCAAGAACACCTCCTTAGTCCTTCTCAGGCACTTGAGAATGTTCTTTACCGCTATCCAGTGTTTCTCCCCAGGGTTTGACTGATACCTGCTTACCACACTCAGTGCATAAGCCACATCTGGTCTGGTACACAACATCGCATACATTATAGAGCCTACCGCAGAAGCGTAGGGTATAATAGACATGCGGTCCCTTTCCAAATCAGTCTTGGGAGACATCTCTTTGGAGAGGGTGATCCCGTGACAAGCCGGTAGATTACCGCGCTTGGAATCTTCCATACTGAATCTTTTCAGTATGGTGTCGATGTACCTGGACTGCGAAAGTCCTAGTATCCTCTTGGATCTATCACGATAGATCCGGATCCCCCGAATGTAGGAGGCATCACCCAGGTCTTTCATGGAGAACCTGTGTGACAAGAACCCCTTGACAGATTGTAGCATAGGAATGTCATTTCCTATTAAGAGAATGTCATCCACGTATAAAACGAGGAATACTACAGTTCTCGCTACAAATCTACTATAGATGCATGGTTCATCTGGATTTTTGATAAAGCCAAATTCCTTGACCGTCTCATCAAAACAGATGTTCCAACTCCGCGATGCCTGCTTCAGTCCGTAAATGGACTTAAGCAACTTACACACCTTTCCGCTGCTCCCACTCTGAATGAAACCCTCTGGCTGGTCCATATAAACACACTCCTCTAAATTTCCATTTAGAAAAGTGGTCTTTACGTCCATCTGCCAAATCTCATAATCGTGGAAGGCAGCAATGGCAATAAGGATCCGAATGGATTTCAGCATAGCTACTGGAGAAAAGGTCTCGTCATAGTCCAAACCAGGTCTTTGACGAAAACCCTTTGCAACCAGTCTAGCTTTATAGGTCTCAACCTGTCCATCTACACCAATCTTCCTTTTGAAGATCCACTTACATCCTACGGGTTTTACCCCATCTGGAGCAACGTCCAACGTCCATACTTTGTTGGTGTACATAGACTCCATTTCGGTCCGCATTGCATCCAGCCATTTTACCGAGTCAACGCTCTGAATGACCTGCTGGAAGCTAGTCGGCTCATCATAATCAATGATGCAATCCTCTCTATCCCCGTCTATGAGAAAACCATAGTATCTCTCGAGCGGATGAGACTGCCTACTACTCCTGTAGAGCGGCGCAGGAATGTCATGATCTTCCGAACCCTCTGGTTCTACTAAGCTTTCAGTAATAGCTCGTGGCTCTGGAATTTCTTCCAGTTCTATTGCGCTCCCTCTTATCTGATTCTCCAAAAACTAAGTTTCTAAGAAGTGGGTATGCCGAGAAACAAAAACCTTTTGTTCCTCTTCGCAATAGAAGAAATATCCCTTGGAGTTCTTTGGATATCCCACAAACTTGCACTGTACTGAGCGTGCCTCGAGCTTGTCCGTATGCTGCTTTTTGACAAAAGCAGGACTTCCCCATGTCTTAATGTGATTAAGATAGGGTCTCTTCCCACACCACATCTCATATGGTGTAGTAGGTACGGTCTTAGTTGGAACTCGGTTCAAAAGGTATGCAGCTGATTCTAGTGCATATCCCCAGAATGATCGCGGTAACTCAGCGTTACTCATCATGGACCGTACCATATCCAATAGGGTTCGGTTCCATCTCTCCGATACACCGTTATGTTGCGGAGTGTATGGAGGAGTAAGCTGAGAGAGAATTCCATTCTCTTTTAAATAGTCCAGGAACTCGGCACTCAAGTATTCACCACCTCGATCCGATCTTAGTGTCTTGATAGTTTTGCCGGTTTGTTTTTCTACTTCATTCTTATATTCCTGGAATTTTCCAAAGGCTTCGGACTTATGTTTCATTAAGAAGACATAACCGTACCTTGAAAAGTCATCCGTAAAAGTAATGAAGTAAGAATAACCGCTTCGTGCATATGTAGACATTGGACCGTACACGTCGCTGTGTACGAGTCCCAAGAGCTCGCTCGCTCTTACTCCGTGTCCAGTGAACGGAGTCTTTGTCATCTTTCCTTTGAGACAGGATTGACAAGTGGCATACGATTGATATTCGAAAGGATTCAAATATCCTTCTGTATGTAACTCGTCAACCTTCTCTCATTGATGTGACCCAGTCTACAATGCCATAAAAAAGTCTGATTTATTTCCGGAGACTTTCTTTTGTGTGTATTCTGGACATTGAAAATCTGTGGTTGGTTTAGTACGTATATACCATTGCTTAATGTACCTGACCCAATCAGAACTTGATTAAGGTGAATGTTTACAACATTACTTACAAACGCAAATTCATAACCTTCTTTAGAAGTCAAAGATACAGAAATGATATTACAAGTTGCGTTGGGTACAAAATAGCAATTACGCAAAACCAAAACGTATCCTTCTGACAACCCCAGGTGATAGTCCCCCACGGCCTTAGCATCCATGCTAGCTCCGTTTGCAACTTTGAGGGTCATGTCACCTGCCTTCAAAACCCTACGGTTTCTCAATGCCTGGAAAGAATTACAGATATGAGATCCTGATCCGGTATCCAATACCCAGGAAGTAGAGTTTATAGATAGACAGTTTTCAATAACATACACACCTGAAGCTGAAGCCGCAACATGCTTCAGATCCTGTGTTCTGGCTTTCCAAGCCCTGCAATCTTTCTTCCAGTGTCCACTCTTGTAACAGTAAAATCATTCTTCTTTATCCACAAGTTTCCCCGCTACCTTTGTTGCTTTCGCCTTTCCCTTCGTATCCATTTTACTAACACCGCCCCTTGGTTTGGAGGGGGCTTTCTTCTTCTTTCCCTTGGCTTTCGCCCTGGACTTAGAAGAGGAAGATCCTCCTACAAACAAAGTGGATGTTTCCCTACCTTTCTGTAGGGTGCCCTCTGCACTCCTCGGCATGTTGAGGAGCTCTGAAAGTTCAACTTCCTTTTCTTGCAAGTTGAAATTCAGAATGAACTGGGCGTAAGTGGAAGGAAGGGACTGAAGAATTAAGTCCGTATAGAGCTCATTCTCCAACGTGGTCCCAAGGTCCACGAGCTCCTCAATGAAGCCAATCATCTTAAGCACGTGTTCCGCTACCGATGATCCGACGGCCAATCTTGCCGAAAACAACTTCTTCGACACTTCGTATCTGGCGATACGAGATTGCTCTCCATACAGTTCTTTTGTATGGAGAAATATGGATTCGAGGTCCATATTCTCATGCCTCCTCTAATGTTCGTTGTCCATAGAGGCAAGCACGAGGCATTTGGCCTTCGCGCAATCGATCTCCCATGTCTTACGGATTTCTATATCCGCGACGCTGGAGGTGGGACCTGGGACAGGGGGAGCTTTGGTGGTAAGGAGATACCCCAACTTGTCATAAGTGATTGCCATCTTGACATTCCTGAGCCAATCTTTGTAGTTTGGCCATGTCAGTATGTTTTTATCTAGTAGTAACTTAAGTCCAGTCATGATGAATGGTCGCTGCAATTAGGAGAGAGAGAAGAAACACTTTAGCATAATGCTCTTGCAAGTTTAGAGTGGTTTTTAATTTGTCTAAACAGGATGGCTCCCACTGTCTCTCGAATCCCTCCTCAAACCAAAAAGGAAGAATTAGTCAGGATCAATTTCATCGTACAATACTTGCTTAACCATTCGGCTAGGCTGGTGTCCGTACTTCGAGGGAGGTTTTCCAACGCTTTCGCGAAGTTCCTTAATTAAATAACCTCTTTTCCCGGGGGGCGTAGCCCTGCTAATACCTTTCTAGACACCTACTTGGTTTATAGCATTGATCGTTTAGTGAGAAATTTCCCGAGGAGTAGCATATACTCACAGTAGGATCGGGATCCAAATATCATCGCGTGACAAAACTGAAGGAATCCTACCAGAATCATCACACTCCAAATGGTATGCAGTGCTAGCAAGTTTCAGTTCTTTTGAAACTCCCGATATGGATTTTTGCCCCATGCTCTTATGACTTTGACTTTGGCCAAAATATCATAAGTCACATGTCAAGTTCTACCCGTCATTTTCCAGGTTAATTTGAGCCCATCCGCACATACCCTTGACTTTGGCCAAAATGGTAGAACGGCTGCCCCAAACCAACACATCTATCTATGCTGCACATGAATACCCAATAGCTACCAATCACTATGCCTTGACTTTGGCCAACACACATAGCTTGAATACTATTGACCATCCATGTGAAACGACGGAGGGTTACGAATGGTTTTGGCGAAACCGTGAACGTAGTGAACTTGATATGATCGATGGAACGAGATAGCTTTTAAAAGTAGTGGCTTAAGCTCCGCGTTTAAAAGTTCTTTTGAAAAGAAACCGAGTGGTTTTTGAAAGTGTTCCAACGACTTTTACTTGGTTTATTTTTCTTGCATTAGTTCTTTTAATGCGTCCCATCATTTAATCCTACCATTGCAGAAAACAACCAAAATATGACGTACGCTTATGCCATTCGCATTCGCCACGGGACCCCGTCATCACCCGTTAGGTTACTTAACTAACGACAGAGCGGGGGCTGGGCTAGCGCGGCTGCAAAACATAAGCAATGCCTAAATAATATCATACATAGATATATTGCAATGATAGCCATTTCAGATCACAGATGAATACATTGGATATACTAGGAATCCGCAATTTGTACGAGCCTGTAACGAAAAGCGGATTACACGGTCGCGATGAATAGCCAATACCCCACCCTAGACCCCTACGGGTGCGGCAAACTACCCGCCAAATATCCGAAGTGGAGCAACCTCCCTCAACTACGTGAGTAGGCCACTAGGCACTTCGAGATACACGGTAGTTTGTGCACCCCACCTTGGGTCTATCCTAGGAGCAAAAACAGTAAAAAGAAATTATACAATGATGGCTACAACCCCGACCTGGTTGTGCGGCCAAAAAATAATATTACATCAATTTACATATTACAAGAATTGAAAGATAAACAAAACTCTCATATCACAATATCCCCCGGCTATTCATCCGCGACAATCCAACGAATTCATATACACAAACCATCAACATCACAGATCACAGATATGTATAACCCCCACTAATCGACGTATAGCGATTAGTAGACGTTCAATACATATAAAACATTACAGATATAACCATTAGCCAAAGTCTACAGAAAATCGACCAAAAATACGGATTTGTAACCACCCTAAAAACCAACTAGTTCTCTGGAAAATCTGGGCAGAAACAAACCATCCTAAAAATCACAAAATACCCCCAGAAACAATCTGCAGGAGAAACGATCCACGGCCGAGTAAACTCGGCCGCGGATCCGCGGCAGAAGCAAGCTTCTGCCGCGGAACCGCGGCGCTTTGGTCGGCTCGTGCGATCATTTTTCTTGCCTGTTTATAGAAAAGCCTGAGCCGATTTTTAAGACATGATTTTTTATTTTTAGAGCAGAAAAAAAAATCGGCAGCAACTAGGGTTTTCCGGGGTGTTTTGTGGTTTTTTCGTTCGGTCGATATTCTAAATACTTTTCTAACATGCTAGGGTGTGTTTAGTTAGGCTCTGATACCACTGTAAGTCCACGTTACCTCTCCCGGTTCTTTCGGGCTTGCGGAAATGGTGAAAAACGATTTTTAGGGTTTGGGTAACATGGACTACGAAAACGGATCTTGGCTAAACTACACACTAGCAACCTAACAAGAGAGTTGTCTACTCGGTTAGGGGTTATACCTCACTTGAACTCCTTCTTCTTGAACTCTTTGTAGTGGTTGGATGGTGCTTTCCTCGTCGTCTTCTTTCGTCAAAGATGGATCCACCTGAGGGTTCAACCTTGGGCTCCTTTCTCGAACTTTGAGAGAACTAAGGTCTTTGGCTTGCTAGACCTTCAACCCTAGAGTGAGTAGAGAGTGGTTTAGAGTATTTTATCTCAAGGAGAGGTTTCTCAACACATGAGAATGGATCTCCTTGAACTAGAGGAGGAAGAAGAAGAATAGAGGAGAGAGAATGGTTATGATAGAATGAGATGGTTTTTTACAACCATAACAATATCTAGTGAATTATCAAATTAATAAAATTAATCTAAACGAAAAGTTGATGGAAGGTTTGATAAGACTATTATCATTTCACATTAAATGGTTTTGCTAGAATCAAAGAGCATCTTTGATGTGTAATGATGATAGTCAATGTTTCAACCATGGTCAACAAGTCAACCTTGGTCAACAAGTCAACAAACCCAACCATGACACAATTTCATTTAATTAATATTATTAATTGATATATCACATATTCATTAGGGTTTGGAAAAAGTCGACTGTCAACTGTGCATACACACCCGTTCCGAAACCCTAATGAAAATCCTCTTCCTCCGCCTCAATCAACTGTGTATACACACCCGCATTCGTGTTCCGAGGAACATGAATACTATGAGATAAAACTAACCCCAAAACATATACTAGGATCTGGCTCAAACCAGAGCCCGCTAGTAATACCCGTCCGGACGCCAAACGTGCACAAGTGCGCGGATGAGAACGAACCCTGTCGCAAAACCATGCGACCTCTACTCTGTTTTGCCCAAAGGCAAATAACCCTCTGTGTGGGACTCTAAAGACTCGACACTACGCTGGCAGTGGGTTTAACCACAGACCGCAAGCGGCACTAGCTGTGCGTAACGGTCCCCAGGTAGATGCCGATAAGAAGACGGACGAGGTGAAACCCATCTGAACTCCTACTGGGTCTGTATGCGACAATCTCCGTACAGTCCGGTCTGTTCGTCTGATAACATCGCATGGCGGGCCTAGGGGCCGGTAAACGTCAGTCCCCTAATAGCGGTACAAGTCGTGTCGGAGTGTAGCCCAGAACACCCTGAGATAACACTGGAAACCTACCAGTATATCTCGCTTGCCCTGGCCAAGGACTACTTGTGTAATGGCTCTCCTAGACACAGCGCGATGCCAACCCCCAATATCGGGAGAGACAAATCCTGTCTAACCGTCACTGCCTCCAAGTGCTTCGGGACTGCACCCAACTACTACCTGTTTGCACGACTCCTTTGAGCCGTGGTAGGGTAGTAATCAAAGTGCAGTGGGAACACACTTGAGGCGAAGTGACAGTGTCAAGTCAGCGGACTAAGCTGTACTCATGTCACCTGGGAACTGATAACTGACGATAGGTGTAATACCAACCAACAGTTCTCGACGAATCCTGTCCAGTGTACTCGTAACCTAACGAGCACCCGCATACTATCTCAAGCACGACGTACTGACGACTGTGGGACAGACCGCCTCCCGTACTGGGATGAGAAGCGCATACGCTAGTCTACTCCGGATTATCGATGCCCTGTCTTGATAATCCCACCACTAGGGACGTGTGTATAAGGATGTGCTTGTAGATTACCCAGCTCCCACGAGTGTGACTGCCATCACAACGCTGGTAATCAAGCAAAGATCCTAAGGGCTCCACTAATGCGTATAGATGATACAATAAAGAAACACATGTACACATTAAAGCAGAGACAAACCAAGTAGCATACTACCATTTCGAGCAAGATTGTCTATACAACTGTAAATATCCCAAGCTTCCATCAAGTAATATACATACTAATATGATACAGTAATGGCCTCTAGGGCATATACACTAACAATTACAACGCCAAGTATCAAAGGAGTGAAGAGATGTACCCTTGAACCAAGGTAGATCAAATAGTCTTTGGCCCAATTTGGAACCAAGACCAATTAATTATATTATGAGCCCATTAGCCCAGTTAAGTTTGAATTGAGGACTTATGGTCATCTTGGTCTAAGTCCAATCATGTTTAGAATATTGGCTCTCTGTTGGCTCATTGAAGGAGAGGCTTTGCCTCTAGAAACTTAGCCAATTGGGCTAAAACTAGTGTTAAACACTAAAGACTCACAGTGTTGAACACTAGGAATAAGATTAGCAAGTTAGTATTAAACACCAAAGCAAATCAGTGTTAAACACTGAAAATATAGATTTCAAATTAGTGTTAAACACTAAAGCAAATCAGTGTTAAACCCTGGAAATAGTGATTTCAAATTAGTGTTAAACACTAAAGCAGATCAGTGTTAAACACTGGGAACGGAGTTTTCAAATTAGTGTTAAACACTAAGAAAATCAGTGTTAAACACTGCAAATAGAGTTTTCAATTTAGTGTTAAACACTAAGAAAATCAGTGTTAAACACTGCAAATAGAGTTTTCAAATTAGTGTTAAACACTAAGAAAATCATTGTTAAACACCGGGGACAAAGTTTTCAGATTAGTGTTAAACACTAAGGAGAGAGGGGTCACGTGTGGACACGTGAGAGCGCCCTGATTCCCCTTATTTTATTCTGCAGATCAGTGTTTAACACTTTTAATTCTGACGGCCATCACGTGTGAGCACGTGATGGAGGCCCATGCTCTGGTCTGTTATAATGCTCACTAGGGGTCACGTGGTGACACGTGAGGGCGCTCTAGAGCTCTTTTCTGTTTCTTTTGCCTTTGTGTGCTTCAGAGGTCACGTGGGACACGTGAGGCGTTGCCTTGAAGTTCTTTTCTGTGGATCTTTACAGGGGTCACGTGGTAGCACGTGACTCTGGTTCTTTGCATATTCTAAAGATCTGTTCATCTTTTAAGAATTAAATTCTTTATAGGGTTAAACCCTAGCAATTAACTTTAGAGGAATTAAATTCCTATTCCCTTCTGAAGACTTATACTCTTAGATAGGGTTAAACCCTAATTTCTGTATGAATTAAATTCCTCATATATGTAAAGAATTAAATTCCATCATAGGGTTAAACCCTAATTTCTTCTTTTTTAAGGGAATTAAATTCCTGTAATTTTGAGAGAATTAAGTTCTCAATTAGGGTTAAACCATGGTTCTGTCCATTTTGAAGGAATTAAATTCCTATAACATAGGGTTGAACCCTAATTTTATCTCAAAGGAATTAAATTCCTACAATTCTGTGAGAATTAAATTCTCAAAACTCAATTCCTCCTCTATGTTTTAGATCTGCATGGCAGGATCTTAACCCAATGAGAATTAAATTCTCAATTCATTGGGAGATGTGCACTTTGCAGATCCTCCACCAGAGAAAGAATTAAGTTCTTTTCTTTATATAAGAGTTAAACTGTTTTGAGAATTAAATTCTCCTTTGAAGCCTCTCCTTTCTTACCTAGGGTTTTTTCTTTTGCAGAGAATCAAATTCTTTCTTCTGAATTTTCAGGATTCCAAGGCTCTATATCTCTCTCTGTGTATATCTTTTTTTTCTAACTCTCTCCTTTGGCTCCTATTATTGGAGAAGGAAAAGAATCAATCAGTTTTAGTGAATCTTTCATTGAAATATTTGATCTGTTTATTGAGAGATTTGTTTATATTTATCATTGATCTGGGCCTTTAGATTACTAGGTGAATTTTATTCACCATTGGATTTTAAATCCAAAGATATCTCTTTGTTATTTTGGTTAGATTTAGGGGGAAATCTTTTCCATGTCCAAGATTTTTCCATAAATTGGTGATATTTAATCACCTTTAGATCTTTAATCCAACGGTTTCAGATAATTCTTTTCCATTTTGGAAAGATTTGAAAGATCTTTCCTCAGAATTTAATTCTGTTAACGAATAAGGCTTTCAAAGCCGGTCACGTGTGACCACGTGACCATTGGTCACGTGTGAGCACGTGACCCCTGAAATAGGCTTCTCTCTTCTTCTGCGCTCTGTTCTCTTGCCGCTGCTTAACCATCACGTACCAACACATGACCGCTGGTCACGTGTGAACACGTGATGCCTCTTCTGAAGCTTCTTCCTGACTTTTAATTTAGGGAACAAATATGCTCTGTGCCGCTGCTTTAACGTCACGTGTGAGCACGTGATGCCCCTTCCGAATTTTTTCCTGATTTTTAATCAGGGAACACATTCCTTAAGAAATTTTACCCAAATCATAAGACCGCCTGTGTTTGAAGCGAAATCAACCAGTTTACCCAGCTTCCCAATAAACCATTTTGGAAGTGCTTTGAACGGTTCAAGGATTTGCTTGTCCAATGTCCTCATCATGGAATACATAGATGTGATCTATGCCAAATTATATATGAAGGTATTAATCCAGCGACAAAGCAGATGCTTGAAACCATGTGTCAATGCAATTTCATGTCCAAAGATGATGGTGAAGCCTGGAAATATCTGGAACATCTCGCTGAAAACGCTTTGCAGTGGGAAAGCGTTAGACCACCTTCATCTAAGGGAGGTATTCATCAGCTCGATATTTTCATCGCAGTAAAAGCCGAAATGGCAGCAATGCAAAAGAAACTTGACGCTATTGAGAACAAATTCTCATCAGTCTCCCTAAACCAGGTAACGCTCCCCAAGACCGTCTGTGGTTGCTGTTCCGATCCATCACACTTAACGGAAGAATGTTTTATGAATGCACCATTTCAAGGTCACGAGCAAACTAATGCTACTTTTCAGCAGCGACCTAGAAACGATCCTTATTCTTCCACGTACAATCAGGGATGGAGGAATCATCCTAATTTTGCTTGGAACCAAAACCAAAATCAAAACCAGTTCCAAAGCAATTACCAAAGATCTCCTCCACAGCAACAACAACCACCACAACAGACTCAGCATCCCTTTCAGTCACAAAATTTTTAAAATCCGGTCAACAATTTAGTACCTTCTAATAATTCTTTCTAAACGACCAGTACCGATAACTCCTCTTTACTCGCACAAACTTTGGATTTGTTTATGAAATATTCCATCCAAATGTCGGCTGATATGAGATCTTCTATTGATACCATAAAGAAAGATTCCGCCTCCCACGGTAAGAGTATTAAATCAATATGTCACGACCTGAAAGTACGGAACGTGACCGGCACTTAGATTACAAAGCGTCTAGAGGCGCAACGTAACCTAAGTAAGCCGAAGCCCAGAAATCTAAACCATAAAAAGAAGAAGAAGTAAAGGAAAACATGTAGAAAACAAGTTTAAAAGCAACATCCAATTTTCTCAAAAATTTCGGCAGAGTCTCCTTTGTAAAAACTGGCCCCAAACAGGTACAAACAAGAATAATATATATACAAACAATAAAAAGCATCCCCAAACGGGAGCTAGCTCTACGCCAAAAGGCGGAAACAACCACATCAATGCACAATAGTATACAACGCTAAAGGACGAGGCTCAAAACTCAAAAGAAAACAAAACCACCAGATATTATAATAATACAAGCGCGACTCTAAGGTCGAAATAAACAACTGATCCAGTAAACTATCAACTAATACAAGTTTGGTTGATGGAGTTTTCTAGATACAAATGAAATAATAAAAGTACAATGGCGGTCCAGATACAAGTGAACCAACCTACCGTGCAAATCACCCTGAATGAAAAGATGTGCCAGCAAGCTGCCAGGAAAACCAATACATCGAACCTGTAATAAAATTTGGCACAATGGGGGTGAGTTGCCAACTCGTGAGTAGAAGATATCTGCGAAAAGAAATCGAATGCACGACGCTGTCCTTGGTCATAATAATATACTAATATACTACTAGTCATCAAGTAAAGACAGGATAATAAGCTACGTGTAAGTGCAAATGCTCCGTGCTCGTATCAGTGCCTCATATAGAACTATATCATGTGAATGAGTATGCATGCACCATGAATGTGAAATAACCAATCCTGAAATCTAGATATATCTGTATAAGAAATCTTTAACTTTTATCATTGTAAAATGTGTATAGAAAATCTGAAATATCAACGATGAAATCCATGGAAATCCGTGTCAAGCATCGACACAAAACATGTAAATCTCAAGTCTCAACACCCCATAATCTCAATGTCTTATAGTCTCAATATCTCGGGCTCCGTCGGTCCGGATCGACCCATATCATCAAATCTCACGACAACGGTCGGTATCCTCCGGATATCCGCCGCGCCAGACATCACCAGTAGGTAGTCCTCCCCTGCCAGGCTCATCGTCTACAACTCGATCTTCTTGCCTCGGGGTACCATACCGGGCCCACCATGTACCTGAGACAGTTCATCCACTCCTTGAACAGGGTCTCGAAATCCAACAGAAAACATGAAATCTCATGGTGGATGACACATACATCACGAGAAAACCGCATCTTATGTTTTAAAAAGAGAGGAGGAGAGAGAGAAGTTTTTATATATTCTTGCGGTTTTCCCCCAAAATCCAGAAATCTCATAGAAATCCAAAATCCCAAAATCATGAGTAAGTATATGATAAGTGTCGGCATATGCCCCATAATACTGCATGATAACATGAAAATGCGAATTCATGAAATGTCTAACTAATAAATACCATATCTATACTAACACCAGAGAGTAATCACAATATTATATCGATCTAGCTGTTAGCTGATTGCATCAATAAAAGATAATATGATCTAAAGTGTACGTGACATAGCAATTACCGATGATGATGTGTGTGAGCCGAAAAATAACTGTAAGTCGATGTATTTCACCCCACGACTTGCGGGGAGGCAGAAATTTAAAAAACGATCTTGTTCTTTGCGTAAATATCGACTAACCGAAAGAATCGTTGCTAAACAATAACTAACAAATACATAGGAGTTCTAAACTACTATGAAAAGTGATTATACCCAATGAACCGTATCCTTCGTCTTTACGATCTCCACCTCCTCCTCGGCCTTCTCCAAGTAGTAGACGATCCACCCGAGAGCTTTACTCCAAACTTTGCCTCTAAACTTGAGGTAACTAGGTTTCTTTAGTTGCTAATCAAAGTACCTAGATGATATAGAGTGAGGGTTATGGATTAATTAGCCTATCTAATCCTTAATCTCAACACATGAGAGGGGAGGATTAGGGTTTGAAGAGAGAGAGAGCTTGAGGAGAGAGAAGGTGAGCAAGAGAATAAAATGAGATAATGATCTATCATGATATATATGAAGCATTATTGTTTTTCCAAAAATCAAATAAAGGATTTAACAACCATGCTTTATAAATATCTATGAGTGATTCATCTCCATGAGTCATTAAGCATTTATGATGCATTAATGACATGGATGAATCACACAAATGAGTCACTAATCTCATTTAATGCATATGCCACCTAAACCCCCAAGTCACTAATCTTCTAGAAGCTTCTCGTGAAATTATGAGAACGCCCCTCCTATCCGTGAAAACACGGAAAAACTTTAGACTGTATAAATCCAATAACCCGATACTAGAATCTGGCTTAAACCAAAGCCGACTAGTAAAAACTGTCCGAATGTCGTACGTGCGTTTAAACACGTATGCGTCCGAACCCTTGTCGTAAAACCATACGACCTCTATACCGTTTCGCCTGGAGTAGGGAAACTCTCTGTGTGGGACTCTAAAGACTCGACTACTACGCTGGCAGTGGGTTTAACCACAGACCGGAAGCGGTACTAGCTGTACGTAACGGTCCCCAGGTAGATGTCGATAAGAAGGCCGATGGGGAAACCCATCCGAACTCCTACTGAGCCTGCTGTGACAATCTCCGTACAGTCCAGTCTGTTCGTCTAAGACTATTGCATATCGGGCCTAGGGGGCGGTAAGCGTCAGTCCTCTAATAGCGGTATAAGTCGTGTCGGAGTGTAACATTTTAAAAATAATTAAATAAATAAAATCGTTTGAGTGAATTTTAATTTTCGGTAAAGTAAAACGTAGTTTTCATAAAACTAAACCGTAATTATTTTTCACTATAAATTTAAAAATACCTATTTTAATTATGTTATTACTAGTAAATGGTGTTTATTTAGCCACTTATAAATTTTTAGTTTAATTAAATATTTTTCTTAAATTAATTATTTTAAATATTAACATAAGCTTTATTTTTACACTAAATTAGTGTAAATTACAAATTTGAATGGGTTAAATTTGCAAAAATGAACCATTGCATCTTAGAATCAAGTGTGTTTCATGCAAAATTTATTTTCAAAATTTTACAATGGTTCTAGACCATTCTAGGTCAAATGGAGTGAAGAAAATAAAGAATTTTTAAATAAATTCATGAAAAGACTTAATTGTGTGATATTTTTGTGAAACCATCTACACTTTTCTTCACCTTTTCTCACTCTCCTCTCTTTTCCTCACCTCATGGCCGGCCTCACCTCCATGGGCAGCCCCAAAATTTCCCCCCCATCATTTTTGCATTAAAAATCATCAAAATTCATCAAAAATTCAATAAAAAATCCACAAAATCCCAATAAATTCCTACCCTCTATTCTTTGCTCATCTTTACATGGATTTTGGAGATGGAAAGCATTCATTTTGGAGGCTTATTTTCATGTTTGGATTTCATGTTGTGGAGGTATAAATCTTCTTCTTTTGATTTATTGTTATTAGATGTTTAATTTAAGCATAATTAGAATTAATAAATAATTTCTATCTACAAGTTTTAAAATTCAAGTTAGGCTTTATAAAATTAAGTTATGGTTTTTATTAATTAAGTAGGGTTATAATAACTAGTTTAACATTTTTAGAAGTGTAAAATTTTGTATGGATGATATATTGTAAATTGTTTATCCAAAATTGTTTAAATTAATCCATTTTGCAAACTAGATTTCTATATATTGTATATATTGGTGAGATAAAATTCCAATTAATATTTGTAACAATAGATTGTGGTTTTAATGAGGATATTAACTTGTTGGTGGAATGAAAAACTTAAATTGGTTACTAGTTTCTATTGATAATTGAAAAATACTAATAAAAATGCGATTTTGCTAACTAGATTTTGGAAATTCTTAAATAAATGAAATTTAAAATATAATTTATGGGTTCATTATATCATTATCATCATGAATTGTAGTTTAATGCATTAATTCATGCAAAATCCAGTTTAGATGTGATATTGTGAAATTTTCCTTAAAAGTATCGAAATCAGGCAAGTTTGCAAACTAGAATTTTCAAACTAATATAAATTAGGGTGTTAAAAATATAGTGATGGTTTATATAGTCTAGTTATCCTAATTAATGAATATTATGATCATTAGTTTTTTTAAACATCAAGTTTTGAAGTAAAACGGTAAATTGGTGTTTTCAGGTTTTACGGAATCGGACGATTTGATCGATTTTTAGGGTTTCGATGGATTAAATCATGTTTTATATTATAAGTAATGAGTTTTTAAACTACAAGTTGTTTGCTGATGTTTATCTCGATCAATCGGCGTTTGTACGCCGACATCGAGCGATATTTGGTTCTTTTGCATGAGCGGGACATAGGTTTTAACCTATGCGCGTTCCGTGCGTCGTTTTGACTTTTGTCCGTGATTTAGTTTACGATACTATATATATGTTTGCGTATAGATACCCCTCACGTGGACTGCGGGTGATGAAGAAGAGGATGGCGACATCATTTTCGGCAGACAAGGACCAGGTGAGTAGATGTATATCTACGGGGGGAAGTCGGGTGGATGGCGTTTAGCACCCCCGCAAACGTAGAACAGGGATAGTACTTATTATCATTAGGAAGCCAGACGTGACTTTAGATTCTTGATGAGTAAGACCCTAGTAATGACCCTAGGTTGGACTAGACTGATTTAGAAAGATCATACCAGAGGATGAATACCTTGGAAGAGATTCGTAGGTTTCAGGTAGATACACACACGCACACACTGAGACTCGACGTGGGGTATACGTGTATGTGTGTGTGTGTGTGTGTATAGGACTAGGTGTAGGTATATATATATATATATACACAATACGTATATGTGATACAAGGATGTGATATAATACACGGGGATGAAACAATATAACTGGGCCGATGCCGTGATTCTTGGCTATACAGTCGTGTTATGATGTTAGCAGATCATTAGAAAATGAGATAATGGATTTGTATACTTGAACAATAATAAAGGATGGTGATGATATTGAAGTATATGGGACTATAAAATAGAACCCGGACCGTAACCTGTGCCTGAAATTCTGATATGATATCATATAGGTGTGACTTGATTACGACATCATATAGGTGTGACTTGATTTCGATATCATATATGTGTGACTTGATTACGATATCATATAGGTGTGACTTGATTACGATATGATCTAAGTGTGACTTAATCACAATATGATACATATGACATGATATTTCTGAGGATAAAATAACGATGTATATTTATGCTGACAATGATATATGATTGATGTATGCGATTACAGTATAGCACCTTGATCTTGACATGTGTTGATGATGATATTATACGAATGATGAGACACGTAGGTGATACTTGACCCGTACCCCGATATTGGGATGCCGTACGATGGATTTTACCGTACGAGGCATCGATTTGATGATTGATCCGCACTCTTGATGAGGAAACCGTACTACGTACGTGACGCTATTGAGGCTGGATCGCCGACTATTAGAGATATGAATTCAGACCTTAGGTGGACTCTTATTTCTTATTGACTAGTTTCTTAGGTTTAGTTCCTTAGGAGGTTAGATGGACACTAGTTTAGGCTCGAGTCATATAGTTGTAGTTATACTTGTATATCACAGATGAGTGGTTATTACACATCCTTCTTTACATTCATACCGTAATCATAATGGTGCATGTTCATTCATATGTTTCTATAATCAAAATAAAACTTTGCATGTTAGGACACAAGCACCATTACCGATGATGCGCATATTAGGGGACTGACGCTTGCCCATTACACCCTGAGAAACTACTGGAACCTACCAGTAAATCTCGCTTGCCCTGGCCAGGGACTTTGCGTAATGGCTCTCTGACACAGCGCGATATCAATCCCCAATACCGGGAGAGACGAATCCTGTCTAACCGCCACTGCCTCCAAGTGCTCGGGACTGCACCCAACTGCTACCTGTTTGCACGACTCCTTTGAGCCGTGGTAGGGTAGCAATCTAAGAACAGTGGGACACACTCAAGGCGAAGTAGCAGTGTCAAGTCTGCGGACTATGCTGTACTCATGTCACCTGGGAACTGTTAACTGACGATGGGTATAATACCAATCAACAGTTCCCCGTGAGTCCTGTCCGGTGTACCTGTAACCCAACGAGCACCTGTATACTATCTCCAGTACGATGTACTGACGGCTGTGGGACAGACCATCTCCCCAACTGGGATGAGAAGCGTACACACTAGTCTACTCCGGAGTATCGATACCCTGTCTCGATAATCCTACGACTAGGGACCTGAATAAGGATGTGCTTGTAGACTACCCAGCCCTCACTAGTGTGACTACCATCACAACGCTGGTAGTCAAGCAAGATCCTAAGAGCTCTATCAATACGTATACTCACATATTAAGATAGAAAAACTAGGTAGCATACTACCATGTTTAGCAAGACTGTTATATACATGTGAATATCCCAAGCTTCCATTAAGTAATATACAAACTAGTATGATACAATAATGGCCCCTAGGGCATATACACTAACAATAAGTGTGCGTGGAATATGCGCATCATCGGTAATGGTGCTGGTGTCCTAACAGGCAAAGTTTTATTCTGATTATAGAAACATATGAATGAACATGCACCATTATGATTACGGTATGAATGTAAAGACGGATGTGTAATAACCACTCATCTGTGATATACAAGTATAACTACAACTATATGACTCGAACCTAAACTAGTGTCCATCTAAGCTCCTAAGGAACTAAACCTAAGAAACTAGTCAATAAGAAATAAGAATCCACCTAAGGTCTGAATCCATATCTCTAATAGTCGGCGATCCAGCCTCAATAGCGTCACGTACGTAGTACGGTTTCCTCATCAAGAGTGCGGATCAATCATCAAATCTATGCCTCGTACGGTAAAATCCATCGTACAGCATCCCAATATCGGGTACGGGTCAAGTATCACCTACGTGTCTCATCATTTGTATAATATCATCATCAACAAATGTCAAGATCAAGGTGTTATACTGTAATCGCATATATCAATCATATATCATTGTCAGCATAAATATACATCGTTATTTTATCCTCAGAAATATCATGTCATATGTATCATATTGTGATTAAGTCACACTTAGATCATATCGTAATCAAGTCACACCTATATGATATCGTAATCAAGTCACACATATATGATATCGAAATCAAGTCACACCTATATGATGTCGTAATCAAGTCACACCTATATGATCTCATATCAGAATTTCAGACACAAGTTATGGTCTGGGTTCTATTTTAGAGTCCCATATACTTCAATATCATCACCACCCTTTATTATTGTTCAAGTATACAAATCTATTATCTCATTTTCTAATGATCCGCTAACATCATAACACGACTGTATAGCCAAGAATCACGGCATCAGCCCAGTTATATTGTTTCATCCCCGTGTATCATATCACATCCTTGTATCACATATACGTATTGTGTGTGTGTGTGTGTATATACCTACACCTAGTCCTATATATATATATATATATATACACACACACACACACACATACACGTATACCCCACGTCGAGTCTCAGTGTGTGCGTGTGTGTGTATCTACCTGAAACCTACGAATTTCTTCCAAGGTATTCATCCTCTGGTATGGTCTTTCTAAATCAGTCTAGTCCAACCTAGGGTCATTACTAGGGTCCTACTCATCAAGAATCTAAGGTCACGTCTGGCTTCCTAATGACAATAAGTATTATCCCTATTCTACGTTTGCGGGGGTGCTAAACGCCATCCACCCGACTTCCCCCCGTAGATATACATCTACTCACCTGGTCCTTGTCTGCCGAAAATGATGTCGCCATCCTCTTCTTCATCGCCCGCAGTCCACGTGAGGGGTATCTATACGCAAACATATATATAGTATCGTAAACTGAATCACGGACAAAAGTCAAAACGACGCACGGAACGCGCATTGGTTAAAACCTATGTCCCGCTCATGCAAAAGAACCAAATATCGCTCGATGTCGGCGTACAAACGCCGATTGATCGAGATAAACATCAGCAAACAACTTGTACTTTAAAAACTCATTACTTATAATATAAAACATGATTTAATCCATCGAAACCCTAAAAATCGATCAAATCGTCCGATTCCGTAAAACCTGAAAACACCAATTTACCGTTTTACTTCAAAACTTGATGTTTAAAAGAAACTAATGGTCATAATATTCATTAGTTAGCATAACTAGACTATATAAACCATCACTATATTTTTAACACCCTAATTTATATTAGTTTGAAAATTCTAGTTTGCAAACTTGCCCGATTTCGATACTTTTAAGGAAAATTTCACAATATCACATCTAAACTGGATTTTGCATGAATTAATGCATTAAACTACAATTCATGATGATAATGATATAATGAACCCATAAATTATATTTTAAATTTCATTTATTTAAGAATTTCCAAAATCTAGTTAGCAAAATCGCATTTTTATTAGTATTTTTCAATTATCAATAGAAACTAGTAACCAATTTAAGTTTTTCATTCCACCAACAAGTTAATATCCTCATTAAAACCACAATCTAGTGTTATAAATATTAATTGAAATTTTATCTCACCAATATATACAATATATAGAAATCTAGTTTGCAAAATGGATTAATTTAAACAATTTTGGATAAACAATTTACAATATATCATCCATACAAAATTTTCCACTTCTAAAAATATTAAACTAGTTATTATAACCCTACTTAATTAATAAAAACCATAACTTAATTTTATAAAGCCTAACTTGAATTTTAAAACTTGTAGATAGAAATTATTTATTAAATCTAATTATGCTTAAATGAAATATCTAATAACAATAAATCAAAAGAAGAAAATTTATACCTCTACAACATGAAATCCAAACATGAAAATAAGCCTCCAAAATGAATGCTTTCCATCTCCAAAATCCATGTAAAGATGAGCAAAGAATAGAGGGTAGGAATTTATTAGGATTTTGTGGATTTTTTATTGAATTTTTGATGAATTTTGATGATTTTTAATGCAAAAATGATGGGGGGAAAATTTTGGGGCTGCCCATGGAGGTGAGGCCGGCCATGAGGTGAGGAAAAGAGAGGAGAGTGAGAAAAGGTGAAGAAAAGTGTAGAAGGTTTCACAAAAATATCACACAATTAAGTCTTTTCATGAATTTATTTAAAAATTCTTTATTTTCTTCACTCCATTTGACCTAGAATGGTCTAGAACCATTGTAAAATTTTGAAAATAAATTTTGCATGAAACACACTTGATTCTAAGATGCAATGGTTCATTTTTGCAAATTTAACCCATTCAAATTTGTAATTTACACTAATTTAGTGTAAAAATAAAGCTTATGTTAATGTTTAAAATAATTAATTTAAGAAAAATATTTAATTAAACTAAAAATTTATAAGTGGCTAAATAAACACCATTTACTAGTAATAACATAATTAAAATAGGTATTTTTAAATTTATAGTGAAAAATAATTACGGTTTAATTTTATGAAAACTACGTTTTACTTTACCGAAAATTATAAAATTCACTTAAACGATTTTATTTATTTAATTAATTATTTAATTATTTTTAAAATGTTACACAATAGAAGCCCAAATTGCACAGTTGAATGCCGCGATGAGTGCGAGAGAAAAAGGGAAGCTCCCATCTCAACCCCTACCAAATCCTGGCCACTCTTAAAATTATAATGTGGGTGCCGTTACTACGTTGAGATCGGGAAGAGTGCTGGATAACCGATTAGGTGAACAAGTTGATGACGTTAGTGATACCAATGATACCCCGGCTGCTACTTCTTCCCCTAATTCGTCTAGCCTCCCAACTTCTTCCGAGCTTATTCTCTGTTTTCCCCAAGGCTCGAACACTTTGCCCACTTCCTCGAATCTACCTAGAACGATCCCTACTTCAATTCTGGGATCGATTCCATCCCCACAAACTTCATAAATGTTGGACCCAAAACTTATTGATAAAACTCAATTTCTAAACAGGTTGAGGGCCAACAAACCTAATGCACAAATGGAGAAGGTTATGGAAATGTTTAAGCAAGTTAACATAATATCTCTCTCCTAGATGCTATTCAACAAGTCCCCTCTTATGCAAGAATCCTTAAAAACTTGTGCACTAGAAAGAGAAAAACTCAAGTGCCGAAAAAAGTTTTCATGACGAGTAATGTAAGCACAACTTTTACCCAGCAATTACCAAAGAAACGTAAGGACCCTGGCTGTCCTACCATCTCTATTTCTATTGGGGGTAAAAATATCAATCGTGCTCTACTTGACCTCGGCGCTAGTGTTAACTTGCTTCCATATTCCGTCTATGAGCAGTTAGGTATAGGAGAGTTGAAACCTGCCCACTGCACTCTCCAGATGGCAAACCGATCTATTACCCAACCTAGGGGTGAACTAGAGGATGTGTTAATAAAAGTCGGGGAATTCATATTCCCTGTGGACTTTATTGTTTTGGATACACAACCTGTGGTGAACCCACGCAACCAAATCCCGGTGATACTCGGTCGACCTTTCCTAGTAACTTCCAACGCTGTCATTAATTGTCATAACGGTTCTATGAACTTATCCTTCGGGAAGATGACAATTGAGCTTAATATTTACAAGGTAGGAAGTCAACCATCTGAACCATCTGCTCATTTAATCGATGTATGTTCCATCAACGAGATATCTTCCGACAGCTGCGAAGCATAAGCACTTTGCTATGATGATCTCGACAACACTAGTGCGATATTGTTTGATCTGGAAAATTCTTATAGTGAGAATATATTTGATGAGTCCATCCCCGAGTTTGAATCCGTTGACTCGTCGCAAAAGTCAGTAGCACTTTCCGATTCGATATCCTACGCAAGTTATGAATCTCTTAGGGAGTCCGAGTATCATTCCCTTACCCCACCTTTTATTGTCTCTCCGCCAATACTAGATCTCAAACTGCTACCTTCTCATCTTAAATATGCATATTTAGGTGAGAATGAGTCTTTGCCCATGATCATATCCGCTTCTCTAGCTTTAGAGCAAGAGAACCTACTTTTGACGGTATTGAGATCAAATCGACAAGCATTTGGTTGGACAATGGCTGACATCAAAGGGATTAGTCCCTTAATTGTTAAACATTATATACATCTGATGGATGAAGCCAAACCAACCAGAGACCCACAAAGACGGTTAAATCCCGTTATGAAGGAAGCGGTAAAGAAAGAAATCGTCAAGTGCCTTGATAGTGGTATAATTTACCCGATATCTGATAGCTAATGGGTAAGTCCTATTCACGTGGTCCCTAAAAAGTCTGGCATCACGGTCATAACTGATGAGGCTAATGAGTTGATCCATACACGCACCCAAACTGGGTGGCGCGCATATATTGATTATAGGAAACTCAATGCCGCAACGAGGAAAAATCACTTCCCTCTACCTTTCATTGACCGGATGTTGGAACGATTAGCTGGACACGAATACTATTGTTTCTTGGACGGATACTCTGGCTATAACCAGGTCCCTATCGCCGAAAAGGATCAAGATAAAACCACATTTACTTGTCCTTTCGGTACTTTTGCTTATAGACGCATGCCCTTTGGATTATGCAACGCTCCCGCTATATTTCAGCGGTGTATGATGGGGATATTCTCATACTGTAACACCCTAGCATGCGATTAAGGGTTATTATGCTTTAATGTGGGGTTTTTAGTAAAAAGTTTACCAAATCGGTTTTCAAATATTTTATAAGATTTAATGAACATTTTACTAGAATTTAATTTGGACTGCACACACATGTGCATTTAAATTAGGGCTAAGTTTGGGGTTAAACCATGTTTAGGTAACCATGGTGGACTAACCCATTTCATTAGGCTAATGTGAAGTTAATTAAGTGTATTAGTTTTTTTTAGTATAATTAGTGTTTTGGGGTTGACTTGTGAATTGGAGAGGAGAGAGAGGGAATGATGGCACTGGCTATAACCAGGTCCCTATCGCCGAAAATGATCAAGATAAAACCATATTTACTTGTCCTTTCGGTACTTTTGCTTATAGACGCATGCCCTTTGGGTCATGCAACGCTCCCGCTACATTTCAGCGGTGTATGATGGGGATATTCTCATACTGTAACACCCTAGCATGCGATTAGGGGTTATTATGCTTTAATGTGGGGTTTTAGTAAAAAGTTTACCAAATCGGTTTTCAAATATTTTATAAGATTTAATGAACATTTTACTATAATTTAATTTGGATTGCACACACATGTGCATGTAAATTAGGGCTAAGTTTGGGGTTAAACCATGTTTAGGTAGCCATGGTGGACTAACCCATTTCATTAGGTTAATATGAAGTTAATTAAGTGTATTAGTTTTTTTTAGTATAATTAGTGTTTTGGGGTTGACTTGTGAATTGGAGAGGAGAGAGAGGGAATGATGGCATGAAGCATGCTTGCAAGGTAATTATGAGAGAGAGAGAGAGAGAGAGAATGGTTGACCTTCATTTTCTTTTCTATCACTCAATTAGCTAACCCTCATCACATCTCTCTCCCTCTCATCCCCCACCCACAGCAGCAGCAAAGCAGCGGTAGCAGTAGCAGCGGTAGCAGCAGCAGCAGCAGCAAAGCAGCAGCAGCACACACACACCCTCTTCTTCTCTTCTTCTTCTTCTCTTGCATCCTAGGACCAACTTGAGGTATAATGTTAAACTCAATTTCCATTTTTGCTAAACTTGTAGTTATTTAGCTTAATTTAGTATTTAATGTGGGTTTTAGTGCTAGTTTTGTGGTTTAAGTGGGGATTAGGCCAAGTTTAAGTTTTTATGACTTGTTTAGCTTAACTAAGTGTTATTAGTGTCACTTAACCCTAGTATTTTCTTCAGATTATACTAAAATACCTTATTGTTTTAAATTTTGTGTAAAGTAAACTTTCTAGTTAGGATTTGGGTTCTTTTTGAGACCTGCTTTTGACCCGGGTACTTCAGGAAAAAGTTGCAAATACTGGAGCTTAGTAACTGGGATAGGACCACACACACGAAGCACGGGACCCCCTCTCCCCTTTTAGGTTGCAGATTTAATGTGTCTGGCCGCAATTTGCGGCCAGAGGGTTGGTGTGGGTGTCGGGTCTTGGTCTGTAGGAGTCTGCTATATATTTAAGGTTTTTGGTATACACAACTTTTGCTTTTTCCACTCGAGTCAAAATCTGGAACCTAAAACCTCGTTTTCAATACTTTTTAACTTGTGCGACACGTGCGTTTAGTGAGTTGGGTTTATTGTTCACTGTGCGTCACAGCGAGTCGGGGTGGTTTCAGGTGAGGTTACACACGTTTTGGCTTATCGACTGGATTCTTGATAAAGTCGAATTCTTTGACAGTATCATCAAAACAGATGTTCCAACTCCGCGATGCCTGCTTTAGTCCATAAATGGACTTAAGCAACTTGCACACTTTACCGCTGCTCCCACTCTGAATGAATCCCTCTGGTTGATCCATATAGACGCACTCTTCCAAATTACCATTTAGAAAAGCCGTCTTTACGTCCATCTGCCAGATCTCATAATCATGGAAGGCAGCAATGGCAAGAAGGACCCGAATGGATTTGAGCATAGCCACTGGAGAAAAGGTTTCGCCATAGTCCAAACCAGGTCTTTGACAAAAACCCTTTACAACAAGTCTAGCCTTATAGGTTTCAACCTGTCCATCTACACTAATCTTCTTTCTGAAGATCCATTTACATCCTACGGGTTTTACCCCATCTGGAGCAATGTCCAAAGTCCATACTTTGTTAGTGTACATGGACTCCATTTCGTTCCGCATTGCATCCAGCCATTTTACCGAGTCGCCACTCTGAATGGCTTGCTGGAAGCTAGTAGTGTCATCATTATCAATGATGCAATCTTCTCGATCCCCGTCTATGAGAAAACCGTAGTATCTCTCGGGCGGATGAGACTGCCTACTACTTCTGCGGATAGACGCTGGTATGTCCATTTCCTCTGAAACCTCTGGTTCTACCATACTTTCAGTAACAGCTTGTGGTTCTGAAATTTCTTCCAGTTCCATTGCGCTCCCACTCTTCTGATTTTCTAAAAATTCAGCTTCTAAGAAGTGGGCATGACGAGAAACAAAAACCTTTTGTTCCTCTGCGTAAGAGAAATAATACCCCTTGGAATTCTTTGGATATCCCATAAACTTACACTGTACTGAGCGTGCCTCGAGCTTGTCCGCATGCTGCTTTTTAACAAAAGCTGGACATCCCCATGTCCTAAAATGTTTAAGACAGAGTTTCTTCCCACTCCACATCTGATATGGTGTGGTAAGCACAGTCTTGGTTGGAACCTGGTTCAAAATATATACAGCTGATTCTAGTGCATAACCCCAGAAAGATCGCGGTAACTCAACCTTACTCATCATGGAACGAACCATATCCAATAGGGTTCGATTCCGCCTTTCCGATACACCGTTGTGTTGTGGTGTGTATGGAGGAGTAAGCTGAGAGAGAATTCCATTCTTTTTTAAGTAACCCAAGAACTCGGCACTTAAGTATTCACCACCTCGATCAGATCTCAGTGTCTTGATACTTTTGCCTGTTTGGTTTTCCACTTCATTCTTGTATTCACGGAATTTCTCAAAAGCCTCGGATTTATGCTTCATCAAGAAGATATGTCCATACCTAGAGAAATCATCCGTAAAAGTAATGAAGTAGGAATAACCACCTCGCGCATGTGTAGACATTGGACCGCACGCATCACTGTGTATGAATCCCAAGAGCTCGCTCGCTCTTACTCCGTGTCCAGTAAACGGAGTCTTTGTCATCTTTCCCATGAGACAAGATTCACAAGTTGCATAAGATTGATATTCGAACGGATTCAAATATCCTTCTCTATGTAACTTAGTTAATCGTGCTTCATTGATGTGACCTAGTTTACAATACCATAAGAAAACCTGATTTATTTCCGGAGACTTTCTTTTAAGTGTGTTCTGGACATTAAAAACCTGAGCTTGATTCAATACGTATATACCATCATCTAATGTACCGGACCCAATCAGAACTTGATTTAGGTGGATGTGAACTACATCGCTTATGAATGTAAAGTCATATCCTTCTCTCGAAAGTGAGGACACTTATATGATATTACAAGTCAAACTAGGTACATACAAACAGTTACGTAGAATCAATATCTGCCCAATTGTCAAACCTAGGCGATATTCTCCCACGGATTCAGCGTCCACGCTCATTCCGTTCGCAACTCTGAGAGACAAATCACCTACCCTGATAACTCTACGGTTTCTCAAAGCATGTAATGAATTACAGATATGAGATGCTGCTCCGGTATCTAGTACCCAGGAAGTAGAGTTAATTGACAAACAGTTCTCAATTACAAACACACTTGAGGCCGAAGCCACAACATGCTTCGTATCCTGGCTACTGGCTTCCAAAGCCCTGCAATCCTTCTGCCAATGCCCGTTCCCATAACAATAGGAACATCCCTCCTTCCCTAAACCAAGTCCCGAAACTTTTACTCTTCCCTTTCCTTCTACTTCACTGACATCATATATCGGCTTTGTGGAGGTCTTCTTCTTTTCACCTTTTGCTTTCGCCCTGGATGCAGAAAAAGAAGGCCCCCCATTAAGCAGAGCGGGTGTCTCCCTGATTTCTTTCAGGGTGTAAGTAGAGGGTAGGGACTGTGGAAATAAGTCAGCATATGACTTGTTTCCCAACGTAGTCTCTAGGTCCTTAAGCTCATCAACATAGCTAGTCATCGTAAGGACGTCGTCCCCTACAGATGACCCGACAGCCAACCTCGCTTGAATTAATTTGTTCGAGGTCTCATATCTTGTGATACGAGATTGCTCTCCATATAAATCTTTGTTATGGAGAAAGATGGAAACTAAGTCCATCTTCTCGTGCTGCTTCTGGTATACACCTTCAACTGAAGTCAATACGAGGCACTTGGCATTCGCATTATCCTTTTCCCTTGTCTGACGGATATCCATATCCGCGATGGTGGAAACTGGACCTGGGACGGCGGGATCTTGAGTAGTAATAGGGTGGTCCAGCTTATCATAGGCAATGGACATCTGGACAGACCTTTGCCAGTCATAAAAGTCAAATTCAGTCAACTTGTTATCTAGATGTAACCTAGTCATGGTCACATGGTCCCTGCAATGAGAGAAAGAGAAGAAAACACTTTAGCATGATACTCTTGCAAGTTTAGATTGGTTTTTAGTTTATCTAAACTGGATGGCTCCCACTGTTTCTCGAATCCTTCCTCAAACCATAAAAGAAGAATTAGCCAGGACTGATCTCACCGTACAATACTTGCTTAACCATTCAGCCAGGCCGGTGTCGGTACTTCAAGAGAGATTTTCCAACGCTTTCGTGAAGTTCCTTAATTAAATAACCTCTTTTCTCTGGGGGCGTAGCCCCGCTGACACCTTTCTCGACACCTACTTGGTTTATAGTATTGATCGTTAAGTGACGAATCTCCTGATGAGTAGCGGATACTCATAGTAGGATCGGGATCCAAATATCATCGTGTGATAATGCTGAAGGAATCCTACCAACATTCATCAAACTCCAAATGGTATGCAACACTAGCAAGTTTCAGTTTCTTTAGAAACTCCCGATGTGGATTTTTGCCCTATGCTCTTATGATCTTGACTAAGGGCCAACAAATCATAAGTCACATGTCAAGTTCTACCCATCATTATCTTGTTAATTTGAACCCACCCGTATATACTCTTGACTAAGGGCCAAACAAAGTAATACGACTGTCCCAAACCAACTCATCTATCTATGCAACAAATGAATATCCCAGCAGCTACCAATCACTATGTCTTGACTAAAAGCCAAACAAACATAGCTTGAATACTACTGACCATTCATATGAAATGACGGAGGGGTACGACTGGTTTTGGCAAAACCGTGAACGTAGTGAAATTGATATAATCGAAGGAACCTGATAGCTTTTTAAAAGGAGTGATTAAAGCTCCGCAATTAAAAAATCTGCTCTTTTAAAATAACCGAGTGGTTTCTTTTAAATTTGTTCCAACGATTCAATTTTGGTTTATTTTTCTTTGCATTATAATAACGCGTCCCATCAATTATCCTATCATTGCAAAAAACAACGAAAATACAACGTCCTCTTATGCCATCTGCATTCGCCACTGGGTCCCGTCATTCACCCGTTAGGTTACTTAACTAACGACAGAGCGGGGGCTGGGCTAGCGCGGGTGTAAAACATAAATGACGTCTAATAGCTATCATATATAGATATTGTACATTCGTCAGACGCAATAATAGGCATTTCAGATCACTGATGAACATTATTGGATATACAACCAATCCGCGTTTCTTTTGAGCCTGCAGCGAAAGACGGATTACACAGTTGTGATGAATAGCCATTACCCCACCCTAGACCCCTACGGGTACGACAAACTACCCGCCAAGTATCCGAAGTGAAGCGGTCTCCCTCAACAACGTGAGTAGGCCACTAAACACTTCAAAGTACCCGGTAGTTTGTGCACCCCATCTTGGGTCTATCTTAGGAGCAAAAAACAGTAAATGAAATAATACAACGGTGGCTACAACCTCAGCCCGGATGTTCCCCGCAAAAGAATATTACATCATTTTACAATTTACATCGAATGAAAGAATATAAAAACTCATCTCAAACCCCGGCTAATCATCACAACGATCCAATGAAGTTCATATATACAAACCAGTAAAAACCATTACAGAAATGTGCAACCCCCTACTAACTGACATACTAGCAATTAGGGGAGGTTGACGAACACATTAAACATTAAAGATAAAACCCGATTAGCAAATAACTTAGAATATCGATCGTCAACCTTTTTCCGTCTCTACCCTAAATGCAAGCCAGCACTGAAATAACCTGGGCAGAAACAGAATATATAGGAAAACAAAACACCACAAAATAAGAGTTACTGTGCAAATCTGAGTCAACTCGAAGTTGACTCGGCCGCGGATCCGCGGCGGATCGCACCAATCCGCCGCGCTTCCGCGGCAGTCCAATCGAGTTACCTCCTCGTATTTCTCCAGTATTCTTATAATTCTCTGCTGTGAATTTTCATACCTATCAAATAATTGTTTCTACACGTTTAAAATTAACAGAAACTTGAGGGGTCCGGGGTTATGTTTTCGCGTTTTTCCGACGATCGAAGTTCTAATTGGTTGCTAACATGCTAGTAAAGGTTTAGTAGGCTCTGATACCACTGTAAGTCCATGTCACGCACCCCACGAGCTTGTGGGGAGGCGGAATATATGAAAAACAATTATCAAAACTTCGTAACACGAACTTGAGCATACGGATCATGTCTAAACCATTACTAACAAACTACGAGAGGTTTATCTACTCGGATTCGAAATTATACCTCACGTTTCTTGTCCTTCAGTCTTCATCGCTGTCCTCCACATCTCGTAGGCTCTATGGAACGTCGGCACCTCAACGGCCTCCTCGAGTCAAAGACGATCCACCCGAGAGTCTATAGTCCGAGCTTCTATCTCGAATCTGAGATAACTACGGTTTCTAGATCGCTAATCTAGAAGTTCTAGAGGGTGTAGAGTAATAAGATGGATTAGTTAGTCACTTAAACCCTAGGTTTCTCAACTCATGAAAGCTATTAGGGTTTTGAGGAAGAAGATGAAGACTTGAGGAGAGAGAAAGCTTTTGTGATAATCATATGAATAATAAATCATGAAAGAATATAATGAAGCATACAAATATCTCTTAATCAAATATCTATAAATATCTAGAAAGCTTCGTTTAATCCTAAATGGTGAATCACCTCATGGGTCATTAAGCATTTAATGAAAACTTACAACTCATCTCTCCACCTCATTTGTGTTTAATCCATAAAGAAATAAAAACAAATGAGTCATCTTCTTCTAGAAGCTTCCCGATAAATTACGAGACTGCCCCTCCCATCCGTATTTCCGAAAAACACGGATAATCTTTGACTGAATAAATCCATCTGTATAATACTAGAATCTGGCTTAAACCAAAGCCCGCTAGTATTATCTGCCCGATCATAATACGTGCACAAGTGTACGTAAGTGACCGCGGCCCTGCCGTAAAACTATACGGCCTCTGCACCTTTTGCCCGGTGCAGGGAAACTCTCTGTGTGGGACTCTAAAGACTCGACACTACGCTGGCAGTGGGTTTAACCACAGGCCGCAAGCGGTACTAGCTATACGTAACGGTCCCCAGGTAGATGTCGATAAGAAGGACGATGAGGAACCCATCCGAACTCTTACTGAGCCTGATGTGACAATCTCCGTACAGTCCGGTCTGTTCGTCTAGGACTATCGCATATAGGGCCTAGGGGGCGGTAAACGTCAGACCCCTAATAGCGGTATAAGTCGTGTCGGAGTGAAGCCCATTACACCTTGAGAAACTACTGGAAGCCACCAGTAAATCTCGCTTGCCCTGGCTAGAGACTTTGCGTAATGGCTCTCCATACACAGCGCGATATCAACCTCCAATACCGGGAGAGACGAATCCTGTCTAACCGCCACTGCCTCCAAGTGCTTCGGGACTGCACCCAACTACTACCTGTTTACACGACTCCTTTGAGCCGTGGTAGGGTAGTAATCTAAGTACAGTGGGAACACACCCGAGGCGAAGTAGCAGTATCAAGTCGACGGACTAAGCTGTACTCATGTCACCTGGGAACTGCTATCTGACGATGGGTATAATACCAACCTGCAGTTCCCGGCGAGTCCTGTCCGGTGTACCCGTAACCTAACGAGCACCTGCATACTATCTCCTGTACGACGTACTGATAGCTGTGGGACAGACCATCTCCCCAACTGGGATGAGAAGCGTACACACTAGTCTACTCCGGAGTATCGATGCCCTGTCTCGATGATCCTACGACCAGGGACCTATATAGGATGTTGCTTATAGACTACCCAGCCCCCATTAGTGTGACTGCCATCACAACGCTGGTAATCAAGCAAAGATCCTAAAGGCTCTACTAATATGTATAAGCAATACGTTACAAGAAACATATGAACATATTAAAGTAGACACAAACCAAGTAGCATACTACCATTTTTAACAAGACTGTCAATACAACTATGAATATCCCAAGCTTCCATTAAGTAATATACAAACTAGTATAATACAGTAATGGCCTCTAGGGCATAAACACTAATAGGATGCGCTTAGTCGGTTGCCAGCAATTCTGATGTTGACTGCACAGAGGGAGCTTATCGATGATTTTTCGGAGATTCGAGTCGGAGATCGTGCTACCGCATTCTTCGGGACAGTTGATGCAGCTACAAGTACAATCGTCGTTGATCGAGAGTATTAAAGCAGCGCAGTCACAGGATCTAAGATTGCAGAAGTTTCGAGAACTAGTTGAAGCGAGACTTCGAACGGACTTGTTGATTCATGAAGATGGTTCGTTGCGATATGGTAGCCGTTTGTGTGTGCCAAAAGGAGACATTCGTGAAGAAGTTTTGAAGGAGGCACACAGTTCCGCATATTCTGTACATCCAAGAGGCACGAAGATGTACCGTGATCTACAACAACATTTCTGGTGGGAAGGCATGAAAAGGGAGATTGCTCGCTTTGTAGTGAAGTGCTTGGTGTGTTAGCAAGTTAAGACTAAACATCAAAGAGTAGCTGGTTTATTGCAACCACTTCCGATTCCTCGGTGGAAGTGGGAACATATAACCATGGATTTCGTGACAGCTTTACCTGTTAGTTATATGTATGCCCTAGAGGCCATTACTGTACATACGATGTATATTGCAGTGGATGCTAGGACATATATAGGGAGGACTTTCTTGCTCGACATGATAGTATGCTATCTGGTTGTACTTTATCTTAACATGTACTCAAATTGTCTCTATGTTACATGTTGATAAAGCCCTTAGGATATGTACTCGACTACTGGGACTATGATGAGATCATACTAGTGGGGCCACGGTAGTCGATGAGTACATCCTATAACTGTTCCTAGTCGAGGGTGTATCGAAACAGGGCATCGATACACCAGAGTAGACTAGCGTATACGCATCTTGACCCATATGATGGGCGATGGATGATCCCATATCCATCGGTGTTTGACATCAAGGATGGTGTAAGGGTGCTCAGTGGAGACTGGGTACACTGGACGGACTCGCCGAGAACTCCCAGATGGTATTATACCTCACGTCAGATGGCAGTTCTCCGGTGACACTGGTACAGAGTAGTCTGTTGACCCGAGATCGTCATAGAGTCTTGTGTGATTCCCACTGTGCTTTGATTTCCATCATACCACGTCCAAGAGGGCGTGCAAAAAGGTGGCTTTTGGGTACAGTCCCGAATCACATGGAGGCAATGAGCGATAGGAGGGGATTCGTCTCTCCCGGTATAGGGAGTTGATGTTGTGCTGTGTTCGATTGGCTATAACCGGAAATCCCTGGCCAGGGTTGCTGAGATTTACTGGTAAGTGTTATCAGTAGTTTCTCGAACTGTTATAGACCTCATATCGACACGACTTATCGAGCTACTGGGTCTGACGTTTACCACCCCTAGGCGAGATATGCGACATATCAGACGACGAGACCGGACTGTACGGGAGTGTTACTGTTTGGATTCACAGGAGAATGTACAGGCTTGCTTGTTGATCTTCTGAGCGCTCAATACCTGGGTAGCTGTTACGTTTAGCTGACCGCTTGCAGCTTGTGGGTGTTTGATATGATCATCACCTACTGCCGGCGTATTGACGGTTCTTTAGAGTCCTACACAGAGGTTTCTTAGCTCAGGCAAAACGGAGTAGGGGCACGTATGTGATATGTGCGGGACCGAGGATAATGCGATATGAGATACCGTATTCTATTCTCGCGATATTTGATATCAGCCAGGTCATCGGATCAAGTGTTGATTCGATGAATCGGTACGGATAAATATTAGTCGGTTATATGCGATATAGCCGGATTGTCGGATCAAGTGTTGATTCGATAATTTAATGTATAATAATATATATGATATGTTAAATTACATTAACTAATATTTGCTCACTAAAAGATTCTTTTTCTCACCGGATTAATACATTGATATATATGCGATATATGTTAATTGTATTATTTTCTTTTGTTGCAAATATATAATATATATGTGATATATATTATTGTGACATGATATGATTTATTATAAAACATGTTTAAGGATGATAATAAGGGATTAGGGTTTGATTAGGGTTAGTTCCTTCTTGTTCTTTCTAGAAGGATTCTATTTTGTCATGATAAAGATATTTTGTTATGACTCATGCTTTGACCTAACCAAACCCCAACTCTAGTTTATTCTCTACATTGGTTTAGCCTCTCATCCTTGACCATGGTTTGATAATCAATCATATATTCTTGATTACTATTCATCACAAAAGAAAAGGGATCACTATTCTTCTTCTTCCTTCATTCTTTCATGAAAAAGCTTTCTAGACTTTTTCCTTGTGATGAAAATATGTGAGAAAAAGATAAATAAAGAGAGTAAAAATCCTACTTCATCATCCTCATCTTCCCTTGCCATTTAGATGAGGGTGTTCACATCATTTCATGAGTGTTAGCTTGTGTTAACGGAACTTCAAGGTAGATCATCTTTGTATCGAAGATCGGAAGCAAAGGTTGCATCTTTCTCTTCGTGGAACCTCTCGAGAGTCCGGAACCCGATGATCGCAGCGAAGGGACTACAACACGGAGCATATGAAGTGAAGGACCGGATCTACAAAGGTTGTAATCCCTCTCACTTAGTGTTAAAGTTGTTAACATGTTAGTTTTCACCTAATCTCTAGTTTAAAGATCCGTATTCGGGTTGTTCGGCACGGCTAAATTTTTAATCGGGCATGGTTGATGCCTCGTAGACCCTTGTGCGCGTGCTTAGCAACCCTACAGTGGTATCAGAGCCAAGCTAGAGCTTTAGGCGAAGTCTAGACGAAGTTTAAAGTCCGATCGAACGCCGAAACCCCGACACGGAACCCTCTCTGTACATTTTTCAAAAATGTGGTTTTTTCTGAATTAAAAATTCTCAGAAAATTAAGCAGGAAAAACTAAGAATTACTGTGAAGTACGGACCTCTAACTCGAAAATTTGACCGCGGAACCGCGGCGAAACCATGGGTTTTGCGGCGGTTCCGCGGCCAAAATTTGGACTTAGTCCCTGAAATTTCATGTAATTATTTTTAGGCCCTTTCTTGTTAATTTTTTCTGTGAATATTTTAATTCCACTCAAGTGTTGAGTTTTCAAGGGTTGTATTGGGGAATCATTGATTCGATCAGATAATTTAACTTTGTTTAGTTTGTCCGGATAATTTTAGAAACTGTTAAAAAGTTCGGGCGGATATCGATAACTCACTTTTTCCCCTGTCGGAAAATTTTTCAAAAGTTGGATTTTTTCTCGTGTTTAAGAATGTTCTAAGTCGTGCAAGTAACGCGGTGGACCCTCTAGAAGACAACAAACCTTAACTCGATTATGTGACCGTCTTGAACTGCCTTTTGAACCTTAGGGTTTGGGGCAGTACGGCGTGCCACATGTGAGGCGTTGGCTTGACCCTTCTACGGCTGGACCATTGATACTGTGGCATGTGATAGATGTTTTTAAACTGATTTCAAGTGTTGAGATATATTGGGGAAATCTTGGGTGTTTGATGATTCGATCGGAAAGTTTAAATTTGTCTATTTATCCGGAATGTGATACAATAATTGGAATTCACAAGTAGTTATGAGATAACTGAATGAATGTTATAAACATAGCAGTTTAGTCTCACTTGATCGGTTGCCACGGAATTTTGATATGATCAAAAGTCCGTCGCAATCACGTAGCGTACGCGGATACTCGCCGGGAAAACTTAATAGACAGCTACACCTCTTAGCCCCGACCAAGTGACTGTAGGAGAACCCCGTCGCCGAAAGCATCCGTTCGGATGCTCGCGGCAGCGGTGTTCCGCCTTAGTGCACTTCGTCGACGGCATCCAGGGGTGCGGCCGTCTACTAAAGTTTGCGACGAGCATTCGATCAGGACGTCGGGAATCTTGTTGAATTGCCCGACTTGACATTGAAAAGAGTTTTCGATAATGAGACTAAAATGCGGGGTTTATAATAGTTAGGCATGCGATGTATAAGGAATTCATTTAGTTAGGCATGCGATGTCTAAGGAGGTTGCGGATTCCAACTGTTGTAGTTTTACACTTTCTTTTCTGTGACCGTAAGCGTAGTATGTGGTGTATCGCCGGCTTCGTTGCTATACATCAACGACAATCGGGATACGCATACTTGCTTACGTTGATGATATGAGATATTATGTGTTGCTGTGATATGTTGTATTGGATCGTCGCGTTTGAATAGCCGGGGGTTTTATGTGAGATGAGAGTTTTTCTTTTTCATTCATGTAAAATTCATTTGTATGTAATATTCTTTTATTGGGGCACTTCCAGGTAGCGGAAGATGTCACCGTTGTATATTATTTACTTTTCCGCATTAGGTAGACCCAAGGCGGGGAGCACAAGTAACCGGGTTTTAGGGTCCAGTGGGAGACCATCTCGAGGAGTCGAGACCGGGTCTCCTAACCCTAGAATTGGCAGTGTTGCTTGCCGCTCTCGTAGGGGTCTAGGGATGTGGGTTTGGCTATTCATCGCGACCGTGGAATCCGTGTTTTATACTGGCTCGTATTGAAAACACGGACGTCCTAGTATATCCAATATTTCATATATGTTTCTTCTGCTGCAATGTTCTGTGATGAGATCATATTACCGCCTGAGACGAATGTTTATATTATATATATGAGATATATGTTATATTGCAGATTTCGTTTTCACAAGAGATGCTTGTGAAGCATAATAAAATGGGACTTCATTAATGAGATTAATGAAACTAAAAGAAACCTAAGATGTTGTAGAAACTTGTTTAAAAACTGGTAGCTCTAGTTCTTGCTTTGCATAGCGGTGTTCCTTGTAGAACATCCAGCACCTTATTCGATAAGGAAAGGACCGAGATCCCTTCACCGGGAGTGACTCCTTTAGCAATAACTGGCAGATGCTACAACCCTCGGTTTGTCTTTTGATTGCTTCTATAGTTTCTGCTTTGCACAGTGGTATATATGATATATCCTGCACCTTATTCGATGAGGAAAGGGCCGACGATCCCTTCACCGGGAGTGACCCCTTTAGTAAAACTAGAAAAGCCTCAAAAACATTCCATTTAAAATCACTCGATTCTACAACGATATCAAGTTCATTACGCAAAGGGTTTTCTTAAAAACCTGTCGTAGCCCTCCGTCATTTCAGATATGTACTACTTAGTATTCGTGCTGCGGTAGTTTGGCCTTCGTCAAGGTGTAGTGTACGGTAGCTAACTAGTGCTTATCTGCCAGCATACGATGCGATTGGATTAGGGTATTCGTACGGCGTAGTTTGGCCTTCGTCAAGGGTCGTGGGGGTGGGTTTAATTCAATCAAGAAATGAACGGGTTGAACTTGACTAGCGGACTATGGGTAGTTTGGCCTTCGTCAAGGTTATAGAACGTTAGGGGTAAAATATTATTGGGAATTTCAAGTGTTGAAATTTGCAATGAGATTGCATACCTTCTATGAGATAGTTGGATCCTGATACCCGCTGCGAGTAAGAGTTACTCCTGGGAGAGTTTTACACATTACAATTAGCCGATCAAGTAGGTGTCTAGAAAAGTGTCAACGGGGTTACGCCCCTGGGAAAACGAGGTTTACTTTAATTAGGTTCGTGCGAAAGCACGGGGGACCTCCCTCAAAGTACCGACACTGGCCTGGCTGAAAGATTGGCGAACTTGTAGCGTGTAATTAATCCCGGCTAGTCTTTCCTTTTAGGGTTTGAAGGAAGATTTGATTAAAACAGTGGGAGACATCCTGATTAGATATATTAGATAACCAATCTAATCTTGCAAGAGCATACGCTGAGTGTTTTCTTCTCTCTCTCTCCAGGTAGCGACCATATCACGCCTTAATCAAGATAATAATACGGATATATTGACCGAACCCGCTTGTTATACTGAGCTGGGGAACGTTGGTCCCGCTCCAACTTATAATTGTTATAAGATAGAGCAGGAAATTGGGGAATACCAGATTTCCCGTGCCGCCCAAACGAAGAAAGTGCATGCTGATGCATCTTTTTCGGGTGTGTTCATTACACAGGACTGTTTCTCAGTATCCTTTATGTCCTGGGTATGTGATACCAGATCAGGATCCCACATATGTAATCTATTACATGGGCTACAGAAAGGTAAAGAACTGAGAACGGGTGATAAGTTTCATGAGATAGAAAACGGTGCAAATGTTGCAGCCAGGTCTGTTGGTCACTATCACCCTGTATTACCAGAATACATTGATTCTGAACAAATGTTATTAGATACCGAACCTGATATACAAAATCATATCAGTCTCTTTATTAGTAAAGAAAGGATATAATTTTGTATTGTTTTGAACATTTCCTATATCAATAGTTGATCGGTTCAGGCACGTTATCTAAAAGCATTGACGTTCTAAATCAAACTACAGTTCTTAGTATATAGAACACACACGAGAGGAAGAGTTCAGAAATGAACGAATCCTTCTTGAGGCATTGTAGACTAGGTCATATCAATGCGACCCGACTAGCTGAAGTTACATTAAGATGCATATTTAAATTTGTTTGAATTTACATCTTGTGAAACTTGCTGGTCATGTCACAAAGATAAGATGACCATAGCTCTGTTTATTGGAAACAGAGAAATAGTTGGTGAACTCTTGGGATTGATACATGCTGATGTATGAAAGTCCCATGTCTACATATGCCAGGACCGGTTCTTTGTACTTCATTACATTCTATGATGATCTCTCAAGATTCAGACATATGTTCCTGTTGAAACACAAGTCCGAAGCTTTTGAGATATTCACAGAATATAAGTTAGAAGTAGAGAACAAAAATACGGGTATAAGTATTATGTCCTTTGATGAGATCGAGGAGGAGAATACTTGAGCACGGAATTCCTGGACTATTCTAAAGGAGAATGAGATTCTCTCTCAGCATTACTCCTCCGTATACACCACAGCACGTCGGTGTATCGAGGCGGAGCAATAGCACCCTATGTGATATGGTGTGCTCTATGATGAGTACTACTGAGTTTCCTATTTCCTTTTGGGAGTTATGCACTTGAGAAGCTGCATACCTATTGAATAGGGTTCAAATCAAATCAGTTGCCTACCGCTTCATATGTGATATGGAAAGGGAAGAGCCCATATCTTAAGTTAGTTAAGATTTGGGGTTGTCCGGCCTATGTTTAAAAGCAAAATCCGGACAAGCTCGAGACAAGGTCTGTTATGTAGAACTGGAATGGTTCCAGCCATACAAACTGCAGCTGATGATTTGGTAGAACCAAAGGGTTCAATAGTTTCCAACGAACCTCAGCCTCTCCGCCGATCTAGAAGGGTTCCTCACCCACCTGAGAGATACTTCGGTTTCTTTATGACAGTGGGAGCGAGGATTGCATCATGAGATGATGACCCAACTAGTTTCGAGCTGGCCATCAGGAGTGGGACTCTATAAGAATGGCTGGATGCTTATCGATCTGAGATGGAATCCTTATACACCAACAAAGTATGGACTTTGGTTGCTTTATCTGAAGGGTTAAATCCCCATCGGGAGCGAGTATATCTTGAGAAGATTACTTGGTGTACATGGAAAAGTTGAGACTTTCAAAGCTATGCTTAGGTCCATCCAGATCCTACTTGCCACGGCTACATACCATGACTACGATATCTGGTGGTTGGGTGTCATGACTGCTTTTCTAAATGATGTTTTAGAAGAGAGCGTCTATAAGTACACAGCCAGAGGGCTTCGCAGTCAGTGGGAGCAGCGGAAACGTGAGCAAGATGTTTTATATGATAAAGCAGGAATCGCGGAGTTGGAACATCTGTTTTGATGTGGTAGTCAAAGAGTTTGACTTCATCAAAATGGTAGATGAACCTTGTATATACAAAAAGGTAGTAGAGAGTATGGTGGTGATCCTCGTAGAGTACGTGGATGACATACTCTTGATAGGGAAGGAGTTTCCTATGCTATGCTCGGTCAATCTCCGCTTATCACAAGGATTCTCCATATATGATCAAAGTGATACCTCCTAAATCCGGGATTTTGGATCTATGAGATAGATCTAATTGGATGTTAGGACACTCACTAGTTGTAGTGAGATGGTATCAATCGATCCTGGGGAGAATCACTGGAAAGGTTCCAGGGTGATAAGAACGACTGAATGTCAGTCGCAGGCATTGTCTTTACCCTCAGTGGAGGGACGGTATGATGGATGAGTTCCAAGCTAGATACCGTGACATACTAAACGATTAAAGGCAAGATACATCGTTACCAAGGATGCTACCAAAGAGGCAGTCTGGATACAAATAAGTTCATGAGATGAACTTCGTTCCTACCATTGTGTGACAATGGAGTTGTGGTTTTAGCCAAGGAACTACCGTCCCATCAGAAATCCAGATATAATTCTTAGGCAGTATCACCTGATCATGGAGATGGTTGATCTCCAGGGAGATCGAGGTTAGGAGAATAGACACAGAGGACAACAGCGCGGATCCAATCACAAAGGCCTTTTTCCCAGTAGAGACTTTTATGGGATGGTTGAGTATGAGATACTTCAACCGCAGCTAATTGTTGGGTATGTGATACCACAACAGATGGCCCTAGTGCAAGTGGGAGATTGTTAGTTATATGTATGCCCTAGAGGCCATTACTGTACATACGATGTATATTGCAGTGGATGCTAGGACATATATAGGGAGGACTTTCTTGCTCGACATGATAGTATGCTATCTGGTTGTACTTTATCTTAACATGTACTCAAATTGTCTCTATGTTACATGTTGATAAAGCCCTTAGGATATGTACTCGACTACTGGGACTATGATGAGATCATACTAGTGGGGCCACGGTAGTCGATGAGTACATCCTATAACTGTTCCTAGTCGAGGGTGTATCGAGACAGGGCATCGATACACCAGAGTAGACTAGCGTATACGCATCTTGACCCATATGATGGGCGATGGATGATCCCATATCCATCGGTGTTTGACATCAAGGATGGTGTAAGGGTGCTCAGTAGAGACTGGGTACACTGGACGGACTCGCCGAGAACTCCCAGATGGTATTATACCTCACGTCAGATGGCAGTTCTCCGGTGACACTGGTACAGAGTAGTCTGTTGACCCGAGATCGTCATAGAGTCTTGTGTGATTCCCACTGTGCTTTGATTTCCATCATACCACGTCCAAGAGGGCGTGCAAAAAGGTGGCTTTTGGGTACAGTCCCGAATCACATGGAGGCAATGAGCGATAGGAGGGGATTCATCTCTCCCGGTATAGGGAGTTGATGTTGTGCTGTGTTCGATTGGCTATAACCGGAAATCCCTGGCCAGGGTTGCTGAGATTTACTGGTAAGTGTTATCAGTAGTTTCTCGAACTGTTATAGACCTCATATCGACACGACTTATCGAGCTACTGGGTCTGACGTTTACCACCCCTAGGCGAGATATGCGACATATCAGACGACGAGACCGGACTGTACAGGAGTGTTACTGTTTGGATTCACAGGAGAATGTACAGGCTTGCTTGTTGATCTTCTGAGCGCTCAATACCTGGGTAGCTGTTACGTTTAGCTGACCGCTTGCAGCTTGTGGGTGTTTGATATGATCATCACCTACTGCCAGCGTATTGACGGTTCTTTAGATTCCTACACAGAGGTTTCTTGGCTCAGGAAAAACGGAGTAGGGGCACGTATGTGATATGTGCGGGACCGAGGATAATGCGATATGAGATACCGTATTCTATTCTCGCGATATTTGATATCAGCCGGGTCATCGGATCAAGTGTTGATTCGATGAATCGGTACGGATAAATATTAGTCGGTTATATGCGATATAGCCGGATTGTCGGATCAAGTGTTGATTCGATAATTTAATGTATAATAATATATATGATATGTTAAATTACATTAACTAATATTTGCTCACTAAAAGATTCTTTTTCTCACCGGATTAATACATTAATATATATGCGATATATGTTAATTGTATTATTTTCTTTTGTTGCAAATATATAATATATATGTGATATATATTATTGTGACATGATATGATTTATTATAAAACATGTTTATGGATGATAATAAGGGATTAGGGTTTGATTAGGGTTAGTTCCTTCTTGTTCTTTCTAGAAGGATTCTATTTTGTCATGATAAAGATATTTTGTTATGACTCATGCTTTGACCTAACCAAACCCTAACTCTAGTTTATTCTCTACATTGTTTTAGCCTCTCATCCTTGACCATGGTTTGATAATCAATCATATATTCTTGATTACTATTCATCACAAAAGAAAAGGGATCACTATTCTTCTTCTTCCTTCATTCTTTCATGAAAAAGCTTTCTAGACTTTTTCCTTGTGATGAAAATATGTGAGAAAAAGATAAATAAAGAGAGTAAAAATCCTACTTCATCATCCTCATCTTCCCTTGCCATTTAGATGAGGGTGTTCACATCATTTCATGAGTGTTAGCTTGTGTTAACGGAACTTCAAGGTAGATCATCTTTGTATCGAAGATCGGAAGCAAAGATTGCATCTTTCTCTTCGTGGAACCTCTCGAGAGTCCGGAACCCGATGATCGCAGCGAAGGGACTACAACACGGAGCATATGAAGTGAAGGACCAGATCTACAAAGGTTGTAATCTCTCTCACTTAGTGTTAAAGTTGTTAACATGTTAGTTTTCGCCTAATCTCTAGTTTAAAGATCCGTATTCGGGTTGTTCGGCACGGCTAAATTTTTAATCGGGCATGGTTGATGCCTCATAGACCCTTGTGCGCGTGCTTAGCAACCCTACATTACCGTGGAGTCCAAAGGGATATAATGCAGTTTGGGTGATTGTTTATCGATTGACCAAGGCAACTCATTTCATACCATTTCGAGTTGGTCAGTCAACGGAAGCGTTAGCAGAACGGTACATGCAGGAGATTGTGAGATTGCATGGAGCACCTATGAGCATCGTTTCCGATCGTGATACCCGATTCTTATCGTACTTCTGGGGGAGTTTACAGGAAAGTTCGGGGATACGATTGAGCATTAGCACCGCTTATCATCCTCAGACAGATGGCCAGTCGGAGAGAACGATCCAAACTCTTGAAGTCATGTTGAGAGCTTGCATGTTAGACTTCAAGGGTTCGTGGGAGGATCATCTACACTTGGTGGAGTTTTCGTACAATAACAGATTTCAGGCGACTATTCAGATGGCTCCATTCGAAACATTGTATGGTCGCAAGTGTCGCTCACCCGTCTGTTGGGACGATATAGGAGAGCGAAGATTGTTGGGACCGGATTTGATCGTGCAAACCGTGGAGAAAATTAATGCTATCCGGAATCACATGAAGGCAGCACATGATTGGCAGAAGAGTTGGGCCGATACATCGAGAAGACCTCTAGAGTTCGCTGTTGGCGATCTGGTATTCTTGAAAATATCACCAACTAGAGGAGTGATTCGTTTTGGGAGTCGATGCAAGCTTAGTCCTCGATTCGTGGGGCCTTTCGAGATTATTGAGTGTGTTGGAGAAGTGGCTTATCGATTGGTTTTACCACCATCTTTGGTGAGTGTTCATGACGTGTGTTATGTATCTCAACTCCGTAAGTATGTTCGAGATGAAACATGTGTGCTAGATCATTCGGAGCTGACAGTAAGGGAGGATTTGACCTATGAAGAACGACCGATGTCGATTGTTAATCGAAGAGAAAAGGTTCTCAAGAACAAGGTTATCCCTCTTGTACTTATTTCATGGGGGAATCGCTCGCATGGAGAATCGACTTGGGAACGAGAAGACGAGATTCGACAGAATTTTCCATACCTCTTCTCGTAGTTTCATGTTTGTTTATCTTTTCTTGTTTTGGGAATTTCAAGGACGAAATTCTTTTGTAGTTGGGTCTAATGTAACACCCTAGTTCATTTATATCAGTTCCTTTTTGGGTATTTCTTTATTTATGGCTATTTCTTGATTTATTGTTGTTTGGGTGTGAATAATATAATTGGCATATGTATTTGCATCCGACCCAACCCGCTTGCTGGAAGCCCGTCTTGATTCCTATTTATGATTTATTTCGGCTAGTTATGAGAATCCGTGCACTTTTATGTTTTATATTCTGCATACTTGCATTAAATCGAGCATCTGCATTTTTTAATAAAACAAGTAAAATCAAATAAAATATTTTAAAAATATCTAGCATGGCCTGCATGATACCCCTAACCCTGTGGTGGCATCCGTACATCGTGTTCTCGTCCCGTTCAGTGAAACAGACCCGTTTGGATAGCTGCGTGCATGCTACGTGTATCTGTTTTTTTGGGTATGCATTTTTCGTTACCCGGATATCCTATTTTGGTTTTGGTTGACACTTATATTAACCGTATTTTCAAACCATAATTTTAGACCCGACCCGGACGTGTTTTGGACTTTTTTTGTATTAGCCTGAAATCTCAAATATATAGATTAATATATATTATACTGTTTAATATTCGTTTATATATTTTATATACCTAAAAATATATTTTTAAAATATTCTTTTTACAGATCCTAACCTAAATATTTGCATCCCTCTCTCGGTCTCTCCACTAACTAATATGTATATATATATATTATATATTATATAAATCCATACCCTACCCCACGTTCTCTTTCTCCCTCGGCTTCTTCTTTCATTTTTTTCGCGCGCTCGAACCCACAGCGGACAACCCGACGCCTTCGCCCATGACCTCGCCTCGCCATCGCCGCCTCCACCCTCGACCTCGCCTCCTCTCCTCCCTCGACCACCTCACATCTCTCCTCTCCCCTGCAACCCTCGTCCCCGACGAACCCGACCACTTCAACCCAGAAACCCCTGCATCCATCTTCGCCTCCATGGCCGGCACCCTCGTCGACCATCCCTCGCCGTCTTCACCTCCTTCTTCTCCTCTTCTCCTTCTCTCCTTCCTCTTCTCTTTTCTTTCCCCGACGAAATCCGACCCCTGCAACTCAAACCTAACCCACTGCAACCCTTGCTGCCATCTCCTCTGTCGCAACACCTCGCCGCCGACCACCCTCGTCGGCTTCCCATCATCACCACCCCGTCATCTCCACTCCCTCTTCTTCTATACCCAAACTCTCTGCACACCTGACACCAAAAACCCTGACCCCAAAAACCCAAGAAATCCCCACTGCCTTGCCGTAAACCTCGTCGTCGATGGCCCATCGTCGACGTTACCCCCTTGCCACCTCCTCTGACCCCAGGGCACGGAACCCCAGAGCACCATCCTCTCTTCTTCTTCTTCTTCTTCTTCTTCTTCTTTCTTCTTCTTGGATTCTTGTTTCCGGTGATCGCCGGAGCCGTGCCGTTGCCGATGATCCGGGCAACCCAGTGGACATCCCTGCCAGCGTGGTCACCTTCTTGCTTTGCCTGGACCTGTCCCGCGTGCGCGTGTGTACATTGCGACATTTACCCAACGACAGACGCAGCGTATACACCCCGTCATGAGATCCGATCAAGCAAGTTTATCTTGCTACATGCTATGATATATATTTTGCATCCATATGAATAAAAATATCACATGTTTACTGTATTGTATATACATGTTACGGTTTTACTGTTTTCGGATAGCCGTTCATATCCGTATCATTTATTACATATCTAGTCGCATGCAATTTTATCTCGCTACAGGCTATGCAACATATTTTACATCTATCGGTATAGAATTATTACATATGTAAGGCATTTCACATCCATGTTACAGTTTTACCGTTTTCCGATATTTGTTCGTATCCATGTTATTTATTATACATCTAGCTGCATGCCAGATCATATCATTTCATATTACTATTATATTGGCACTCTATGCTTGATAATGTGCATCCTACTTAGTCATGGAGTTGTAGATGTGATCCCTGATGAACACTTGTGCATCCGTGTTTTACCGTGTTTCGATACTAGTTACATTTTACTGTTGGACATCCATTGGATACACTGTGCACCACCTGACATGACCTGATACACCACTGCTTGACTTGATACATGATCCTGTTACTAATGCCGACAACCCTGACTTGTTGTCCCGATGGACGTTACTGTTGTCTGTATAGACAAAACCTGTACTTGCTTGATCATGTGTTGGTATTAGATATCGATTGGAAATACCTGACTTGAACACATAACCTTGGGGGTAAGGGGAAATCAAGAATGTAACCGAACGTAACTCAAAGGGCTATTATATTGTTTGCCGTTTTTCCGGGTGTTACGGAATATATTGTTTGCCGTTTTTCCGGGCGTTACGGAATATATTGTTTGCCGTTTTTCCGGGCGTTACGGAATAATCCTGTGACCTTGGTCCCGTGGGGAATGAACGGGGCATAGACCGATGGGTTATGATGAGTATTATATTAATTTATTTCGAAGACTTCAGAATAGATAACCTAGTAGTATAGTTTAGATTACTCACGGCACTTCATCTGCACGTATACACTTCACTGTTCCATATCCATGTTATTGGTTATATTCATGTTATCGTTTATACTCATACCTGCATATCTCGTGTATCATGTTGATTTATTATTGTTTGATATTATGACGCACTGACGTCAGGGTTTTGCATGGCCCAGATCCTTTATCTCTTTCACAGGCCGATCAGGAGTACTTCAGCCGACAGGCCGAACAGTGAGGAGCATGCCGGTGTTTAGTTTAGTTTAATTTTCTTTCAGCATTTTCATTTCCTAACGTGAGCCCGTATTTGGGACGTACTTTCCTGATGTTATTGCTTATTAGATTATTGCTTCCGCACACTTATATTTCTTGACTCGTTTATTTTGGCAGATGGACATGTATTAGATAGTTTACTTTATTTCTACTGTTCTTGATATCTTATTGACTGCCGTAATGTGACTGTGGAGGGATGTTTCCTAGCCACAGGTAGCATGGCTGGCTCTGTCACGTGCCGATCTTAGCGCACTCTGGGAAGCGGGGCATGGCATTTATTTTTTTTTAAAAGTGAGGTATTCTAGTGAATAAATACCTAGCTTGAATAATTCATGATATTTTAATGTAAAGTTGACCTGTATGGATTCTTGATGGTATTTTCATAAAACTTGCAATTCTATCATTTTGTTTGGAAAACGTGGAATTTAGTAATATCTTAAAATATGTGTTTTGATAATTTTTATATATTTATTAAAAATAACTTTTTATTATTAAATAGAAATCCTCGTTTTTATTAAAAATTGTATAAAAATTCCATCGAGGTCGTATGCTCCGTGAGAAGTTCTGCATCTCGCTCTACTAATCCCAAGGATGCGCGATAACCCGCACCATCCTGTTCGGGTTCCCCAAAATGGGTTGTAGAGGTATAATCGTAAGGAATGTAATCACACAATTTAAAGAAATACGGTTTTTAATAGTTTTAGGTATTTATTTGAAAAGGCTTATTTGCCACATGATATTGTTTTCAAGCGAATCATGCTATATCAAGATGTGTGTGTGTAATAGTTAGGTCATTGCCTCGTGAGGTTTTCTAAAGGTATGCTAAGCTAAAGTAATTAAAATATGTCATGTGTAAAGTTTGTGGTGTTTAAACGAAAAATGCAAATAGAAGTTACATAACATGGTCTTTTAAGATGAAACATGTTCTCAATGTTTGTTTCATGATTACTAAGCAAGATATAATGATATGGACGATTGGTTATTAAGAAAGATTGTGATTTTAACGAGTTTAGAATCGGATGCCGGAATAACTCCACTTTCGACAAGTTTTGAAAAGAGAACTTTTTAAATTAGGAAGAGAGGAGAAGAGATGGGACTTACAAGTTAAAACAAGAGAGGGGAGTTAGAGGAAAAAGTTTATGGCTTCGTGGAATCGCAGGGTCGCCGGAAACGTCTTGAATCCTCGCCGGAAAGTCACCTTGGCTAACTCCACTTGTACTCTTCTTTGACTTAGGAAATTTTGAGAATTTTTGACAAAAGATTTCAGAATGAGGAGGGCTTGGGTATGATATTGTATTTATAGGGTAAAATTAGGATTTTGAGAATTGAAGAAGGAATTTAAACGCATTAAAATTTAGTTTGAAAGGTGAATTAACACTATCTGGATAAATACAGGAAAATCAAACAGAATAGGAGTAGTAGGGGTAGGCCAAAGGACAGGTGTGAAGAAAATGGGGACCATCCCCTACGCGGGGCCCGGCAGTGCCGGCCGGTAGGCTCCATCTCACCGGTCCGTTTGGGGCTTTGGGTGCTGGGATTGATGCCACGTGTCTAGGGCTGCTCATACAACATTTAGCATATGTTTATTTTCTTTGACTTTTCATTTTTACGTGTATTGCACGTGTAAACCTTTGGGCTTCCAAAAAGTTCAAAATAAAAATTCAGAAAAAATATATGTGGCTGATGGAATTCGAACACAGGGGCTACGTCACAGTAGTGCAAGGCTTTATCCATGAGCTACAAGTGCTTTCTTGCTGTTCTTAAACAATTTTACTTTATAACTTGTGCTCAGGCTAGCAAACTCCTTTCTGTACTTTAAGAAAAAATTTGTACAGAAAATTCAGGGTTGTTACATTCTACCATTCTTATAAAAATTCCGTCCTCGAAATTTATACAAGGAAGTTGTAACAGATTCCAGAAAATTTGGTTACGGTGGTGGTGAAAAGAACTACTGAAAATGCATGAAAAATATGTTTGAAAGAACGAAAGGATGCAAGGGTTTAGAAAGAAGATAGATTACTAGTGTTACCCTAACCTATATCTTCAGGTTCTATGGCCGCTAAAGTGAAAGCCTGACGTCGGGGTGCAATCCTCCTAGCTGGAGGCATATTCCTCTGTTCTTGAGGCACGTTCCTCGTTGCCTGATGGAACTGACGAGTAGGCTGTGCAGGAGATCCACGGGGAGGTGGAGCTGGTAGGGCAAGATGAGGTACAGAAGCCCGAATAGCTAGCCGTTGTGGAAAGGTGATGTGTGCTGGGACTGAGTTGCGTCTATGAGGACATGTTCCATTGCCGTGAGTGGATACACTACAAACTAAGCACAGTCCGTTTGCACGCCTATGGTTCTTCCCCAGGTGTCCATTCCTTTTGCAATAGAAGCAGAAATCTAGACTAGGCCGGTTCACTTGTTCTTCCGGTCTCCTGGGTACAAACGGTAGCCTGGAAGAGGCTCCTCCTGCTATCTGAGTGGCAGGGCGCATCACACCGGCAGATTAAGATCCGCCCTTCTTCTTCACAACTGCCTCAGATCTTCGGGCAGCCTTCAGAGCCAGATCGTGGGTTGGAAAATCCCCTGTAGCTAATGTAGCTTGGATCTCCGGGTCCAGCCCTTGCTGAAATCGTCATGCTCTGATCTCAGCAGTCGGTATGAGATGGGCCGCAAACCTACTGAGCATGGTAAACTCAGCATCATATTCATTCACAGATTTGGTCCACATCGAACCTTGTTGCAGATGGATGAATTGCTGCTCCATGTCAAAATGGACAGTCTCGGGAAAATATTTCGCGTTAAACATGTCGTGAAATGTCTTCCATTCAATCGGCTGGGCAAGACGGCTTTCTTCCGCTTTCCACCACACTTTAGCATTATCTGTGAGTTGCAGCTTCGCAAATCTTACTCAAGCAATCTCTGGCACTTGTGTTGTTACCAGATCGTCTTCGATGGATTAAGCCGATTCTTCTGCTTCCAGGGGGATCTCTTTCCCAGAAAAGTTCTTAGGGTGCAATGCCTGGAATTGCTTTACTTTGGGTTCTCAGCTTCTGGGCGGTGCAATAAGATAGCAGCATACTGCTGCTGTCCCTCTAAGAGGCTTTTAATTGCCTCAAGCAATACCGTTTGCTCGTTGATAGGAGATGCTAGTAGAGGAGGTGGAGTGTTTCCATTCACGTTGGTGCTCATATTGTTTGGGAATCCATAACTTTGGAAGAAAAATTAGGGTTAGGATAGATTCAAAGATTGAAATGTAAAGAATTTATAGTTGCTGATTCTTATAATTCTTGTGATATATTGCTCGGGATTCCATGAAAAACCGACCCTGCATAATTATAAAGGTTTCCATGCAGAACTGACCTGCATGGGCTGCCAACAAAACATGGCATGCCTCGCTTTCCAGTATACGGGGAAGTAGACGTGGCGGGCCGCGACGTATTTACTCAGAAATAAACACACTAAGCGTAAATAAGCAATATAAATGAAATAACACAAGAATAACAAGAGATGTAATGAAACAGCAACTTTTTATTGATAACCATTCTTTACATACAACTAAAAAGTAAAATACAATGATGGAAAGTGATGCCTAAACGATGTCATTTGAACTAGAAGTAAAGTAAGTACAAGTAGGAACAAGAACTCTGGCTCCTCTGAAACTGCTCCAGATCTTCCTGGCTGAGCTCGATCTTCTGAGAGTCGGGTCCTCCTGACAACATTCCAAAGAAAGAAGAAATAGGAATGTCGTCAGCAAACAATCGCTCGGTAAGTCCTAAAAGAGAGATAGATCAAGTAAAATAAATAGGTCTGGTAATTTATTTGTTTTTGTTATACTAACGTAGTTGTTTTTAGCTTGGTACAGAATATGCCAGTGTATACGAGAGGAGTCCAACTTTTCCCGTGGACTATGGTAACTCGTAGTACAAGGCCCTGTCAAGCCACAGGACAACGGCACAGATGTTCATGTAGGTGTCATTTAGTGACCGTCATCGTGCCACCTTTAACACATTCCGTACCAGTCTACCCCTTTAAAACCCCGTAGTGCATATTGTGTTGATTGTGATGATTTATAGTATAAGACTTGCCGAAATCATGGTATAAGTTGTTCATGTAAATGGTTCGGATGTAAACGGATAGTCATGTAGTCAAGTTCAAGATATAGCCATGGATCGGTCAAGTCATGTTGCATGTTCATACTGTGTGGTATTCAAGTTCAAGTGATTATATATATATTGAATTCATGTTGGATTGGAGTTATGATTAGTTTCATGTTTGGATTGTATTCAGATTAGACTGAGACTCAGATTGAGTCAGACACTTAAACAGATTTGAGTCCTGAATTAGGTTTAGGAGTTATCGGTACCTGTTGCATATGGACGGCAGGATTTGCGTTTTTTTCCAAGACAATTACCATTGATAACCATGTTTTAGTTTTCTACCTTAAATATCCAAGCACCCACTTTCTCAGGCTCTCTGAGGTTCAAGAGAATTGGTCCCGCTTAAACATATATTTACTAGGGTCCTTAATGCAATTTTATATAACTTGAGGGGGGTTTTATGAAAAATATTTTTAGTATACTTTCAAAATAAATCTCAAGTATTTATTTATCGTATTTAGGGTTTTCATGGATGTAATTTTTTTAAAAGTGAGGTATTCTAGTGAATAAATAGCTAGCTTGAATAATTCATGGTATTTTAATTAAAAGTCGACTTTTATGGATTCTTGATGGTATTTTCATGAAACTTGCAATTCTATCATTTTGTTAGGAAAACGTGGAATTTAATAATATCTTAAATATGTGTTTTGATAAGTTTTATATATTTATTAAAAATAACTTTTTATTATTAAAAAGAAATCCTCATTTTTCTTTAAAATTGTATAAAAATTCTATTGAGATCGTATGCTCCGTGAGGAGGTCTGCATCTTGCTCTACTAATCCCGAGGATGCACGATAACCAGCACCATCTTGATCGGGTTCCCCAAAATGGGTTGTAGAGGTATAATCGTAAGGAATGTAATCACACAATTTAAAGAAATACGGTTTTTAATAGTTTTGAGTATTAATTTGAAAAGTCGTATTTGCCACATGATATTGTTTTCAAGCGAATCGTGCTATGTCAAGATGTGTGTATGTGAGAGGTGGGTCATTACCTCGTGAGGTTTTCTAAAGGTATGCTAAGCTAAAGTAATTAAAATATGTCATATGTAAAGTTTGTGGTGTTTAAACGAAAAATGCAAATGGAAGTTACATAACATGGTCTTTTAAGATGAAACATGTTCTCAATGTTTGTTTCATGATTACTAAGCAAGATATAATGATATGGATGATTGGTTATTAAGAAAGATTGTAATTTTAACGAGTTTAAATCGAATGCCGGAATAACTCCACTTCCGACAAGTTTTGAAAAGAGAACTTTTTAAATTAGGAAGAGAGGAGAAAAGATGGGACTTACAAGTTAAAACAAGAGAGGGGAGGTAGAGGAAAAAGTTGATGGCTTCGTGGAGTCGCGGGTCACCGGAAACGTCTTGAATCCTCGCCGGAAAGTGACCTTGGCTAATTCCACTTGTACTCTTCTTTGACTTAGAAAATTTTGAGAATTTTTGACAAAAGATTTCAGAATGAGGAGGGTTAGGGTATGATATTGTATTTATAGGGAAAAATTAGGGTTTTGAGGATTTAAGAAAGAATTTAAATGCATTAAAATATGGATTAAAAGGTGAATTAACACTCTCTGGATAAATACAGGAAAATCAAACAGAATAGGAGTAGTGGGGGTAGGCCAAGGGACTGGTGTGAAGAAAATGGGGACCATCCCTTACGCGGGGCCCGACGGGGCCGGCCGTAGGCTCTATCTCGCCAGTCCGTTTGGGGTTTTGGGTGCTGGGATTGATGCCACGTGTCTAAGGCTGCTCATACAGAATTTAGAATATGTTTATTTTATCTGACTTTTCATTTTTACGTGTATTACACGTGTAAACCATTGGGCTTCCAAAAAGTTCAATATAAAAATTCAGAAAAAATATATGTGGCTGATGGGATTCGAACACAGGGGCTACATCACAGCAGTGCAATGCTTTACCAATGAACTACAAGTGCTTTCTTACCGTTCTTAAACAATTTCAATTTATAACTTGTGCTCAAGCCAGCAAACTCCTTTCTGTACTTTAAGAAAAAAATTGTACAGAAAATTCAGGGTTGTTACATGGCGTCAACAAAGCTCCAAGAAGCAGAATCAAGAAGGTGTAATGGCGAAATCCCAGCCCTAGATCGACGTTCCTTCTCGATGCAGACGCAATGTCAACAAAAGACCCAGGGTGGAAACAAAAATGGGGCCATGGCAAAATCCTAGCTCCAAGCCATGACGGTTCATATACAACTCCGAGGGTACCACGACGTTCCTTCTCAGTGTAGACGCAACATCAACAAAAGACCCAAGGGTCGATACCAAAAATGGAGTAACGGCAAAATCCTAAACTCCAAGTCTCGACGGTACATATACAACCCATAGACCATCCCGACGTTCCCTCTCGTTTCAGCAGGATGCGAATGCGGCTATCAAATGAAAATGGAGCAATAGCATATTTCTAGCTCCCGACTTCAATTGCAATACATACAGCATAGAAGTCTTACAGATGTCTACCCCACTTCAGCAAAGAATCGGCGCGACATCGTCAAAACAAAAAATGAAGCAACGGCATATTCCTAGCTTCGGGTCTTGAAGGAAACTCATATAAAACCTAAAAGATTATCGGAGATCATCCTACGCCAGAGTGGAGTGGTTATGACTCATCGGGGCTCCAAATTGAACCTAACCTCAAGTAAAAAGCGTCATGGAAAATTCCTAACGTTTGCTCTTCCGATGGTAATATGACCTAAGGAGATTACTTGAAGACGTCTTGTCCAGTCCCCCGAAGGGATCAGAGGCACGACAGTCGAGGGGCTACTCGAACAGCAACTTAAAGACTGCATATCGAGGAATACATCAGTCAATGTGACGGTACCATGGACTAAAACCCTAGTACCACAAACCTAACGGACCCCTGTCGTAAAGAATAGGGGTTATCTATATTTCACGTTAGGATATAGCTGCGAGAACCTCTCGACTCGTAGGGAAAAACATCTTCATGAAACCCTCATGGCTCATGAAGATGAAAAGCCTTAGGCGACGGGGATATCAACCTGTTTCCTAAGCACTGTGGCCCTACAAGCATGTCCAAACTGACTCTTGTATACTATCCACGGACCACATTCTCCAAAGTCGCATATCGATGAGGAGGAAAAACCACTTGCGGGTCCTCTTGACTCGTAAGGAGAAAAGACAACTGAATAATCCTATCCGTTTTCTCCGGAACCGGAAACCATCCTCGAATAAATTCCTTCGAGTTCGTATCTAACCATACGATGGTTTTGTCCAATGGAAGTGGACGTTCGTAGTAATACGGGGTGTCCTGGAGAAAAGGGTAAAAGTAAGAGTGGCAATGAGGTTTGCAACTCTGACAATCCAAAAGCCAGTGTTAAGAAGGTTCGGTCAACTTGGTCACTGAGTCATAGTCTAGGGTCGGGTCAATGGTCGCTGCTAAAGAGAGAGAGAAAAGAAACACTCAGCGTGCACTCTAACCTAGATCAGAATGGTTATCACTTTATCTAATCTGGAAACCTCCCACTGTAACCTCAAATTCTTCCCCAAACCTGAAAGAAGAATTAGTCGGGATCACCCGAGGAGTAAACCAACTCATCAGTGGGAATCGGGATCCAACTATCATCGCATGATAACTTGACGGAATCCACTCAAGTCACCACACTCCAGAAGGTATGCGCATGCCTGGCAAGTTTCAGTTTCTTTAGAAACTCCCGATGTGATTTTTACCCCTAGGACCCAAGTGACCTTGACGAATAATTAACAAATCAAAAGGTCCTAGTCAAGTTCAGCCCGTCATTATCTTGATTGCGTTAAACCCACCCGCACGACCCTTGACGAATAATCAACAAAGTCGTACGACTGTCCTAACCAATCCTCATATCCATGCGACAGAATAGCACAACAAAGCTACCGCACACTACGCCTCGGCGAATAGCAACGACAAACGCAGCGCGAATACTAAGCAATACTAATCTGAAATGACGGAGGGCTACGACTGGTTTTTGGAGAAAAACCTTTAACGTAATGAACTTGATATCGTTGAAGGAACTGGATAACTTTTTATAAAAATATAGTGACGAAAACCTTTGCTAAAGAGGTCACTCCCGGTGAAGGGATCTCGGCTCTTTCCCCGTAGAATGAGGTGCAGGATATTCCAACTGAATACCACGATGCAAAGCAAAAGGCAATCGGCTATAGTGAAGTTATTGCCCTGACGCAAACTTTTGTCCAAGGGGTCACTCCCGGTGAAGGGATCTCGGCCCTTGCCTCGTCGACTGAGGAGCAGGATATTCCAACTGAATACCACGATGCAAAACAAAAGTGAACGTCGTTGCAATAACAGCTTTTTGAAAAATGTTCCAACAACATCAGAATAGGTTTGTTTAGCTTGCATTGATCCGAATCAACGCAGTCCCATCAATTGATCACACCACAAAGAACGAAAATATACTGATATACGTATATGCCATCCGCATTCGCCACTGGGTCCCGTCATTACCCGTTAGGTTAGCTAACTAACGACAGAGCGGGGACTGGACTAGCGCGGATGTAAAACATATACAACATCTACTAATATATATACCAATATATTATATTTCGCTCAAGGCGTGATAAAATGCAACATCACAGAAATGTACAGCATCACAGAACAATACAGATATCTGGGATCTCCGGGTTTCACAGAGCCGCTGCTGAAACCCGACGTTCCCCTGGTCGTGTGGATAGCCTGTGCAATGAAATCCTAGACCCCTACGGGCGCGGCAAGTCACCCGCCAAAACCTGAAGCGAGGCAGCCCCCTCAGCACCGTGAATGGACCACCCAGCACTTCATGGAATCCGGTAACTTCGGCACCCCTCCTGGGTCAACCTGTACCCCCTACGAGTGCGGCGAATAGCCCGCCAATCCTAGAGTGAAGCCCCCTCCGTCTCAATGCCATGAGATGCGGACCCGTTGCCCTCTAGAACCCGGCTATCCGTGCACCCCTCCGCGGGGTAATCCTAGTACAGAAAGTAAAATATACATACAACGGGTACATCGACCGCAACCAGGTCGTGCCCCAAAAGAATAATACAAACAGGCAGTGACGGCAGTCCACATGTCGGACGCTCGTCCCGTAATATCAAATGTACATATAAAACAAAACTGTACTAACATTGCATCCAGGCTATCCCCCACGACCAATCCGCAACATCACAGCAAAATCACAAGACATCAACGTGAATGTCACGTTCGCAAATCCGTCCAACCGGGCTATAGCAGTTAGACAGGATTTACCGATCAAGTGACATTCACGGTCGCAGATATAATGTAAATACTGTGAACCAATATGTTTAAAATATCCGATCGATCAAATTTTAACAAGTGGGCCCCCAAGTACTACTGTAGCACATCAAGAAATTCTGGGTCCAAAATTAATGTTCCAAAACCCCTAAAATCAGCCCAGAAAGCAACTGAAGAAAAACGACACAGTGATCTGACCATAGTGCGGCGGAACCGCGGCCCAAAGGGGGGTTTGGCCGCGGTTCCGCGCTCCCACTAAGGAATCACTCTGTCGAATTTCTACAGCAGCCTTAAATTTTCCAGTACATCACTTTTCTGCAACCTGAAAAAAATTTTGAGCAAGGAAAAATTCAACAGAAAACTGATGTAAAGAAAACGCGGTTTTTTTTTTGGAATTTTGGTCGATCGGAAATGTAAAACACATTAGACAAAGCTAGACAAGGTTAATGGAGTGGCTCTGATACCATGTTGCGCCACGGCAGCGCCCCGGCCGTCTATCCAAGGCCAAAATGCGGAATCAAAATTTTTCTTAACTTTAAACTGGCGCTACCGCGGACAATATACCCGGATCGTAACCATTAACCGATACTAGCTATCAAGAAAAAGGGTGAGAGATATACCGAGTGATCCGAGTCCTCCGGTCTTCTCATCATCGTCCCGATCTCCCGCGGAAAGTCATGTCTCCATGTCGTCGCCTCCTCGCCGGAAGGGCACCACGTCGCCTGCATCTTTTACGGGCTCCCACCTCAATACCGAGGCAACTCGGGCACGAAGCTGGCAAGTCGACGTGCCCAAGATTTGCTGTAGAATGTAGTGTAGATGCTATATCTCATTTGGGGTTTTAGTTGCCATGGAGGATGAAGGAGGAGGTTAAGAAAATTGGTGCTTTCAATTTTCTAGCAAGAAGGATAGAGATGAAGAATTCCTCACATAACCAAAAATGAACTCTCTCATTCTTTTTCTCTCAAGCGAAGCCTCTCTTTTCTTGTTAGAATGGTGGAGGAATGAAATACAATCAATAACAAGAAGGGAGGTGAGTGTAGGAGATGCAAAAGGGTGACCACAACAAAAGTAAGCTTCACATCAAAAGGTAATGATAATTCTCTCAAATCAATTTCTAATCACTTCTAATCTCAAAAAGCAAGCCATCATGAAAAGCAAAGATGCTTAACTTATCATAATGCCACAAGTGCAAGAAACCCCCTCCACAAATGTTATTTGCAAACTTGCAAATAACTCCCTCCATCGGAAAAGTCCGGCCGGGAAAGAAAAAAGGAAAACCGGCCGGAACGGAATGCAAACTGGCAACTCCAGAAAACTGGTCCCGTAATAAATTACAGGAAAAACCCCGATACTGTGCATACACACCCGCATCTGTATTCCGACCGGATACAAATGCAATGAGACAAAATCTACACTGTACTAAACTAGGATCCGGCTTAAACCAAAGCCGGCTAGTAATATCCGTCCGATCCTGATCCGTGCAATACCGCACGTATCAGATCGAACCCTGCCATATATCCATACGGCCACTAGTACAAACCGTCCGATCCTGATCCGTGCAATACCGCACGTATCTGATCGGACCCTGCCATATCTCCATACTGCCTCTACAGCGTTTCGCCCGAAACTTGAGTAACTGTCTGTGTGGTGGACTCTAAAGACTCGTCAATACTATGGCTGTGGATTTAACCACTAGCACGTCAGAGGTATAAGCCAATACGTTACGGGCCACCAGCTATTGACCAAAAGGGACGTCGATGTGCGAACTCATCCTGACACCCTACTGAGCCTGTCAGTGACAATATCCGTACAGTCCGGTCCGTTCGTCTATGAGCATCGCATGTCGGGCCTAGGGGGTTGGTAAAAGTCAGACCCCCAAAAAGCGGTACAAGTCGTGTCGGAGTGTAGCCCAGAACGCCCTGAGATACTACTGGAATACCTACCAGTAAATCTCCTGCCTCGGCCGAGGGCTTTGCGTAATGGCTCTCCTAGACACAGCGCGACCTCACCCCCAATACCGGGAGAGACGAACCCCTGAAGATCCGCTCACTGCCTCCATGTGGCTCGGGACTGTACCCAACTAAAACCTGTTTGCACGACTCCTTTGAGCCGTGGTAGGGTAGTAATCAAAGTACAGTGGGAACTCGCACGAGACAAATGACGATCCCAAGGTCGATGAACTAACCTGTACACATGTCACCAGGGAACTGCTATCTGACGTCAGGTATAAGACCAACTAGCATGTTCCCGGCGAGTCCTGTCCGGTGTACTCATAACCCAATGAGCACCTGTATACATCTTAGGTGGACCAACTGACACCAGTGGCTTGTGAGACCGGCCACCGCCCCTCGTCGGGGTCTCGACTGTATACACTAGTCTACTCTGGAGAATCGATGCCCTATCTCGAAACTCCCACGACTAGGGACCTTTTAAGGATGTGCTTATAGACCACCAGCTCTCACGTATATGATCGCCATCATACTGCTGGCAGTCAAGCAAGAATCCTAGGGGCTCTATCAGCGTGTAATAGCGACCTGTAAGGTCACCTGAAGCAGTACACGATGATAAAGGTAAACCAGATAGCATACTATCATCTCGAGTAAGACTGTCCTACCGGGATAGGTCCTCCCTCAATCATTGCAATCACGTGCCTGTGATCCAATAATTGACTCTGAGGGCACTATCTCCAACAATCTCCCACTTGCACTCAAGGCTTATTATTGCGATGTCGCATACTCACAGCCCGTGTGATACCGAACACCCAACTCCTCTACTAGTCAGTCTCACAAAGCTCGTTTGCGAAACTATTGCGTTCGAGAAATAGCCTCAGTGAGTGGATCCGCTGTGATGTTTCTTTCTATGTCTCTCTATATCTCAAGTTCGCAGAGAAAGCCATCTCCCGAAATGAGCAATATCTGTCTTAGAGTATGTCTGGATATCTGATGGGACCTAGCTCATAAATGAACTCCAAATCCAAACTTCTTAGACAGTATCGATAACTGAACTTAATCAGTATCCAGCGCCATGCCTCCCTCAGTATTGCCTTGGACCACCTGTCCAAAATACTGCCCCTCGTCAGAAGGAGAAACTATAACTCTGACAACCTCCTTGTCGTCCATGTCACCTTGGAAGCCTGGAATGATAACTGTCTCCCGAAAGAGAAAGCTGCTATCATATCCCTAGAACATCAACTTATGTTCTAAAACTTCTTCCGACTGTTTCTCCAGGATTGGATCAATATCAACTTATTGCACCTACTACAAGAACAACATCTGGTGTGGTACTTGACATCTCATGATTGACTCAATTGCCTAAGCAAGTGATCTGTCAATCATGCGTATCCCTCTCCCCTTTAGTCTGTAAGACACCTTTAGAGAGGGTGACTCCATTACCTGCAGGTATACTACCGTGCCAGGAGTCGTCCATTCTAACTACTCATAGAATGCTGTCAAGGTACCCAGATTGGGAAACCACCCAAATCTAGATCTAAAACCATAGATCTAGTAACCAGAATGTCTGATATAATATCCAAGTCCTGTGTGGAGAAACCACTGTGTGACAACCAAAGTATAACCAATCGTAGTATAGGAATATCACTTCCTACTCTGTGTATGTCATCAAATATCAGGACATCACACCCTACTACCTCCTTAGCAGATCCATCCCCTATTCTGATGAAGTCAAACCTATGACTTCACACCAGAAATAGATGATCTATCTCCGCTATATCTGCTTCAGTCGGTAAATAGACATAAGCCAACTGTCCACCAATGCTTCCGCTGCTCCCACTGACTACGACAACCCTCTGGCAGAGTCATATAGATGTACACTTCTAAAGCCAGTTTAGAATGACGCTATACTCATCCTCATGCCGAGTTTCACAGTCTGGAACAACAGCAATGGCAAGTCTGGGTAAGCAAGAACCTCCCTGCCACCGTCCTTGAGCATACCGGAGTACCTCTCGGGTGCCTGAGGTTACCCACCATATCTGCGGAGTGGCTAATGGAATGTCAAACCAGATTGAATCTTTAGGTTCTAATGAAATCTTCAGTAATCGTTTGCGGTTCTGGAATCGCTTCCAGTTCTACCATACTCCCAGTTCTGTTTTCTGAAAAATCCATTTCTTTTAAAAATGTGGCGAGTCAAGAACAATATCTCTATTGATCTTCCAGATGGTAGAAAGTCAACCTTCGTCATAGCCCGGGTCAACCCACAAACAGACATTACAGAAACGTGCCTTGAGTTATCCAGAGTCTGGTTTTAAGCATAAGCCGGACAACTCCCCGTACCTTAACAATGTCAAGATATGAACTGTTCTATATCCAATATAGAAACAGAGGCACTGATTTAATTGGAACCAGATTCAAATCATGCAGCTGTCTCCAGTGCATGTCAACTAAAAATGAAAAAGGCCGATCAGCGTCACTCAACTTAGGAATACTTCCAATTATGAGCAACCTGAAAGAGAAGCTAGTTCTCTTAATCATTACTATCAACTGAACACCATACACAAGTATCTACATCTTCGATCATCTTGAAGAATCCCGATACTTGCAATACTTGGTTCTCTACTTTATTCAAATACCTATAACTTCTCAAAATTCGGACCCTGTGTTTCCACGAAACAGCTGTCTAAAAACTAGAGAAGTCATAAGTAAACCGAATATAGTACGAGGACCAACCCCTCTGTCCTGATGGACGCTGGACAACATACAATACTCTGTACAAGTCCCTTGAGTCTGATAACTCATTCACTGTGTGTCGTAGGTTGAAAACTGTACTTATGGTTAAGAAGAATTACACCGCTGTTCAATACTCCTTACCTAACCATCCACTGATATAGGTAAATGTCATAGACATAATTTCAAAAAGTTATCTCTCACTCTATAAAAATAGACGTACAGATATATCAATTTGAAATTGGTGCATAACAACGGATATTCAAAACCAAATATTTGCCGACCGGCAAACAACCCAGGTGACTTCCTCAAATATCACCAATTACAACGAATCCCGATATAATGAGGATGATCACCTAATTTCCAATAACTTACTCCCACTCATCATCTGTAAAACCATACAGATGTGAGAATCCAACCTGGTAAATACATACCCTGGAGCAAGTGTCTAATCGGGAAATCAGTTTTCTTTTAACAGTACACAGTTGAACTGAAACATTGAAATGTTTCGATGGGGTATCCTGGTATTCCTAGTAATGCCTCTTCCATTATCCAGATTCACAACTGTAACCGTATAATTCTTTGCCATCTCTCCAAATCCCTTTATATGTCTTTAGTCATTACCTTCTGTACACCCCTTTAGGCCAAATGGTTTTCTTCCTTCCCTACCGTTCGGCACCAGCCTCTGGTTTGGAAGAAGACTATCCAATAAGCATAATGGGTGTACTGTCCTAATCCTAGGAGCACTCGCAATGCGAGAGAAGGTGAAGATAAAAGACATCCGAATAAACCTTATTCCTATTTCTCCTGAACCAGAATCCATCCCCGAACTGGAACAAGTTCCTTTCGAGTTCGTATATAACCATACGATGGAGTATCCAAATAAACTGTGGATCTTCGTAGTGATACGGAGTGTCCTGGAGAAATACAAAGGTGATTTAGGTTTGGCGAAGATATACTTGGTTTGGTCGTGAATAGCAGTCGCAATTTACTTTGCCCTCTCACTAATCCCTTGCTTTGTCTTAACTTAATACCTTCTGTACACCATCGTTATGCTAATTGGTTTTCTTCATTCCCCGCCGTTCGGCACCAGCCTAAGGTTTGGAAGAAGACTATCCAATTTGCATAATAGGTGTACCATCTCCTAAACCAAGGAGTACTCGCAACCTGAGAGAAGGTAAAAGGAAAAGACAACTGAATAGTCCTATTCGTTTTCTCCAGAACCGGAAACCATCCTCGAATAAATTCCTTCGAGTTCGTATCTAACCATACGATGGTTTTGTCCAATGGAAGTGGACGTTCGTAGTAATACGGGGTGTCCTGGAGAAAAGGGTAAAAGTAGGAGTGGCAATGAGGTTTGCAACTCTGACAATCCAAAAGCCAGTGTTAAGAAGGTTCGGTCAACTTGGTCACTGAGTCATAGTCTAGGGTCGGGTCAATGGTCGCTGCTAAAGAGAGAGAGAAAAGAAACACTCAGCGTGCACTCTAACCTAGATCAGAATGGTTATCACTTTATCTAATCTGGAAACCTCCCACTGTAACCTCAAATTCTTCCCCAAACCTGAAAGAAGAATTAGTCGGGATCACCCGAGGAGTAAACCAACTCATCAGTGGGAATCGGGATCCAACTATCATCGCATGATAACTTGACGGAATCCACTCAAGTCACCACACTCCAGAAGGTATGCGCATGCCTGGCAAGTTTCAGTTTCTTTAGAAACTCCCGATGTGATTTTTACCCCTAGGACCCAAGTGACCTTGACGAATAATTAACAAATCAAAAGGTCCTAGTCAAGTTCAGCCCGTCATTATCTTGATTGCGTTAAACCCACCCGCACGACCCTTGACGAATAATCAACAAAGTCGTACGACTGTCCTAACCAATCCTCATATCCATGCGACAGAATAGCACAACAAAGCTACCGCACACTACGCCTCGGCGAATAGCAACGACAAACGCAGCGCGAATACTAAGCAATACTAATCTGAAATGACGGAGGGCTACGACTGGTTTTTGGCGAAAAACCTTTAACGTAATGAACTTGATATCGTTGAAAGAACTGGATAACTTTTTATAAAAATATAGTGACGAAAACCTTTGCTAAAGAGGTCACTCCCGGTGAAGGGATCTCGGCTCTTTCCCCGTAGAATGAGGTGCAGGATATTCCAACTGAATACCACGATGCAAAGCAAAAGGCAATCGGCTATAGTGAAGTTATTGCCCTGACGCAAACTTTTGTCCAAGGGGTCACTCCCGGTGAAGGGATCTCGGCCCTTGCCTCGTCGACTGAGGAGCAGGATATCCAACTGAATACCACGATGCAAAACAAAAGTGAACGTCGTTGCAATAACAGCTTTTTGAAAAATGTTCCAACAACATCAGAATAGGTTTGTTTAGCTTGCATTGATCCGAATCAACGCAGTCCCATCAATTGATCACACCACAAAGAACGAAAATATACTGATATACGTATATGCCATCCGCATTCGCCACTGGGTCCCGTCATTACCCGTTAGGTTAGCTAACTAACGACAGAGCGGGGACTGGACTAGCGCGGATGTAAAACATATACAACATCTACTAATATATATACCAATATATTATATTTCGCTCAAGGCGTGATAAAATGCAACATCACAGAAATGTACAGCATCACAGAACAATACAGATATCTGGGATCTCCGGGTTTCACAGAGCCGCTGCTGAAACCCGACGTTCCCCTGGTCGTGTGGATAGCCTGTGCAATGAAATCCTAGACCCCTACGGGCGCGGCAAGTCACCCGCCAAAACCTGAAGCGAGGCAGCCCCCTTCAGCACCGTGAATGGACCACCCAGCACTTCATGGAATCCGGTAACTTGGGCACCCCTCCTGGGTCAACCTGTACCCCCTACGAGTGCGGCGAATAGCCCGCCAATCCTAGAGTGAAGCCCCCTCCGTCTCAATGCCATGAGATGCGGACCCGTTGCCCTCTAGAGCCCGGCTATCCGTGCACCCCTCCGCGGGGTAATCCTAGTACAGAAAGTAAAATATACATACAACGGGTACATCGACCGCAACCAGGTCGTGTCCCAAAAGAATAATACAAACAGGCAGTGACGGCAGTCCACATGTCGGACGCTCGCCCCGTAATATCAAATGTACATATAAAACAAAACTGTACTAACATTGCATCCAGGCTATCCCCCACGACCAATCCGCAACATCACAGCAAAATCACAAGACATCAACGTGAATGTCACGTTCGCAAATCCGTCCAACCGGGCTATAGCAGTTAGACAGGATTTACCGATCAAGTGACATTCACGGTCGCAGATATAATGTAAATACTGTGAACCAATGTGTTTAAAATATCCGATCGATCAAATTTTAACAAGTGGGCCCCCAAGTACTACTGTAGCACATCAAGAAATTCTGGGCCCAAAATTAATGTTCCAAAACCCCTAAAATCAGCCCAGAAAGCAACTGAAGAAAAACGACACAGTGATCTGACCATAGTGCGGCGGAACCGCGGCCCAAAGGGGGGTTTGGCCGCGGTTCCGCGCTCCCACTAAGGAATCACTCTGTCGAATTTCTACAGCAGCCTTAAATTTTCCAGTACATCACTTTTCTGCAACCTGAAAAAAATTTTGAGCAAGGAAAAATTCAACAGAAAACTGATGTAAAGAAAACGCGGTTTTTTTTTTGGAATTTTGGTCGATCGGAAATGTAAAACACATTAGACAAAGATAGACAAGGTTAATGGCGTGGCTCTGATACCATGTTGCGCCACGGCAGCGCCCCGGCCGTCTATCCGAGGCCAAAATGCGGAATCAAAATTTTTCTTAACTTTAAACTGGCGCTACCGCGGACAATATACCCGGATCGTAACCATTAACCGATAATAGCTATCAAGAGAAAGGGTGAGAGATATACCGAGTGATCCGAGTCCTCCGGTCTTCTCATCATCGTCCCGATCTCCCGCGGAAAGTCCTGTCTCCATGTCTTCGCCTCCTCGCCGGAAGGGCACCACGTCGCCTGCATCTTTTACGGGCTCCCACCTCAATACCGAGGCAACTCGGGCACGAAGCTGGCAAGTCGACGTGCCCAAGATTTGCTGTAGAATGTAGTGTAGATGCTATATCTCATTTGGGGTTTTAGTTGCCATGGAGGATGAAGGAGGAGGTTAAGAAAATTGGTGCTTTCAATTTTCTAGCAAGAAGGATAGAGATGAAGAATTCCTCACATAACCAAAAATGAACTCTCTCATTCTTTTTCTCTCAAGTGAAGCCTCTCTTTTCTTGTTAGAATGGTGGAGGAATGAAATACAATCAATAACAAGAAGGGAGGTGAGTGTAGGAGATGCAAAAGGGTGACCACAACAAAAGTAAGCTTCACATCAAAAGGTAATGATAATTCTCTCAAATCAATTTCTAATCACTTCTAATCTCAAAAAGCAAGCCATCATGAAAAGCAAAGATGCTTAACTTATCATAATGCCACAAGTGCAAGAAACCCCCTCCACAAATGTTATTTGCAAACTTGCAAATAACCCCCTCCATCGGAAAAGTCCGGCCGGGAAAGAACAAAGGAAAACCGGCCGGAACGGAATGCAAACTGGCAACTCCAGAAAACTGGTCCCGTAATAAATTACAAGAAAAACCCCGATACTGTGCATACACACCCGCATCTGTATTCCGACCGGATACAAATGCAATGAGACAAAATCTACACTGTACTAAACTAGGATCCGGCTTAAACCAAAGCCGGCTAGTAATATCCGTCCGATCCTGATCCGTGCAATACCGCACGTATCAGATCGAACCCTGCCATATATCCATACGGCCACTAGTACAAACCGTCCGATCCTGATCCGTACAATACCGCACGTATCTGATCGGACCCTGCCATATCTCCATACGGCCTCTACAGCGTTTCGCCCGAAACTTGAGTAACTGTCTGTGTGGTGGACTCTAAAGACTCGTCAATACTATGGCTGTGGATTTAACCACTAGCACGTCAGAGGTATAAGCCAATACGTGACGGGCCACCAGCTATTGACCAAAAGGGACGTCGATGAGCGAACTCATCCTGACACCCTACTGAGCCTGTCAGTGACAATATCCGTACAGTCCGGTCCATTCGTCTATGAGCATCGCATGTCGGGCCTAGGGGGTTGGTAAAAGTCAGACCCCCAAAAAGCGGTACAAGTCGTGTCGGAGTGTAGCCCAGAACGCCTTGAGATACTACTGGAATACCTACCAGTAAATCTCCTGCCTCGGCCGAGGGCTTTGCGTAATGGCTCTCCTAGACACAGCGCGACCTCACCCCCAATACCGGGAGAGACGAACCCCTGAAGATCCGCTCACTGCCTCCATGTGGCTCGGGACTGTACCCAACTAAAACCTGTTTGCACAACTCCTTTGAGCCGTGGTAGGGTGGTAATCAAAGTACAGTGGGAACTCGCACGAGACAAATGACGATCCCCAGGTCGATGAACTAACCTATACACATGTCACCAGGGAACTGCTATCTGACGTCAGGTATAAGACCAACTAGCATGTTCCCGGCGAGTCCTGTCCGGTGTACTCATAACCCAATGAGCACCTGTATACATCTTAGGTGAACCAACTGACACCAGTGGCTTGTGAGACCGGCCACCGCCCCTCGTCGGGGTCTCGACTGTATACACTAGTCTACTCTGGAGAATCGATGCCCTGTCTCGAAACTCCCACGACTAGGGACCTTTTAAGGATGTGCTTATAGACCACCAGCTCTCACGTATATGATCGACATCATACTGCTGGCAGTCAAGCAAGAATCCTAGGGGCTCTATCAGCGTGTAATAGCGACCTGTAAGGTCACCTGAAGCAGTACACGATGATAAAGGTAAACCAGATAGCATACTATCATCTTAAGTAAGACTGTCCTACCGGGATAGGTCCTTCCTCAATCATTGCAATCACGTGCCTGTGATCCAATAATTGACTCTGAGGGCACTATCTCCAACAATTTCTTAGTAAATACGTTGCGGCTTGCCACGTCACCGATTCCGTACACTAGGAAGCGGGGCGTGACAGATACTGAACTGAAATAAAATTATAATAATCTTAAAATGAACCAGCAAGTAACTAGATAAAGCCGTTATTGATATAAATACAGATTGATGTGGTAAACTTTGTAAATTGCAAATAACATGCTAACCATTATCTTATGCATACTAATAATTGCTATATATATAACGGAATATGTAGTGTAGCATGTCGTAAGTTTTGAAACTTTCCTGATCGAAAACTCACGACGATACGAAAATCACGTTCCAAACACCGAATAATGTCACGATGCAAAACCCATATACGTAAAACTTGGCCTGAACTGAACAACTGCGTGAAGTGGTGACTGGAATAGACGACGACGATGACTGGAGTCGTCTGGGTCGTGCTCGTCGGCGGTAACTAAATCCGGCGAAGCAAGAAAAGAAAAAAAGGAGAAGAAGAAGAAAGAAGAAGAAGAAGAAGTAAATGATGGGGCTGTTGGTTTAGGTGTTTTAACGTGGACATAGAAAATGAGAAAGTTGGTTGGTGACGGGGAGATGGGGGACGAGGTCGGCGAAGGGGTCGAAGAGATGAGGAGGTTGGGTTGGCCGACGGTAGATGAAGAGAGAAGGAAAGAAGAAAAAGTCAGGGATGTGGGCTCTGGGTCACGTCGAGGGTGAGGAGAGGAGGTGGTAGGTTCGTCGACGAGGAGATGGGGCGTCGACGATGACGAGGTCAGGAAAACAAGGAGATGAGGTGATCAGAGAAGAAAAGAAAAAGAAGAAAAGAAAGAGAAGGTGATGCCGGTAGTGGGTTAGGTGATGAAAGGAGTGCTGGCGACGACGAGAGGGAAGAAGCGATGAAGGTGATAGTGGTGGTGATCGGGTTCAGACGACGGCGAGAGGGGAAGACGAAGGAAGTGGATTCGGTTGTGGGGGTCAGAGCTCCGGCGAGGTCTCGAGGAAGAGAAGGTGGTGACGACAAGGAAGAGGAGGGGATGAGGGGGTGGTGATGACGACGAAGAGGAAGTGAACGGCGACAAGGTGGTGAGGTGTGGGCTAGGGCTCGGGAAAGAGAACGAAAGGAGAGAGAGAGATGGAGACGGGGGAGAGAGAGAAAGTGTTTATAAATAATTATATTAATAATATATATATATATATATATATATAGTTAGAGTATACGTATAAGAATATTAAGTAATATATATATATAGATATTGTAAAATTTTACAGATAATACCAGATCAGTCCAAATATTACCTGTATCCATTCAAAAATATAGTTTTTAAATATAAAGAACATACGTAAGAATTTTAACTATAATACAACAATTTATAATTAAATACATATACCCCCAATAAAATCTACGTAAATATACGTAAGTATTTTTAATTATTTTGTTGTCCGTACTTTAGGATATGAATATACCAGATAAGGGCAACAATCAGATATGGGGTGATATGCCTTACAAAGTTAAATAGTAAAAGGATATTATTTACTTATATCTTGTATTATAAAGAGATATGTAAAGATTAAAATATTATATATATAGTACTCGATTCACATAAATACACTGTACTAGCAAATATTTGATATAAGCTCGCACCATAACGGGTTCCACACATCCGGGTCGGGTCGGATAATGACTACTACTATTTGAATCATTCGCAATCCAATCGCAAAAGAATAAAAGAGTTTTAAAGTAAGATTTGTAACGCCAAATTATATTATATAAATGTATAGTGTGTTACAAGTTTTGAGCGGGGAAAGTGAGAGGGAGTGAGAGATCGTGAAGAGAGAGAGAGAGAGAGAGAGAGAGAGAGAAAGAGTGAGGGAGAGTGAACAGAGAGAGGGGGAGAGAAAGAGAGAGAGAGTTTAAAGAGAGACATACCGTGAGATAGAGAGAGAATTTAATATTTAATTAAAATAATTAAATAAGAATTATGGTGATTAATTTGGGATATAGGAATAAATGAGAATTGATTTAGGTATTAAGTGGGATTTAAATGTGGGAAATTCAAAAGAGAAAGTGGCAGTTGGGAAGAGGCTTGGATTTGGGTTATTGGGGCTTGGGTTTGGACTATACTACACTTTAGATGAAAGAAAATAGATGAGGAGCATGGGCTAGGTTTAGTTTAGTGAAACTATTTGGATAAAAATATAGATTAGGGTATTGGGAAATAAATAGAATATTAGGGTATAGGAAAAATATAAATAAAATAAATATAATATAACTGGGTAAATTATTTGGAACAAAATTTTATTTAAATGTGGGTATTGGCGTATAAAGAGGACTGGGTATTACAATTGAATGCGGCCTATGATACCCTAGCCGCAAAGTACTTGAATTAAACCACCATTTGCACAGGAGTGACTCTAACTCATATTGTTACTTCAAGTTGTCATAATTGTTATGCAAAGCCACAAAAGAGCTTGATTTTATTTATTAAAATGACAAATATTGGATGAAGGCGAAATCTCCTAAATTTCGCTCTCAAGAGAATTCCTAATTTTCAAATTGTGAGAAATCTAAAACCCTACTCTCTATTTAACATAAGTGTCACGCCCCGCTTTCCAGAGTGTGCTGACTATAGCACGTGACAGAGACAACCATGCTACCTGTGGTTAGAAAACATCCCTCCACGATCACATTACGGCTGTCTGTAGGATATCAAAAACAGTAAAAAATAAAAATCTATCTAGTACATATCCATTTGCCACAGTAAAAGAGTCAAGAAAATATATAAGCGGAAATGATGAATCCAATAAATAACAGCATATGGAAGTAAGTCCCAATATGGGCTCACATCAAGAAATAAAAGCTGCAAAAAATAACTAGACTAAACACAATCCTCACTGCTCGGCATGTCGGCTAAAGTACTCATGTTCAGCCTACGATAAAGATAGAGGAACTGGGCCATGTAAAAACCAGACGTCAGTGCGTCATAATATCAAACAATAGTAATAACCGGGATGTAACCAGATATACAGGCACGAATATAAATCAACAACATGAATATAACAATGAAGTGTGTATATGTATGTGAAGAGCGATGAGTAATCTAAACTGTGCTACTGGGTTATCTACTCTAAAGTTTTTGAAATTAATTTAATGGAATTGTCGATATAACTCAATAATATCCCGTGCGTGCCCGGGACCACGGTCAAGACACGTGCCGCTAGACGGTAAACATGTAACATATACAGGAGAATGATGTCAGCAGCAGCATCCCGGAGCTGGCCAATCCATAAAGACTAATCAGTATAAGTATCGAACCGTTAAGTTACAAGTCAGGTTTCATTATTGATTTCTTCTTACCCCCAAGGTTATGTGTTCAAGTCAGGTATTGATAATATGGAACTAATGCCAACACAGGATCAAGCAAGTATAGGTTTTGTCTATGTAGACAACAGGTTACGTCCATCAGGACAACAAGTCAGCATTGTCGGCATTGGTAACAAGATCAAGTATCGAGTCAAATAGTGTATCAGGGCATGTCATATGGTACATATATCCAATGAAAAACTGTAAACGATATCAGGATCAAAGTAAACGGTGCTGATGTCAGGATGCATATGTGTCTATCTGTAATAACCTATATATATCCATGACTACGTATATTGCAAGCTAAATAACATGTCATGATAATATAATGGTGAAAAGACATCAGGGTGTTCCGACATGTAATTAGATATGCAATTGTCATTATGGATATGTACGGGTATCGTAAAACGGTAAAACTATAACATGGGATGCATAATTAAACTACATGTAATATTTTTATTCATATGGATATAAATATATTGACATAGCATGTTGTAAGATAAACTTGCCTGATCGGAACTCACGACGGGGTGCGTACGTCACGTTCGACGTCGGGTAGACGTCGCGATGTGAACCACGTGCGTACAGAACTGAACTAGGCTATACAAGGACGTGGCCACACTGGATGACGAGGACAACTGGGTCGCCCCGATTGTCGGCGACGTGCACGACTCCGGCGAGAACCGGAACAACAAGAATCAAGAAAAGAAAGAGAAGAAGAAGAAGAGTGGTCTGGGTTGTGGTGCTCTGGTATTGGCTCTAGGTTAGAGGAGGCGAGAGGTTACGACGAGGTGAAGGTCTCCGGCGATGTGGGTGCTGGCGATGGGTGTGGCTGCGGTGAGGGCGTGCAGGGTTGATGAGGAGCTCGGGAATGGGTTCTCGTCGGGGGTTGGAGAGAGGAGATGGTGATGACGAGATTGGGACAAGGGCGGTGAGATGAGGTGGTGGCGACGGCGACGTTTCCGGTAGTAGAAGTCTGGGTGCCGTGGGTTTCTTGGGTGGGGTTTCCGGTGTGCAAGGACTCGGGGTTGGAGGAGGAAATGGAGTCGGGTGATGATAACGAGGGTGTTGAAGAGGTCGGCGGTGAGGGGTGAGGAGAGGAGATGAAGAAGGTGATGGGGTCGGGGTCGGGGTTTTCAGGTGATCGTGGGTTTCGTAGGTTTGCAGTAGGTTGGTGGTGGTCGTGGGTTGCAGGGATCGTCGGGGTTAGAGGGAGAAGAGGAGAGGAAGAGGTGGTGACGAGATGAAGGCAAGGGCGGCGGCGGCGGCGAGGTGAGGCTATAGGTTAGGCGTCGGTTTTCTCGCGGAGGCGGGATGAGAGAGGTGAGGAAGAGAGAAAGGGGTGTAGTTTGAGAAATAGATTAAGTTTAAAAAGAAAATTTATATATATGGGAGGAAAGAGAGAGAGAGAGGATTTGAGGAAAAATATTTTTGTTAAATAAAAATATATTCGTATATAATTTTGCTGAAGGTTTAGATTTAGGTTTTAAAAAATATAATAATATATAATCTAGGGTTTTATAGCTAATACAAAAAATTCTCCGAAAAATGCCCAGGTTGTGTCTAAAAATATAGTTTTAAAATACGGATAATATATGTATCAACCAAAACCATAATGCGATTGTTTCCCCCAATCAGAGCAAAGTTCTGTTCAAATTCCAAGACGGGAAATGAAGCAACGCTTCTATTTCCCCCAATCAGAGCAAAGCTCTGCTTTGAAATTAATGTGAAAATAGTTGAAGCAACGCTTCAGATCCCTTGCGCTGCGCGCAGAGCGCCACGGGTCAAAAACAGACACGCCAGCGCAAAGGGGCGCTGTGCCCAAGGCAGCGCACCCCAATCAGAGCAAGGCTCTGTTTTAAAATTCAAATTTTAAATAATAAAGGAAGCAACGCTTCAGATAATCTGCACTCTGCGCTGCGCGACATGTGTCAGCGCAGTTGCGCTGCGCTCTGCCCTGCACGACACGTGTCAGCGCAGTTGCGCTGCGCGACATGTGTCAAGCGCAGGTGCACTTGCGCCAACTGCGCCAGCACTTAAATAATTTAATTAATCAGAATTAAAATTCTAGAAAGATCTTTTTAATCTTATTAAAACAAGAAGATTATTTTTTGTAAAACAGAAGCCCTAGGATCAAAGATCCAATGGTGGGGAAATATCCCCAAATCAATCAGAGAAAGATCTCTTTAACTGATTCCACAAATCAGCCTACCCTATAAAAAGGCCCCTAAACTCCAAGTCTCAGATATACAGAGCTCCTCCAAAAACTTTGAGAAAAACTCGAAGAGAAAAAAGGTAAAGCTTTGAAAAAAGAAGAATTTCTTCTAAAAAGATCAAAGATCTAAGAACAAGATCAAGATCATCACAAAAAAGAAAAAAGATCAAAAAAGATCCAATCACAAAAATAAAAGAAGTAATTTACTTCATTTTTAGATCTTTTGATCTATATAAAGGCACTGCCTTTTGATGAACCATTGGTTCTTGAATTTTGAGGTAAAACCTCTTTTGAACAAGAAAAAAAACTTGTTTCTTTGATCTAAATTGGATCAAGATGCGCTCTGCGCTATTGTACAGTGCCTTGCACTCTTGATTTGCACTGTTGCGCTCCTTGGACTGGCGCAAGTCACCAGAGAGCGTCATGTGTCAATCTGCGCCTTGCGCTCCTAAATATAGTGCACTGCGCTCTTAGATTGGCGCACTGCACCAGAGCACGCCATGTGTCAGCAGCGCACTGCGCTCAGCAGAGCGTGACACGTGTCACCTCCACATGCGCTGGCGTCTTGCGCTCTTTAATTGGCGCAGAGCGCCTGACAGGCCACGTGGCGCACTGTCAGACCATTAAATGCTCTGCATTATTAAAAAGGGGGCAGAGCCCAATTCAAAGGCCTAACAGGCCTAATCTGAATGCTGCGCATTTAATTAAAGAGCCCAATGCTATTCATTATAAAAAGGGCCAACCCCAAATAAAGGCTCAAGCAGGCAGAACAACAAAATGTTCAACTCATATCAACCGATCCCATATGCTCATAAACTTTCAAACTGGCTTTAGTCCCAAATTGGACTATAGATCTCCCAACCAACTTTGGTTCAAGGGTACATCTCTGAACTCCTCTGAAATTTATCGTTCTAATCCTTCAACGTCGTCAGAGAGGTGACGGGTCCCGATGGACATACATTCAATGGACCACCATGTCCTTAAACTGGCAATGGACCACCATGTCCCTAAACTGGAAATCGACCAAAATGTCTCTAAACATAACAATAAAGCCCCCAAATGCTCTTTTGTCGGATCTGAATGATCCTGTTAAGCTGATCTTAGTCTCAAATTAGACTAGCGTATCCTTAACAAACGTTTAAGTTGATCTTAGCCTCAAATATGGCTAACGTATCCTTAAACCAAAACCCCAAACCCAAATCTAAGAAAATACGGATTTGGACTAATCCACGTCCTATGGGCGACAACATAAATTAGTCTCCGTATACAATCCACGGGCAACCATAAACAAAATAAACACCCACGACACGAAGTGACCAGCTAGAGAAGGAGAAAGTTGTTACCGCGATGCGGTAGCGTAATTAACTGCAGGGGCTTGCGCCTGCAGGGTAGAGTGTCCCCACAATCAAAACCCCTCAAGCGAGAGGGAATCTGATGAAATCTGCTACATCGGCCGCATCCGTTTAAACCTTCGATACACGTTGCCATAAATCAACTTGGCATTTTCGGAGAGGTGGACGGATAAAACCAAATAGCATCTGTCCCGAATCTCAGTGCCAAGACGCCCCAGTCTTGTGCACCGTATTTCGGAGGGGAACAGATTCTGGCACGCCCGGTGGGAGCTCTTCCTCTTTCCACTCCACACTTCGTGTGTCATGTTCGCGAACGAATCGCGGTTTGCTATGGTTGCCTGTGGATTCGAGGTACTTAGATTTGGTGTCTTGCTCCGTGCGGAAAACAGAAGATCAATGGCTTCAAACTGCACAAACTGCAACTGCAACTCTCGCTCCGTCCCATCTGGAGGAGTGACTTACGAGCCCCAAGTGGCCTCCCTTTTCAAGATGCCAGTGGAGCAGGTAACTCAAACTACCACTGGACTGTTCTTCGGGACCATACTCCCACCGATGAGCTTCAATACCCCAATGACGTCGCAAGAAGCTCCAAAGAAGTCGGTCTTTGATTGGCTTACAACTACCGCGGCCCCTCTCAATGGGTCGCCCAAGTCCAATGACTCAGTTTTTAACAGACTGGGCCAGAGCTCCAACGGGCCCATGGAGAAGCCTGCAATACCAGAAGGCGTTATCCCGAAACGGATAGCCATCCCTGCTCCCTTTCTAGGCGAAATCACCAAGGTTGCTTTCCCTACTCGGAAATCTGCTTTTGATAGGTTGGCCGCCCCCATTCAACGAACGTCGGTCTTTAAAAGGCATATACCAGCGAATTCTGACCAACACAGGGGGCATGAGGAGGTCACCCCTACGGTTAAAACAACTCCAATCGCGCGACATGCTCGCCGTCGTCACTGGCGCCGGGTAAGGAAAGCTAGGGGCAACTCCCCCTCTGGGATAATTCCGCCTGCTCCGATGGTGGAAATCAATGCCGCTGTTCCAACCGAGAACAGTTTTGAACTGCTCAACAAGGTGCACAGAAACTCTCCTACTGCAGTGCTGAAGAGATCTCCTCCACCTGTGGAGAATGCTCCAGAGAAGAAGCCGGAGCAGCCCCCTCAGCGGATGTCCTCTAAAATTTACAAGGTCTGGCATCAAGTCCAAGATTCCGTGATGGATCAAGACTATCTCCGCCAACAGAAAAAGATGAAGGTTCGACAGGAGAAGGACTACTCTGTCAAGCCATAAAAAGCAACCGCTGGCTGGGTGACCACTGCAACGGCTCCCTCAACGTCAATCACTCAAAAGAAAAGGAGGCCGCAAAAGGCCCCTGTGAACATGGCGAGCCGTAAAAGCGCTGAGCAAAAACGCCCCAAGTCTGGGGGTATAGTGGTGCACACTGTTTATATGGCTTCCGGAAAGGAGGAAAGCCGTGCTTCGACGGGTCATCAACCGCTCACCCGATCCGTGACAAAAGCCCAGGAGCAACAACAGAAGCTTCAGGAAATGCTGACGCAAATGGCTGCACTCACCGGGCCAAAAGAAAGCCCAGAAACATCCTCGGATCAACGCCAAGAGCAAGAAACCGATGCCGAATTCCTTCGGAGAATACTAGAAAAGAACGACAAAGAGGGTGCGGAACAAGCAGCCAATATAAAACGAATGGCCCTTCTGTTCCAGGACATGGTGGGTATGATGATCCAGCAGGATCCCCCAGCCGAAGATCCTCCGATTATCCTTGAAGATGACAGGGAAGAGACATCTAATCCTCCTTCGGCTCGTTCAACAAGCAAGGAGGAAACCATTTCCAAAGCTACACTAGACGACTATATAGCTCAGCAGATACGAGTTCATCAGGCAAATGAAGTGGCTGGGCAAATTGTTAGAACCGGACGACCCTATCCGGGCTGGTATGACCAAATCAGTTACCCGCCGGGATATACGATCCCTAAGTTCCACGTATATAAAGGAACGGGGAATCCACATCAGCATGTCGCTTAATTCAGGGCCTTATGCGGCAACACTGGAGGCGATGACAAACTGTTGCTTCGCCAATTTGTCGGCAGCTTAGTAGAAACGGCCTTTGAATGGTATTCGGAGCTACCTAACGACTCTGTCAAAACATTTGCGGAGATGGAGCTATTGTTTACACAAAGATTCGTGAGTGCCAGTAAACGCACCTCGATAACAGCACTGATCAATGCCAGGGTGAAGCCAGGCGAGACGTGGGTCCAGTACGCTATCCGATGGCGGAATCTATGGTCGAAATGCGAACAACGGATCGAAGAAGCGCCGGCGGTGGGCATGTTCGTGGGCACTCTTGATCCGGAAGCGACCATCTCACAATTCATGATGTTCTTCAAGACAACTACTTATCAGGCCTTGATCCACAAACTGGCCCAAATGGACCAGATGGGACGTAAACCGTCTCCTCCAAAGCCAGACTCTCGAAATGAGAAAGGAAAAGGGAAAGCGATCGTCGTCACCAATACTCAACAACAACCGAGCAACTCAAAGCCGGTTGTTCGCCAAAACAACGTGCGTCCACGCCCATCCCTCCAGGAAAAACCGCGACGTCCTTACTCGTTTCCTCATAATAAAACAAGGAGACTGTTCGAGCTGGCAGTGCGCAACAGACTCATCAATCTGCCGAGTCCAAAACGTCCGTTGCAGCCATGCGATATCAACGATCTTAATTACTGCCCTTACCACCAAGCGGTAAGCCATCCAATCGAAGATTGCTTCGTCTTTAAGGGATGGATTGAGGATCAGTACCAACAAGGCAAGTTCGCGTTATCCGAAAACTGGAAAGTGAACCCGCCACAACCTCATGCTCCTAAAAAGGTGGACACGCTGGGGGCATCGTGCTCTTTTATAAAAGAAACTCCGTGGGAGATCGCTCTTTCGGCTAAGACTAAAAGAATGCTGAAGGATCTCCAAACGTGCCCGGCAATCAGGTGGAAAAATCCACTGGAACTCGAGATCCTCGAGGGAATGCTGAAACCGCGCCCAACTCCAAAAATTGGTGGTGATAGTCAAAGTGCTCACACCCAGCCGTCAAAATCTTCAAAAAAGAAGAAGAAATCCAAAAAGCCCGTGAAGCTAGGCGACAAGCGCACGGACCTACAGAAACAAATCGACGCGCTGGAAGAGTATAATCAGAAGGCGCGGACTCCAATCACGCTCCAAGAATTCCTTGGCCACGTCCTTGAAGACGGAGATGATGGAGAAGAATCGTCGGACGAATCTGAGGATTACGTAGAAAGTTGCCATGTGATCTCTCACTCGTCGATAGACAGTGAAGAAACTCCTGACACAGGGAAACCGGGGACAAATCCTGAGCCTGAACTTTTAGAACCATCAGACGAAATGATTGATGCATTCCTAAACGAGGTCCGTCAGAAAAGCAAAGCTAATCGAGAGCGTGAACTGGCTATGTTCGAAAAAGCCAAACGCCGACGACTGGAGGAAAAGGTTGAGACATCCCAACTGGAGCAAAGCATCCATATCACCAGCAAAAGCAAGCTTAAAGTAAAGAAACGATTCGCTAGGGCCCTGGCAATAGGAATGAAGTTGCCCTCTTTCAAAGGAAAATCCCTTGGCAATATACGTCTTGATGAAGCGGAAATACATCCTAACTTCTGCCTATACCATCAGAGGATTGCACACCCCACCGAGGAGTGCATAGCCTTTAAAAACTGGTGGCAGGGATATGTTGCTCATCGACGACACGTTCAACGAGTGAAGCGCAAAGCTCGTGGAGAACAGAAAAGCACGACAGATGAGCACGAAAGAGCTGCTGGTAACTGTCACATAGCCGACACCAAGGGATCGCAAGTTATCACCTTTGGAAGCGACTCTGACGAAGAAATCGCCCTCAACCCTCTCTTCAAGGAATCCACCTCCGACACAAAACATGCGAAGATTTGCGACAAAATCTAGCTGCGTAATCGTGCGTTGACTTATGACCGAAACGTCGTTAAACTACTACCAACCCGCGGCATTCCCAGGCTGACGTAGTGTAAAAAAAATAAAATAAAATAAAATAAAAACCGTATGTCTATAAGCAAAATGGGCACGGATGAAAACCCAAAAAGGGCTCCGTGAGTAAAAACAGCAGGGCTACCGGCGAGTGTTTGCGAAAACCCAAAAGGGCGCAACCTCGTTAAAAGACGCTTACAGGGTCCTCTCGACCTTGTAAGGAGAAACCACCCGCGTGAGATCCTTAACGACTCACAAGGGAGCAACACACTTAGGGATCCCCACGATTCCTAAGGAGAAATTACACTTGCGAGATCCTCACGATTCGTAAGGAGAACTCTCTTATGGGACCCTCACAGCTCATAAGATTTGAAAGTCTTAAGTTATAGAGACCTGAACCTGTTCTTGAGCAAACCCCCCCCCACAACCTTCGATACTGCCCTACAAGCGGCTCAATGCTGACCCTTGTATACAATCCACGGGCGCGAATAAATATTTCCCTAACCAAGTCCCATCCGTGACTGGGGATATGTTCGCACGGTGAACAACCCTTGTAAGTCCTCTCGACTTATAAGGAGAAAGCCCTTTAGTAAGATCCTTACGACTTACATGGGAATATACACTTAGGAATCATCACGATTCCTAAGGAGAAAACACACCTACGAGATCCTCACGACTCGCAGGGAGAAATACCTTTGTGAGACCCTTACGGCTCATGAAGTCAAAAGCCTTAGTCGACAGAATCCTAACCCTGTTTACTAAGCCACCTTTGTTCGGCATCGACAGAGGCAAATGATGATTCGCTCCTGGCAATATCCCAGTTGTAGCGATGTTGATGCCTCAATCGGTATCAAATTCCAAGTCCTTTCATGGCAAATGATGATTCGCTCCTGGCAATATTCCAGTCGTAGCGATGCTGATGCTAAGATTGGCATCAGATTCCAAGTTCCACACTCGCGATAAAAAATCAGCGAGCCAAAAATGCATATGAAATAGCCGAAATGATGGGGCAACTTGCAACGAAATCAGCAAGTAAAAATATATGCATACAAAAACAGCCGAAATGATTGGGTAACTCGCAATAAAAAGCAGCGAGTAAAATTAAAAAAAACAGCCGAAATGATTGGGCAGCTCGCAATAAAAAGCAGCGAGTAACCGCGAAAAATAGCCGAAATGATTGGGCAATCGCGATTTTCGCGGTATAAAAAGCTGAAATGATAGAGCATCGCGGAATGAAAAAAAATGATAAAAGAAAGTAAAACTTTTTGCCCGACAGGTAAGATCGCATTGATCCCTGTATACAATCCAGGGGCACAAATAAAGGGGGGAAACCATACCTTCCCAACAGGCTCCATCCGAAAGAGAGCCAAGTCTCGACGGTTCACTGACAACTTAGAGACCACTTCGGCATTCGTCTCGATACAACAGACGCAATGTCAACAACGGCGTTCCTTCGCAGTCCAGCAGCATGCAGATGCAATGTCAACAAAAGACCCCATGGTCGAAACAAAGCGGAGTGACGGCAAAATCCCAGCTCCACCTCAGCATTCGTCTCGATACAGCAGACGAGATGTCAACAACGGCGTTCCTTCGCAGTCCAGCAGGATACAGATACAAAGCCAACAAGAGACCTCACGGTCGAAACAAAGCAGAGTGATGGCAAAATCCCAGCTCCACCCCAGTATTCGTCTCGATACAGCAGATGCAATGTCAACAACGGCGTTCCTTCGCAGTCCAACAGGATATGGATATAACGCTGACAAAAGACCTCACGGTCGAAACAAAACGAAGCGACGGCAAAATCCCAGCTTCACCTCAACATTCATCTCGATACAGCAGACGCAATGTCAACAACGGCGTTCCTTCGAAGTCCAGCAAGATGTAGATGCAACGTCAACAAAAGACTCTATGGTCGAAACAAAGCGGAGTGACGGCAAAATCCCAGCTCCATCTCAGCATTCGTCTCGATACAGCAGACGCAATGTCAACAACGGCATTCCTTCGCCATCCAGCAGGATGCAGACGCAACGTCAAAACAAAGCGGAGTGATGGCAAAATCCCAACTCCACCTCAGCATTCGTCTCGTTACAGTAGACGCGATGTTAACAACGGCGTTCCTTCGCAGTCCAGCAGGATGTAGATGCAACGTCAACAAAAGACCCCATGGTCAGTAAAGCGGAGTGACGGCAAAATCCCAGATTCACCTCAGCATTCGTCTCGTTACAGCAGACGTAATGTCAACAACAGCGTCCTTCCTCCAACAGGATTCGGACATGACAAAACAAACGAAGCGAAGGCCAAATTCCTAGCTTCAGGGTCTTGACGGTAACTCATATAAAACTGGAAAGACTATCGGAGATCATCTCACACCAGCATAGATTGATCACTACCTCTACATTCGTCTCGATACAGCAGACGAGATGTCACCACAGCGTTCTTCCTCCAGCAGGGTTCAGACACGACAACAACAACGGAGCCACGGCAAAATCCCTAGTTCCAAATCTCGACGGTTCACCAACAACCTAGAGACAACCGCGACATTCGTCTCGATACAGCAGACGCAATGCCATCAAACGAAGCGAAGGCCAAATTCCTAGCTTCAGGGTCTTAACGGCAACTCATATAAAACCTGAAAGACTATCGGAGATCATCCCACGCCAGCGCGGAGTGGCTATGACTCATCGGGGCTCTCTAAAATGAGCCTAACCTCAAGTAAAAAGCGGCATGGCAAAATTCCTAACGCTTGCTCTTCCGACGGTCAAACTGTCTAAGAGGATTGCTTGAAGACGTCTTGTCCAGCCCCCGAAGGGATCAGAGACACGACACGTCGCAAGGCTACTCGAACAGCAAGGTTGCCTATCGAGGAATACATTAGCCGACGCGACGGTACGACGGACAAAACTTTAGTACCACAGACCCTAACGGACCTCTGTCGTAAAGAGCAGAGGTTAACTATAACGTTATGATATTCTTGCGAGAAATGCTCGATTCGTCTCGACTCGTGAGGTAAAGCCTTAGGCAGCGAGGATTAAAAAAAAAGAAAAACCTGTTTCCTAAGCACTGGGGTCCTACAAGTCGGTCCAAAATGGACTCTTGCATGCTATTCACGGACCACACTCTCCAAAGTCGAATCTCGACAAGGAGGGAAACAACCACTTACGAGTCCTCTCGACTTGTAAGAGGGAGAATTCTCTAGTGACATCCTTACGACTCTCAAGAGAAAACACACTTAGGAGTCCTCACGAACCCTAAGGAGAAAATACACCTACGAGATCCTCTCGACTCATAGGGAGAAAAGTCTTTATGAGACCCTCACAGCTCATAAAGTTGAAAAAGTCTTAGGTGACAGATCCTAACCATGTTTTCTAAGCCATCATTACTCTACAAAGAGCCTAAGGCTGACATCTGTACGCTATCTACAGACCATATTTGCTAAAATCACATGGCAAACAACACAGCAAAGAAAAGAAAGCGACAGAAAGAACATCTGATTTGCATTTGATCAAGCGTTCGAGACATACCCATTCATGCATGTGTAAAAGATTCAGAACGAGAAATAAAACACGCTAAAATGAGAAATTTGCCATTCATATCGCAAAAAGGTTCTTACAATTACAAAAGCAATAAACGAAGATGCTACTAAAGCTATTACAATGGCAAAACCTCAAATCCAGGACATGGATTGAAGAACTCGAAAGTGACCTTGTCCAGGACCTTCCAAGCCCGGCGAACCATCCTAGTGTGCTTTCTTTCGCGAGCATGAGCGTCGGGATCCCCACTGATGTCCTCCACCCTCCGATAAGCAGCAAGTATGGCGGACTGTTGAAAGGCCTGGTGCAGGAGATCGACAAGATTGTCTCGCCGTCTCTTTGAGATTAGGTTCATCAGGTACACCGAGTGCACCTTATCCTCGGCGGCATCTAACGCCCTGAGCGGCACGCCGGTAAAGAATAGGGGAAGGGCTTCCCAAATTACTCCCACAACAAGCTTCAGGAGAGGGGAGCGTCGAGGAAGCAGTTGACCGTTATATGCGTCGAAGAGACTCATAATTTCGGCACACTCGGCGTGTATGAGTTCTCGATTCTGAGAACGGCTGAGTCGGCGAATGTCTTCATAAGAGATGATCTCATCAAGGTCATACATGTGGGCGTCCATTACTCCTGTAAAAGAAAATCAGCAAAATTAGCAGACAGACTGATTAAGCAAGATGGTATAATTCATCAAAAAAATAAAATGCCATCTTTAACCTCCAAGATCCATGAAAAACTCTTAAGAGTTCTTCTATATGATTTGGAAGGAGTAAAACTCCATTAATGAATTAAGAAAACACAAGAAAAATCCTTTTAAAGAGCAGAGCTCTATTAATGCAACCCTAATAGGGTTCTCTTTAGTCCCCTTTAGATCCCTTTGGACCTATAGAGCAAAGCTCTGCTAGTGAAACCCTAAATGGGTTTTCTTTAGATCAGGGATCCAGTGAGAGCAAGGCTCTTAAAATTAATTTAATCTAATTTAATTTTTACCTAAAAATTTTCTAGAGTTTTAACTCTTAAAAAGTGCTTGAACAAAAGAGCAAGGCTCTGAATAAAAATTCTTATGAAAAGATGAAAATCATCTAAGGGACCAAAGGTCCTATTTACAAGCATTGAGAGCCATTTCAACTTCCAAAAGTTGGAGCAACGGTTGGAATTCTGCCACCGCTGCGCTCACGTTTGGGGCCACGTAAGCGCCACGGTGGGGGGACATTTTTTCTCCCAATTAGAGCAAAACTCTGTTCAAATTCCAAGACGAGAAATGAAGCAACGCTTCTGTTTCTCCCAATCAGAGCAAAGCTTTGCTTTGAAATTAATGTGAAAATAGTTGAAGAAACGCTTCAGATCCCTTGCACTGCGCGCAGAGCGCCACGTGTCAAAAACAGACACGCCAGCTCAAAGGGGCGCTACGCCCAAGGCAGCGCACCCCAATCAGAGCAAGGCTTTATTTTAAAATTCAAATTTTAAATAATAAAGGAAGCAACGCTTCAGATAACCTGCGCTCTGCGCTGCGCGATACGTGTCAGCGCAGTTGCGCTGCGCTCTGCGTTGCGCGACACGTGTCAAGCGCAGGTGCACTTGCGCCAACTGCGCCAGCACTTAAATAATTTAATTAATCAGAATTAAAATTCTAGAAAGATCTTTTTAATCTTATTAAAATAAGAAGATTATCTTCTGTAAAACAGAAGCCCTAGGATCAAAGATCCAATGGTGGGGAAACATCCCCAAATCAATCAGAGAAAGATCTCTTTAACTGATTTAACAAATCAGCCTATCCTATAAAAAGGCCCCTAGACTCCAAGTCTCAGATATACAGAGCTCCTCCAAAAACTTTGAGAAAAACTCGAAGAGAAAAAAGGTAAAGCTTTGAAAAAAGAAGAATTTCTTTTAAAAAGATCAAAGATCTAAGAACAAGATCAAGATCATCACAAAAAAGAAAAAAGATCAAAAAAGATCCAATCACAAAAATAAAAGAAGTAATTTACTTCATTTTTAGATCTTTTGATCTATATAAAGGCACTGCCTTTTGATGAACCATTGGTTCTTAAATTTTGAGGTAAAACCTCTTCCGAACAAGAAAAAAACTTGTTTTTTTTATCTAAATTGGATCAAGATGTGCTCTGCGCTATTGTACAGTGCCTTGCACTCTTGATTTGCACTATTGTGCTCCTTGGACTGGCGCAAGTCACCAGAGAGCGCCACGTGTCAATCTGCGCCTTGCGCTCCTAAATATAGCGCACTGCGCACTTGGATTGGCACACTGCACCAGAGCGCGCCACGTGTCAGCAGTGCACTGGCGCAGCGCACTGCGCTAACAGACTTCGCTCAGCAGAGCGTGACACGTGTCACCTCCACATGCGCAAGCACCTTGCGCTCTTTAATTGGCGCAGAGCGCCTGACAGGCCACGTGGCGCACTGTCAGACCATTAAATGCTCTGCATTATTAAAAAAGGGGGCAGAGCCCAATTAAAAGGCCTAACAGGCTTAATCTGAATGCTGCGCATTTAATTAAAGAGTCCAATGCTATGCATTATAAAAAGGGCCAACCCCAAATAAAGGCTCAAGCAGGCAGAACAACAAAATGTTCAACTCGTATCAACCGAGCCCATATGCTCATAAACCTTCAAACTGACTTTAGTCCCAAATTGGACTATAGATCTCCAAACCAATTTTGGTTCAAGGGTACATCTCTGAACTCCTCTGATAGTTGTCGTTGTAATCCTTCAATGTCGTCAGAGAGGTGACGGGTCCCGATGGCCATACATTCAATGGACCACCATGTCCTTAAACTGGCAATGGACCACCATGTCCCTAAACTGGAAATCGACCAAAATGTCTCTAAACATAACAATAGAGCCCCTAAATGCTCTTTTGTCGGATCTGAATGATCCTGTTAAGCTGATCTTAGTCTCAAATTAGACTAACGTATCCTTAACAAACGTTTAAGTTGATCTTAGTCTCAAATATGGCTAACGTATCCTTAAACCAAAACCCCAAACCCAAATCTAAGAAAATACGGATTTGGATTAATCCACGTCCTACGGGAGACAACATAAATTAGTCTCCGTATACAATCCACGGGCAACCACAAACAAAACAAACACCCACGACACGAAGTGACCAGCTGGAGAAGGAGAAAATTGTTACCGCGATGCGGCAGCATAATTAACTGCAGGGGCTTGCGCCTGCAGGGAAGAGCGCCCCCACAATCAAAAATCCCTCAAGCGAGGGGGAATCTGACGAAGTCTGCTACATCGGCCTCATCCGTTTAAACCTTCGATACACATTGCCATAAATCAACTTGGCATCTTCGGAGAGGTGGACGGATAAAACCAAATAGCATCTGCCCCGAATCTCAGTGCCAAGACGCCCCAGTCTTGTGCACCGTCTTTCGGAGGGGAATAGCGATGTCTGATTAAAGACCACCTCGACATTCGTCTCACTACAACAGACGCAGTGTTAACAAAGGAAGCAAAGGCCAAATTCCTAGCTTCAGGGTCTTGACGGCAACTCAAATAAAACCCGAAAGACTATCGGAGATCATCCCACACCAGTATGGAGTGGTTATGACTCATCGGGGCTCCCAAACTGAGTCTAATCTCAAGTAAAAAGCGGCACGGCAAATTTCCTACCGCTTACTCTCTCGACGGTAATATGACCTAAGGAGATTACTTGAAGATGTCTTGTCCAGCCCCCGAAGGGATCAGAGACACGACAGTCGCGGGGATACTCAAACAGCAGCGTAAAGTCTGCATATCAGGGAATGCATCAGCCAACGCGACGGTACGACGGGCAAAAAACCCTAGTACCACAGACCTTAACGGTTCTCTGTCGTAAAAAGTAGGGGTTAACTGTAACGTTAGGACATATTTGCCTACAAGCCCAAGGGAGTTAAACTAAACAAGCTCCGAAATGAGTTCATAAACTAGAGACTCCGAAATGAGTGAATAAACTATAAACTCCACAATGAGTATATAAACTACTTTATGCCAAGTCAAGACAGCAAAGGAAAGAAAAGCGCTAGTATGAAATGAAATGTTTTTTATTCATGAATCAAAATGAATACAAGATACTCTTATTTATGAATGAATACAAAAAAAAAAGAATATACAACAACAAAAATGTTTCAAGTCGGCGGACGATTCAATAGGCCGGCCAGTTCGTCGTTCTTCCACTGGACTTCGGCTTCAAGCTCCACCAGTGCTGCAAGACGAGTCCTTGCCTGGGTCTATTAATTTTGGTATAAGCGAACCGACTCTCAAGCTCCTTCTCGGCAACCTATGGGCTTCAACCATCTCACGGGTAAAAATAACGACTTTTTCAAGAGCCACCACCTCTGTAATGGCTTCTTGAAGTACCCGCCAAATTTCGTACGCAATGGTGGTCTTGGCAGTAAACTGAGCCTGAAGTTCCCCCAAAGCGTTTAAAGCCAACTCCCTCTTTGAAAACTTCCGGTTGAGCATCTTCTCGTATGACTGGAGATTTGCTGCACACCGTTCGATCCATCCTCGGAGGCTCATTTTTACAGTTAAGATGTCGGAGGGAAGGCGTATGCACTCGAGCCCATATAGGTAGGCCTCCACTCGGCGACAGTACTCAACCCAGACATGCACCGATGCTTCGTCATGATGGGTGGCGAGAACAGACATGGAAGCGTTGGCTTCAGCAGCAAATTCTTTGGCTGTGACAGAGGTACCAGCGCGAAGATCTTCAATGAGAGCCGCCAGGGAGTAAATGCCTTGTTTTGCCATCCTTTCAGACGCACGTTGGGCATAAAGGCCTGGTGGCATGGGGATCCGAGATTCTAATGGGGTCAGGGCTGGCGAAGCTGTGAAGATTTAGGTGCGGTCAGTTGTGTTTCCAACCATGGAGTAAACAAAACGATTCTCGAAATAAAGTGTCGCTTACCCACAGTCATGCAAGGCGGGAATGAGAGATCTCCAGGTCCGTCATGAATCTCGACTTCGTTGTCAGCCTCCAAAACTGTGATTTTAAATAAAGGGCATATCAGCATCATTATGAAAATATAAAACTAGAAGGGCAAAACATACCAAGCTTGGCCTGAGGAAAGAACTATGCTTTGTGGGAGTATTGCTTATGGGGCAGCCATGTCGAGCAAGCGCTGGAAGGTTTTTCTCGGAGAGAGATCCACGAAGGAAGCCGCCAATTCCCACAATTCTGAAGGAAAGAAATGGTCAGATGACAGAAGGGTCATTAAACAAAATGTATATGTATATGAGATTACCTTCAATACTTCGCCCGCCCTGAGCTGGAGGGATGGCAGCCTCAGCGTTCTCCTCCACACCCTCAGGTGCGTCACTGGAGATATTTGTAAAATCTATAGCCAGCGTGGTATTCTCCAATAGAGGGACAGAAGCCGCCGCTGAAGGCTCCAAGGTAGGGATAACGGCTTCGGCAATCTCCTCTACGTTCTCCGGTACGTTACTAGGGATTTCCATGAGATCTATGGCCGATGAGACCACCTCTGCCGAAAGGATAGACACTGAAGAGACCGAAGCCATCACCGGGAACTCCACAGCAAGGGTATCAGCTTCAGTAATCTCCTCTACACCCGCCGGTGCGTCATGGGAGATATTCATAGAATCCGCAGCCATGATCCGATCTGGACTCAAACTAGAGCACGCATTAGTCCATGAGTTTAAGGACGCATTAGTCCGTGAGTTTAAGGACGCATTAGTCCGTGAGTTTAAGGACGCATTAGTCCGAGAGTTTAAGGACGCATTAGTCCATGTCAATGTATGGTTGTCGGGACCCGTCACCTCTCTGACGACATTGAAGGATTACAACGACAAATATCAGAGGAGTTCGGAGATGTACCCTTGAACCGAGTGTAAATTGATTTAAGAGAGCAGTCGTGCTCCATCAATTTTAATTTGAGGACTTACGGCCAGGATTGGGTTAAGTCTAGTTGAAAATGTTCAACATTTTATTTATGTTTGGCCTGTTAGGCCTTTGTTTGGGCTCTGCCCTCTTTTAAAATAATGCAAAGCATTTTATTTTGGTCTGTTTAGACTTTTTTTCTTTTAATTGAGCTCTGCCCCTTTTGATAGTGCACAGCACTTTTGTTTGGTCTGATAGACCTTTTTTTATTTTAATTGGGCTCTGTCCCACCGGGCATGCCAGAATCTGTTCCCCTTCGAAAGACGGCCAAGACGGCGTACAGGGACGTCTTGCCTGAGATTCGGGGCAAATGCTATTTGGTTTTATCCGTCCACCTCTCCGAAGATGCCAAGTTGATTTATGGCACCGTGTATCGGAGGTTTAGACGGATGCGGCCGATATAGCAAACTTCGTCAGATTCCACCTCGCTTGAGGGGTTTTTGATTGTGGGGACGCTCTTCCCTGCAGGCGCAAGCCACTGCAGTTAATTACGCTACCGCGTCGCAGTAACAACTTTCTCCTTCTCCAGAATTTCACTTCGTGTCGTGGGTGTTTATTTTGTTTGTGGTTGCCCGTGGATTGTATACGGAGACTAATTTATGTCGTCGCCCGTAGGACGTGGATTAGTCCAAATCCGTATTTTCTTAGATTTGGGTTTGGGGTTTTGGTTTGAGGATACGTTAGCCATATTTGAGGCTAAGATCAATTCAAACGTTCGTTAAGGATACATTAGTCCAATTTGAAACTAAGATAAACTTAACATGATCGTTTAGATCCGACAAAAGAGCATTTGGGCTCTATTGTTCTGGTTTAGGGACGTAGTGGTCCATTGCATGTATGGCCGTCGGGACCCATCACCTCTCTGACGACACTGAGAGATTACAGTGTCATATATCGAAGGTGGGGAGGGATGTACCTTTTGAACCATGTCTCACTCATTAGGGAGGAAGAACAGGCTGGAGCTTAAGCTTCTCGCTGCTGAATTGCGTTCGCGCACGTGCGTCGTACGTGTTGGGCGCTCATATTTGCACGTAGCGCACATGGAGCTTGCGCATATGCGCATTATGAGGAGAAGCAGGGCTTCTATATATGGAGAACTAAGCTCCTTTTAATATTATTAAATATTCTCATGTGGTGCGCGCGCGTGGCGGGTACACGTGCGTTGCACGTAGCGCACATGCACATTATGAGGAGAAGCAGGGCTTCTATATATGGAGAACTAAGCTCCTTTGAGTATTGAATCCTTTGAGGATTTAACTCTACCCTTTCTAAGAGGTATCCCCTCTTATTTATATTGGAGTGGTAGAGAAGCCATCTCTCCTTTTCCCAATGTGGCACTAAAAAATGCATTCCCCATGTAGTAGAGTATTACTTTAGATTACACGTGCATAGCACATTTGCTCATAACTTTTGATCTCGGATGAATTATGAGGCCTATAATATATCAAATCGAAGGTTTTTTCGAGATGATTTCAATACCATCTGAATTTATCTATTTTGCATTCTGGAGTTTGTCAAAATATAGCTCGGAAAATACCGGTTCGCATCTTCTTCCTTAGATCACATATGCATAAACATTTGCTCATAACTTTTGATCCCGGATGAATTATGAGGCCCAAAATATATCAAATCGAATGTTTTTTCGAGATGCTTTCAATAACATCAGAATTTAGTTGTTTCTCATTCCGGAGTTTGTCAAAATACAGCCTGGAAAATACAGGTTCACATTTTCTTAAGCGTATCGCTGCCAGCCTTGGTCTCTTTTGTGCAGAAATTTTTGGCGGGAACAAATGCCCCCTACTACTTTGCCCACGTAAGTATGTACGTGGGTGAAGTAGTGCAGAGTTATGCATGGCGTATGACCAGTTTTGGGTTGGTATATAACTTTCAGAATCTTGATCTGATAAGATAACGAGTGGACACAAGCGTCATCATTTATCATTGACTCAAATCTCAACTCTTAAGGGATATAGTTCCAAACTCTCAACTCCATGAGCCGCACACTTCTATTTCTTTATGTCTTACTCTAGCGTGAAGTAGTTTATACGCTCATGAGTAAGTTCTCCATTTCAGTGGCATGTAGCTTTGGCAAGTGTGGCTCATAGATGGTCCATCTTAACCTCTTTGTAGGGCAGTGATGGCTTAGGAGACAGGGTTAGGATCTACCACCTAAGACTTTTCAACTTTATGAGCCTTGAGAGTCTCATAAAGACTTTTCTCCCTACGAGTCGAGAGGATCCCGCAGGTGTATTTTCTCCTTAGGGGTCGTGAGGACTCCTAAGTGTGTTTTCTCTTGAAAGTCGTACGGATCTTATAAGAGAATTTTCCCTCTTACGAGTCGAGAGGACCCGTAAGCGGTTGTTTCCCTCCTTGTCGAGATTAGACTTCGGAGAGTGTGACCCGTGAATAGTATGTAAGAGTCCATTTTGGACCGACTTGCAGGGTCCCAGTGCTTAGGAAACAGGTTTTTTAATCCCCGACGCCTAAGGCTTTTTCTCACGAGTCGAGCCAAATCGAGCACTCCTCGCAAGAATATCCTAACGTCACAGTTAACCCCTGCTCTTTACGACAGAGGTCCGTTAGGGTCTGTGGTACTTAGGGTTTTAGCCGTCGTACCATCGCGTTGGCTGATATATTCCTCGATATGCAATCTTGCTGTTCGAGTAGCCTTGCGATTGTCATGTCTCTGATCCCATCGGGGGCTGGACAAGACGTCTTCAAGTAATCTTCCAGGTAGTATTACCGTCGAAAGAGCAAGCATAGGGATATTCCATGTCACTTTTTACTTGAGGTTAGGCTCATTTTGGAGAGCCCCGATGAGTCATAACCACTCTGCGCTGGTGTGGGATGATCTCCGGTAGTCTTTCAGGCGTTATATGACTTGCCGTCAAGACCCTGAAGCTAGGAATTTGGCCTTTGCTACGTTTGCTGACATTGCGTCCTCTATATCGAGACGAATGTCGCGGTTGTCTCTAGGTTGTTGGTGAACCGTCGAGATTTGGAACTAGGGACTTTGTCGTGGCTCCGCTGTTTGATTGTCGCGTCTGAATCTTGTTGGAGGAAGAACGCTGGGGTGACATCTCGTCTGCTGTATCAAGACGAACGTCGAGGTGGTGACTATTCCGCACTGGTGCAAGATGACTTCTGATTGTCTTTCAGGCTTTATATGACTTGCCGTTAAGACTCTGAAGCTAGGAATTTGGCCTTCGCTTCGTTTGCTTTGTCACGTCCGAGTCCTGTTGGAGGAAGAACGCTGTTGTGACATCTCGTCTGTTGTATTGAGACGGACGTCGAGGTGGTGACCACTCCGCGCTGGTGCGAGATGATCTCCGATCGTCTTTCAGGTTTTATATGAGTTACCGTCAAGACTTGGCTCCGTTTTCTGATGGAGCATGGGGAGGGAAGATGTGTCTTCTTCTTTGTTTGTGCCCCTAGATTGTATACAGGGATTGCTATGTTATCGCCTGTAGGGAATAAATTTCATTCATCATTTTTTTTGTATTATTATTTTATTTCCGCGATGCTCTATCATTTCAGCTTTTATATCGCGAAGGTCGCGATTGCCCAATCATTTCGGCTATTTTTCGCGGTGCCCAATCATTTCGGCTATTTATTTTACTTTCACTCGCTGCTTTTTATTGCGAGTTGCCCAATCATTTCGGCTATTTTGCATGCATACACATTTTTTTTACTTGCTGATTTTTATTTGCAAGTTGCCCCATCATTTCGGCTATTTCGTATGCATGTATGGCTCGCTGATTTTTCTATCGCGAGTGTGGAACTTGGAATCTGATGCCAATCTTAGCATCAGTATCGCTACAACTGGAATATTGCCAGGAGCGAATCATCATTTGCCATGAAAGGACTTGGAATTTGATACCGGTTTAGGCATCAGCATCGCTACAACTGGGATATTGCCAGAAGCGAATCATCATTTGCCTCTGTCGATGTCGAACAAAGATGGCTTAGCGAACAGGGTTAGGATCCCGTCGACTAAGGCTTTTGACTTCATGAGCCGTAAGGGTCTCACAAAGGTATTTCTCCCTGCAAGTCGTGAAGATCTCGTGGGTGTGTTTTCTCCTTAGGGATCGTGAGGATTCCTAAGTGTATGTTCCCCTGTAAGTCGTAAGGATCTTACAAAAGGGTTTTCTCCTTATCAGTCGAGAGGACTTATAAGGGTTGCTCACCATATGGACATATCCCTAGCCACGGGTGGGACTTGGTTAGGGAAATGTTTATTCGCGTCCGTGGATTGTATACAAGGGTCAGTATTGAGCCGCTCGTAGGGCAATATCGAAGATTGTGGGAGCTGCTTAAGAACAGGTTCAGGTCCCTGTAACTTAAGACTTTCAAATCTTATGAGCCGTGAGGGTCCCATAAGAGAGTTCTCCTTACGAGTCGTGAGGATCTCGCAAGTGTAATTTCTTCTTAGGAATCGTGAGAATTCCTAAGTGTGTTGCTTCCCAGTGAGTCGTAAGGTTCTCACGCGGGTGGTTTCTTCTTACAAGGTCGAGAGGACCTTGCAAGTGTCTTTTAACGAGGTTGTGCCCTTTCGGATTTTCACAAACACTCGCCGGTAGTCCTGCTGTTTTTACTCACGGAGCCCTTTCGGATTTTCATCCGTGCCCATTTTTCTTATGGACATACCATTTTTTTTTATTCTTTTTTTTAACTAGGTCGCGTCCTTTCGGGTTTTCACGAACACTCACCGGTAGCCCTGCTGTTTTTACTCACGGAGCCCTTTCGGGTTTTCACCGTGCCCATTTCGCTTATGGACATACCGTTTTTTTAATTCTTTATATTTTTTTATCTCGTCAGCCTGAGGATGTTGCGGTAGTAGTTTAAAGACGTTTCGGTCGTCAGCTATTTTTAGGACGTAGTGGTCCGTCGTTAGTTTAAGGACGTTTCGGTCCGCCGTCGCCGTATTTGAGGCGAATCTCTAGTTTACTGACTTTTCAGTCTATGGGGCTTTCCCTATGAATGAGCATGATGCCCCCGGTATATCCATCTTTCTCGGAGCATGTGGTTGTGGTGGGCTCACCTTCCAGTTTTCGGACAACGCGAACTTGCCCTGTTGGTATTGGTCTTCAACCCAGTTTTTGAAAACGTAGCAGTTTTCGATCGGATGGCCCAATACTTGGTGGTAAGGGCAGTAATTAGGATTGTTGACATCATTCAGTTGTGGTGGGCATTTCGGCTCCGGTAGAGTGATAAGCCCGTCGCGCACCGCTAGTTTGAACAGCCTCCTTGTTTCATCCCGGAGAAATGAGTAAGGACGTTTCAATTTCTCATAGAGGGGTTGCCGCTTGTTGCTTTGGCAAACGACCGGTCTAGGGTCACTGGATTGTTGTTGAGCGTTGGCGATGAAGGCCGTTTTTCCCTTCCCTTTATCCTATTTGTTCGCTCCGTTGTTTGTGGGTCCGAGATTCTCTCCGGGTATCGTGTAATTGTGCGGCTGAATGTTCTCGTAATTCTTCAATTCTTCAGAGATGGATTCCTTGAAGAGAGGGCCGAAGGTTATTTTTTCGTCAGAATCGCTCCCGAAGGTGAGAACTCGTGATCCCTCGGGATCATCCCTATGACAATTGCCGGCAACTCTTTTATGCTCATCTGTCATATTTTTTCGCTGTCTACGAGCTTCCCGCTTTGTTCTGTTGATGTGTTTCCTGTGAGCGACATACCCTTGCCACCAACACTTAAAGGAGTCGCAGTCTTCAGAAGGATGTGCGATCTTCTGATGATATAAGCAGTAATTAGGATGCATCTCTACTCCACCGAGCGTGTTTTCTTCATAGGGCGGCAGCTTCATTCCCATTGATATCGCTTTAGCAAACCTTTTCCTCGTCTTGAATTTGTTTTTATTGGCAGCGGATGTCTTTTGATTTGACGGGAGTGCGTCGACTCTTTCGTCTAGTCGCCGGCGTTTGACTCCTTCCAATATGGCCATCTCACGCTCCTGATTGGTTTTACTTTTCAGACGAATCTCATTCAGGAAGGCATCGATCATCTCATCTGACGGCCGCAGAAGTTCTGGTTCAGGACCCGTCCCCGGTTTCTTGGTGCAAGGAGCCTCTTCATCATCTATCAATGAGTGAGAGATCACATGACAACTTGCCACGTAATTCTCAAATCCATCTGCTGAGTCTTCTCCATCCTCTCCGTCTTCAAGGACGTGGCTGAGAAACTCTTGGAGCGTGATTGGGGTTCGCGCTTTCTGGTTGTACTCTTCCAGTGCGTCGATTTGTTTCTGTAGGTCCGTGCACTTGTCGCCAGGCTTCACGGGCTTTTTGGATCTCTTCTTCTTTTTCAAAGATTTCGACGGCTGGGTGTGAACACTTTGGCTATCCCCACCAATCCTTGGAGTTGGGCGCGGTTTCAGCATCCCTTCGATGATCTCAGGTTCCGACGGGTTCTTCCACTTGATCGCCGTCTTTTTGGTTTTGGCGGAAGGCACACCACCCATGGAGCTTCTTCAATAAAAGAACAAGTTGCCCCCGGCGTGTCCGTCTTCTTTGGAGTGTGCGGCTGTGGTGGGTTTACTTTCCACTTTTCAGACAGCGCAAACTTGCCTTGTAGGTACCGATCCTCGATCCTTCCCTTAAAGATAAAGCAATCCTCGATCGGGTGACTTACCGTTTGGTGCTAAGGGCAATAGTTGGGATTATTCACCTCGCTGGGTTGCGGTGGTCTCCTTGGATTCGGGAGATAGATAAGCCTATTGCGCATCGCCAGCTCGAACGGCCTCTTCGTTTTATCCCGCGGGAATGAGTAAGGAAGCTTCATTTCTCCTTATAATACCGCCGTCTCTCTTCCAGTTGATTCGCTAGCTTCGGGGCACTGGGCTGCTGTTGGGTGTTCGCAACGAAAGTCACTTTCCCTTTACCCTTGTCGTTTCGGGACTCCGGCTTCGGAGGAGACGGTCTGATCCATTTTTGATCCATCTGGGCTTGCTTATCAATTAAAGCCTGGAGCGTGGTCGGTTTAAAGAACATCATGAACTGTGAAATAGTTGCATGAGGATCTAAGGTGCCCACGAACATGCCCACCGCTGGCGCTTCTTCGATACGCTGTTCGCACTTCGACCACAAGTTCCGCTATCGGATAGCATATTGAACCCAAGTCTCGCCCGGCTTTACTCTCGCATTAATCAAAGCTGTTATTGGAGTACGCTCGCTGGCGCTTGCGAAACACTGGGTAAACAACAATTCCATTTCAGCGAAGGTTTTGACGGAGTCATTCGGAAGTTCGGAGTACCATTCAAACACCGTCTCCGATAAGCTGCCGACAAAATGGCGAAGCAAGAGTTTATCATCGCCGCCGGTATTGCCACAAAGAGCCCTGAACTGGGTGACGTGTTGATGGGGATTCCCTGTCCCCTTGTACAGATGGAATTTAGGGATCGTATATCCCGGCGGGTAACTGATTTGGTCATACCAGCCCGGATAGGGTCGTCCAGTTTTAACAATTTGCCTAGCCGCTTCACTCGCCTGATGAGCTCGTATTTGCTGAGCTATATAGTCATCCGGCGCGGCCTTGGAAATGGTTTCTTCCTTGGCTGCTGAAAGAGCCGTAGGAGGATTAGATGTCTCCCCTCTGTCGTCTCCAGCAATGATCGGAGAGTCTTCAGCTGGAGAGTCCGGCTGTAACATCATCCCTACCATATCTTGGAAGAGGAGCGCCATTTGTTTTATGTTAGCCGCTTGCTCTGTGGCTTCTTTGTCTTTCTTTTCGAGGACTCTGCGTAAGAAGTCAGCGTCAGTTTCTTGTTCGTGCTGCTGTTCTGATGATGCCTTCGGGCTTTCTTTTGGCCCGGTGAGTGCAGCCATTGCAGTCATCATTTCCTGAAGCTTCTGTTGTTGCTCCTGGGCTTTGGTCACGGATCGGGTGAGCGGTCGGTGACCCATCGAAGAACGGCTTTTCTCCTTTCCGAAAGCCATATAAACGGTATGCACTACCATACCCCCAGACTTGGGGCGTTTAGGTTCAGTGGTCTTGCGATTCGTCGCAGAATCAGGGATTTTCTCCGGCCTTCTTTTCTTGTGAGCGGTCGAAGTTGAGGGGAGCCTTGCAGTGGGCACCCAAGTAGCTATCGCCTTTTGTGGCTTGATAGGACGGTCCTCTTCCCGCTGAACTTTCATCTTTTTCTGTCGGCGGGGATAATCTTGATCAGTTACCGAGTCTTGGACTTGACGCCAGACCTTGTAGATTTTAGAGGACAGCCGTTGAGGGAGCTGTTCCGGCTTCACCTTTGTAGCGATCTCCGTAGGTGGAGGAGATCTTTTCAGCACAGCGGTCGGAGAGTTCTTGCGGACCTTCCTAAGTGGTTCAAAGCTGTTCCCAGTTGGAACAGCAGCATCAATTTCCGCCGTTGGAGTCGGTGGAGTCAGTCCAGGAGGAGAGTTGCCCCCAGCCTTCCTTACTCGGCGTCAGTGGCATATCCCTAGTAGGAGGAGTGTTGTCTCCTGAGGGTTTTCAGCGGATTACACCCACAAAATCCTATAATAAAAGAGAGATGGTGAAAGTTATATAAAGATAAGAACTATAAAAGAAAGAACTTGAAAATAAGAGTTTTCAACTATACCAGCTTTTCAGTTGCTATGAGTCCTATCTTAATGGTCATGAAAAAATGTTAGAAATCACATTATCCCTCAATAAAACATCGCCTTTAGTTTTCATTCCTACCTTTCTTCCAACCCTTGATCATATACCCCTGCGTGTGTGAACTGGACATCCCTACACTCAGAGAATTCAATTCAAGCAATCATACTCTTGTCCATCTACCTTAGTACTTTTTAATAGATATTTAGATGAAATTTGCTCATACATTCTTCATGCGACCGTTAATACTTCTTGAGGTACTAACCGATCGATTCCTCATGTGCTTGCTAATTAGGTGTTTTTCCTCGTCTTGCAACACCTAAGGCTTAGCAGTGGCTCCAAACCAGTTGGTCTAAGGCACTAAGTGATAAAGCACCCTCGCTATATTTTTTTATTGCTGCCTTGGTGATAACAAAACCAGTGTTCATTTTTCTTTTCACCATTTTATCTTTTATTCTCCACTTTTATTTTCTTCGTACTTTGGCTTTTAGACAAGAGCATTTCAAGGTATTCTCTACTATCCCGAGTTTCAAGATGTGTGTAAGTGCGTATAGTAGGGTATCAACGTTCAAATGTTTGGCTTCCAGAATAGGAACTATTTTTCAGGCTTATTTTAATCCTCAGATTAGTAATTTCCTTCATCTTACTAACCCTTGGGACAACAGCTCATAACTACTTATTACTAGTTTCGTTTAAGAAAACATCTAACTTTCTTGTTTTTCTTAAACTATTCCTATCTTTTAAATATAATTTTTCACTTTCTACTCTTTTATTATCACATTTTTTTTGTGTGCTTATATATAGTATAATGCAAAGTAGGGCGTAAATAAGCACACGAGCGCTGAAAAATGGCTTCTTGGGAGCTTCTTGCGATGGTACAGTAGCGTTGAAGCTCGTTGGCAGGAGTATGGCCCCGAAGAATAGCCCAGTGGTGGCTTGAGTTACCTGCTCCACTGGCATAGTGAAAAGGGAGGCCGCTTGGGGCCCGTAGGTTACTCCTCCAGATGGGACAGAGTGAGAGTTGCTGTTGCAGTTAGTGCAGTTTGAAGCCATTGATTTCTTGAAGAGCTTGAATATTCTGCCCCCTGCGTCGACCTTGGTCTTTGACATGTGTCAGTTGTTTGAGGACCGATTCCGTCGGCAAGGCTGCTGCTTAGGGAGCCTGCCTGTGGACGACAGACATCCTCTGGGCTTCCTCCATCGGCGTTGAGGCACCGAGGGTGGGAGGTGGGAGAATCGACCCAAAAAGAAGCCCGTTGATTTCTTGAAGAGCCGGATTGCAGAGATTTGAGGCTGCAAGTGACCCATACTTGACTCCGCCGGATATGACAGAGCCTGAGTTGCTAGGGTGGGAGCAAATGCCATTCTTCATAGAGACAAAATGCCGGCTTCAATATCCACTTCCCTAAGGGCAACCAAAAATATACACACCGCGATTATTTGATCGCAGGAAAAACACGACACACGAAGTGTGGAGTGGAAAGAGGAAAAGGTCCCATCGGGCGTGCCAGAATCTGTTCCCCTTCGAAAGACAGCCAAGACGACGTAGAGGGACGTCTTGCCTGAGATTCGGGGTAGATGATATTTGGTTTTATCCGTCCACCTCTCCGAAGATGCTAAGTTGATTTATGTCACCGTGTATCGGAGGTTTAGACGGATGCGGCCGATGTAGCAGACTTCGTCAGATTCCCCCTCGCTTGAGGGGGTTTTGATTGTGGGGACGCTCTTCCCTGCAGGCGCCGCGTCGCGGTAACAACTTTCTCCTTCTCCAGAATTTCACTTCGTGTCGTGGGTGTTTATTTTGTTTGTGGTTGCCCGTGGATTGTATATGGAGACTAATTTATGTCGTCGCCCGTAGGACGTGGATTAGTCCAAATCCGTATTTTCTTAGATTTGGGTTTGGGGTTTTGGTTTGAGAATACGTTAGCCATATTTGAGGCTAAGATCAACTCAAACGTTCGTTAAGGATACATTAGTCCAATTTGAGACTAAGATCAACTTAACATGATCGTTTAGATCCGGCAAAAGAGCATTTGGGCTATATTGTTCCGGTTTAGGGACGTAGTGGTCCATTGCATGTATGGCCGTCGGGACCCATCACCTCTCTGACGACACTGAGAGATTACAGTGTCATATATCGAAGGTGTGGAGGGATGCACCCTTTGAACCATGTCTCACTCATTAGGGGGGAAGAACAGGCTGGAGCGTAAGCTTCTCGCTGATGAAAAAGGGTTCTTTGCGTTCGCGCACGTGCGTCGCACGTGTTGGGCGCTCATATTTGCACGTAGCGCGCATGGAGCTTGCGCATATGCGCATTATGAGGAGAAGCAGGGCTTCTATATATGGAGAATTAAGCTCCTTTTAATATTATTAAATATTCTCATATGGTGCGCACGTGAGTTGCACGTGGTGCGCGCGTGGCGGGTACATGTGCGTTGCACGTAGCGCACATACGCATTATGAGGAGAAGCAGGGCTTCTATATATGGAGAACTAAGCTCCTTTGAGTATTGAATCCTTTGAGGATTTAACTCTACCCTTTCTAAGAGGTATCCCCTCTTATTTATATTGGAGTGGTAGAGAAGTCATCTCTCCTTTTCCCGATGTGGCACTAAAAAATGCATTCCCCATGTAGTAGAGCATTACTTTAGATTACACGTGCATAACACATTTGCTCATAACTTTTGATCTCGGATGAATTATGAGGCCTATAATATATCAAATCGAAGGTTTTTTCGAGATGCTTTCAATACCATCAGAATTTAGCTGTTTTGCATTCCGGAGTTTGTCAAAATACAGCTCGGAAAATACTGGTTCGCATCTTCTTCCTTAGATCACATGTGCATAGACATTTGCTCATAACTTTTGATCCCGGATGAATTATGAGGCCCATAATATATCAAATCGAAGGTTTTTTCGATATGCTTTCAATACCATCAGAATTTAGTTGTTTCTCATTTCGGAGTTTGTCAAAATACAGCCTGGAAAATACAGGTTCACATTTTCTTAAGCGTATCGCTGCCAGCCTTGGTCTCTTTTGTGCAGAAATTTTTGGCGGGAACAAAAGGTAATACAAATTACTCGCTAAAAAGAAGGACGTGAAAAATACGCATACCAATACGCCATGAAGCTTGAAGTATGGCTTTTTCGAGCCATTGTTCTTTTCTCATTAAATACGCTCGCCGGGCTTCAAGCTTAAATGAATGACTACCCGTCTTTAGTGCAAGCTCGTCTTCGGAAGCAACCGAGATGGGCTGTTTAAGGGCCCATTCTTATTCCATTAACAGAGGACCTATGTTTACCCTCCGTAATGATGGGTCGACGTCGTAGAATACAACAGGGGGTAAGCTTTTTTCGGGGCGCACACGTTCTTAGTCTCATCTTGTGAGCGTCTTAAAGCCTCAGCCAACTGCGCAGCTTCCTCGGCAGACGAACCAGGAAAAATAAGACCGGCGTCTGACTCCACCATAGATATCGGTTTATCCTAAATAAACGGCTTGGACTCAAGTAGAGTATCGAGTAGGCCGGCAACCGATTTCTTTCTCCTCTTGGAGCTTGTGCTAACGCTAGCGGAGGAGCGCTTCCTCCCCCTTGGCGCTTTGGCACGACGCTGCCCAACTTCATCTTCAGTATCGCCCTTTAGTGACACCACCGCTGGTGCTTCATTAAAAGCCTTTGCTTCAGCTCTAGTGCGCACTGGCATACCAGCAGTGTGAGGGGTTGATTCTATTTCTGCGGCTTTAGGGATAAGTACCAAACCACTATTCCTCAGTGGAGGGCGAACCACTGACCGCGGCCGTAATGGGGTGTTGGTGGCCTGAGCTAGAATGGGAGCTCTACCCTCAAAAAGCACCCATTTCTCCACTACAATGACGGGGCCGACCCGATGGCGATACCAACCCTTAAAGGATCCTACAGGCTTCGGAAGATAGTCGGGCTCCGAGATCATGAAGCAAGAGCCAGTGTTTAACCGCATGGAGTGGTGAATGAAATCGCGAGTAACCTCCAAGGAGAGAGCAGGCTCAATTAAAAATGTCTCGAGAGGGACGCCCTGGTCATAGCCTAACTGCTGGGCAAAGCGGTGCGGATTATACCGCATAAAAAGGACAGCATTATTCCGGCGGAACACCATATACCCTGGCCTGATCGAGTATAGGTGCATGACCTCTTTTGGTTTCAAAGTCAGGACCCCACCCTTCGATAAATCAAACAATTGCTGAGCGGGACCCCGCTGGAGCGGAAAGGACTCGATCGCTGAACACCATTCCGCCTTCATTTGAGTATGGGTTCAGCAGTATGCGGGGAGCCCTTACCTGGGTCGGATCGGGAGCGGAGGCATCAACCAACCTCATGATCCATGGGAAGGTGTATGAATCATAAAAATCCGGCCGCTGGTGCGCAGCGAACGCTCTTAGCACGTGCATCTCGATCCATGACGTGAAGTAGTGGAGGGGGAAATTCATGGTCTCCGCACCCGGGTTTGAAGTAGTAGCCGCGACGCTTAACCCGTGATATATGTTAGTTATATGTATGCCCTAAAGGCCATTACTGTACATAGGATGTATATTGTAGTGGATGCTGGGACATATATAGGAAGGACTTTCTTACTCGACATGATAGTATGCTATCTGGTTACTCTTTACCTTAACGTGTACACTGATTATCTCTCTGTTACATGTTGGTAAAGCCTTTAGGATGTGTGCTTGACTACCTGGACTATGATGCGGATCATACTAGTGGGGACGTGGTAGTCCATAAGTAGATCCTTCAAGGTCCCTAGTCGTGGGTGTATCGAGACGGGGCATCGATATACCAGAGTAGACTAGCGTATACCTTCTCGACCCATACAGATGGGCGATGGATGATCCCATATCCATTGGTGTTTGACATCAGAGATGATATACGGGTGCTCAGTGGAGACTGGGTACACTGGACGGACTCGCCGAGAACTCCCAGATGGTATTATACCTTACGTCAGATGGCAGTTCTCTGGTGACACTGGTACAGGTTAGTCTGTAGACCCGAGATCGTCATAGAGTCTTGTGTGATTCCCACTGTACTTTGATTTCCACCTTACCACGTCCAAGAGGGCGTGCAAAACGGTGGCTTTTGGGTACAGTCCCGAATCACATGAAGGCAATGAGCGATAGGAGGGGATTCATCTCTCCCGGTATAGGGAGTTGATGTTGCGCTGTCTTCGATTGGCTATAACCGGAAATCCCTGGCCAGGGTTGCTGAGATTTACTGGTAAGTGTTACCAGTAGTTTCTCGAACTGTTATAGACCCCATACCGACACGACTTATCGAGCTATTGGGGTCTGACGTTTACCACCCCTAGGCAAGATATGCGACATATCAGACGATCAGACCGAACTGTACGATAAGTGTTACTGGTTGGATTCACAGGAGTGTGAGCGGGCTTGCTCGTCGATCTTCTGATCGCTCAATACCCGGGTGGCCGTTACGTTTAGCAGACCGCTTGCGGCTTGTGGGTGTTTGATATGATCATCACCTGCTGCCGGCGTATTGATGAGTCTTTAGAGTCCTACACAGAGGTTTCCTGGCTCAAGCGAAATGAAATAGGAGCGCATATGAGATATGTGCGGGACCGAGAATAATGCGTGTATGTGATACCGTATTCTATTCTCACGATGAATGTATCGATTGGTTGTATGCGATATAACCTAGTTATCGAATCGAGGATTGATTCGATAAGGCGATACATCGGATATTAGTCGGTCATATACGATATGACCGGATCGTTAAATCAAGTGTTGATTTAATGATTTAATGTATAATTATATATTTGATATATTACTTTGCATTAACTAATATTTGTTCACTTAAAAAGGATTTTCTCACTTGATGTGCACATTGTATATGTGATATATTTTTGTGCACTTGATTGTATCATGTTTGATGATACATGCATGTTTGGGTGTAGGTTTACTTTAAACCATGTTTAAGTGATTGGTTAGGGTTTGAATTATTTACTTATTCATTTATTTATTTTCTTTAATTCTTTTTTTGGCAAAAAGGAAAATGGTGGCTTGATTTGTTTTCTAGTTGAAGCTTCATGAAGCTTTGAATAAGTCCACCGTTTTTGTTTCATGCTAAACCTAACCATTCACCTAACCTTGGTTTATTCTCTACACTTAACCATGGTTGCTATATGATAAGAATCAATTATTTTCTATTTTTGGATAATACTTATCATATTCTTTTCTTCTTCTTCTTCTTCTTCAAAAAGAAGAAAACCTTGCAACCTTCAATGGTGAAAAGAGAAAAAGAGTGAGAAATCTAATTCTAAAGTGAACCCACTTCCTATTTCTTCATCCTCTACCACTTGCCAAGTAGTATAGTGTGTTTTCTTCACAAGTTTCATGACTTGGTGAAGTGGGAGCTTGATCTTGTGTTGCCTCGACGTAGATCATCTTCGGCATCGAAGTCGACGACCTAGCCCGATCATTCTTTCGATGAAACCACTGCGAGAGTCCGGGATCTGATGGGTACAGCAGAGAGACTTCATCACGGAGCCATGGAGGTGGAGGACCGGATCTACAAAGGTTGTATGTTCGTTCACTCATAGTTAAGATGTTAACTAATTGCATGTTTCGCTTAAACTCTAGTCAACGATCCGTATTAGGGTTTCTCGGCACTTGTAAAATTAGAAATTGGCATGGTTGATGCCTTGTGAGACCTCTTGAGTGTGCCTAGGAACCTTACAGTGGTATCAGAGCCTAGCTAGAGTTTTAGGCGATGTGTAGACGAAGCTAGAAACCCGATCGAACCCGAAACCCTAACCCGAGACCACTCTGTGGAAATTTTCTGAAAATTTGGATTTTTGTGAATTAAAAATTACTAAAAAATACAGAAGGGTTTTCTAGGAGTTACTGTAAAGCACATGAACCTAACTCGACTAAATAGCCGCGGAACCGCGGCCCCACCCTAGCATGTGCGGCGGTTCCCCGGCCAAAAGGTTGCTTCTTGGCACGTGCTTTGCACAGTAATGTCTTATATTGAGTGCTGTATTTTATGGGAATTTTTAATTAATACTCAACAGTTGAGTTTTCTAGGGTTGTATTGGGATTTCGTAGATTCGATCGGATTGTCTAAACTTGTCTATGTGTTGTCCGGATAATTATTGAATATGTTAAAAAGTTCGACCGGATATAAATACCCACTTTTTCCCATGTCGGGAAATTTCCAAGTGTTGGATCTTTCCGTGGTTTAATAACGTTCTAAGTAGTGCAAGTAACGCGATGGACCCTCTAGAAGACAGCAAACCTTAACTCGATTATGTGACCGTCTTGAACTGCCCTTTGAACCTTAGGGTTTGGGGCAGTACGGCGTGCCACATGTGAGGCGTTGGCTTGACCCTTCTACGGCTGGACCGTTGGTACCGAGGCATGAACTGGATGTTTTTAAACTTGTTTCATGTGTTGAGCAGTTTCGGGAAAACTTGGGTATTTGGTTGTTCGATCGGAAAGTTTAACATTTTCTATTTATCGGGAATGGGATACAATACTTGGAATCCACAAGTAGTTATGAGATAACTGAATGAATGTTATAAACACAGCAGTTTAGTCTCACTTGATCGGTTGCCACGGAATTTTGATGTGATCAAAAGTCCGTCGCAATCACGTAGCGTACGCGGATACTCGCCGGGTAAACTTAATAAACAGTCTCACCCCATAGCCCCGACCAAGTGACTGTAGGAGAACCCCGTCGCCGAAAGCATCCGTTCGGGTGCTCGCGGCAGCGGTGTTCCGCCTTGGCACTTCGTCGACGGCGTCGGGGGTGCAGCCGCCTACTAAAGTTTGCGACGAGCATTCGTTCTGGATGCCAAGAATCTTGTTGAATTGCCCGACTTTATATTGAAAAGTGTTTTCGATATTGAGACTAAAATGCGGGGTTTATAATTGTTAGGCATGCGATGTCTAAGGGATTCATTTGATTAGGCATGCGATGTCTAAAGAGTTTGCGGATTCCAACTGTTGTAGTTTTACACTTTCTTTTCTGCGACCGTAAGTGTAATATGTGATATCGCCGGTTTCGTTGCTATATGTCAACGACAATTAGGATACGCATGTTTACTTACGTTGATGACATGTGATGTTATGTGTGTTTCCTGATTTAAAATCAGAAAAGCTTATGGAAAAGGCTTCAGAAAAGGGTCACGTGCTTACACGAGACCAGCAGTCACGTGTTGGCATGTGACATCTAAAAGCATCAGCAAGGCAAATTCAGCTTCCCGATTACATCAAAGAAAAGGGTTCAGAAAGGGTCATGTGCTCCCACGTGACCTGGGTCACGTGTTGGCACGTGACAATTAAAAGCGGCTTCAAAGGCAAACCGGTTCCCTGATCAAATCAAGGAAAAGGCTTCAGAAAAGGTCACGTGCTCCCACGTGACCAGGGTCACGTGTTGGCACGTGATACTCAAAGCAGCAGACTTGTTCTCCGTTTAAATCAAGAAAAAGAGTCCAGCCGAGGGTCACGTGCTCACACGTGACCAGGGGTCACGTGATGGCACGTGACGGTTAAGCAACAACCAGAAGACAGAGCGCAAAAAAAGAAAGAAGAAGGCTCGTTCCAAAGGGGTCACGTGCCCACACGTGACCGACTTCAAAGCCCATTTGTCAACAGAATTAAATTCTGAGAAAAGACCTCTCAAATCTTTCCAAAAGAACCGATTGAATTAAAGATTTAAAGGTGATTAAATATCATCTATCTATGGGAAAATCTCGAATTTGGAAAGATTTCCCCTTAAAATCTAACCAAAATAACAAAGGAGAATCTCTGGATTTAAAATCTAATGGTGAATAAAATTCACCTAATGATCCAAAGGTCCAAAACGAATGATGGATGCAAATCAAATCTCCCAATGGAAGATTCATCAAAAACTAATTGGCTCGGCTGCTTCTCCTATAAATAGGAGCCAAGAGACACACAGTGGAGAGAGATACGCAAAGGAAAGAAAAGAGAGAGAGCCCTGAATACTTTAGAGGAATTTGGATCTTCTGCAAAAGAAAACCCTAGGTAAGAAAGGGAAGGTTTCATTGAAAGAAAGAGAATTTAATTCTCAACAGAGTTTAACTCTGATATAAAACAGAAGGACATATTTCTTCTCTCTTTAATGGAGGATCTGTAAAGTGCACATCTCCCCTTGAGTTGAGAATTTAATTCTCAATGGGTTGAGATCCTGCCATGCAGATCCAAAGCATAGAGAGCGAATGGAAGCACGAGAATTTAATTCTCACTGAACTATAGGAATTTAATTCCTTTAAAATAAAATTAGGGTTTGACCCTGTATTATGGGAATTTAATTCCTTCAGAATGAAAAGAATCAGGGTTTAACCCTAGTTAAGAACTTAGTTCTGTTAAAACAACGAGAATTTAATTCCCTTAATCTCATTCCCCAGAATAATTCTTTAACAGAGAGTGGGAGTTTAATTCCCCAAAGCTTTTATTAGGGTTTAACCCTATTCGGTTCTTCACATATATGAGGAATTTAATTCCTACAGGAAATTCAGAGTTCAACTCTTCAAAAGGAAGTAGGAATTTAATTCCTCCGAAATTATTGTCAGGGTTTAACCCTACGAGGAATTTAATTCCTGAAAGGGATTAACAGATCTTCTAAACAACTACAGAAAAGCAGGGTCACGTGTCACCACGTGACCCCCCCAAAAGATCTACAGAGAGCCCCTTTGAGGCAGTGCCTCACGTGACCCACGTGACCCTTGGCAGAGGCTTTAACATACTCCATTCGAACACCCGTCACGTGATGACACGTGATGCTCTAAAAGATGCGAGCTTCCCAGCAGAACAAACGAAGGGAGGGCGCCCTCACGTGCTACCACGTGACCCCTCTTGCCTCAGCGTCTAACGCTAAATTGGAACCCCTGAATCCAGTGTTAAAACATTGTTTGGCCTTCGTGTTCAACACTAAGTAAAGAACTTTATTCGCAGTGTTCAACACTGATTACCTTAGTGTTCAACACTAATTAGGGATTTCTGTTGCCAGTGTTTAACACGGGTCTGTTTTAGTGTTTAACACTAATTTAAAAGCCTTGTTGCTGGTGTTTGACACCAACTATCTTTTAGTGTTAAACACTGACCTATCAATTTCATTCCCAGTGTTCAACACTGATTGGTCTTTAGTGTTTAACACTGGGCATTGGCCCAATTGGCCAAATGGATAGAGGCAAAGCCTCTCCTTCAAGGGTCCAACAGGAAGCCAATATTCCAGACATGATTGGACTTAGCCCAAGATGGCCATAAGTCCTCAATTCAAACTTAACTGGGCTAATGGGCTCAAAACATATTAATTGGTCTTGATCCCAAATTAGGCCAAAGACTATTTAATCCACTCCGGTTCCAGGGTACATCTCTTCACTCCTTTGATACTCGGCGTTGTAATCCCTCAACGTCTTCAAAGAGGTGACGGGTTCCGATGACCATGCATTGATATGGACTGTGGGGTCCTTGAACCCATGGACTACGACGTCCTTAACCTTGACCGAGATGTCTTAAAACTAACAATGGACTGTGAGGTCCTTAAACCCATGGACTACGACGTCCTTGACCTTGACCGAGATGTCTTAAAACTAACAATGGACTGTGGGGTCCTTAAACCCATGGACTACGACGTCCTTAACCTTGACCGAGATGTCTTAAAACTAACATTGGACCGCAATGTCCTTAAACTACCCATGGACCGCAATGTCCTTAAACTAGCGATGGACCACTATGTCCCTAAACTGAAACAATAGAGCCCACGTCTGCTCTTTTGTCGGATCTAAACGATCCCGTTTAAGTTGATCTTAGCCTTAAATATGGCTAACGTATCCTTAAACCTTTCAAACAGGCTCTAGTCTCAAACTGGACTATAGACCCCCCCAATTAACTCTGGTTCAAGGGTACATCTCTGAACTCCTCTGACATCTGTCGTTGTAATCCTTCAACGTCGTCAGAGAGGTGACGGGTCCTGACGGCCATACACGCAATAGACCAATATGTCCCTAAACTGGAGCAATGGAGCCCAAATGCTCTTTTGTCGGATCTAAACGATCCCGTTAAGTTGATCTTAGTCTCAGGCTAGACTAACGTATCCTTAACAAACGTTTGAGTTGATCTTGGCCTCAAATATGGCTAACGCATCCTCAAACCAAACCCCCAAACCCAAATCAAAGATAATACGGATTTGGACTAGTCCACGCCCTACAGGAGACGACATAACTCGGTCTCCGTAAACAATCCACGGGCAACAAAATATAAAATAAACACACACGACACGAAGTGACCATCAGGAGAAGGAGAAAGTTGTTACCGCGAAGCGGTAGCGTAATTAACTGCAGAGGCTTGCGCCTGCAGGGAAGAGCGTCCCCACGATCAAAACCCCCTCAAGCGAGGGGGAATCTGACGAAGTCTGCTACATCGGACGCATCAGTCTAAACCTCCGATGCATGGTGCCATAAATCAACTTGGCATCTTCGGAGAGGTGGACGGATAGCACCAATTAGCATCTGCCCCGAACCTCAGGCTTAGACGTCCCCGCGTCTCGGCCGCCGTTCGGAGGGGAACAATGTGTTGCTGGATATGTTATATTGGATTGTCGTGTTCGAATAGCCGGGTTTTTTTTATGTGAGATGAGTGTTTTTCATTTTCATTCATGTAAAAACTTGTATGTAATATTCTTTTATTGGGGAACTTCCAGGTTGCGGAAGATGTCACCGTTTGTATATTATTTACTTTTCCGCACTAGGATAGACCCAAGGAGGAGGGCACAAGTAACTGGGTTCTGGAGTCCAGTGGGAGACCAACTCGAGGAGTCGAGTCCGGGTCTCCTAACTCTAGAATTGGTAGGGTTGCTTACCGCTCTCGTAGGGGTCTAGGGGTGTGGGTTTGGCTATTCATCACGACCGTGGAATCCGTGTTTTATACTGGCTCGTATTGAAAACACGGACGTCCTAGTATATCCAATGTTTCATATGTTTCTTCTGCTGCGATATCTGTGATGTGATCATTTGATGTGTTCTGTGATAGATACTGTATATAGTATATACGATATATTATATAGACGTTACTTATGTTTTACACCCGCGCTAGCCCTGCCCCGCTCTGCCGTTAGTTACCTAACCTAACGGTGCACGAGGGGACATCGAGGCGAATGCAGATGGCATAAGTGTACGTCGTATTTATCTGTGATGTTTAGGTACTTAAATGATGGGACTTCATTAATGTGATTAATGAAAGAAAAGAAACCTAAAGATGTTGTAGAATCGAATTCAAAAATAAAAAAAAAGGTAGCTACAGTTCTTGCTTTGCACAGCGGTATATATGATATATCATGCACCTTATTCGATAAGGAAAGGACCGAGATCCCTTCACCGGGAGTGACTCCTTTAGCAATAACTGGCAGATGCTACACACTCGGTTTGTCTTTTGATTGCTTTCAAGAGTTTTTGCTTTGCACAGTGATATATATGATATATCCCGCACCTCATTCGACGAGGAAAGGGCCGACGATCCCTTCACCGGGAGTGACCCCTTTAGCAAAACTAGAAAAGCCTCAAAAACACTCCATTTTAAAATCATTTGATTCTACAACGATACCAAGTTCATTACGCAATAGGTTTTCAGAAAAACCTGTCGTAGCCCTCCGTCATTTCAGATAAGTACTAGTTAGTATTCGTGCTGCGGTTGTTTGGCCTCCGTAAAGGCGTAGTGTACGGTAGCTAACTAGTGCTTATCTGCTAGCATATGATGCGATTGGATTAGGGTATTCGTACGGCGTTGTTTGGCCTCCATCAAGGGTCGTGCGGGTGGGTTTAATTCAATCAGGAAATGACGGGTTGAACTTGACTAGCGGACTATGGGTTGTTTGGCCTCCGTCAAGGTCATAGGACGCTAGGGGCAAAATATTATCGGGAATTTCAAGTGTTGAAATTTGCAATGAGATTGCATACCTTCTATGAGATAGTTGGATCCCGATACCCGCTGCGAGTAATTGTTACTCCTGGGAGAGTTTTACACATTACAATTAGCCAATCTAGTAGGTGTCTAGAAAGGTGTCAACGGGGTTACGCCTCTGAGAAAACGGGGTTTACTGTAATTAGGTCCGTGCGAAAGCACGGAGAACCTCCCTCAAAGTACCGACACTGGCCTGGCTGAAAGATTGGCGAACTTGTAGCGTGTAATTAATCCCGGCTAGTCTTTCCTTTTAGGGTTTGAAGGAAGATTTGATAAAAACAGTGGGAGCCATCCTGATTAGATAAAATAAAAAACCAATCTGATCTTGCAAGAGCGCACGCTGAGTGTTTTCTTCTCTCTCTCTCTCCAGGTAGCGACCATGTCACGCCTTAATCAAGATAATAATACGGAATATTGACCGAACTTGCTTGTTATACTGAGCTGGGGAACGTTGGTCCCGCTCCAACTTATAATTGTTATAAGACAGAGCAGGAAATTGGGGAATACCAGAATTCCCGTGCCGCCCAAACGAAGAAAGTGCATACAATGCATCATCTTCGGGTGTGTTCATTATACAGAACCGTTTCTCAGTATTCTTTACGTCCTGGATATGAGATACCGGATCAGGATCCCGCATATGTAATTTGTTACATGGGCTATAGATAGGTAAAGAACTGAGAACGGGTGATAAGTTTCATGAGGCAGAAAACGGTGCAAGTGTTGCAGCCAAGTCTGTTGGTCACTGTCACCCTGTATTACCTGAATACATAGATTCTGAACAAATGTTATTAGATACCGAACCTGATATACAAAATCATATCAATCTCTTTATTTATTAAAGAAGGATACAATTTTGTATTGTTGGATAATGTTTTGAACATTTCCTAAATCAAAAGTTGATCGGATCAGGCACGTTATCTAAAAGCATTAATGTTCTAAATCAAACTACAGTTCTTAGTATACAGAACACACACAAGAGGAAGAGTTCAGAAATGAACGGATCCTTCTTGAGGTATTGTAGACTAGGTCATATCAATGCGACCCGACTAGCTAAGTTACATATAGATGCATATTTAAACTAGTTTGAATTTACATCTTGTGAAACTTGCCAGTCATGGCACAGAGATAAGATGACCATAGCTCTGTTTATTGGAAACAGAGAAAGAGTTAGTGAACTCTTGGGATGATACATGTTGATATATGTAGGTCCCCTGTCTACACATACCAAGACCGATTCTTTGTATTTCATTACATTCTCTGATAATCTCTCAAAATTCAGACATATGTTCCTGCTGAAACACAAGTCCGAAGCTTTTGAGATATTCACAGAATATAAGTTAGAAATAGAGAACCAAAACGGGTATAAGTATTATGTCCTTTGATGCGATCAGGGAGGAGAATACTTGAGCACGGAATTCCTGGAATATTCTAGAGGAGAATGAGATTCTCTCTCTGCATTACTCCTCCGTATACACCATAGCACGATGGTATATCGGGGCGGAGCAATCACACCCTATATGATAAGGTGTGCTCTATGATGAGTACTACTGAGATACCTATTTCCTTTTTGGGAGTTATGCACTTGAGAAGCTGCATACCTATTGAATAGGGTTCAAATCAAATCAGTTGCCTACCACTTCATATTTGATATGGAAAGGGAAGAGCCCATATCTTAAGTTAGTTAAGAAATGGGGTTGTCCGGCCTATGTCTAAAAGCAAAATCCGGACAAGCTCGAGGCAAGGTCTGTTATGTAGAACTGAAAATGTTCCGGCTATACAAACTGCAGCTGATGATTTGAAAAAACCAAAGGATTCAATTGTAACCAACGAACCTCAGCCTCTCCGCCGATCTAGTAGGGTTCCTCACCCACCTGAGAGATACTTCGGTTTCTCTATGACAGTGGGAGCGAGGATTGCATCATGAGATGATGACCCAACTAGTTTCGAGCTGGCCATCAGGAGTGAGACTCTGTAAGAATGGCTGGATGCTTAGTGATCTGAGATGGAATCCTTATACACCAACAAAGTATGGACTTTGGTTGCTTTATCTGAAGGGTTAAATCCCCATCAAGAGCAAGTATATCTTGAGAAGATTACTTGGTGTAGATGGAAAATTTGAGACTTTCAAAGCTAGATATGTTAAAGGTTTTCATCATCGACCAGACATGGATAATGATGAAACCTTTTTCAAGTAGCTATGCTTAAGTCCATCCAGATCCTACTTGCCACGGCTACATACCATGACTACGATATCTGGCGGTTGGGTGTCATGACTGCTTTTCTAAAATGATGTTTTAGAAGAGAGCGTCTGTAAGTACACAGCCAGAGGGCTTCGTAGACAGTGGGAGCAGCGGAAACGTGGGCAAGATGTTTTATATGATGAAGCAGGCATCGCGGAGTTGGAACATCTGTTTTGATGAGTTAGTCAAACAGTTTGACATCATCAAAATGGTAGATGAACCTTGTATAAACGAAAAGGTAGTAGGGAGTATGGTAGTAATCCTCGTAGAGTACGTGAATGACATACTCTTGATAGGGAAGGAGTTTCCTATGCTACGCTCGGTCAATCTCCGCTTATCACAATGATTCTCCATATAGGATCAAAGTGATACCTCCTAAATCCTGACTTTTCATCTATGAGATAGATGTAATTGGATGCTAGGATTCTCACTAGGAGTAGTGAAAAGGTATCAATCGATCCTGGGGAGAATCACTGGAAGGGTTCCAGGGTGATAAAGACGACTGAATGTCAGTCACAGGCATTGTCTTTACCCTCAGTAGAGGGACGGTATGTTGGAAGAGTTCCAAGCTAGATACCGTGCCATACTAGACGATTAAGGCTGGATACATCGCTACTTAAGATGCTACCAAAGAGGAAGTCTGGGTGTATATTTGTTCATGAGATGAACTTCGTTCCTCCCATTGTGTGACAATGGAGTTGTGGCTTATGCTAGGGAGCGCCCGTCCCATCAGTGATCCAGACAAATTCTAAGGCAGTGTCACCTGATCATGGAGATAGTTGATCTCCAGGGTGATCGAGGTTAGGAGAGCAAACTCAGAGGATAACACGGCGGATCCACTCATGAAGGCCTATTCCCAGAGAGAGACTTTTATGGGATGGTTGAGTATGAGATACTACAACCACTGCTACAGATGGCCCTAGTGCAAGTGGGAGATTGTTAGTTATATGTATGCCCTAGAGGCCATTACTGTACATAGGATGTATATTGTAGTGGATGCTGGGACATATATAGGGAGGACTTTCTTGCTCGACATGATAGTATGCTATCTGGTTACTCTTTACCTTAACGTGTACACTGATTATCTCTCTGTTACATGTTGGTAAAGCCCTTAGGATGTGTGCTTGACTACCTGGACTATGATGCGGATCATACTAGTGGGGACGTGGTAGTCCATAAGTACATCCTTCAAGGTCCCTAGTCGTGGGTGTATCGAGACGGGGCATCGATATACCAGAGTAGACTAGCGTATACCTTCTCGACCCATACAGATGGGCGATGGATGATCCCATATCCATTGGTGTTTGACATCAGAGATGATATACGGGTGCTCAGTGGAGACTGGGTACACTGGACGGACTCGCCGAGAACTCCCAGATGGTATTATACCTTACGTCAGATGGCAGTTCTCTGGTGACACTGGTACAGGTTAGTCTGTAGACCCGAGATCGTCATAGAGTCTTGTGTGATTCCCACTGTGCTTTGATTTCCACCTTACCACGTCCAAGAGGGCGTGCAAAACGGTGGATTTTGGGTACAGTCCCGAATCACATGGAGGCAATGAGCGATAGGAGGGGATTCGTCTCTCCCGGTATAGGGAGTTGATGTTGCGCTGTCTTCGATTGGCTATAACCGGAAATCCCTGGCCAGGCTTGCTGAGATTTACTGGTAAGTGTTACCAGTAGTTTCTCGAACTGTTATAGACCTCATATCGACATGACTTATCGAGCTATTGGGGTCTAACGTTTACCACCCCTAGGCAAGATATGCGACATATCAGACGATCAGACCGGACTGTACGGTAAGTGTTACTGGTTGGATTCACAGGAGTGTGAGCGGGCTTGCTCGTCGATCTTCTGATCGCTCAATACCCGGGTGGCCGTTACGTTTAGCAGACCGCTTGCGGCTTGTGGGTGTTTGATATGATCATCACCTGCTGCCGGCGTATTGACGAGTCTTTAGAGTCCTACACAGAGGTTTCCTGGCTCAAGCAAAACGAAATAGGAGCGCATATGAGATATGTGCGGGACCGAGAATAATGCGTGTATGTGATACCGTATTCTATTCTCGCGATGAATGTATCAATTGGTTGTATGCGATATAACCTAGTTATCGAATCGAGGATTGATTCGATAAGGCGATACATAGGATATTAGTCGGTCATATGCGATATGACCAGATCGTTAAATCAAGTGTTGATTTAATGATTTAATGTATAATTATATATTTGATATATTACTTTGCATTAACTAATATTTGTTCACTTAAAAAGGATTTTCTCACTTGATGTGCACATTGTATATGTGATATATTTTTGTGCACTTGATTGTAACATGTTTGATGATACATGCATGTTTGGGTGTAGGTTTACTTTAAACCATGTTTAAGTGATTGGTTAGGGTTTGAATTATTTACTTATTCATTTATTTATTTTCTTTAATTCTTTTTTTGGCAAAAAGGGAAATGGTGGCTTGATTTGTTTTCTAGTTGAAGCTTCATGAAGCTTTGAATAAGTCCACCATTTTTGTTTCATGCTAAACCTAACCATTCACCTAACCTTGGTTAATTCTCTACACTTAACCATGGTTGCTATATGATAAGAATCAATTATTTTCTATTTTTGGATAATACTTATCATATTCTTTTCTTCTTCTTCTTCTTCAAAAAGAAGAAAACCCTGCAACCTTCAATGGTGAAAAGAGAAAAAGAGTGAGAAATCCAATTCTAAAGTGAACCCACTTCCTATTTCTTTATCCTCTACCACTTGCCAAGTAGTATAGGGTGTTTTCTTCACAAGTTTCATGACTTGGTGAAGTGGGAGCTTGATCTTGTGTTGCCTCGACGTAGATCATCTTCGGCATTGAAGTCGACGACCTAGCCCGATCATTCTTTCGATGAAACCACCGCGGGAGTCCGGGATCCGATGGGTACAGTGGAGGGACTTCATCACGGAGCCATGGAGGTGGAGGACCGGATCTACAAAGGTTGTATGTTCGTTCACTCATAGTTAAGATGTTAACTAGTTGCATGTTTCGCTTAAACTCTAGTCAACGATCCGTATTAGGGTTTCTCGGCACTTGTAAAATTAGAAATTGGCATGGTTGATGCCTTGTGAGACCTCTTGAGTGTGCCTAGGAACCTTACAATATAGATGCGACAACCTCGCGACGCTAACAGCTAGTCGTGCTCCTCCAGCTATGCGATGAGCAGGATAAAAAAACAGAGGTTCTCATAAAGCGGCGATGCATCGGCATGGCGAACCAGCTTAGCCAAAGACTGATGAAACCAACGAAGAAGGTTTATTCATCCATCCCAGGGGCTGCGATTGCATCGAAAGCTATGGTTGACGAGTTTGGAATATAGAAATGCGGCAGGTCTTCCTCCTTGGCCGGCAGCTTCCTTAACCCTAATCCAAAAGGGTCTTCAATTTTGGCAAATTTCGGAGCCTTTTTGGATAATACGTCCTCTCGAAGAAAGCAAGCAATGAAAGCGTCAAAGGTGACACCTTGTCCTTCCGATATCACGAACAGCTTTTCAAAGATACCCAGGGCCTTGATTAGACTCGGGTACTTGTGACGTACGACGTTCTCGGTTGACAAGCCGTCAAGCATAGCGGGCACCGTATCAAACACATATTCATAAGGAGGCAGTAACTCTTCATAGTGCTCTCCCCTGATCGGCAACCCAGAGATCTCGCGAAACTCTTCCAGTGAAATTGAGACCTCTCAATGCCTAGCAAGAACGTGTTTGTGGGAAGATTCCACTGATTCAAGAAAGAATTAACCCACCAGACGTGAGGGCGTGATAATAGAATAATAAAGCGTAAACGGCTTGGTACAACCCAACCTTCTGCAGACGTGCGCGTTGGGCGGAAAGGATATATCGAACCCAGGGAAGGTAGCCCACTGGGTGGCGGGGGATAACACCTACCTTATAAACCTGCCCCCAGGGTTGAGCTTCACCCTGACATATTCGGCGTCCCAGAATATCGATGGCCGCCATGGGTTGGTTGGGTATTCCGGTCATTGATTGCTCAAGTCGGCCCGCGGGAGTGCAGTTAGTCGCCTCCACCGCATAAGCGGTCCGTGGGCGTTCCGTCAATGATATAGAGTGGATGGGTTCTGACGGCTCTTCGCAGGTAAAACTACGGCGACCCCCGATGATATGACCGTACCACTTTCCCCACAAGAGAAGACTAGTATGGTCTCTGTCATGCGTCCTAATCATTGACATAGCCTCCTCGTCCAACGGCGCCTGTGGGAAAGCCGCTTCTGAGTTAGTGTAGGGAAGTCGGGAAGCGAGGCCATCGTTCCTAAAATTAAAAAAATAAAAAAAAACATTAAAAAATAATAATAATAAATAATAAGGCAACATAAAATAAAATAACAGAAAACCGTGATACGACGAGACCACTGCCTGCAAAACCAATAAACCCCCCAAATCTAAATAACGGCTCACCAATGATGAGGCAAAATAATCATTGAGAGAATAAAAAAGGTTTCTCATCAAGTAAACAGTAAAGTTTAAACAATTCTTGAAGCGAGTCCTGCTAAAAAGCGCAACAGGTTCATATCTGCTTTAGGGGCATTAAAACCCTCAAATACTCGAAAGTATTAGGGTATAAAATTCCCAAAAAATATCTGAGTCTCTCTCAGAGCCAAGCTCTGTGAACAAGGAATTAAATTCCTTTAATAAAGGGATTAAATCCCAGAAAATCCCCATGGCGAGGAGGCAAGGAAAATGGAATTAAATTCCAAAGATCTTAAAGATCGGTGACAGGGTAAAACCCTAAGAGGAGAATCAACAATCCCCATTGATACAAGATCTTAGAATCTACACAAAAAAAATCTGTGCTTTGGATCTTTAAGAAATCGATTTAAGAAAAGAGCAACCTTATGTCCCCGAATTTAAAATCCATGACGAAAAGAACAAAAAAAAGGGGGTTCCGTTCATGATCCTTACCAAAAAAGTTTTAACAGAGTTTAACTATAATATTCCAGCAGGCAGGGAACTAAGCTCTCAAGAGGACAATTAAATTCTCAAGGAAAATAAATAGAGAAGAAGAGGAAAGAACAGTGGTCTTCTCAGAGGCAAATACCCATGCATTTATAAGACATGATGGGGAGCGATTCATCTTCCTATTCCCTAGGCAATCCAACGGCTGTGAGGGCAGACAGCCTTGCACTCACGTACAAACCACATGAGAGCAATGTTGGGGGGCATTTGTTCCCTTATAAAAAAGGATGAGGGAAAGTTCCCCACTAAAAGAGCCCCCCACGTGTTTAACACGTGAGTGCCTATATGCAACGCATATAGGCACTGCAATTAAAACAATTGCAAGGCCAAAAGAGCCCCATGTGTTTAACAAGGCACTGCAATTAAAACAATTGCTAGGCCAAAAGAGCCCCACGTGTTTAACACGTGAGGGCACTTCCCTACGTAGAATTAAAATTCTACTCAACAAGAAACCGTTGGATCAAAAATCCATTGATGATTAAACATAGAATTAAATTCTATTGAAGTTTTAAATGGGAAATGATATTTTTTGTTAAACAGAAAGTTGACGGATCAAAGATCTCATAGGTTGGAAAATATTTTTCATATCTTTCTAAACAAAGAAAGATTGTGCTCCGTTAAACCAAACACTCTTGAATTAAAAATCCAATGTAAAAAATCATCAATTTACATAATAAATTCTGTATGGGAAAATATTTTCCTAATCTTGTTTAAAAAACAAGAAAATATGTCTGTGAGACAGAAACCCTTGGATCAAAGATCCAACGGTGGGTAAAATCCCAAAATCAACTAGGATCTCTCAATGAGAGATTTCCTAAAACTAATCAACAAACTTATCTCCGCTGTATAAAAAACCCATGACATTCTATAAAAAAAAGAGAAGAGAGAGAAGAGAGAGAAACATATAGAGAAAAAGAGGAAGACGAGAATTTAAGTCTCGAAAAATACTTGCTTCATCAGAACATTCTAGGTACAAAAAAAAAGAAACACAGAGATTGTTCTATCTTGACCTTTCTAAGGGTTTAACCCTTCGCATAAGAACTTAGTTCTTCCTCTGGTTGAGATCTGTAGAAGCAGATCTCCCCATAAGTTGAGAATTTAATTCTCATCGGGGAGATTCTGTCATGCAGATTCAAAACCCAAGGGAAAGAACTGAGTTCAAAGAATTTAATTCTTACAGAAACATATGGGAATTTAATTCCTCTGAAAATCAAGACTTAACCCTACAACAAGAATTTAATTCTTACATAAAAAAAGATAGGCATGAGATCCTCCAAAATCCTAGCATGAGATCAAAATCTCCAAACACTCAATAGGATCTTGCGTGCTCCACGCGAGCGTTTCTGATGAATGAAAAGGGGAAACACACAAAATCGCTTCGTGTGCTCGCACGTGAGTCAAGTGTTTAACATTTCTATATAAAAAAAAGGAAAGGGGGAATAGAACCCAGTGAACAATTCTCATTTTGGGGCGCCTCACGTGCCCACACGTGAGTGCTTCCAAAAGTCAAGTGTTTAACACTTCTATATAAAAAAGAAAAGAGGGAATAGAACCCAGAAAACAAATCCCACTTTGGGGCACCTCACGTGCCCACACGTGAGCGCTTCCAAAGTGCAGTGTTTAACACTGATTCGGAGCCTCACATGGGAACACGTGAATGTTGAACATATACCAGTGCTTAGCATTTTTGGGAAATCAGACTTCAGCTCAAATTGGCTAAGCCTTTCTGAGGTCAAAACCTCTTTGATCTCCAAGTCGATTGAGCCTCGGTGCTCATATTTTCCCAAACTAATCACAGTCTCAAACATGACTGATGACCACTCAACCGATGATATCCAAAATAATATTCATCCCACATTCCCCTGAGGAAATCTTAGTCTCAAAATACGACTAATGATTTCGCAGTTGACCACCAACTTCATTTTCCTTCGGATAGGGAAATTGGTTCAAGGGTATATCTCTCCATACCTCTGATACATGTCATTGTAATTTCTCAACGTTTTCAGAGAGGTGGCGGGTCCCGACAACCAACTGCTCTTTGGTGCACTTTCCAAACTAACATACACACCCCAGATCAAACCACACCCCAAGCTGGGTGTCTCCCATATCATCATTGCTCATGCCGACACGTAACAAATACACGTGCAAGCAAGATGATCTACGGACCGTAACGTCCTCAAACTACTACGGACCGTAACGTCCTTAAACTAAACTCTACGGACCATAACGTTCTCAAACTACTACGGACCGAAGCTCCCTTAAACTAAACCCTCACCTCAAAAATGGTGATCTACGGACCGTAACGTCCTCAAACTACTACGGACCGAAACGTCCTTAAAACTAAACCCTCACCTCAAAAATGGTGATCTATTGACCGTAACGTCCTCAAACTACTACGGACCGAAACGTCCTTAAAACTAAACCCTCACCTCAAAAATGGTGATCCACGGACCGAAACGTTCTTAAACCAACAACGGACCGTGACGTCCTTAAACTAAAACAATAGAGCCCAAATGCTCTTTTGTTGGATCTGAATGATCCTAAAACCCTGTTAAGTAGATCTTAGTCTAAAATTGGACTAACTTATCCTTAACAAAAATTTAATTTGATCTTAATCTCAAACGAGATTAATGATCCTTAAGTCAAAACCCAAATCTAAGACATACGGATTTGGACTAATCCGCGCCCTACGGGCGACAACATAAATTAGTCTCCGTATACAATCCACGGGCAACCAAAAATAAAACAAACACACATGACATGAAATGAACTTCTGGAGCAGGAGAAAGTGGTTATCACGATGCGATAACGTAATTAACTGCAGGGGCTTGCGCCTGCAAGGAAGAGCGTCCCCACAATCAAAACCCCTCACAAACGAAGGGGAATCTGACGAAGTCTGCTACAACGGCCGCATCCGTCCAAACCTCCGATATACGGTGCCATAAATCAACTTGGGATTTTCGGAGAGGAGGACGGATAAACCCAAATAGCATCTGCCTCCAAATTCAGGCAAGACGACCTATCCCGGTTTCGTCTCTGTTTTCGGCGCTAAACAGTCAATCTTTGCTTCAACGCTTCAAAAACTAGCGCACATTTCTCCGTCCATACGAACGGTACCTCTTTTCGTGTTAGCTTAGTCAATAGTTTTGCTATTCGAGCGAAGTTCCACAAACCTTCTATAATATCCGGCAAGCCCAAGAAAACTTCTGATCTCCGCTACGCTCTTTGGAATTGGCCAATCATGGACTGCTGCAATTTTTTCAGGGTCAATGGAAATTCCATTTCCGGATACAACATGACCCAAGAACTTCACTTCTTCGAGCCAAAACTCGCACTTGCTTATCTTATCATACAACCTTTCTTGCCTCAACGTTTGCAGTGCGATCTTCAAGTGTTATGCATGCTCTTCTTTGCTCCTCGAATAGACCAGAATGCCATCAATAAACACTAATATGAACTGGTCCTGATATGGTGAAAAGATTCAGTTCATCAAATCCATAAATATCGCCGGTGTGTTCGTGAGTCTGATTGGCATCACTGAGTACTCGTAATGCCCATATCGAGTTCGGAACGCTGTCTTGCAAATACCTTCTGATTTCACCCGAACGTGATGATATCCGGATCGCAAATCCAGTTTCGAGAATACCCTCGCGCCACTGAGTTGATCGAATAATTCGCCAATACGAGATATGGGGTATTTTTTCTTAATAGCCACCCGATTTAATTCTCGATAATCGATGCACATCTTTCGTGTGCCATCCTTCTTCTTGACTAGAAGAACTGGAGCTCCCCATGGTGAACCACTGTTGTGAATCCAACCTTTCACTAGTAATTTGGCAACATGTTTCTTTACCCCTTCTAGCTCCACTAGCGCCATTGGATAATAGGCCTTTGAAATCGGCACTGCTCCAGAAATAAGATCAATCGCGAACTCCACATCTCGTTTTGGCGGTAAATTCGAGATCGGTGCTTCATCTGCAACTTGTTTACGAACTTCACTTTTCAATAAAACGGCTTCCTTCATCATGAATTCGCAAGTTTGTTCTAAAACTTGTGGGTTATCAGCCCACCACTCTTCCGCTACGCTGCTATGATAAACTGAGGCGGGTTCGTCGGAACTCCTCAAAACATCCTACATCTGAACGGTCTTGAAGCAGTCTGTACTACTACAATCAAAAGCTTCTCATGTGTTTCTCCTTGTTCTTCGAAAGTAAAACAGATTGGTCACTATGGGATAAGGGGAAAGATACAACGTGGTTGTTGGATTCAAGCTTGTAATAAAACATAAACTGGTAAGCAATAAAACCGAGAGAAACAAAGTAGTACAATGAACATAAGTCAAGAAAAAGAATCAAAATAGGATCCCAGGTTACCAAAATAGAGTACCGCATTATAACCATGCCGCGGTACATAGTTACAATCACATAATTCCATTCAAGTCGCCCAAATCCTATTATCCGAATCGAGGGAATAATAAGGGAGAAACAATAAGGAACCGAAAGGATTTCAAGTTGAGATGCGAAGTCATTTCCATATCGTCAAGATAAAGTGTCAAGGGAAAGATAAGATTTAGGAATTTGAATGACAAGACAATAATGTGGCAGGACATGTTCCTAATTCCGGGTTTCCTGATTAGTGTATTGGGTTCAATACCCAACTACAAAAAGAACCAAACTCGACTAACCCTAAATCCTATGGATCTGAAACCAAACAAACCTTGTCATGCCCCGCTTCCCAGTGTGCGCTAACCACGGCACGTGATAGAGCCAACCATGCTACCTGTGGTTAGGAAATATCTCTCCACAGTCACATTACGGCTGTCTATAGGATATCAAGAACAGTAAAAAATTAAAAATCTATCTAGTATATGTCCATTTGCCACAGTAAAAGAGTCAAGAAAATATATAAGCGGAAACGATGAATCCAATAAATAACAACATCTAGAAGTATGTCCCAATATGGGCTCATATCAAGAAATAAAAGCCGCAGAAAATAACTAAACTAAACACAATCCTTACTGCTCGGCTTGTCGGCTAAAGTACTCCTGTTCAGCCTGCGATAAAGATAGAGGAACTGGGACATTCAAAACCCAGACGTCAGTGCGTCATAATATCAAACAATAGTAATAATCAGGATATAACCAGATATACAAGCATGAATATAAATCAACAACATGAATATAACAGTGAGGTATGTATGTGTATGTGAAGTGCGATGAGTAATCTAAACCGTGCTACTGGGTTGTCTACTCTAAAGTTTTTGAAATCAATTTAATTGAATCGTCGATATAACTCAATAGTATCCCATGCGTGCCCGGGACCACGGTCAAGACTCTCGGGCTGAATCCGAGACGTGCCACTAGGCAGTAAATAGGTAACATGTACAGACGAATGATATCAGCAACATCATCCCGGGGCTGGCCTAGCCCGTAAAGACTGATCAGTATAAGCATCGAACTGTTGAGTTACAAGTCAAGTTTCATTATTGATTTCCTCTTACCCCCAAGGTTATGTGTTCAAATCAGGTATTGATAATATGGAACTAATGCCAACACAAGATCAAGCAGGTACATGTTTTGTCTATGTAGGCAACAGGTTACGTCCGTCAAGACAACAAGTCAGAATTGTCGGCATTAGCAACAAGATCAAGTTAAGTAGTGTATCAGGGCATGTCATGTGGTACATATGTATCAAGTGGATACCCAATGTAAAACTGTAAACGACATCGGAATTACGGTAAATAGTGCTGATGTCGGGATGCATATGTGTCTATCTGTAATAACCTATATGTATCTATGACTACGTATGATGCAAGCTAGATAACATGTCATGATAATATAATAGTGAAAAGACATCAGGGTGTTTCTACATGTAATTAGATATTCAATTGTCGGTATGGATATGTACGTGTATCATAAAAAAATAAAACTATAACATAGGATGCATAATTAAACTACATGTAATATTTTTATTCAGATGGATATAAGGATATTGGCATAGCATGTTGCAAGATAAACTTGCCAGATCGGATCTCACGACGGGGTGCGTACGTCACGTTTGACGTCGGGTAAACGTCGCGATGCGAACCACGTGTGTACAGAACTAAACCAGGCTACACAAGGACGTGACTATGCTGGATGTTGACGACGAATGGGCTGCCCGGATCGTCGGCGACGTGTGTGACTCCGGCGATCATCGGAACAACAAGAATCAAGAAAAGAAAGAGAAGAAGAAGAAGAAGAGTGGTCTGGGGTTGTGGTGCTCTGGTATTGGCTCAGGGTTAGAGGAGGCGAGAGGTGACAACAAGGTGAAAGTCTCCGGCGATGGGGGTGGCGGCGATGGGGGTGGCGGCGATGGGGGTATGCAGGGTTGATGAGGAGCTCAGGAATGGGTTCTCGTCAGGGGTTGGAGAGAGGAGGTGGTGATGACGAGATTGGGATGAGGGCGGTGAGACGAGGGTGGTGGCGACAGCGACGGCGACATTTCCGACGGTGGAGGTCTGGGTGCCGTAGGTTTCTTGGGTGGGGTTTCAGGTGTGCAGGGACTCGGGGTTGGAGGAGGAAATGGAGTCGGGTGATGATGACGAAGGTGTTGAGGAGGTCGGCGGTGAGGGGTGAAGAGAGGGGATGAAGAAGGTGACGAGGTCGGGGTCATGGTTTTCAGGTGATCATGGGTTTCTTGGGTTTGCAGTGGGTTGCAGGGATTGTCAGGGTTAAAAGGAGAAGGGGAGAGGAGAGAGATGCTGACGAGATGAAGGTGAGGGTGACGGCGGCGACGACGAGGTGAGGCTGTGGGTTAGGCGTGGGTTTTCTCGTGGAGGCGAGACGAGAGAGATGAGGAAGAGAGAGGGGTGTGGTTTGAGAAATAGAATAGGTTGAAAAAAGAAAATTTATATACAGGAGAGGAGAGAGAGTGTGTGTGAGGATTTTAGGAAAAATATTTTAGTTAAATAAAAATATATTCGTATATAATTTTGCTGAAGGTTTAGATTTAGATTTTTAAAATATAATAATATATAATCTAGAGCTTTATAGCTAATACAAAAAATACACCGAAAAATACCCAGCTTGTATCTAAAAATTTAGTTTTTAAATACGGACAATCTACGTATCAACCAAAGCCATAATGCGATATCCGGTTAAAGAAAATGCATACTCCCAAGAAGGGATACATGTAATATGCACGTAATGATCCAAACGAGTCCGTTTCACTAAACGGGACAAGAACACAATATACGGATGCAACCATAGGGTATGGGTTATAATGCAGCCCATGCTAAGTATTTAAAATATATTATTTGACTATAATTTGTTGTATTTGAAAATATATACAATACTAGATATAAGATACAAGTATACAGAACATATGTGTGCATGGATTCTCAGTACTGGTAAGGATAAGACGTAATCTAGAACCAAGATGGGTTTAAAGTATGCGGGTCAGGTCGGATACTAACTACAGATACCAAATACACCATCCGCGCCCAAAACAAAAAATAATCAAGAAATAACCACAAGATTAAGAAATACTCAAATAAATATGGTATAAATGAACTAGGGTGTTACAGTAAGAAAGAAGAAGATGATCATTTGGGGTGAAATTTGGATATCTTAATGGTTTTGGGGCGAAATTTGGAAATAATAGATTTTGGAGAAGAAATTTGGACAACTTAATAGTTTTGAGGGTGAAATTTGAAAATACTATATTTTCGGGATAAAATTTGGACAACTTAATAGTTTTGGGGATGAAATTTGGAAATATTAGATTTTGGGGTTGAAATTTAAAAATATTGAAATTTTAGGGGCGGGATATAAAACCCCCATATGTGTGTGTGTGTGTTTGTTTAGAAAAATGTATATATTTCAATATATAGTTAAGATTAGTGTGGGGTTAAGTTGTTAGGGGTATATATATAGGTTTAGGATAATAATTCCCAAAATTGTTTTAAAAAGTTTTTAAAAGGGATTTTCAAATATTTTGTCATAACAAAATACAAACTATAATATATCTATTGTAGACAAAATATTGTATTAGAATATAAATAAGATATTATTAGATTTAACAAAACAAAACTTTAAAAGTTAAATATCATATATTTATTAATTTAGATAATCATAATATATTTGGTCACATATCTAGTATTTGAATATATATTAGATGGAGATTAAAATAATATATTACTAAATATTTTTTGTTAAAACAACCATGCTAATATTATCTATTTAGTTGCGAAACTAATGTTGGACAAATAAATATTATAAGCATATTAAAATATGATACACTCGATTAGAAAACAATTTCTAAATACTAATTATCATTTAATCAACAAATTTAGAAAACCATAATTATATATTTTATCTTAACTAAAAATATTAAACTCCAATAATAAAATAATAATTTTATTTGAGAAAAAATTAGATTTATACTATTATTATACTGTACCAAATTTCTAGAGTGTTACAAATTTTATTTGATTTCTTAGGTTACGCTTGGTGCATGGAATGGAAGATTACCGTGAATCCTCGCATTTCCGGGAATGGGATGATCTGGTACCTAAATCTAAGAAATCTTGTATTAACGTGCTTGGTATATTTTAATTATTCCCGATAATATATGTCTGTGTAACCGTCGACCGGCGGTGAAGCCGGAGGAGGGCCGGTGGATAACGACGAGGCCGGCGACCAACGGCCGATCGGCGGCGGGCTTGCCGGCGGACGACAGGCGACTAACTACGGCCGACCGGCGGCGAACGTCCGATCGTCCAGTCAGCGGGCCAGTGAACTATCGGTGATTAACGGCGGCCGATCGGCGGACGACCGACTATGGGCGGCGGGGCCGGCCGGCCGGCAGGTGAGCGATGATGGACGGCAGGGCCGGGCGGCCAGTGACGAGCGAGACCGGCGGCTGATGGTCATGGCTCATTCATGTAATATTGGAATATTTTGTGGAAATTTAGGATATACGTGTGTGATTACTATGAAATAGCGTCATTTGATTACCATAATAATCCTATATTTCCGGGAAAATCTTTTAGGTCTAAACAAGTATGGCAGTATTTTATTGTAATCTAGAATTACCGCCTATATTACCTCCTACCAAGCGCACCCTTATATTTTTTTAATTGATTTCTCTTGGAAGTAAGAATGCCACATTATCAAATTGATTTCAAAATTGTAGTTCCCCTCCCTTTTATGCTATAATAGCAGAGACGTCTATCTATCTATCTACTATTATAGTATAAAGGACGGAGAGTCTCCAATTTTTACATAGAGAATTTAGTTTTAAGGTGTTGCATCTTTTTCCTTTTCTCAACATCTAATTTGGTGGTTTAATAATATTTTGACACATAAGAAAATCTTGCATGGCATAAAATTAGAGTCTCGATTTTAAGCGAAGTTTCTAACCCTTTCGTTTGGCATTATAATAGTAGAGAAGAGATTAAAAGTTACAGTGGTCTCTGGAATTTATAAGCAATGTGGTTTAGTCCTTAAGGCAAAAAAAACCGTCAAAAACTCCTTACACACAAATCTTTCTTTCTTTTTACTCTCTATGGTATATTATCTAATGTTTTATGCCGAAATTACCCTTTCAGATAAAGAAATACATTTGCCATTTAAACTGCTGTAGTTATCTTATAAAACACTACATTTATCTTATAAAATATTACATTTATATTGAAATTACTATATCTATTTTAAAGTATTAAATGTCATGTAACTATTACAGTTATCGATAAACTTACTACATATATTGCATTTCATTTGTATCAATATAAATGTTCTTCATAAGATAAATATAATACTTTAAAAGATAAATGCGAGTACTTAATCCGAAAGGATACCTTTGGTACAAAATATCAGATAATGTGCCATATCAACTAAAACTAAGGAAATTTTGAGTTTAAAGAGTTTTTGATAATTTTCTTTTGGGCCAAATACTTAACCATATTGGCTTTTAGAACATAGAGGGTGTTGGTCCCGAATCATTTGAAAATGCAATTCTGGAATTTGAAAATTCATGTTAGTCCCAAATTATTTAAAATTAGAATTTGCTTAATAGCGTTAGTCGAAACTAGCTTTCTAGAATGTGAAAATTTGAATTTTAGAATTCATCATTCAATTTATACTACAAAACGAGAAAACTAATCAATTTTCAAATCACCGTATACTTCTAGATTTTCTAAAATGTAATGGTATATATAATAGATCAAAATTTAAATAAACTGTCCCACTGAGCGTCGCTACCACCGACTGCCGCCACCATTAACTGGCTTGCCGTTGTCACTGCCGGCCGACCGTCCTCACCACGATCGCCGGCCGACAGCCGCCGCGGATCGTCCCTACCCCTGTTTCCGGCCGACCATCCACACCACCACTGTCGCCTGCTGATCGCTCCAGCCACTAGCCATCCCCTGTCGCTGCCATCGGCCGACTGTCCACACCACCACTGTCGCTTGGTGATCGCCCAGCCTTCGATCGTCCCCTATCGCTGCCATTGGCCGGTAGCCCGCCGCCGCCCCTAACCCCAACCTACCATCCTCGTCACCGGTCGACAATCACATTCGCCGCCGTCGCCGTCGATCGACCATCCACGTCGCCGACCGGTGTTCGCCTTTGCCGCCACCGATCTCCGCCTCTGAGCACTAAACGACCATTCTCGTCGCCGGTCAACGGTCTCATTCGTCGCCACCGGTCTTCCTTGCCATCGATTGGCGTCCGTCGAACCTTCGTCAGTTGAATATTGACTAACGTCTTCTATTAAATGTATTATCCTAAATTACATATGGATTTTGAAATCAAACGACTAGAATTTTGAAAAGAAAAGGACGGTCGTTTCATTTATAAATTCGCTTTTAAAATTATTTGGTACTAACCCCCAAATTTTCTGGCTCCGAACAAACCGGCCCAAACCGACTACACCATTGAGTTTGGGCCGACAAACATACAGCAAAAAAGCCCAGCTCACCATAAAACGAGTGCACGAAGAATCTGATGTCAGCTTTGTAAGATGACTCGCCCTCATATTTTATTTCTACGGAATAATTTGGGTAAAAAATAAAATAAAAATAGAAAATCCCGAAATCTGAGAATTCTCTTCTCTCGATCTCAGAAACCCTAACAAATTTCTTCCTACCTTCGATCCCCAGCCATGGCGATGACTGCGAAGCTCGTCATGCTGCTGCTTCTCTCCTTTCTCGTTATTCAAATTAGGGTTTGTTTCATCTTTCTTTCTCTATTCAATACTATAATTAAGATCTTATTGGGTCTGATTAATTTTGATTTTGCAACTTTGGTTGGATTCAGGCAGAGATCGGAGGCTCAATTGTCTTCTTTGATGCCCCAAATCAGAGGTTTATCCGTAGCAATTCGAAGGCGGTCGGTGTCGAGGTAGCTTTTAAAGTTCAGTTTTTAGAGATATTTTATTAAGCAAATTTTGATTATCGCCACAGCGATTGGTTGTGAACTGTCCATCAGTACAAGTTGGCGACTTTAAGCCAAAAATAATGAATTGGAACTTGTCTTTGGATTTGATCCTCTGGTAACCGCTTCTCTTAGTTAGAAATGAATTGTGCCCTTAACGCCCCTAACAATTTTTTGACCTCGAAAAATATTGGGAAACTATGAAGGCTGATCTCTCTACCTACTAATTTAGCTGTAAGTTCTTGCATTGTGTCATTGAATTTAGCTAACATGGGCATGTGACCGGTGGATGTTTGTCATACCATTAACATTGGGCTGAAAACACTGCAATGATTTTGAGGGTTGATATCAACTTGAAAGTTTGTCCATGACATCTAATATTCCCTGTGAAAATTTAGCTTTCCCCATATTGGTCGAAAGAATTTTCATAATATTGATTTTCACACTTAACACATTTGTTTTTGAACTTATCTTACATGAATAATTGCACATTACTGTGTTTGATATTCTTACACTGAGATGTCAGCATAAATGAATTATAGAGCTTCTTGTACTGATCAGGGCAAAGCATTATCAACAAATGAAGTTGCTGCAACCATATCAGTCCTACTTGGTTCTACTCCAGCCTTGCTTTCTGCTGATTCATCATCCAAGGTTCTGTGCATTCGCCTCTATTTAAAAATCTCAATAATTCTGATAGAATCTGACATGCTAGTATTCTTGTCACAGATAAATGAAATTCTATCCCCCAATCCATTTGAAAGACCTCGTGCTGTTTTCATGCTCGAGGTTACAGGGATCAATGGTTTGTATTTACAACTGAAAAATATGTTTCTATAAAATTCACGTTTTCATCTCTAGAGTTGCAAGCTTATTTAACTTATGTTTTCAGATCTCCAGTCAGCTTTTTCCTATTCAAATGACAAAGTGGGCACTGCTTTCTGTAGTAGAGTTATGGAGTCGAGTAAAGCTGATATAGAACTCTCAGGTAGGTACAATGCTCCCTGTGCTAACACTCAAACGGAATATGCATGCACTAACTTGGTCTTGTTATTATGTATTTTTATGCTACTAACTGATAATATTGTTATAACTCTGTCCCTATGCAGATGAGGATGAGGTTTCTCACTTAGATGAGCCTTCGACTGCGGATTGTGATGCTGCTTGCATTGGTCAAGAACTCGCATATCTTGTAAGCTCACTGTTTGAATTTTCTGTAGCTACAAAAGGCATCAATCCTTTTAGCAACGATTGTCAAACTAAGTTTGGGAATAAGAGAGCGACTTAACTTTATGCAGGGTGGAACATATATCAGCACCCCTGAATCGCCGGAACTGGAGCTAAACTTCCCTTTACCTGGAGGTTCCTCTTTAAACCTGAACCTTGCCAAGGTCTCTCTCTCTCTCTCTCTCTCTCTCTCTCTCTCTCTCTCTCTGCGCGCACGCGCATGCCTAGGGTGGTGGGCGGGTGGGCATGTGCCCGTCCATGCTGTGTCTAATACTATAACTACATGTGTAGTTTCTGTTTGCTAATGACAACTTGGATCTCTTTTTCAGAAATCAGATCGAAGTTTTGCACTAAGTCTGGTCTCCTTAACCAGAAATATCAAAAAAGCATTGGAGGATCATGAAGTATTCTCAGAAAGCGTCTTAAGGCCGGCAGAATTATTGATAGGCCGTTTTACAGGCATTGAGGTGCGTCTCAGCTACCTCTCCACAAGCCGATTTTCAATTTTCTACCTATACCTAACAAATTATTCAATTGAAAATATTGCTGTTACCAAACACTGTATGTGCCATAGCAGATACTTGTATGATGTTGGTAATTGACTCTGGGGTTCAGTAGCATCTATTATCTATATTAGCATTTATTTTTTAATTTTATTAAGAGTCAAGAAGTTCTGAAAAATATTTATTTCTGCTTTATTCATAGAAGTATTAACGTGTATCTCTGACCCATATCCTATATGACCAGAGAATTTCATTGCCTGTATTTATTTATCTTCATTTGAGCCCAAGCATAAATTAGCCTGCTGATATCCTCATGTTTAATCTATTTTATAGGCTTTCCCTTGTCTGGCCCACAATTGTATGCTTTTCTATGTACTTTCTCCCCCTAATAAAGATTATATTTTAATGGAAAGGGTTTTTGCTTTCTTTTTCTTTTCTTTTCTTTTGGATGTGTGCGTGCGCGTGCGCAACTTGACCCATTCTGTCATTATGCTCGGTTGGCCTCAGCTAATTACCAGTAAATTCTAAGATTGATAAAGCTGATCGGCTGTAGCTGTTACTAAATGTTCTGAACAATATGATTTTCCTTGGGCGTGCTTCTCTTGGTCCTCTTTTAAAATACTAATTTTAGGTCTATGCTTACGATGGTTAGCTACAGGGCCCACACATGACAGAAAATTTAGACATTGAGTGTTTTTAGGTAAATATCTTTGTCAAATGTAGTAAATAAAGAATCAGTCCAACTATAGTAAAGATCACAGACTTCATTTCATCAAGTTCTTTGGGCTGTGCTAACTAGTTGGTTTGGTGTCTATTCTTTATTAATACACAAAGCTGACCTTTGTTCATGTCGTATTCATGTGCTTTATAATATAGTTCTGAAAATTCAAAGAACGTAGTTTCAATTAATTCGTAGCATCCGTTAGTTGCCTGTACTTTCATGCATATTTCTATCCGCTAAAAGATGTTATTGAGTATGTAATGTTTGGTATTTGACAAATTTCTCACAGGCCTTGGAAGAGGAATATGGTTCTAGCAATATTGTTCATCAGGGAATAGAGCTACTTCAGATGGCACTTGGAGAGTCATTTGAATTGTTACACAAATCTTATGGAGGTCGGTAATAGTTACAGCGTTTTAGGTTCTGCTGCTAACAGAGCGTTTTTGCTTCAGCACCATAGTGGTTTAGCATTTAAATGCACAACATAAAAAAAGAGTGGAATTAAATCAATGCAAGAACTTAACAACTGATCTGCAAGACTTGAATTGTTTGCCTATGCTGTAAACAATTTTCATCATTTACTTAATTAGTTAAAGGACAAATTTTTATAGAAAATACTTGGACGACGACGACGGCGATGGCACCATAAAGGCAACAAGTGCGAGTTTCTGGTATTGAAGCACTTCCTGAAAGGTCTAATATTTGTCTCTTCAGATTTATCATCTCTGTGCATAACACCAGTACTAATGTTTGCTTCTGCTCATATATAAGACCCTGTTGTAGAAAAAATATTACAGATCTATGAAGCACGCTCCAAAGATCTAATATAAAATATGAACAATAAAATAATTTTGCTTTTATTGATTCTATAGATCTGCTCCTTAGTTATGTAAAGCTCTGATCAACATTTTGGTCGACATTTTAATCTTCATCCCAAGGTTCGAAGTTGCATGATAAAATATCTCCATATTTCAATTATATCTCTAAATGTGACAGCACATACATAGTTTTTATCATATGGTACTGTGCGCTTCATTATAACTTTCCCTATCTTTTAGTATGCCTTACCCATGGGCCATTGTTTGTGTATGATATCATGATTTTTTAAATTTTATTTTGGATATAAACTTCAAAAAGAAAATTAAATGCTGCAGGGAAGATTGTTGGGGTTGTCTTATCTTACAAAGAATCGTCTGCGAACTCGAGCCCAATTCTAAATGTAAAGTTGTCTGCTCGGGGACCTCGGTGGTTAGCTGAAGCTTTTCCGTCTAGTACAACAATTGAGGAGGTGATATTGGTTAGGCGGAGTTTGGCTTGGATAACTGGCATTATTCTTCTGGTTTCTGCTCTACTTGGGGTGAGGACTATGAACTGATAATTTTTGTCGCTATTGATTGTAATATTGCTTGTTTATTATCTGGTTTCACATTATTCTTTCTTTTCATTAGTTGCTTTTGTTCATCTTGAAGGAGAAAAGGCGTGCCTTTTTTTAATTAAAAAAACAAAAAACAATACCAAAACTGAATATATCATTTTAGTTGTATCTGGTACACAAGAAGCGCAATAATAAAACGTTTACCCATATTTTTGTCCCTGAAATCTCCATCTTTTAACTCGTTTGCTAAATTACCATAATTATTATGATTTTGAAAGTTCTCTAAGTTTGTTTTTTCTGTTATAGCTAATTGAATTCCAAGTTAAACAAACCGGTTGGGCTGGAATTTAGAATAACTATTGCAGTTTTCTCTTTTTGTATCAGTAAAGATACTGAATATTATTGGTTTGGGGCTCAACTGAGGTTTACTTGCAATTGGTAAAACGTAAAAATTTCATTTGATTTTGGGCTTGCTCATACAGTGTAGTTTCATCATGTTATTCTTATTATTTTATTTGTTTATTATTTTATTTATTATTATTATACTATTTTTTTTTGAGATAATAGGTTGGATAAAATAGCCACCCCCTCGTTAATGGGTGAACCCGGGCTTGATCCTGGGTCTCCCAAATGGGCTACTCCAAGCCCCAATATACTATTATTTTTTTGATATTATTGGGCTTAAGAATGTTTGGATAGTGATATTTTGTTAATTACCTTCTAATGGCTTTCATCTTGCAGACCTACTACTTGCTTTATATGCCTCTTACAAGGGACACCCTCCTTTATTCCAATGTGAAACTCGACTGATTTGCCCCAAGGAAGGAACAAAGCTTTTCTGGCGTCCCTCGCACTGCCTTGGTATTTGCTTTGGCGGATTTAGATAAGTTGTACCATCTTCTTCTCGCATCCTTATCTGCCTTCGACATCGCTCCAGTCTGTATGTGATATAAATTATTTTGTCTAGATGGGCCCTTGCAGTTATTTAAAAATAAACTAAAGGATTTGCCAATAACACATTTGTGCCTTGATTAATTTTGTAACATACTGTATCCAAATATAAGTGGTTTATTGAGCGTGGTCTTTATTGCTGCTTATTCTCGAACATCCCACCTCAACATATAGGCTTGACTCAGGGATGAAACATTATTAGCATACCAGAAAGAGTTCCGGGGTATGTATAATACACAGGTTTAAATGAGACTGTGGTCGGCAGTCGCAAGACCCAGCCCGGGGTGGGCCCCATCCCAAGTTAGCCCCATTGATCCACCATCCATTATTCCCCTTTTGGCGTGCGTTGGGGCGATCACAACGTTATATAACTCTTACACATAACATGCGATGGGAACTTTTGTATTCAACCCGTACTTGTTATGGAGCTTTTAATTGGTTGGATCTGGGTTTCGTTTACATATTACTTCTTCCGTACAGATGGGATTAGGTTAGTTAAGAATTGATATGATATGAGATTGATTAGTCCTTCTGGAGTAGTTAATATAAAGTGATGTTGCATCTTCATTGGCTTTGTTTTAAATGAACTAGCAAGAGATTAGCTGGTCCTTGAAGTTGACTTTGTTTATTAACCGTTACTTTGTTGTGATCTATCATGTGCTTCTGTTGTGATCTATCATGTGCTTATCGTTTAATTTATCAATTCTTCAGTGGATGCGTACGTTGAAAACTTTCCTGGCAATAACCTGGGAAAAATAAAAGTGGATACATATGAAAATCTGTGCAGTCAAATGCGTGATCGTTTAAAACATTGTTCATGGGAGAATTTCCATCAATTTTTTGTATCACATGCTTAGAAAATTACGTTTTTCAAAGGATTCAATATTAGGTCTATTATGATTTACCACGGGCCTGCTCTTTGCGCCATGTAGAGAGCAAACTGCATGGGCCTGTCCATTTAAAACAAGGGGGCCATGCCTTCCCATTTAACGATCTTTCAGGTTATGTTTCAGGTTTGCTTGCACTAGCTAATTAGTTGCAACATACCGGACACCGTGCATTTTTGCCCCCGGTTCTTGGAGATTAAAATATACCATTTTCTCCATTCCATGGAAGATGGTACCACGTAAAGATTTGGCTATACAGCCTACAATATCCAGATGTATATGCTATGCGTCAAAGCATTTGGTTATGAGAAATGTGGGTGGGTACCAAAATGAATGTGATAGTCGTCAAAAAGTCGACTTTCAATAATATTAACTTATGATTAGCACCGTCCAACTTGATTTTGATGGTCTAGTATGCTCAATTTACTATGTGATTTATTCTCTGATCATTGATGGCATTGATGCGCTTATTGGAAATGTTCTGCTTATTGGAAATGTTCTCCTTAAAAGTATAACGTTATTTGCGACTCTCCGAAGCTAGATTGATAGTACAAGAAGTATAAAGAAGTATCAGAATCACATAATTTATTGTGTAAGCAATCTTAAAATATATTAATCAAGAGTGTGCTTCAATCACAACTATCCAATTCATTCCATGCAATTGGAGAACATGCATTCCTTATGGTAAAGAGTTGTATGATGATTGATCTCAATGAAATCCAATTTATTCCTGTGTAATTTTCTCTGGTCCTGATGTGAATGCTGGTAACTTTGGGGAAAAAACTAGTATGTAAGGGTTTACACTATGCAAGTCACTTGTAAACTCTTGGATGGATTTGAGTTTTGTGCAAGGGAAGACATTCAAGAGCTTGCAAGTGGTTTGTACCATGCAAGTCCTCGCATAGAAGTTATTTCCCTCCTGCTAGAACCCCGAGGCTCATTTTGTACTAGTGTGCCTCCGGAGCTCCACATGCACAGTAACCGCATCCAAAAATTTATTAGGGAAGGAGATCTTTTGTTCACAGAAAATACCCTATTGTTTCATTGTGAATTAATATGGGTTCTTAGATCCTCTAATTTTCGAGGATTATCCTCTTGAAATGTGCCAAAATTCTAGGATCAAAGTGTGGAAAAAACTTCTATGCAAAGGCTTGTGTGGTGCAAACCACTTGCAAGCCCTTGGATGACTTTTCTTGCACAAAACCCAAAGCCATCCAAGGGCTTACAAGTGGTTTGGTGCAAGCTCTTGTATACTAGTTTTTTCCTAGTAGGAGGGTTGTCCCCACAGTGAAGCGGGGCCCACCAAATTGATGAGACAACTGGCCAAAAAGAAGCCCAGTGTGTTTGCCCAGTGTGTTGCAAATTTTGTACTGGGCCAATACAAAAACTTTCCTGACACAAACTTGGGAAGGGAGAGGGTCGCACTCACATGTGCGGGACTTCTTGTTTCAGCTTTGTGCTTACTCATGTGAGAATTTTTCCCCTATTGCCGGGTGTAATACATGGGGGCAGGAGGAGATATGAGAGAATTTCGAGCAGCATGTGGGGTCCATACTTCTATTTCTTCTTTTGAGTACATGAGTATATGTTCGGCATAGGGAATAATTTTTCTACATTTTGCAGATGCATGCAGGTGCTGGTGCTGAATCTAAGGAGATCATGAGGTCCAATATTCTCATGGATAGTAATGATGCTCAATACTGAGAACTCTCCAGATCACGACACGTGGCAGATGACGTGTCCCAAGGCTTACAAGAAAAGAGTAAGAACGGTACGTTGAAGGCGTATCCCGGGCCTTCCTCCGGAGGATGTTCCCGACCCTCGGTGGCCTTCCAGACCACTCCTATGCTCGTCTTACAAATAACCATTGGCTCACCTCCGAGCCCTCCTGCACGCTGAGCTTCCTCAGCCCTCCCAGCTCGCCTCCGAGCTATCACAGAACTAAGCTTGCTCGGCCTTCCGCTCGCCTCCGAGCCTCCCGCCGAGCTCTGCTTTCTCGGTCTCATCGACCGACCCAGAGCGCAGATCATCAGCGTCCCGGACATGGCCCCGCGAATCTCGTCATACGCGAGTATCCGCCGCCCCACGACCCCGCGTCCCACGCCATCACGTTCCCCCGTTGATACGAGCGTACCTCGCCATTAATGGAGGATCCCGCCATTCGCGCAGGCGCGGCTCCAAGGGCGTAACGGCCGGCATAAATCTCGCGCCCGCCAGCCCATGACTGCCACTATATAAACCCCCTCTCAGACGACTCAGGTAAGGCAATTCTATTTTAATAGGTCGCTACTCTGCCCAAATACCTCGACTAACTTGATCGTCGGAGGGTCCACGGTGATACAACCACTCCGGGACTTCCTTGCAGGTAGCTCGGCTTCATTCCAAGCAAGCCCACTGAGATCCATACGCATCAAGAGGCAACTCTCGAATCCAATCTCAGCCATCCATTAACGCTCGCTGCAGATCAACGGAAGACAACATCTGAAGGAGATCCTGAGCTCTATCAGTTGGCGCCGTCTGTGGGAATCAAAAATTCCGCTCAACAAAATTTGATCTTCCAATCTTAAACTCATGGCGAGCGATCACCGCGACGATCCAAGCACTTGCCGTTGTCCTCCCCACAACGGAGGCGCGGATGGATCCCCTTCTCCTCCGAACGCCATTCATGCGCTGTCTGCGCGAATAGATCGGCTCGCGTCCGTCGTGGATGCGCTCGTCCGTGTACAAACGGCGGGACAAGCTTCCCAAGTCGTCGCCCCCCCACCTCAGGAGCGACACATAGGGAGAGAATACACTACCCGTGCCGGCACATCCGAGCACCGCCTCGCTATCTCCGGTGGATACAGATCCCCCGTGGCAACCAATTCGATGACCCGGTGGGCACCTCATAGTTCGACGCCGAGATTTTATGAAAGAGCACTCCGTCCTAAGGCCCATCGAGCTCCTGTCCCTCCCGAGAAGGTGTCGGTCAGCTCGCCTACTCCCAGGCATGGTCGGCGCCCTCTCCCTCGACAGGTTCGCGCGGACGGGACTCACCACGGTAGCTCGAGGACGACCTCGCCAGGGGACATGAGGAACCTCATCGAACGGAACCGGAACCGCGGCAGGCGCAGGTCGCCAGCAGCAGGGGCCATAAATCCGAGTATGCCGAATCCTCGGGATACCACGACCGACTCGATACTCTCGAAAAGAAGATTGAGGGTATAAATCGAGAGAGTCGTCCTTCAAGCGACGGGGCTAGATATGCCGTCGACTCACTTACGAGGCCCTTCACTGAAGTGCTGCTCGCTGTCCATGTCTCTTCCAGGAACAAGCCTCCAAAGGTATCACTCTTCGACGGAAAGTCCGACCCGAAAGACCATTTGGACGGGTTCACGACAGGGATGAGCTTCCATGACAACTCCGACGCCGCACAATGCCGTGCATTTCCTGCCACTCTCATCCGCTCCGGACGAGACTGGTTCCAAGGACTCACGCCACGCTCCATCTCTACCTTCGATGAGCTGGCCACCCAGTTCCTCGGCCACTTCGTCGGGAACAGACGGCAGAAGCGGACCGTCGATCATCTCTTCACTATAAAGAGCGGGGACAAGGAATCTTTCAAAGGATACGTCATCCGTTTCAAAGGATACGGTCATCACAACCCTTAAGTCGGGTCTTAGGCACAAGGAGTGGCTCCGCTCCTTTGCATTAGCGCAACCTAAGACCATGGCCGAGGTAAAAGCCTAGACCGAGCGAGAGATCCAGCTCGAGTCCGAGGTGAACGCGAACCTACCCCGGACCGACTAGGCCGATCAAAAGAAGAGAGCCAGAGAAGAGAAAAAGAAGATTGAGCGGCCAAAGCCCTACTACCCAAAGTTCCAGGAGTATACCCCGCTCAATATCTCCCAGACAGAGCTGTTGGAGGAGGCAAAGGGCGAGAGATTCTTCAACCCCCCCGGTCGCAAATAGGGTGGCCAAACGTACTCGAGGCCCCTATTGAGCCTTTCACAGGTCACAGGGACACCCTATCGAGAACTGCAAACAGCTCCGCGATTAAATCGAAGAGTTGATTTGCTCGGGACACTTGGCAAGATACTTTGCGGGACAAGCGACAAGCCGACCGAGAGCAAGAGCACCACCCCCTCCTAGCGAGTTGACGATCGGCCAAATCATGGTCGTATTAGCGGGGGGGGTGCGCCTGGGGCTGACGAGACATTGCGCCCCTTGCCGGTCGAAGGGACTAGCAGCTAACCCAAAAAGAAGGTCAAAGCAGCTGAGCCCATCATCTTTACTGACGAGGACCTCCACGGGATATCCCTACCTCACAACGACCCCCTGGTGATTACAGCACGGGTCCACCGTTACGAGGTACAAAGGATATTGGTCGACCCGGGACGCTCAACAGACATCCTCTTCTATGTCTGCTTCCTGCGTATGGGACTTACCCCGTCGGACCTGAGGCCGACCGCCCACATCCTGTCGGGGTCCACCAACTACTACATCCCGGCAGAAGGGGTGGTCAACCTCCTGCTTAACATCGGGGAGGCAAGCCGCATGCGTACTGTGCCTGTGGAGTTCATTGTCGCTTGAATTCCACCGGCTTACAATATCCTCCTGGGACACCCGACGCTCAGTTCCCTCCAGGCCCAGATATCGGCCTACCACCTAGCAATCAAGTTTCCACTCGACCAAGGCGGGATAGGTCGGGCCTACGAGAACTAGCAAACCACAAAGATTTGTTTCACAGCGACATCTATGCACGAAGAGAGAAACGATGACCTTGAAAGCACAGATGATTTCATGGGGTCTTTGGATACTCGGGACGAGCATAAAGAGATCCGAGGAGCCCCGCTGGAGCCGCTAACAGAGATCCCCCTCGTCGAAGGGGACGATGAACGAACCGTCCAAATCGGGTCAATCTTAACAGGGGCTCGGCGCGACGACCTGGTCCACTTCCTCAGAGGAAACTCAGACGTGTTCTCCTGGGCGCCCACCGACATGCCTGGGATTGACCCTAAAATAATATCACATAAGCTCGGGGTCGACCAGGCGGTCTGACCCGTCAGGCAGAAGAAACGAAGCTTTTCTCCGATCAAGAAAAAAGCAATTGAGGACGAGGTTGACAGGCTGCTCGCAGCCAACTTCATTCGGAACGTGGCTTACTCGGAGTGGTTGGCGAATGTGGTCATGGTTAAAAAGGCGAGCGGGAAGTGGTGCATGCATGTCGACTTCACTGACCTCAACAAGGCATGTCCGAAAGACAACTATCCCCTCTCTCGGATAGATCAGCTCGTCGACAGTTCGGCAGGCCACGAGCTATTCAGCTTTATGGACGCTTTCTCCGGCTACAACCAGATTCGTATAAATCCGGCAGACGAAGAGCTCACCGTATTCACAACGGACCGGGGGGCATACTGCTATAAAGTGATGCCCTTCGGCCTCAAAAACGCCGGGGCTACGTACCAACGCTTGGTCAACAGGATGTTTAAGCCTCGGATCGGTAGGAATATGGAGGTTTACGTCGACGACATGCTCGTCAAATCAACCTCGTCAGATCAGCACGCCAAAGATCTGAGCGAGGCTTTCGACGTCCTCCACAAATACAAAATGAAATTGAACCCCGCCAAATGTGCGTTCGGAGTCACTAGTGGAAAGTTTCTCGGGTTCATGATCACCTACCGAGGAATCGAGGCTAACCCGGAGAAAATCAGCGCCATCCTCAACATGGCCGCGCCAAAAACCAACGTCGAAATCATGCGGCTCACCGGGAGGCTAGCCGCCCTGAGCCGCTTCATGCTACGATCCGGAGAAAAATGCCTCCCATTCTTCAGAGCCCTGAGGAAGATCCCGCGGTTCGAATGTTCGGAGGAGTGTCAGATCGCTTTCGAGAAATTGAAGATACACCTAGCGACTCCCCCACTACTCACCCGGCCAGTCAAAGGAGACGAGCTATCACTATATCTAGCGGTGTCCGATCAAGTTGCAGGCTCGGTGCTCGTCCGAGAGGCCGGTCTACTATGTAAGCCACGTCTTCAAGGATGCGGAAATGAGATACCCAGCCATAGAGAAGATTGTCTTGGCACTCATCGTGGCCTCGAGAAAACTACGACACTATTTCCAGGCGCACACCATCCTCGTCCTCACCGAACGCCCTTTAAGGGCTATTCTCGCCTCCCCCGAGTCTTCTGGTCGTTTGGAGAAGTGGAGGTAGGAGTTGTCCCAATTCGACATCAAATACCGCCCGAGGAAAGCTATCAAGGCATAAGTCCTGGCCGATTTTATCGTCGAATGCACTATCCCTAACAAGGAGGCAGTGCCCGTGCTGGCCCCTGGATCTCAACCCTCGATCGAAGAAAGGCCCGACTCCATCCCTGATTGGATCCTTTACGTCGACGGGTCATCGACCGAGGACGGTTGTGGTGCCGGCTTCATCATTCATGGCCCGAATGAAGCAGAGATGGAGAATTCTTTGAAGCTCGGGTTCAAAGCCTCAAACAATGAAGCGGAGTACGAGACCTTGCTAGCTGGACTTCGAATTGCCTCCGGAGTGGGGCTGAAGACGATAAGGATCCGCAGTGACTCCACCCTGGTCGTTGGCCAAGTGACCGGCCGTTTCGAGGCTCGCGAATCCCTGATGGCGAAATACTTAGCCGAGGTAAGAAGGCTGCGAAAGGACTTCGACGAAGTTCAACTGGAGCAGATTCCTCGGCACCTAAACTCCTAGGACGACGCCTTGAGTAAGCTAGCTTCCTCCTACACGGCCAACAACAAGAGAAATATCCTCTTTGAGGTCCTACCATGGCCCAGCGTGGAGGATAGAGCGACATCACTCCAAGTTTACACGGCCCAGGAAGAAGGCCGGGATTGGAGGAAGCCCCTCGTGGAATTCCTGAAGGAGGGTACGCTCCCCGAAGACCGAGGGGAGGCCGACCGCGTCTGAGCCAAAGCCCGCCATTTCGTCTGGAGCAATGGGAACCTCTACAAGAAATCCTTCACTCAACCCCTGCTTCGGTGCGTCGACCTCCATGAAGCCGACTACGTCCTCCGTGAGATTCACGAAGGGGTCGACGGTGCGCATCAAGGGGCCCGCACCTTAGTCCAAAAGGCGCTGCTCCAAGTGTACTATTGGCCGACCATTCATCCGTACGCTCAGAAGCTCGTCAGAAGGTGCAAGAGCTGCCAACTCCATGGCAGCATACCCCGCCTTCCGGCTACCGAGCTAACAGCTCTAACCTCCTATGGCCGTTCGCCCAGTGGGGAATGGACATGATAGGCCAATTCCCTACTGGTACGGGCGGACATAGGTACATCCTTGTCGCGGTGGACTACTTTACGAGGTGGATCGAGGCAGTACCCATCAGAAAACCGGACGCCACCACGACTATCAAGTTCCTGCAGAACAACATAATACTCTGGTTTGGGATTCCGAGGTGTATCATCACTGACCACGGGACGAATTTCGAAAATGAGAGAGTTAAAACATTCTGCAGCGAATACCATATACTGATGAAGTACGCCGCGGTCGCACACCCACAATGCAACGGGCAGGCCGAGGTCACCAACCGAGACGTCATTCGAGGTCTTCGAGCTCGCCTGGAAGGACGACAAGGCAGTTGGGTCGACGAATTACCCCGGGGCTTATGGGCCTTGCGCACATCGAAGAAGCCCGCCACCGGAGAGACCCCCTTCAGTCTCAGCTACGGTACCGAGGCGATGGTCCCAGCAGAGATCGGGCTACCCAGTTGCAGGGCCGAGCATTTCGATGACGAAGCAAACACCTCGGCACTCCGGACTAATTTGGACGTCCTGTTGGAAAAGTGGTACCGGGCACAGATCAGAGCCACCACTTACCAACAGCAAACCGCCCGCTGCTACAACGCGCGAGTCAAGCATCGCGCCTTTAAGGCCGGGGACTTGGTCCTAAGGCGGAACGAGTTTGTTGATCAGGGCAAGCTGCACAAGTTTTCTCCGAGATGGGACTGCCCATTCCTCGTCTTCGAGGTCCTGCCCGACGGGGCTTATCGCTTACAAGATGCAATGGGTCGCAAATTTCCACGGCCTTACAACGCCGAGAAGCTCAAGTTGTACCTTTGAAAGAAATATCTATGAATATACGTTTCTTTTTTCACAAAAGCGATGCAAATTTTTCTAAGTTCTTTTTTAATAATAAGAAGGAAACAATAGAATATCGCAAAAAGGAAAACTTTATTTATTTATAAGGTATTGTGGGCTCCTCAGCCTTACAGAAAAATTAAAATTACAAAAGAAGGGGAACGAGGTCAAAGAAGCACTGCTGGTGATACTCTCTGGAGATCTCCGCCAGACGAGCCCTTGCCTTTTTAGCCTGCTCCCGCTGATGTTGCCCACGAACTCGGGATGCCACGGAAACGCCAGGCACTCCATCTGCCGAGCCCTGGCTCGCGATCTGTCTCTTCTGGAATCACTCCAAAATAAGGGCCAAAGATCGGTCGTGCTTGCTCTTCGAGATGAGGCCAATCACATAGATCGTACGCATCTTGTCGAGTGCCTCGTCCAGCAACACTTCGGAAAGGGGGTTGTACAACCCCGGGGACCTCCTCCAGATTGCGTACATCAGCAATTGTAGGATGGACGACCGACGAGGAAGAAGATGGCTGATGTGGTCCTCGATGCGCTGGACTACACCCCGATACCTCTCCTCAGAAACGGACTGGTCGTACAAGTAGACATCATCGGGAGTGATGTTCTCTTCAATCGCGTAAATACGCCCGGCCATCTCAGAGAAGCAATATTGAAACAAACGCATCTCCTTCTCTATTTATAGCCTCCGCAGAATTCCAAAGAGGTCAAATTTGCGCGCGCATGGGCACGAATCCTGGGATTCGTTCAATTCTTCCAATACTGTATTGACACGTGGCGGGTATCCCGTATTTCTCGGCAAATCGAAGTCGGAATGACGTGGATCTTAGAACGCCTCGCCTCACCTATGCGTTTCTGCCACGTGCCGCCTACGACGGTCACTCTTACCGATATTCACACACCAAGGAAGGTCGAGCAACACCTCGCAAAACCGAGCAGCTTCCCTGTTCGGTCCATCCTTAGTGGGTAACTTCTTACCCATCTACGCTAAGGATCAAAGTCCTCGCCAAGAGGCCACCGAGCAGCTTCCCTGCTCGGTCCATCCTTAGTGGGTAACTTCTTACTCATCTACGCTAAGGATCAACGCCCTCGCTAAGAGGCCACCGAGCAGCTTCCCTGCTCGGTCCATCCATGGCTGGTAGTTCACTATCCATCGATGCCAAGAATCGAAGCCCTCGTCAGGAGGCTACCGAGCAACTTCCCTGCTCGGTCTATCCTTAGTGGGTAACTTCTTACCCATCTACACTAAGGATCAAAGCCCTCGCCAAGAGGCCACCACGCAGCTTCCCTGCTCGGTCCATCCGTGGCTGGTACTTTACTACCTACCGACGCTAAGGATCGAAGCCCTCGTCAAGAGGCCACCAAGCAACTTTCCTGCTCGGTCCATCCTTAGTGGGTAACTTCTTACTCATCTACGCTAAGGATCAAAGCCCTCGCCAAGAGGCCACCGCGCAGCTTCCCTGCTCGGTCCATCCATGGCTGGTAGTTTACTACCCACCGATGCCAAGGATCGAAGCCCTCGTCAAGAGGCCACCGAGCAACTTTCCTGCTCGGTCCATCCTTAGTGGGTAACTTCTTACCCATCTACGCTAAAGGTCAAAGACCTCGCCAAGAGGCCACCGAGCAGCTTCCCTGCTCGGTCTATCCTTAGTGGGTAACTTCTTACCCATCTACGCTAACGATCAAAGCCCTCGCCAAGAGGCCACTGAGCAGCTTCCCTGCTCGGTCCATCTTTAGTGGGTAACTTCGTACCCATCTACACCAAGGATCAAAGCCCTCGCCAAGAGGCCACGAGCAGCTTCTTTGCTCGATCCATCCATGGCTGGTAGTTTATTACCCACCGACGCCAAGGATCGAAGCCCTCGTCAAGAGGCCACCGACGCCAAGGATCATAGCTGGTAGTTCACTACCCACCGACGCCAAGGATCGAAGCCCTCGTCAAAAGGCCACCGAGCGGCTTCCCTGCTCGATTCATCCTTAGTGGGTAACTTCTTACCCATCTACGCTAAGGATCAAAGCCCTCGCCAAGAGCCCACCGAGCAGCTTCCCTGCTCGGTCCATCCTTAGCGGGTAACTTCTTACCCATCTACGCTAACGATCAAAACCCTCGCGAAGAGGCCACTGGGCAGCTTCCCTGCTCGGTCCATCCTTAGTGGGCAACTCCATACCCATCTGTACTAAGGATCAAAGGTCCTCAACCTCGGCGACGTCGACCAATCTTAAGCAAGGTGGTCGCCGGTCCTACTCGAGGGAATGGGCAAGTCTACACCTATCTACTTGGAAGGTACCAACCGACGTATCTTCAACGAGCGATCGCCACCTCGACTTCGGGGCCACAAGGACGCCGACCTTATACCGGCCTTTGCACACTTGACAAACAATTGGATTTAACTCGACGAGCGATCGCCAACTAAAGGACCGGCCGTCGACCTAGTGTTCATCAGGCGAGCAAAATGAAGACATTACCACGAAATGAAAACATCGCGACACAAATTTCTGCAAAAGGGCTTTATGTACAACTCGGAAGTCTTTACAAAGGTATTGTGGGCACCTCAGCCTTACAAAATCGCCCGAAGGCTTATAAAATTCCAAAACAAGAAAAGAATAAAAGGAAGGCAGGGAGATTCAGGCCTCGGGGCCAGGGAGAACCTCGACGTGCTCCGCGGCAGCGTCGGAAGCCGGGGTGGCAGCTTGAAGGTCGGCGCCCATGGCAGGAACTTCGGCACTGGGAGCCGGGGTGATCACCTTATCCCCAACGCCCCCACCGGGGGTGGCGCTTCCGGCGGCATCCCCTGCACCTCACCCTCGAGGGGGTACTCGAGCCGGAGCTTACCGTCGGGAAACTCCGGCATCAGCGCCTTGACGGCGTCGAGGGCATCATGCCAGATGAAGGCCGAGGCTTCGGCGAGGTCGGCGTAGAATTGGTCCGACGTCTTGTAGCTCTCCACCGCCTTCGCAGCCCAGAGGTCAGCGCGCCTCATTCCTTCTTTCATCGCCTCGTTTTCCCTCTTAAGAGTGTCTCGCGTCTTCTTCAGAGTGGCGGCGAGCACCCTGGCATCCTCCAACTTGGCCTCAACGGCCTTGTTGGACTCCATTAAAATTCGGATGGACTCCCGGCAGTTGGCGTTCACCCCTTCCTCGGCAGCCACCCGGTCTTCGAGGGCGGCGATCCTCTCCCTCGCCTGACGCAGCTCCCGTCTCAGGCTCTCCTCCCGCGAGGAAGACTCGACCGCTATCTGCAGCGCCAGAGCGATTTCCTCATGAACTAGAACTGGTATAAATGAAATAAGGCGTTACATTATATCCAACTACAAAATGAATTTCGTTCTCGAAATTCCAGGAACAAGAAAGATAAACAATCGAGAATCTACAAGAATAGGTGTGGAAACTTCTGTCGAATCTCGTATTCTCGTTCCCAAATAGATTTTCCGTGTGAGCGATTTTCCCAAGAAACAAGTACGAGAGGGATAACCTTGTTCTTAAGGACCTTTTCTCTTTGATCAACAATCGATATCGGTTGTTCCTCAAATGTCAAATCCTCCCTTACAATCAGCTCCGAATGATCCAGCACGTGTGTTTCATCTTGAACATACTTACGGAGTTGAGATACATGAAACAATCATAAACATTCGCCAAAGATTGTGATAACGCCAATCGATAAGCCACTTCTCCAATACGTTCCAAAATCTCGAAAGGCCCCACGAATCGAGGACTAAGTTTGCCTCGACTCCCAAAACGAATCACTCCTCTAGTTGGTGATATCTTCAAGAATATCAGATCACCAACAGCGAACTCTTGAGGTCTTCTCGATATATCGACCCAACTCTTCTGCCGATATTGTGCTGCCTTCATATGATTCCGGAGAGAATTAACTTTCTCCACGGTTTGCACGATCAAATCCGGTCCCAATAATCTCTGTTCTCCAACATCGTCCCAACGGTGTGAACGACACTTGCGACCATACAATGCTTCGAATGGAGCCATCTGAATAGTCACCTGAAAACTGTTATTGTAAGAAAACTCCACCAAGTGTAGATGATCCTCCTACGACCCTTGAAGTCCAACATGCAAGCTCTCAACATGTCTTCAAGAGTTTGGATCATTCTCTCCGACTGGCCATCTGTCTGAGGATGATAAGCGGTGCTGAACTTCAATCGCGTCCCCAAACTTTCCTGTAAACTCCTCCAGAAGTGCGATAAGAATCGGGTGTCACGGTCGGACACGATGCTCACAGGTACTCCATGCAATCTCACAATCTCCTGCATGTACCGTTCTGCCAACGCTTCCGTTGATTGACCAACTCGAAATTGTATGAAATGAGCTGCCTTGATCAATCGATCAACAATCACCCAAACTGCATTGTTGCCCTTTGGACTCCGCGGTAAAGCTGTCACGAAATCCATGGTTATATGTTCTCACTTCCATTGAGGAATCGGAAGTGGTTGCAATAAACCAGCAACCTTTTGATGTTCAGCCTTAACTTGCTGATACACCAAGCACTTTGCTACAAAGCGAGCAATCTTCCTTTTCATGCTTTCCCACCAGAAATGCCGTCTTAGATCGCGGTACATCTTCGTGCCTCCTGGATGTACGGAATACGCGGAACTGTGCGCCTCCTTCATAACTTCTTCGCGAATATCTCCTTTTGGCACACACAAACGGCTACCATATCGCAACGAACCATCTTCATGAATTAACAAGTCCGTACGAAGTCCAGCTTCTACCTGTTCTCGAAACTTCTGCAATCTTGGGTCCTGTGACTGTGCTGCTTTAATACTCTCGATCAACAACGACTGTACTTGCAGCTGCATCAACTGTCCCGAAGAATGCGGTAGCACAATCTCCAACTCGAATCTCCGAAAATCCTTGATAAACTCCTTCTATGCAGTCAACATCCGAATTGCTGGCAACCGACTAAGTGCATCCGGCACTACATTAATATTCCCCGGATGGTATTTAAGATCAAGATCGTAGTCAGCCATCAGCTCCAACCATCTACGCTGCATCATGTTAAGCTCTTTCTGTATGAACACGTACTTTAGGCTTTTGTGATCGGTGAATACTTCGACCCTTTCGCCCAATAAGTAGTGTCTCCAAATGTTCAAAGTGAAAATCATTGCTCCAAGCTCCATATCATGAGTTGGGTAATTCTTCTCATGGGTCTTCAACTGCCGCAATGCATAAGCTATAACCTTCCCATGTTGCATCAAAACACATCCCAAACATTTTCCAGATGCATCGCTGTGAATCACCAAACCTCCGAAACCGTCTGGTACGGTCAAAATAGGAGCGGTTATCAATTTTTACTTCAACGCCTCAAAAACTGACGCACATTTATCCGTCCATACGAACTGTACTTCCTTACGCGTAAGCTTGGTCAAAGGCTCAGCCAAACGGGCAAAATTCTCCATGAACCTTCTGTAATACCCGGCAAGTCCAAGAAAACTTTTGATCTCTGCTACGTTCTTCGGAATCGGCCAATCTCGAACTGCTGCAATCTTCTTGGGATCAACGGCGATTCCATCTCCGGATACAACATGCCCCAAAAACTTCTCTTCTTCAAGTCAAAACTCGCACTTGCTCATCTTTGCATACAATCTTTCTTGCCTCAATGTCTGCAGTGCGATCTTCAAGTGTTCTGCATGCTCTTCAATGCTCCTCGAGTAGACCAGAATATCATCGATGAACACCACTATAAACTGGCCCAAGAACGGTGAAAAGATTCGGTTCATCAAGTCCATAAATATCTCCGGTGCATTTGTGACTCCGAATGGCATCACTAAATACTCGTAATGTCCATACGGAGTTCGGAACGTAGTCTTGCAAATATCTTCTGATTTAACTCGGACCTGATGATATCCGGATCACAAATCCAGCTTCGAGAATACCCGCGCTCCACTGAGTTGCTCGAATAATTCGCCAATGCAAGGGATCGGGTACTTGTTCTTAATAGTCACCCGGTTTAATTCTCGATAATCGATGCACATCCTCCTTATGCCATCTTTCTTCTTGACTAGAAGAACTGGAGCTCCCCAAGGTGAATTGCTGCTATGAATCCAACCCTTCTCTAGCAATTCTGTAACCTGCTTCTTGACTTCTTCCAACTCCACTAGTACCATTGGATAGTACATCTTTGAGATCGGTGCTGCACCAGGAACAAGATCGATCGCGAATTCCACATCTCGTTTTGGTGGTAAACCCGAGATGTTCTCGAACACATCCATAAACTCTCGAACTACAACTGGTGCTTCCTCCTTATCAACTTCCAATGATGAAAGAACTTTGTTTGTCGGCCTAGCCCTAAACTCGACTGGCCCGACAGAAATGCTACCTCCAGCAAAAACAAACTCCGGATGTTCGGGAATCTGGAAAATCACTTTCTTTGTCCTACAATCAATGTGAGCATGGAAAGTGCCGAGAAAATCCATTCCCAAAACAACATCATAGCTGTCGGTATCAATCACCAAGAAATCAGCAAATAACTCCCGTACGCAAATAACAACTGAACAATCCTTGCATTCGCTACTAGATATGATCTTCCCATTCCCAGTGTATATGTCCCAAAAACTAGATAGGGTCGTGCAAGAAATCGAGTGTGCAGCAATAAACTTGGACAGCATAAAACAATGGGATGCACCAGAATCGAATAATATTAATGCGGGAAAATCATGAACAAGTAAGATACCTGAAACAACTTCCTCTGAAGCCTTGGCCTCTTCAGCCATCAGAGTAAAGGCTTGAGCTTGGTTGGGTCCCTGAGTCAACTGCTTCTGCCCCTGAAACTGCTTCTGCGGTGGCTTCTGAACATCATCTTTCATACGAAGCTTCGACGGACAAGCATTGATAATATGATCCGCCGATCCACAAACCAAACAAATTCCTAGCATCCTTCGGCAATCTCTTTGCACATGTCCGGGTGAATGGCAGTAGTCACAAATCACGCTCTTTCTCTGATTGGCTACGACGGGCTTCTTCATCGGCGCTACGCCACGTCGGTTCACCGGAATTCCTCTGCGTATAGGTGCTCGGTTCGGCATAAACGCCGGCTTCCATACCACAACTGCCTGCTGCTGCGTACTCCCAGTCTTCACTGATAAGCTCTGCTGTTCTCTGGCCGCTTTAAGCACTTGCGAGAAAGTGGTCAAACCCAGAGATATAATATGCCTCTGGATGTCCACATCAAAACTGCGCATAAACCTTCGTGCCCTATCAGCTTGTTTGGACACCAAAGGTTCAGCGAATCGACTGAGCCGTGTCCACTCAGCCGCATGCGCATCCACGGATCCGCCATTCTGCTTCAAATTGATAAACTTTTCTTCCATTTCCTCCCGTGTAGTCTGCGGGAAGAACTTCTCCAAGAAACTCTTCGAAAAGTCTGTCCAACTGATCGCTTGGGTAAGCGGGTCTCTTCCACAAGCCACCATTCACGGGCATAGTCCACCAATTGGATGCGTACCACATCCACTCTCTTGTCCTCTGGAATCTGTGCCGCAACGAGCAAATTCTCCATATCAACCAGCCACTGCTCCGCTGGCAACGGCTCCTCCAGACCAGTAAAGACGGACGGACCAAGTCTCCTAAAATCCGCCACGGTACCCACACGCTCTACTGGTTTCGCCACAACATTGTTTACGGACTGCTGGACGGTCCGCAAACCTTCCTGAAAAGCTTCGGCTTGCCGCTGGTTCAGCACGGTCTGCAGCTTCTGGTCCTCAAGCATCCCACGTATTACTCCAAGCAAAGCGGCGTCATCAACACGCCTCTGGTACGATCTCAGATTTCTGTCTGCCATGTTCCTGAAACCATACACCGAAAAGGATTAGTATGATAACAAGATTCAACTTTTGATGAATAATGATCATAGATCAAGGATATGAATCAAGATTAGAACTCCAAGTTACTTAAATAGAGTACCGCATTGTAACCATGCCGCGGTACATAGTTACAATCACATAACTCCACTCAAGTCGCCCAAATCCTAGAGATAAACAACAGGGAAACAAAATTTTCAAGTCGAGATGCAAAGAGGTTTGCATATCGTCAAGGTAAGGATCAGGAAGAAGTTAAGATTCAAGAATAGCAAGAGGGTAAAGTGGCAGGACATGTTTCTAATCACGAGTATTCTGATTCGTGTATTGGGTCTAATACCCAACTACAAAAGAATCAAACCCGATAAACCTAAATCCTATGGCTCTGATACCAAACAAACCCTGTCACGCCCCGCTTCCCAGAGTGCGCTAAAACCGGCACGTGACAGAGCCAACCATGCTACCTGTGGCTAGGAAGCATCCCTCCACAGTCACATTACAGCTCTATAAGATATCAAGAACAGTAAAAAGAGAAATAAACTATCTAGTACATGTCCATGAGCCAAAATAAACGAGTCAAGAAATAATATGCGGAAGCAATAGATCCAATAAACAATAATAATCTGGTATGTACGTCCCAAATACGGGCTCACATCAGGAATGAAAATGCTGGAAGAAAACTAAACTAAAATACTAACAGGCCTTCACTGCTCGGCTTGTACACTGAAATACTCCTGATCGGTCAGCTGCAAAGGTAGAGGATCTGGGCCATGCAAAACCCAGACGTCAGTGCGTCATAATATCAACAATAATATAATCAGGAGATAACAGGATTTGCAGGCATGGGTATGAACAGTAATAAAAGTATAACAGTAACACGAGTGTGGAACAGTGAAGAGTAAAAGCATATATGACGTGCAGTGAGTAATCTGAACTAAGCTACTGTGTTAACTACTCTCAAGTCTGTGAAATCAATTTAATGAATCGTCGATGTAACTCAATAGTATCCCGTGTATGCCCGGGACCACGGTCAAGATTCGGGCTGAATCCGAGACGTGCCGCTAGGCAGTAAACAGGTAACATGTACAGATGAATGATGTCAGCAGCATCATCCCGGGGCTGGCCTAGCCCATAAAACTGATCAGTATAAGTATCGAACTGTCGAGTTACTAGTCAGGTTTCATCATTGATTTCCCCATACCCCCAAGTTATGTGTTCAAGTCAGGTATTGATAAATCTGAAGCTAATGCCAACACAGGATCAAGCAGGAACATGTTTGTCTATACAGACAACAGGATATGTCCATCGGGACAACATGTCAGAATTGTCGGCATTAGAAGCAGGATCAGGTAACATGTCAAGTAGTGATATATCAGGTCATGTCAAGTAGTGCACAGGTATCAAACGGGTGCTCATAATCAAACTGTAGCAAATATTGAATCAGGGTGAAAGTACGGATGTACAATAAAAGCATGGATGCACAAATATCGATCAGGGGTTACATCATGACTATGTAGGGTGTACAATATCAAGCATGGGGTGTCGATATAACAACAATATGTAATAATGTGCCATGGTATGCAAATAGATATAGAGTTAATGGTATGGATGCACAAATATCGATAGGGGTTATATTTAAAATTCCAATACTAATTAGGATGAACTTTATTAAGAATGGGGTGTTACTACAATAATAATATGAATTAATGTGATCTATAGATGCAGTTATATATATTTTAAATGATATGGATGCAAACGGGTATCCGAAAACAGTAAAACTTCAGTATGGATGTACAATGTGATAAACGGGTAATATTTTACTCATATGGATGCATAATACTATACCTAACATGTAGCAAGATGATTTAGCATGCGACTAGACATGTAAATAATGATACAGATGCACACGGACGTCATATAACAGTAAAAAATGATAAACTGGTAAATGCAGGAGGCACAACTAAATACCATGAGATGTAAATATTCCATTTGGTACAGTATATAGTAATATAGTATGTAACAAGATAGGTTTGCATGCACTAGATGTGAAATAACTTGTACGGATGCATACGGATGTCGTAAAACTATAAAACTAAACATGGGATGCATGATTTGAAATGCAAGTGTTATATTTATTTAAATAGATGTAAATACAGTAATGTAGCATGTAGCAAGGTAAACTTGCCTCAACGGATCGCGAAACGGATATGTACGACACGTCCGACGTTGGTAAAACGTCGCAACGCACGCACGACATACGGGACGGATCCAAGCAATGCAAGAAGGTGATTACGCAGGTAAGGTATGTCTACTGGGTCGTCTGGATCGTCGGCGTCAAGCACGGCTCCGGCGATCGCTGGAAATCCAGAAATCAAGAAAATAAAGAAAAAGAAAAGAAAGAAGAGGAGGAAGAAGAAGAGAGAAGGAATGAGGCTTACTGGGGTTGTGCACAGGGGTCAGGAGAGAGGTGATGGTGGCGACGAGATCAACGGCGGCGAGGTGACAAGGCTAGGGTTTGGCTTCGAGGAGTTAGGGTTCAGGCTCGGGTGTAGGTGCAAGCTGGGGTTGGGTGTGCGGGGATTTGGCGTAGGAGGGATAAGGGAAGAGGAAAGGGAGAGGAGGAGATGGTGGTGGTGACGGCGAGGTCAAGGGATTTGTAACAACTCCAATTTTTGTATACATAAATTTGATTTAAATTTGAAGTATAATTGGAGTATTTAATGTTGCTGATATCACTTTAAGTATCTATTTTCCTACAATAATTACAAGAAGGAGCTTGTAGCTCATTGGTAATACCTTGCACTGCTGAACCAAGCTATCAGAGTTCAAATCCCATAACCCCCTGTTAACTCCAATTTATTAGATCGGTCCTCAAATGTTAAATACAATCAATTTAATACAAATTTTAATGCTTTTTATTTAATTTTTTATAATTTTTTTTAATAAACAAAACCTTTCACCTACCATACCCTAGCTACCCTATAAATAGACCCCTACCCCTACCCTCTCATTCCAAAACTTTAGATTTACTCTCTTGAAATTTCCACAAGAAAGTGTGCTTTGAAACCGAGTTCACGGCGAAGCGCTGACGGATTCCGGCGACGTTCTTTTAAGCAACCGGCGACGAAACAACACCTCGGCAATTTCCCTTGTTCCTCTATACTCTTTAGAAGAGTTTGAAACCCGTAAGTCCCATTCTTCTCTCTTTTCTATTTCTCAAAATACAACTTTTTAAAACCCGACGGAAATCGGAACAAACCGATTTCCGATTCGGTTTTTCTACAAAATCTCACTTGTCACCCATACCATAATACCTAAACATATTCATGATGACCATTAATCACATAACATTTAATTTGGACAAAGTTTCTCACATGAAATGATAGCTTTCTTGTAATATCGTATTCTTTTCACAATAATACCATAATGTTTATTTTTCTTCTTCTAATCAATTCCATCATTCCTAAACATATTCATCTTGATCACTAAACTTGTAAAAATCAATTTGAATGAGTTTTCACACATGAAATGATAACTTTTGCAAATACCGTATTCTTTCACTTAAATATCCTCATGTTTAATTTATTATGTTTAACCCCTAAACATCACAATACCTTAAAATAAGTCACGAGGTAATGACCTACCTCCACACACACGCAAATACAACCTTAATTGATATCATCAAAATTTAGAATACGAAAATACAAGATTTTACATTAAAATACCATAATCTTCATAAAACCATTCTTAAAAGATTTTAGATTTGTTATACTTTTTAGTAAATAGTTCTTACTAGGAAAATACGATAAGTTGTGGACATCAATCGTTTATCTAAACTGACATTGTGGTGTCTAGGCTAGGCAAGTGAGCTTGGGTAACTTTAAAAGGCCCGCCTCACGATTCGTGAGCGGATCCCTCCCTCCTCACTTGTACTTACCTGGCCACAATTGACGGTGAAGAGGCGATTTGAGACTTCTAACGACTTGTCGTTTAGACCATTTAGAAATAGGCTAGTTGGCTTAGGAAACCCTAGAACCTAAAATACGGAAAATTACACTTTTCAAATAAATACCTTTTAATTTATAAAACCGTTTTCTAAAAGATTAGTATTTTACAATCTTTGCAAAGCGCCGCTATAACCCATCTTTGGGGAACCCGTTCGGGATCGTGCGGTTTATTACACACCCTCGGGCTAGTAGTGCGAGATTCAGACCTCCGCAAGGAGCATTCGGTCTCGAAAGGTTTAAAATACGACATCTTAAGAAAATGAGATTTTTGAAATATAAAATATTTATTAAAATTATTTTTGTATAAACATATGTATAACTATCTTTTAAATACCTATTTTTATTATAATATAAATATTCCATTTTTTCTAAAATCATAATAATAAATTTTACACTAAAATACCATGAATTTCAAATAAATCAATATTATAAATTAATACTTTTATTAGGATATATTCACTAGAATAACAAAAATAAAATTTACCCTCATTACAACCCTAAAGACGAATAATAAATACTTGAGGTGTATTTTGAAAACTATACAAAAGTACTTTTTACATAAAATTCCCTCAAGTTTTATAATTTACAATAAGGACCCTAACAATTATAGAACTTCAATTACATTTCTTTTAGTCTGATTCGGGTTAGAGTCTGACTAATTCTGACTTGAATATGATTCAAGTCAATCTATATTCTTAATAATCCAACTCAATATGAACACATGAATTCATGAATACAATTACCAGTTTATACAATCTGGCTGAACCGAACCATGGATATATTCCTTCTACATGATTTCCAGTATTCCATTTACATGACTCTACGGTTATAACCGTTTCCTGATATCATGGTTTCGGTCAGTCAGTCAATCAATCATACAACCAATACAGTTTACAAGATAACAATACTGTTAAAACACTACGGGGTTTAAAGGGGTAGATTGGTACGGAAGGTGTTAAAGGTGGCACGAGGTGGTCAGATTAAGACACCTAACCTATATTCTGTTGCTGTTGTACCGTGGCTTAACGGTTCCTTGTACTTTCCGTTTGCCCTGGTCTCTAGTATATAGAGACCCCCTCTCGTATATACTGGCATCCTTCTGTACTAAGCTACAAACAACAGCGTTAACATAACATTACAACAATAGTTTATACTTTAAAATGTATCTTCTTATTCTGTCTTCTCTACTTCCCTCTTGCCTTTGGGACTTACCGAGCGATCTGTTCGCTGACGACATTCTGTTTCTCTCTTCTTTGAATGTCGTTAGGTGACTTAGACCCGGCGGAAGTTGAGCCACCACAAGAAGATTTGGAGCATTTTGCCTAAGACCCAGCAGTATAATTTCATTGTACACTTTTTCTTTTCAGTACTTTCCATTTCCTGTTATGCCAATGTTTAGGCATTTTATTTCAGATGTATTTCTTTTTCATGTATTGTACAAAAAATGTTAATAAGTAAAAGTTGCTGTTCTTTTTATACTCTTGTCTCTTGTGTAATTATTTCTATATTGCTTAGCTACGCTTAGCGTATGTACTTCTGAGTACATACGTAGCGGACCTCGTCGCGTCCCCTTCGCCGTACACTGGGAAGCCGGGCGTGTCAGGATTGCCGGCGACGAGGTGTGCAGGGTGACGGTGATGGGTTCTGTTGGGGTTCTTGATGTGCAGGGTGCTTGGGAATGGAGGAAGAGGAAGAAGAAGAAGGAGATGACGAGAAGGGAGAGATGAGGGTGAGGTCGAGGATGAAAAGAGGTGATGAGGTTTTAGGGTTAGGGTTGAGTAACTGTGGGTTTTCTCATGGGGGTGCTCGGCTTTAAAAGAAAGAAGGAGGGAAAGAAGAGATTTGTGAAGGGAGGTGATGCTAAGCGCGCGGGCGGTGACCAGAGCCGAGAAATGAATAGTGACTGCGGGGGGAGAGAGAAAGAGAAAGAGAAAGAGAGAAGAGAGCAGGTGGAGTCGGAGAGAGAGGGTGAGAGAGAGAGAGTTGTTATAAAAAGATTTTAAATTAAATTAAAAGATTTGTAAGTTATGTAAATTTTAAACAGTTGATTTATTTTTAATAAAAATATTATATTAATAAAATTTGATTTTCTCGTAAATACAAACTTAGTCCAAAACATGCCCGGGTCGGGTCTAAAATTTAGTTTCAAAATATGATAAAGATATGCGACGACCAAAGTAAAAAATGAATGTCCGGATAACGAAAATGTATACCCCCAAGAACGGATGCAGGTACGTGCGCGTAGCCATCCAAACAAGTCCGTTTCACTGAGCGGGACGAGAACAAGATGCGCGGATGCTACAACGGGGCTAGAGGTATCATGGAGGCCATGCAATATATTTTAAAAATATTTTATGTGACTTAAAATGTTATATTGTAAAAATGCAAATGCCAAATAAAATACCAGTATGCAAGATGTATAAATTAAAATAAAAGTGCACGAGTCTACGTAACAAGTCAGGATAAACCATAAACATGAATCAAGACAGATTTCAAGCATGCGGATCGGGTCGGATGCAAATACAAATGTCAAATATACTATTCGCACCCAAAACACAATAAATGAGAAAAATACCATAAATAAAGAAATACATGAACTAGAACTAGTATAAATGAATTAGGATGTTACAATGATACTCAATACTGAGAACTCCCCAGATCACGACGCGTGGCAGATGACGTGTCCCAAGGCTTACGAGAAAGGAGTAAGAACGGTATGTTGAAGGCGTACCCCGAGCCTTCCTCTCGAGGATGTTCCCGACCCTCGGTGGCCTTCTAGACCACTCCTATGCTCGTCTTACAAATAACCATTGGCATGCCTCCGAGTTCTCCTGCACGCGCTTCCTCAGCCCTCCCAGCTCGCCTCCGAGTTATCACAGAACCAAGCTTTCTCGGCCTCCCGCTCGCCTCCCGCCAAGCTCTGCTTCCTCGGTCTCATCGACCGACCGAGAGCGCAGATCATCAGCGTCCCGGACATGGCTCCGCGAATCTCGCCATACGCGAGATATCCGCCGCCCCACGATCCCGCGTCCCACGCCATCACGTTCCCCCGTTAATACGGGCGTATCTCGCCATTAATGGAGGATCCTGCCATTCGCGCAGGCGTGACTCCAAGAGCGTAACGGCCGGCGTAAATCTCACGCCCGCCAGCCCATGGCTGCCACTATATAAACCCCCTCTCAGACGACTTAGGTAAGGCAATTCTATTCTAATATGTCGCTTCTCTGCCCAAATACCTCGGCTAACTTGATCATCGGAGGGTCCACGGTGGTATAACCACTCCGGGACTTCCTTGCAGGTAGCTCAGCTTCATTCCAGGCAAGCCCACTGAGATCCAGACGCATCAAGAGGCAACCCTCGAATCCAATCTCAGTCATCCATCAACGCTCGCTGCAGATCAATGGAAGACAACATCTGAAGAAGATCCTGAGCTCCATCAGATAGACAACAAAGAAATTTCCGTAACCAAAATATTGCAAGATCTGAATGGAAAAAAAAACAAAAAAAACTTTTTAACTATCCAACTCCAAAAGAGAGAACATGTTAAGCAGCCAAAATGTCTGCTGTAGTGTTTTTGAGGGGTTCATACCACTTGCTTTCGATCACCATACCTAAGAATATGGAACCTCCTTGATTTGCCTCAGAAAAGAGTTAATTTGTATGAATTAACTAAACAATATGTTAGATTATTACATTAATTATCATACATATTTTGCATGGAAGTGGGATCCACTATATCGCATGGGACTCTACGCGTGAAATAGAGCAAAAAAGAGATGTGAGGTGCAGATCCCTTTTTGAAACGGAACCACCACCACCACCTCAATATACATAATCTCCGGTGTTATTTACCGATCCAAAACGACCAACATGATCAATACGCGTACCTGTGCGCGCATCAGATAAACATTTTTTTTGTACATATCCATGGCTGTTGTTTTCCTATGATTTTCCCAACTATGTGACATATATAATGTTATGGGCAACAATATTTGATTCAGATGATGAATCTACCGATGAGCAATTCCCAAATGACTCCAAATAATGTTGTTGTGGAGGACACTTTTTCCACTCATATAACCAAATTTTAACATAAGGTTTGGCTCATTAAATGTTGCGCAAAACTTTGGTCCACATCACCAATTGTCTTGAAATATACTACTGCGAAATTTGTGAATCTTACCGGCGAATGAAATGGAAAAAGGAATTACTTATAAGAGTTATCATACTCTGTATATATTGATCTAGCCATTGTACAAGTAACCTATCCCTTTCCAGAAGCAAAGAGTACTAGCTAATGCATACACAAATTAATTTCACTACCTATAATTCTCAAAGTTTATACCACACTTGGAACATAATGTTTCTAGAAGAGGTACATTTACCTTTACAAGCCCAACGAATCCCTCAATTCTATTGTGTCCAAAGGCTTGTGAAATTCATGAAAGTCATTGGTTACAAGGAGTCGACAAACTTCTTTCATCGTGGGGCGAGCCTTTGGGTTGGCATGTAAGCATCTAAATGCCACCATTCCCATTAAAACCACTCTTTCTATAACATTATTTTCTGTCGGAGCACCGATGCGTGGATCTAGCAAATCGAATATTTGTTGCTCCCTCAACGATGAAATGGAGGAGATGAGTTCACCGGGATGCCTTCCCATTAGAATTTCTAATGTTACTACACCGAAGCTATATACATCACACTTCTCAGTCACCGCCGCTGTTTGAGAAAGCTCTGCGAGAAAAGGAGACTAAAACGCTTCAAAAATATTAACAAAAACAAAACTGTCCAAAAAATAAGTGTCTAATATTTTCTCAATTTGCTATTGAAGTAGGGACATTCACGATGCAAATTACTTTTAATTGCATGACAGATCCATAGTAAAATGAAAATATTAGTGTTTCTGGCTAATGATTGGCATTCAGACGGTAATAAATTTAGAATAAAAATTATCATTTATTTAGTAATCGGTTCAGATAGGAAATATGTCTCAAGTGCCCCCATCAACTTAGATTTTCTAAAGATAGTTAAAAAAACACTTAGATTTGATAATTCAACTTAACCAAATCTATGATGGGAGGCAAAATTACACTCTTACATAATGCAACTAGAAAATCAATGGAATAGATACTATAGCAAATTCACGCCCCAAAATGAACAAATAAATTGTGATTATTGCTTGAAAGTTTTTCATGGAAAAGTTCTGGTATCATTGCTAAACATAAATTTGTCATCGTTCATAGAATTAGTAGACTGATGGCAATTTTTTTTTGGGGGGGGGGGGGGGGGGGTTGTAACATGTTTATACTTTACACTAGTATGAATTATTATATTTTTTTATATGCCTGCATGTATAAGAGAGAGAATGAACTTAAAATATATGATTTGACTTATAATAATAATAAGATTAGTTCAGTTTTTTTCGGTCATTATTACGAAGGCATCTTCCTAACACTGTAATTTGTAAGGATTACAAATATAGACCAATGGTTTATTCTAATTTCTGATTATTCATTCGATATAAAATACTTGCCTGGTGCAACATATCCACAAGTTCCTGCAAGACTGCTCCAATTTGATGAATCGGACTGTAAAACCCTGGCAATGCCGAAGTCTGATATATATGCTTGATATTCCGCATCCAAAAGAATGTTGCTGCAAGTAATATCTCGATGTACAATAGGTAGATCGTAGTCGTGGTGCATATAAGACAAAGCTTGAGCTACATCTTTGACAATATAAACTCTTTTGATCCAATCTAAGTCCGTTGACCTTTCCTGGTCACATAGAATACTATTTAAACTTCCCCTTTCGATATATTGATAAACGAGAAACTTGCAATTAGAATGAGAGCAGAACCCATGCAGTTTCACTATATTGCGATGGCGGATATTGATCAGCATTCCAATTTCATTTTCAAAAATTTTGTCATATATTGTCCCTCCTTCGACTGAGTGGAGCTTTTTCACAGCAACAACTTGTTTTGTTGGAAGTTCTACTTTGTAAACGGAACCACATCCTCCGGTCCCAATCGAAAATTTCTCACTGAAATTTTCAGTGGCCTCCATAATGTAATTATATGCTGCACTTCCATCAAATCTCAGTGCTGAGAATAAATCTCCAAGGATAACTTCACCCCCATTTTCTGTAAGAGATTTTTCTCTTCGATGATATAATATAATATGAAGAATTGCAGCTAGAAGAACCAAGGCACATGAAAGAGGAACTATGATAAAGAGCGCATCATGAATTTTTCGAGAATGGTGATGAATTCTTGGTGTTGAAGGGCAAGGAGGCAAACCTGACACAACGCCACATAAATCTTTGTTGTCGCGAAAGCATTCCCTTGGAGCCTTCTCAAACAATTTGCTATCTGGAACGGGACCCTCTAAATTGTTGAATGATAAATCAATTGATGACAGGCTCAGCATATTTCCCAAAGAGGACGGAACAATACCGGATAGGTTATTGTGGGACAAATTCAAATTTGTCAACATCGACAAACTTCCAAGTACTGGTGGTATCTCTCCCGTAAGTGAATTGTAACTCAAGTCTAGCACTTCTTGCAAGTATTTGAGCATAGACATTTGATGTGGAATGCTCCCTGTCAGCTCATTTCGGCTTAAGTTCATGAACTGTAACTTAAAGCAGTTTCCTATTTGTACCGGTAGTTTACCGGTGAAACGATTATCAGACAGATCTAATTTAGTCAAGTTGGACGCATTTCCAATTTCTAAGGGAATCACTCCTGAAAGGTCGTTGTTACTCAGGATCAATGTGAATAAGGAGTTTAAGCCTCCTAGCTCTTTAGGTATCTCTCCTGAAAGTTTATTTGAAGAAAGGTCAAGGAACTGCAGACTGGACGAATGCCCAAATTCAGAAGGCATTCTTCCAGTTAACCTGTTCCCTGAAATCTTTAAGCTTGTGAGGTTTCGACAATTTGCCCAATTAGTTGAGAGCTCCCCATGCAGTCGATTGTAGCTCAAATCAATGTAGTTAAGATACGGATATACCCCAAAATCTTGACTTATATTCCCGCTGAGGTTATTTCTATAAATGCAGACTCTGGTTAAGCTTGTGCAATTCCTTAAACTCCTTGGGATAGGTCCTATAAAATGGTTGTTAGCTACACTTAGATGCTGGAGTGATCCTCCCTTACATATGTCTGATAACAAAGGTCCGGTGAAATTGTTGTTAGCCAAATCAACGTAAACGAAGTTTGTAACATTTGTCAATTCTTGAGGCAATGGACCGGACAACTGGTTGTCTAAAACTTTCATAAAAGTTAGGTTTTTCAGATTACCGAACGAAGAAGGGATGATGCCCGTTAGAAGGTTGCTAAACAATGACAAATGAACGAGGTTCATTAGGTTCCCGATTTCATGTGGGATGGTCCCAGAGAGATAATTTTCCGCAAGGTACAAGGTTTGGAGCTCTGTCAGGTTCCCTAAACTTGAAGAGATGGGGCCATGGAATTTATTGTTGTTCAGGTACAAGGCATGCAGCTTTGTAAGATAACCCAAGCTCGAAGGGATGGAACCATATAACTCATTGCCCGAGAGGTTCATCTCGAAAATCTGAGAGAGATTGGATAAAGAGAGCGGCAAATCTCCCGACAGTTTGTTCCAAGACAAGTCAAGGGAGGTCAGATTGGCGAGCAAGCCAATGCTCGATGGGATGGGCCCAAAGAGGTAGTTGCGTCGGAGGTTAAGGCGAGCGAGAGATGGAAGTGAGTCAAAATCAAAGGAATCAAGCTTACCTACCAAGCTAGCACGGCGCAGGTTAATCTCGGTCACAATTCTTCCTCCTTCACACACAATCCCAAACCACGAGCATGGATCGGTCTCGGGAGTCCAAGAACTGAGGATGCTGCTACCATTGTTTCGAAGAGTGGATTTCCAATTAAGGAGAGCTCTAGCTTCATATCCTAGAATAGGAGCATTCGATGAGGAGACAACAAAAGGAACAGGAAAGGGATCAAGAAGCAAGGTTAAAAGAATACACAAGGATACTAGAGTTAAGAAGGGTTGAGAAGGAGAACCCATAAAGCTAAACTTATGTTTGGTGTTGGGATGAGATTTGAAGGCATCAACTGATTCAGATTTTATAGCTAGCAATCAGGTCAAGCAAGGTCCTTGGCCACAACAATAACCTATTCTGCCAATTCTATTATCCAAAGCACACGGCAGGAAAAAAATGGTATAGCTTTGGGCACACAATGTATATAATATGTGTAGATTTCTAGCTCATGACAATAAATTTGATTCTTCAAAGACTTATCATGCACAGCCAACGTCTCCTTTGCTCAATATCCAACTTCTTGCAGCTATATTCCGAGTCGTCTTCGTCAATGAGGGCCCTGCTTCTCTAGTTGTTAATACTAAATCACGAATTGATGTCATTTTAAATTCAGATAATACTAAATCTTTATCCAGATGATGTGCAATATGCAGACCAAAGCAAGAAGAAAATAGGGCACACAACAGCAATGACATCATTCTCTGTACAGGGCAACAACCTAAGAAGAAAAAAACTTGGGAGCTTGAAACTAAGCTAGTTTGTCAGCAAAAACTTGGGAGCAAAGAATTGATGTATGATTGATGGATAATGCACCAGCCATTGAATAGGAACCATCAACCAATAGGATGTTAATATAAGAGAGATCGGGCTGTGAGATTATGAGCCTTTCGGAAGAGGAGGACTGCGATCTTGACCCTAGGACTACTGCCAAATCTCCGGCGAGACACTTGGCAACGCCTTTGCCTCGTGAAGCTCACTGGAGACCTAGGGCACCAGCCCACCCTGTCGGGACACTATTTCACGAGCAGAGAGGTGGTCAGGCGAATTGGGGGATGTCGACACTGATGAACAACAACGCCGGTGGGGCTTCCTCGAGACCTCAATACGCTGAGGTTCATACTAGAGGCAGGAGCTCCGAGGGGGTCGCCAGCTTGGAGCATTTGTTACTCAGAAGAGAGAACGTGAAGGTAAAAGACCAGATGTGCTGACATAGGATTCAGAAAAACTGAAAACAACAGAAGGTTTTTTGTTTACTTTCTGCTTATCTATGGAGATCTCAAGATTGAGTTTAGATCTATCAAAAATATTTGAAAATGGAGAAGTTTCTATGATTTGAAGCTGAAGAGAGGCAGAGAGAAAGAAGAAATATAGAGGAGATTTTTTCTGCTTCTAGGTTTTCTAAATCTGTGAAAGCCCTAGGGAAGTTTTTTAAATTTTTTATTTTTTATATATAGGCTTATTCGGGCCGAGGTGAATTGTGTCAAGCCCATGTAAAACTCTTTCTCTTATAAAATTCAACTGGGACACATCCGGTTAATTCAAAAAAAATTAAAGATTTAAGCTTTCATAAAGAAAAACTAACCATTTGTCTTTCAAACAGAATTACTGAAGCAAACTAAGAAATGAAATAACCATGGGATACCATTTTCTTTTACTTAAAATTTCTTTTATTTATGGAGAAAGGTCATCTTCAATAAACTCCAATTTTGTTTTCTTTTATGTTCTTTCCATTTCTTGCTAATCTCAACACTTGTCAACCTCGCCAAGACACTTGCTATATAAGGCTAGTTTGGATGAGTGGTGTGAAACCATAGTTTTATAACCAAACCATATTTTGAAGTGTGTTCGGAGGAGCGGTGCAAAACTATGATTTGTAATTATGGCTTGTTTGGATAATCTATGGTTTTGAATATAAATTACCAAAAAAGACATGAATGCATTATTAATATTTGTATTTACTTTAAACATTAATAAATAATATAATAATGTCATAAATATTAATAAATATATATTTTTAAATGTAATATATAAAAATAATATTAAAATATTAAGATTCAAGCATTCAACTTTGATAGCAAGGGTTGCATACATTTAAAACTAATAATACTCAATGACGAATGGGTTCATCTTTTATACGATCACGGACTGCAGACATTGAATCTTGTGGTGGAGGCGGCGGCGGCTCTCGATATCGTCCAGTACTACGTCGTTCTTGTTCTTCTCGATAATCATCTTCCAGATGCTCTGGCCAAACATCTGGATCATTATTATAGCGTTGAAATTTCAAGTCACCAGAAGCATCCCTTCTTACGAAATTGTGCACCGCCATATTAGCATTAACAATTTTCACTGGATCTTCAAAACCATAATTAAGCATATTTTGCAAAATTGCAAATCGCTTCTTCTCCACCCTAAATGTTCTCTCAATTGCGCACCTTAAGCTTGAATGGCGGTACTTAAAAATTTCATTTTGGAATATTTTAGGTGTCACGAAAGTGTGGAAGATAATATCTTTCACATTTGTATGGAGGCATAAATCCATCTAAAATGTCATAACCAGAATCCACCAAATAATACATATCTAATAATTATATCGAACATGCACGTTATTAAGCAAACAATGTATTAAAGGAACAAGATATTAAATATCTTGATACTATAAATTGAATTTGATTATCTGGTGGTGGTTTAGGAAATTTGGATGTTGAACAACTCAAGGCTTCTGAAAATATCATGCTGTCATGTGATGTACCTTCCCATCCAGCTAATCCATAAGTGAAGGTGAAGTCAAAACCATATGTCGTCATAACATTCCGAGTCGGATAGCCCTTTCTCCTAACAAAGGTCACGACTTTCTCAGATGGTACATGACATGTTATATGAGTACCATCTATGGCACCAATGCAATGTTGGGAAAATGGCATATATTTACTGCTGCTCCTTATTTCTTCTGGACTATACCTGAATTCTGGGTCCAACGGCCGTATGATGTTAATGGCTAGCAACATGACACTACGCTGCACACGATAAAACATCATATGTATTGTGTCTCCGGAATGTTGGAACATTTCTCTTAATGCTCTATTTGAGTATCCTTGACCCACTATAATCATGAATATACTCACCATTTCATGTATTGAAATTTCCCTAGTTGGGGTTAGCCAATTCTTCTGTATTAGAGAGTTGCAAAGTGAGAGGAAGCATGGTCTCCATATCCTGAACTGTTCAAGACACCTAATAGGATGCCCATATAAGATTTCTTGTACTCACATTTGTCCCGTTAGGATAGAGTTTCTATAGGGTGTTTTAGTAAGATACTTAAGGACATATTGACAAGCGCGTGATGCGGCTGTTGTAACTATAATGTCATTTGTTTCTACTTCAAATTCTTCGTCACTCGCATCAGGTGATGCCATGCCAGGAAAATAGTTATGGATGGGTGAATAGGACTACAATGCCATCAAGTGATTGCTACAGAAAAATCCAAGTTCAACTAAGACAAAACAACAGAGTAAACAAAACAAAAACAAAAACTAAACTTAATGAAAAAGGAAACACAAGTTCAATTAATGACCCCAAAACCAATTAGCACTGTTACTTCAAATATCTCTTTTGGTGTTTCTTTTCTTTTTCAACTTTTTTCTCCAGCCAGATTTTTGAGCCGTTTCATTTTCTAAGGCAACAAACATTTCCCTGTTTATCGCCGATTCCATTATGTCGCGCCCCGCCTTCCAGAGTGCGCAAACTACGACACGTGACAGAGCCAACCATACTACCCGTGTCTAGAAAACATGCCTCCATAATCACATTACGGCTGTCTATAGAATATCAAGAACAGTAAAATATAAAATCTAACTGGTACAAGTCCATTTGCCACAGTAAATAGAGTCAAGAAAAATGCATAAGCGGAAATGATTCAAATCCAATAAACAACATTTGAAAACTTTTCCCAATATGGGCTCACATCGAGGAAATAAAACTGCGGAAATAAACTAAACTAAACATCTTTAAGTAACACATGTTCAATTCTTCACTGCTCGACTTGGTTGTTAAAATACTCCTGTTCAACATGCGATAAAGGTAGAGGAACTGGGCCATGCAAAACCCAGACGTCAGTATGTCATAATACCAAATAACAGTGATAACCAGGATATAATGATATAACTAAACATGAATATAAATAAATAACATAGATATAAACAGTGAGGTATGTGTGTGTATGTGATGTGTGATGTATAACCTAAAACTCTGCTTCTAGGTTATCTATTCTAAAAGTCTTTGAAATCAATTAATGCAATTCTTATCGTAACCCAACAGAATATATCCCGTTCATTCCCCACGGGATCACGGTAACAGGATTTATTCCGTAACGTCCGGAAAAACGGCAAACAAGTAATTATTCCGTAACGCCCGGAAAAATGGCAAACATGTAATTATTCCATAACGCTCGGAAAAATGGCAAACATGTAATAATATCCTCCTGAGTTACATTTCGGTTACATTCTTGATTTCCCCTTTACCCCCAGGTTTGTGTTCAAGCCAGGTATTGTCAATATAGATTTAATGCCAACACAAGATCAAGCAAGTACAGTTCTCGTCTATGCAGACAACAAGTTACGTCCATCAGGACAACATATCAAGATTGTTGGCATTAGTAACAAGATCCAAGTAACAAGTCAAGTAGTGTGTCGTAGACATGTCTGTGATATATATGTATCAATAGATACCCAAATGTGAAACTGTAACGAATATCGAAACACGTTTAATGCACGGATGCACATGTATCTATCTGTAACAACCTTTTGTACGTCCAAGACTACGTATGATGCACACTAGATAACGCGTTGTACTAATATATAGTATAATGATATCACGACGTTTCGGCATGCAATTAGATATGCGATTATCGGTACGGATACGAACGGATACTGTAAAACTGTAAATCTATAATATTTGCTGCATAATAAAATACATGTAATATTTTTATTCATATAGATATCGATATAGTAACATAGCATGTTGCAAGATAAACTTGCTTGATCGGATCTCATGTCGGGGTACGTCACGTTCGACGTCGGATAAACGTCGCGATGCAAACCACGCGCATGCAGGACTGGACCTGGCTGATCGAAGACGTGACTACGCTGGACAACGATGATGACTAGGTCGTCCGGATCATCGGCGACTCGTGCGACTCCGGCGAAACTGCCGGAAAACCAAAAAGCAAGAAAGAAAAGAAAAGAAAGAAATAAGGAAGAGAATAGAAGAGAAGAATGGGGCTGTGGTGTCGGCTCTGGGTGCTGGGGACAGAAGACAGGGGAAAGGGAAGGAGACGATGGCGACGATGGGCAGCCGTCGACGGCGAGAGGCAGAGCTTTCTTGGGTTGCTGTTGAGGTCGTCGGGGGAGTTGTAGGGTGTGGTGCCGGTGGTGGTTTGTGGTGTCTGGAGTTGGAGAGAGGTGAGGAGGTAATGGTGGTGACGACGGCGAGGGGAGAGTGATCGGCGGTGAGGTTTCTGGGGTCGCTTCGGGGCTGTGCAGGGATGGTCGTGGGTTGTTGAGGGTGGCAGGGATCTTGTCGGGGAAAGAAGTAGAGGAAGAGGAGGTCGTTAGGGTGATGAGGGTGAGGAGGTAAAGGTGATGAGGGTGGCGACGGTGAGGTCTTCAGCGATGGCTTAGCGATGGGTTCTTGGGTTGCTCGGGGTTCGTGGGTTCTCGGGGAGAGGTGTGCAGGATGTTCGAGGATGGAGAGGGAGAGGAGGTGGTGAAGGTGGTCGAGGTCGGGGGACGAGAGCGAGGGAATAAGGAAGTCGGCGTCGAAGTCGAGGGCTAGGTTTGGGTTGCGGCGAGGAACAGAAGAAAGAAGAAAAGAGAGGAGAGAAAGAGGTGGTGTAAATTAATATATTAGGTTATATATATATATATATATATATATATATATTCGAGAGAGAGAGAGACGGAGTGAAAGAGAGAGGAAAGAGAGAGACTGAGGGGTAGAGAGAGACGAGGAGAAAGAGAGAGAGAAACTTGAATATATTTAGTTAATAAATATATTATTCGAATGGTTTATATATAAAGAATATTATAATATTTATATTTGGATTATACAGCTATTATCAAAATACTCCGAAAAATACTCGGGTCACTTCTAAAAATCTGGTTTTAAAATATGGATAATATACGTATCAGTTAAAACCATAATGCGATATCCGGTTAAATAAAATGCATACCCACAAGAACGGATACACGTAAATACACGTAGCGATCCAAACGAGTCTGTTTTATCAATCTGGATATGAACACGATGTATGAATGCACTCACAAGATATGGGGTATGATAACAGGCCATGCTAAATATCAAAATATATTATTTAGCTATTATTTGTATTATTTAAACGATATGCAGATACTAAATAGATCATACATGCATATAGAACCTAGATGCGCACGGATCCTCTGTACTAGCAAATACATGACGTAATCTTAAAGCATAATGGGTTTCAGGCATACGGGTCGGGTCAGATACTATCCACAGCTACCAAATGCATTATCCGCACCCAAAACAATAATAAACAAGAAGTTGTCGCAAGATTAGGAAAATACCCAAATAAATATCATATAAATGCACCAGGGTGTTACACATTACGTCCGTAGCATCAATGTTCATCAACACTTATCGCATGTATTCCCGTACAAGCTTCATCACCTCGAATATGGATGGTACATAATTTTTTTATAAAATGCTCATGGATGAAGAACGGGATTTTATGTTTCGAGCTTCAATAAGATCCACAATACGGGATATATTATTTGTTATATTCTGTCACGCCCCGCTTTCCAGAGTACAGTAAGGAGACGTGACTTGTCACGCGACGTATTTACTTAGAAATAAACGCGTTAAGCGTAAATAAGTAATATAATATAAATATACACAAGAATGACATGAGATGTAAATAAACATCAACTTTTTATTTATTAAACATTTTTTACAATACAACTGAAAAGTAAATACAATGTGGAAAGCAATGCCTAAACAATGTCATGAATTGAAAGTAAAGTATATACAAGTGAACTAAATCTCGGGTTCCTCGATGAACTGCTCAAAGTCTTCTGAGCTGGGCTCGATCTCCAGAGTGTCGGGTCTTCCTGACAATATTCCAAAGAAAGAATAGAAAAGAAATGTCGTCAGCGAATAATCGCTCGGTAAGTCCCAAAGAGAAATAGAAATAGAATAGACAGATAGAGAGTATAACTGATATAATGTATGTTTGTTATCTTATCGCTGCTATTTGTAGTTTGGTACAGAATATGCCAGTGTATACGAAAGGAGTCCAACTATTCCGTGAAGGTATACGGAGCACAAGGAACCGTTAAGCCATGGAACAACAGCAGCGGATATTCAGGTTAGGTGTATTAAAGCGACCATCATCGTGCCACTTTTAACACATTCCGTACCAATCTATCCCTTTTAAACCCCGTAATGTTTATTGTATTTTTATGTAGTGATTTGTAGATATAAGACTTGCCGAAACCATGATATCAATTGTTCATGTAAACGGATAAGGATATAAACGGATAGTCATGTAGACAAGTCAATATATATCCATGGTTCGGTCAAATTAAGTCATGTTGATATAGATGGATTCATATTGTAATTATATCAAGTATGGATTGTATTCGGAGTAAAGTGAGACTCTGTTTGAGTCAGACACTTAAACAGAATTAAAGTCCTGAATTAAGTTTTGGAGTTATCGGTAACTGCTACACATGAACGACATGATTTATGATTTTTCCCAAGACAATTACCATATTGATAACCCCGTTTTAGTTGTCTGCCTTAAATAGGCAAGCACCCGCATTCTCCGGCTCCCTGAGGCTCAAGAGAATTAGTTCCACTTAAACATATATTTACCAGAGTCCTTATTGTAAATTAATATAACTTGTGGGGGTTTTTATGAAAAAATAGTTTTGACATATAAACCTCAAGTATTTATTTATCGTTTTTAGGGTTTTTATAGATATAATTTTTATAAGATGAGATATTCTAGTGGATATAAACCTAAATTGAATAGTATATGGTATTTTCATATAAAATAACTTGTATTGATTTGTAATGGTAGTTTCATAAAATTTGGGATTCCTTTGTTTAGAAAACATGGATATTTTTATGTATATTTAAAATAGATAGGTTGGTAATATTATATATAACTATTAGAAAATAAAATATTTATTAAATAGAAATCACGTTTTCTTAAAAAATTGTAATATAAATTTTATCGAGATCGTATGCTCCGTGAGGAGGTCTGCATCTCGCCCTACTAGTCCGATAGATGTGCGATAACCCACACCAACCAAATAGGATTCCCCAAAATAGGTTGTAAGGACATAATTGTATGGAATTTGATTAAAACAATTAAAAGATATACGGTTTTGATAGTTTATGGTATTTAACTGTAAAATTGGCCTTAGCCATAAAAATATTGTTTTCAAACCATCGTGCTATGTCATGATGAGTGTTGTGATGAGATAGGTCATTATCTCGTGAGTTTTTTAAAAGTAATATGAACAATATGATGAATTAATGTCGTAGGTAAAATTTGTGGTATTTAAACGAAAAAGTGTAATACAAGTTGCATAACATTTTATTTTGAATTGAAACTTGTTCTAAATATTGTTTTATGGTTGCTAAACAAGATATTAAGAGATGGTTGATTTGTTGTTAAGAAAATTTGGGTTTTTAAAGAAATTAGAATCGGAAGTCGAAATAACTCCGCTTCCGACGAGTTTTAATATGAGATTGTTTTAGAATAGAAGAGAGGAGAGGAGAGGGAACTTAAGGGTTTGGAGAAGAGAGAAAAGGTATAGGAACAAGTTGTTTCTTCGTGGAGTCATGGTGTCGCCGGATTTGTCCCGAATCGTCACCGGAACTTGACATTGGCCTAACTCCACTTGTATAACTTTTTGGACTTGGAAAACTTTGAGAGTTTTGACAATGGATTTCAGAATAGAGAGGTATAGAGTGTGGGACGGTATTTATAGGATAGAATTAGGGTTTAAGGGATTAAAATGAGAATTAAAATATAGTAAAATTTGTTTTTAACGCTCATTTTAATTCTCTGTTAATGTGCAGGAAAATCAAACAAAAGAAGAGTAGTGGGGGGGAGACCAAGGGGTGTTAGGGCAAAAATTGAGGGTGTTAGCTACGGGGGGACCGACGACGCCGGCCCCAAAGCAATTCTCGCCGGCCGATCAAGGGGGCCGGGGTCTTGGATTTCTGCCACGTGTCATGTTCAGTGCATATAACATTTTCCACATGTTTGATTTTAGTGACTTTTCATTTTTACGTGTATTGCACGTGTAAACTTTTGGGCTTCCAAAAAGTTTAAAAGAAAAATCATTAAAAATAATATGTGGCTGGGGGGATTTGAATATAGGGGCTACATCACAGCCGTGCAAAGGCTTTACCAGTGAGCTACAAGTTGCTTCTTATTGTTTTAAAATAATTCAAATACTTATAGCATACACCGGGCTGCAAATACTCCATTTAGTACATTAACTTTAAACAAATTTTGTACATTATAAACAGAGTCGTTACATATTCGATGCACTCACTTTTCTTAAACGGCTTTCTTTTTTTGCCTTTGCCCCTTGTGTCGGCTTCAGGGATATGTGAAGGTGCACCCATTTGTTCTTCAAAAGCCAGAAACTCCATTTGTGAGGCCTGTGTAGAAGGGTTCCTCAATATATCTGCTACACGGTTAAATCTTCTATGCTATGTGTGTATGAACTAGTCATATTTGTCGCATCCTCTTCAATATCTTCTTCATCATCGCTGAAACTTTGAGGCAAAACACCAACCGACGGAGTATATGAGCTGCCATCGGGAGTAGTAATATCTCCAAAAAGATAGTCCAATTGTTCAGCAAAGTTTAGGGGGCCGTACCTAAACCTTTTAACTTCTTTACCAAGCGCCTGCATTCATAATAAAAAATAATATGACAACACATTCTTAAACTGGAGGAATTGGAATCTGGTGCCAATCTTAGCGTCAGCATCGCTACGACTGGAATATTGCCAGGAGCGAATCATCATTTGCCATGAAAGGGCTTGGAATTTGATACCGATTTAGACATCAGCATCGCTACCACTGGGACATTGCCAGGAGCGAATCATCATATGCCATGAAAGGACTTGGAATTTGATACCGATTTAGGCATCAGCATCGCTACAACTGGGATATTGTCAGGAGCGAATCATCATTTGCCTCTGTCGATGTCGAACAAAGGTGGCTTAGCAAACAGGGTTAGGATCTCGTCGACTAAGGCTTTTGACTTCATGAGCCGTAAGGGTCTCATAAAGGTGTTTCTCCCTACGAGTCATGAGGATCTTGTCACGCCCCGCTTCCCAAAATACGGAATACGAGGGGTAGACAAGGCCAGCCATGCTCCTACGGTCAAGGAAAAGTCCTGCCGTGGTCACACTTCGGCTTCTAGTTTATCATGGTAAACAGTAAAGGATGCGCAGGTAATGAGAAATGCAGTAACTGAAAGATACAATAATGTAAACTGACCTGAAGTGGAACAAACGGATATAACTAGGAACGGCAAGTCAGGAAGTCTGTGATGCACTGGTCCAGGCTAAATCTTCTCTTCACACTGAGCATGCATACTCAGATTGTCAGAGCGACACAATAGCAATATAAAATATATATAATCAAGTGACAGTTCTAACAGTGGTAATGAATATGAATAACAGTAAATCTACGACAGCACGAATATGAATGTGCAGTAATCAATGCAGCGGAACAGTAAATCAGTATCACGATATATCACGTATGCCACACAGTATATAAGGAATAAAATGCCAGTATCTCTATCAGTCTCTAAGTCTCACTGTACAGGTCACTAAGCCTATCGTCAGTCCAAGTGTGAGAGTCAACCACTCGTGAGTGTCCTCCACCCAAGGGTAGAACCCAAGGGCAAGGGACCACGGGCCCAACATGTAACAAGAATATCACGGTGTATATATCACGTACCCTGTAAATCTCCATATAACTCCCTAAATATATAAGCCGGCATGGGACTCCCGAGATTCTGTTGAACTCACACTTAAACTACCCCACACCCCGTGGTCTACATCAAACGCTAACCATCACCCTAAATACTAATCGATCCGTGACAAGTCTGCGCGAGAACTGGAGGCAGGACCTCCATCAAGCATGTCCCGACTAACACCTAAGATAGATGGCAGTGTCGGATGCCTTATCTGTGACACCCGTGCAAGCGCTCCCATAAGTGTCCCATACCACTTATAGTCACACGTACACGCATCCCACAGACGTCGACAATGCAATAGAACAATGAGGTCACTGATTGTGTACAAGTACGTATCACTTTCACTTAATCACGGATACACGAACACTGACGTACTTGCCACAGTCATCACTAAAATCTAACACTGGGTAAATGCACGATGTCACTAGGTTATCAATACGATGATATGGGTATGATATGATGCGTGAACAAGTATATAAACATGATGAGGATGTTATGAAGCAGCATTCTTTCACTTGCACGATTTATCATGAAACATAAGTATATAATTTGGTGAAATGATAAACAGGTAGTAATTAGTATGTTCAGTTGTCCATCCATAGAATTTAGTTTCAAGCCAATCGGGTTTCAGGATCATTAGTTATAACTATTCCATTTTAAGCGCACGCGGCTGAAAATCCGGTTTCCGAATCAGAAATCCATTTCGCAACGCATTTTAACCCCAGTTGGGATCATAATTTAGCGACGCTACAGTTGAATGAATTCTAGGGTTTTCAGTAAAGTTTTCAACGCAACAAACGGATCTTCAATCGCGTCTGTACGTTAGGGGTTATACTCTGTTTAATATTAACATGTCAATTCTGAATCTGCTGGGACTGTTATGTGTCCCGATGTTCTAAATTACAGTTTAAATATCAAACGGTAACGAAACAGAATGAGACCAATCGTGTTGTCTAGATAACAGAGTTACCTACAATAATCAGCGGAGTTCCGCAACCTACGAGTTAAGGAACACCTGTGGTATCCAATACGGAACAGCAAGCAATGACTGGAGTCGCTCTGGACTGCAGTCCAGAGTCGCACTCCGATCCAATTTTCATCATGGTTTAAGTACAGGAATGTCTGGAAACTAGTACAGGGTTAAAGTTCGTCAAGTCGGCTTCGATTTGAGCCCTCGAACGCACCATTCTCGTATGTATATGATTTATGGTGAATTTAACGGTTTTCAGGTACAATATAATTTCAGTTTTGCAATTAAACTTGGGGGTAGCCGTTTTAATCTTTAACGATCACATTATGCAGCGAAATTCATACTCTAAGTTCACAGCTATACGGGCCAACCAATACCGTTTAGTTCCGTCAAATTAGGGAAAGATTTCCTTTGGGAACACACGTCGAACAGGTTAAGGCACATAATTAGTTAAACTTGTACTTTAATAATCTATGCATTTAACGATTATAACTTAAGTAACATAGCATGTAAGCAAGTAAAAACTTGCCTGGAGACGTCTTGGAGCACACGGCAGCGGCAACGACGTGAACGCGCGATGAATGACGCGTGCAAGGTTCGCGGTCTTGGCTCGTGCTCGGGCTCTTGGATTTGGCAGTTCGGTGGGTGTGACGGCGATGATTGCGATGAAAACGTCAACGACAGCGACAGCACGGGGCAGCGACGGCAAGGCAGCAGGATGCTTGATTTGAGAGGAGGATCTCGGGTCTTGGTTTTGAACGGAGACGAGAGAATGAAAAGGAGACGAAGAAGAAGATGCTGGAGCTGATGATGATGATGGTGGTGAGAGAGGAGACAGGGGGATGTAGACAGAGCGAGAGAGAGCTGTGGAGTGAGAAAGAGAGAATGAGGTAGAACAGAGAGGGGGAGAGAAGGAGACGGTTAGAGAGAGAGAAAGTGAGAGAGAGAAGAGACTGAGAGAGAGAGAGAGAAGATGCAGGGGAAGAGAGAGAGCAGAGAGAGTGAGAGAGAAGAGTCTAAGAGAGAGAGAGAAGAGACTGGGAAACAGGGGGAGAAAGAGAGAGCTGTGAGTTAGAGAGAGGAACACAGAGAGAGAGAGATGCAGGGGAAGAGAGAAGGAGCAGAGAGAGAGTTTTGAGAGAGAGAGAGAGAGAGAGGGTTACAGAGAGATAGCGATCAAGGAGCAGAGGAAAAGTGCTCGGGATTGAGCGAGGGGGCCGGAGGTGAAAGTTGGGAGAATGAGAGGTGGTTGCGACGGGAAGACGGGGCGCCGGCGGTGATGGTGCTCGGCAGGGGCTCGACTCGATGAGTCGAGTGGGAAGCTCGGGGAAAGACTGGGTTGGTGCAGGGGTATTGAGGGCAGAGAAGAGGGAGGGAAGGTGGTGAAGAGACGAGGTTGGGCGAGGGGACTGAGCTCGGTGGAGGTGTCGTCGTCGTCGTCGTCGACGAGGGAAAATGGGGTGCAGGGACTTGTGGGTGCGAGGGAAGTGAGGGGAAAGGGTGGGGAGACGGGGGTGAGCAACGCGGTTGTAACGCTCGTCACGCGTGATGAGCGGCGACGTGGGCGCGGGCGGAGGCGTAGGAAGTGGATCGAGCGCGCGAGAGGGGGAAAGAGCCGTTGGGATTTTAAGAAGATGAACAGGGGCTAAGCGGGTCGGGTTGAGGGAACGAGCATGAAGCGGGCGCGAAGAGGGGGACTGGGCTGGGCCTTAAAGTAAGAAATTGGGGAAATAAGGAGATGGGCCGCGGCAAAAAAAATAATTAAGGAATTAGAAAAAGAGATGTGGGCTGGCAATTGAGCGGGCCGGGAAAATTATTTAAAAGGTTTTAAAATAAACTATGTGGGCTGAGCTCGGGGGTTGGGCTAAGGAGAAGGAAAAATAAAAAGGAAAGAGATTAATAGGGAAAAGAAAAGAGTGGGCCGGAACTGAATAATATTAATATTAAGGAAGAAAAATAGGCAGTGGGCTGAGAAATTTAGGGAAAAATCTCATAGGAAAAATAAAGGGAGTGGGCTTGGGATTTGGGTTAAAATTCGATTAATTACTAAACGAAAGGAAAGTGAGCTGAGGCACTGAGCCGCTGGAAAAACTGGGGAAGTAAATTGAAATGGGAACGGCTTTTAAACTGCGGGCTGAGGAAAATATAGAATGGAAAATAGATGGGCTCGTGAAAATTTTGTTAGGTTTTAGGATAGGTAAAATTATAAATGCAATAAGTAAATTTATAAATATAATTATAAAATAAAATGAATAAAATTATAAAGCAACAAAAATACAGATTGGGTATAAAAGGGCTGGGTATTACAGATCTCGTAGGTGCGTTTTCTTCTTAGGAATCGTGAGGATTCCTGAGTGTGTGTTCTCTTATAAGTCGTAAGAATCTTACAAGAGTGTTTTCTCCTTACAAGTTGAGAGGACCTATAAGTGGTTGTTCACCGTGTGAGCATATCTCTAGTAGCTGATGGGACTCTGTTAGGGAAATGTTCATTCATGCCCGTGGATTGTATACAAGGGTCAATATTGAACCGCTTGAAGGGCAAAATCGGGAGGTATGACTGCTTAAGAACAGGTTCAGATCCCTGTAGCTTAAGGCTTTTGAATCTTATGAGTCATGAGGGTCTCATAAGAGGGTTCTCCTTATGAGTCGTGAGGATCTCACACGTGTAATTTCTCCTTACGAATCGTGGGGATCCCTAAGTGTGTTTCTCCTTTGTGAGTCGTAAGGATCTCACGCAGGTGGTTTCTCCTTATAGGGTCGAGATGACCTTGCAAGTGTCTTTTGATGAGATTGCGCCCTTTCGGGTTTTCACAAAACTCGCCGGTAGTCCCGCTGTTTTTACTCACGGAGCCCTTTCGGGTTTTCATCCGTGCCCATTTCGCTTATGGACGTACCCCCTTTTTTTTACCACGTCAGCTTGGGGATGCCGTGGGTTTGTAGTAGTTTAAAGACGTTTCGATCATAGGTCCGAGATTTTTCGGACAACGTACGATTACGCTGCTAGATTTTCTCGCAAATCTTTGCATCTTTTGTGTCGGAGGTGGATTCCTTGAAGAGAGGGCTGAGGGCGATTTCTTTGTCAGAGTCGCTTCCAAAGGTGACAACTTGCGATCCCTTGGTGTTGACTATGTGACAGTTGCCAACGGCTCTTTTGCACTCATCTGTCGTGCTTTTCTGTTCCCGACGAGCCTTGCGTTTCACTCGTTGAACGTGTTGTCGGTGGGCAACATATCCCTGCCACCAGTTTTTAAAGGCTATGCACTCCTCGGTAGGGTGTGTAATCCTCTGATGGTATAAGCAGAAGTTAGGATGTATATCCGCTTTATCAAGATGTATACCGCCAGGAGAATTTCCACTGAAAGAGGGCAACTTCATTCCTATTGACAGGGCCCTAGCGAATCGTTTCCTTACTTTAAGCTTGCTTTTGCTGGCGATAGGGATGCTTCGATCCGGTTGGGGTGCCTCGACCTTTTCATCCAGTCGTCGGCGTTTGGCTTTTCCGAATATAGCCAGTTCATGCTCTCGATTGGCTTTGCTTTTCTGACGGGCTTCGTTCAGTAGCAAGTCGATCATCTCGTCAGACGGTTCCAAGGGTTTTGGCTTCGATCCTGTCCCCGGCTCTTTTATGCTGTCTTCTATTGCCGAGTGAGCTTCTTCGTTAGTTAACGCCGAATGAGAGACCATGTGGCAACTTGCCACATAGTCCTCAGATTCTTCTGACGAGTCATCCCCGTCGTTATTGCCGTTATCTCCGCTCTCAAGGATATTGTTGAGAAATTCTTGGAGTGTGACCGGGGTCCGCGCTTTCTTGTTATATTCTTCCAGCGCGTCAATATGCTTTTGCAGATCCGTACGCTTTTCATCAGGCTTCACGGGCTTTTTCTTCTTCTTTGAAGACTTTGACGGCTGGGCCTGAGCGTTTTGACTATCGCTACCAATTCTCGACATCGGGCGCGGTTTTAGCATTCCCTCAATGATCTTAGGCTCTAGCGGGCTTTTCCACCTAATTGCCGGGCATGTGTGAAGATCCTTCAGCATTCTTTTCGTCTTGGCTGAAAGAGCGACCTCCCATGGAGCTTCTTCTATAAAAGAGCATGATGCCCCCGGTGTGTCCACCCTTTTAGGAGTGTGCTGTTGTGGCGGATTCACCTTCCAGTTTTCGAATAGCGTGAACTTGCCCTGTTGGTATTGGTCTTCAACCCAGTTTTTGAAGACATAGCAGTCTTCAATCGGATGGCCCAATACTCGATGGTAGGGGCAGTAATTAGGATCGTTGACGTCGTTCGGTCGCGTTGGGTGTCTCGACTCTGGTAGAGTGATGAGCCCATTGCGCACTGCCAGTTCAAACAGTTTCCTTGTTTTATCCCGGGAAAACGAATAAGGATGTCTCAACTTCTCATCGAGGGATTGCCGCTTGTTGCTTTGGCGAACAACCGGTCTCGGGCCACTCGGTTGTTGTTGAGCATTGGCGACGAAGGTTGCTTTCCCTTTGCCCTTTTCATTCTAAGGCTCCGTCTTTGAAGAGGAAGGCCTATGGCCCATCTAATCCATTTGGGCCAGCTTGTCAATCAAGGCCTGGAAAGTAGTCGGCTTGAAAAACATCATAAATTGCGAAATGGTCGCTTGAGGGTCGAGAGTACCCATGAACATGCCTACCGCAGGTGCTTCTTCAGTGCGCTGCTCGCACTTCGACCATAGATTCCGCCACCGTATTGCATACTGAACCCATGTTTCTCCAGGTTTCACCTTGGCATTGATCAATGCCGTGATTGGGGTGCGTTCGCTGGCGCTTGCGAAACGCTGGGTGAACAACAGCTCCATCTCCATGAATGTTTTGACGGAGTCATTTGGAAGCTCCGAATACCATTCGAAGGCCGTCTCCACCAAGCTGCCAACAAACTGGCGGAGCAGAAGTTTATCATCACCTTCAGTGTTGCCGCACAAGGCTCTGAATTGAGCGACGTGCTGATACGGATTTCCCGTCCCCTTATATACGTGGAATTTGGGGATCGTGTATCCCGACGGGTACCTTATTTGGTCATACCAGCCTGGATAAGGTCGTCCAGTCTTAACGATCTGCCCGGCCGTTTCGCTCGCATGATGAGCTCGTATTTGCTGAGCGATGTAATCATCTAGAGCGGCTTTGGAGATGGTCTCCTCCTTGGCTGCTGAAAGAGCCGGAGGAGGGTTCAATGTCTCCCCTCTGTCGTCTTCAATGATAATCGTGGGGTCTTCAGATGGAGGACCCGGCTGTAACATCATCCCGACCATGTCCTGGAATAAAAGCGCCATTCGTTTTATGTTGGCCGCTTGGTCCGCTGCCTCCTTTTCCTTCTTCTCAAGCATTCTCCGAAGGAATTCAGCATCAGTTTCCTGCTCACGGCGCTGCTCCGAGGATGTCTCCAGGCTTCCTTTCGGTCCCGTAAGTGCGGCCATAGCTGTTAACATCTCTTGGAGCTTTTGTTGTTGTTGCTCCTGAGCCTTAGTCACTGATCGCGTAAGTGGTCGATAACCTGTGGAAATACAGCTATCCACTTTTCCGAATGCCATATAGATGGTGTGCACCACTATGCCCCCAGACTTGGGGCGTTTAGATTCAATGTTCTTGCAATTCGCCGTAGACACCGGAATTTTCTCCAGCTTTCTCCTCTTGTGAGCGGTCGAAGTTGAGGGGGCCGTTGCAGTGGGCACCCAAACAGCTGTCGCTTTCTGTGGTTTGACAGGGTAATCCTCTTCTTGCCGAACCTTCATCTTTTCCTGTCGGCGGAGATAGTCTTGATCTATCACTGAGCCATGAACCTGTCTCCAAACTTTATAAATTTTAGAGGACAGCCGCTGAGGGGGCTGCTCCAGCTTCGCCTTTGGGGCATTCTCCATATGTGGAGGAGATCTTTTCAGCACAGCAGTTGGCGAATTCCTGCGCACCCTGTTAAGTAGTTCAAACCTGTTCCCGGTTGGAACAGCGGCATCAACTTCCACCATTAGAGACGGCGGAGTTAATCCAGAAGGGGAATTGCCCCCAGCTTTCCTCACTCGGCGCTAGTGGCGACGTCGAGCATGCCGTGCGGCCGGTATCACCTCCGCTGTTGGATCAGCTTTTCCCTGCCCCCTGTTCTGATAAGAGTCTGCTATTGGCGCCAGCCTGTCAAAGACAGATGCTCGCTGAGAGGGGGTAGTCAGTCTTGTGAAGGCCGACTTTCGAACAGGGGAAACAACTTTGGTTACTTCACCCGGAGTAAGAGCTGAAACGGTCAGTCTTGTGAAGACCAACCCCTTAGCCGGAGAAACCGCCTTGGTGACTTTGGGGGTAGGAATAGCTATCCGCTTCGGGATAACGCCTTCTAGTATTGTGAGCTTCTTCACGGGCCCGTTGGAGTTTTGGCCCAGTCTGCTGAAAACCGAGACGCTTGGTTTGGGCGACCCATTAAGAGGGGCCGCAGTAGTAGTAAGCCGATCAAAGACCGACTTCTTCGGAGCTTCTTGTGATGGTATAGGAGCGTTGAAGCTTGTTGGCGGGATCATGGTCCCGAAGAACAATCCAGTGGTGGCCTGAGTCACCTGTTCCACCGGCATAGCGAAGATGGAGGCCGCTTAGGGCCCGTAAGTCACTCCTCCGGACGGGACGGAGCGAGAGTTGCAGTTGCAGTTAGTGCAGTTTGATGCCATTGATCTTCTATTTTCTGCACGGAGCAAGACACCAAATCTTAGTACCTCGAATCCACAGGCAACCATAGCAAACCGCGATTCATTCGCGAACACGACACACGAAGTGTGGAGTGGAAAGAGGAAAAGGTCCCACCGGGCGTGCCAGAATCTGTTCTCCGCCAAAACACAGAGACGCGACAGCGTAGGTCCGTCTTGCCTGAATTTGGGGGGCAGATGCTAATTGGTGCTATCCGTCCACCTCTCCGGAGATACCAAGTTGATTTATGACACCATGTATCGAAGGTTTAAACGGATGCGGTCGATGTAGCAGACTTTGTCAGATTCCCCCTCATTTGAGAGATTTTTGATTGTGAGGATGCTCTTCCCTGCAAGCGCAAGCCCCTGCAGTTAATTGCGCTACCGCGTCGCGGTAACTACTTTCTCCTTCTCCAGATGGTCACTTCGTGTCGTGTGTGTTTGTTATGTTTTTGGTTGCCCGTGGATTGTATACGGAGACTAATTTATGTTGTCGCCAGTAGGGCGTGGATTAGTCTGAATCCGTATTTTCTTAGATTTGGGTTTGGGGGTTGGGTTTAAAGATACGTTAGTCTCATTTGAGACTAAGATTAACTTAAACGTATGTTAAGGATACGTTAGTCTAATTTTATACTAAGATCAACTTAACATGATCATTTAGATCCAACAAAAGAGCATTTGGGCTCTATTGTTTAGTTTAGGGACATTGCGGTCGATTACCAGTTTAAGGACATGGTGGTCCAAGGTTAAGGACATCATAGTCCATGGGTTTAAAGGACCCCACAGTCCAAGGTTAAGAACATCATAGTCCATGGGCTTAAGGACCCCACAGTCCGAGGTTAAGGACATCATAGTCCATGTGCTTAAGGACCCCGCAGTCCGTAGTTTAAAGACGTCATAGTCTATAAAGTTTAAGGACATCATAGTCCATGGGCTTAAGGACCCCACAGTCCGTTGAATGATTGGTTATCGGGACCCATCACCTCTCTGAAGACGTTGAAAGATTACAACGACAAATATCAAAGGAGTGAAGAGATGTACCCTTGAACCAAAGTTGATTGGGAAATCTGTAGTCCAATTTGGGACTAAGATCAATTAATTGGATTATGAGCACATGGGCTCAGTTAAATCTGAATTGAGGACTTATGGCCAACTTGGGCTAAGTCCAATTAGGTTTGAAACGTTGGACCTTTGTTTGGACTGTTGAACATTTGTCTGGGTTCAGCCCCCCATTATTTAGCAATGCTAAGCAAGGGTTTGGGGCTCTGACAACATTTTGTCTTTGGCTGAACACTAACCATTCATTACAGCTCTGGGCTTTACTTTGCATATCATATGAACTGATCAATTTTGAGGTTCAGTTGAAGGGGAGACTTGCCTCTGGAACACTTAGCCAATTTGGGCTAAAATTGGTTTTAAAATAGTGTTAAACACTAGAAGATATTTGGCAATCACGTGTTCCCACGTGATGCGCTTAAAATAGTGTTAAACTCTAGGGACGAAGCACTTAAAGTAGTGTTAAACACGAACATTGAAGTGGTCACATGGAGTCATGTAAGGCATCTGAAGATGGGGCCAGACTTCCTTTGTTTTCTTCCCAGCATATTCAAATAAGTGTTAAACACTTTCAATCTTCCAGGCCATCACGTGTGGGCACGTGATGGGCATCCATGCACTGGATATTAAAGGGATTTGCTAGGGGTCACATGGGGACACGTGAGGGCGCCCATGCATTGGATTTGTTCCATTTTGTTTTGAGGGTCACGTGTGAGCACATGACCCGATCTTATTCATTCTTTTCTGATCATTGAAGGGAAGGTCACGTGTTGCCATGTGATCAGGTTGGATACCGACTTCTTTACGTGCATGGAGAGTATTAAGTCCCTTTTTAAGAATTAAATTCTTTGGTAGGGTTAAACCCTAATTTGTTTAGAGGAATTAAATTCCTATGTATATGGAAGAATTAAATTCTTTAAACCCAACTCTCCCTCTAAGTTTTGGATCTGCATGGCAGAATCTTCCCGATAAGAATTAAATTCTCAACTTATGGGGAGATCTGCTTCTGCAGATCTTCAATCATGAAGAAGAACTAAGTTCTTGTTTTAAGGGTTAAACCCTGTCTCAGTTGGAGGAATTAAATTCCTAAGTATTTGGAAGAATTAAATTCTTCAAACTCAATTCCCCCTCTAAGTTTTGGACTTGCATGGCAGAATCTCCCCAATGAGAATTAAATTCTCAACTTATGGGGAGATCTGTTTCTGCAGATTTTCAACCAAATGAAAAACTAAGTTCTTATTCAGAAGAGTTAAACTCTTAGTTTGAGAATTAAATTCTCCTTTTGTTTTGTGGAGCTTATGATCTCTTTCCCTTTCTCACCTAGGGTTTCTTTCTCTTCTGAGAAAATCTTCTTTTCTCTCTGGAGAATTAAATTCTCTTCTTTTTTTCTCTCTGTTGTTGTATCCCCCTCCTCCTTTTTTTTCTTCTCTTCTTGGCTCCTATTTATAGGAGAAAGAAAAGAATCAGTTTGTTTAATCAATCTTTCATTGAAAGATTTTAATTGAATTTGTAACCAACATGATCTTTTCGATCACTCGGTGAATTTTATTCACCATTGGATTTTTAATCCAAAAGATATTCTGTCTATTATTCTTGGAAAATTTCAGGGAAATCTTTTCTTGTATAGAATCTTTCTATAAATTGGTGATTTTTAATCACCACTGGATTTTTAATCCAACGGTGCTCCACATTAAAGAGCACAATCTTTTTATTTGGAAAGATCTAGGGAAATATTTTTCCAACTAGGGTTTTTGATTTCCCTTAATTAGAATTTAATTCTATTAGTTCAGAAGGTTTAAGAGCCTATCACGTCTTAGCACGTGACCCCACTAATTGACCAATTAATTAGAATTTAATTCTATTGGTTTAGAGGGCTCAGGAACCCATCACGTGTTGGCACGTGACCCCACTGATTAATTATTTAATTAGAGTTTAATTCTATTGTTTCAGAGGGTTTAAGAGCCTATCACGTGTTGGCACGTGACCCCACTGATTAATTATTTTCAATTATTTATTTTATTCAGTGCCTACAGGCTTTTCCTGTAAATGGCCATGTGTCTGCACGTGATCCCCGGTCACGTGCGGGCACGTGATGATTCATAACTTTTGATCCCGGATGAATTATGAAGCCCATAATATATCAAATCGAAGGATTTTTCGAGACACTTTCGATACCATCAGAATTTAGCTATTTCTCATTCGGGGGTTTGTCAAAATGCAGCCCGGAAAATACTGGTTCGCATTTTTTCCCTTAGATTACACGTGCATAGCATATTTGCTCATAACTTTTGATCCCAGATAAATTATGAAGCCCATAATATATGAAATCGAAGGCTTTTTCGAGAGGCTTTCGATACCATAAGAATTTAGCTATTTCACATTCGGGTGTTTGTCAAAATACAGCCCGGAAAATACTGGTTCACATTTTCTTAAACGTATCGCTGCCATTTGATACCTTGGGCTCTTTTGCGCAAACAAAAATTTTTTTTGGGCAGGAACAACGCTTAGTCTATGGCCAAAAATTCGGATGTTGACTGCACAGAAGGAGCTTATCGAGGATTTTCGGAGATTCGAGTTGGAGATCGTGCTACCGCATTCTTCGGGACAGTTGATACAGCTGCAAGTACGGTCGTCATTGATCGATAATATTAAAGAAGCACAGTCGCACGATCCAAGATTGCAGAAGTTTCGAGAACAAGTTGAAGCGGGACTTCGAACGGACTTATTGATTCATGAAGATGGTTCGCTGCGCTATGGTAGCCGTTTGTGTGTGCCGAAAGAAGACACTCGCGAAGAAGTTATGAAGGAGGCACGCAGTTCCACATATTCCGTATATCCAGAAGGCATGAAGATGTACCGTGATCTAAGACAGCATTTCTGATGGGAAGGCATGAAAAGAGAGATCGCCCGCTTTGTAGCGAAGTGCTTAATGTGTCAGCAAGTTAAGGCTGAACATCAGAGGGTTGCTGGTTTATTGCAACCACTTCCGATTCCTCAATGGAAGTGAGAACATATAACCATGGATTTCGTGACAGCTTTACCGCGGAGTCCAAAGAGCAATAATGCAGTTTGGGTGATTGTTAATCGTTTGACTAAGGCAGCTCATTTCATACCATTTCGAGTTGGTCAGTCAACGGAAGCATTAGCAGAACGGTACATGCAGGAGATTGTGAGATTGCATGGAGTACCTGTGAGCATCGTTTCCGATCGTGATACCCGATTCTTATTGCACTTCTGGAGGAGTTTACAGGAAAGTTTGGGGACGCGATTGAAGTTTAGCACTGCTTATCATCCTCAGACAGATGGCCAGTTGGAGAGAACAATCCAAACTCTTGAAGATATGTTGTGAGCTTGCATGTTAGACTTCAAGGGTTCATGGGAGGATCATCTACACTTGGTGGAGTTTTCTTACAATAACAGCTTCCAGGCGACTATTCAGATGGCTCCATTCGAAGTATTGTATGGTCACAAGTGTCGTTCACCTGTTTGTTGGGACGATATTGGAGAACGAAAATTGTTGCGACCGGATTTGATCGTGCAAACCGTAGAGAAAATTAATACTATCCGGAATCACATGAAGGCAGCACAAGATCGGTAGAAGAGTTGGGCCGACACATCGAGAAGACCTCTATAGTTCGCTGTTGGTGATCTGGTATTCTTGAAGATATCACCGACTAGAGGAGTGATTCGTTTTGGGAGTCGAGGCAAGCTTAGTCCTCGACTCGTGGGGCCTTTCGAGATTATGGAGCGTGTTGGAGAAGTGGCTTATCGATTGGCGTTACCAACATCTTTGGCAAGTGTTCACGATGTATTTCATGTATCTCAACTCCGTAAGTATGTTCGAGATGAAACACACGTGCTAGATCATTCGGAGCTGACAGTAAGGGAGGATTTGGCCTTTGAGGAACAACCGATGTCGATTGTTGATCGAAGAGAAAAGGTCCTCAAGAACAAGGTTATCCCGCTCGTACTTGTTTCATGGGGAAATCGCTCGCACGGAGAATTGACTTGGGAACGAGAAGATGAGATCAACAGAAGTTTCCACACTTCTTCTTGTAGATTCATGTTTGTTTATCTTTTCTTGTTCCGGGAATTTCGAGGACGAAATTCTTTTTGTAGTTGGGTATAATGTAACACCCTAGTTCATTTATACTAGTTCTATTTTGGGTATTTCTTTATTTATGACTTTTTCTTGATTTATTGTGTTTTGGGTGCGAATAATGTAATTGGTATATGTATTTGCATCCGTCCCGACCCGCTTGCTGGAAACCGTATTGATTCCTGTTTATGATTTATCCCGGCTAGTTATGAGGATCCGTGCACTTTCCTGTTTTATATCTTGCATACTTGCATTATATCTAGCATCTGCATTTTTTAATATAACATTTAAAGTCAAATAATATATTTTTAAAATATCTAGCATGGCTTGAATGATACCCCTAACCCTGTCGTAGCGTCCGTACATCGTGTTCTAGTCCCGTTCAGTGAAACAGACTCGTTCGGATAGCTACGTGCACGCTACGTGTATCCGTTCTTGGGGTATGCATTTTTGTTACCCGGATATCCTATTTTAGTTTTGGTTGACACGTATATTAACCGTATTTTCAAACCATAATTTTAGACCCGACCCGGGCGTGTTTTGGATTATTTTGTATTATCCAAAATCTTAAATATTATCAAAATTATATTCTAATACTATTCTAACCGTTAATATACTAAAAATATTTTCAAAATATTTTTAAATTCTTTTAAAATCTTAACAGCTCTCTCTCTCTCTCTCTATCTTATATATTTTGTTACCCTATTCCCACGTACTCTCTCTCTCCCCCTCATCTTCTTCTTTTCTTTTTCGGTTTCCCTCCTCCTCGCTCAAACCCACGCCCGACGCTTGTGCTCGTCGTCGGAGCTCCGATCACCCCGACGACCTCTTACCCTCATCCACCTCCTATTCTCCTCCTTCATCCCCGACCGAGCTTGCAACCATCACCCGACCCACCAACCCAAGAACCTCGGCTGCAACCCGGCGATCCCACGACCCGTCGCCTCACCTGACCTTGCCGCCAACGACCTCGTCGTCGCCTCATCTGCTCATCCCTTCGACCCCCTGCATTTTTCCCAACGGGAAGAGCCTCGACCCGAGCAAACCCTGCAACCCATTCCCATCTCTTCACTGTCGCCTGCATACCCCCGCCTCACCGCCGGCGGCCACGTCGTCGTCGACCTCTCCTCTTCTCCTCGACCTCATCCTCACCTTCCCTGCAGACCCTAATACCTAACCCCGAGCTCCTCTTCTTTCCCTGCAACCCGACCCCAAAAACCCTTGATCACCACTGCCTCGCCGTGGATCTCGCCATCGCTGACCCATTGTCGATGTCTCCCTCACCTCGTCTCTGACTCCAGAGCATCCATACCTTGAACACAGCCCTCTCCTTCTTCTTCTTTTATTTTCCCCAGCCTTACGGGAGTGCGAGCACCCACGCCCTCGCCTCGCCTGCGTCGCCTTCGCCTCATCCCCACGTCGCCGTCGCCACCTAACTCTTAACCTCACCTTCGCCGACTCCTCGACCACCTCACCACCTCCTCTCCCCTGCACGAGAACCCACATCCCCGCTGCAACCCAATGCCAAGCCCCTGCCCTCATTGCCGCACCCTCGCCGGAGCTCGCCTCCACTGCCGTAGAACACCTCTCCCCGACCTCGACCTCCTCTCTCTCTCCTTCCTCCTTCACCCCATCACCCTTAACCCTTGCACGACCCCAAGAACCCACTGCAACCATTGCCTCTGCCCTCGCCTGCACACCTCGCCGCCGGAGCTCCGATCCCCGTCGTCACCATCCCCATCACCACGAACTCCTCTTCCTCTCCATCATCACACCTGACACTACCACCTACTTCCCCGAGCTTCTTCCCTGCAAACCCAAGAACCCGACGAGAACCCTAGAACCCAATGCCTTTGGCCATGAAACCTCATCGGAAAACCCTCGACTTTTCGTCACGTCTCCCTCGCCTTGCCTCTGTCCCAGAGCATCAAACCCCAGTAGCAATCTTCTCTTTTTTTTCTCCTTCTTCTTTCTTCTCTTTCTCTTTCTTGATTCCGTATTTTCCCGGTGATTGCCGGAGCCGTGCCGTCGCCGATGATCTGAGCCAACCCAGTGGGCATCCCCAGCCAGCATGGTCATCTTCTTGCTTTGCCTGGACTTGTCCCGTGTGCGCGTGTGTACGTTGCGACGTTTACCCGACGTCGGACGCTGCGTTTACACCCCGTCGTGAGATTCGTTCAGGCAAGTTTATCTTGCTACATGCTATACTACTATATTTTGCATTCATGTGAATAATAATATTACATATTGTTTAGTTATGCATCCAATGTTACAGTTTTACAGTTTTACAATATCCATTCACATCCCACAGTTTATTACATATCTAGTCGCATGCAAATTTATTTTGCTACATGCTATAATACTTATCTTGCATCCATATGAATAAAAATATCACATGTTGATTGCATTATACATCCATACTAATATTTTACTGTTTTCGGATACCCGTATGCATTCATATCATTTAATATATATGTAGCTGCATTTACAGATCACATTAATTCATATTAGTGCTACATTAGTACCCCATACTTGATAGTGTGCATCCTACATAATCTTGGAGCTGTAAATGTGACCCCTGATCGATATTTATGCACCCATACCATTAATTATAACTAGTTGCATGCCATGTTATATTAATTCATATTATTATTACATTAACACCTCATGCTTGATAATGTGCACCCTACATAGTCATGATATAACCTCTGATAGATATTTATGCATCCATGCTTTCACCGTACATCCGTACCTTTACCGTGATTCGATACTTGCTATATTTTACTGTTGGGCACCCACTTGATACATGTACACTACCTGACATGACCTGATATATCACCAATTGATATGTTACCTGATTCTGTTTCTAATGCCGATAATCCTGATATGTTGTCCCGATGGACATATCATGTTGTCTGTATAGACAAACCTGTACCTGCTTGATCCTGTGTTGGTATTAGCTCCAGATTTATCAATACCTGACTTGAACACATAACTTGGGGGTATGGGGAAATCAATGATGAAACCTGACTTGTATCTCGACAGTTCGATGCTTATACTGATCAGTTTTACGGACTAGGCCAGCCCCGGGATGCTGCTGCTGACATCATTCGTCTGTACATGTTACATGTTTACTGCCTAGCGGCACGTCTCGGATTCAGCCCGAGAGTCTTGATCGTGGTCCCGGACATGCACGGGATACTATTGAGTTATATCAACGATTCATTACATTGATTTCACAGACTTGAGAGTAGTTAACCCAGTAGCTTAGTTCAGATTACTCACCGCACGTCACATGTGCTTATACCCTTCACTGTTCCTTATTCATGTTACTGTTATACCTTATTTACTGTTCACGCTCATGCCTGCATATCTTGTTACCCCTAATTATATTACTGTTGATATTATGACGCACTGACGTCTGGGTTTTGCATGGACCATATCCTCAATCTTTGTCGCAGGCTGACCAGGAGTATTTTAGCCGACAGGCCGAGCGGTGAGGATCCTGTTACTATTTTAGTTTAGTTTTCTTTCAGCATTTTCATTTCTTGATGTGAGTCCGTATTTTGGGACGTACTTTCCAGATTGTTATTGTTTTTGGATTTATTGCTTCCGCATATTATTTCTTGACTCGTTTATTCTGGCATATGGACATGTACTAGATAGTTTATTTTTTTACTTTACTGTTCTTGATATCTCATAGACAACCGTAATATGACCGTGAAGGGATATTTCCTAGCCACAGATAGCATGGTTGGCTCTGTCACGTGCCGATCTTTGCGCACTCTGGGAAGCGGGGCATGACAGGGACTCCCGTAAAACTCTGCGGGGCCCCCGATATATCCAAAACCCCTTCAAAATACAACACTGCACATTGAGTTCGCATGACCAGTTTAACCCGTTAATCGGAGGTTCTCTCGCTCCAAAGACGAGGGGTAATTAACGGCAGCTTAGTCCGCGGTTGCCGGAGATTCGGATCCCCGTGATCAATAAACCCACACCTACCCTAGGCAGGGGGAATCTGTAGTACGCCAGACAAGCGCGCACATATTCTCATCTTAATGGGGTGACGAAAAACACCATACAACGCGCTTTGGGTGGCAGATGACGTGTCTCCGGACCTAGAAGAAAGGGCCCACAGAGGCCGGCCAGGCCACCCCTGTACCCGACCTGCAAGCACAAGCTGGCTCTCCTCAGAGCCCCCTGAAAATTGGCCTCCTCGGCCTCTCAGCTCACCCCGAGCTGCCACAGGGCCAAGACTCCTCGGCCCTCTCGCTCATCCCCGAGCTCCCCAGCCGAGGCCATCTTCCTCGGTCCTCCGACCGACCAACTCCACCACTCACAGGCGTAACCGCTGCTCCGCAAATCCCGCCACATGCAGATTCTCCGCCAGCAATGTCCCACGTTCCACGCCACCACGATCCCCATTAATGGGCGATCCGCTCTTTACGCAGGCGTGACGTCGGGAGCATAACTGCCGGCGAGATTCTCGCGCCTGCTGCTGCGTGCTGCCACCATTATATAAAACCCCATCACAGAGGGGTCAAGTAAGCCATTTTTTACTCCACTTAGCCATTACTCTGCTCGGATCTTGTGCTAACTTGATCGTCGGAGGGTCCTCGGTGGTACCAAACCACCCCGGGACTTCCTTGCTGGTACTCGGCGCTAAACTCCTCAAATCACCAATCTCCTCAAAACCCATTGAGACCCACACGCAACAGGAGATCACCTTCAAAGTCCACCGGGAGATCGATGGAAGACAACATCTGACGGAGACCCGAAAAGGACCTCCATCAGTTGGCGCCGTCTGTGGGAATCAAACTCCACAAAAAATAAAGTTGGCCTTCCGATCTCCATCCACATGGCAAGCGACCACCCTGAAGATCCGGGTACCAGCCGCCGTCTCCCCTTCATCGGAAACGCGGATGAACCTCCCCCGGCGACCATCATCAATGCCCTCGCCAGCCGAATAAATCAGCTGCAGTCCCTCGTGGAGGCTCTCGTCCGCGTCCAAACGGCCGGGCCAGGGCCCCAGATCGCCGCTCCTCTGCCTCCAGGAGGCTCTGCCCTCATCGACACGACTGACCATAGGCAGGCTACGACCCGTGGCCCCAGATCTCACGGGCCGATACTCCCTGAGGCCCGCTGGGCACCCCACGGATCCACACCAAGATCCACCGCCAGAGTACCTCGCCTCAAGCCTCCTCGCGACCCTTACCCCCCTGAGGAGATGTCGGTCACCTCACTTTGTCCACAGGCATGATCGACACTCCCTCCCTCGACGGGGTCGCACAGAAGGGGCTCGCCACGACGGCTCGAGGGCCACCTCGCCCGGGGATCTGAGAAACCTCATCGAGAGGAACCGGGGCCGCGCCTGGACGCAAGTCTCCCATAGCAGAGGCCAGGGATCACAAGGCGCCGGATCCTCGGGGTACCACGGCCGACTTGACGCCCTCGAAAAGAAGATCGAGGGCATGCACCGGGAAGGTCACCTCTCGGGCGACGGGGCTAAGTACGCCGCCGACTCGCTCACCAAGCCGTTTACCAAGGGACTGCTCGCTGTCCACGTCTCCTCGCACAACAAGCCCCCGAAGGTCTCTCTGTTCGACAGGAAAACCGACCCCAAAGACCATTTGGATGCTTTCAGCGTGGGGATGAGCTTCCAGGACCATTCCGACGCCGCCCAGTGCAGAGCCTTCCCAGCTACCCTCATCCGCTCTGGTCGGGACTGGTTCCGAGAACTCGAGCCTCGCTCAATCTCGACCTTTGACGAGCTGGCTGCTCGGTTCTTCGGCCACTTCGTTGGGAACCGTCGGCAGAAGCGCACGGTCGACTACCTCTTCACGATTAAGAGCGGGGACAAGGAGACGTTCAAGGTTTCACCCACTTCTACAATGCCCTCCTCGAGGTCCCTGAGCACCGGGACGAGACCGTTATCACGACGCCCAGATCTGGTCTTAGGCACAAGGAGTGGTTGCGCTCCTTTGCGTTGGCACAGCCTAAGACCATGGCTGAGGTCAAGGCATGGACCGAGCACGAGGTTCAGCTGGAGTCCGAGGTGAACGCGAACCTCCCCCGAGCAGAACGGTCCGACCAGAAGAAGAGGGCTCGGGAAGAAAGGCCGGAGCGTCAGCAGCCCTATCACCCGAAGTTCCAGGAGTACACCCCACTCAACGTCTCCCTCGCAGTGTTACTAGAGGAGGCCCAAGGCGAGGGGTTCATCAAGTTCTCTCCAATCCCGCGTCAGGCCTCGAAGCGAACCCGGGGCCCTTACTGCGCCTTCCACCAGACGCTGGGCCACGCCACGAAGGATTGTAAGCACCTCTGGGATTATATCGAAGAGCTCATCCGATCGGGGCACCTCGCCGCCTACTTGAGGGACAAACGACAGGTCGACCGCGAGCAGGAGCAGCGCCCCCTTCCCGTCGAGCTGACCATCGGCCAAATCATGCTCATTTCTGCAGATGACCAGTTCGGCGCTCAGGGAGCCCCGTACCCGGTGCCGAGCACGGAGACTAACAAGCCTCCGGGGAGCTCGGGCCACGCTAATAAGGTTATCTATTAGCATGTACTTTTCTTTTAGGGCAATGTAAACTCTTCCTAGGGTCTGTTGTTAATTTAATAAAGATCAATAGAACATTGCGAAAAGAAGGAAAGATCTCATTTATTCAAAAAAGTATTATGGGCTCCTCAGCCATACATACAAAAAGAAAAAGAAAATTACAACAGCGGGAGAAGGGGGTGCAGAAAACACTGCTCATGGTACTCGGTGAAGATCTCCGCTAGCCGAGGCCTCGCGAGATCCAACCTCATCCCTCGATCCCCCCCGCGCGCGTTGACCCCGAGCCTCAGTTCGTAGCACTCACGGACGAGCGTCTCTGAGCGAGCCACCCGATTCGCGGAGATCAGGCCGAAGCGCCTCAGAGACCGCAACTTGCCCACGGCCTCGTCGTAGAGCTGCTCGGACAAGGGGTTGTAAAGCCCCGGCGACGCCCTCCAGATGGAGTACATCAGCAGCTGCAGCAGGGAGGAGCGTCGGGGGAGCAGCCGGCCGAAGTGGTCCTCGATGCTCCCATAGACCAACTGCACCGTGTCCTCGATGCAGTTCTGGTCATAGTGGTATACGTCTTCGAAATGGATGATCTCGGGGATGGTAAAGGGGAAGTCTTGCATTCTCAACGACCTGTTTATGAAGAAAGGAAGGATCGGTGCTCCTTCAGCTTTATATAGCCCACTGCGCCCCAACAGAACCCAACAGTCGCCCTCCTTCGCCCAAAAATTCGCTGCCATGCGGCGATCATCGAGCCTTCCCTGGCGGAATTGAAACGACGCGATCTTGGCGCTTCGCCTCCCCCCCACATTTAATGCGCATGCTGCGCGCGTGTTCGCCGCAACCGTTCCTGTTCCCCATACCTGCAACTGGATGGTCGAGCGAAACCTCATGAAGAATCAGCCGAGCAGCTACCTTGCACGGTCATCCCTGGCCGGTAGCTCCCCTACTCGCAACACCAGGGATCGAAGCCCTCGCCAAGAGGCAACCGCGCAGCTCACTGCCCGGTCATCCTTAGTGGGCTTCTTACAACCCCTCCAACGCTAAGGATCAAAGTCCTCCGTAAAGGCAGCCGAGCGGCTTCCCTGCTCGGCTATCCCTGGCCGGTAGCTCCCCTACTCACAACGCCAGGGATCAAAGCCCTCGCCAAGAGGCAACCGCGCAGCTTCACTGCCCGGTAATCCTTAGCAGGCCTCCTAAGTCCCCTCCAACGCTAAGGATCAAAGTCCTCCGTAGAGGCGGCCGAGTGGCTTCCCTGCTCGGTTATCCCTGGCCAGTAGCTCCCCTACTCGCAACGCCAGGGATCAAAGCCCTGGCCAAGAGGCAACCGCGCAGCTTCACTTCCCGGTTTCCTTAGCAGGCCTCCTAAGGCCCCTCCAATGCTAAGGGTCCAAATCCTCCTTAGAGGCAGCTCAGCAGCTACCCTGCTCGGTTATCCCCGGCTGGTAGCTTCCTACCACGACTGACAGGGATCAAAAGCCCTCCCAGAGGTAGTCGAGCCCGAGGATCCCTCGCTCGGCTATCCTTCAGGACAAAAGCCCTCGCCAAGAGGCACCGGGCAGTAACCCTGCCCGGCCAAGGGTCCTTGGTAGGCTTCTTACAGCCTCTCCCGCGCTAAGGACCAAAGTCCTCCCAGAGGCAGTCGAGTCCTTGCTCAGCTATCCCCGGCTGGTAGCTTCCTACCACAACCGACAGGGATCAAAGTCCCCGCCAAGAGGCACTGGGCAGTAACCCTGCTCGGTCCCCGTCCTGAAGGATCAAAGCCCTTGCAAGAGGCAACCGAGCAGCTACCCTGCTCGGTCATCTCCGGCTGGTAGCTCCCTACCCATGACGCCAGGGATCGAAGCCCTCGTAAGGGGCACCCGAGCGGTTACCCTGCTCGATCATCCCAGGCTGGTAGTTGCCTACCCGCGACGCCAGAGATCAAAGCCCTCGCCAAGAGGCAGCCACGCAGTTTCACTGCCCGGTCATCCTTAGAGGGCTTCTTACAGCCCCTCCAATGCTAAGGATCAAAGTCCTCCTTAGAGGCGGCTCAGCAGCAACCCTGCTCGGCTATCTCTGGCAGGTAGCTCCCTACCCATGGCGCCAGGGATCGAAGCCCTCGCAAGAGGCATCCGAGTGGCTACCCCGCTCGATCATCCCAGGCTGGTAGTTGCCTACCCACGACGCCAGAGATCAAAGCCCTCACCAAGAGGCAGCCGTGTAGCTTCACTGCCCGGTCATCCTTAGTGGGCTTCTTACAGCCCCTCCAATGCTAAGGATCAAAGTCCTCCGTAGAGGCAGCAGAGCGGCTCCCCTGCTCAGCTATCCTTGGCTGGTAGCTTCCCTACTCGCAAAGCCAGGGATCAAAGCCCTCGCCAAGGGGAAACCGAGCAGCTTCCCGACTCGTTCATGCCAAATGGACGCTGCGGGCTTGTAGCCCTTCCAACGAGGCCTCTGAGCCCATTCATGCTCGGCACAAATACGGCGAACGTTCCTCTACCTATCACATGCAGAGGATCCGTGGCCCCAACAAGGGGCATCGGTCTATCCAAGTCTTAGCGATCCCCCCTCGACTTCGGGGCCATGGAGATGCCTCCTTCTCGGCAGAGCTTGGCACGCTTGGCAAGTGATTGAAATCAACCCGATGAACGATCGCTAGACAGATGGCCGACCTGACATGGAAGCTGAACAGTGCAAGCAGAGATATTTTACAAGCATTCTTCACAAACAGAAGACAAAGTGGAAACCGATGAAACCAAAGAAAAAAATTTATTACCAAAGGCGAAGTCTTTACAAAGGGTATTTTAGGCTCCCCGGCCTTACAAAATGCCCGGAGGCTTACAAAAATCCCAGAAGCAACAAAATAAAAAGAGGAGAGGAAGACAGGGCTTTAGGCCTCGGGGCCAGGCGCGACCTCGGGGCCCTCGACATCCACCACGAGACGAGCTGGGTCCTCGGCGACTTCCTCGTCATGAATCTCCTTCCCCTGCTCATCGGCATCCGTGAGGGGGTATTCGGCCCGAAGCTCTTCGTCGGTGAACCCCGGCATCCGGGCCTTAACGGCGTCGAGGGCCTCATGCCAGATGAGGGTTGTGGCCACGGCCAGGTCATCATAGAAGTCCTTCGACTTCTTATAGCTCTCCACCGCCTTCGCCGCCGAGAGGTCGGCCAACTTCGCCGCTCTCAGGTCGGCCGACTTCGCCGACTCGGCCGTCGCCCCCAGCTCCTTACGGAAGGTTTTCACCGTCTTCTTCAGGTTGCCGGCAAGCACCTGAGCATCTTCAAGCTTGGCCTCGGCAGCCACGGCGGCCTCGCGGTACCGGGCAACCTCCCGCTTCCTGGCCTCCACCTCTCCCTCCAGGGCGGCGACCCTCTCCATCACCGCCTCCAGCTCCCGCTTGGAGCTCTCTTCTAGCGAGGCGAGCTGGCCCACAGCCTTCATCGCCGGGGCTATCACCTCGGCCTCCATGCGTAAGGCGAGGGCGACGTGCTAGAGAACCTGAAAGATAGGAAAGAGATCAGAAAGACGAAGGAGGCACCGAATCTCACAAAAAAAACCAAACACTTACCTGCACGGACTCCTGGGCGATAGACTCCATCTGAGCCCTGAAGGTCCCCCGGGGGACTCCACCTCCGGCCGATTTCTCTATTTCATGCAGCAGGCTATCCGCGACGGATATCCCCGAAGGCACCGCGAACTGGAGGCCCCCTCCTCCACTATGATCGGTGAGGACGGGCCTCGAGAAGATCTCCGAGAACCCCTCTTAAGCGGCTCCAAGGGAGAGCCGATCTCCTCCTCCGAGACTGGGTCCTCCAGAATCCGAGCCCGCTTCCGCCCCGACACTCCGCTAGGCCCCGGGGCGGGATCCGCCCCCGAACGCTCGCGGGACGCGACCACCGGAGGAGAGGGAGCCGGGGCGGGCTTTGAGCGGGAAGAGCTGGCGCCTCCAGCCTTCGTAACCTTCCTCTGCTGGCGCATGGAGGATCGGAGCGAGTCCATATCCATGGGTCCTACACAAAGCCAAATGCAAAGAAGTCAGCAACACATGCAATATAAAAGCCAAAAAGCAAGCCTAAATTTACCGACGAACTCAACGGGACTGAGCCCAGCCCAACTCAGGACCCTCTCAGACAGCAGCACGTCGAATCGGGGGATGGGCTCCCACGATGCCACTCTCACCGCGGAGGGGTCATTGGACTGGTTCCCCGACAAGCATTTTTCCCTCGACCACTTGGTAGGCATAGGCCAGTCCTCGCCCTCGGGAGGGGAAACGAAGAAGAACTTCTTCTTCCAGTCGTGGATGGAAGAAGGCAGGGTCACAACCCCTGTCCCGACGGCGCCCCCCTGTCGCTTTCTAAAAGAGAGGTAAACCCACCTCGGGTCACCCGCTCGACCCCCAGGATGATTTTTAAATACGAGGGAAGAATCAAGGAGGGATAGGCTGAAAGGAACCGCCTGTAACTTCAGGCGGATCAGGAACCCTAGGAGAATCCTCCACGAGTTCAGCACTGACTGGCCAGGGGCTAACCCGAAGAAGTTCAGCGCTTCGACGACCTCGGGAGAGAAAGACAGGCGCATTCCACCCCAAAAAGCTTCCAAGTACAGGGCGATCTCCCTACCCCGTACTTGGTCTGCACTCTCTCCCTCCTTGGCCAGACGAAGCGTATAACGTGGGGGAATATGGAAGCGAGCCCGAGCATTAGTGAGCTCGTCCTCGTGCCTCACCCAACACGACGCGCCGGGGGCAGCGTCTACCGCCTCCTCCCTGGGGGCTGCCCCCGCCGCACGATCCTGGGAAGAGGATTCGAGCCCCGCTCCCCGGGAAGACTCAGGCTCAACTACAGGGTCCCTAGAACCTACTCCTATAATATCTACTGACTCTACGAAAAAAGACATCTGACCTTGAGAAGAGGGATCCTCGGGAAACGAAAGCGGAAGAAAGAGGACGAGCGCCGAGCAACCAGGACTTAGAACAGGGAAATACGAAGGAGTAGGGGCCCTGAAGAGAGCCCCACCCCTATTTATCACCGCAAATGACCTCATCCAACGGCGCCCTTCCTATCCCGCTAAAAAGCCTCCTCGCGTCCAACGGCTCCGATAACTACACTTGTCGTTCCCGCACTGGATCGCACCCCATCAGACGCCGCAGGTCTGCACACGTCGCGTCGGCCAACCGACGCTTGACACATGGACCGTCGCTTCAGTGGCAGGATGCACGAACCGGCGCACCTTCCTTAAATGCAGAGATCTCGCCATGATTCACTGACAGAAAAGACATCCGACAGCCCGGGAACGCGTCCCGACGAAACCTTAGGAGGGAGCTTACCCGGGGCGGCCCGGCAGTCCACTCCTGACCCGACCCGCTAGCTGATCGGGACAAAAGTGGGGGGCTAATGATGATGCTCAATATTGGCGATCTTCAAGATCGGGACACGTGGCAGATGGCGTGTCCCCGGACCCAGAAGAGTGGGCCCACAGAGGCCGGCCAGGCCATCCCTGTACCCGACCTGCAAGCACAAGCTGGCTCTCCTCAGAGCCCCCTGAAAATTAGCCTCCTCGGCCTCTCAGCTCACCCCGAGCTGCCACTGGACCAAGACTCCTCGGCCCTCTCGCTCATCCCCGAGCTCCCCAGCCGAGACCATCTTCCTCGGTCCTCCGACCGACCAACTCCACCACTCACAGGCGTAACCGCCGCTCCGCAAATCCCGCCACGCGCAGATTCTCCGCCAGCAACGTCCCACGTTCCACGCCATCACGATCCCCATTAATGGGCGATCCGCTCTTTACGCGGGCGTGACGTCTGGAGCGTAACTGCCGGCGAGATTCTCACGCCTGCTGCTGCGTGCTGCCGCTACTATATAAACCCCCATTACAGAGGGGTCAAGTAAGCCATTTTTTACTCCACTTAGCCGTTACTCTGCTCGGATCTTGTGCTAACTTGATCGTCGGAGGGTCCTCGGTGGTACCAAACCCCCCCGGGACTTCCTTGCAGGTACTCAGCGCTAAACTCCTCAAATCACCAATATCCTCAAAACCCATTGAGACCCACACGCAACAGGAGATCATCTTCAAAATCCACCGGGAGATCGACGGAAGACAACATCTGACGGAGACCCGAAAAGGACCTCCATCAGATTCCAAAATAGTACGGTTGAAAATTTCTAGATTTGGTAATTTGTTGTTTGGTTGGTTTTGGATTCCTTGTATTAGATTTGCGGATTCCTTGTATTAGATTTGTTTGGTTGGTGAAAATAAAGTGGGATTTGGGTTTGAGAATTTCATAGAGAGATGGATAGAGAAAGGATTATTAAATAAATAAAGTACACTGGTCCCATCTAAAAGTAAAATGAATAGTGCTAAATCCTTGAAAATTCTTAAAAAATTTTAGGATTCAAAAATCCTTGTTTTGTAGTGGGCCCCCCATAAAAAACAAAGGAATTCTAGAAATCCAAATCTATCAACCAAACACAAAATTATGGAATTCTAGAATTCCACGATCCAAATCCAAACTAATACTGCAACCAAACAGTCACTTATGCTCATGTAGTAAAACATTGATATCTCCTTTCATATCATATAAAAGCATGCATGGATATTTCAAAAAATGAAAAAGAAAACAAGAACTAATTTGCATTATTTCTTTTATGGCAAAACATTGCGCAAGCTCCAAGCATCATAATCTTAAGTAGATATTACTATTTATTTTAAATTTTTTTTAAAGATAATAGACGAGATAAATTAACCATCCTCTCATAGTTGGGAGATTGTGCTTGATCCCGATCTACTCCTTGGGCTACTTCAAGCCATACCAATCGGCTACTTCAACCCCCTTGTTTGTTTTAATTTTGATTACAGGAGCAGGCAGAAGAACAAAATTGGGGTGGGGTTGGGTTGGGTGGGGCACATCAATAGCATTTTAAAATGTTAATATAAAATCAACGCAGACTGTTGCAATTGAAACAATGAAGAGAAATAACAGCCCTTTTTATCGATGGTTAATTAAAATGGAGAAACCTAGAAGATTGGATCATCGGTACCCATTCAGCCCTGCTTCAAGGCAACGATATCTCTTTTCAGAGCTTATTGTCAATCTTTTGAGAAAAGATCGTTATATCCATTACGGGAAAAAAGGGGAAAAAAAGAGAATAGAAAGTGTTCTTGCAATTTAGCACAAGCAAAACGCTCAGCCTCCGCGTATCAATATTGAAACGATTTATTATTAAAAAAACGAGTTAAGACTTGATACTCTATTAATATATGTAACAAGAATATAGTTTTAGTCTCCAAGCACCAAAATAAAAAATAATAAATCTTTTTTTTTCTTTCCAAAGAACTTCTTAAGATGTTGCATGGAAGCAAGTCTCAAAAATACCATCTCATAACCAATAATACAATTGTACTTTCAGCTACTACAATAACAACCATCCTGGATTTGGAATTTTTTAAAATAAAAGAACCACGGTTCCGTACATTCTTAGGCATTAACCATGCAATGATGTGAGTGCCGCTCTTGCATAGTGCCAACCGGTAAAAGGAGACCTTACGGTCAAATTCTATTTGCATTACCTTACGGATTATTATTAAAAATAGAAAAATCTACCCCATACTTGGAAGAATGAATCTCTAAATACTAAAAAGGAGGATGTTTTTTTTGTATATTTTTTTTGGGGGGTTGGGGTGGGGGGTGTCACCAGCTAGGTTATTCTCTTTAATTGCGATCCAAGATTGATGATTGAGGATTGAAGAGTGCAAGCATGCGACCATTTGTTTCGAGGATAACGATTCGTGGGATTCAGGTATCAGTTTTGGTTCTTGATTGTGTTTGTAGGCTAGCTTTATAGCTTTGATCTTCAAAAAGGGTGTGATCTTGATCTTGTGTCACAACCGTTGGCTACTTGGTTGCATGAGTTTAGGCTTGCTGGAACTGAGTAATGTTGGTGGAAAAAGCAATTCATGGCTGATTTTTGTAATGTGGCACTATATTTTATTTTTATTTTTCCATAGAGTATTGTTCAGTTTGATCATGAAGTAAATGAATGTAGGTTACAAATATATTTTGTTGATCCTATGTGTAATATTATTTTGAGTAGCCTAATCCAATTCTCAGCGGGTCAAAGATAAAAACAAATGAAGTTAAAAAAAGAAGAAATGGATTTGATCTCAAATCACTTCTCTTAGCCCTGAAAAGCAATGGCACTCGTAAATCATCATCATCATCTAAGCCTTTTCGCATCTAGATGGGATTGGCTATGAAGCTAAACCACAGGAATACCTTACAAAGTTTTAAAACTGATCGTTGACATGATGCAACACTCTATCAAAAAATGCTAAATTTATGATTTTGAAAACTAACGAGAGAGGGGCTCGTCATAGTCCAAGACGACGAGTTGACATTCTTCAAATTCTCATTGATCATGGAAAAGTCTTAAGAAGGGGTACAATATGAAATAATTTTCGACCCTCGAGACACAAATATAACCAAGAGCGAAATGGAACATATTCCAAACCCTTGGATCTTTCTAGGAAAAATGTTAGAAACGATTCGGTACAGTTGAGATTTCTTCTAGATATGAAATGACTAGACCATGAACATGGCCGATTGTGTAACCCTACACGTAATGTTCCTTCATATCCCAAACCTTTGAAATGCTATACTCACTTTCAACATTCTGAAATATTCTTAAAGCTTTGCCACTCTTTAGGCTCAGATGGAGCATGATGATATATAGTAGTACATATTGCAACGTTAACCTTGCATTTGTAAGACACACAAACATGTGCACATCATAAATCAATTCTAGCCTTTCTAGGTTAAGGTGACAGAAATGGAACTGGTTACCACATGATTGTCTGAAACCCAGGAGATTTGTCCTTCAGCGACCCGGTGTTTCCTTTGCGTCGTGCTTTTAGCAGTAAATATCACGTGAAAACTTTTCCTCTCATATCGTTTGTAAAACTGGAGCGTATTAGGATAGACCTCGACCCTCACACCTTCCGGCTCTTCAACCTTTGCAAAGTAAACCGAATTTGCTTCCCCTACATTTGTCACCTTTCGTCTCAGAGTCTTCCTTCTTGGAGATTCAAGAGACAAGGATATTGATGCATAGTTCAATTGCTCTGCACTCTTTTCATGGATCATGGAGCACCGAATGCGATGTTGGGTAATAATAGTAATTTGGCGATCGGTGTATCCTAAGCCACATAGGTAGCGGATGTAGCTATGCGAATGGTGATCATAAATGAGACCCGGATCGTTAGCTTTTGATGCGTTTACTTGCCTGGCACCGATGGCAAAGAAATCGGCAATATGTTTTCCTTTGCGGTCTAGTTTGTCGGCTGCCGTCATGATTGCTGATTTAATTGCAGCGGGCGACCAATTTGGTTTTCTACTTTTGAGCAAAGCTGCAATCCCAGCTATATGAGGCGTGGCCATAGAGGTGCCGCTAAGCATATTGAAATTTGAACCAGACGATGTCCTAAAATTTGGCCCGACCTTCGTTGGCCATGCTGCTAGAATATTTACACCTGGCCCGATAATGTCTGGTTTTAGGATGCCCCCATTGACAGTGCTCGGCCCTCTGGAAGAAAAGGACGCAATTGTAGGATATGGACGGATATTAAAGCGTGTGCCTTTGTATATGATAGTAGCAGTAGGAGTCGAGTTTAAGGACGAGTTCAGATAAGACATGATTGTAACTGCATCGGTGAAGCTTACGTGAGCTCCAGGAAGAACATGAGCTTCTGAAAGCGTCGTGTCCCCTTGCTCGTTGTTGTTCATTACTATTATTGCAGCACCTCCTGCCATCTTTACAAATTTACCCTTTTCGATGTTGGTTGTGTTGTATCCGGTTTCACACAAGACCATCTTTCCTTTGATGTCGATACCATCAAAGGAATCGTTCCGACAGCCCCTTTCGCCACCTCGGCCTTCAAATCCCGGAAACACAAGGGATAGAAAGGCGGTAGAGTTGAATGCTTTAGGTTGATAAGCCGACTCTCCTTTTAAATCTTTTCCGCTTCCGAGCCTCACGATCGCTGTGATTCTTCTATCTGTCGTGCTAGCTCCGACAGTTAAAAGCCATGGCGCATCATTGATTACTGTCTTTTCTTTGGGCCCGGCATTGCCCGCAGCAGCAACCGTAAGGATTTGATGTCTCAGTGCAGAAAAAGATCCCATAGCTATACTATCCTCATAGAAAGGCCGGGACTTGGAGTCTACAGAAATCGAGAGGATGTCAACATTATCGTATATGGCTTGGTCTATACCCGCCAATATATCACTATCGTCACACCCATCTTTTGAGCACACGCTGTAGATTGCGAGATGAGCTTTTGGTGCCATCCCTGATGCTGTGCCGTTTGCATTTCCTAAAACATTGGCACCATGAACGAAATTCCCTGCAGCAATGCTGGCTACATGTGTGCCATGACCAATGCTATCGGTATTTCTTCTATATGTTCTTGCTCCAATGAGCTTCTTGTTGCAAGCATTAGAATCACAACTTCCCCTCCATTTGGATGGCGGGGGCAAGACCCCATCATCGTCGAAGGAAGGGTGAGCAGGATCCACACCAGTGTCAATGATACCGATAACAACCCCCTCGCCATAGCCATTTTTGTGCCACACTCCGTTGCGACTTTTGGTCAAGCCCAAGAATTTTGGGGTGTAGGTTGTTAAAAGTCGGTGGCGGGTATCGGGGTAGGCGGCCAAGAAATCGCTGGTTGATGATGACATCGTGCCGACCTCAGCGGCAGTGAGCCGAGCGGCGAATCCGCTGATGGCTTCACGATAAGAGTAGAGCAACCGGGGCTTGCCTGAGTCGAGAGTGAGGTTTGGTAAGAAGGATTTGTGGTAGCTGACTTGGTCAATCTCGCTAACGAGGATGTTGGTGCTGTTGGGTCTTTTAACATGAACAATGTATGTTTGGACTCGGTCATCATCAACATCGATGATTGTTGAGAGTTGGCCATGGATTGTTAGGAGAGAGGAAGTGGAGAGGAGAATCACAAGTGTTAAGAGTATAGGTTGGTTGTGTTTCTCCATTGAGGTTCTATCAGAAATTAAAGTGTTCGTTTAAGCAGAAGTCATTTTGATCTTATTATATACATTGAAATCATCAATTAATTTATGTGAATTATGGGCGGACCAAAAGCAGCAATGACGAGGAATTTATGGAACGGAAATGAGAACATGGGCACCATAGAAATTAGTGATAGAAGAACAATGAACTATACCTTTTTTTTTATCGGATTCCATGCATCATTTTGACACTTGCAGAAAGTTTAGATGTATGATTGAAGAGAAACTACATGCTCACTCAAAGTGAGCCGATAATGATCCCTAGGATACCATTTGCATGTTCATGAACTCATTGGCCTCCATATGCATCGATGATTGTTGATATTATCATTTTAAGCAGTCATGTAATTTAGCAAAATTAGATGCATCCAATAAGCCAGGCTATACAGTTGGTGATGGAAGGTACATTTATGGTGAAAGCAGCCTATCATTGTAATGCCTCTATATATTATCAAGATTCGAATTATACAGCTAATAATCATGTTAGAACTTTAGCCATGAGATGGTAAATAAGATGGACTAATCACTTCTATATATCTAATGGACTTTGCGACGGTTTGGTAACCGTCATGATACCAAAAAAAACAAAATAAGATAATATGTAAAGAATTCGATATATCTAATGGACTTTGCGACGGTTTGGTAACCGTCATGATACAAAAAAAAAAACAGAATAAGATAATATGTAAAGAATTAGAAACATGTCAAGTGTCTGGTGTTAAAGAAAATGCTGAATATTTTCTACTCTCCAAGCTTATATGTCAAATTATCCACTTTCCCTCACTTAGTTTCTTCTATTTGCTCGGATTAAACTTTGTTGGCCTCTCCTGCATTTTTCATGATTCATAATATGATTTTTTTATATGCCTGCCCAGATCCTATGACATTATGGATGTATTTGCGTGCGCTTGAACAATGATACTGCCATTTATCAACCTCGAGCTTCTCTGAAAAGTTGCGAAAGCTGGAGACAGGCGAGATCCAAACCACGTGCCACGGATTTGATTGTTGATGCTAGAATTGAATCGTTTTTAGCTGAGTTATGTGACATGGCCTACAGAAATTGTCGTTAGAGAATGTGATGTTTGTAAATAATCTCTGTCATTAATTTTGCTTGCTAGAATTATATGTCATGTAACTAATGTGTGCATGTTTATGTTTGTTGGTGATTTTCTTCTGCTCCTTTCTGCTTGTTGTTAGACTTCAATATTACCGCTTCGCTTCTAGATTTCAGATCAATTTATATTTTAGACGGATTTGTTTTGATTATTTAGACGGATCCTTTCTGAGCAAATCAATTTCCATAACCAGGTTTGGCTGGTCTGTTTTTTTTTATTGCAGATTGGGCGAAGAAGCATGGACGAAAGTGGAGTCCACCATGACTGTGTCGAAACCATTGCCTACCATAAGGGAAAACTCTATACCTGCGGTTATCGCGCCGTTCTTTCTGACAAACTTGATGTTGAGATTTTCGATCTTGCTACCGTCGATGCCTGCACCAATCCTGTCGTACCATCGCTCAGACAGCCTTCCCTTCTTAAACACTATTGCTTGATGGAGAGCGGCGATGACCTGCTGCTTCTTGCTTATGGCAAGGCAAAGGTTCAACATCTCGAGGTTTTCAAGCTGGAGGATAAGGAGGACACGCCGAGGCGGTCGACGATGAGTGAAGGCATAGATGAATGGCAACTGTTTTTCGTAGCGTATCGCCCATCATCGAGCGCAGCCACCCGAGTCAATCGGTTCAGAGGGAACGCAATCCATATTTCTGATGATTATTGGCATTTGGTTGGCGATGATCAGAGAGAAATCGGTAATGTTTTTCATATGGAAGACGCAAGCGCCGAGCCGTTCCTTTGTCATGAGGTGCCTTGACTCAATCAGTTTTCTTTGAAATCAACATGGATCACTCCAAGTTTCTTTTAAAGTTAATTTGACATTTTGATGTTAGTAGATGTTCGATTTATGCATGCAATAGATTCACCTTCAATTTTTATTAAAAAGGAATTTTAGTTAATGAATTATTCTATATTGGTTTTTGTTTCCAATCGTATTAATTTAATTTAATCCAACCCCATATATATAGCTAGCATCTGCATGATTGAAAATTTGAAAACTCCTAATACATGTAAGAGTGCATATCAGAGTGAGAGCACATCATCTTTTTTATTTTTCTTGTGTTCCCCTTTGTGCCGGACTCCTTTTTATATATCAATACTGTTCATGTTCATGTTCATGTTAGCAACAAATATGCTCTTAGATGCTCTTATATATCAACACTGTTCATCTCCAAATAAACAAATATGCTCTTGGATATCTATGGTTAAAAATCAGTTTAAAAAAAAATTTAATTATGATTCTTTCCTTCTTCGGACCAACGACCAACACGTAGGCTTTGAGAAAGGGGTTTAGACCTCAAGGCCCACGGGAATTGAAAATCCCTCTTGCCGCTGCAAACGAGTTGAAGCCTAAGACCTCCTGCATACCTCGCACCAAACTGGCCCTTCAATGAAGTTGAAAATGTGCCTAATGCCTATTAACCTCAAGGAGATTTGATGGTCAAACAAGTCGACTCTAAATATTTTAATTCCATGATTGAGACAATGGATGCTTGATCTTCAAAATCTTCAATATATGTATGTCAAATTTCATGTGATTATCCTATTTTATAGTTTATGGATTTTTTTTTTTTGGTGGAACCGCTTATGGATTTATAGGTAAGAATAAGTATTATCTTTTCATCATAGCAACCTTAAAAATATGTAAATGACATTAGCTTTTGCCCGTATATTTAGATTAACATAGACGGTGTTGATTTTCCAACAGCAACAACCCAGATATGGCTCGGTTTTTCTCAAATAAATATGAAGATTGCAAGGAGAAATATGTAAATAACTAATATTTGAAGGGGTATCTATAGAAAAAACCGAAGAGCGATTCACGTTGCTTTGTAGGAGCGAAAACGGCGGTCTCAGGTGAGCTTTAATTTACACCATTTCTAATTCTAGGTTTTTTATCCGCCCCAATTCTCTTCATCGTTACTATTTTTATCAATCTATGTATAGTTCTGGCAGCAATCAAATTACTTTTGATGATAATCCGACCCCCCCCCCCCCCCCCCCCCCCCAAATCTCTTCGCAAACCCCAACAAATCCCCCAAATTTAGGGTAAAATTTGGTGTTTTTCAGGTTAGGGTTTCGTTAGTGGGTAAAAGTGAGGACTTTAGGGTATTGTTGGGATGACGTATCTAAATCATTGAGTATAGAGTAATGGATTCAGCTAGGAGTTGGTTCAATAAGAAGAACAAGAAGGAAGAAGGGAAGGATGATGCGAAACCACCAACGGGCGAGGATGTGGCTTCAGCTGCTACGAAGCAGCGGGTTGCTGCTGCGAATCAGTACATCGAGAACCATTACAAGGAGCAGACGAAGAACTTGCAGAAACGCAAGGAAGGGTATGGCATTTAGGAACTTCTCAATAACTTTTCTTAAGGATATTATGTGAAATATATAGAATTTGCATAATCGTTGTTTGTGGAAGAGGTTTAATCTTGAATTGCGTTCTGATTCTTATTTTGTTGAACATGGTGAATATCTTCTTCTCTTGTATTACTTTAGCAGAGAGTGCAAGAGGCTTTACTTGCAGTATCATCTGACAAATGAAATATGTGTTGGAGATGTAGTCTTTGTAGGCCAAAGAAGTGTCACCTTGGAAATCTCACAATTTTGGATTTTAAAAATTTCGACCGTAACATGCCTTAAAAAAGGGTATTGAGTTGAGGATAATCGCTATTAAACAAAATAGCAAAGCATTACATTGAATTTTGTGGGCAGAGATTAAAAAAGGGTATTAAGTTGATGATGACCGAGTCCAAACATACATCGTTCATGTTAAAAGACCCAACAGCACTAACATCCTCGTTAGTGAGATTGACCAGGTCAGCTACCACAAATCCTTCTTACCAAACCTCACTCTCGACTCAGGCAAGCCCCACTCGAGCATAAAAGATTCCTAAAGCATTTTAGGAGTCGCACTAAACTTAATCAAGTGTAGGAATTAACTAGGATGGAGATATTAAGGATGATTGATGATGTCAAGTAGATATAATCTATATGGAAAATAAGTACAAATTAAAGTATAGCCACTTACATTTAAACTTCGTTATTTTCCATCATAGATGCAAAGGGCCTGGTGGGGGTCTAAGTTGATCTAGACATGAGGTTGTTTCTCAACTGCTTCAATTTTGTTTTAGCACTATGAACTTATTACATTCTGTTCAAACTAGTTCTGCTCCCATAGATTTAAATACTATAACTTTACATTTGAAAGTTATTAAATTTTCAAAACAGACGACACACTCTGGAGAAGAAGTTAGCTGATGCTGATGTGTCTGAAGAAGAGCAGAATAATATTCTGAAACATTTGGAGAAAAAGGAAACGGAATATATGCGCATCCAGAGGCATAAAATGGGAGTTGATGATTTTGAATTACTGAATATGATAGGAAAGGGTGCATTTGGTGAGCTATATAATTCTCCACATGCATTTCCAAGCTTTAAGTGTTGTGTAGCAGTCAAATTTTAATCTTCTGGTACTAAGAGCACTGCTGAATTGATTTGTTTCCTCCAAAAGCATTTTCAAGTCTTTAGTCTTATTTAAGTATAAATTTTGTCGATTTTTACCTATTGATTGCAGGGAAAATATGCCCAGAAGATAGATGATATATTTGAATTTACATATAATTGGCACTATTTTTATCTCTATATGCCACTCTAGGGGACGTCATAGTTTTCATGACATTATCCAAGGTTTGATTATGCTATCTTCATGTGTGTTTAATGCTTTCATGAGTACAGGATCAAATCTATTGTTTTGCATGTATCTCTCAGTTGTAGCTGGGTTTCTCATGCGCAGAGGCTGTGAAAGTATTTTTCCACGTTACCATGGTTCTGACTTCTGAGTATATTGTGAAAAGGAGGCCTTGAAAAGCTACACTCAGATTTAATGAAAAATGTTTTTCCTTTAAGTTGAATGGATTTGCCCTATTAGAAGTACTCTCATTCTGATTGTTATTTTTCCTATGCTACGAAATCCAAGCCTATATTTTAAAATGTTGAAGGTCTTGTGCCTGTATAGGTCTCTGCATTGCTCAGTTTAGTCAGAAAAAGCATATGCCTTCTGCTCATCACTCACGACTTCATTTTGATGTTAACTTCAATTTATCTTGATTTTGTATAGTGCAGGTTAGGGTGTGCAGGGAGAACAACTAATAATGTATATGCAATGAAGAAACTTAAGAAATCAGAAATGCTACGTAGAGGCCAGGTTGAGCATGTTAGAGCTGAGAGAAATCTTCTTGCTGAGGTTGATAGCAAATTGTATTGTGAAGCTTTATTGTTCTTTTCAAGAGGATGACTTCTTGTATCTTATTATGGAGTACCTACCCGGTGGGGACATGATGACATTGCTTATGTGAAAGGATACATTGACTGAGGATGAGTCTTAAGTTTTATGCTGGAGAGACCATCCTTGCCATCGAATCTATTCAGAAGCACAACTACATTCACAGGTTTGTAAAATGAATTATGCATCATGGTGGAGCTTTCTTCTTTGCTTTGTTTACTAACAATGGTGCTTTTGTGATGTTCCAGAGATATCAAGCCAGATAACTTGCTACTAGATAGATATGGTCAAGGCTCTCAGATTTTGGTCTATGCAAACCATTAGAGAGTGGTAATTTTCCAGATCTGAATAAAGCACAAGGAAAGAATTATAGTGGGGCCCTACAAAATGATGAAAGCCTGCTCCTCCGAAGCGCTCACAAAAGGAACAACTACAGCACAGACAAAAGAATAGAAGAGCGCTGGTACTTGCCATTTAATTCTGTTTATACCATTTTCCCAGGGATACCTGGTCGTTGTGTTTTGGAACTTGGGCATCATGCTTTTTAATAGCTGTTGTTGCAGTGGTAAGCGACAGACTGCTTTGGCTTGATGAGGTGGGATATTTAGTATAACATAATTGAAAATTCATCACTTACACTATTTTTATAATCACAGTAAAATTCTTGTGCCTAGATATTAGCACAATGTATCAGTTAATCCTGACATTTGATAACTGCATTTGTTTTATTGCGATTCTTAGTATTTGTTGTATATGATGTACATACTTATAACACTATATAGCGTATGTACATTCTGATTTGACTACAAATCTATGTGCCACAATCTTATTATGCTGTACCATTCTTGAAAAATCGCAGGCGTACTCTACTGTCGGTACACCTGACTATATCGCACCTGAAGTCTTGCTGAAGAAGGGTTATGGGATGGAATGTGATTGGCGAATGTTATTTTTGGCCTCCTGTTCAGTATTCCTTAGCACATTTTTATGCATTTAACTCTTTTTTCTGTAATAGGTGGGCACTTGGTGCTATAATGTATGAAATGTTGGTGGGTTACCGTCCATTTTATTCCGATGAACCAGTGACAACATGTAGGAAGGTAATATAAGAATCATATCTTTTTATCAGCCTTCTATTTAAGGTGTCTGTCATCTGATGTTGATTTCTCCAGACTAAGTTTTCTGTGTAACTAATTGGAAGCTGTTTGCTTTCCTTGCACTTGTACTGATGGTTCGAGGTTTCGGGTTTCGGACCAATACCGACAGGAACCGGTCCGAAAACATCTATATATTCTCGTTTCGGCCGGTATCGGTCCGATATAGTTGCGGTAAAAGTCCCCAAAACATCTATATAATCTGGTTTTGGCCTCACTATAGTCGAAGGCCCAAAAGCATCATAAAATATACTTGCAGTCAACATCAATTACTAACTTATTAAACAATACCCCAAAGAAATTAGTAACTGTACAATACACATTTCTTTCACACATCAAAAGTTCATATAGCAACTGCGCTACCTCAAATTAGTGAGTATTGTATGCATAAGGAACCACAGTTGAAAAAAAACGGAATATTTGGCCGGATATTCGGATTCAGTGGCAAAACGAACAAACACTGCAATATTCGGTTAAATATACGGTCAAACCAAATATTCGCCGCACAAACCGTACATTCAATAACGTGAATATTCGGCCGAATTGGCCCATTAAGCCTAAAACAAAGAACACACAACTAAAAAAATCAAGCTTAGGATGCACAACTTAATTAAAAAATAAGTGGGATCCACTCTTATTATTTCACAAACACCCTCTCCTCATTCTTCTTTCTCAATCGAGACTCGAACCCACAATCTTCCGATTTAATTCGGACGCCTTACCATTAGTCCATGAGTATATTAGTTTTTTATATCTTTATATTTTTTGAATTTTTTATATGTATTATTTATATGAAAATATTGATGGCCGTATAATTTGAATAAACCGAATATTCACCGAATAAACCAGATATTCTTTATTCGCCGGCCAAGCGAACAAACTCCGAATCCGTTCTTTACAACATTGTAAGGAACTACACCTAAATAGTTGCCAATATATTGAGCTCAATGGCTTAGGGTCCAGTCATGTGAAGCGTTACGCAGAAGTTTTTATTAGTTACTAAACGTAATTGCAGCCTGCAGTTGCGGAACATGATTTTATCCAGCATATAAGAATGATTTTACAAGAACATGTCAAAAATATCTCTCCTTATAAATATCAATTCCTTTCATTTAAAAGTTCACTCTGGATTCTACTTGATTGATTTATACAGATAGTAAATTGGAGGTCACACTTGAAATTTCCTGAAGAAGCCAGGCTATCCCTAGAAGCTAAAGATCTTATCAGTAGACTCTTATGCAACGTTGACCAGCGGCTTGGCACAAACGGTGCTGATGAAATAAAGGTATTATGTCTCAGACCAACTTTCGAAATTAAAGCTTATTACAAGGTAAAGGCTCTTCAATAATTCTGATATAGTAAATTGTAGAATCATCCTTGGTTTCAAGGCGTCCTGTGGGATCAATTGTATCAATGGAGGCTGCATTTATACCTGAGGTCAAAGATGAGTTGGATACTCAAAAGTTTGAAGAGGTGCAAATCCAATCAACTGGTTTACTTGCTACTGGAATAAACAATCAACGATCTACAACTGTTTATATGGCTTTTAATGTTTGTGGTTGCAGTCTGACAGCCAGGTTCAAACTTCATCAAAATCAGGCCCTTGGAGAAAGGTAAAAATGAAGCATGTTGTAACTTTCAGCGACCATCGGTTTATTCCCGTAGAGAACTCAACTTTTGTGATCTCTTCTTCCAGAACCATCAATGTTTAAAGGAACATTTGACAATTTTTTTATTTTTATTTTAAAGTTTATTACGTCTATTCATTCAACTAGCATTCAACTCTTCAATTTTATAGGTGTGATATGCCACCATGTTTAAGATAGAGGTAGTCAAACCTATTGTAAGTTTAACCTAAGTGTCCACCCAATAGATATTCTCACATTCTAAGCCAGATTTTAGAGTGTAGTCCTTTCATTTAATCCGCTTCTTTTAACTCATTGGACAGTCATAATTTTCCTCTAGGATCCTTTTCAAAACTGCACTTTGTTACCTAAGAGAGAGCGGGAGGGTGGGAGGGAGGACATCATTTATTATATAATGTAGCAGTTGTTCCAAGTATTTAACCAATGATCAAATTTTGCTTAAGAATGAGGAAAACCCATAGGCATATTGCACTAAAGATCCTTCTTCTTTCTTTCGTCAAATGCACCTCTACAAGCAATATACAAACATCATGGGTATACATTTAGCATATCTGGATCTTAGCAAAGCCCCCCCCCCCCCCCCCGCCGGATCCCCTTCCTTTATTGATATACATATAAATAATAAGGTATTTGGTTATAGAGGAACATTAGGACCTTTTTTTGCAAAAACGTTCTGGAACAAAAGCTGGTACTCTTGTTTACTTTGTTAATTTGGATCCAATCCTTTGAACACAACCCAGAATCTCTAGAGGGAGGTATCACTGGCATACATATGTTTTACAGGTATTACTATCGGTTTGATGTGATCAACCTGTTTCATCTAATAAGTACTATTAACCTTCTCCTTATGTTCAATAAAGGGGGGGGGGGGGCCCTTTTCTCTATGTTCTCTGGAAAAAAAAAACTTTTTCTTTATGATAAATGAATACTGTTAAACTTTCTAACCCATCATAGTAAAACTCAATTTCTTTTTTCATTGGATCTTGAAACTTGAACTTCGTTACATTGTTTTTACTGTGTATTTTGGCCGTCATGTGTTATCTGTAGTAATTCATCATACTATCTCTTGTCTGTCTCCTCCAGATGCTTTCCTCAAAGGATGTTAATTTTGTAGGTTACACATAAAAACTTTGAAAACTTTTTCCTTTGAACTTCCTTTCACATAACTTATCGTTTTTGTGCACATTCTAATTGCTTTACATGATTAATTAGTAGTTTATTTGTTTAAAATTTTCTCCAGAAGATATTCGTTACCATGCCACTACCATTTACTATTTATTTAATTTTCTTAGTCACATTTCCTTTTCATGCACAAAACGTCCACCACCAAAGTAATCCTCAAATTTGTTATTTATGTAAACAAAAATGAGCCCTGGGTCCTGTATCTGTAATTTTCTTTTTCTGTCACGAGCTTACAGAAGTGTGATTCATATCTTAAGTGGGGACACCTATTCTGATGGTTATCTTTAATTTCTTTAATTTCATAAATGATGGAAAGAGAAAGAAAAGAGCTAGAAAAGATTCAGGAGAATAAAGGAGGCCTCAGTCTCCGCAAAATGACAAAGCACACACCTTCAAAACTCTTCCATTCCCTTTCGGTTTCTTAAATCAGATAAAATCAACTATAGGCTATTCCAAAATATGGCTTGGGATACCATAGCAGATTCTAAGTAGAGAACATGATAAAATCATGACTCTCGGGTGCGATAACTGTACGAAACATAGTACTCTCCACCAAATCTCTGACAACATTTGAACTTAGAAAAGTAACTCAGGATCGACCTAAGAATGATTGCAACTAGCTTCCAAGGAAGTGCTTTCCGGCTTCGCCTTGCAAGGAAAGTCCAATCAGAATTGATCAGATGATATCCTTGTTAGTTAGTAATATGGATCCTCAGTTTATTGTTTACTCTTAATTTCACAAAAATACCATGGAAATACCCATTTCCACGGTAAACTACTGTTAAATTTTTAAATTGCACGAAGCTACAATAAAATTTGGTAGAACACTTAGCTTTGTAGCTGTGTTCGCTTGGAGAATTCTGAGAGCTTTTAATGTGTACCATCATGACGCCGGCATCCATTGATAGACTAGGAATTTGCAACCAGAGCAATATATACGGATTTATGGGAGATCAATATGTGGAATTATACATAATTCAATGTGACTACAGCTATAGGTACAAGATACAACCGTTGTGACTGGATCACCAACTCACATATTAGTACAAATTGACACCGAATTCTGGGAAGATCCCCACTTTATCATCATCCCCATAAATCTAAACGAAAGCAAAGGCTTCCTTCAAGTTCTGCATGAGCAAGTTGTGGATCTGGTATCTCAACTGGTTAATCAACTAAGGTAGGCAATCTGGATCTTTGGTGGGGGTGGAGGGAGGGAGGGAGATGGCAATTTCGAGCCCATGATATGAGGAAGAAGTGATGAAGTTTCGTCATTAAATTATGATGTGATAGTCACAGGACGAGATGGAGGAGTAGCGGGCGGTTCTGTGAAAAAGCATGAAAGTTCGGGCTTAAAAAATCCAAAAATTAATGGTATTTTTAGCAAAACTCGCCACAATTCATGACAATTCTGTGAAATTAAGCCTTTATTTTATATATGATAAAACTTTTTTCATCAATTGATTCGATCTCACAACCCTGCTAGCATTCTACTTCAATAGAAGGCCCCATACACTGCATAATTAAATATTACAAGGTTTAAGTATGTAATATGGCACTGTAACAAGAAATAACCATGGACATGACAATTATTGCTCATCGTAATTGGAAATCTGCTGTTTGTGAGTGAATTTGGTTCAAAATACAGCGCTGTTAATTTTATATTAGGATCATGTTGAAGACACGATAAACGATTAAACGTTATAATTGAATTCGGGGGACCCCTTTATCATATGCTGTAATCAAGAGGCTGCATACACCCTTCAAAGTTTTTTCGTCATCTATTTTATGCCTCATACCATACGATCCAGAAGTTTCAAATTATACTTGAACACTAAATTATCAGCAGGAGAATGGTAGAAATTTGTGTTCTCTTCATGTATAAGCTTTACCAAATTGCATTGGATGAAGTCAGAAGGGGCTCCACTATTACTACAATCCAATACAAATGTCTGGCAAATAAACCCAATTACGTCAAAAAACTAAAGTAACTTACACCACTGAGGAAAGATCTGTTTGCTGCTATTATATGCATGAAGGTGAGGGGAAGTGTTGGTTGATGCATGAAGTATGAACTCCTCGGATGTGGAAGGTTGATGTTATGTGGGTTTTAGAGCAATCAATTCATTCTTAGTATTTTGCTCAGAAGGTCTAGAGGCATTATCAAGTCTTAATTGACTGCTTCACTTCTTTGCTTTATCCCTCTATTTTGTTTTGTTTCTTATTCTCTACAGCTCTCAAAATAACGTTTCTAGCTAAAATCTCTCTTTGATGTGTTTTTCTATTCTCCTAATTTCTGTACTCACAAAGTTTTGTGCTTCATCATGATACACTATGATATGTTTAAAAACCGCTCAAAAGCCCAGTTAATTTAATGAGCTCATTTTAAAGTTAGAAAAATGCTTCCTTGGATTCATGATGCCAAATTATTGTCATTTTAAAATATTTTTTATTATCCTGATAATGAATTTGATATCATCCTTCTACACCGATGTTTCCTTTTATAATTTCTTGGCATGTATCCAGGATATGTATATAGTATATACCAATTGGATATGTATAAATATTTTTGTCCAATACCCAGTTTCTAGATGCATATACATTTATGACCATCTGATACAATGTGCAGATATACTGGTACGGCCTTCAGTACACAAAACCTTAGGATCATACCTGGTTTCTCATGTGAAGTCTTTAAATATCTTGGAGTTAGATAATGATCAACGAACACCTGAAGAACAACCAGCCGACGAATCAGTTCCAGAGAGCTATCTCAATCCCGTACTTTCTCAACTAAATACATCCAGGAGCAATGTGTCATCTGCTACATTAAAAAGGAAAGGAAAAAAAAAAGAAAATGAATCCTTAGATCTCCACACTACCGTAAGGCTTATAAACCATACGAAACACCACATCTGTCGTAATCAATGCCTTCTGTTTCATGACCAACATTCCTCTTGATTAGGCAATATCAGTTGCAAAGGCCTGGGCATTACGGTCAAATGATGGATTCCGCAGAGAGAATAAAAGAAGAGCAAGAATCCAACATGAATTTTTGTAAAATTGTATGAAAGTAATTACGGTGTAATTGATATCATTTACTCCTCTCAAGAAGTTAAGTGTATATAATTGTTGTATGTTCGAGTCGGTGAATCAAATATTTGAGAAATATATGCTGCTAACCACGAAATCAGACCGACTCATTAATTTGACTCATTAATTTGTCGAGATTATGATTATAGCAAAAGTTCGTAATGAACCATGCATGCTACGAGAGGTTTTCTTGCTTTTGGTATGCTGCAGCCATTACTTCATTGTAGAACCAGGGAAATCTACAGTGAACCTTCTCTATGTTATATGGCTCCCTAAAACTGTTATGTTATTTTTTCATGATAGTTCTTTGCAGGGAGGTAAATGGATACAAATAATCCAAACCAACTTTGTATCTTGATGATTTTTATCAAATACAGATACAAATGTGATAGCACTTTAACAAATAGCAGCATCTTACTTTATTGGGTAATTTTTTTTCCAATACTGATTTCATGTCCGTATTCGACTTTTATCAAATATCAGATGCTATATTTTGTTTTTCGATAACTATTCATATCCATATTAGTATCAGCTTATGAATACTGGATACGGAGATGGGAACACATGTTTCCTCTCCATGCTGGATGATTTACTTTCCTAGTTTCTGGTCTTGAAAAGATGAGTTGGTGACGTAGGATAAAAAAAGGGTTAATTGTCATACCTCCCCCGGCCTACTCCAGATCTTTTCGAAATATTTTCCTACTGTATTTCATTTAGGTATTGTATTCCGTCAACTGTTTGGATATTGCAGTCAAATGCATAAATGTTAGAGGCAACTGGTATACAAAAAGAGTATTGATTGGGCCCATGGGTTTTTCAACCAGAGGGCGAGGGTACACAGCTTTGAATCGGCAAGGGACTTTTTGACCAGGCCTTTTAAAGCCCAAGTCGGTACCTAATTTAAGCCTCCTCCTTTGCTCGTAGTCTTCGTTCATTCGAGATATCTTCCGCGATGCAGGTATGCGTTCTCCAAGCCCTAACCCTAGTGATTTCTTATTTGTTGTTTTAATTTTCACTGATTCATCTTGTATTACTTCTCAATTCAAGAACGCAATGCCGTTAGCTGAAACGCTAACCCTAATTGGTAGCTTACCTTTGTTTGAACACTCATAAAGCATTGGAACTGCAAAGTGCAAACCACAACCCCAGATTTTATTTTCTTTCTGTAGTTCTTAGTGCTCCAACTTGCATAGCTTCTTGGTTTCACAGTACGGCGCCGTTTGAAACCCTAACCCTAAGTTTTCGCTACGTGCGAAACTGATAGCATTAGTATGGATGGTCTCGGTTGATGTGGAAAAATCTCTTATTCGAAAACATGCCCTAATCGGTATCCCGTTTTCGCTTAAACTATTAGTAACTATATGTCTTTCTTGATTTACTGTAGAGCTTTGCTGAAAGTGTTTTCTCCATGGAATTTGTTTGGTAAGAAGCCATTATTAAGAGCAAACTGTTTCTTGAAGAGTCACTTCGATTCAGTGATAATGCCTTCCAGCACCGTTTGTACTGCTTTGATTTCTAACTTTTTGAGTGTTTTTCTTTCTTCCAACAAGAGCCCAAATTAGTGGGACTCCTGAATGTTTTGCTGGTTGTTTCGTTCAGAATTATCACATAAGGCATTTCAACCCAGCGTATTTGTCTTCTAAGCCCAAAACTTTGGAAGATATATGGATGAGAACCCATAAAAAAATACTTTTCGAACCAGGCATTAAATGCTTTATATATGCAAAATATTCTTTGGTTGTTTGTTTGTTTCAATAATTTTGCTTCAGCAAGGAAGTGATTTTTGAAACTTCTTAGCACCCGAGGTTGTCGAAAACACCCTCCTCTACAACCATGTTCCGGACTGAATTGTTGTGATCTAAATGTAATTTGTTGAGGCTCGCTCTCACGAATGCACAATTTTGATACAGAAGGTGCTGTTGTCGTTGGCAACTACTATGATATCATTTGTTTTAGTGTTGTTGTCGTTGGCAACTATTTTCTCCGTATTTTGTAAACAACTGATGGCTATAAATAGGTGGGATCATAGGAAACCTTCTAAACAGGCATATATCTCGAATGGGAAGGTAATATCATGCTGCTTTCAGGGACAACTATTCCTAGATTTGTATTTTGCAATGGGAAATGAATGGATGTTGAATTATTAGTCTCTTCATATTTATATTTTTTGTCTTTAATTCTTCATATGTTAGCAAATAACTTTGATTCCCATTCTAGATGCGATGGTTCACTCCTGTTTGTTTTGTTGTTTATATAGATACTGGAACCTGCGGTGTACAAAATATACTTTTCCTGAAGTCTGTTAATTCATTTGAATCATCTGTTTTTCAGGCCAGCGACAGGTTTAACATTAATTCCCAACTTGAGCACCTTCAAGCTAAATATGTTGGAACTGGCCATGCTGATTTAAATAGATTGTAAGTTCCCAACACTTCAGATTCTACAATTTCTTTTCTAGTCAGCAACAGGCTAACATTCCTTTTTTCTTTTGGGTTGTTTCCATTTAAATGAACAGTGAGTGGGCAGTGAACATTCAGCGTGACAGTTATGCATCTTATGTTGGCCACTACCCATTATTAGCTTATTTTGCAATTGCTGAGAATGAATCAATCGGTAGAGAGCGCTACAACTTTATGCAGGTTAGCCTTTCATAGCTCTTATTCCATCTTTAGTTTCATTGATTTTATGCTCTCCATATGTGACTTAATTTTGTATTCCTAGCAGTCTAAGACCTCTATCATGCTCCAAATTTCTTTTCCTTGTTAGCACCTACCATGAGCACATTAGACTAACCCTCATGTGCCATAGTGATATGCAGATTACTTGTATGTGCCATAGACAATTACAGTAAGAAGTCGTAACAACAGAAGTCCGTTGAAAATGCCTGTTTCATTTCTTCTCTACTGACTTGAGCTATATATGTTTATTCGTTTGATATAGATAGTTGTGAGTTATCTATTGTCTTAGATTATAATAGAATACCAATGGAGTGGGCATGGCAGGTTGTTAATAAGAAGGTTAAAGAAAGATCGGGCATACACTTTTTCTTAGATTATATTAGGTGTGCAGAAGATGAGCCTGGTTTAGTAGTTGAGTTGATGAGGAAGATTGAGCTGACATTGATGCCATTTTATGTTTGCTGTTCTTTGAAATCAACGTTTCAAGAAAACACATCCTTGGCATATAACTTATTATCATAAAAAATTTCATGAAGCATGAACTGACCCTTGACCACTTCTCCTACGAACAACATTGAGAATGATAGCTAGGTAAATTATACAGCATAGTCTGTAAATAAACTGTCATAAGAAATATGTTGCACTGAGCCAAAGGTTATTTAAGAATCATGCATGTCATTTATGTGGATGGAAAGTTTCATTCGTTCTTTTATATCATGTTGTTGCTTATTGATGAGCAATGTGATTACTTTCAGATATAACACCGGCATCAACTGCCCTCATGTAGATATGTAATCATAATGCTGAGTCAATCACGGCAGGGTAAAATAGATTCACTATAACCAAGCACTAGATAGCATCTCCGAATAAGCTTATAGAACCAACTATCAAGACTTATTTCTGCGTGGTACAAGTTTTATTTACTCTACTAGAAAGTGGTTTGGAATGGAGATGGAGTAACACATGATTAGGCAACTATCCGCTATTTTTATTCTGTTAAAATATCTCCAAGGGAATATTAGCTTCCGGATTTGTTGTACAAGAAGAAACAGTTCCATTGTACGTATGTTTGTTGAAACAATTATTATATTTCCATTGTATGCATGTTTGTTGAAACAATTATTATAATAATTGTTTTTATGATCTGACCAAGTTACATCAATTTGAAATTCCCTTCCTCTAGTTTCTCTTGTCAAAGCTGAATTGCTCATATTTCCGCTACTAGAATGGTGCATTACACATGGTGATTACCAAAATTCAAGATGAAACTTCATCTTATTTTCATCATATACCATAAGCAGGGTTTCCTCATAATACTTAGAGGGAGCCACACTTGCTATTTGTGGTAACATCTGAATCACTGCTTTGAATATATATCATATTTTATTCCTTAGCAGTACAAATGATCTCTATTGATTCTAGAACAATTTTTTTGTAAAATTTCCCCCCGATTGTTGTGAATCAAGTTTGCAGCCACTGTTGCATAATTTTTTCAGCGAATTCCTTTTGCATCCATTCATTTTTGCCATTTATACATTCAACATACCTGAAAAACTCTCTTTGATCCAAAAGAAGAGGTATCCCCATAAATTCTGTCTGTGGTGCAAATGATGCTCAAGAGACTGATATCCTACTCTCTTATTCACCATAAGACATTTAGAAGCCGAAGGATTTCACAAGCCCCAAATACCTT